>OZ014522.1:376548513-377938513 GCA_963966055.1 Lathyrus aphaca
CAGCTGGACCCGTGACTGATGCTCTCCTGAAAAACGTTAGGGAGGATGCGTATGGATTAGACGTTTGATTTTCTTTGTACTTGTTTTTGTATTTCGACTCACCATGGGAGTTTGTTTTGTTGTATTCGTAAACTGTTTGTATTGTAGTTTATGTATTATTGATGTATTTCAACTCACCATGGGAGATTTTTTTTGTGGTATTCACGAACTAGTTGTATTTTGGCAATGTCGTTTGTATTCTATGTATCTTTTGGTTTTTTGTGGATTCCGTTCAACATCTTTATCTCCTCCAAGGGGTCTGGAAGGTCAAAACCAAGAACCAAACCGGATACCCTCTGAAGACAAATAGACATACTGCATTGCATGCTAACCTCATATCCTTTGTTTTGCAAGTGTTTTGTTGTTGTTTTCTCACTTTGTTAATTGTTTCAAGAAATATTGCTCGCAGAAGGGTCTTTTCTGTCAACCGAGTCCACGAATATCCAATTCGACACAACCTTCTGAGTCTACAATTGGATTAGCTACAGCAGGAACTGACAGATGTGAGGACTCAAATGACAGATGTGAGGACAGGAGTGAGGACCCAGATGAATCAGTTCATGGCTGTGATGACTGGAATGGCCCAGACCCAGGAAAGATTGAGGGAGTTGGTCCAGCGGAAAACTCCAGAAGATAACCGCACAGGAACTGGGGGTACTAGTAACAATGAGCACGAGTAGCCGAGAGCGACTCCTGTAGTGTTTGGACCTGACAACAATCCTGAAGCTAATATCCTTGGAAATACCCAAAGGAACACTAGAGAGTGTATCCTACAAGAAGATCCTCAAGATGAGCAATTTACAGTGATAGGTGTTGGGGATGATGAAGCTTATGATCATCGTCTGGACGAGATATCAGAGAAGCTAAGATCCTTGGAATCCCAAAAGTCCTTGGGATTTGATGTGATGGATATGGGCCTAGTTGAGAGAGTAAGGATTCCTCACAAATTCAAAGCCCCGTGTTTTGAAAAGTATAATGGTACCTCCTGTCCTCGTACCCATTTGCAATCTTTTCTGGGAAGATTGAAAGCATATACCATGGATGAGAAACTATGGATGTTTTACTTTGAAGTCAGTTTAACCGGGGCATCCAGAGAGTAGTATTCACACCTATCAAGGGCTACTATCAGAAACTGGAAAGACTTAGCCGATATCTTTGTACGCCAATATCAGTACAACTTGGATATGGCACCCAATAGGACCATCTTGATGGGTATGTCTCAGTCCTCAAGAGAAAGTTTCCGTGAGTACGCTCAAAGGTGGAGACAACTCGCTGCTGTTGTCCAGCCACCTATGTCTGAAAGGGAAATGGCTGATATGATTATGAATACCTTGCAAGGTACCTACGTTGATAGACTTGCTGCCTTCTCTTCTACCAGTTTTGCTGATGTGGTTATGGCATGCGAGAGAATCGAAAGCCTATTGAAGATGAGTAAGATTTCTGACAATGGTGCTAGCTCCAGCAATGCAAAGAAACCCTTCTCAGGACCTAGAAGGACATGGTATGCTAATGTAGTGCATGTTAGTAGAGGTAGACCCCAGTACTTGCAAAGATCACTGGTTGCAGTCACCATTCCTACGTTAGCACCTCAGCAACAACAGTATCCTCAACAACAAAGATCTTATAATAACAACAACCAACAACAACGTCCTTTCCAACAAAGGCCTTCTCAGATTAATAGGTTGATCGATCCCATCCCGATGCCCTATGAAGTCTTACTCCCGCAACTATTGAAGCTTAACCTGATTGAACTGAGGACTTTGGCTCCACCAGATCCTCTGAATCTTCCAAGGAATTATGATGTCAACACCAGATGTGCTTTTCCAATGCGCATGGCCATTCAACATAGAAGTGTAGGGCCCTGCACATGAAGGTCCAAGATTTGATTGACTCTAAATCTTTGAATTTTGCACCTCCACCAAATGTCACAAGGAATCCAATACCGCATCATGGTGGGCCTAAGATCAATGCCATTAAGGAGGACCAACCAACAATTCTGATTGATGACATTGCAAGTATTCAAACACCACTGGCCGAAGTAAAAGCCAAGCTATTGAAGTTCCAAGTGTTTTCGGGTTGTGAGTGTAACACCCCAAATTTTCCCTCTTCTTTTTTAGCATCATCATCATATCACACTCATCATCAGCATGTCATATCCTTAGCATTTTGCATAGAAAAATGAAGCATAAAACTCACATGTTCCAGCATAAGGCATATGATCAATCATCTGAGAACTCGTGATCTTACAAGTTAAAGTCAAGAGCATGGTGACCTGACAAGAAGCTCACAGGGTATTTCATACAGGCCTGGTATCATGGTCAAAGCCCTAAAAGGATTAAGAATCAAGATTAGATCAGAATGGTTGGCACCGGGTTATTCTTGAAGTTTCCCACCAAAGGGAGGGGGAATTCAAAATTTTCTGGTGTTAACCGGTTAATGCTTTAGTTAACCGGTTAACGGCTGCAAATTTTGAATTCCAGCAGCAAGTTCAACATGTGTTTTGGCTCCAATTTTTTTTCATTATTTCTGATTTTATTCATTTTGAATTAATTGGGAATTATGGAGAAGGATCTAGAGAGTTTACCAAGCCTAATTTCAAAGCTAGATCATAATCACTTTCTAAGCTAATCCCAAACCATCTTTTTTGGATCCCAAACCAAAATTTAGGCCCCCAATCCTAGAGGATATTTATTCCATTTTCCTCCAAACCAAGAATAAAAAAACTCTCATAATTCACACTTCTCAATTTCTGAATTTTCATTACTCTCTCACCATTCTCTCATTTTCTCTCCCAATTTTCCAAATCAATCAAAGTTCCTCTTTGAAGATCACAAAACTTTGCATTAAAGTTTGTAGATCTTGGAACTAGACCTTCATCCTTAGCTTCTTTGCATCAATTTGTTGGTTTCACTACTTAGTTCAGATCTAGTTTGGTGGTTAGAAGTGATTTTGGAGCCAAGTTGTTGCATCAAGATCCTTTGCTTGCATTTATTTTGCATGACGTGTGAAGATTAGCATCGGATCTTCAAAGTTTTTCGCGAGATTCCTCAATTCCAGCTCATACAACATTTACCAAAGCATATCTCAGCTTTGTAGGTTGGTTAAGTTAAGATCTATCTCTGTTTTTAGCTTATTTGCATGCTTGTGCTTAGATCCACCATGTGCTTATGTATTTGCTTGGCTTGCTTGAATTGTTTGGTTGATTTGTGATCGGATCTACGTGTTAATGTTCATGAGCCTACTTGTTTGATTAATGTGAATTGATCTTACTATTTCATGCGTGATTGATTGCTGGACTGTTGAGGAATTATTTGAAATAAGCTAGTTTGAACTGAGTTTTTCTACAGGAATTATAGTTGTTCGCACAGTGTTAACCGGTTAATGCTTTGGTTAACCGGTTAACGCATCTGGTTTCTGTGTTATTTGCTGCAGGTTTAAACTGGTTAACCGATTAACACTTTGGTTAACCGGTTAACACTGAAGCAGAGTGACTTTTTTGGGCTGTTTTGAGCTTGTTTGCTTCCCTTACTTGCTTGAATCATCATGGATCATCGTATGATCATTTTGTATGCTGGTTAGGGTGGTTTTCTTGCTGGTTGATGTATGCCTTCATGTTCTCGACACGTAAATTCATGTATTTGCAAAGCTTGGCATGTTTGTTTAACTTTGTTTTCTTGAACTTTGTGTATGTTAATTCCATGAATTGTGTTGATGTGTTAGCATTGATTTGATGTTCTGAATATTTGCTAGAATTTTGCTAACATTTGTAGGTTCAATGGTAAGTGGGATGTGGATGCTTATCCACATTTCAAATCTTCATATCTTCTTCTTACTTTGTTTTCAATTTTGTGTTTTTTGATGAGCCTTATGCCATCACGTGGTTCAACTTTTCAGCTTCCCCCTTTAGAAGCAACTTATATCCTTTAGAGGAGTAAGTTGTTCTCTAGCTTTCCTATCCTCTCCTTTTCTTCTTCCTTGCTCTTCTCTTCATTAGAATAGACTTCAAGACACACTAACCTTAGGACCATCCAAGCATGACAACTTTAGGTTTAGTATTTCCCCATTAGATTTTACCTTTTGCTCCTTTGGTTCTTTCTCTTCTCATCTCAAAACAAAACCTACAAAATATTAATAAAGAAAGAAGTGACCTCTTGTGTATAGCCTTATTCCATGGGGCATATGTATTCGTTCCATATTGGAATAATACATTTGTCTAGCATGATGCACAGGTCGGATCATGGGGTCGTCTTCATCAAGAAAATCCAAAAAAACACTTCTTCATTTTAATCACTAAAGCACCTAATAACTTCAACAAGTTAGTGAGCTTAGGCCCTAACCCTTGGAAACGAGTCTTGGATAAATTATCCTTACTCAGTGTGCCTGTTCTATTATTCCATCTTGGAATGTAGTAACAAGTACACATTCCATGGAAAAGAGTTTGAGTTCACTTCCTTGTGCCACACTCCTAAAAGACTTCTAAAAAACACAAACAAACAGTAAGCGTCTTTCCTTCGGGACTTCTCTTCTCATCACCTTCACTCTTTACTTAAGAACTTTATCCTACTTGTCATTTTGCAAGATGGTAACGCACTCGTCGTCCGAGCCTGCTAAACCTGAGCATTGACATAGGCAGTTCAATCCTTAAGACACAAGCAATCTTTTCCACCCCTAGTTAGGGGAACTACGGCGACTCTGATCCTCATTGTCTAGATGAGGTACGTAGACAGCGGGGTAGGGCCCGTTCGAGCATACTCTTTTATTTTTCCTACATTTCCCCCTTTCTTTTCTTTCTTATCCAGTTTCAGTTTCAGTTTTGCAGCAGCTTTCATTTCTTTCACCCTTTGAAACAGTTCCTTTGCAAGCGTGGATCCCGTCAGGTACGGAGGATGATCTGGGGTGCTAATACCTTCCTAGGTCGTAACTGACTCCCGAACTCAGTTTCTCTGGTTCGCAGGACCTGTGTCCTTCCTTTTCTTTTCTTCTGGTTTGTTTAGCATTACCATTCCCGTTCCTTCGGGATAAAAATGCCTAGCTAGAGACTCTACCTCTTTCCGCGCCACTTTCACGTTTGTACCAGGATGGAAATCCAGGGAGCGACAGCTGGAGACTCTGCTGGGGACCGAACCCAGAATCTCTGGTTTCCCCTTTAGAGTTTCTATTTCGTTGGGTGTTTGATTGTTTGCTACTGTGTGTTTATTTTATTGTTGTTTATTTACAGTTTCATTTACAGCTTTATTTACTGCTTTTAGTATTTATTTTCATGCATCATATGAATATACTGGACTGTCTGGCTATGCTGGTGTAACACGGTGGGAGAACTGACTTTTAGTCATGTTGCGGATAGCAAGAGTCGCCACCGACTTTTATTTTATCCAAATGGAAAGGACATAAAAGAACAGGAAATACCTATTTTAAAAGACTTGGGTTCGGGTGGTAGGTTATACAAAGGGAAGGTGTTAGCACCCTTTATATCCATGGTTATCCATGGGCTCTTAGTTACTTAGCTCACTTAAATTGTTTTAGAAGAGTGTAGTGTGTGATTAGAAACTTTTCTAAGTACTTTGTAATGATCCTCGTATGGATGTATACAAAGCCTTGTTTTGAAAAATGTTTAAGAAAGTGAGGTGTAAAAAGTATTTTGAAATGTGAGCAAGCAACTAAGAGATACCTACCCTAGATTAAGTCTTTCATGTCCTCGTATAGTCAATTAATCTTTCAGTCTCTTTGAGTCGAACTACGGTGTTTTGACTTCCTCATTGTACGCGAGGATACGTAGGCATAACTTAACTGTTATCAAACAAAAGTCTCTTTGTCTTCCCCCTCTTTCAGCATTCTTTTTAAGCCTCATTCCTGAGCAATTCACCCTTTTGCACTGACACTTGTATTTTCTTTTCAGCTTTTACACACAGATAGCATATACACCTACCCCTTTTAAAACACAATCTTTTAAGTGTGGATCCCGTCGAGTACGACGGACAATCTGGGTGCTAATACCTTCCCAGGTTGTAACCAACCCCCTTTCTTAGTTTCTCTGGTTCCCAACCGTCTTATCCATATATTTCTAGGTTTATGCAGCATTACCTTTCCTTCAGGATAAAAATGCCTAGCTAGCGACTCTATTCACTTCACCTTCATTTTCTCTTTTCGCCGGCCGTTCGCATCTATACCCTATCTGACCCGGTGTCTTTTCGGGGGAGTGACACTTTGCACTCTAAGGTGATGTGTAAAGCCTTGTTATGGTTACGACCCTCCGTAGTCAGATCAACATCAGTGAAACCTAGTCTGTGACTGGTATTGACATTTGAAACCACTGTCTCTAGCTGATTAACTGTAATCTCCTCCGGCACGTAAGCTGCGTGCAAGACCTTGAGATGTGCATTCTGGTGAGCTTCGAAACACATGAGCAGTGATAGAATAGAGATTTAGGAGGGTGTCTGGTGGAGCTGGTCTACAACCTTGTAGTCACTCTTTTTGATAATTCTCATGAACTCATCTACATCCTGATCAAAGGACGTCTTCTGAGTTTCTTTGGCAATTGGTTCTTCAAGCACCACACTCTTGCCTTTTTCCTTGGCACCAGCTTCTACTTCAGCATTAACTCTTGGGAATTGTGACACGAAGAGACGTCCACTTCAAGTGAAGCCTCCGCCTCCCCCGACATTATCAATTTGTGGTATAGTTGAAGAATCAAGAGTGACTTTCTTTCCGTTGCAATATAGATCTGAGCCATAGTGCCAAGGCACGACACTGCTGCTGTCATATGGAACTGGTCCAAGCACCGTGATGGTAACCGGACTGTTGCTGCGGAAGAAGGAGTTGTGATAGTCTGTGGATCATAATAGATGGTGACAGGAGATATGATTGGCATTGATATAGGTGTAGGAAATTGTTGATGAAGGTTGTTGTTGAAAGAATCTGGAACAAGAATGGTTACTGGATCATAGTAAATGGTGACTGTGGAAATATCTTCATTGATGGTTGCTGTTGTTGTAGAAGATGCTACTGAACTGATGTCTATTGAAGTTGAAGAAAGGGAGTTTATTGATGTTGTAGAAGAATCTGTTGGAATGATTGTTGTTGAAGTTGAAGGAGGGATGTTTGTTGATGTTGTAGAAGAGATGTTTGCTGAAGTTGTAGAAGTCGGAACCGTTGAAGTGATCTGTAGAATGCCTTCCCTGATAAGACTGTTGATATCCTTTCTCAAATCTGCACAACCATTGATAGAAATCTGGAAAGCTTCACAATGTGCCTCAAAACCCGGGAACACCTGGCATTTCAATAGTTGAGCTTTAACTTCGGCCACTTATGTTTGAATGTTTGCAATGTCATCAATAAGAACTGTTGGTCGATCCTCTTCGATGGCATTAATCCTTGGTCCACCGTGGTTCGGTATTGGATTCTTTGTAACATTAGGAGGAGGTGCAAAATTCAAATCCTTTGAATCAACTAAGTCTTGAACTTTCATGTGCAATGCCATGCATTTCTCTGTTGTATGGCCAGGTGCATTAGAGTGGAAGGCACATCTAGCATTGACATCATAGTTTCTTGGAAGGTTTTGGGGATCTGGTGGAGCCAGAGTCCTTAATTCAACCAGCTTGAGCTTCAATAGCTATGGAAGTAAAGATGCATAGGGCATCGGGATATGATCGATAACCCTGTTGATTTGTGAAGTCCTTTGTTGAAACAGACATTGTTGCTGATTGTTGTTGTTGTAAGATCTTTGTTGTTGAGGAAACTGTTGTTGCTGTGGGAAGTGTTGTTGCTGTGGATACTGTTGCTGAGGTGTTGGAGTGGGAATGGTGACAGCGGCTACTGATATTGGCATCTATTGAGGCCTACCTATACCCATATGTACTGAATTGGTTTCACCTGTCCTACGAGGTCCTGAGAAAGGTTTCCTTGCATTGCTGGAGCTAGCACCGTTATCGGAAATCTTACCCATCTTCAAAAGACTTTGAATTCTCTCACCAGCTATAACCATGTCAGCAAAATTGGTGGAAGAGAAAGCAGCAAGTCGGTCAATGTAGGTTCCTTGTAGGGTATTCATAAACATGCCAGCCATCTCCCTTTCAGACATAGGTGGCTGGACAACAGCAGCGAGTTGTCTCCACCTTTAGGCATATTCCCTGAAACTTTCTCTTGAAGATTGAGACATACCCATCAACAAAGTTCTGTTGGGTGCCATATCCAGGTTTTACTGATATTGGCGTATGAAAGCTTCGGCCAAATCCTTCCAGTTCCTGACTATTGCTCTGAACATGTGAGAGTACCACTCTCGGGATGCCCCGGTCAAAATGTCTTCGAAGTAGAACATCCACAATTTTTCGTCCATGGTGTAAGCTTTCAATCTCCCCAGAAAGGATTGCAGGTGAGTACGAGGACAAGAGGTACCGTTATATTTCTCAAAGCAAGGAGGTTTGAACTTGTGAGGAATCCTGACTCCTTCAACTAATCCCATGTCCATCACATCAAATCCTAAAGAGTTTTGGGATTCCAGGGATCTCAGCTTCTCAGATATTTCGTCTAGACGACGATCATACACTTCATCAGCTCCTACTACTGTAAACTATTCCTCCTGAGGGTCCTCTTGCAAGACACGACCTCTAGTGTTTCTCTGGGTATTTCTGATAACATTGACTTCAGGGTTGAGGTGGGGTCCAAAGTCTGGTGGGTTTGCTTGCGACTGATCACGCGCATTGTTACTTGTACCCCTAGTACCAACATGGTTCTCTTCTGGAGTTTTCCGCTCGACTAAATCCCTCAATCTTTCTTGGGTCTGTGCTAGCCCAGTCATCACAGCCATGAATTGGTTCATCTGAGTTCTCACTTCAGTTCTCACATCAGTCATCTGGGTTCTCACATCTGTCAACTCTTGCTGAAGTTGATCCATCTGTAAGCTCGGAAGGTTGTTTCTGGTCGGATACCGTTGGATGCGGTTGACAGGAAAGACTCTCCTACGAGCAATATTTCCTGAAACACACAACAAAGTGAGAAAACAACAACGAAAACACCTACAAAACAAAGAGAATGAGGTTAGTATGCAATGTAGTATGTCTATTTGTATTCCAAGGGTATCCGGTTTGGTTCTTTGGTTTTGACCTTCCAGACCTCTGGGAAGATGAAGATGTTGAAAAGAAAAGAAGTCCATCAGAACATCCAAGTAATACATAAACCATACATTACAAAATGTCAAAATACATAGTTTATGATTACAACAAGTTCCCATGGTGGGTCAAAATACAATCAAGTCAAGATATACAATAATCGAAATCACCATGGTGAATTAAAGTATAAAAGTACAAGCAAAAGAAATCAAACATCCAACCCAAAGTCATCCTCCTTGACTTCCTTCAGAAGAGCATCATTCACTGGTCCAACTGGATGTTCTGTGATGGTCTTGATAAGAAGGTTCCTGGTTGCAATGGCATTTGTCAACTTTTGGTACTTGTCTTGTTCTTTTGATCTCTTTAACCCTGCCCGGAGTTTCAACTCGGAGATTTCCTTTTGTGCTGCTAACAAAGCTTCCTGATTCTTCTTCTCATTGGCTTCCAACCGCTCTATCTTAGCCTGTGTCTTCTGATCTTCCTACAGACGAGCTTCAGTGATCCTGATCCACCTAGCCTGACTCCCTTCCAAATAGTGCTCAACTCTGGATTTCTGAATCTTGGCTTCTTTGCAAGCATTCTTCAATACCAACTCCCCTGCTCGGGCTTTCATGATGTAATCGTCAGTCTTCTAGATCTTGGTCACATGCTCGATACAGAGCTTTTCTAACCTCTCATTGTCCAGACGACTATCATTTCTTTCCCAAAGGGTCTTCTTCAGAGCTTCAGAAAGCTGGGCATTTATCTCTTTCAACTTCTCAAAACCCTATAGACTAACTGTAGCTATGGACTCTATTGTTGATGTTCCTGGCACATCTTCCAGGGTGAATGGCATCCGAGTGATTTGTCCTCTGATGCGAGACCAATCAATGTACTGAGCTGAAGCTACGTTGTTACATTTACCCAAAATAGCAGTCCCTTTCGTCTGTATATTGTCCCAAGCCCAGGCCGCTTGTCGGGCAATGGCATGATTGTTCAGATTATCACAGTAAAGAGACTCTATTAAGTCCTGCTCTCTTGGTGGATGTACCAAGGCATACCCTAACTTTCTTCTGAAAAGCAAAGGATTGTAATTGATGCAACCCTTCACTCCAATAAGAGGCACATTAGGATATTGTCCACAGCTTGTAATTATGTCCCTGCCCTTGGTGTTTTGAGTACACCACCTGATGTCTTCTGAAGTAAGGGAAATCATTCTCTTAGCCCAGTTTCTTGTCTGATGTGGATTCAAGAAAGCTTCCATCTTCGGCATATGTCTTATCAACCAAATGTAGAAAAGAGGTGCACAACATCTGACCAATCTTCCTCTCTGCTTCTCATTCCTCTGATGCACTGAGTAATAGAAATCTCCCAACAAGGTAGGAACTGGATTCTTGAGCATGAAGATATGGATAGCATTCTTGCTTACAAACTTAGGCTCGTCTGCAAACAAGATGATATCATATATACTAAGAGCCAAAAGAGCACAAACAGTTTCCCACTCCCCTGTTGCAGCATGACTGGTAGCCTGAGTGATTAAGAAGTCCAGATGGAGGCCTGGGATTCCAGCCTTGGTGGTCATATGCTGATCAATGATGGTGGCTTCCAAATGTAAATCTTTGGCCATGTCTTCATTCTTAGGAGCAGTCATCTCAGGGTTGAAAGGAATTTCTCTTCTGATAGGGACACCCAACAACATAGAAAACTCTTCCAACAGAGGGCCTATCTGAAAATCCGGGAAAGTAAAACAACAGAGAGGAGGGTCATAGAACTGAAGACAAGTGTGAATCATGCTCCTCGAAGATGGAATAATATGGGATACTTTAGGGGAGCCCAGTGGAAAATTTGATTATCTCGTGAAATACACTGCTCCTGCAAGCTCTCGCATTGACATCAACGAAATCCGACCAACTGGATGGGAAGATGTTCCTGTGAGCATTAATGAAGAGACAGCTAACCGTTTCTTTAGCGGAAAAAAGAAGGCTTCTGAAGGCCTCATCATTGGAGACAAGGTTGCTGAGGGTCTTGATCCTGACCAAATAAAGACGAGTAATGTTGCAAACTGCGTCAACATTGTGGGACCTGACAATAAGGACATTACAAGAATTAAGGCAGAAGTTGTTGAAGGCCCTGTAAAACCTGTCACTTATGGAATCCTGCGCAGAACAATGGAGGATCCTAAAGAGCAAAAAATCAAAGAAAAAAGTTTCTACCTGACAAAGAGCCATAATGAAGTCGAAGGAGCTCTAGCTGAAAAAATGAATAAATTAAGTATTACTGATGGATAGAAGATAGACATCAACATGGTGGACTTGTCCCAAAGAAACCAAGAGAAAGATGATGAAGATCGTCGTCGAGAAGAATACCAGAGGCTCGTATATCCAAAGGAGGATGAGAATCTAGCAGAATTCATCCAAAGGTGTCAGAGGAAGAAGACTGAAGTGATGTTATGTCCATGTTGCAGTGCAATCTTCGATTGGAAGGCAACAACAAATTTAGAAGCAGTGGATAAGACCAAGAAAAAAGGAAACTGGGGGACAATCCCAGTAGTCAAAACTGGAAGATATGACCCAAGAAGGAGTGAGCATCACCTCCAAAGGTTTAAGGAAATACACTGCAACACTTACAAACCATCTAGAAAAGTTGCTGACGATAAATGGGTCCAGCCCATTAAGGATCCTCAAGGACCAAAGAAGTGGAGAAATTTTGAAATTCATAGAGGACCTTCAGTAGATGGAAAGAAAGAAATTGAAAGACCAAAACCAAGACCATACCCATCAGAGAACTACAAAGGGAAGAATCCTATGTCAAGATCCCAATGGAAAATATTTCAAAGGCAGATGAGGGAAGAAAAAGAAGCTAATTCATGATCCATAAGCCCAATTTTTAACCTAATTTCATTCTATTATAAAAGTCTAACTTAACTCAAACAAGGGACACGATTTGCAGCAACCAAGGAGGAACTTCAAACTTCCAAAATTTTCACAAAAACTCTCAATTCGGATTCTTGCTTGCAGGTAGTATCAAAGCTTTTTAAAGATGGAGACATGATCATTGATGTCTTGTGAAGCTATCCTGATCATTTGCATCATCCATAACATACTGAAATGCCATAACCAAACCACAATGTTCTTCCTTTTTAAAATTTTTTATTCTTAATTTTTACGCATGATTAATGAATTCTAATGTCATGTTGTTGTTTGTGGTGGTGTTTAGATTGTTTCTGCATATTTGCTTGAGGTTTCGTGACCGGATTTGACAATTGCCATTTGTAAACACCCCAAATTTGCCATCACCCATTCACACCATGGCTTGTGATCATTCTCATATGCATAAACACAATAATATCATCTCATATCTCATTTTGGTTCACTGCATAGTTTCTAAGGCATCTGCACCTAGGGTTTGTGATCTGAGCAACCTCAGGGCATCTTGAGCCACTACAAAGGCCACTAATCAACTCAAAGGGGTCCATGTGTGTTCTTATGTCATATTCCATCTCCTCAAAGCCAAAATTGCAGAGGAATCACAAGAACTAGGGTTTGAGTGGATGCAGAGCCAGGATGAACTGCACAGTTGACTGAAAACTAGGGTTTTGGTTTCAGAGGCCATAACCCCAAATTTTTTGGTCATTCTTGTTTCCATGGATCACTATATGGTATAGGGAGTATGCATATCAATTTGCATGAAGAAATTCCATGGGGAAGTCATCTGGTCAGGAGTTGACTTTTCAGACAAGTCAGTGCAAAATCAGGGCATCTGAGGCCCCCAATGACCCAACCAATGGTTGATCTTCATCATTTTGAGTGTATATGATCTTTATTTGATCATGGAAGAAGGTTGAAGTTCACAAAAATCAAGAATTTAGGGTTTTTGCAAATGTTGACTTTTTGGGCATAGTTGACTTTTCAAGAATGCATCATTTTAGGTCATTTTTCAAGCTTTGATTCTTGATCCAAAAAGGCTTCAAATGGAAAAACTTTGGTCATGAAAGTTGTAGATCTCATCTTTCCCTTTTCAAAAAGTACAAGAACATGATCAAACTCTTCTTGGATCAAAAGTTATGGCAATGCAAAGTTGGCAAAAATCATTGATTTTCAAGGCATGCTTCAAATGGAAATTTTGCAAAGTCTTGAACCAAAGCCAATTGTGACCTCTAGTTCATTTCAAACCATTACACAAACATCCTCTAAGTCACAAAAATCAGAATTGGACCAAGGTTCACATGTTTATGGTTTGTGTAATGAGAGATTTTCATGAAAAAGGCAAAAAGTAACCAAGTTGCAAAACACTCATGACACTTCCCTCAACTTGCTGCCTTGGCCTTTGAACCTTGCTGGCTCTCTCACCACACCATGCTGCGCCAGCCCTAGCCTTTGTACCAAGCTAGTATCAAGCCCATGCCTCTCTTACAAGATTTTTGACTTTTGGCAAAAGCAAACATCCCAATCACCACAGGCCATGTCACATCCTCTGGCCACTTGCATTTGTTTATTGTATCCTTTGGCAAGCCATAACACTAACTAAGCAAGCCTGAAACACACACATTCATCACATTCACAAAAACACACCACATTGCATTTTCTATCGAATCTCTTTCCACAGCCACAAAACACTCAAGCCAACTTCACTAATCATCTTACCTTGCTCCATAGACCACAAAGCATCAAGGACACAAGCCTGAAACAGCAAGAATCCCCCATTGCCATTCTTTACCTCAGCCTGCATTTTCTATCGAATCTCTCTCCACAAGCCATGAACACTTAAACAAACCCCACACACCAACTCACCTTGCATCACTGACCAGAAACCACCCACTACTTTGGCCTGAAACACCCTATATCTCAAATACGATTTTCACACTTCCTTGGTCAGAGCTTCTGCAAACTCTCTCAGGAGGTTGTTTAAACTCCAACTAAGCATCCAAAGCTTCAAAGGGAGATCATTGGGACCTGTTTGAGCCAAAGGACCATCCAAAAAGCTCCTGAATCAGAAGTTCAACCTCAGGTGACTCCATGAACTTTTTTCCCAGAACTCATTTCTCTTGTTAAAATCTTGTTGTGTATGTTACACTGATCATTGGGATCTCTTTACTTTTGAAAATAAGCCAGAAATGAGTATGTAATGCTGTTCTGAAAGTTTGACCTAAAAAATTTCATTGCTTCGATTCTTGTTTGTGTGTGAGTTTAAATGTGATTTGATGCTCGATTCGTGTTTAGGGTGAGTGGAAGGTGATTTCTGGAGAGTTAGAGCCTTTGAAATGGCCTAGGGAGAGAGATTGATTCTGGGGATGGCCGGAGAAGACGACCGGAACACTGTTCCGGTCGCCTGATTGTCATTAGGGCACAATTAGGGTTTAATCAGGGTGATTAGCAAGTTTGAATTTGAACCGTGAGATGTGGCGGGGAGTCAATGCGCGCGCTGGCCAGTTTAAATCTCCACCCTAGGATTTGAATACTTTTCATTAAATCAGATTTAATTCATTTTATTTTCATTTTCTTTTCATTTTATTTGCATATTTATTTTAAAATAGTAAAAAATTCTTAAAAATTATGAAACTTTTTCTTAAAAGTTTTATTAATTTTTAAGACCCAAAAACATTTTTATTTTATTTTTTATCATTAAAAAAGTATTTTTAAATATTTAAAAGATTATTTTTAATTGATTAATGAGAATTAATTAATTAAAAATACTTTTAGGTATTTAAAAATTACAAAAAAATTCATGAAATGTCCTAAGGCATTTAGAAACATTGTCCAACCTTCAAACCAAATTTCTTTTTTGATCTTGATGCATCTTAAGAATTTTTCATTGAATTAAATCATTTTTTATGCATTATTTTGATCATAAGTTCAAAAATTCATTTCTGCCTATTGGAGAAGGTTGAGACATTGATTCTTCTTGCATTGTGTTATGTTTAGCATGTAGTTTCTAGGATAAAATGGCCATGATTTGTTTCTTCATTTTCTAATTGTTTGGCATTTCTTTTGTTAAGAACCCTAAAAAACCCTAATAACTTAGAAAATTCATATCTTGAGTTTGGTTGAGAGTTGAGAGCTCCCCTTTGGGCAGTGGTTCATTATAGGTTTAGGGTTTCTTTGAGTGCCATTTTCCATTTTTATTTTAGGGTTTTGTTTCTGTTTTGGGTTTTTGTTTGATGTTTGATCCTTGAACCCTAATTTGGGACTTCTCTTGCATCCTCCTTGCATACTCTTGCATAACATGACTTTTCTTTGCATTTTGTGCATTCTTGTGATTCATTTGACATCTTAAGACATATAGAAAGCATATTTGATCATTGCATTACATATTTGCTATGCCATTTGTCTTGTATGCTTCATAACATTTCATGCTTGTTCATGCTCCTTAACTTGCATCATTTGCATCCATGATCTTGTATGAACATCCCCATGTCTTGCCTCATGTTTGCAGCACCTCATAACATCATAATCATCATCAACATGCTTCTGGTTTTGCTTAGCATCATACCATTTCATCTCATCTTGCATTGCATTGCATTTCTTTCTAACATTTCAGGTGGTAAGTAAACTTGAGAAGTGAATTTGCCTTCACTTCTCATAACTTTTCTTCTCATCTCTCTTGCATACATTGCTGCATTCCTATATGTGTTTGAGATTGAGCTTGCTCATTCTTGTTCTTCCCACTTTCTTTCTTCAAGTGACTTGACTTCTTGAATGAAGCAAGTCACTTTGCTTCTCTTGATCTTGTTCATCTGCTTCCTGGTGGCTCCTTTGAAGATTGTTCTTGGAAACCTCACAAACCTTAGGATCAACCAAGCATGACAATGAATTAGGGTTTTGATTAGTCTCCCCCATAGTCTTTACCTTTGTGTCTCTTTGAGTCTCCTCTTCTCACCTCATAATCAGGGACTAAACCCTAAAGGCTTTAAGGCTTTGTGACTAAGCTTATGCCTGCATCCTTCTCTTAGGATGGAGTGTATAACTTTAATCCTAAGTCTTGAACCCTTAATGTGTTTAAGTCTCTTAATCAATTCACTTAATAATCATCAAGACATCACACTTGTAACTTGGGCCTTGCATTAGGGTTCTAATTCTTCCTTAATTGGTTAAGAAGGACTAACCCTAGTGTTAATGGACAAGTCCCCCTCAAGTTGTCTTACAAATCATAAAAATCACTTCATCATCATACCATTAAATAAAATTCACTTAATCAAAGGCTTGTTTTGTCATGAGTTTAATCCCTAATCTTGGATTAAGTTGAGGAGCTTTCCTCAACTTAAACATTCTCATCTATCATCCTTCTTTTAGGATGGTGTAATGGGTCTGTTTAATCCATGATTATGGCTTAACCTCATTACTCAACACTAAACAAAAATCACAAAAACATCTAAATAATCACAAGTAGGTTAATGATCTTAGTCCTACACCAAAGGTGATTAAGTGTGAGAACCTGACTTCACACTTAAGGTATTCTCATTACCCCTAATCAGAGGGAAGATGTGATGAGTTTACTAACCCATTGGTTTAGACCTAAGCTCATTATCCTATGACAAACTTCAAAAGGCAATAAAAGACTGAAAATTCAAAAACAAACAATAATCGTCTCCTTCGGGATTCTTTTCTCATCTCATTCACTCACAACCGAGAACTTGCTTCTTCCGTCTAATGCAAGACAGTCAGCACCTGAGCCAGACAGGTCATACACTTGAGCATAGGCAAGTAAGCAGTTCATCAGTCAATTCATCTTTCAGTCTCTTTGGGTCGAACTACGGTGTTCTGACTTCCTCATTGCACGAGAGGATACGTAGGCACAACTTAACAGTTATCGAACAAAAGTCTCTGTACATTCCCCCTCTTTCCAGCATCATTCTTTTAGCCTCATGATCATGAGCAGTTCTTTTTTTTTATTCTCACACTGACACTGTACATTTATACACTTCACTTTCTTTACACTGACACCTGTACATCCTTTCCCAGCTCATTTATACACAGATTGCACTGACACTACCCCTTTAAAACACAAATCTTTTAAGCGTGGATCCCGTCGAGTACGGCGGACGATCTGGGTGCTAATACCTTCCCAGGTTGTAACCAACCCCCTTTCTCAGTCTCTCTGGTTCGCAAACCGTCTTATCCGTATCTTTCTAGGTCTATGCAGCATTGCCTTTCCTCCGGGATAAAAATGCCTAGCTGGCGACTCTATTCATCTCCAGTGAGTTCACGGCTGTGTGTTCTCATTGTCCCTCTCGCCGACCGTTCGCGTCTGTACCCTCATCTGACCCCCGTGTCACTTGTCGGGAGCGACAGCTTGGCGACTCTGCTGGGGACCCTTATACTGCAACCAGGGCTTCTGGTTCTTTTTGTGGGTTCCTCCTAGCGCTTGATTGATTTGTGTTTATTGGGGGTGTTATGTGCTTGCTTTATTTACTGCTTTCTGTACAGCTTTATTTATTGCTTTCTTTACTGTTTTTTATTTATCATACTGTCATTGTTGCTGGCTGGATCTGTTGTTTGCCTTGGTGGGTGGGTGATTCATTGAGAGTTAAGGTCCTATACCTGGGACCTGAGTGACACCTAGGCTAGAGTGGATCATATTCTTTCCCATTCCATTTCGGTCTGGTGCGGGAATATGAAACACGGTTCAGATATGGGTTTCTTCTTGAGAACTCTGTGTTGCAGATTTCCTGCAATGCTAGGGCTATCTGGGAAGCCTGCTAAGTCTGGATGACCTTTTAGTATTGACCTTCAGAAACTGAGGTGAATTAGAGGAGGAATTGTTATGGTTATTGTAAACACTGTACCTCCGGGTTAGAAGTGTTTACACTTCTCATAACTGATCCAAGTCTGAGGATCCTTGTTCTAGATCACCACCTGTGAGGGGGTTGGGCTGGTTGCACGTTTGCAGGTACCTTGACCTCAGAATACCCTGTTACTTTGACTTTGTTAAGAATGCTCCATGTTGGATAGTTCTTGTGATTCTAAAACCCTGGACTTGTGGCTCTTTATTTGAGTCCCCCACCCTGGTTACTGGATTTATAGACCTCCATCTGGAATTCTTGAACACACATGGATCCATATCAAGGCAGTTAATCAGATCCAGCTCAGTCACAAACCCTTGCATTTCATTTGCATACATACTCATTGCATCATATTAACATTTGCTTATTTGTGTTTCAGGGTATCCATTTTCATCTGGTTTTGGTTTTGACCCCATCTGCAGTATTGACCTGTCTCCACCAGCACCCTGCTTCAGTTATCAGCTGTCTGCTTCAGCTATCACCAGTACCAGCCAATCAGTGGCTCATTCCTTCAGCATTGTCATCAGCACTCTACTCAGTCTTCAGCATCATGGCTCCAAAGAAAAGCAACATCACTTATCATTTCTTCCAACCAGACTTATCAGATATCAGGAGGATCCAAACCCTGATCACTCCAGATCACATACCTTTGTTCAGGGAGCATTATGGAGATATACTTGACTTGGTCATGGATCTGGACCCATCCCAGAGGAGTTTGATCCACACCTGCATTCAGTTTTATGACCCCCCATTGAGATGTCTCACCTTTCAAGACTTTCAGTTGGGGCCTCTTTTAGAAGAATACTCATCTTTGGTTGGTTTGCCTATCAAGAGGGAAATCCCTTTCAACCCTGAAATGGTCTTTCCCAGCAGTGGAGAGGTGGCAAAAGCTCTGCACCTGGAACCTGTTTTGATTGAACAGCATATGACCTCTAAAGCTGGGATCCCTGGTTTTCATCTTGACTTCCTGATTTCCCAAGCTAGTCTGAAGGCCTCCCTGGGGGAGTTGGAAAGCTGTTTGTGCTCTGTTGGCCTTAAGTGTATATGGAATTGTATTGTTTGCAGATGAGCCTCGATTCATCAGCAAAAATGCAATCCATTTGTTCATCCTGAAGAACCCAGTGCCAACTTTATTGGGTGATCTCTATTACTCAGTACATCAGAGAAATGAGAAGCAGAGAGGCAGGCTAGTGAGGTGTTGCGCTCCATTATTCCATGCTTGGCTTCTCAAGCATCTACCCAGGACAGATGTATTCCTAAATCCTCATCAGCAAAGCAACTGGGCTAAGAGGCTCACTACTCTCACTTCAGCAGACATCAGATGGTGTACTCAAAGCACCAAGGGCAGAGATATCATTACAAGCTGTGGGCATTTTCCCAATGTGCCTTTAATAGGGGTCAAGGGAAGTATCAATTACAACCCTCTACTGTTCAGGAGGCAATTGGGTTATGCACTGGTCCATGCTCCTAGGGTACAGGATTTGGTTGAGACCCTATACTGTGAGAACAAGATTAGTCTGGCAATTGTTAGGCAGGCTGCCTGGGCCTGGGATCATGTTCAAACCAAGGGAGTCACCATTCTAGGGAAGTGCAATAATGTGGCATCAGTCCAATATTATGAGTGGTCCCATGCTAGGGCCCAATTCTCTGGGATGCCCTTTACCATAGAAGACATGCCTGAGTCATCTTCAGCACCACCCCCTGCCACTATCAGTTTGGAGGAGTTTGAGAGCTTGAAGGAAAGGAATGAGAAGTTAACCCAAGCCTTGCAGAAGACCCTCAGGGAGAGGAGTGAAGGTGTGAGGGAGATTGAGAGATTGGAGAAGTTGAGAGTGGAACACTTGACTAAAATTGAGAAGTCTGGAGATTATATCAACAAGTCTAAGGCTGGTGAACAGATTCTGAAGAATGCTTGTAAAGAAGCCCAGTTCCAGAGAGCAAGAACAGACTTGTACCTGAAGGAGAGTCAGGCCAGGTGGGTCCGGATCACTGAGGCCCGTACTCTAGAAGACAAGAGAGTTCAAGACAAGATGGAACAGATGGAAAAAGCCCTGGCAGCAGCCCAGGAGGAAATATCAGAGCTGAAAATCAAAGCAGGAGTGAAAAGGTCTAAGGACCAAAGTCAGAACAAGAAGTTGACTGCAGCTGTTGCAACAAGAAACCTTCTCATCAGAAATCTTACGGAGCACCCGGCTGATCCTGTGACCGAAGCACTTCTCAAGGAAGTTCGTGAGGATGAGTTTGGCCTCGGAGTTTGATCATTTGTTTGTTGTTGCTTTCTTTCCATGTACTTTTATTTTTGTACTGTATTTTGACCCCTTAGCGGGCTTGTGTTGTAAAATGAACAAGATGTATTATTTCACCTTCTGTAATATATTTGTGTTAGTTTCCACCTGGGTTTATTTCGAAAGCAACTTCAACAGCAACATCTTCAAGGGTCTGGAAGGGTCAAAACTGAAGACCAAACCGGATACCTTGAGAACAAATAAGCATAACTGCATTGCATACTAACCCTTATGTTTGTTTTGTAGGGATTGGTTTTGTTGTTACTAACCTCTGTTGTGATATTCAGGAATTATTGCTCGCCGCCGGGTATTTCCTCTCAACAGGCCACACAGGTACCCAACTAGAAACAACCTTCCGGGAATTCAGATGGATCAGATGCAGCAGGACCTTACGGAGGTCAGAAACCAGATGGCCAACGAAAGGTTGGAGATAAGAACGCAGATAACACAGTTCATGGAAGTGATGAACAATTTAGCTCAAAGCCAGGAGAGGCTCAGAGCTTTGGTGGAAGGGAGGAATCAAGAGGAGCCGCATGTGGGAACTGCTGGCACAAGTAACAATGAAAGGGTGCAGCCACATGTTAACCCCCCTGTGTTTGGTCCACATCTCCATCCTGAAATCAATATTCCTGCAAACGTTCAAGGGACAGCCACTGCGGCCAGAGTACTTCAGGAAGATCCTCAGGAGGACCAATTTACCGTAATGGGTGCTGGAGAGGAAACTTATGATAGACGGTTGGAAGAAATAGCTGAGAAGTTGAGGTCCTTAGAATCTCAAAATTCTTTGGGTTTCGACGTTATGGACATGGGTTTGGTAGACGGGGTCAGGATCCCCCATAAGTTCAAGCCTCCTTGTTTCGAAAAGTATAATGGGACTTCCTGTCCCCGAACTCATCTGCAATCTTTTCTTGGAAGATTAAAAGCTTATACCATGGATGAGAAGTTGTGGATGTTCTACTTCGAAGATAGCTTGACTGGAGCATCAAGGGAATGGTATTCCCATTTGACAAGGGCAACTGTTAGATGCTGGAAGGACCTTGCAGAGGCCTTCATCCGACAGTATCAGTACAACTTAGACATGGCACCCAACAGGACTCTCCTGATGGGAATGTCACAGTCTTCGAAGGAGAGTTTCCGAGAATATACCCAGAGATGGAGGCAATTGGCTGCTGCCGTTCAACCACCAATGTCTGAGAGAGAAATGGCAGACATGTTTATGAACACTCTCCAGGGAACGTATATTGACAGGTTGGCAGCTTTCTCTTCCACTAGCTTTGCAGATGTTGTCATAGCCGGGGAGAGAATTGAAAGCTTGTTAAAAATGGGAAAGATCTCAGACAACGGTGCAAGCTCGTCCAGTAGTACAAGAAAGCCTTTTGCAGGCCCGAGAAGAACTGGCGAGACCAATGCCATTCACACCAACAGGGGTAGGCCCCAATATGTTCAAAGGACAATAGCAGCGGTCACCATTCCTGCTCCAGCTCATCCTCAACCTGTCTATCAACCTCCTCAGCAAAACTTCCAACAACAACCTCAGTATCATCAGAATCAGTATCCTCCAAGAAACTTCAACAACAACGCCAACAACAACAATCAACAGAGGCCATTCCAACAGAGGCCATCCCAAGCTAACCGAGTGATCGACCCGATCCCAATGCCGTATGCTGCCTTGTTGCCACAACTTCTGAAACTCAACCTAGTTGAGCTAAGAACGTTGGCACCTCCGGATCCCAACAGTCTACCAAGGAACTATGACTCCAATGCTAGGTGTGCTTTTCACTCAAACGCACCTGGTCACAGTACAGAAAAATGCAGGGCTCTGCATATGAAGGTACAAGACTTGGTAGACTCCAAGGCTTTGAATTTTGCACCGCCGCCCAATGTCAATAAAAACCCAATGCCAAACCATGGTGGTCCCCGAATTAACGCTATTGAAGAAGACCAACCGTCTTATTTAATAACTAGTGTGGATCAGATCAGGACACCATTGGTGGAAATCAAAGCTCAACTCCGCGAAAACCAAATATTTCCGGGGTGTGAACTAGGGTGTCCCTATTGTAATATTTCATGGAATGGGTGTGAGGACCTGAGGAACGACATTGACAGCCTTATTCAGAGTGGCCTGCTACAGATCACTACATCATTCCCGACAAATCCGGCAACTTCACCAACAACGGTTTCAGAACCTCCTACAACCGCAGCAACTATTGTTCCCGACAATTCACAAGCAACATCGACAAGCACTTCACCTGTCCTTCCAAATGATCAGTTTTCAACAGTTTCTCCTGTTACAACTTCAGCTTCATTCCATTTCGAATCTCCGTCAACAACAACAACAGTTCTTCCAACAATACCTCCTACAACACCAGCAATCAATCATGAAGATGTCTCCACTGTTACCATATTCTACGATCCTGAAAATAATTCCGCCTACCATTCAGAAGGTGCCGCTCCCGTTAGAGCACCAGTTACAATCTTTTATGATCCACAAACAATAACAGTCCCTTCAGCAGCAGCAATCAGTCCGGTCACTGTCACGGTGCCTGGACCAGTACCATATGAAAGCAATAGGGCCATCCCTTGGCACTATGGCTCTGACGTGTACTGTGAAGGGAAAAGAATCACTCTTGAGACATCAGCACCTGCACCGCAAGTAGATAATGTGGGGGGAGGCGGAGGCTTCACTCGAAGCGGACGTCTCTTTGCTTCACAAGTTCAAAGACCTACTGCCGAAGCAGAAGCTGCTGCCAAGGCAAAGGGTAAAGGCCAGGTGCAGGAAGATCCAGCTGCCAAAGAAGCCCTGAAGACTCCGTTCGATCAGGAAGTTGATGAGTTTATGCGAATCATCAAAAAGAGTGATTATAAAATTGTGGATCAGCTTCACCAGACGCCATCCAAAATCTCTATCCTCTCGCTGCTCATGTGCTCCGAAGCCCATCGGAATGCACTACTTAAGGTCTTGCACGCAGCTTACGTGCCTGAAGAGATTACTGTCAACCAATTGGAAACCGTGGTTGGAAATGTTACTGCTAGCAATGGGCTAGGGTTTACCAATTCTGACTTGACAGCGGATGGCCGCAACCACAACAAAGCCCTGCACATAACCATGGAATGCAAAGGAGCTGTCCTTTCTCATGTGCTGGTGGACACAGGTTCTTCCCTGAATGTCTTACCAAAGAAGGCTCTGGTGAAGTTAGAATATGATGGATTGGCATTGAGACCCAGCAACCTGGTGGTAAGAGCCTTTGATGGTTCGAAGAGATCGGTTCTGGGAGAGATTGAGCTGCCCGTGACAATTGGCCCACAGACCTTTAAAACTATCTTTTATGTGATGGACATTCAGCCCGCCTACAGCTGTTTGTTGGGTAGACCCTGGATTCACGCCGCCGGAGCAATAACGTCTACCCTTCACCAAAAGTTAAAATTTGAGTGGGAGGGTCAAGTTGTCACAATCTGTGGGGAAGAGGATATTTTCGTTAGCCATCTGGCTACTTATAAATACATTGAGATGGATGGAGAGATCCATGAAACAATGAGCCAAGGTTTTGAAGCCTTGAACGTCAATGAAGCATCTGCTGTGTCAGGTATCTCCATGTCATCTTACCAACAAGCCCGGAAGGTTGTTGAGGAAGGAACTGCCCTAGGCTGGGGCAAGGTCTTAGCTGTGGAGGAGAAGAAGGACAAATTTGGGTTGGGTTACAGACCAACTCAACATTAAGCAGAGGCTGCTGCAGAGCCTGGTTTTGTCAGTGGGGGGATGCTTACCCCCGATGCTATCAACTGTCTGGAAGATGAGCTGGAAGAGGAGCGCAATCTGGAGAATTGGATTCGTCCAAAGATCCCGGGGAGCAGTGTCTCGAACTGGTCTTCCCAGGAAATTATAAGAGTTACTCATGCAGAGTAATTATTATTTCCTGTATTTTTATAGCATGCATCAAAGTCTTGCATCTTGCCCAAGATGACAAGACTCATTTTGTAATCAGGGCCATCTGTACTTTTGTGCAAACAAGATTAAATTAATGAAATATCAGACATCTTTTTGCAAACAAGTCTTTTTCTTTTCTGCTCACTGTTTTTTCCATTTTTCTTTTTTGTACAAAAATAAATGGCGATGTTTTCAAAATGATAACTTCATTTCACTTTTTTCTAAAGCAAGATTAAAATCAATCACTAAAATGAACAACTTAACCCTTGCAGAGAGTGCCTTCCTGACAGCACCGACAACGGCACGGCTATGACATCGTATGACCTTGACAATCCAATCAATCAAGCTGATGAAGGGGTTGATGAAGAGTATGAGCTTCCTGAAGAGCTAGCCAGGTTGTTGAGACAGGAGGAAAAGGTTATTACTCCTCACCAGGAGGAGATTGAAGTGATTAATCTTGGTACGGAGGAAGACGTGAAAGAGGTTAAAATAGGGGCCTGCCTGCAAGACTCAGTGAAGAGACAACTGATAGATCTGCTTCAAGAGTATGTTGATGTGTTTGCTTGGTCGTATCAAGATATGCCAGGGTTGGATACCGATATAGTTGTGCACAAGCTGCCTTTGAGGGAAGATTGCCCACCAGTTAAACAGAAGTTGCGCCGAACTCGCCCAGACATGGCTATGAAAATCAAGGAAGAGGTACAAAAGCAATGGGACGCCGGGTTCCTTGCTGTGACTAGCTATCCGCCGTGGGTTGCTAACATAGTACCTGTGCCTAAGAAAGACGGCAAAGTAAGAATGTGTGTTGATTACCGGGATCTGAACAGAGCCAGCCCGAAGGATGATTTCCCATTACCTCACATTGACGTATTGGTTGATAACACGGCTCAGTTCTCGGTATTCTCCTTCATGGATGGATTTTCAGGATATAACCAGATCAAGATGTCACCTGAAGACATGGAGAAGACAACATTCATTACACCTTGGGGCACGTTCTGTTACAAAGTGATGCCATTCGGACTGAAGAATGCTGGTGCCACATATCAACGGGCTATGGTGACATTGTTCCACGATATGATCCACAAGGAAATAGAATGTTATGTGGATGATATGATCGCCAAGTCCCTTATAGAGGAAGATCACCTGGTGAATCTGCTGAAGTTGTTCAAGCGACTGAGGAAGTACCAACTAAAGCTAAACCCCAACAAATGCACATTCGGGGTGCGATCTGGTAAGTTGCTGGGTTTTATCGTAAGCGAGAAAGGGATTGAAGTTGACCCTGATAAAGTCAAGGCTATTCAAGAGATGCCTGCACCGAGGACTGAGAAAGAAGTTCGAGGGTTCTTAGGTCGATTGAACTACATTTCAAGGTTCATATCTCACCTCACAGCAACCTGTGAACCCTTGTTCAAGTTGCTAAGAAAAGAACAAACGGTCAGGTGGAACGAAGATTGCCAGAAAGCTTTTGACAAGATCAAGGAGTATTTGCAAGAACCTCCAATCCTCATGCCTCCAGTCGAAGGAAGACCTCTGATTATGTACTTGACAGTATTAGAAGAGTCAATGGGGTGTGTGCTGGGCCAGCATGACGAGTCTGGTCGAAAAGAGTATGCAATATACTACCTAAGCAAAAAGTTTACCGACTGTGAACAACGTTATTCACTGCTCGAGAAAACTTGTTGTGCTTTAGCGTGGGCTGCTCGCCGACTGAGACAGTATATGCTGACCCACACTACTTTGTTGATCTCAAAGATGGATCCAGTTAAGTACATTTTCGAGAAGCCAGCTCTTACCGGAAGGGTTGCAAGATGGCAGATGATTCTCACGGAATACGACATACAGTACACATCTCAGAAAGCCATCAAAGGCAGTGTACTATCTGAATATATTGCTGAGCAACCCATTGATGACTACCAGCCTATGAGGTTTGACTTCCCTGATGAAGACATCATGTTCATTAAAGCAAAAGATCACGAAGAGCCTATTCACACTGAAGGGCCTGACCCAGAAGAAGAATGGACTATGATGTTTGATGGGGCTGTTAACATGAATGGTCGTGGTGTTGGTGCAGTACTCATTACACCAAAAGGAGTTCACATGCCTTTCTCGGCAAAACTCACTTTCAACTGCACTAACAACGAAGCTGAATACGAAGCTTGCATTATGGGTCTTGAGGAAGCCATTGACCTCAGGATCAAGACATTGACCGTATTCGGAGATTCAGCTCTGGTGGTTAATCAGACCAACGGAAAATGGTATACACATCAGGATCATCTGATACCTTACAGGGATTATACAAGAAGGTTATTGACCTTCTTCACCAAAGTGAAGCTTGAGTATATCCCTCGGGACGAGAACCAGTTTGCAGATGCTCTTGCTACCATTTCGTCCATGATCAAAGTTCAAGCCGCCAACTTTGTACCTCAGATTTCAGTGTCTAGACTTGATAGACCAGCATATGTATTCGCAGCAGATGTTGTCAAGGATGATAAGCCTTGGTTTCATGACATTAAAAGCTTCTTGGAGGATCAAACATACCCACCTGGGGCATCTTCCAATGATAAGAAGACTTTGAGAAGGCTTGCTGGTAGTTTCTTTCTGAACACTGATGGGTCTTTATACAAAAGGAACTTCGACATGGTACTCCTCAGATGTGTTGACAAGGCAGAAGCAGATTTGTTGATGCATGAAGTGCACGAAGGATCCTTTGGCACCCATGCAGGAGGGCATGCCATGGCTAAGAAATTGTTGAGGTCAGGCTATTACTGGATCACAATGGATGCAGACTGTTGTGCTTATGCCAGAAAGTGCCATAAATGCCAGATCTACGCAGATAAGGTGCATGTGCCTCCCAACCCTTTGAACATCATGTCTTCACCATGGCCCTTTGCCATGTGGGGCATTGATATGATTGGCAAGATTGAGCCAACTGCTTCGAACGGCCACAGATTCATCCTGGTCGCCATCGACTATTTCACCAAGTGGGTTGAAGCAGCCTCATATGCAAATGTTACTAGGCAAGTGGTAGCCAGATTCCTGAAGAGAGATATCATCTGTCGGTATGGAGTGCCCGAGCGAATCATTACTGATAATGGTTCCAATCTAAACAACAAAATGATGGCAGAACTGTGTCGGGACTTCAAGATCCAACATCACAATTCTTCTCCTTACAGGCCAAAGATGAACGGCGCTGTCGAGGCGGCAAATAAAAATATTAAGAAGATTGTGCAGAAGATGGTAGTCACCTACAAAGACTGGCATGAAATGCTACCGTTTGCCTTGCATGGGTACCGCACGTCAATCAGAACATCCACTGGGGCAACACCGTATCAGCTTGTGTATGGTATAGAAGCAGTCCTACCTGTTGAAGTTGAATTACCCTCCCTACGGGTATTAATGGATGTTAAACTGAGTGAAGCAGAATGGGTTCGGGCCCGATACGAACAACTGAGTCTGATCGAAGAGAAAAGATTGGCTGCAATCTGTCATGGACAGCTATATCATAAGAGAATGAAGAGAGCCTTCGATCAGAAAGTCAGGCACCGAGAGTACCAAGTAGGAGATCTTGTGTTGAAAAGAATCCTCCCTCCTCATACAGACCACAGGGGCAAATGGACTCCAAATTACGAAGGACCATTCACTGTAAAGAAAGTTTTCTCCGGTGGAGCACTGATGCTCAGCACCATGGATGGTGAAGATTTCCCATCCCCTGTGAATTCAGATGCAGTTAAAAAATACTTCGCATAAAATGACCCGCTGGACATAAAAAACAGAATGTGAGTCCAGGCAAAAATAGGGCATCCCGGCGAGTCAAAAACAGAATAAAAGACTCGGGCAAAAATAAGGGAAATAAATGAAAAGATGTACACCCGCTGAGTTGAAAAGCCGCATTGGACAACTCAGGCAAAAATGGGTATCCCGATGGATTGAAAACCCGAAAGGGCGATCCATGCAAAATAAGGGAATAAGCGAACAACTGCACTCTGAATTCGTCTGTATCACTTACAACTTGGAAAGCTTCGACAGGATCAAGCTTCAATCAGAATCAACTCTCTCCAGAAAGCAAGACGAGAAGAACGTCATTGTCATACGAGTCATAGCAGAAGAGGAAGCTCCTTGAAAGCGTCGTCAGCATCGCCAGCATTTTGTTTCTCAATTTGTAACAATCTCTTCATTTCAGGAGATATGTTTCCTTGACTGTATCTTGCCAATTCAGGGCACATGAATTAATAAAATCAGATTTTCGGTCATGTTTCGTTTTTACATTTATGTTTTGCAAAGAGTTGTCTGATATCTCTAAAAATACAATTGCATAAGTACAAATGCCTTTCTCTAAAAATAAAAACACATGCTTACAGGGAATGTGATTATTCTCGAAAGTACTTAACTCCTATGACGGAATCCAGTGAGGGATACCTCGGGACCTTTTGTACGTTTCCTTATCGTTGCAGGATTGCAGGTATCCAGAACGCAACCTGGGGCATGCAGGTTACATCTCAGCAAGTTGGCGAATCATTATCAACTCGGTCTATCTTCCACGTGGCACTGGAGAGTGCCCACCTCCCCAGCAAAGTTGCCAAATCAACAAACAGGCTTAACACTCAGGATGTTTTCTCCCCAGCCGAGTTGCCTCTCATTACTCTCCCCAGCTGAGTTATCAACAGCATTCCCCAGCTGTAGTGCCAACCATTCTTCCTCAGCAGAATGCAGAAGTCAGGGAATCATCTCCCCCACAGAATCCCCAGCCTCTATTCAGAAGAGCAAAGCACGGAGAAGTCACAACAGAGTACGGAAAGCTTCTACAAACCCCAGCTGGGTCCCATATTATAAGGATATGTCAATCAGTGACCTATATCCCCAAGCAGATACATCATTAGATCTACCAATGATCTCATCCCCAGCTGGGATGTTCACTTCAAGCAGATCAACCAGAGATCTTCACAGCGACGGGATCCGAATCCCGGATCAGTGCCCCCTTTGCATAATCATAGCATTCGCATCATACTATCCCCTCAGAGCGTAGCATTCCGTCTAATACGGAGCATTACGGCAAAAATCAAACGCATAGCATAATCATAAGCCATGTTCTGAATTAACACTTGTGAATAATAAACCGTTCATCATCATGATACAGAAAAATCCCCACCAGAGTCCCTGGCAAAAGCAGTTGCCTCACAATCACAAACACCAGTATATACTCCTTTTGGCACCCGTCCGTGTCATCACTCCCCAGTAAAATCGTCTGAACACTCTTTATAACAAGAGCACCCGCATTACAGATATTTCTTGACACCCGTCCGTGTCAAATCACCAGCAGAAAGCCAAAGACATCCTCTTTGCACTCACGTATACTTATATACACTTTTCTTGACACCCGTCCGTGTCATATCCCCAGCGCAGTCGCTTACACCTTCATCACCCATACACTTGTTAATATTATACTTTTCTCTTTTGACACCCGTCCGTGTCACTCTCCCCAGCAGTTAAAATACTCATCTATACAATACAATACTCCCTACTCATGGTACACTTATACAGATACTCGTCCGTATCTTGTATACATCATCACTCATATCCCCACAGATTCGACAGTAGTCCTTGTTCTTTGTTAACCAGTTGGTACTCGTCCGTACCATCATCTCAGAACATTGCGTCTAGTGTTTGTTTCTACATGATACTCGTCCGTATCATAAGTCTTAAGGATGCTCGTCCGCATCTTTAATCCGTACACCGTGTCAAACACTTGTGTCTTCTTGAATATAGATACTCGTCCGTGTCTATTATTCCCCAGAAGAATTCTTTCAGATGCAACACTCGTCCGTGTTCTTTGTTAACCAGTTGATACTCGTCCGTATCATCATCTCTGGGCATGTGTCAGTTTGTTTCTGCATGGTACTCGTCCGTATCATAGTCTCAAGGATGCTCGTCCGCATCTTTAATCTATACACAATACCAAACACTTATACCTTTTTGTTTCTTGGATGTAAACGCTCGTCCGTGTTTACATTATCCCCAGTAGATCACCAACAAATTTTCTTTTTATCTAACACTCGTCCTGTGTTATGATACCTTTGAGAGCAGCCGTACCCTGCTGAGTGGTCGTCCTCCACTTCTTGATGGTCGTCCTCCATCATGCTCATCCGATGGCCGTCCCCATCGTTGATATTTTTTAGCAGCCGTCCCCTGCTAGGTGGTCGTCCTCCACCTTTTGATGATCGTCCTTCATCATTCTATCCAATGGCCGTCCCCATTGTTGATTTTGGTTATCTGACATTCGTCCTATGTCATGACAAACCTTGAGAGCAGCCGTCCCCTGCTAAGTGGTCGTCCTCCACTTCTTGATGGTCGTCCTCCATCATGCTCGTCCGATGGCCGTCCCCATCGTTGACCCTTTTCTATCCGATGGCCGTCCCCATCGTTGATATTTTCGGCAGCCGTACCCTGCCAGGTGGTCGTCCTCCACCTTTGATGGCCGTCCCCATCATATTTCCTTTATCCCCAACAGAGCAGCCGTCCCCTGCTAGGTGATCGTCCTTCACCTTTGATGGCCGTACCCCATCATCTGTTTATTTCATTTATTCTTTAACCCGATGGCCGTCCCCGTCGTGGTCCCTTTTCCTTTTTAACCCGATGGCCGTCCCCATCGTTGGTTACTTTACCTTTATGAACTTGATGGCCGTCCCCGTCATGTTTCATTAATTTCCAGAGAATTTTACAGCTTTATCTTGATGGTCGTCCCCATCATGATATCTTGCTTTCCCCAGCTAGTCGGCCGTCCCCGTCTTGGCTTTACCTTCTATCCCCAGCATGTCGGCTGTCCCCGTCATCGCTTTGTTTTCCGCACCTTTACAATATACTTTATTTCCTTTTACAATCTATATCCCTTTTCTTCTTCATTCTGTGAGTGCAAATTTTGGACTGTCTTTGGTATTCAACCACAAGTTATCCTGTTTGCCTGTTAAGCCATCGCTTACAACCTGCACAGCTAACTCATGTTTGAATAGGGGCAGATGTAAACACCCCAAATTTGCCATCACCCATTCACACCATGGCTTGTGATCATTCTCATATGCATAAACACAATAATATCATCTCATATCTCATTTTGGTTCACTGCATAGTTTCTAAGGCATCTGCAACTAGGGTTTGTGATCTGAGCAACCTCAGGGCATCTTGAGCCACTCCAAAGGCCACTAATCAACTCAAAGGGGTCCATGTGTGTTCTTATGTCATATTCCATCTCCTCAAAGCCAAAATTGCAGAGGAATCACAAGAACTAGGGTTTGAGTGGATGCAGAGCCAGGATGAACTGCACAGTTGACTGAAAACTAGGGTTTTGGTTTCAGAGGCCATAACCCCAAAATTTTTGTTCATTCTTGTTTCCATGGATCACTATATGGTATAGGGAGTATGCATATCAATTTGCATGAAGAAATTCCATGGGGAAGTCATCTGGTCAGGAGTTGACTTTTCAGACAAGTCAGTGCAAAATCAGGGCATCTGAGGCCCCCAATGACCCAACCAATGGTTGATCTTCATCATTTTGAGTGTATATGATCTTTATTTGATCATGTAAGAAGGTTGAAGTTCACAAAAATCAAGAATTTAGGGTTTTTGCAAATGTTGACTTTTTGGGCATAGTTGACTTTTCAAGAATGCATCATTTTAGGTCATTTTTCAAGCTTTGATTCTTGATCCAAAAAGGCTTCAAATGGAAAAACTTTGGTCATGAAAGTTGTAGATCTCATCTTTCCCTTTTCAAAAAGTACAAGAACATGATCAAACTCTTCTTGGATCAAAATTTATCGCAATGCAAAGTTGGCAAAAATCATTGATTTTCAAGGCATGCTTCAAATGGAAATTTTGCAAAGTCTTGAACCAAAGCCAATTGTGACCTCTAGTTCATTTCAAACCATTACACAAACATCCTCTAAGTCACAAAAATCAGAATTGGACCAAGGTTCACATGTTTATGGTTTGTGTAATGAGAGATTTTCATGAAAAAGGCAAAAAGTAACCAAGTTGCAAAACACTCATGACACTTCCCTCAACTTGCTGCCTTGGCCTTTGAACCTTGCTGGCTCTCTCACCACACCATGCTGCGCCAGCCCTAGCCTTTGTACCAAGCTAGTATCAAGCCCATGCCTCTCTTACAAGATTTTTGACTTTTGGCAAAAGCAAACATCCCAATCACCACAGGCCATGTCACATCCTCTGGCCACTTGCATTTGTTTATTGTATCCTTTGGCAAGCCATAACACTAACTAAGCAAGCCTGAAACACACACATTCATCACATTCACAAAAACACACCACATTGCATTTTCTATCGAATCTCTTTCCACAGCCACAAAACACTCAAGCCAACTTCACTAATCATCTTACCTTGCTCCATAGACCACAAAGCATCAAGGACACAAGCCTGAAACAGCAAGAATCCCCCATTGCCATTCTTTACCTCAGCCTGCATTTTCTATCGAATCTCTCTCCACAAGCCATGAACACTTAAACAAACCCCACACACCAACTCACCTTGCATCACTGACCAGAAACCACCCACTACTTTGGCCTGAAACACCCTATATCTCAAATACGATTTTCACACTTCCTTGGTCAGAGCTTCTGCAAACTCTCTCAGGAGGTTGTTTAAACTCCAACTAAGCATCCAAAGCTTCAAAGGGAGATCATTGGGACCTGTTTGAGCCAAAGGACCATCCAGAAAGCTCCTGAATCAGAAGTTCAACCTCAGGTGACTCCATGAACTTTTTTCCCAGAACTCATTTCTCTTGTTAAAATCTTGTTGTGTATGTTACACTGATCATTGGGATCTCTTTACTTTTGAAAATAAGCCAGAAATGAGTATGTAATGCTGTTCTGAAAGTTTGACCTAAAAAATTTCATTGCTTCGATTCTTGTTTGTGTGTGAGTTTAAATGTGATTTGATGCTCGATTCGTGTTTAGGGTGAGTGGAAGGTGATTTCTGGAGAGTTAGAGCCTTTGAAATGGCCTAGGGAGAGAGATTGATTCTGGGGATGGCCGGAGAAGACGACCGGAACACTGTTCCGGTCGCCTGATTGTCATTAGGGCACAATTAGGGTTTAATCAGGGTGATTAGCAAGTTTGAATTTGAACCGTGAGATGTGGCGGGGAGTCAATGCGCGCGCTGGCCAGTTTAAATCTCCACCCTAGGATTTGAATACTTTTCATTAAATCAGATTTAATTCATTTTATTTTCATTTTCTTTTCATTTTATTTGCATATTTATTTTAAAATAGTAAAAAATTCTTAAAAATTATGAAACTTTTTCTTAAAAGTTTTATTAATTTTTAAGACCCAAAAACATTTTTATTTTATTTTTTATCATTAAAAAAGTATTTTTAAATATTTAAAAGATTATTTTTAATTGATTAATGAGAATTAATTAATTAAAAATACTTTTAGGTATTTAAAAATTACAAAAAAATTCATGAAATGTCCTAAGGCATTTAGAAACATTGTCCAACCTTCAAACCAAATTTCTTTTTTGATCTTGATGCATCTTAAGAATTTTTCATTGAATTAAATCATTTTTTATGCATTATTTTGATCATAAGTTCAAAAATTCATTTCTGCCTATTGGAGAAGGTTGAGACATTGATTCTTCTTGCATTGTGTTATGTTTAGCATGTAGTTTCTAGGATAAAATGGCCATGATTTGTTTCTTCATTTTCTAATTGTTTGGCATTTCTTTTGTTAAGAACCCTAAAAAACCCTAATAACTTAGAAAATTCATATCTTGAGTTTGGTTGAGAGTTGAGAGCTCCCCTTTGGGCAGTGGTTCATTATAGGTTTAGGGTTTCTTTGAGTGCCATTTTCCATTTTTATTTTAGGGTTTTGTTTCTGTTTTGGGTTTTTGTTTGATGTTTGATCCTTGAACCCTAATTTGGGACTTCTCTTGCATCCTCCTTGCATACTCTTGCATAACATGACTTTTCTTTGCATTTTGTGCATTCTTGTGATTCATTTGACATCTTAAGACATATAGAAAGCATATTTGATCATTGCATTACATATTTGCTATGCCATTTGTCTTGTATGCTTCATAACATTTCATGCTTGTTCATGCTCCTTAACTTGCATCATTTGCATCCATGATCTTGTATGAACATCCCCATGTCTTGCCTCATGTTTGCAGCACCTCATAACATCATAATCATCATCAACATGCTTCTGGTTTTGCTTAGCATCATACCATTTCATCTCATCTTGCATTGCATTGCATTTCTTTCTAACATTTCAGGTGGTAAGTAAACTTGAGAAGTGAATTTGCCTTCACTTCTCATAACTTTTCTTCTCATCTCTCTTGCATACATTGCTGCATTCCTATATGTGTTTGAGATTGAGCTTGCTCATTCTTGTTCTTCCCACTTTCTTTCTTCAAGTGACTTGACTTCTTGAATGAAGCAAGTCACTTTGCTTCTCTTGATCTTGTTCATCTGCTTCCTGGTGGCTCCTTTGAAGATTGTTCTTGGAAACCTCACAAACCTTAGGATCAACCAAGCATGACAATGAATTAGGGTTTTGATTAGTCTCCCCCATAGTCTTTACCTTTGTGTCTCTTTGAGTCTCCTCTTCTCACCTCATAATCAGGGACTAAACCCTAAAGGCTTTAAGGCTTTGTGACTAAGCTTATGCCTGCATCCTTCTCTTAGGATGGAGTGTATAACTTTAATCCTAAGTCTTGAACCCTTAATGTGTTTAAGTCTCTTAATCAATTCACTTAATAATCATCAAGACATCACACTTGTAACTTGGGCCTTGCATTAGGGTTCTAATTCTTCCTTAATTGGTTAAGAAGGACTAACCCTAGTGTTAATGGACAAGTCCCCCTCAAGTTGTCTTACAAATCATAAAAATCACTTCATCATCATACCATTAAATAAAATTCACTTAATCAAAGGCTTGTTTTGTCATGAGTTTAATCCCTAATCTTGGATTAAGTTGAGGAGCTTTCCTCAACTTAAACATTCTCATCTATCATCCTTCTTTTAGGATGGTGTAATGGGTCTGTTTAATCCATGATTATGGCTTACCTCATTACTCAACACTAAACAAAAATCACAAAAACATCTAAATAATCACAAGTAGGTTAATGATCTTAGTCCTACACCAAAGGTGATTAAGTGTGAGAACCTGACTTCACACTTAAGGTATTCTCATTACCCCTAATCAGAGGGAAGATGTGATGAGTTTACTAACCCATTGGTTTAGACCTAAGCTCATTATCCTATGACAAACTTCAAAAGGCAATAAAAGACTGAAAATTCAAAAACAAACAATAATCGTCTCCTTCGGGATTCTTTTCTCATCTCATTCACTCACAACCAAGAACTTGCTTCTTCCGTCTAATGCAAGACAGTCAGCACCTGAGCCAGACAGGTCATACACTTGAGCATAGGCAAGTAAGCAGTTCATCAGTCAATTCATCTTTCAGTCTCTTTGGGTCGAACTACGGTGTTCTGACTTCCTCATTGCACGAGAGGATACGTAGGCACAACTTAACAGTTATCGAACAAAAGTCTCTGTACATTCCCCCTCTTTCCAGCATCATTCTTTTAGCCTCATGATCATGAGCAGTTCTTTTTTTTTATTCTCACACTGACACTGTACATTTATACACTTCACTTTCTTTACACTGACACCTGTACATCCTTTCCCAGCTCATTTATACACAGATTGCACTGACACTACCCCTTTAAAACACAAATCTTTTAAGCGTGGATCCCGTCGAGTACGGCGGACGATCTGGGTGCTAATACCTTCCCAGGTTGTAACCAACCCCCTTTCTCAGTCTCTCTGGTTCGCAAACCGTCTTATCCGTATCTTTCTAGGTCTATGCAGCATTGCCTTTCCTCCGGGATAAAAATGCCTAGCTGGCGACTCTATTCATCTCCAGTGAGTTCACGGCTGTGTGTTCTCACTGTTCCCTCTCGCCGACCGTTCGCGTCTGTACCCTCATCTGACCCCCGTGTCACTTGTCGGGAGCGACACCATTGTTAGGGTTCATCCTTCCAATTTAGGGTTTTACAATTTAATGGTTATAAATAATTTCTAAAACTGTAAATGAATCATTTAAGCTGTGTATATTACATTGGTATGATTAATTGGACCAAACCGTGCGTATTTGACATTGTATGAGTTTCGTAGGTTATTGTATGCAGGAAAAACCAAGGGAAATTCGCGCAAGAAATTTCGCAGGAAAACCTGCGAAATTCCAAGGAAGAAGATGACCCCAAGGGTGCCAAAATCTGAGATTCAAATTTTATCTTATTTTTTGTTTTATTTGTTGTATATTAATTTCAGAAGAAGCTGATGGTTCAGCTGGCAAGGGCGTGCGCGTATGGTCTTCAAGGCAGGGGTTTGATCCTGGTTGATGCAACTTTTTTTTCTTCTAATTCATCTGTTTTAATAGGTTTAATATATAATGAATCTTTTCTGGCATGTATGCAAGGCGCGCGCCTAGTTCAGTTGATAGGATGATTCTTCTTTGAGGTACAGGGCTTGGGTTCGAATCCCAGGTCCCTTTATTTTGTGTTTTCTGTTTTTATTGTTTAATTTATTTAATTAACTTTTTAAACAAATAAATAATCAAAACTAATTATAATTATTCTAATTAATTTGACATAATAAAATCAAAACTTTTTCTAATAAAAAACCAATAATCTTATGTATAAATAATCTTTATCTTTTTTTTTAAAATTAAATTAATATATTAAAATTGTTTCTTAAATCAATTAATTTCATTTAATTTGTAAACTAATTAATTTTTTATATATAATAATTTGTATATAGTTTTTCCTTTTATTTATTTATTTCATAAGTAAAATAATAATCAAATAATTATTTTTTTTTAACATTTTCTTATTAGTTATATTCTAATTAAAATCTCAAATCATTTTCTTTAAAAATAAATAAGTAAATCTTGTATATATATTCTTATAAACTCATCATCAATTTTTCTTTAAATTTTTAAAATTTCCTTAATTAAATTATTAACTCAAACTTTCTTAATCCTAGCCCAAATTTTTTGTAATTAAAACCTTCACCTAAATGTTAACCCTAATCATTATTTTTTTCATTTACTTTATTAATTTTTTTATTATTTAATTTTTGTTTTATTATTCTATTTATTTATATTTAATTTTTGCTTTATTTATCTTATTAGAAAAATGTATAAGTTGTAATTTTTGTAATTTATTTTCCGTCCGATTATATTGTATCTGCCCTAAAGAGATGTAATTGGGTAGCTTTATTTTTCTGTCTTTATTAATTATATTATTTATTTGAGTGGTTAGTAAATAGGGAGTGGAAACATAATTGTAATTAATTAAATTTAGATAACTAATTAAAATGATAAAAATATCTGAACATAAACATTCACACACGTAAGTCGATCTAAGATCGATGTCTGCACCTCCTAGGGTTATCCCTCTTGGTTGCCTTATTAAACGGTCAAGTCCCTCGAAAGTAGGGTGTCTTAAGCAAAGTACCTCCATTAAATAAATCATCTAGTCCCTCCCAGATTCTAAGAAAGATCAAGTCCCTACGAGGTTGCCTACGATAAATGATCTTGTCCCTTCGGTTTAAAAGATGATAGTCCCTCCCAAATTGCTAAAGACACCCTACAGTTTCCTTCGTCGATCATACGATGACCCTACGCTCGTCGCTTAAATAAATACAAGGTAATGACTACCTATTCCTTAATAATAGGGATAGTCTTACCCTTGAAATGACATATAAGAACATGAATGACTTAGTCTAGGGTAGGTACCTCATAGTTACTTGCTCACACTTCAAAAAGAAAATACTTTTCACACCTCACTATTTTCAAACATATTCAAATAAGGCTTTGTATACATCCATACAAGGATCATTACAAAGTACTTAGAAAAATTTCTAATCACACACTTCACCTTTTCAAAACAATTAAGTGAGCTAAGTAACTAAGAGCCCATGGATAACCATGGATATAAAGGGTGCTAACACCTTTCCTTTATATAACCTACCCCTCAAACCCGTCTTTTCAAAACGGTCTTTCCTGTTCTTTTATGTCCCTTCCTTATGGATAAAAAAAAGTCTGTGGCTACTCTTGTTATCCGCAACATTTATAGAAAGTCAGTTCTCCCACCATGTTACAGAAGGGAAAGTAGGAACTACCATGGGCGTTATCCAGATGGACTTAATTATTGGAACCATAACAAGACCAACAATGTTCATAGTCATTGCTTCAAGGGTGAATTATAACTTACTGCTTGGAAGAGAATGGATTCATGGAATAAGATTTGTACCTTCTTCAATGCACCAGCGAATAGCTATCTGGCGTCCTGATGGAATTGTTGAGAATATTGAAGCAGATCAAAGTTATTTTATGACTGAAATAAACAATGCAAATAGTTGAAGTTTCGACAAGAATTTGGTTCACATACCTCCCTGCAGTCCAGCAGAATTTGACTTGAAGGCAACTGATAACGCCTATTGTTCCATGTATCTTCACCCAACACATGGTTTTCAATGGGACAAAGAAGTAATTGGCAAACCAAGTCACATATGGGGAACTTCTCTTATTGAGCCAGCAGGTTGGGGAGTGAATTTAATGATGATGATGAGTGAAGCAACAACTCTTGAATGAATTACGACTTATATAGCCGAAAATAAACTCAAAGCGGATCTTGAAGCCGAAGTGAAATATATGGTCGTCGAAGCCAACAAAGAAAATTTTGACGAACAATGTCCTCAAAGGGACGTTGACAAAGACTATGATGACAATCAGGTGGGTGAATGGCAACACTAGAAGCTTGACGCCATCTATGATGACGAACCTCTGGGGTTCGAAAAAGAACCAGTGTCAACTAACATGAAGATGGTGGCGCAGAATCCATTGGAAGAAATAAATCTAGGACTGGGGGCAGAAAAGAGACCAACCTACATAAGCACTAGGATGGACCCTCAGTTCAAGGTCGAAATAGTTTGTTTGTTGAAAGAGTTCAAAGACTGCTTCGCATGGGACTACGGTGAGATGCCTGGTTTAGATAGAAGTTTGGTCGAATTGAAGCTACCAATAATGGAGGGAAAAATGCCAGTAAAGCAGACTTCAAGACGCTTCACACCAGAAATTCTGTCGAAAATAAAAGAAGAGGTCGAAAGACTTCTGAAATGCAAATTCATCCGCACAACCAGGTATGTCGAATGGATTGCAAATATAATGCCTGTAATTAAGAAAAATGGCAAACTAAGGGTATGTATTGACTTTCGAGACTTGAACTCAACTACCCCAAAGGATGAATATCCTATGCCAGTAGCAAAAACGCTTATAGATTTTGCAGCAGGCCTTGAGTACTTAAGTATGTTAGATGGATACTCCGGCTATAATCAAATCTTTATTGCAGAAGAAGATGTTTCTAAAACAGCATTCCGTTGTCCTAGAGCAATAGGGACTTACGAATGGGTAGTAATGCTCTTTGGTTTAAAAACTGCTGGAGCAACTTACCAACAGGCTATAAATTCAATTTTTCATGATTTTATTGAAACTTTCATGCAAATTTATATTAATGATATTGTAATCAAGTCTGTTTCAGGAAAAAATCATTTTGACCATCTTCGACAATCCTTTGAAAGGATGAGGAGGTTTGGTTTAAAAATGAACCCCCTTAAATGTGCTTTTGGTGTGTAGGCGGGGGATTTCTTAGGTTTTGTGGTCCACAAGAAAGAGATCGAAATAAATGAAAACAAAGCCAAAGCCATAATGGAAGCGAAAGCGCCATCAACAAAAAAGGGATTGCAGTCTCTTCTAGGGAAAATCAACTTTCTCAGAAGGTTTATCTCCAACCTTAGTGGAAAAACGCAAGCCTTCTCTCCTCTACTTCGACTAAAGAAGGAAGACTTTGCATGGGGGCAAGAACAACAAGATGCCTTATGTAAACACCCCAAATTTTCCCTCACTGTTTCTCACACCATGGCCTGTGATCTTTCATATTGCATTTGCATAATCATATCATCTCACATTGCATATTTGTTTCACTGTATAAGTTGCATAGCTAGGGTTTGTGATCAGATGAATCCAAGGAGTGATCTGAGCCATCTCAAAGGCCTTGAAGCTTGTCAAGAAGGTCCATGTGTGTTCTATGATCATAATATGCTCCCCAAAATTCTTAAAAGTCAAAATATCACAAAGCATTGCAAGGGTGTTCAGGCAGACTGAGCAGTTTCTACACAGATGACCTAAAATTAGGGTTTTGGGTTTGAGGCCCTTAATCTCAAATTTTTTGGTATTTCTTGATTCTAATGGTCTTAATATGTTATGAGGATCATGTGTACCAAATTTGATGAAGAAAATCATTGTGGAAGTCATCTGATCAACTGCTAACATGTTGTGCAAGAAAAGTCAGAATCAGGGCATCTGAGGCCACCACCAATGGTACCAAAGGGGCACATTCATCATTTTGAGGTTCTATGATCTTTATTTGATCTTAGAAGTGGTTAGAAGTTCACAAGATTGAAGAATTTCAAGCCATTTGCAAAGTTTTCATTTTAAAAGTTTCCATTTTTGGACATGACTTGTAATGAAAACTTTCCATTTTGGGAAAGATTTTCAACCTCCTCTTTCTTGATCAAAAAGGCTTCAAATGAAAAATCTTCAAACATGAAAGTTGTATATTGGATCTTCCCCTTTTCAAAAAGTACAAGAACTTCTCTTGATTCATCCTAGAATTCAAGATACGATGTTTCAAAGTTGGGAAAAATCTTATAATTTTCAAGTATGTGCCAAAGAGGGAATTTTGCAAAATCAAGTTTCAAGACTTCTAATGACCTCTAATTCACCTCTAAGCATAATAACATGATAATGTAACATTGCTTGATCAGAATTGTGCCTTGGATCACGAGAAACCATGCCTCATTTTCACAAAAATCTCAAAGAGGGAAAAATGCAAAACATATGCTATCTTGCAATCCAAGTGGTACAGATCCTCAAATCTCATCCAAGGGTTCTCCATAAACTTAGCTGAAGCAGATCATGGCTTGAAATCACCTCTGACCACAACCATTCTTATGGTACACCAACTTTGACATTTTTGCAAATTGGCCCATACCAATCACACTATGCCACAACGACTCTCTGGCCAATCAACATGACTTATGTGGACATAAAGGACCTCATTTCACACAACATTTAAGCCTGAAACATCCACACATTCAGATTGCACAAAATTTCCATAGAGCTTCATCTCTTCGAATCTCCCTCTTCAGCCAACAAAACTCACTAATTCTTTCATCAATCATCTCCACTTGACCTAAGGAACAAATCCCAACCATAAAAATGACCTGAAACTTCATAAACCAATGGCACGATTTCTGCCACACCAGAACCAAACATCACAAACCAATCCATTTAAACTTCATTCAAGCCTTCCATAAGCCTCAGGGGATCAAGTGGAGTGGATTAACATCAAGGGAAGGGCCAGAAAGCACCAAATTGCAAAGCTTCATCTCAGGTAGCTCTCTTGAAATATTTTTCCAGAACTTTGTTTTTAAGTTACAATGTGATAGAGTTTGTCTTAATGATCATTTTGAGCTTTGAATCATTGGAAATGGTGGAGTGTGTAGGATGTATTTAACTTCTGAAATTTTTGCATGTTTTCCGTTTTGCTTCGATTCATGAGTTTGATGCAATATAAATGGATTTTGTTGCTGGATTCTTGTTTAGGGAGGTTAGATGAGTGATTCTGGAGCTTTAGAGAGCTTGGGGTGGCATAGGGAGTGAGTTCAGGAGATGGTGTGGCCGGAGAAGACGACCGGAACACTGTTCTGGTCGCCTGAAAAAGATTAGGGTTAATTGTTTGATTAATTCCCAGATTCAATTGTGGCCTTTAGATCATGATTTACTTAAAGCACGTGTGGTCCAGATCCTTTTCCTTAGCCCTAATCCTCATTAATTATAAAACCCTAATTAATTAAGTTAATTAACTCAGGTTGAATTAGGGCCATTAGATCACGCGCCAAATGAAGTTTTGAACCCTGGCCTTTGGATCACATTACCCTAAGTCAAGAAGACTCTCCATCTGGACCACTCATCCACGCAACTTTCAATCCTGACCACTGATCTTGCATATTTTTATTTTCTTTTAATTATTTCATATTTTTTTTCACATATTTATTTAAAATAGCAAAAGTATTTATAAAAATCTCATTTTCTGCATTTTCATTTTAAATATTTTTCTAAACTCAAAAACATTTCTATTTTTAATTTTTGCATTAAAAATGTATTTTTAAATCATTTAAATGTTTTATTTAATTAATTAATTGATTTTAATTAATTAAAAATACATTTAGGTATCTAAAAATCACAAAAAAATTCATGAAGCATTCTTAGGCATTTAGAACAATTTACAAACTCACCATACAAATTTCTTCTTAGGTTTGATCATGTTTTCACAATTTCCTTTGAATTAGGGTTCATAAAATTCACATTTTCCTTACCCTAACTTGAAAAAATCATTTCTGATCAACCATGATGAGTTTGCATTTGGTTCTTTTTGCATTATTTCATACTTTGCATATACTATCTAGGTTATTTAACTCATAATTTTTCATTGCATTTTCAAATTGTTTTGCATTTTTCCTTTAGAACCATCCAAAAACCCTAGCTAACTTAGGAAATTCATAACTTTCTATAGGTTTAGCTTCTGACTTCCATCTTTGGGTAGTGATCTTGTGTGTGTTTAGGGTTTGTTTGATTTCATTTTCAAATTTTTATCATGATGTATGCTTCTGTTTTGATCATGTGCATCTCATACATTTATAAAACCCTAATTTCTCATGTTCATTTGCATTCATCTTTGCATATCATCATCATATGAACTTTCCATGATATTCCATGCTCTTGTATGACATCTTAGACATCCTAAGACATGTTTGAACATTGCTTGATCATTTCTTCATTCATTTGGTATGCTTTGCATTCATTACATTTCATATGTATCCATGTGTTTTTAAGCTTCTAACATGTTTCTCCTTGCATCTCATCTCTTGTATGATCATACATAAGCATCTCACATGTCTTTGCATCATTCCATAACACATTTTCATAACATATTCACTTCTGGTCTTGATCATTGCATCTTCATTTGTTTTATTTCCTTTTGCTTTGCATCTTTTGCATTCACACTAACATTTCAGGGGCTTATGGTAAGTTGTTTGGGATGTGGATTTGCCTTCATATCCCACCTCTTCTCACCTCTTTCATTTGCATATTCTTATTTGTCTTTGAAGTGAACTTGCTTCAATTATGTTCCCTTGCTCCTTTTCTTTCTCTTAGGTTACTTATATTCTCCAGGAAGTAAGTAACCTATTCTCCTTTCTCTTCTCTTTTCATCTGCTTCTCTTCCTTGGTGGCCTCCTGAAGATCTTTCTTTAAGCCTCACAAACCATAGGAACATCCAAGCATGATAATTTTAGGGTTGTACATAGTCTCCCCTAGTCTTTTACCTTTGAGTCTCCTTGAGTCTCTCTTCTCATCTCATAATCAGAGGCTAAACACTTAAAGATTTAGGACTTTGAATTAGGGTTATGCATGTATCCTTATCTTAGGATGGAGTGTATAACTTTAATCCATAGTGTTAAACCTTTAATTTGTTTACACCTCTTAATCAAAACACATAATAACTATTAAGACTTAAGCTTGTAACTTGGGCCTTATATTAGGGTTACATATCTTCCTTTTGGTTAAGAGGGACTAACCCTAATGTTTAATGGACAAGTCCCCCTCAAGTTGTCTTACAAACTTAAAACTCATTTCTTAATCTCACCTTTAATTAAAATCTACTTAATAAAGGCTTGTTATATAATGAATTTAATCCCTAACCATGGATTAAGTTGAGGAGTCTTTCTAAGCTTAAGTGTTCTCATCTATCATCCTTCTCTTAGGATGGTGTAATGAGTTCACTAATCTTTGATTGGAGATTAAACTAATTACTTAACACTAAATAAAAACCCAAAAACACTTAATAATCACAAGTAGGTTAATGATCTTAATCCTACATCATCATGGTAATTAAGTTGAGATCTTCATCTCATGCTTAAGTAGGCTCATTATCCCTAATCAGGGAGGATATAATGAGTTTACAACCCTTGATTTAGGCTTAAGCTCATCATCCTATGCAAAACACCAAAAACAATAAAAAAACTGAAAAACACAAAAACAAACAATAAAGGTCTCCTTCGGGATTCTTTTCTCATCACATTCATTCTATAAACGAGAACTTGCTTCTTCCGTCTAATGCAAGACAGTTAGCACTCGAGCCAGACGATTCATACACTTAAGCATAGTGTCACACCCCAAATTTTACCCCTAACTGCTCGCATCTTACCTTCGTTGCACTTAAAGGAAATTTTCCAAGATTTGTTTTTCTGTCATTTTCAACTCTTTTTAAGTTACTCATGATTTATTTTTTATTTATTTCTTCCAAGCTTCCATTTTAAATTTAATTTATATTTCTCATTTCTAACTTTTATTTCTTATCTTTTATTTTCTAGTTCTATTTCCATTTCTTTATTCTTTTTTTATTAACCTCTTATTTTTAGAATTTTTATTTCAATTTCTATTACTAGTTTTTTTAGTCATTCTTTATTCTTTATATATATATATATATATATATATATATATATATATATATATATATATATATATATATATATATATATATATATATATATATATATATATCCATTTCAAATTTAAATTCTATTCATTTTCAAGTTCTCATTTTTAAATTGATTTTTAATTTTCTTAAATCTTTATCTCAATTTCTACTTCCAATTTTATTTCATTTAAAAAAAAATGTGTTTCTATTTTATTATAACTTTCAATTTCAATTTAAGTTCAAGTTCAATTTTATTTTTAAATTCATTTCTCCAATTTCATATTCCAATTTCAAGTTTCAAATACAATTTCTCCATTCAAACTCCTTTTCTAAAACTTCAAATCCCTTTCCAACTTTGTTTCAAAATTTTCATTCAATTTTAATTTAATTTTGTTTATTTCAAAAACTCAAACTCATGAGGATCAATTGCAAAAACACTTCATACTAAATTCCATGACAAATTTCCAATCTCTCTTTCAAAACCTAAGCAATTCATTTTCAAGTTTCTTATTCAACTACACCAAATAAATCAAGAAGCACTCATGGGTGCTTAAAGTCCAAGATTAAAGCATTTTGTTGCTAAGATCATATAGCTATTGTTCACATGCCGTATAAAAAAAAACCTTAACTATGTCCTAAAATCCTAAATGTGACAATTCGTGGCAGCTGCTACTCTGATGCAACAGGGAATTCCTGCACTGCATCCCTCGGATGGCATGAAGCAACAAATAAAGACCTCACATCAGCTATAAACGAGTCTACATAAAAGGAACAAATTTTGGTTAATTGGCTTGGTTCCCAATCAGGCCTTAGTGTCGTGTTTTTAATCTCATGTCCACCATGTGACTTTGTTTGATCCTGCATCAAATAAAAGCCACATATTAAAAGATGATTAAAAAAAATCTGCAGGATGAAGAAGAACAAAAAAAAAACAAGAGTCACAGATTTGTGCAAATAGGCCTGTTGTTTTATCAGGTCCTGCTGCAAACATTCAGCTTTACACCAAAACTAATAAAAAGGGCAACCTGCAAAAAGGTACCAAGGCCTGCTGTAGTTCAAATAACACAAACCCTGCATCACACAAGTACACCCTGGTTACAACACTAGTTTTAAACCAGAAATGGATAAGAAGTGAGTCAAAGAAATTTTATACTGATGTCTGCATTAAAATAATCATAGAATATGGCATAAGTTAATAAACCAAGGCAAAGATGGATAGAAAATTTTCATTTTGAAAAACGCAACAGGGAAGTTTCACAATTTTAGCAAGCATCTTTTCAACACCAGAAAGCAGAAGATTTAATTACATGATTATATTCTTTTCAAAACATACAGAAACCTAATTCTAATGATATAAAAAGGAACACAGTTGATATAAAAAAGAAAAACAATTTGGTGGCAAAAAGAAACTTACAGAAAAGACTTCATCATCTTCATGCCATGAAATCGGGAAAACTAAAAAAACTTTCATAGAAACTTAACCCCAGAACACACAACAAACTCCCTTCACCGCACACTTTGTTTCGCTTCGACCCTCAACAATAATAAACTGTGACCGAACAGAGTCATAAACCGCTCCGAATCAACGATCGACGCTGTTCACCGAACCACCGCCTAAAACTCACGAGCCGCGGAGCCACCCAAATCCACCAGACCACCGCGCCGTGAGAACACATAAGAGCAAGGCGGTCTCGAGCGATAGTAGGGATCGAGGAGGAAGACTCGTTATTGAGGTTTATTTTGATTCATTTTTTGTTTTTCAGTGTCGTTGAAACTAACATTGAGACATGAGGAAACCTCCTTGAGCGGCTACATTTTAGGGTTTTCTAAACTTGTTCCTGCTATAAAGATAAGCCGGGTCGGAACTAACTCGCTCCAAGTACCCAGATTGAATCCGCTTGTTTTTTCTTCTTTCTCCCCCCCCTGGGCCTACTGGGCCGCGTTTACCTCCCCCCTGTTTTTTTTCTTTCATATTTTCTTTCCATGTTTGTTTTATTTTAGTTTTTCCTTCAAGTTTTTTTGTTTGTTTCCTAATATTTGTTTTAAAAAATAAAAATACTTTATGTTAGTTAAGTTATGTAATTTTTTTATGATTATGTTAATTTTAGGTGATTATTTAGTTTGTTCATTTGTTTATATTTATAAGGATTTGTTTATATTTTCTTACACTTTATTTAGTTATAATAATAATGTACGACTTGTGCAAACGTGACTCTCACTCTCGCTTTTCGACTAATTTGTTAAGCAAGACATGAATATAACATTTCAAAATGATAAATAAAATCGTTTCAAAAAAAATAAGTACTTCACAGGCTTACATTTTACACACACGTAAGTCGATCGCTAAGTGATCGCCATCTGCACGACTGTACTTGCCTTAATTAATTAACGAAGAACTGAACTTCAGAATCTAGCATTCCGCGGGTTCTTTAATGAACCACTCTTGAGGCTAGCCTTCGAGTTGTGCTTCATTTACTCCTCCGTTATAAAACATTAAACCCTAATTTGTCCAAAGTAATCGCAAAACGTCTTAATACACATAATTAATTAACGAACGAACTAAACTCAGGAATATAGCATTCCTCGCTTTTTTTTAATTGAATTACTGTTGGGGCTAGCCCTCGATTTGTAGTTCATTCGCTCTTTCGTTTTCAAAACATAAATCTCAAATAAAAGTCGTGAAAGAACTAAACTCAGGAATCTAGCATTCCTCGGGTTTTTGAATTGAATTACTGTTGGGGCTAGCCCCTAATTTGTAATTCATTCGCCCTTTCACAACGAAAGAATTCAACTTAACACTTACCAACGAACGTAAATCATTTCACAACTAATCAATGAATAACTGAACTCTGGAGTCCAGCACTCCACGGGTCCTTGAATGCAATCACTCTAGAGGCCAGCCCTCGAGTTGTGGTTCATTCTCCTTTCGTTTAAAACACTTAACAAAGGTCAAACACCTTTTCAAAATGAACATTGTTTAAATCATTCTATCTCGCAAACAAGCTAGCGCTTCAACCTCCACCGCGAGTATAAGCCAACGCTTAGCAGTAGAATGCATTTTAAACAATCGTTCAATAAAAATCACAAATCGTAGTCGTACGAACTATGGAGCTCTGACTTTCCCATTGCACGAGGGAATACGTAGGCACAGGGATTTTAATCCTTCGCGAGCACAATAATAAAAAATTAACTATCTCTCCGTCACCCTAATAAAAAAACTTTAATCTTTTCCCCGTAATATTAAAAATAAACTTTAATAAAACAAACATATTAATAACATTAAGAAGACAAAGACTTAGATCAACATTTAATCACATAGTTAGCTAAGAGGTTCCCGTTAAGTACAACGGGCGTGAGGGGTGCTAATACCTTCCCCTTGCGTAACCGACTCTCGAACTTAGAATTTGGTTTCGTAAACCATTTCTTATCCTATTTAGGTTGTATCTATATCTCCCTTTTCTTTAATTAGAATAAATAGAATTCGGTGGCGAATCTATTGTTTGTTTTAAGATCTTATTTTTCGAGGTACGACAGTTGGCGACTCTGCTGGGGACTAGCTCCATGCTAGAGATAGTCAAGCCTAACTTAGCTTTATGTGTTTATTTGTTTGATCTTATCTCTTCTTGTCTTCTCTATGTTCATTTGTAAACACCCCAAATTTTCCCTCACCCATTTCACCATGGCTTGTGATCTTTTCATTGGCATAAGATCAATCATATCATCTCATATAGCATATTTGCTTCACTGCATTGTTTCAAAGTCATCTGCATCTAGGGTTTGTGATCTGAGCCATCCCTGAGCCATTTGAGCCACTCCAAAGGTCATCAATCACTTCAAAGGGGTCCATTTATGTTAAAGCATCATATTATATCCTCACAAGGTCAAGGAAGTCAAAGAATCACAAGAACTGAGAAAGGCATGGAAGCAGAGTCAGGCTTAACTGCACAGATGACCTAAAATTAGGGTTTTGGTTTCAAGGGCCATAAATCCAAATTTTTTGGTCATTCTTGTTTCTATTGGTCTCTATATGTTATAAGGATCATGCATATCAATTTTCATGAAGAAATTCAATGGGGAAGGCATCTGATCAAGAGATGACTTCTTGAGCAAGTCAGTGCAAAATCAGGACATCTGAGGGCCCTAATGACCCAACCAAAGGGTGTTCTCCATCATTTTGAATGTGTATGATCTTTATTTGATCATAGAAGATGTTATAAGTTCACAAAGTTGAAGAATTTCAAGCCATTTGCAAAGTTGCCTTTTTGGGAAAGTGACTTATAATGTAAACTTGCCATTTTGGGAAAGTTTTTCAACCTCCTCTTTTTGATTCAAAAATGCTTCAAATGAGAAAACTTTGGTCATGAAAGTTGTAGAATGGATCCTCCCATTTTCAAAAAGTACAAGAACTCATTCTAATTCATTTTGGATCAAAATTTATGGCCTTGCAAAGTTGGACAAAATCACTTATTTTTCACTTATGCACCAAAAGAGGAAAGTTGCAAAACTTCATGCCAAGGCTAATTGTGACTTCAAATCAACTTCTAAGCATTACACAAACATAAGTCATGACCTAAAATTCAGAATTCACCAAAGAATTGCTCATTTTCATGCCTTGATCATTAAGAAACTTCAAAAGGGCCAAACTTAGTGAAATTTGCAAAACCACACATAAGCTTCAATCCATTTGCCAATTGACCCCAATCTGAATCCCATGGATGCCCTTGATCCTTGCTGTGCAGGACACCCCATTGTCCTTGGCCTGCCATGACCCATACCCCAAGTACACCAACTTTTGACATTTTGGCAACTTGCCCATACCAATCAACATAGGCCAGCAACAACTCTCTGACCTATTACAACTTGATACATGGACCAAAAGCAACTCAACACACCACACAACACAAGCTGAAACCTCTCATAGCACAACATTCACCAATATCCTCTCATATGCATCTTTCTTCGAAACTCATCATACAAGCTTCAAACCTCAAAACAAATTCCACATAACAACTCACCCTAACCCTCTGATCATTTCCCAACCATCAATTTGCTCTGAAAAGCCCACAATCAGAAATACGATTTTCACCTTGCACAAACTGAGCTTCTGCAATCTTCATCTTGAGGCCACAAAAAATTCAGCTAAGCATCACAAACGCTTGGGAGGATCATTGGAGCTTGTTTGAAGCAAGAAACTGGCCAAAAAGCTCCAAAGTTCAAAGCTCCAGTTCAGGTATCATCAAGAACATTTTTTTCCAGAAATGCAATTTCTTGTTATAGGATGATAGAGTTTGTTTCACTGATCATGTTAAGCTTTGAATCACTGAAAATGGTTGAGAAATGAGTGTGTATGCATGTTCTGAAATTTTTGCAGTTCTCTTGATCTTGCTCGAATCTTGTTGTTGATGCATTGTAAATGTGATTTTGTGATTGATTCGTGTTTAGGGTGGGTAGAGGATGAAATCTGGAGAGTTAGAGCACTTGAAACAGCCTAGGGAGTGAGTTTGATTTTTGGTTGGCCGGAGAAGATGACCGGAACACTGTTCCGGTCATCTGAAAGTCATTAGGGCTCAGGATTAGGGTTAATGACATAATTAAGTGAGTTTGAATTCCAACCGTTCGTTTGCATGCTAAGTCAATTCCCGCCCCCTTGAGTTTGAATCTGGGCCTTCAGATCATTTGACTTTCTCATTTTCCTTTTAAATTCATTTTTATTTTATTTGTTTTGTATTTTATTTCTACGAATTTTTAAAAATAGCAAAACATATTAAAAAATTCTAAAATGTTTTGTCAAACCTTTTATTAATTTTCAGAACCCAAAAATATTTTTATTTTTAGTTTTTGCATTTAAAATTATTTTTAAATCATTTAAATGTTTATTTTTAATTAGTTAATGGAAATTAATTAATTAAAAATGCATTTAGGTATTTAAAAATCACCAAAAATTTACATTGCATTTTGATACATTTAGAAACATTATCAAACTCCCAAAACAAATTTATTTTTGGTTCTTGACCTATTTTGACAATTTTCATTGGAATTAAAGTTGTTTAAAGGCAATATTTTGATCCTAACTTGGAAAAATTCATTCTGCCTAACCATGAAGAGTTTGATAATGGTTCTTCTTGCATTGCATCCTTCATAGCATGTAGTTTTTAGGGTAAAATTGGTTTGAATTTATCTTTCATTTTCAATTTGATGAGCATTTTTCCTTTTGAAGTGCCTTGAAACCCTAGTTGACTTAGAATAATCATAATTCTCATTAGGTTAAGAGTTGGGTCCCCTCCTTTGGGCAGTGAACTTGTGAAGGGTTAAGGTTCCTTTGATCCCATTTTCAATTTTTTATCATGTCATTTGCTTCTGGTTTTGAATTTGTTGTTGCATATTGTACATAAAACCTAATTCTTGCCTTCCTTTGTATCCATCTTTCATTTGCTTGCATTCATGAACTTGCCATGACATTTTGTGCATCCTCATGACATATAATACATCTTAGGACATATTAGAATCATGTTTGATCATTGCATCTTTCATTTTCCATGTTATATGTTCATTCCATTTCATAAACTTCCTTGAACTTCCATGGTTCAAAGCATGCTTCATTTGCATCCTCATCCTTGTATGATCATCCACAACTCTTGACATGTGTTTGCATCATCTCTTAGCATCATTAACATCATGTTCATGCTTCTGGATTTGTCTTTCATGATGGCATTTCATCTCATTCTCATTACATTTCATCTCTTTTGATAACTTTTCAGGTGGTAAGTTGTTTTGAGAGGTGAATTTGCTTTCACTTCTCACAATCTCTTCTCATCTCTCTTATGCATCATTTCTGCATTTTGTATTTGCTTTAGATTGAGCTTGCTCATTCATGCTCTTTCCTACTTTCTTCCTTCAGGCAACTTGTCTTCTTAGGTGAAGCAAGTTGTCTTGTTTCTCTCTGTTTCTTTCTCCTTTCATTTGCTTCTTTCCTTGGTGGCCCTTTGAAGATTCTTTCTCTCTTAAGCCTCACAAACCCTAGGAACAACCAAGCATGATCATAATTAGGGTTTGATTAGTCCCCCATTTAGCTTTTACCTTTGTGTCATCTTTGTGTCTTTTCTTCTCACCTCTTAATCAGGGACTAAACCTTAAAGGTTTTAAGGCTTTGTGTTTAAGCTTATGCCTACATCCTTCTATTAGGATGGAGTGTATAACTTTAATCCTAAGTGTTAAACCCTTAATGTGTTTAAATCCTTTAATCAATTCACTTAATAATCACTAAGACATCAAGCTTGTAACTTGGGCCTTGCATTAGGGCTCTAATTCTTCCTTAATTGGTTAAGAAGGACTAACCCTAGTGTTAATGGACAAGTCCCCCTCAAGCTGTCTTACAAACCATAAAATCCATTTCTTAATCTTATCATTAACTAAAATCCACTTTAATAAAGACTTTGTTTTGTCATGATGTTAATCCCTAATCATGGATTAAGTTGAGGAGCCTTCCTGAGCTTAACTGTTCTCATCTATTATCCTTCTATTAGGATGGTGTAATGAGTCCATTAAATCCCTGATTATGGCTTAAACTCATTACTTAAAACTAAACAAAAATAACAAAAACATCTAATTAAATGCAAGAAGGTTAATGATCTTAATCCTACATCATGGTGATTAAGTGTGAGGTGTTTACTTCACACTTAAGGTATTCTCATTACCCCCAATCAGAGGGAAGATGTGATGAGCTTACTAACCCTTGGTTTAGGCTTAAGCTCATTTTCCTATGACCAACTTCAAAAGGCAATAAAAGATTGAAAACACAAAAACAAACAATAATCGTCTCCTCCGGGATTCTTTTCTCATCATCTTCACTCACAAACGAGAACTTGCTTCTTCCGTCTGATGCAAGACAGTTTGCACCTGAGCCAGACAGGTCATACACTTGAGCATAGACAAGTAAGCAATTCACAAGTCAATTTATATTTCAGTCTCTTTGAGTCGAACTACGGTGTTCTGACTTCCTCATTGCACGAGAGGATACGTAGGCATAACTTAACAGTTATCGAACAAAAGTCTCTGTCCATTCCCCCTCTTCCTGTTTTATTCTTTAAGCCTCATAGTCTTGAGCATTCCATTCTTGTTCTCACACTGACACTTCTCTTATACACCTCACTTTGCTTTTACACTGACACTTGCATTCTTTTCCAGCTTTGATACACAGATTGCACTGACACTACCCCTCTAAAACACAAATCTTTTAAGCGTGGATCCCGTCGAGTACGGCGGACAATCTGGGTGCTAATACCTTCCCAGGTTGTAACCAACCCCCTCTCTCAGTCTCTCTGGTTCGCGACCGTCTTATCCATATCTTTTCTTAGGTTTATGCAGCATTACCTTTCCTTCAGGATAAAAATTCCTAGCTGGCGACTCTTTTCATTCATTCCCTCTCCTCTCGCCGACCGTTTGCGTTTGTACCCCTCTTGGCCCGGTGTCATTTGGTGGGAGCAACATCATTATTTATGTTTTTTTTTTCTTTTACCGTTTTCCCTTTATTGCTCATTATATTACTTGCCTGTGGGATATTGGTGTTACATTGCAAGTAAATCTGAGTTGTGGAAAAAGCAGAGGGAACACCTAAGTTAGAATTGGTAGTATTAGTGTTAGTCTCCAAGAACTCGCTTCTTGAGGGCCTAGCATGAAAGCTCCCCCATATAGTTAGACTTTTCGTAGATCTTGTCACAATGCAGCTAGCCTGTTGCGTGACCTGATTCATGAAAGGGCTGTGATTCTGGGATCCATTGTTAAGAACCAGTTTCTATATTGGTAGTTGCATAATGTTAGTCTCCAAGGGCTTGCCTCTTGAGGGCCTAGCATGATAACTCCACTCAAGGTAGACCTTATCGTTATTATCGTCCAAATGCAGCTAGCCTGCGACGGGGCGTTAGTACGATAAACGTCCGTGACCTTGAGTTTCCTTAAAACCATCACTATAGAAACCACCCTGTGAGTGGGACTTATGGGTAACAGAACGTATAACCAATATCTTACAACCCACCTATTAAGAACGATTTTGAATTTACCTGTAGCACCTTGCATCCTTGCATCCCTGCATCTTTGCATTTCAGCATCATATGCATCATTTTAGTAAGAGCTTCAAGGAACAAAGAAGTTTTTGTTGCAAAAATCATATATTTTACCATGAATGGACTTCAGTTTATTAGTTTTTGAAAAAAATAATAAGAAAAGCTTTATCCATTTTGATGTTTTGCAATAACTCCCTAAGTCCCTTGAAGCAGTTGCATTTTTCTACTCATGAGTGCATCTCCGCATTTGCATTTGTCAAAAACGCATTCTCGTCACCTCCTTTCCAGATATCACACTGAGGATCTCACGGAAGTATTCCACCCGAGCTCAGGCCAAGAAGAAGATGGCCGATAGAGACCCAGAAATGGAGAAAGTTAATGAAGAGCTTTTTGACCTTCGTGGAAATATGGGTCAGATGATGGAAATGCTGCAAGTCATTCGAGCAAAATTAGATACCCAACAGACTGTGGTGTCTGAGATTGTCACTGCAACGACTGAGCCTACACCATCAGTGACTACCCCTGTAACTTGGCCTCCTTTTGGGCTTCCTCACGGATTTGTACCCCCTCCTCAGGGTTTTGCTTCACAAAGTTTTATCCCTCCTTCCCAAGGACTCGCTGCTCAGGGTTTCTTCCCTCATTCCCAAGGTGTTTCTTCCCAAATTTTCGCACCTCCTTCTCAGGGTGTTGCATTTCCTTCCCAAGGTTTTGTGCCTCCCCCTCAAGGATTTACTGCTCAGCAGATTATTCCTTTGACTACCGAAGAGAACCATGTGGTTACTAACTTTACACCAGATATTGTGCACACCCGTGCCAACCATACTTTAACGACCCTCAGGTGTATGATGTGCAAAATATGTCTGAGAATGGAAATGAGAAACATGAGAAGATGCAAGAGAATTTTGATACCCTTGAAAAGAGGTCGAGGGAAATTGAAGGCGACCAGATCTTTGGGGTTGCTACTAGAGAGATGTGTCTGGTATCTGGACTAGTAATACCTCCAAAGTTCAAGATACCCACTTTTGATATGTACGAGGGCGCAACGTGTCCTAAGAACCATCTCTTAATGTACTATCGAAGTATGGTTGCACAGGTGGAAAATGACAAATTAATGATCCATTGCTTCCAAGATAGTCTAAAGGGAATTTCCTCCAAGTGGTATCTAATGCTAGATCAGTCAAAGATCAACAGTTTTCAAGACCTGACATATGCTTTCATCCATAAATACAAGTATAATATGGACCTTGCTCCTGATAGGAGGCAGTTGTTGAGTATGTCCCAGAATGATTCCGAATCGTTTAAAGAATATGCTCAAAGGTGGAGAGGGACCGCTTCCCAGGTAGATCCCCCGTTGACCGAAAAAGAGTTAGCTGATTGGTTTGTTGACACGGTGCGACCATAATTCTTTGAGAGAATGGTGAGAAGCATAACCGCTAGCTTCTTTGACCTTGTAGCTGTGGGAATCAAGGTTGAACTTGGTCTAAAGAATGGAAAGATGAGTGGTGCATCCAACAGTTCTAGCAGCAGTAGTGGAAACAATATTAAGAAGTTTACCAGCAATTTCCACAAAAAGAAAGAGGGCGAGACAATTGCAGTAATGACAAGTCAAAGGAGAAATCAGCTTTGGCAGAGGCCTCCACCTGTGGCTCAACACCGGTATGTCTATCCACCACAGTATGTTCAACATCCTTATGTGGCGGCAGTTCAACCGTCATATAATCAACAAGTTCCAATATATTGGCCAACTCAAGCAGTACCAATGTATCAGCAAGCGGCTCCAGTGATTCCAGCTTATCAACCAATGCTCAACAATCCAGGCTATCAACAAGTACCCAATGCTTCATCCTACCAGCAGAGGACTCCAGTTCCTCATCTGAATCCCAACTTTCAGAATAGAAGACCAAGAGGAAGGCCTCCCCATCCTCGGATCCCTATGACCTACACTGAATTGTATCCCTCACTACTGAAGAAAGGCTTGGTTACTCCAAGACCTTTGGGTCCTCCACCAGATCCACTTCCACCAAGTTATAACTCAAGTGCCCACTGTTATTCCATGAAGGTGCTCCATGGCACGATTTGGAAAATTGTATTGCTTTGAGGTATGCGGTGAAGGACTTGATGGATAAAAACATTTTGTCATTTGGAAATACTGGTCCGAATGTTAAAAATAATCCTTTACCTAAGCATGGGCCCATAAATGCCATTGTTGACGAGTCTGATGAAGATTTGATTTCCAACGCCACAGAGATCAAAACCCCACTTAGAGACTTCCATGCGAAGTTAGTAGAGGTGGGTATGCTAAAGAACTGTCATAAGAATTGTGAAGCTTGTACGAATAATCCAAAGGGATGTGAATTGGTTTTGAGAGATGTTCAAAGTTTGATTAATCTGGGTGTTTTACAAGTAAGCGGTCGTGTGAAGAGGAATGAAGTGGCAATGATTGAACCCATTTTCAACTTGCCTGAATCTGATTCTACCATGGCACCAGTGTTTAACATGCTTGAATCCCCAAGAGTTCAACCCATCTTCAATATGCCAGAACCTGTGGTGCCCATTTTCAATATGCCCGAACCAAGGTTTGAGCAAAGGAGTAACCATTTCCTTTTTGAAGATACCAAAGCAGTTCCGTGGAAGTATGATACAATGGGAATTCATCAGAAGTGGAAACAGGCTGGTCAGAAGGAAAGCTTAAAAGTGGCAAGTGCGGACATAGCAGGTGCCAGTCGATTAACTCGCAGTGGTCGTGTTTACACTCAGCAAGTCAATACCACTCCACCCGCTTCACCTAAAGAAGTAATTCCCGTTGTTGCCAACAAGGATAAAGGGTTGGTCTTGGAAGAAGAGGATGCAGAATTTCTCAGAATCATTAAGAAAAGTGATTATAAGGTTATCAATCAGCTATATCAAACACCTTCCAAAATATCTATCTTATCACTTCTTATGCATTCGCCGGCCCACCGAGGAGCTCTCCAGAAATTACTAGCCCAAGCTCATGTTACGCACGACATAATTGTGAATTCGTTTGATGGTGTCATTGCCAATATTACCGCATGTAATAATCTCAGCTTCAGTATGGAGGATCTTCCAAAGGATGGGTTGGACCATAACCGTGCTCTTCATATATCTGTAAAGTGTCAAGAGGATACTCTAGCCAGAGTTCTTGTGGATACAGGATCTTCATTGAATGTTTTGCCGAAAAGAACGCTTGCTAAGTTATCTTATCAAGGGGCAGAGATGAGGCCCAATGAACTGATTGTGAAAGCTTTTGATGGATCAAGGAGGACTGTTATCGGAGAAGTAGACCTGCCAATCTTGATTGGATCACAGGTGTTCAAGATCACTTTCCAGGTTATGGACATTAATCCTAATTACAGCTGTTTGCTGGGAAGACCTTGGATCCATGCCGCTAGGGCGGTCACTTCTACCTTACACCAGAAGATGAAGTTTGTGGTCGATAATAAGATGATAACTATGTCTGGTGAAGAAGATCTCATGGTCAGCAACCTTTCTTCCTTTAGCTATATTGAGGCTGATGAAGATGCTTTGGAAACTGCTTTCCAAGCTCTGGAAATAGCCAATGTTGTCCTTATGGAAGTAGAGGAACAAAAAGGAAGTTGAGTATGAGCACACAGATCTTCAACCGCATAAGGAGCAAGTGGAGACCATCAATCTTGGCACCGATGAAGACAAGAAGGAAGTCAATATTGGTACAACACTTGGGGCAGACGTCAGAGAAAGATTGGTCAAGCTTCTCAAAGAATATGTGGATGTGTTTGCATGGTCGTATCAGGATATGCCCGGTCTGGACACAGACATAGTTGTTCATAAGTTACCTCTTCGACCAGATTGCCCACCAGTAAAGCAAAAGCTCTGAAGAACAAGACCAGACATGGCTCTGAAGATTCGAGAAGAGGTTAAAAGACAGTTTGATGCTAGATTCCTCGCAGTTGTGAAGTACCCTGAGTGGGTAGCTAACATCGTGTCAGTCCCCAAAAAGGCTGGCAAGGTTAGAATGTTCGTGGACTATAGGGATTTGAACAAAGCCAGTCCAAAGGACGATTTCCCTCTTCCACATATTGATACTTTGGTTGAAAACACTGCTAAGTTTGTTGTTTTCTCCTTCATGGATGGATTTTCAGGATATAATCAGATCAAGATGGATCCTGACGATATGGAAAAGACTACATTGATCACACCATGGGGCACTTATTGTTACAAGGTTATGCCATTCAGTCTCAGAAATGCAGGAGCCACTTATCAAAGGGCAATGGTCACCTTTTCCATGATATGATGCATAAAGAAATAAAAGTTTATGTGGATGATATGATTGCCAAATCACAGAGTGAGGAGGATCATCTGAATCATCTCCTGAAGTTATTTGAGCGTCTCAGAAAGTTCCAATTGCGTCTGAATCCAACTAAGTGTACCTTTGGTGTCCGATCAGGAAAGTTACTTGGTTTTATTGTTAGTCAGCAAGGAATTGAAGTAGATCCGGACAAGGTCAGAGCAATTCAAGAGATGCCAGCTCCAAAAACAGAAAAGCAAGTCAGAGGCTTCCTTGGAAGATTGAACTACATCTCCAGATTCATCTCTAACATGACTGCTACATGTGAACCTTTATTCAAGTTACTCCGAAAGAATCAAGCAATTGAGTGGAACTCAGATTGTCAACAGGCTTTTAAGAAGATTAAGGTTTACCTACAGGAACCTCCTATCTTGATCCCACCTACTCCAGGGAAATCCCTCTTCATGTATCTGACTGTACTTGAGGGATCTATGGGTTGTGTATTAGGCCAACAGGACGAAATTGGTCGCAAAGAGCATGTCGTCTATTACTTAAGCAAGAAATTTACAGATTGTGAACGCATATATTCACTTTTAGAGAAGACTTGTTGTGCTTTGGCATGGGCTGCCAGACGCCTCAGACAGTATATGATTTGTCACACTACTTTGTTGATCTCGAAAATGGATCCCATAAAGTACATTTTTGAGAAGCCTTCCCTGACTGGAAGACTTGCCCGTTGGCACATGCTGTTATCTGAATAAGACATCCAATATGTAACCCAGAAGTCCATCAAGGGCATTGTTTTGTCTGATTACCTTGTTGATCAACCTGTTGAAGATTATGAACCTTTGAAATTCGATTTCCCAGACGAGGACATCATGTTGATAAAGGACTGTGAAGTTCCAGGTCCAGATGAAGGTCCCGAGCCAGGTTCTCGTTAGAAGATGATGTTTGATGGTTCCTCTAATTACATGGGGAATGGTGTGGGAGCTGTTTTGATGAATCCTGATGGTGGATATACTCCTTTCACAGCCAAATTATGTTTTGAATGTACAAACAACATTGCAGAGTATGAAGCATGTGTTTTGGGTATCGAAGCTGCGATTGATACTAGAATCAAAATCCTTGAAGTGTATGGAGACTCAGCTTTGGTAATCTACCAAGTCAAGGTTGAATGGGAGACCCGGGATGAGAAGTTGATCCCTTACCGTGCCCACATTGTGGAATTAATTAAATACTTTGATGAAGTCACTTTCCATCACGTTCCAAGGGCAGAGAATCAAATAGCAGACGCCTTAGCTATGTTGGCCTCTATGTTCCAAGTCAAATTTCTTAATGAAGCTCCACTCATTACAATCGAGCAAAAAAAACTACACCAGCTTACTGTCTTCTGGTCGAAGAAGAAACTGATGAGAAACCATGGTTCTATGACATCAAGAACTACTTGCAAAATCAGGAGTACCCAGCGGATGCAACAACTCTAGACAAGAAGACTCTGAGAAGATTGGCATCCAAGTTTTTCCTTAGCAACAATGTGCTCTACAAGAGAAATCACGATATGGTTCTGCTCAGATGTGTGGACCAACGTGAAGCAGACTTGTTGATAAGAGAAATCCATGAAGGATCATTTGGAACACATGCCAATGGACATGCCATGTCCAGGAAAATCTTGAGAGCTGGATACTTCTGGTTGACCATGGAATCATATTGTTTCAAATATGCCAGGAAGTGTCATAAATGCCAGATTTATGCCGACAAGGTGCACCTGCCTCCGACCCTTTTGAATGTTCTGTCATCACCTTGGCCTTTCTCAATGTGGGGAATTGATATGATAGGGACAATTGAGCCTAAAGCTTCCAATGGTCACCAATTTATTTTGGTTGCGATCGATTACTTCACCAAATGGGTAGAAGCAGCTTCCTACGCCAATGTGACATAGCAAGTGGTCGCCCGCTTCATCAAGAACCAAATTATCTGCCGTTATGGGATCCCAAGCCGAGTCATCACAGATAATGGGACCAATTTGAACAACAAGACGATGAAGGAGTTATGCGAGACATTCAAGATTGAACATCATAACTCTTCTCCTTATCGTCCGAAGATGAATGGAGTTGTCGAAGCTGCGAACAAGAACATCAAGAAGATCCTGCAGAAAATGGTGAAAACTTACAAATATTGGCACGAGATGTTACCATATTCCTTTCACGGATATAGAACATCAGTTCGCACTTCGACAGGGGCAACCCCTTTTTCTCTGGTGTATGGGATGGATGTAATTCTCCCTATCGAAGTAGAGATACCATCTTTGAGGATCTTGATGGAAACCAAATTGGAGGAAGCTGAATGGGTCTAGAACATATATGACCAACTGAACCTCATTGATGAAAAGAGAATGACCACCATGTGTCATGGCCAGTTGTACCAAAAGCGCATCAAGAATGCGTTTGACAAGAAAGTCCGTCTCCGAGAGTTCAAAGAAGGAGACCTTGTACTCAAGAAAATCTTGCCAGTCCACAAAGACATGCGTGGAAAATGGAGTCCTAACTATGAGGGCCCATATGTTGTGAAGGTGGCTTTCTCCGGAGGCTCCCTAATCCTCACAACTATGGATGGTGAACAGCTTAAACACCCGGTGAATTCTGATGCATTCAAAAAATATTATGCCTAAATAAAGCCCGATAGGTCGAAAACCAAAAATGACGACCTAGGCAAAAATGGGTATCCCGGTGGATCATAACCTATGAAGGAGATCCAAGCAAAATTTATGGATAAAAACAAAAAAATAGAGCTCGCTAAGTTGAAAACCCGAAAGGGCGACTTAGGCAAAAAAGAGCGTCATGGTGGATTGAAACCCCGAAAAGGCGGTCCAATCAATAGTTAGGGACAAAGGCATTTGATTGTATCAGATGGTGTTTACCATTATCGGAGATCATTACTTGAAGACTAATCCAGTTACTCATGTCAGAGGCAAAGTGTTAAGCGGTCTTAGTTATTAGGGATTATAGTGGTCGTTGGATTCAATGTAGACCTTTCCCCATTGCCATTTTCAAATTGTAATTTTCCATGGAGTTTTGCTATTGGCAAGCTACCATTCTTAAATGAAATACAACCTTTGCCTTTAAACTTTGCCTTATAGTTTCTTATTTTCTTTTGTTATGCAAAATGTCTTTACTGAATTACCATTTAACTCTGAAAATGACAAATATTTTAGAAAATTGTTTTTGGAAACACATAAAAAAACTTTGAAATTTCTTTGACTTTGGAAATAATGAAAAATCTTCTGCCTTCTAAAAAAACCCTTGGCTTGCAACAACGCTCTCATGCCATTATTACAAAATTCCCTATAGAGGATTAAAAGCTGGTAGCACTCTTGGGTGGATCCTTGGACCAAACATCAATTTCCAAGTTTGAAGACATCTCCCCAGCATCTTTCATATTGCTAGTCTGAGTATTGGCGTTGAGATCCTACTCTCCCCTGCTTTGTCAAAACTCTCTGTCTCCCCAGAGTCAGCATTTGCATGTCATGATCATTCGCATCATGATCAATCATACGCATTTGACATATTCATTTGTCCCTTCCCAGTTGTCGTCTGTCTGACTCCAGGTCCAGATTACTGTCGACTTTCATTTTGAAATCCATTATTGTGGGCATCCTGAAGTGTGGTTAACCAAAGTCTTATTCCAGTAACACTGGTATCCCCGCAGAGGCCCTCACTGATATGTACCTTAGTACCACCAATATTTCTTATCATTGGTATAAATCCTTTAAGCTGTTTGCTTAGGATTTAAGGCTGCTTAATTCAGCACGCATCCATGTTTTCCTGACGTTTTCTAAAAGTTCTTCTTTGAACTCTTCATGTAAAGGAATTTCTAGAGGATGGTCGTTTATCTTGTTGAAAACTCCAACATTTTTTCTTATTTGTCAGCCGGTCGCCTAGAGCCGTTTGATTTATCTCTAAATTTTTCGCAACATCAGTTGGTCGCACAGGACCACTGCCCAAACACTGCGTTTATTTCCTTTATCCTCGGTATCAACAGTTACACTTGAACCTGTTGATTTATCACTAGGGATTATTCGCCTGTCATTTTATTTTCCCGACCGCCATTGTCGGCGCCTGTTATTTTATTTCCCGACCGCCGTGTCGATGTCTGTCATTTTATTTCCCGATCGCCGTTGTCGACGCCTGTTATTTAATTTCCCGACCACCGTGTCGATGTCTGTTATTTTATTTCCCGACCGCCGTGTCGATGTCTGTTATTTTATTTCCCGACCGCCGTTGTCGATGCCTGTTATTTTATTTCCCAACCGCCGTTGTCGATGCCTGTTATTTTATTTTCTGACCACCGTGTCAATGGCTGTTATTTTATTTCCCGACCGCCGTTGTCGACACCTGTTATTTTATTTTCTGACCACCGTGTCAATGTCTGTTATTTTATTTCCCGACCGCCGTGTCAATGTTTGCTTTTTTATTTATTCAACCGCCATGTTGAACTTCTTTCCCGACCGCCGTGTTGATGTCTATCATTTTATTTCCCGACCGCCGTTGTCGATGTCTGTTATTTTATTTCCCGACCGCCGTTGTCGACGCCTGTTATTTTATTTTCTGACCACCGTGTCAATGTCTGTTATTTTATTTCCCGACCGCCGTTGTCGACGCTTGTTATTTTATTTTCTGACCACCATGTCAATGTCTATTATTTTATTTCCCGACCGTCGTGTCAATGTTTGCTTTTTTATTTATTCAACCGCCGTGTTGAATTTCTTTCCCGACCGCCGTGTTGATGTCTGTCATTTTATTTCCCGACCGCTGTTATCGATGTCTGTTATTTTATTTCCCGACCGCCGTTGTCGACGCCTGTTATTTTATTTTCTGACCACTGTGTCAATGTCTGTTATTTTATTTCCTGACCGTCGTGTCAATGTTTGCTTTGTTATTTATTCAACCGCCATGTTGGACTTCATTCTCGACCGCCATGTCGATATCTGTTATTTTATTTTCTGACCGCCGTGTCGATGCCTGTTATTTATTTTCCTCAATCGCCGTGTTGAGTTTGCTTTCCCAATCGCCGAGTCGATGTCATTTCAACTACCTTTCTCAATTACCTAATTGTTGTATTAGGATCCCCAGCAGCCACCTTGAGCTTGCTAACGCATCACTTCAGATAGTCTATTTTTGTTTATAGTGTCAGTTTTGGTCGCCTCAAGCCATTACGTTTTGCTTTGAACTATTTTCTTGCTATCCTAAGTGTCTGTCTGTCTTTAATCTTATGGTCGGGTTTTCCGTTTTGTTTCCCGTCTTTTGTTATTCTTAGTGCCAGTAGTTACACTTGAACCTGTTGATCTATCATTTTGAATGCTTCCTGTTTCCATCTTGTCATCCCCAGCATATTGTTATCCCCAGTGAGTCTTCACCCTTAGTTTCTGTTTATGTGGATCACCGTTGCATTTATCTTCATCACATCATATTCAACATATTCATCATTAAAAAAATCAGTATGCTAGAGTTCATTGCATCTCGCGTGTTATAACCCCAGCAAAACAAAGGAGTCCCTCATAAGTTCATAGCATGTCGTTGCATTTAGGGGCAAAATTTTCGGTTATTTCTATATTTAAATACCTTTCATTCTGATTTTATGAGGATTAATATCACTCATTCTATCTGGAAAAGTTATTTAAATATGGGCAACTGTCACACCCCAAATTTTACCCCTAACTGCTTGCATCTTACCTTCGTTGCACTTAAAGGAAATTTTCCAAGATTTTTTTTTCTGTCATTTTCAACTCTTTTTAAGTTACTCACGATTTATTTTTTATTTATTTCTTCCAAGCTTCCATTTTAAATTTAATTTATATTTCTCATTTCGAACTTTTATTTCTTATCTTTTATTTTCTAGTTCTATTTCCATTTCTTTATTCTTTTTTTATTAACCTCTTATTTTTAGAATTTTTATTTCAATTTCTATTACTAGTTTTTTTAGTCATTCTCTATTCTTTCGTTTTATATATATCCATTTCAAATTTAAATTCTATTCATTTTCAAGTTCTCATTGTTAAATTGATTTTTAATTTTCTTAAATCTTTATCTCAATTTCTACTTTGTAAACACCCCAAATTTGCCCTCACTCATATCACACCATGGCTTGTGATCTTTCATCTTTTCATAAGTTTAAGCATATCATCTCATAATACATATTTGTTTCACTGCATAGTTCAAGTTCATCTGCATCTAGGGTTTGTGATCTGAGCAATCCAAGATTGCATCTGAGCCACTCCAAAGGTATCCAAGAATTCCAAGAGGGTCCATGTGTGTTATACCATCATATTATGTTCCTCAAAGTTCAAGGAAGTCAAGAAATCACAAGAACTGGCAAGGCATGGAAGCAGAGCTAGGGTTTTCACTACACAGATGACCAAAATTAGGGTTTTGGTTTCAGAGGCCTTAACTCCAAATTTTTTGGTCATTCTTGTTTCTATTGTTCTTAGGATGTTATAAGGATCATATGTACCAAGTTTGATGAAGAAATTCATTGTGGAAGTCATTTGTTCATTGGGTAACTTCTTGAGCAAGTCAGAGCAAAATCAGGGCATCTGAGGCCCCCAACAATGGAACCAAAGGGGTATTTTCAGCAAATTGAAGCTATATGATCTTTATTTGATCATTTAAGGGCTTGGAAGTTCACAAAATTGAAGAAATTTGAGCTAAGCCAAAAGTTGCCAAAAATGGAAATGACTTGTAATGGAAACTTTCCATTTTGGGAAAGTTCTTCAACCTCCTCTTTCTCAACCAAAAAAACTTCAAATGAAAAAATTTTGTTCATGAAAGTTGTAGATTGGATCATTCTCTTTTCAAAAAGTACAAGAACATGTTCTAATTCATTATGGAACTCAAGTTATGGCCTTGCAAAGTTGGCAAAAAATCCTATAATTTTCAAGAATGCACCAAAGAGGATTTTTTGCAAAACCACTTGCCAAGTCATTTTGTGACCTCTAATGCATCTCTAGGCATCATACAAACATAGTACAATGCATTGTGATCAGAATTGCCCAAGGAATCACTTGTTTTCTCAAAGGGGGCAAAAATGCAAAGTCTTGCAAAACCTATGAAACCTTTCCCTCCAAGCCATCCAGCTGCATAATTTCAATTCCATGGACCTCCTTGATTCATGCTGAGGTCAGACATGCCATGAAACAGCTTCTGCACAAGCACATGCCTATGGTACACAAGTTGTTGACTTTTTGCAATTAAACCCATACCAATCAGCTGCAGCCACAATAACTCTCTGGCCAATAGAGACATGTTATGTGGACCAAAAGCAATCCATAACACAAGACACATAAGCCTGAACACTCTCATACACCAAGTTTCACAAAATCACTCAAGACTTTCCTTTCTTCGATTCTCACAGCACAAGCATCAAACCTCAAAACAAACTTCACCATTCAACTCACCATCATCCATAGAACCTTTCCCAGCCATCAAACAAGCCTGAAACCCCACAAACACAAAACACGATTTCAGTGCAGTTGAGTTGCAATCTCTCAGACCAGCTCATTTCAACTCCTTCCAAGCCTTGCAACATCATACGGGGACCGAGTGGATGCATTTTGCACCAAAGAGAGGGCCAGATAGCTAAGATTGAGAAATCTCTATCTCAGGTATCATCAAGAACAAATTTTCCAGAATCCTTTTTTTTAGTTTTCCAGATGCGTTCTGGGCCTTTGGATCAGGATTAGTTTAGAAACGGATGGCCAGGATTAGTTCACTTAGGGTTTAATTCTTATTAATTAAACTAATTAAATAATTAAGTCAGTTTGAATGTGAGCCATAGGATTTGGCGCGCAGTCAATTCCCTCCACCCAACTTTGAATCTCAGCCATGGATCTTGCATACTTCTCATTTATTTCATTTTTATATCATTTTTTCTTATTTCTTTTGCATAATTATTTTAAAATATCAAAACTCATCAAAAAAATATCAAACTTTGCATTTCTGATTCAAATATTTTTCTTCATCCAACAACATTTTTTATTTTATTTTTTCATTTAAAAAGCATTTTAAAAATATTTAAATGTTTATTTTAATTAATTAATGGAAATTAATTAATTAAAATACCATTTAGGTTTCTAAAAATCACAAAAAAAAATCACATTACATCTTAAGACATTTAGAAACATTGTCAAATCATTCATACAAATTTCTTTTTAGTTTTGATCCTACTTTGACATTTTCTTTGAATTTAGGGTTCATAAAATCCCCTTTTTAGAACCCTAACTTTAAAAAATCTTTTCTGCCTAACCATGAAGGGTTTGATGATGATTCTTTTTGCACTGTTTTCCACATATCATGTAGTATCTAGGATATTTTTGTCATGAATTTATTTTTCATTTTCAAATTGATTTGCATTATTCCTTTTGAGGTACCCAAAAACCCTAGCAAACTTAGGAAAATCATAACTTTCTTTAGGATAAGAGTTGGATCTTCTCCTTTGGGGTGTGATATCATATGGGGTTAGGGTTTATTTGAGCTCATTTTCAAATTTTTATCATGTGAATTGCTTTTGTTTTGATCATTTGCATCTCAACCTTTCATGTAACCCTAATTTTGAATCTTACATTACATTGCATCCATATATGAACTTTCCATGACATTTAATTCATTCATATGTCATCTATGACATCTTAAGACATGTTAGGATCATGCTTGATCATTTCTTCATTCATTTTCCATGATTTGCATTCATTTCATTTCATTAAACTTTCATGAACTTTCAAACTTCAAAGCATGCTTCATTTGCATTCATTCTCTTTGTATGACCATTCATTGCACTTTGTATGTCTTTTCATCATGTCATAGAATCATTTTCATCATGTGTATGCTTCTGAAATTGGATTTTGTCTTTGCATATGCATCTTTCCATCTCTTTTCTTTCCTTATGCATCTTGTGCTAACATTTTCAGGTAGTAAGTAATTTGAGAAGTGGATTTGCCTTCACTTCTCATTTCTCTTCCTATTCTTAATATGCATCCTTGCTGCATTTTTATTTGACTTTGAGTGGGCTTGCTCATTCATGTTCATCTCTCACTTTCTTTATTTAAGTTACTTATCTTCTTCAATGAAGTAAGTAACTTATTTCTTTTATTTCTTCTTCCTTTCATCTGCTTCTTCCATTGGTGGCTTCCTTGAAGATCTTTCTCAAGCCTTACAAACCATAGGAACATCCAAGCATGACAATAATTAGGGTTGTGATTAGTCCCCCTTAGATTTTACCTTTGAGTCTTCTTTGTGTCTCTCTTCTCATCTCATCATTAGAGATGAAACCTTTAAGGCTTTAGGACTTTGGAATTAGGGTTATGCCTGCATCCTTCTCTTAGGATGGAGTGTATAACTTTAATCCTAAGTGTTACACCCTTAATTTGTTTAAACCTCTTAATCAATCCATATAATAATCACTAAGACATTAACTTGTAACTTGGGCCTTATATTAGGGTTCTAATTCTTCCTTTATTGGTTAAGAAGGACTAACCCTAGTGTTTAATGGACAAGTCCCCCTAAAGTTGTCTTACAAATCATAAAATCCACTTCTTAATCTCATCCTTTAATTAAAATCCACCTTAATAAAGGCTTGTCATCTAATGACTTTGATCCCTAATCATGGATTAAGTTGAGGTATCTTCTTCAGCTTAAGTGTGCTCATCTATTATCCTTCTATTAGGATGGTGTAATGAGTTCACTAATCCTTGATTATGGCTTAAACTCATTACTTAACACTAAACAAAAACACCAAAAACATCTAAATAATCACAAGTAGGTTAATGATCTTAACCCTACATCATCATGGTAATTAAGTTGAGATGTTTATCTCATACTTAAAGTATCCTCATTATCCCTAATCAGGGAGGATATAATGAGTTTACAACCTTTGATATAGGTTTAAGCTCATTAACTTATGACAAACACCCAAAAACAATAACAAAACTAAAAACACAAAAACAAAAAATAATCGTCTCCTTCGGGATTCTTTTCTCATCACACTTATTCATAAATGAGAACTCACTTCTTCCGTCTAATGCAAGACAATTAGCACTCGAGCCAGACGAGTCATACACTTGAGCATAGACAAGCAAGCAGTTCACAATCAATTTATCTTTCAGACTCTTTGAGTCGAACTACGGTGTTCTGATTTCCTCATTGCACGAGAGGATACGTAGGCATAACTTAACAGTTATCGAACAAAAGTCTATGTGTCTTCCCCCTCCTTCAGCATTCTCTTTTAAGCCTCAATCCTGAGCAATTCACACCATTTTGCACTAACACTTGTATATTCTTTTTTCAGCTTTTGCACACAGATGGCACATACACCTACCCCTTTAAACACAATCTTTTAAGCGTGGATCCCGTCGAGTACGACGGACAATCTGGGTGCTAATACCTTCCCAGGTTGTAACCAACCCCCTTTCTCAGTTTCTCTGGTCCGCGACTGTCTTAACCATATCTTTCTAGGTTTATGCAGCATTACCTTTCCTTCGGGATAAAAATGCCTAGCTGGCGACTCTATTCATCTTCATTTCATCTCACTTTTCGCCGACCGTTCGCGTCTGTACCCTATCTGACCGGGTGTCTTTTCGCGGGAGCGACATACTTCCAATTTTATTACATTTTAAAAAAAATATGTTTCTTTTTTATTATAACTTTCAATTTCAATTTAATTTCAATTTCAATTTTATTTTTAAATTCATTTCTCCAATTTCATCTTCCAATTTCAAGTTTCAAATACAATTTCTCCATTAAAACTCCTTTTCTAAAACTTCAAATCTCTTTCCAACTTTGTTTCAAAATTTTCATTCAATTTTAATTTAATTTTGTTTATTTCAAAAACTCAAACTCATGAGGATCAATTGCAATAAAACTTCATACTAAATTCCATGACAAATTTCCAAGCTCTCTTTCAAAACCTAAGCAATTCATTTTCAAGTTTCTTATTCAACTACACCAAATAAATCAAGAAGCACTCATGGGTGCTTAAAGTCCAAGATTAAAGCATTTTATTGCTAAGATCATATAGCTATTGTTCACATTCCATATAAAAAAAACCTTAACTATGTCCTAAAATCCTAAATGTGACAATTTGTGGCAGCTGCTACTCTGATGCAACCAGGAATTCCTGCACCGCATCCCTCAGATGGCATGAAGCAACAAATAAAGACCTCACAGCAGCTATAAACGAGTCTTCATAAAAGGAACAAATTTTGGTTAATTGGCTTGGTTCCCAATCAGGCCTTAGTGCCGTGTTTTTTATCTCATGTCCACCGTGTGATTTTGTTTGATCCTACATCAAAACAAAGCCACATATTAAAAGATGATTAAACAAAACCTGCAGGATGAAGAAGAACAAAAAAAAATAAGAGTCACGGATTTGTGCAAATAGGCCTGTTGTTTTATCAGGTCTTGCTGCAAACATACAACTTTACACCAAAACTGATAAAAAGGGTAGCCTGCAAAAAGGTACCAAGGCCTGCTGCAGTTTAAATAACACAGACCCTGCATCACACAAGTACACCCTGGTTACAACACTAGTTTTAAACCAAAAATGGATAAGAAGTGAGCCAAAGAAATTTTATACTGATGTCTGCATTGAAATAATCATAGAATATGGCATAAGTTAATAAACCAAGGCAAAGATGGATAGAAAATTTTCATTTTGAAAAACACAATAGGGAAGTTTCACAATTTTAGCAAGCATCTTTCCAACACCAGAAAGCAGAAGATTTAATTACATGATTATATTCTTTCCAAAACATACAGAAACCCTAATTCTAATGATATAAAAAGGAACACAGTTGATATCAAAAAGAAAAAAAATTTGGTGGCAAAAAGAAACTTACAGAAAAGACCTCATCATCTTCATGCCATGAAATCGGGAAAACTAAAAAAACTTTCATAGAAACTCAACCCCAGAACACGCAACAAACTCCCTTCACCGCATACTTTGTTTCGCTTCGACCCTCAACAATAATAAACTGTGACCGAACGGAGTCATAAACCGCTCTGAATCAACGACCGACGTTGTTCACCGAACCACCGCCTGAAACTCACGAGCCGTGGAGCCACCCAAATCCACCAGACCACCGCGCCGTGAGAACGCATAAGAGCAAGGCGGTCTCGAGCGATAGTAAGGATCAAGGAGGAAGACTCGTTATTGAGGTTTGTTAAGCAAGACATGAATATAACATTTCAAAATGATAAATAAAATCGTTTCAAAAAAAATAAGTACTTCACACGCTTACATTTTACACACACGTAAGTCGATCGCTAAGTGATCGCCATCTGCACGACTGTACTTGCCTTAATTAATTAACGAAGAACTGAACTTCGGAATCTAGCATTCCGCGGGTTCTTTAATGAACCACTCTTGAGGCTAGCCTTCGAGTTATGCTTCCTTTACTCCTTCGTTCTAAAACATTAAACCCTAATTCGTCCAAAGTAATCGCAAAACGTCTTAATACACATAATTAATTAACGAAAGAACTAAACTCAAGAATCTAGCATTCCTCGGTTTTTTTGAATTGAATTACTGTTGGGGCTAGCCCTTGATTTGTAGTTCATTCGCTCTTTCGTTTTCAAAACATAAATCTCAAATAAAAGTCGTGAAAGAACTAAACTCAGGAATCTAGCATTCCTCGGGTTTTTGAATTGAATTACTGTTGGGGCTAGCCCCCGATTTGTAATTCATTCGCCCTTTCACAACGAAAGAATTCAACTTAAAACTTACCAACAAACGCAAATCATTTCACAACTAATCATCGAATAACTGAACTCTGGAGTCCAGCACTTCACGGGTCCTTAAATTCAATCACTCTAGAGGCCAGCCCTCGAGTTGTGGTTCATTCTCCTTTCGTTTAAAATACTTAACAAAGGTCAAACACCTTTTCAAAATGAACATTGTTTAAATCATTCTATCTCGCAAACAAGCTAGCGCTTCAACCTCCACCGCGAGTATAAGCCAATGCTTAGCAGTAGAATGCGTTTTAAACAATCGTTCAATAAAAATCACAAACCGTAGTCGCACTAACTACAGAGCTCTTACTTTCCCATTGCACAAGGGAATACGTAGGCACAGGGATTTTAATCCTTCGCGAGCACAATAATAAAAAATTAACTATCTCTCCGTCACCCTAATAAAAAAACTTTAATCTTTTCCCCGTAATATTAAATAATAAACTTTAATAAAACAAACATATTAATAACATTAAGAAGACAAAGACTTAGATCAACATTTAATCGCATAGTTAGCTAAGAGGTTCCCGTTAAGTACAATGGGTGTGAGGGATGCTAATACCTTCCCCTTACGTAACCGACTCCCGAACTTAGAATTTGGTTTCGTAAACCATTTCTTATCCTATTTAGGTTGTATCTATATCTCCCTTTTCTTTAATTAGAATAAATAGAATTAGGTGGCGACTCTGTTGTTTGTTTTAGGATTGTATTTTTCGAGGTACGACACATAGACAAGCAAGCAGTTCACAATTAAATCATCCAGTCTCTTTGAGTCGAACTACGGTGTTCTGACTTCCTCATTGCACGAGAGGATACGTAGGAATAACCTAACGGTTATCGAACAAAGTCTCTTTGTCATAACCCTCTTTCAGCTTTCTAAGCCTCATTCTTGAGCACTCACCCTTTCTTTTTTTACTGACACACTGTACATTCATCCCTATCTTTTCATACACAGTCAGCACATACACTATCCCCTTTTAAACACAATCAAGTAAGCGTGGATCCCGTCGAGTACGACGGACGATCTGGGTGCTAATACCTTCCCAGGTCGTAACCAACCCCCTTTCTCAGTTTCTTTGGTTCGCAACCGTTTTATCCATACCCTTCCAGGTTTATGCAACATTACCTTTCCTTCGGGATAAAAATGCATAGCTGGCGACTATATTCAACCTCAACCTCCAACATCACCGAACGTCGGCGTCTGCACCGGGGACGGAAGTCCGGGGAGCGACACCTTAGACAAGATCAAAGAGTATCTAGCTAGTACTCCAGTTTTGATGTCCCCTTGTAGAAAAATAAGTATGAGGTTATACATTGCAGCATCAAACAAAATCTTGGGAAGCATGTTGTGTCAAGAATATGAAAATGGCGTTGAAAGGGCCATCTATTATCTCAGCTAAATCTTAAATGATGCTGAAACTAGATATAGTGTGATAGAGATATTATGTTTGTGTGTATATTTTTCTTGTACAAAGTTAAAACACTATATAAAACCTATTGATGTATATGTTTCTTCTCATTTCGAAGTCATAAAGTATATGTTATCTAAATCTATTTTACATAGTCGAATTGGGAAATGGGCTTTGGCGTTGACAGAATATTCCTTAAAATATCTACATTTAAAGGATGTTAAGGGTCAAGTGGTTGCTGACTTCATAGCTGACCACTCAATAAATGAAAATGAAATAAAATATGTCGAATTAGAGCTATAGAGGTTGTATTTCGACGGTTCTCGTCATAAGAACAGAACTGGCGTTGGAATACTAATTATTTCTCCTGACAAAATTCCAACAAAATTCAAGTACAAGGTTGAAGGCTTATGTTCAAATAACGAAGTAGAATATGAAGCTTTGATTGCTGGACTTGAAATCTTGTTGGAATTGGGGGCAACTAGAGTCGAAATAATGGGTGACTCTGAGTTGGTGATAAAACAATTGACAAAAGAATATAAGTGTCAAAGAGAATCTGATTATGTACTTCGTAATAGCTAACATACTCCTTAAAACATTCGACAATGTATCCATTAAACACATTCCTAGGTTGGAGAATCAAGAAGCAAATGATCTGGCTCAACTTACATCAGGCTACAAAGTGTCGAAAGAAAACTTGGAGAAAACTATTGAAGTAAGGGGAATAGTTATATCCACCAAATTGTCCCCATCATATTTAGAGACAATAAAATTAGGTTATGGGGATGAAGAAAATTTTGAAATCTTCAATGTAGATGATTCAGAAATTGAAGATTGGAGAAAACCTATTAAGGATTATCTACAATACCCAAATCAGAAAGTCGAAAGAAAGTTAAAGTACAGAGCTTTAAGCTACGTGCTTTTTGGAAATGAATTATTTAAAAAGACTGCAGAAGGAGTTTTACTGAAGTGCTTGGGCGAAGATGCAACTTACATAGCTTTGTCGAACGTGCACAGTGGTGCATGTGGCGCGCACCAAGCAGGCCATAAAATGAAATGGTTATTATTTCGACAAGGAATATACCGGCCAACAATATTGAAAGATTGTGTCGAATTTGCAAAAGGTTGTCAGGAATGCTAAGTACATGCAGGTATACCACATGTCCCTGCAAGTGAGTTGCATTCAATTATAAATCCTTGGCCATTCAGGGGTTGGGCTTTGGACTTAATTGGAGAAATTCGACCAGCTTCTTCAAAAGGGCAGAGGTACATTTTAGTTGGAATAAATTATTTCACTAAATGGATTGAAGTTATACCATTGGTAAACGTGGATCAGGAGACGGTTATAGAGTTTATCCAAAAATATATAATCTACAGATTTGGGATACCAGAAACAATAACTATTGATCAAGGATATGTATTTACTGGAAAAAAACATGCAAATATTTGCAAAAGAAACAGGTTTTAAGCTCTTAACTTCGATACCTTATTATGCCCAGGAAAATGGACAAGTCGAAGCAGCAAACAAGGTTGTGATAAATTTGATCAAAAAACACGTAGGTAGAAAACCTAGAAACTGGCATAAGACTTTGGATCAAATTTTATGGACTTGTCGAACATCTTGCAAAGAAGCAACAAATACTACATTCAAATTGACTTATCGACATGATGAAATGCTACCAGTCAAAATTTATTTACAGTCGACACGAGTTCAAAGGCATCATGAAATCCCATCAGAAATATATTGGAGCATGATGATGGACTAATTAGTTGATTTGGACGAAGAGAGGTTGCGTGCGTTAGATCTGCTAAAGAGGTAAAAAGAAAGAGTCAAAAAGTTTTACAACAAAAAAGTAAAATTTAAGACTCTTTTAGTGGGTGATCTTGTTTGGAAAGTGATTCTTCCTATGGATCGAAAAGATAGATTAATGGGAAAATTGTCTCCTAAGTGGGAAGGACCTTTCCAAATTTTAAAAGTTTTTACAAATGGCGCATATGAGGTCGAAGAGATAGACAAAGATAAAAGAATACTAAAGATAAATGGAAAGTATTTGAAAAAGTATAAGCCAACATTGCAAGAAGTTAAAATAGAAATAGAATAATTATATAAAAGAAAATGATGTGTTTTGCCAAACAAATGGCGTCAATATCATTACAAAGAAAAGCCTCAAAGGCTGCCAGTAAATAAGAAGCCTATTCCTATTGCAATTTAATCTTTAAGAAAAGACTCTTTAAGCTCTTCAAATTTCCTCTTTTGGATCTGGAGTCGACATTCGCAGAGGCTCTTGTTATAAGAAAGGTTGTCAATCTCCTGACTTAATTGTTGAGCTTTATTTGCATGGTGAAGTCCCACTGTAATCTCTTCATCAATATCATCTTGCTTGGGTTGCTGGAGGGTTGCTTTACATTTGTTTTTCTTGGGAAATATTCTGTTGAAGATTGGCTATCTGCTTCTCCAAATTTTGGATGTTGATGTCGCATTCAACAACATCTTTAGAATAAACTTCAAAAAGTTTTTGTAGCTCTGAAACTTTATCAGTCGAAGCAGCCACAACATCCCACTCTGCAAATTTAAATCTCATACTTTTTAGAGATTTGTTGGGAGAACTCTTTTTGACGTTGCAGATCTGCACTCACCATGTCAATCATGTGGGTTAGATCCATCACAAAGAGACTTTCTTCAGCAGAGGCCTCCAGAACATTTACTTGTTTGAGGGTTTTCTTCAGGTCGAACTGGGCAGTGGGATTTTCACCCAAAATCTTGAATAAGTCCACACCAAGTATTTTGGTCTTAATTTCAGTCATGATGGCATCAAGTTACCTAACCTCGGAAGTGGCCCCAGAAGTAGTTGAACTATTGTAGGAAGAGTCTTGAAAGTTTTAGCGAGCGCTAAGCATAACCTTCAGATAGTCTAAAGGTTTTCTCACTTTTAAGATCTCAAGTTCCTCGCGAGAGAGACTGGTCAAACCAGTTGATGGAGAAGTTCCTTGGGTTTGGGCAGGAATTCGTTGAACACTTCGTCCAGAAGTCAGTCCAGCATCTCGTTGTTTCGAATGGTCCTCCTCTTCCTCAACAGTTTTTTCTTTGTTGCTTTCTCCAGCCCTAGCATCTTGGTCTTTCTTCTGATCACCTTCTTCCTCAACAGTCTTTCCTTCATTAGCATCTTCGACCTTATCATCCATGGCAGCATCATCATCCTTTTTAGTATTTATTCTTGGATAAGGAGGAGAATTATCATCAGATTGGTCATCCATGTTGGTGTCGAAATCTGCTATAGTTTGTGGTTCAGGTTCGTCATCTTTGGAGTTAGCCTCTTCTTGGACCTTCTCTGTCAAAATTGTCTTAGCTTGAGGATTGGTTTTTATTTGATCTACTTTTGTCCCTGACTCTTTGGTCGAACCCTTTGGAGAATTGGGATTAGAACTAACAGCCTTAGAAGCATAGGCACTTTGAATTTGTGGTGCTCCTTCTGCTGCAGGTTGTTCTTCGCCCATAACCTGGACATGAGAACAAGAAAAAAGTTAGGAAAAAAGAAAATGCAAGTAAAAATTGAATACCATTAGTCGAAATAAAGTTTACTTGAGGGATCTTAGTATGGAAGCTAGAATTCCCACTCTCTGCATCTTTTGTATGAGCTTTGGTAGTTGGACTGGTGGGGGGAGTTTTCTTTGTAGATCTGACAATAGACCTCTGGGAGGTGACCGTCTTGATCTTCAGGACTTTCTTTATCTTAAGAGGTTGTTGTTTTGGAAATTCGTCCCCAGATTCTTCAGTAATCACCTTTGCCTCCTCTTGTTTTCTTTTTTGGGTAGTTGGTGGTTTTCGATTCACCTAAAACACCAAAGAGAAATTTGGTTAGTGTGGGTAAAATAAATCTAATACATAAAAGAAAGTTTGATGCTTTTTTTGAAACCTTTTTTACAATAGAGGATGGATTTTCGACAACCTTTCCAGGACTACTTCCGACAAGAGCTTTCTTAGCAGTAATCTTGACAGCTAAAAGACAGTAAAATAGAGAAATAAATAAACACAAAGGGAAAACACATAAGAATGAAGTTAGAACGAAATAGAAATTTGTGTTTTCTTTAACACCTTCAAGAATGGGAGATTCCACGTGAACGTGTTCTATTCCAATATGAAGGTTCCCTAGGAAATTGTCCAAATGATACTTAGTCGGAACCACACGCTCAACAGGTTTTTTACAAGATTCACGAAGCAGTTTCAGATCGGATCCACAAACGAACCAATCTAGGAATGGAGTGCTCAATGCCACACCAAATTCAGCAGAAGGTAGAGGGGGAAACTTTGGTGGATAATAGTTGTACGCCAAATCATAACGTATTTCTGGTCGAACATGCGAAGGCAACGCCAGTTTCCCCAGTTTTTCTATAAACTTGTGTTTTAAAGTCACTACTACTTCGCCTGTGGTTCAATTAAGATCATTTGGTCTGTAAATGGTTTCAAAATACTTTTGAAATTTTTGGATTTCTTTAATGTGTTGTTGAGTACCTTTCTTTGTTGGATCCTGCACAAAATCAAAAGCGTTCGTCAGATGAGTTGTAAAGGCTGTCACGTCAAAAAATCTAGTGAGGTAATAATTTTTCCACCAAACATCAAATTCTTGAGTACATACGAAAGACAATCGAAAAACCACTGGTCGAATCTCTAGAGTTTCATCAAATAACTTCTCTGACAACTCTACGCTTTTCTCTGCGATGTGGAAAGAATTGTAAGAGATGATGGAGCCTTTCTTTGGGTAGATGGATTTTGGTTTTATTTGAATCAACCCAAACTGGCGAGCAACAAGGTTAGGCTGATAAACGATAAGAGCGATCTTGGTGTTGTTCATGTTATGGTGGGAGAAAAGGATCCTTGGTGTCAAAAATGATTCCCAAATAACCAAAATGTATCTTCATCTTTTTGCATCTCAAGGGAGAGTTGTTTAGTGAACCATTTAGGTCCAATAGTTCTGTTGGCAAATGGTGCCATGCTTGAAGTAAAATTGTACCTTTTGGAAAACATCATCACGTAGCTAGTGAAGGATAGTCGAAGGCTGGTTCTTTCATCAGATGGGGTTAGTTGTACTAACCTAGGCCATTTGACAGTCATGTTCTTTACTCCTTCCTCATCGACCTCGTTCTTGACAGGAAGAGAAGCCTTGAAAGTAGCATTAAGCCATAATTGTAGAAGCCAATAAGGTCCTGCCAAGATCAATTTTCCTTTTTCTTTGATAGTTTTCAAGAATTCCACACTCTCTCTAAGTGATTCATAAAGGTTTTCTAAAACCATTTAACTTAAACAAAGGTTGTTCCCAGCATGTAGTTGGTTAGCTATGGTGAGGTATTTCTTGGCAACTTGAAGGGAGCGGGAGCAAAAAACAAACTTCGACAACCAGAGGGTTAAAAAAGCTATGTGCTATACATCAGAAACTTCAGTGGTATCTTTATCATGATATTGAGCGACGAATAGAGAATAAGACGCAAAGCTAGTGTCGAAGGCTATAGAATTGTCATCCAAAATAGTGGGGTCGAAGTCTATTCCTATAGGGCTAAGGCCAACTATGGAAGCTATGTCGAATAAGGTCAGAGTGACCATCCCACAAGGAAGATGGAAATTTTTATAGGTACTATCCCAAAAGTAAAGGGAAGCTCAGATCATGTTTGAGCAATAATTGGGGCCTATCTTCGATAGTTGAATCAATTCAAAAATACCAGTTTGTTTCCAAAATTTTCCTTTAATTTTTTCAACTTTAGTTAGCCAAGCTAAATAGTCAGAAGGGTCTTTTGTTTGGGGACAACTCCTAAAAATTCTAGCTGTGTTCAAATACGTTAAATCTATTTCTGCAGAAGCAGATGCATTCTCAGGATTTCCTGTAGACGTTCCACTAGGTTTGGATTTTACTCCAGCACCTATGGGTTTTGAGTGGGAATATGTGGGAAAGAACTCTTTTAAACGAGCTTGGTCAGTATTTGGGTTATGAAGTGGACCTAACATTGCATGGCAAGTACCAGAAATGAAAACTGGGATTAATACCTGGGATTTGTAAATACTTGTTTTTTCCCTTTCATTGGGAGGCTCAGGAACATATAGATTGTTGCCCACAGTCACTGGTCCAGATAATTTGTGCGCATGGGGGAGAGAAGTTGTATCCTTGATTTTCTTGTTGCTTGAAGACACCATTGTTAAAAACAGAAAAAGTTTGTTTTTAAAGTTAAGAAGATTTGGATATGGATTGTGAAAGAAATGAGTTAAGAAGTGTAAAAAGTTTCAGAAGAAATGGAAATGGGTATTTATAAAGATGGAGTTGATGAAAATGTTTGAGATTTTTCTGATGATCATGGGACACGTGTAAAGGTCTCAACGGTGATGATGAAAAGTGATGGAAGTTGAAAAGATTGTGACTAGCTAGGTTTTAGGGTGATGGGAGTCATGTCCAAACGTGGGCTAGATGAGACATTTTAGGAAAAGTGTAATGATTAATCTGTCTTGTGACTCGACAAAAGTCAAATCTTGAGAACGAACGTAATTAATGCAGGTAACATGGAGTCGAAATTTGTTCGACAGCAAATGATGGTTTCTCCAGAGACAGTCGAAACATCTTTGTTGGGGGCAATTTGTAGATACATATTTTCGACACCATGACTTGAAAGATAAAATGATGCTCTTCGACATAAGAAGATATTTGCAAAGGAAGGGAGTTGAAGAAATATATTTAAAGAAATATTTCGACAGTTTGACAGAGTTGAGTGACAACTGAAGTGTTCGACATTTCGACAAAGAGAGATGATGCATTGTTTCGACAATTTTTAGTTGATATGTCATGTTTCGACAAATTCGACAAGGCTGAAGGGACGCGTTGTTTTGACATTAAGGATAAATTCAAATTCATACAGTTATTCTGCTTGGCAAAAGGACGCGTGGAAGCTTTTGAAGAAAGAAAAACATGCAGAAAGCCAAGTGTCATTAGTCTTAGGATTTTTCCGTTGATAGCAGTTATTTTATTTTGTGTATAAATAGGATAATGTTTGTTAGATTTAGCGTGTGAAAAACTTGTACAAAATTCCTGTAAAATACTCTAAAGTACCCGTGTGAGAGAAAAAGAGTTTTATCTGGAAAATGTATGTGTGAACAACACCGTTTCTTTAAGTTTTTATCAATTTCAAAGTTCTTTACAAATTTTTCCTTTACATTTACCAGCCATTTATTTTTCATTATTTACTTTATGCAAATTTCAACTTTGTTAAATTTACTTTGTCAAAACTTTTACTTAAGTAACCTAATCAAAATCATTCATATATGAAAGACTTAACAAACCAAATAAAGGATCAAAAGATTTTTGTTCTAAGAGTTCAGAAGTTCATTTAAATTTGCACATATGTCCTAGGATTTGTGTGGTTGATCCTGCAAGTAAACCAATTCAGTGAGATTGGAAAACTAGAGGTTGTTTGCCAAATTCAATTGCGAACAAATTGGCATGCCCAGTACCTTTTAGCTAAAATTTGTTTACAACATCAGATAAAATATTTCCTTAAATAAAGGTACAAAAATAGAAACAATAAATGTTATGCTAAAATAACTCCAAGATGAATCCTCCTTTTCCTTCTGATAAACCGTGCAATTAATCATAACAAATCTCAGGTTTAATGACAGCAAAATGCACGCACAAAATAGGATTCAACTAGGTCTTCAGGCCCAGTAAGAGATGTCATGACATTAGTCTTGACATTTTGATAAAACAGCTGCATACTAAAATCTTCACACCTGCATAATTCTTAAATCACATGTCATAATATTTCATATGACATCCAGAAAAGACACATGTTTTTCCATAAAATGAAGCCAATATAAAACATCTACAAACTCCCCCTTTGGCACATTTTTGTCTAAAATAATTTAAGCATTATCATAACAACATTAATTAGAAAAACACCAACTGCAACAGAAGCACACAAGCATACACAGAGCAAAGAGAAAAACAAACTCCCCCTCAAACCAATAATTGTATCAGAGTATAGCAACAACAGTAGAAAATAGAGAGATTTCACTCCCCCTCAACCTGTTAAGCCCTGCAGCACACAAATACTGACTATACTAAAGTAAATAGTATACCATTTGCTCACACATCAACAACTATCTAATTACTCCCCCTTTTTAGCCAAAATTTGAGCCAAACAGGATCACAATCATAAAGCAAAATATCATGAGTATAACAGAGACCCGACAAGTACAAAACCAGAAATCCAAAAAGAAATTACATAAGAGCCTCCAAGGGCTAGGCACCACAAAACACAATCCAAAAGAAACAAAAAAACAGGACCAATAACCCTCTAGAAACATTAATTAGAACCAGATCCAACATCCTCTTCTCCCTCACTATCCGAGCTTTCATCAGAATCACCTTCAACCTCCTATCTAGCATGCACTCCATTTGTTTCCTCTTCTTTCTCTAATGACTCAATCATATTCTCAAATTTTGCCTTTCTGGAATCTAGCTCCTTACATGCTTCCTTGAGCTCAGCAACAATTGATCTTTTGTCAAGAGGCTTGCTGCTTGTAGATGTTGTAGTGGATGTTATAGTAATGTCAGGGACATGAGATCCCTTAAAAAACTTATAATGGAAAGCAAGATCACTTTCCCTCTTGCAGGCTATGTCAGACTCGGTCAAGATAGTAAGGTACTAATTCAAAATAATCCCACAGATGAGGGAAGGATAAGCAATTGGTAATTTCACAGCCATTATGCTAGCCTGCTTCATGGGTTGTTTAAATATATAAGTACCATAATCAAACTTGGTTTTGGTACCTACAACATAAATAAATCCCCCTTAACCATTAGAAATATTTGAAGTGTGGTTGGTAGGAACCCAATTGGCTGCACCTATTCTATTCAGTATAGCATACTTAACACTAAGCATGCTGGTTGAAAGCTTTACCTTTCTAGGCCAGTACTTGACTTGATCAGTAGTGAGAGTTTTACAAACTTGATTATTAGTGACTTCTAATTCAGGGTAATTAGAAGCATCTCTACCTAGGTAAGTGTTTATCACATCAGGAAGAAAGTTAATGCACTTACCTCTTACAAATACTTTCCTGAATTCCTTTGACTTCCCATCAGCACATCCTTCAGAAAGATTCACAATGAACTCCTTTACCAGAGTTTCATAGCACCGGGAGAATCTGGCAATAATTTTGAATAGACCTGCAAAGTAGATTAGGTCCATAACTTTAGTGCATTCCAGAACAGACTCAGCAATCTCCCTTACCAAGGCCATCCTTCTATGGTAGACAAATTTTCATTTATTCACACTGCTGATGCAGTGAAAAGAAATGTTATCCTGAGGTGCATCAGGAATCCTAGAGGCAAGTATGCTTGAAGCTGGTTTCTTTCTTGTTGTGATGTCTAGAACATCACTTTCAACATCATTGTCAGACTCAGAAACAACTTTGGCCTTTCTCTTCTTAGTAACCAACTTACTCCAACCTTTAGAGGGACCAACAACATTCCTCTTAGGAGTGTCTTTTGGATTTTCTTTTCTGGACACAGGCTTGCTTTATGGAGAGCTTTGACCAACCACCTTCTTCCCTATCCTTGAAATCAATCTTTTATCCACACTTGGGTTGATGTTGGAAATGAGCTCATTATCAGATAGATCATCAAGATCAATCACATCATCATGAGTATCCTCTTTGTTATTTCTAGCTTCAGGAAGGTCACAAGCATCTTGTGCCTCTTCATCATCTTGGTGAGTAGCCTCAGCAACAGGTGTTGCAACATCTACTTCAGCATCCTTTGAACCACCTTCAATGCCATACACAATATTATTTTCTTTTGCAACCTCATTACAGAATCCAGATTTTGGATTCTTTTGATTTTCCTGAGAGATAGGAAGATTTGCCAAAGGAACAGAGATTCAGAAACATCATGATTTTCAGCCAGGATTCTTGAGATGAGTTCTTTAGTAGCTTCATCAGCAAACACAATGCCTTGAGAGCTAGATGATGGACATGAAAAATGATCATTTGGCCTGCGAACATTAGGGGTTCTAGTTTAGAAACCTTAGCACCATCAGGAATGACCACGTTTAGAGAAGAAACATCCAGGACATCTTCAGAAAGATGGTGAACCCTAGACTCAGGCTTGAAAGATGACTTCTTTGAAGGTGACACTGAGGATTTTTGAGACATTTTGATGTTGATTTGTAGATGTTAAGAATTGGCAGAATTTTTGACAAACAAGAAGTTATGAACTTAGTAAAGGATGTCACACCAGATGTTATGACATTAACAAACAAAGTAAAAGTTATGAACTTAGTTCAGGACATCAGGATGTCACACCAGATGTTTTGACATCACAAACCTGCTATCTGACTTAAATGATGCGTAACAGAAGTGATTAAATTCAGGAGAAAATATCTGGAATTAATTGTAAAAAGATAAGCACTCCAAGGCGCATCTTTAGGAAGCTTAGTTATCTGGATTCAGTGTAACAGAATAACTAACTCACCTTGATTCAAGGAGATAACAAACTAACTCAACCTAATTCAAGGAGATGACTGTGGGATTTATCAAAGTCTGGATAATTTGCAAAAAGCCCACAAACCAAGCATCTATTTAAGGATCTGAAACACTCAAGAAAAGAGCACGAATTTAAGAAGACTATCAAGGGTGTTTGTGAAACTAGTAGGTTTTATTTGTTAGTCACTTTATGAGCTTTTAAGCAATAAGTGAATTGTGTCTTGATTGAAACTTTTAAGTAAGATCAAGCTGGTGTATCTGAACTGTGACTTCAATTTTATTAATCATTGTAAAGATCACTGTGTGATTGAGGGGGAGTGAGTAGGTACTCATATCTAAGTAGAGTCTTAGGTAGAAATTGCCTTGGGTAGATATTAAGTGAAGGATTAAACTGATTGGTTTAACTCCATAATTAATATTACTTATATTGGATTTCCTTCCTGGCTTGGTAGCCCCCAGATGTAAGTGTGGAGATACACTGGACTGGGTTAACAATTTCCTGTGTCATTTAATTTACTAGCTCATTAATTTTTGTTTAGGATTTCAAGTGTCTAAACATCTGGTTCCACATCACATATCTGATCCCAGAATTTCAATTGGCATCAGAGCAGGCACCCTGCCTGTATATCTGGGTGAGATCTAGGGACTACAAATTTTGGGAACATGGACAAAGATGTAGGATCTGTGAATAGACCACCTATCTTGGATGGATCCAACTATGATTACTGGAAGCCAAGAATGGTAGCATTCTTGAAATCTCTTGATAGCAGGGCTTGGAAAGCAGTTAACAAAGGATGGGAGCATCCTGTCAAAGACAATAAGGATGGGGCAAAAGTGATGAAGCCTGAAGAAGAGTGGAGCAAGGAGGAAGAAGAGTCAGCACTTGGAAATTCCAAAGCCTTAAATGCCCTATTCAATGGCATTGACAGGAACATATTTAGGCTTGTGCATCACTGTGAGCTAGCCAAGGATGTTTGGGACACTCTCAAAACTACTCATGAAGGAACATCAAAGGTGAAGATGTCAAGACTTCAACTTCTCACCACCAAGTTTGAGAACTTGAGGATGAAGGAAGATGAGACCATTCATGAGTTTTACATGAAAATCCTGGAGATTGCTAATACTTCTGGTGCCTTGGGAGAGAAGATGAGTGATGAAAAGTTGGTAAGGAAGATTCTCAGATCACTGCCAAAGAGGTTTGACATGAAGGTTACTGCCATAGAAGAAGCTCAAGACATTTGCACAATGAAGGTTGAGGAGCTCATTGGTTCCCTTCAAACCTTTGAGATGGGAATGAATGATACAATTGTGAAGAAAAACAAAAGCATAGCCCTGGTCTCAAACACTGATAAAGAAGAAGAAAGTCATGAAGCAGGCTCTGAGGGCAACTTATCAGAATCAATTGCTATGCTTGGAAGACAATTTAACAAAATTCTCAAAAGAATGGACAACAGGCCAAAACCAAGTGGAAGAAACTCAACCTCTGAGAATAAAATACCTTATGACTCTAATAGAAGGTCAAACTATGATGAGAAGACTAACCAAGGAAAAGGGATCCAATGTCATGGATGTGAAGGATATGGACACATTAGAAGTGAATGCCCAACCTATCTAAAGAAGCAAAAGAAAGGTCTCTCTGTGTCCTGGTCAGATGAAGACTCAGGTAGTGAGTCAGAAGAAGAATCTGCAAAACACATCACTGCTCTAGCTGGAGTATGTGAAACTGAAGGGGGATCTAGTGATGAGGATCTGACATTTGAAGAGCTTGAAGCATCTTACAGGATGCTGTGTAAAAGGAGCATTGAAGTATGCATGGAAAGTAAACAGCAGAAGAAGCAGATTGAGGAATTAAAGGCTGAAAAGGCAAGTCATCTAGAGATCATTGACACTTTGAAAAGTGAAGTCAGCCTACTCAACTCCAAAATGGAGCATATGTCCAAATCTGTCATAATGCTGAACAGTGGCTCAAACACACTGGATGCCATTCTCAACAACAACAAGCACTCAGGGGATAGGACTGGGCTGGGATTTAATAAAGCTCAAAACTTTGAGGCTAGCACCAGCCAAACAACTCCAAATCCCATGAAGTCAAACAAGATGTTCAAGCATATGTCTCAACATCATGACAAAAACATGATGAAAAAGAAATATCAAAGATGGAGATGTCATCACTGTGGAAGGTTTGGTCACATCAAACCTTTTTGCTACAAACTACATGGATACCTAAATCAGAGTTCCCAGCACCTTCCTAAGCAGAAGACAGAGGTCACCAAGAAAATCTGGATACCTAAAGATAGTCTTTATAATGATCAAAGCTACTAGTACATGCCTAAGAACAAGTTCAACAGGCAACCTTGGAACTCTAGAGATGGACACTACACAGGGAAGATGCATCAAAGGAAACCTCACAACAGGAAAAAATGGTCCAAGCAGGTTGTTGCCTCTATAGCACACACATCTCTCAGAGTATCTGCTAAGGAAGACTGGTATTTTGATAGTGGCTGCTCAAGGCACATGACTGGACTGAAGAATCTACTGGTAGACTTAAAGTCACACTCATCCAGCTATGTAACCTTTGGAGATGGAGCAAAGGGGAAAATCAAGGGAGTTGGGACCCTGGACTGCTCAGGTGTACCAAGTTTAGATGGTGTGTTGTTGGTAAAAGGATTAACTGCTAACTTGATCAGCATAAGTCAGTTATGTGACCAAGGTTACAGTGTCAACTTCACAAAAACTGAGTGCATAGTTTCTGATAAAGAACAGAAAGTTGTCATGAGAGGAGCCAGATCAAAAGACAACTGCTATATGTGGGAACCCCAAGATTTCAGCCTCACATCTACTTGTTCCTTAGCCAAAGAAGAAGAAGTGAAGCTGTGGCATCAAAGACTGGGTCATCTCCATCTCAGAGGAATAAAGAAGATCATATCTATGGAGGCTGTAAGAGGGATCCCAAGACTTAAGATTGATGAAAGTAAAGTGTGTGGTGAATGTCAAATAGGCAAGCAAACTAAGATGTCACATCCAAAGCTTCAACATCTAACAACTTCCAAAGTCTTGGAATTATTGCACATGGATCTTATGGGACCAATGCAGTTAGAGAGTCTTGGTGGAAAAAGATATGCCTATGTGGTTGTTGATGACTTCTCAAGATATACCTGGATAAGCTTCATCAAAGAAAAGTCTGATGTGCTTGAGGTATTTAAAGATTTGTGCCTTAGGATCCAAAGAGAAAAAGTAAGTTGTGTGGTCAGAATAAGAAGTGATCATGGAAAGGAGTTTGAGAATAAAAAATTCTCAGACTTCTGTTCTTCAGAAGGGATCAACCATGAGTATTCTTCTCCCATCACCCCTCAACAGAATGGGATTGTTGAAAGGAAAAACAGAACTATTCAGGAGCCAGCTAGAGCCATGATTCATGCCAAGAAGTTACCCCTGTACTTTTGGGCTGAAGCTATGAACACAACATGCTACATTCACAATAGAGTCACACTAAAAAAGGGAACTTTATCCACCATCTATGAAGTCTGGAAGGGTAGAAAACCTACAGTCAAGTACTTTCATGTGTTTGGAAGTAAGTGCTACATTCTAGCTGATAGGGATCAAAGAAGGAAGATGGACCCTAAGAGTGATGAAGGGATATTTCTTGGATACTCCATAAATAGCAGAGCTTACAGAGTATTTAACTCCAGAACCAAGGTTATAATGGAGTCAATAAATGTGATTATTGATGATACCTATGCAAAGACAGATGTTGCTGATGATGTTGGAACATCTACTGACAATCAAACTGAAGTTAAAATAGAAAGTGATAATCTTGACTTCACTTTAACTGAGGCAAGGACAGATCAATCCAACAAACTTCCCTCCATCAGAATCCAGAAGTTCATCCTAAAGATCTGATAATTGGTGATCCCAACAGTGGTGTCATCACTAGATCAAGAGATATGATCTCAGGTTCCTGCTTTGTTTCAAAGATAGAACCTAAGAACATCAAGGAAGCTCTGAATGATGAGTATTGGATCTCTGCTATGCAAGAAGAATTAGGCCAGTTTACAAGGAATGAAGTATGGGATCTTGTTCCTAGGCCTGATGACATTAATGTGATTGGCACTAAGTGGGTGTACAAAAACAAGTCTAATGAGCAGGGAGTAGTTACAAAAAACAAGGCTAGGCTTGTAGCTCAAGGATATACATAAATTGAGGGGTAGATTTTGATGAAACTTTTGCACCAGTAGCAAGACTTGAATCCATCAGACTACTCCTAGGGATTGCCTGCATCCTAAAGTTCAGACTATTTCAGATGGATGTTAAAAGTGCCTTCCTAAATGGGTACCTTAATGAGGAAGTATATGTGGAGCAACCAAAGGGATTTGTTGATCCAAGCTGTCCAGACCATGTATATAAGTTGAGGAAGGCTCTGTATGGTCTAAAGCAAGCTCCCAGAGCATGGTATGAAAGACTGACCACCTTTCTCACTAAACATGGATACAGGAAAGGAGGAATAGACAAAACCCTGTTTGTAAAGGATGAAGAGGGGAAGGTTATGATTGCTCAGATATATGTGGATGACATAGTGTTTGGTGGGATGTCAGACAAGATGGTTAAACATTTTGTGACTCAAATGGAGTCTGAGTTTGAAATGAGCCTAGTGGGAGAACTAACTTACTTCCTTGGACTACAAATCAAACAGATGGAGGACTCCATGTTCATATCCCAAAGCAAGTATGCAAAGAACACTGTCAAGAAGTTTGGGATGGACAATGCAAGTCACAAGAGAACACCTGCCCCCACTCATTTAAAACTGACAAAGGATGACAAAGGTGAGAGTGTGGACCAAAGCTTGTACAGAAGCATGATTGGAAGTCTACTATATCTTATAGCTAGCAGACCAGATATAGCTTTTGCAGTAGGTGTGTGTGCAAGGTATCAAGCTGAACCAAAAGTGAGCCATCTAAACCAGGTTAAGAGGATCTTGAAATATGTAAATGGTACTTGTGACTATGGCATAATGTACTCTCATGGTTGTGGACCAATCCTCACTGGATTTTGTGATGCTGACTGGGCTGGAAGTGCTGATGATAGAAAGAGTACATCAGGAGGATGCTTCTTTCTAGGGAACAATTTAATTTCTTGGTTCAGTAAGAAACAAAATTGTGTGTCCTTATCCACTGCTGAAGCTGAATATATTATAGCTGGTAGCAGTTGTTCACAGCTGGTATGGATGAAACAAATGCTCACAGAATACAATGTCCCACAAGATGTCATGACATTGTACTGTGACAATTTAAGTGCTATTAACATCTCCAAAAATCCTATCCAACACAGCAGAACTAAGCACATAGATATCAGACATCACTTCATCAGAGACCTTGTGGAAGAGAAGGTGATCACATTAGAGCATGTAGCCACAGAGCTACAATTAGCTGACATATTTACTAAGGCGTTGGATGCTACCCAATTTGAAAACCTAAGGGGTAAATTGGGAATCTGCATATGTGACATATAGCAGTTATGGAGAAGTGCCAGCATGTCTCATGACATCATGTGGCATGATCACCAGATGGCAGCACTAGTCTGGCCAATAACTGTTTGTATTCCAATCTTAAAAATTCCAATAGCAACGGATTCTATAAATGTACAAACGTGCTTTCAACTCCTCACATCCTCATTAGCTCCACTGAACATTTTGCATGCTACAGCTGAATCTCTAAACTCATCCAAATCTATCAAACCTTTACACATTTCCACTACAATCGAAAAAATTTCTCAACATCAAAACCCTAACTCCATTGATGAGGGTCTCAATCAAGAAGACACGGTGAACGCAACTCCAATATCTATAGTACCAATGGATGCTACTCCTATAAATGAGATCAGAGGAAGCATTCCATTTGCTCAAAAACCCAGGACTCCCCATGCAAGAAGACCTAAGGAGCCAGTCTTCAGCAAAAGCAAGGGAACTCCTTCATCTTCCAGCACCCCCAAAGCTTCTGCTTATGTGGACGCATCAATCAAACAGCTTGTAAACAGGATCCTTGCTGAACAAAGAGTTGTGTCTGGGGTGTCTGTTCCCCTGAACAGTATGCCTGCTCCTCAAGATGACCCAAGCAACCAGGCTGAAGAGGACATACCTGCTCCACAGGATGTCCCAAGAAATGTTGAAACACCTGAGGGCCAGGACAAAGCCCCAAGTGATGATGATAAAGCTACTGATGATAAAGCTACTGATGATCAATCTCCTAATGATCAACCTAATGAGAAAGAGGCTTCCCAACCTCCACCAGTTGAAAATATGGATGATGACTCTGACACAGAGATCATAGCTTCTGTTAATCCCATCATAGCCAAGTTGGACTATGGGGCATATATCTTTGACCAGACACTCAAGCATGCAGGAACCTCATCAATCAAGCTTCCAATAGCCTTCCCTTCACTGCTTTGTGGAATAATTCTCAACCAATATCCAGGCATCCTTACTGACAAGGATTCTATCTGTAAGAGGGAGAGTCCACTGTCTTTTCACTACAAACTCTTTCTGTGTCATCATGCTGCAGATGTTGAAGCACCAGGTGGGACATCTGCTGGACCATCTGCTGTCAAGAATCCTATATCCAAGGCATTCCTAATTGCAGAGCTCAAGACAACTTGCAAAGAGCTGGATGAAAGGAAGAAAAAGTTTGAGAGCATAATTCAAAGACTATAGCTGGAAGAGGTTGCTGGGAATGTGGATGGATCTAATGCTGAGTCTGAGGATTCAGAGGATACAGAGTATGCTGAGTCTGAGTGAAGCTGGTTGTGGTGGAAAATGTATTGTCTGTTCTGCATTGTAATTCTACTTTGTATTTCTGAATGTTTTTTTTCTGTTTCTGTAATGGTTGGCCCCTAATTTCTGTCTAACAAGGGGGAGAAGTGTATTGAACAATGCCTGTTGCTGTTAATGCCTGTTTGATGAACAATGCTGATGTTAATTTCTGTCTTCTGAACTAAGTTATATTTGAATGTTCATTGGTATATCAAAGTCTGTTGAACAAGTCATATCAGTATACATACATGTTTGAGGGGGAGCAAATTATTAGCTCTCACATGATCCAACAGAACTCCGCTGCTCTCTGACAAAACCAGAAGATTGTGTTAGCCAAAAATTAGCCAAAGGGGGAGTTTGTAGATGTTAAGAATTGGCAGAATTTTTGACAAACAAGAAGTTATGAACTTAGTACAGGATGACACTCCAGATGTTGTGACATTAACAAACAAAGTAAAAGTTATGAACTTAGTTCAGGACATCAGGATGTCACACCAGATGTTGTGACATCACAAACCTGCTATCTGACTTAAATGATGCGTAACAGAAGTGATTAAATTCAGGAGAAAATTTCTGGAATTAATTGTAAAAAGATAAGCACTCCAAGGCGCATCTTTAGGAAGCTTAGTTATCTGGTTTCAGTGTAACAGAATAACTAACTCACCTTGATTCAAGGAGATAACAAACTAACTCAACCTAATTCAAGGAGATGACTGTGGGATTTATCAAAGTCTGGATAATTTGCAAAAAGCCCACAAACCAAGCATCTATTTAAGGATCTGAACCACTCAAGAAAAGAGCACGAATTTAAGAAGACTATCAAGGGTGTTTGTGAAACTAGCAGGTTTTATTTGTTAGTCACTTTATGAGCTTTTAAGCAATAAGTGAATTGTGTCTTGGTTGAAACTTTTAAGTAAGATCAAGCTGGTTTATTTGAAGTGTGACTTCAATTTTATTAATCATTGTAAAGATCATTGTGTGATTGAGGGGGAATGAGTAGGTACTCATATCTAAGTAGAGTCTTAGGTAGAAATTGCCTTGGGTAGATATTAAGTGAAGGATTAAACTGATTGGTTTAACTCCATAATTAATATTACTTATATTGGATTTCCTTCCTGGCTTGGTAGCCCCCAGATGTAAGTGTGGAGATACACTGAACTAGGTTAACAATTTCCTGTGTCATTTAATTTACTAGCTCATTAATTTTTGTTTAGGATTTCAAGTGTCTAAACATCTGTTTCGACATCACATATCTGATCCCAGAATTTCATGATTGAAATTCGCAAAGAGAAAAACCAAACAAGTTTTAAATAGAAGATAGGAGAACAAATATGCAGTATGATGTAGTTGAGTGTTTGAGGAGTGATGGGTCTTTGAATGACTTTTCTTCAAATAAGTGAATTGATGAAGAAATCAAATATTTTGTGCCTCTGCTTAAAGTGCATTAAACCTGATTTTTGAAAATACACAATGTCCTTAAGGATGTTCCCACATGTCACTAATTTCCACAAACCCTCATAAAGACATATTCTCAAGCTGATTGTATTGAAATTTTCCCAGTATAATATCATGACATTCCGTGTGACATTATATTCAGACATCATTTGGTTCATCCATACAAGCTGAGAGTACTTGTTATCAACAGAGACACACTCTTCAGAAATAATTATCTCAAACAAGACAAAATTACTCTCATTAGAGTGCAGCCTGTCATAATCACAGATACCAGCATTTTGAGTAATTATGGTCTCTACTTTTGTCTCCTTTTTGGAGGAAACTGGATTTTTATTAACCCATAGATATCAATTATCTCTAGACCTGACTCCCTTAATAATCATTGCATTCTCTTCATTTGTCACAAGACGTTCTGATTTTGTGAAGTTTACACAAAATCCTTGATCACATAGTTGTCTGATGCTAATGAGATTAGCAGTCAATCCTTCAACAAGTAACAAACCATCATGATTTGGACCACTTGAGCCTTCAAGTTTTCCAACTCCTTTGATTTCTCCTCTAGCTCCATCATCAAAAGTAAAATAACTGGTAGAATGAGGTTTGATATCAACCAACCGATTTTTTCTTCCAGTCATATGTTTAGAACAACCACAGTCAAAATACCAATCCTCTTTAGCTGATACTATAAGATAAGTATAAGCTATCAAGGCAACATGCTTAGGAACCTATTGTTGTTTCTTGATAATAATGTTTTGCTCAGGTTTGTGGGTTGTTGATTTTGATCAGGGTATCCATGAAGTCTGAAATAGAAGGGTTTTATGTGACCGAACTTGCCACATTAGTGACACCTCCATCTTTGATATCTTCTCCTTTGATGAGTTGATCTTATTTTTTCATGATGTTGAGACACTGGTTTCGACATCTGTTTAGGAGCATCCATCTTAAACTTAGGTAGGCTACTACTTGCGGAGCCATTAAATCCTATCCAAGATAGGTATCATGTACTTCTTCCAGTCTGAAGAATATCATCAAGTGTTTCAGATCCACTGTTAAGCATTCTAAAGGATTTGGTCATTTTATCAAGCTTGGAATTTAACATGGTGACTTCATCATTCAAATGTGATATTGTTGATAAATGCTCTTTCTTTTCAGCCACCAGTGTTGCTATGATTTTCTTCTATTTCTCTTCTTCTTGTATGACTTGTGCACACCTTATACATAGCTTTTGATAGGTATCAGCAAGTTCCTCAATAGTTAGCTCATCTTCACTAGAGTCTTCATCAGACACACATGTCCCTGTCAAAACAGTTATATGTTTAGTTGATTCTTCTTCAAAGTCACTCTCAGAATCTCCATCAGACCATGTTACAAATAAGCCTTTCTTTTGTCCTTTCAGATAGGTAGGACATTCAACTCTAATATGGCCAAAACCATCACACCCATGACATTGAACTCTTCTAATTTGGCTTGACGTTTTCAGGTTTTGTTCTTGAATCATTTGATCTACTGATGTCAGATGAAGTGATCTTAACATTTGGTTTTGAGCTAAAATTCATCCTCTTCATGACCTTGTTGAATTGTCTTCCTATCATGGCAACAACTTCTTTCAGACTTTCCTCATTCTCCACCTCACTTTTTTCTAATCCTTCCTCAGCATTTGAAACTAAGGCTATGCTTTTGTTCTTCTTTTCAGGCCCATCATTGAGTCCCATTTCAACAGTTTAAAGGGATCCAATAAGGTCTTCCACCTTCATGTTGCATATGTTTTGCGCCTCTTCTATAGTAGTCACCTTCATAACAAATCTCTTAGGAAGAGATCTAAGAATTTTCCTCACTAGCTTTTCATCAGACATCTTTTCTTCTAAAGCTATTGAGGAGTTAGTAATATCAAGAATATTAATGTGAAAGTCATGCATAGTCTCATCTTCTTTCATTCTCAAATTTTCAAATTTGGTAGTAAGCATTTGAAGTCTTGACATCTTGAATTTAGAGGTTCCTTCTTGAGTGTTTATAATAATATCCCAAACATCCTTGGCCATTTGACAGTGATGTACCAGTCTGAATATGTTTTTATCAATGCCATTGAACAAAGCATTCAAGGCTTTAGAATTCTATAGTGCCAACTCGTCCTCATCTTTGCTCCAATCATCCTCAGGCTTCAAGGTTGCATTGCCATCTTTATCAGTAATAACAGGATGTTCCCATCCTCTCAGCAGCTTTCCATGCCTTCTTATTCAAAGATTTTAAGAAGGAAATCATATGAGGTTTCCAATAATCATAGTTAGAACCATCCAAAATAGGTGGTATATGCTCGAATCCTTCATCCTTGTCCATGGTACCAGAATAATGCCCCTAGATCTCACCCAGAAAAACAGGCAGGGTGCCTGCTCTGATGCCAATTGAAATTCTAGAAACTGATATACGATATCGAATATGATGTCATGACGCCAATATCTGATAAGTTAGAACAAATAAATATGCAAATGTAGAAATAAAGAACAGATGGAATTGTTAACCTAGTTCGGTGCAAACACGCCTACTCTGGGGGCTACCAAGCCAAGAAAGAACTCCACTATCAGTAGTATCAATCAAAGATCCATAGGAAAAAAAAACCTAGTTTGCAATCTATTTACTTAATCCCTACCCAATGTAAGTTATACCTAGGAACTCCTAGAAATGAGACCCCTCTCACTCCCCCTCAATCACAACAGTGATCTTAAACAAACAATCCATAAAATACAAAGACAATCTTTGACCTTGCTTCAAAGCTTCAGTCAAATACAAACACTCTTACTTAAAAGCTTTGAGTGGACAAAATACAAATGAACACCTAGTCCAAAACAATCATCAAAAAGACAATTATTTGGATCATAAGAAAACTAAAGCATACATGAAAATGCTGAATGATCAATCCTTATTTTCCACGTCTTCACATTAGGGTAATGCAACCTTTAAGTAGAAACTTGAATGGGAATGGGCATGCTGAACTTGCACACATCAGATAAAATATTTCCTTAAATAAAGGAACAAAAATAGCAACTACAAATGTTCTTCTAAAATAACTCCAAGTTGAATCCTCATTTTCCTTTTCATAAACTACACAATTATTCATAACAAATCTCATGTTTAATGATAGCAAAAACACGCGCACCAAATAAGATTCAACTAGGTCTTCAGGCCCATTCAGAGATGTCATGACATCAGTCTTGACATCCTGATTAAAAGAACTGCATACTAAAATCTCCACACCTGCATAATTCTTAAATCACATGTCATAACATTTCATATGACATCCATAATAGACAAATGTTTTACCACAAAATGAAGCCAATCTAAAACACCTACAGATCGAACTCTGATACGAGAGAGATTTAGCTTGAAGTCGAAGTTGCTTCACATGGTAGTGCAGAAGTTATACATATTTAGTTGAAGTCAGTTCTAGTATGTATATCTAATTGGGCCTTGTGTTATAGATCCAATTGTTTAACTTAGCTTATACCCTAAGTTAGCTTGTAATGAGTAATTGTTAAAAAGTCCATTAGGTTAGTGTGTTAATTTTATTATAAATAGCATACTAGTCTCTCATCTAGGAATAAGGAAAAATAGGAAGATAAAATCCTAATTCAAAAGTGAGAGAGTTATTTGTTATTCTTGTAATCTTGTTTTAAGAGAAAGGAAAGAATAGAAGTTTATAACTAAATACTTGTTGTTTTTCCTAAACCCTAACCCTTGTAGATTTCTTAATCATAAAGAAACCTATTATACTTTGTTTCTAAGGCATCCGATTCACAACACTATTTAACCCCCTTCTAGATCCACACCATTGTCTAACACGATCTGCTCGTTTGGGATGGTATCCTCGTTTATTTCATCCATTCTACCTGAAAAGCATAGGAAAATAGTGAATTCGACGAAAATAAAATCCACCCTTCCACCGCAAGTCAAGTTAAATGGTGAGGAATAGCTCAAGGACATATCCTCGACTTAGTTCATTGTCTATGCAATAGGGATATGCGAGCAAACAATCCTCGACACTATAGGAAGCCATACTATGTAGGGGAAGACTCTCCTCGACGAAAAATGTGCTAATTTCCTAAATCTGAGGAGAAAGACCTCACCGGCATTGGACCTAGCGCCCGACAAAACACATAATCATCCCCGACCCACAATCCAAAAAGATCCATAAGGGTTCTGGTTGGGCATTCATACATTCATCATCAACATTCAAACATTCATCATGAATTTCCCAGGAAATTCATGTGTTCATCGAAGAACACATGAGTTTCAACTGGAAACTTAATGACCACCGAAAAATTCAAGCAATTTTCCAAAATTCCCATAAACCCTAAGAGCTAACATGAAATATTGAAGAGGAAAAATAAGAAATTACTTGAGGATAGAGGTTGAAGATGATGGTTAACGACGACAAGAATAATTTTCCGGCGAGAGCATAAGCAAGGAGTTGCAGAGCAAGGAGAGTTGGAGAGAGTATAATACGTAAGTGTATCAAACGAGTCTTCTCATTCCCCTTTTATAGCCAATTTCTCAGACGAGGAAGCGCGTGAGCCAAAGCCATCATTACCTACCAGGCCTAGATTCCCAAGTCATTATTGCACTGTCTCACGTGGTAGCCAAGGAATCAAACGTTTTGTCTTCCCAAGATTAAAACTTTGCGTATTCCAAAAAGAAACTCTAAAGCTTCTCCATGGGCACAACCTTGGCACAAAAAAGACTCTCAATCTTCCTAATGGGCACATGTAAACACCCCAAATTTGCCCTCACCCATTCACACCATGGATTGTGATCATTTCATATACATAAACACCATCATAACATCTCATATCCCATTTTTGATTCACTGCATAGATTCAAAGTCATCTGCACCTAGGGTTTGTGATCTGAGCAATCCAAGAGCTTCTTGAGCCACTCCAAAGGCCATCAATCACTTCAAAGAGGTCCATGTATGTTCAAGCATCATATTATATCCTCTCAGAGTCAAGAATGCCAAAGAATCACAAGAATTGAGAATGATATGGAAGCAGAGCCAGGCTTGACTCCACAGATGACCTAAAATTAGGGTTTTGGTTTCAGAGGCCATAACTCCAAATTTTTTGGTCATTATTGTTTCTATTGGTCTCTATATGGTATAGGGAGTATGCATATCAATTTTCATGAAGAAATTCCATGGGGAAGTCATCTGATCAAGAGTTGACTTTTCAAGCAAGTCAGTGTAAAATCAGGGCATTTGAGGCCCCCAATGACCCAACCAAAGGGTGTTCTTCATCATTTTGATTGTATTTGATCTTTATTTGATCATGGAAGATGTTGGAAGTTCACAAAATGGAAGAATTTCAAGTCTTTTGCAAAGTTGACTTTTTGGGCAAGTTTGACTTTTAATGAAAATGCTATTTTAGGCAACTTTTTCAACCTTTACTTTTTGATTCAAGAAAGCTTCAAATGGAAAAACTTTGGTCATGAAAGTTGTAGAATGGATCATTCCCTTTTCAAAAAGTACAAGAACATGACCTAATTCATTTTGGATCAAAAGTTATGGCTTGTCAAAGTTGGCAAAAATCACAAAATTTCAAAGTTTCCACCAAAGAGGCATTTTGCAAAATGACTTGATCAAGTGTTCTAAAGTTACCAAATGGACTTCTAAGCTTCACAACATGATCACATGACCTATAAAATTCAGAATGGGCCAAAGAACTTTGCATTTCCATGCCTTGAACTTCATGAATTTACAAAGAGGCCAAATCTTATGAAAATTGCAAAACACATCATAAACATTATGCAACTTGCTGAATCATCTCAAATCAAGTTCCATGGTTCTCCCTAAACACAGCTGAACACAACCATGCCCCTGTCCTAGCCTGCCACTTGCCCATACCTCCAAGTACAACTTGCTTGACTTTTTGCAAATCACCCCATACCAATCAGCATAGCCCACACCGACTCCACAGACCTATCACCACTTGATATGTGGACTTTATGCAAGCCATAACACACAAGAACACAGCCTAAGACTTCAGCATTCACAAGTTCCAAGTTTATGCTCCAACTTGCATTTTCATTCGAAACACTCAGCACAAGTTACAAACACCCAAACTAACTTCACCAATCAACTAAACACACTTTCCTGATCACAAAGCACCCATCACCATTGTCTTAAACCCCCAGAATTAGAAACACGATTTCCTCACTCCACTGAACAGAACTTGTTCAAACTCTCAAACCAGCCATTGCAAACTTCAAACAAACCTTGCAAGCTTCTCAGGAGGTTCATTAGAGGCATTTTGGATCAAAGGGCCAGCCAGAAAGCTCCAAAGATCAAAGCTTCAGTTCAGGTGAGCTCAAGAACATTTTTTCCAGAAACATGTTTTTAAGTTCCTAAATGATTCTCTATGTTCCACTGATCATGCTGATATGTTTTGTTTCGAAAATGATTGAGTATTGAGTATGTATGTTGTTCCTGAAACTTTTTTGACCTAAACCCCTTTTGATTCGATTCAGCTTGGATACGAAAAATAAATGCATTTTGTTTGTTGATTCGTGTTGTATGATGTTTGGGGATGGATTTTGGGCAAAAAGATTTTGTTTTAGATGCCTAGGGAGTGAGTTTGAGATTCTCAGGGGAGAGTGTGGCCGGAGAAGATGACCGGAGGTCATTTCCGGCCACCTGAAAGTGATTAATGCATTAATGAGGATTAGGGCTAGGTTTGAATTCTGAGCGTAGGATGGGTTGACTGGCATTGACTCCCGCGTGAATGAACGCACCAGATTTCACATTAAAACCCTAATCACAATTATTTAAATTAATTAAGTCAGATTAGGTTAATTGGAGAAGTTTGAATCTCAGCCCTAGGATCACGCGCGAAGTCTTTCCCTCCTTCTCCAGTTTGAATGCAGGCCATTGGATGCGCTGACTTTTCTTTTTGTTCACTTTTATTCTCATTTTATTTCATTTAATTTCTACATTTTATTTAAAATAGCAAAACAATCTTAAAAATTCTGAAATTTTTTGTATAAACTTTTATTTAATTTCAGAGACCAAAAACATTTTTATTTTTATTTTTTGCATTCAAAAATATTTTTAAATCATTTAAAAGTTTATTTTTAATTAATTAATGAGAATTAATTAATTAAAAATACTTTTAGGTATTTAAAAATCACACAAAAATTCATGAAACCTTGAAAATCATTTAGAAACATTGTCCAACCCTCAAACCAAATTTATTTTTTGGTCTTGATGTCTTTTGAGAATTTTTCATGGAATTAAAATCATTTCAAGGCATTATTTTGATCCAAACTTCAAAAAATCATTTCTGCCTAACCATTGGGAGTTGGACTTTGATTCTTCTTGCATTGCATTTTGTTTAGCATGTAGTTTGAGAGATTAAATTGGCATGATTTGATCTTTCATTTTCCATTTGTTTGGCATTTTTCTTGTTAAGGTACCTTAAAACCCTAGGAAACTTAGGAAATTCATAACCCTAATTAGGTTAGGAGTTGGAACCTCTGCTTTGGGCAGTGAGTTAGTATAGGTTTAGGGATCCTTTGAATGTATTTTCAATTTTTTATCTTGATGTTTGCTTCTGATTTTGGTTTTTGTTTGATGCATGGATCATAAACCCTAATTTGGGCTTCCATATGCATCCATCTTGCATTTGCATTCATACCTTGACTTGCCATAGCATTTTGTGCATCCATTTGATTCATTTGACATCTTAAGACATATTGAAAGCATGTTTGATCATTGCATCTTGCATTTGCCATGTTGTATGTCATTTGCATCTCATAACTTTTCATGTATGATCATGGTTCTAAATTTGTTTCATTTGCATCCATAAGTTTGTATGATCATCCCCGTGTGTTGTTTCATGTTTGCACCATCTCATAACATCATTATCATCTCATAAATGCTTCTGGTTTTTGGTTTGCATCATGCCATTTCACTTTATTTTGCATTGCATTGCATTCTTTTCACTAACTTTTCAGGTGGTAAGCAACTTTGAGAAGTGAATTTGCCTTCACTTCTCACATTTTCTTTTCATCTCCTTTATGCATCCTTGATGAATTTTGTTATGTGTTTGGGATTGAGCTTGCTCTTTCTTCTCCTTCTTACTTTCTTTCTTCAAGTGACTTGTCTTCTTAAATGAAGCAAGTTGCTTTGCTTCTCTTTGCTCTATTCATCTGCTTCCTGGTGGTTCCTCTGAAGATTTCTTTCTTAAACCTCACAAACCTTAGGAACAACCAAGCATGACAATGATTAGGGTTTTGATTAGTCCCCCACTTAGTTTTTACCTTTGTGTCTCCTTGAGTCTTCTCTTCTCATCTCATAATCCAGGACTAAACCCTAAAGGTTTTAAGGCTTTGTGATTAAGTTTTTGCCTGCATCCTTCTATTAGGATGGAGTGTATAACTTTAATCCTAAGTGTTAAACCCTTAATGTGTTTAAATCCTTTAATCAATCCACTTAATAATCATCAAGACATCACACTTGTAACTTGGGCCTTGCATTAGGGTTCTATTTCTTCCTTAATTGGTTAAGAAGGACTAACCCTAGTGTTAATGGACAAGTCCCCCTCAGGTTGTCTTACAAATCATAAAACTCACTTCATCATCATATCATTAAATAAAACCCACTTAATCAAAGGTTTGTTTTGTCATGAGTTTAATCCCTAATCATGGATTAAGTTGAGGAGCTTTCCTCAGCTTAAACATCCTCATCTATTATCCTTCTATTAGGATGGTGTAATGAGTCTGTTTAATCCCTGATTATGGCTTAATCTCATTACTTAACACTAAACAAAAACAACAAAAACATCTAAATAATCACAAGTAGGTTAATGATCTTAATCCTACACCAAAGGTGATTAAGTGTGAGAAGCTGACTTCACACTTAAGGTATTCTCATTACCCCTAATCAGAGGGAAGATGTGATGAGTTTACTAAATCCATTGGTTTAGGCTTAAGCTCATTAACTTATGACAAATCTCCAAAAGCAATAAAAGACTGAAAACTCAAAAACAAACAATAATCGTCTCCTCCGAGATTCTTTTCTCATCTCATTCATTCACAACCGAGAACTTGCTTCTTCCGTCTAATGCAAGACAGTTTGCACCTGAGCCAGACAGGTCATACACTTGAGCATAGACAAGTAAGCAGTTCATCAGTCATTTCATCTTTCAGTCTCTTTGGGTCGAACTACGGTGTTCTGACTTCCTCATTGCACGAGAGGATACGTAGGCATAACTTAACAGTTATCGAACAAAAGTCTTTGTATATTCCCCCTCTTTCCAGCATTATTTTCTTAGCCTCATGATCTTGAGCATTTCATTCTTGCCCTTACACTGGCATTGTATATATCACACTTTGCACTCCTTTTACACTGACACCTGTACATCTTTTCCAGCTCTCTTATACACAAATTGCACTGACACTACCCCTTTAAAACACAAATCTTTTAAGCGTGGATCCCGTCGAGTACGACGGACAATCTGGGTGCTAATACCTTCCCAGGTTGTAACTAACCCCCCTTCTCAGTCTCTCTGGTTCGCAACCGTCTTATCCATATCTTTCTAGGTCTATGCAGCATTGCCTTTCCTCCGGGACAAAAATGCCTAGCTGGCGACTCTATTCATTCCCTGTGAGTTTCACTACTGATCGCATAAATACAGATGTTTCTCTTAAAACACATGCTTGCAGGAAATATACTTACTCCCGGGAGTGTCTAAACTCTTATGATGGAATCCGGTAGGGGATACCTCGGGATTACTTGTGAACTTCTCTGCCTTTACAGGATTGCAGGTGTTCAAAAGCGCAACATGGGGCATGAAAGCTTCATCCCAGCAAGCTGGCAAATCAACACACACTCAATTTTAGCACCCAAAGTGTTTTCTCCCCAGCTGAGTTACCATCTGTTACTCCTCCTCATCCAAATACAAAAAGCCAGGGAACCATCTCCCCACAGAGTATCAGCCTCTATCCAGAAGAGCAACGCACGAAGGAATCACAACAGAGTGACGAAAGCTTCTACAAACCCCAGCTGGGTCCCTCATTTACAGGAATAGGCCTATCATCGACCCATTTCCCCAAGCAGAATCATTTCATCAGATCTACTAACGATATCATCCCCAGCTGGGATGTCCACTTCAAACAGATCGACCGGAGGTTTACACAACAATGGGATCCGAATCCCGGATCGGTATCTTTTGCACAATCATGGCATTCGCATCATATTCACCCCACAAAGTGTAGCATTCCGTTTAACACAGAGCATTACGGCAAAAATCAAACATGTGGCATAATCATAAGTCATGGTCTGAATCAAACACTTATGAATATTATCAATCCATCATCAATACACAGAATGCTCCCCAGATTCCCCAGCAGAGAGCTAAAGCAGTTGCCTCACATTCACCAATACGAATACACACTCCTTGTGGCACCCGTCCGTGTCATCATTCCCCAGTAAAGTCGCCCGAGCTTTTCTTTGCAAACAAACACTTGTATATAACAGATACTTCTCGACACCCGTCCGTGTCATATCCCCAGCAGAAAGCCAAAGTATCCCCTTTGCAATCACAGATACAGATATATATAACTTTCTTGACATCCGTCCATGTCACTCTCCCCAGCACAGTAACCTAATCACTTTGTATATCAGATACTTGTTTATATTACACCTTTCTCCTTTTGACACTCGCCTGTGTCATTCTCCCCAGCAGATTGAACACTCATCTATACACTACTCATTACTTATACAGATACTCGTCCGTATCTTGTATACACCATTTATATCCCCACAGATCCAACAGTCGTCCGTGTTCTTTGTTAACCCGTTGGTACTCGTCCGTACCATCATCTCAGAGCATGCGTCAAGCATTTGTTTCTACTTGATACTCGTCTGTATCATAGTTTTAAGGATGCTCGTCCGCATCTTCAATCCATACACCGTGTCAAACACTCATGTCTTCTTGAATATAGATACTCGTCTGTGTCTACTATTCCCCAGAAGAGTCCCTTCAGATTCAACACTCGTCCGTGTTAACCAGTTGATACTCGTCCGTATCATCATCTCTGAACACGTGTCAGTATTTGTTTCTATCCGATACTCGTCCGTATCGTAGTCCTAAGGATGCTCGTCCGCGTCTTTAATCTATACACAAATATCTAAACACTTATACCTTTTATTTCTTGGATATAAACGCTCGTCCGTGTTTATCATTCCCCAGTAAAGAAATTTTCTTCTTATCTGACATTCTTCTTATGTCATGATAAACCCTGAGAGCAGCCGTACCCTGCTAGGTGGTCGTCCTCCACCTCTTGATGATCGTCCTTCATCATGCTCATCCGATGGCCGTCCCCATCGTTGACCCTTTCTATCCGACATTCGTCCTATGTCGTGATATTGAGCAGCCGTCCCCTGCTAGGTGATCGTCCTTCACCTTTTTGATGATCGTCCTTCATCATTTTATCCAATGGGCGTCCCCATTGTTGATTTTTGGTTATCTGACATTCGTCCTATGTCATGATAGACCTTGAGAGCAGCCGTCCCCTGCTAGGTGGTCGTCCTCCACCTCTTGATGATCGTCCTTCATCATGCTCGTCCGATGGCCGTCCCCATCGTTGACCTTTTATCCGGCATTCGTCCTATGTCGCGATATTTTCGGCAGCCGTACCCTGCCACGTGGTCGTCCTCCACCTTAGATGACCGTCCCTCATCTTAACCCTTACAGAGCAGCCGTCCCCTGCTAGGTGATCGTCCTTCACCTTTGATGACCGTACCTCATCATCTGTTTATTTCATTTATTCTTTAACCCGATGGCCGTCCCTGTCGTGGTCCCTTTTCTTTTTAGCCCGATGGCCGTCCCCATCGTTGGTTACTTTACTTTATGAACTTGATTGCCGTCCCCACATCTTTCATTAATCCCCAGAGAATCTTACAACTTTATTTTGATGGCCGTCCCCATCGTAATCCCTTTTACCCCCAGCATGTCGGCCGTCCCCGTCATTGCTTTATTTTTTCGCACTTTTCAGCATGTCGGCCGTCCCCGTCATTGCTCTTTACCTAGCAGTCGTCCTCTGCTCGACGGTCGTCCTCCGTCGCCCATACTTTACAATATACTTTATTTTATTTTACAATCTATATCCCTTTTCTTCTTCATTCTGTGAGTGCAAATTTTGGACTGTCTTTGATATTCAACCACAAGTTATCTTGTTTGCCTGTTAAGTCGTCGCTTACATCCTGCACAGCTAACTCATGTTTGAATAGGGGCAGCTGTAAACACCCCAAATTTTCCCTCACCCATTCACACCATGGCTTGTGATCATTTCATATACATAAACACCATCATAACATCTCATATCCCATTTTTGATTCACTGCATAGATTCAAAGTCATCTGCACCTAGGGTTTGTGATCTGAGCAATCCAAGAGCTTCTTGAGCCACTCCAAAGGCCATCAATCACTTCAAAGAGGTCCATGTATGTTCAAGCATCATATTATATCCTCTCAGATTCAAGAATTCCAAAGAATCACAAGAATTGAGAATGATATGGAAGCAGAGCCAGGCTTGACTACACAGATGACCTAAAATTAGGGTTTTGGTTTCAGAGGCCATAACTCCAAATTTTTTGGTCATTCTTGTTTCTATTGGTCTCTATATGGTATAGGGAGTATGCATATCAATTTTCATGAAGAAATTCCATGGGGAAGTCATCTGATCAAGAGTTGACTTTTCAAGCAAGTCAGTGTAAAATCAGGGCATTTGAGGCCCCCAATGACCCAACCAAAGGGTGTTCGTCATCATTTTGATTGTATTTGATCTTTATTTGATCATGGGAGATGTTGGAAGTTCACAAAATGGAAGAATTTCAAGTCTTTTGCAAAGTTGACTTTTTGGGCAAGTTTGACTTTTAATGAAAATGCTATTTTAGGCAACTTTTTCAACCTTTACTTTTTGATTCAAGAAAGCTTCAAATGGAAAAACTTTGGTCATGAAAGTTGTAGAATGGATCATTCCCTTTTCAAAAAGTACAAGAACATGACCTAATTCATTTTGGATAAAAAGTTATGGCTTGTCAAAGTTGGCAAAAATCACAAAATTTCAAAGTTTCCACCAAAGAGGCATTTTGCAAAATGACTTGATCAAGTGTTCTAAAGTTACCAAATGGACTTCTAAGCTTCACAACATGATCACATGACCTCTAAAATTCAGAATGGGCCAAAGAACTTTTCATTTCCATGCCTTGAACTTCATGAATTTACAAAGAGGCCAAATCTTATGAAAATTGCAAAACACATCATAAACTTTATGCAACTTGCTGAATCATCTCAAATCAAGTTCCATGGTTCTCCCTAAACACAACTGAACACAACCATGCCCCTGTCCTAGCCTGCCACTTGCCCATACCTCCAAGTACAACTTGCTTGACTTTTTGCAAATCACCCCATACCAATCAGCATAGCCCACACCGACTCCACAAACCTATCACCACTTTATATGTGGACTTTATGCAAGCCATAACACACAAGAACACAGCCTAAGACTTCAGCATTCACAAGTTCCAAGTTTATGCTCCAACTTGCATTTTCATTCGAAACACTCAGCACAAGTTACAAACACCCAAACTAACTTCACCAATCAACTAAACACACTTTCCTGATCATAAAGCACCCATCACCATTGTCTTAAACCCCCAGAATCAGAAACACGATTTCCTCACTCCACTGAACAGAACTTGTTCAAACTCTCAAACCAGCCATTGCAAACTTCAAACAAACCTTGCAAGCTTCTCAGGAGGTTCATTAGAGGCATTTTGGATCAAAGGGCCAGCCAGAAAGCTCCAAAGATCAAAGCTTCAGTTCAGGTGAGCTCAAGAACATTTTTTCCAGAAACATGTTTTTAAGTTCCTAAATGATTCTCTATGTTCCACTGATCATACTGATATGTTTTGTTTCGAAAATGATTGAGTATTGAGTATGTATGTTGTTCCTGAAACTTTTTTGACCTAAACCCCTTTTGATTCGATTCAGCTTGGATACGAAAAATAAATGCATTTTGTTTGTTGATTCGTGTTGTATGATGTTTGGGGATGGATTCTGGGCAAAAAGATTTTGTTTTAGATGCCTAGGGAGTGAGTTTGAGATTCTCAGGGGAGAGTGTGGCCGGAGAAGATGACCGCAGGTCATTTCCGACCACCTGAAAGTGATTAGTGCATTAATGAGGATTAGGGCTAGGTTTGAATTCTGAGCGTAGGATGGGTTGACTGGCATTGACTCCCGCGTGAATGAACGCACCAGATTTCACATTAAAACCCTAATCACAATTATTTAAATTAATTAAGTCAGATTAGGTTAATTGGAGAAGTTTGAATCTCAGCCCTAGGATCACGCGCGAAGTCTTTCCCTCCTTCTCCAGTTTGAATGCAGGCCATTGGATGCGCTGACTTTTCTTTTTGTTCACTTTTATTCTCATTTTATTTCATTTAATTTCTACATTTTATTTAAAATAGCAAAACAATCTTAAAAATTCTGAAATTTTTTGTATAAACTTTTATTTAATTTCAGAGACCAAAAACATTTTTATTTTTATTTTTTGCATTCAAAAATATTTTTAAAACATTTAAAAGTTTATTTTTAATTAATTAATGAGAATTAATTAATTAAAAATACTTTTAGGTATTTAAAAATCACACAAAAATTCATGAAACCTTTAAAATCATTTAGAAACATTGTCCAACCCTCAAACCAAATTTCTTTTTTGGTCTTGATGTCTTTTGAGAATTTTTCATGGAATTAAAATCATTTCAAGGCATTATTTTGATCCAAACTTCAAAAAATCATTTCTGCCTAACCATTGGGAGTTGGACTTTGATTCTTCTTGCATTGCATTTTGTTTAGCATGTAGTTTGAGAGATTAAATTGTCATGATTTGATCTTTCATTTTCCATTTGTTTGGCATTTTTCTTGTTAAGGTACCTTAAAACCCTAGGAAACTTAGGAAATTCATAACCCTAATTAGGTTAGGAGTTGGAACCTCTCCTTTGGGCAGTGAGTTAGTATAGGTTTAGGGATCCTTTGAATGTATTTTCAATTTTTTATCTTGATGTTTGCTTCTGATTTTGGTTTTTGTTTGATGCATGGATCATAAACCCTAATTTGGGCTTCCATATGCATCCATCTTGCATTTGCATTCATACCTTGACTTGCCATAGCATTTTGTGCATCCATTTGATTCATTTGACATCTTAAGACATATTGAAAGCATGTTTGATCATTGCATCTTGCATTTGCCATGTTGTATGTCATTTGCATCTCATAACTTTTCATGTATGATCATGGTTCTAAATTTGTTTCATTTGCATCCATAAGTTTGTATGATCATCCCCATGTGTTGTTTCATGTTTGCACCATATCATAAGATCATTATCATCTCATAAATGCTTCTGGTTTTTGGTTTGCATCATGCCATTTCACTTTATTTTGCATTGCATTGCATTCTTTTCACTAACTTTTCAGGTGGTAAGCAACTTTGAGAAGTGAATTTGCCTTCACTTCTCACATTTTCTTTTCATCTCCTTTATGCATCCTTGATGAATTTTGTTATTTGTTTGAGATTGAGCTTGCTCTTTCTTCTCCTTCTTACTTTCTTTCTTCAAGTGACTTGTCTTCTCAAATGAAGCAAGTTGCTTTGCTTCTCTTTGCTCTATTCATCTGCTTCCTGGTGGTTCCTCTGAAGATTTCTTTCTTAAACCTCACAAACCTTAGGAACAACCAAGCATGACAATGATTAGGGTTTTGATTAGTCCCCCACTTAGTTTTTACCTTTGTGTCTCCTTGAGTCTTCTCTTCTCATCTCATAATCCAGGACTAAACCCTAAAGGTTTTAAGGCTTTGTGATTAAGTTTTTGCCTGCATCCTTCTATTAGGATGGAGTGTATAACTTTAATCCTAAGTGTTAAACCCTTAATGTGTTTAAATCCTTTAATCAATCCACTTAATAATCATCAATACATCACACTTGTAACTTGGGCCTTGCATTAGGGTTCTATTTCTTCCTTAATTGGTTAAGAAGGACTAACCCTAGTGTTAATGGACAAGTCCCCCTCAGGTTGTCTTACAAATCATAAAACTCACTTCATCATCATATCATTAAATAAAACCCACTTAATCAAAGGTTTGTTTTGTCATGAGTTTAATCCCTAATCATGGATTAAGTTGAGGAGCTTTCCTCAGCTTAAACATCCTCATCTATTATCCTTCTATTAGGATGGTGTAATGAGTCTGTTTAATCCCTGATTATGGCTTAATCTCATTACTTAACACTAAACAAAAACAACAAAAACATCTAAATAATCACAAGTAGGTTAATGATCTTAATCCTACACCAAAGGTGATTAAGTGTGAGAAGCTGACTTCACACTTAAGGTATTCTCATTACCCCTAATCAGAGGGAAGATGTGATGAGTTTACTAAATCCATTGGTTTAGGCTTAAGCTCATTAAATTATGACAAATCTCCAAAAGCAATAAAAGACTGAAAACTCAAAAACAAACAATAATCGTCTCCTCCGGGATTCTTTTCTCATCTCATTCATTCACAACCGAGAACTTGCTTCTTCCGTCTAATGCAAGACAGTTTGCACCTGAGCCAGACAGGTCATACACTTGAGCGTAGACAAGTAAGCAGTTCATCAGTCATTTCATCTTTCAGTCTCTTTGGGTCGAACTACGGTGTTCTGACTTCCTCATTGCACGAGAGGATACGTAGGCATAACTTAACAGTTATCGAACAAAAGTCTCTGTATATTCCCCCTCTTTCCAGCATTATTTTCTTAGCCTCATGATCTTGAGCATTTCATTCTTGCCCTTACACTGGCACTGTATATATCACACTTTGCACTCCTTTTACACTGACACCTGTACATCTTTTCCAGCTCTCTTATACACAAATTGCACTGACACTACCCCTTTAAAACACAAATCTTTTAAGCGTGGATCCCGTCGAGTACGACGGACAATCAGGGTGCTAATACCTTCCCAGGTTGTAACCAACCCCCCTTCTCAGTCTCTCTGGTTCGCAACCGTCTTATCCATATCTTTCTAGGTCTATGCAGCATTGCCTTTCCTCCGGGACAAAAATGCCTAGCTGGCGACTCTATTCATTCCCTGTGAGTTTCACTACTGATCGCATAAATACAGATGTTTCTCTTAAAACACATGCTTGCAGGAAATATACTTACTCCCGGGAGTGTCTAAACTCTTATGATGGAATCCGGTAGGGGATACCTCGGGATTACTTGTGAACTTCTCTGCCTTTACAGGATTGCAGGTGTTCAAAAGCGCAACATGGGGCATGAAAGCTTCATCCCAGCAAGCTGGAAAATCAACACACACTCAATTTTAGCACCCAAAGTGTTTTCTCCCCAGCTGAGTTGCCATCTGTTACTCCTCCTCATCCAAATACAAAAAGCCAGGGAACCATCTCCCCACAGAGTATCAGCCTCTATCCAGAAGAGCAACGCACGAAGGAATCACAACAGAGTGACGAAAGCTTCTACAAACCCCAGCTGGGTCCCTCATTTACAGGAATAGGCCTATCATCGACCCATTTCCCCAAGCAGAATCATTTCATCAGATCTACTAACGATATCATCCCCAGCTGGGATGTCCACTTCAAACAGATCGACCGGAGGTTTACACAACAATGGGATCCGAATCCCGGATCGGTATCTTTTGCACAATCATGGCATTCGCATCATATTCACCCCACAAAGTGTAGCATTCCGTTTAACACGGAGCATTACGGCAAAAATCAAACATGTGGCATAATCATAAGTCATGGTCTGAATCAAACACTTATGAATATTATCAATCCATCATCAATACACATAATGCTCCCCAGATTCCCCAGCAGAGAGCTAAAGCAGTTGCCTCACATTCACCAATACGAATACACACTCCTTGTGGCACCCGTCCGTGTCATCATTCCCCAGTAAAGTCGCCCGAGCTTTTCTTTGCAAACGAACACTTGTATATAACAGATACTTCTCGACACCCGTCCGTGTCATATCCCCAGCAGAAAGCCAAAGTATCCCCTTTGCAATCACAGATACAGATATATATATAACTTTCTTGACATCCGTCCATGTCACTCTCCCCAGCACAGTAACCTAATCACTTTGTATATCAGATACTTGTTTATATTACACCTTTCTCCTTTTGACACTCGCCTGTGTCATTCTCCCCAGCAGATTGAACACTCATCTATACACTACTCATTACTTATACAGATACTCGTCCGTATCTTGTATACACCATTTATATCCCCACAGATCCAACAGTCGTCCGTGTTCTTTGTTAACCCGTTGGTACTCGTCCGTACCATCATCTCAGAGCATGCGTCAAGCATTTGTTTCTACTTGATACTCGTCTGTATCATAGTTTTAAGGATGCTCGTCCGCATCTTCAATCCATACACCGTGTCAAACACTCATGTCTTCTTGAATATAGATACTCGTCTGTGTCTACTATTCCCCAGAAGAGTCCCTTCAGATTCAACACTCGTCCGTGTTAACCAGTTGATACTCGTCCGTATCATCATCTCTGAACACGTGTCAGTATTTGTTTCTATCCGATACTCGTCCGTATCGTAGTCCTAAGGATGCTCGTCCGCGTCTTTAATCTATACACAAATATCTAAACACTTATACCTTTTATTTCTTGGATATAAACGCTCGTCCGTGTTTATCATTCCCCAGTAAAGAAATTTTCTTCTTATCTGACATTCTTCTTATGTCATGATAAACCCTGAGAGCAGCCGTACCCTGCTAGGTGGTCGTCCTCCACCTCTTGATGATCGTCCTTCATCATGCTCATCCGATGGCCGTCCCCATCGTTGACCCTTTCTATCCGACATTCGTCCTATGTCGTGATATTGAGCAGCCGTCCCCTGCTAGGTGATCGTCCTTCACCTTTTTGATGATCGTCCTTCATCATTTTATCCAATGGGCGTCCCCATTGTTGATTTTTGGTTATCTGACATTCTTCCTATGTCATGATAGACCTTGAGAGCAGCCGTCCCCTGCTAGGTGGTCGTCCTCCACCTCTTGATGATCGTCCTTCATCATGCTCGTCCGATGGCCGTCCCCATCGTTGACCTTTTATCCGGCATTCGTCCTATGTCGCGATATTTTCGGCAGCCGTACCCTGCCACGTGGTCGTCCTCCACCTTAGATGACCGTCCCTCATCTTAACCCTTACAGAGCAGCCGTCCCCTGCTAGGTGATCGTCCTTCACCTTTGATGACCGTACCTCATCATCTGTTTATTTCATTTATTCTTTAACCCGATGGCCGTCCCTGTCGTGGTCCCTTTTCTTTTTAGCCCGATCGTCGTCCCCATCGTTGGTTACTTTACTTTATGAACTTGATTGCCGTCCCCACATCTTTCATTAATCCCCAGAGAATCTTACAACTTTATTTTGATGGCCGTCCCCATCGTAATCCCTTTTACCCCCAGCATGTCGGCCGTCCCCGTCATTGCTTTATTTTTTCGCACTTTTCAGCATGTCGGCCGTCCCCGTCATTGCTCTTTACCTAGCAGTCGTCCTCTGCTCGACGGTCGTCCTCCGTCGCCCATACTTTACAATATACTTTATTTTATTTTACAATCTATATCCCTTTTCTTCTTCATTCTGTGAGTGCAAATTTTGGACTGTCTTTGATATTCAACCACAAGTTATCTTGTTTGCCTGTTAAGCCATCGCTTACATCCTGCACAGCTAACTCATGTTTGAATAGGGGCAGCTGTAAACACCCCAAATTTTACCTCACCCATTCACACCATGGCTTGTGATCATTTCATATACATAAACACCATCATAACATCTCATATCCCATTTTTGATTCACTGCATAGATTCAAAGTCATCTGCACCTAGGGTTTGTGATCTGAGCAATCCAAGAGCTTCTTGAGCCACTCCAAAGGCCATCAATCACTTCAAAGAGGTCCATGTATGTTCAAGCATCATATTATATCCTCTCAGAGTCAAGAATGCCAAAGAATCACAAGAATTGAGAATGATATGGAAGCAGAGCCAGGCTTGACTGCACAGATGACCTAAAATTAGGGTTTTGGTTTCAGAGGCCATAACTCCAAATTTTTTGGTCATTCTTGTTTCTATTGGTCTCTATATGGTATAGGGAGTATGCATATCAATTTTCATGAAGAAATTCCATGGGGAAGTCATCTGATCAAGAGTTGACTTTTCAAGCAAGTCAGTGTAAAATCAGGGCATTTGAGGCCCCCAATGACCCAACCAAAGGGTGTTCTTCATCATTTTGATTGTATTTGATATTTATTTGATCATGGGAGATGTTGGAAGTTCACAAAATGGAAGAATTTCAAGTCTTTTGCAAAGTTGACTTTTTGGGCAAGTTTGACTTTTAATGAAAATGCTATTTTAGGCAACTTTTTCAACCTTTACTTTTTGATTCAAGAAAGCTTCAAATGGAAAAACTTTGGTCATGAAAGTTGTAGAATGGATCATTCCCTTTTCAAAAAGTACAAGAACATGACCTAATTCATTTTGGATCAAAAGTTATGGCTTGTCAAAGTTGGCAAAAATCACAAAATTTCAAAGTTTCCACCAAAGAGGCATTTTGCAAAATGACTTGATCAAGTGTTCTAAAGTTACCAAATGGACTTCTAAGCTTCACAACATGATCACATGACCTCTAAAATTCAGAATGGGCCAAAGAACTTTTCATTTCCATGCCTTGAACTTCATGAATTTACAAAGAGGCCAAATCTTATGAAAATTGCAAAACACATCATAAACTTTATGCAACTTGCTGAATCATCTCAAATCAAGTTCCATGGTTCTCCCTAAACACAACTGAACACAACCATGCCCCTGTCCTAGCCTGCCACTTGCCCATACCTCCAAGTACAACTTGCTTGACTTTTTGCAAATCACCCCATACCAATCAGCATAGCCCACACCGACTCCACAGACCTATCACCACTTGATATGTGGACTTTATGCAAGCCATAACACACAAGAACACAGCCTAAGACTTCAGCATTCACAAGTTCCAAGTTTATGCTCCAACTTGCATTTTCATTCGAAACACTCAGCACAAGTTACAAACACCCAAACTAACTTCACCAATCAACTAAACACACTTTCCTGATCACAAAGCACCCATCACCATTGTCTTAAACCCCCAGAATTAGAAACACGATTTCCTCACTCCACTGAACAGAACTTGTTCAAACTCTCAAACCAGCCATTGCAAACTTCAAACAAACCTTGCAAGCTTCTCAGGAGGTTCATTAGAGGCATTTTGGATCAAAGGGCCAGCCAGAAAGCTCCAAAGATCAAAGCTTCAGTTCAGGTGAGCTCAAGAACATTTTTTCCAGAAACATGTTTTTAAGTTCCTAAATGATTCTCTATGTTCCACTGATCATGCTGATATGTTTTGTTTCGAAAATGATTGAGTATTGAGTATGTATGTTGTTCCTGAAACTTTTTTGACCTAAACCCCTTTTGATTCGATTCAGCTTGGATACGAAAAATAAATGCATTTTGTTTGTTGATTCGTGTTGTATGATGTTTGGGGATGGATTCTGGGCAAAAAGATTTTGTTTTAGATGCCTAGGGAGTGAGTTTGAGATTCTCAGGGGAGAGTGTGGCCGGAGAAGATGACCGGAGGTCATTTCCGGCCACCTGAAAGTGATTAGTGCATTAATGAGGATTAGGGCTAGGTTTGAATTCTGAGCGTAGGATGGGTTGACTGGCATTGACTCCCGCGTGAATGAACGCACCAGATTTCACATTAAAACCCTAATCACAATTATTTAAATTAATTAAGTCAGATTAGGTTAATTGGAGAAGTTTGAATCTCAGCCCTAGGATCACGCGCGAAGTCTTTCCCTCCTTCTCCAGTTTGAATGCAGGCCATTGGATGCGCTGACTTTTCTTTTTGTTCACTTTTATTCTCATTTTATTTCATTTAATTTCTACATTTTATTTAAAATAGCAAAACAATCTTAAAAATTCTGAAATTTTTTGTATAAACTTTTATTTAATTTCAGAGACCAAAAACATTTTTATTTTTATTTTTTGCATTCAAAAATATTTTTAAAACATTTAAAAGTTTATTTTTAATTAATTAATGAGAATTAATTAATTAAAAATACTTTTAGGTATTTAAAAATCACACAAAAATTCATGAAACCTTTAAAATCATTTAGAAACATTGTCCAACCCTCAAACCAAATTTCTTTTTTGGTCTTGATGTCTTTTGAGAATTTTTCATGGAATTAAAATCATTTCAAGGCATTATTTTGATCCAAACTTCAAAAAATCATTTCTGCCTAACCATTGGGAGTTGGACTTTGATTCTTCTTGCATTGCATTTTGTTTAGCATGTAGTTTGAGAGATTAAATTGGCATGATTTGATCTTTCATTTTCCATTTGTTTGGCATTTTTCTTGTTAAGGTACCTTAAAACCCTAGGAAACTTAGGAAATTCATAACCCTAATTAGGTTAGGAGTTGGAACCTCTCCTTTGGGAAGTGAGTTAGTATAGGTTTAGGGATCCTTTGAATGTATTTTCAATTTTTTATCTTGATGTTTGCTTCTAATTTTGGTTTTTGTTTGATGCATGGATCATAAACCCTAATTTGGGCTTCCATATGCATCCATCTTGCATTTGCATTCATACCTTGACTTGCCATAGCATTTTGTGCATCCATTTGATTCATTTGACATCTTAAGACATATTGAAAGCATGTTTGATCATTGCATCTTGCATTTGCCATGTTGTATGTCATTTGCATCTCATAACTTTTCATGTATGATCATGGTTCTAAATTTGTTTCATTTGCATCCATAAGTTTGTATGATCATCCCCATGTGTTGTTTCATGTTTGCACCATATCATAAGATCATTATCATCTCATAAATGCTTCTGGTTTTTGGTTTGCATCATGCCATTTCACTTTATTTTGCATTGCATTGCATTCTTTTCACTAACTTTTCAGGTGGTAAGCAACTTTGAGAAGTGAATTTGCCTTCACTTCTCACATTTTCTTTTCATCTCCTTTATGCATCCTTGATGAATTTTGTTATTTGTTTGAGATTGAGCTTGCTCTTTCTTCTCCTTCTTACTTTCTTTCTTCAAGTGACTTGTCTTCTCAAATGAAGCAAGTTGCTTTGCTTCTCTTTGCTCTATTCATCTGCTTCCTGGTGGTTCCTCTGAAGATTTCTTTCTTAAACCTCACAAACCTTAGGAACAACCAAGCATGACAATGATTAGGGTTTTGATTAGTCCCCCACTTAGTTTTTACCTTTGTGTCTCCTTGAGTCTTCTCTTCTCATCTCATAATCCAGGACTAAACCCTAAAGGTTTTAAGGCTTTGTGATTAAGTTTTTGCCTGCATCCTTCTATTAGGATGGAGTGTATAACTTTAATCCTAAGTGTTAAACCCTTAATGTGTTTAAATCCTTTAATCAATCCACTTAATAATCATCAATACATCACACTTGTAACTTGGGCCTTGCATTAGGGTTCTATTTCTTCCTTAATTGGTTAAGAAGGACTAACCCTAGTGTTAATGGACAAGTCCCCCTCAGGTTGTCTTACAAATCATAAAACTCACTTCATCATCATATCATTAAATAAAACCCACTTAATCAAAGGTTTGTTTTGTCATGAGTTTAATCCCTAATCATGGATTAAGTTGAGGAGCTTTCCTCAGCTTAAACATCCTCATCTATTATCCTTCTATTAGGATGGTGTAATGAGTCTGTTTAATCCCTGATTATGGCTTAATCTCATTACTTAACACTAAACAAAAACAACAAAAACATCTAAATAATCACAAGTAGGTTAATGATCTTAATCCTACACCAAAGGTGATTAAGTGTGAGAAGCTGACTTCACACTTAAGGTATTCTCATTACCCCTAATCAGAGGGAAGATGTGATGAGTTTACTAAATCCATTGGTTTAGGCTTAAGCTCATTAACTTATGACAAATCTCCAAAAGCAATAAAAGACTGAAAACTCAAAAACAAACAATAATCGTCTCCTCCGGGATTCTTTTCTCATCTCATTCATTCACAACCGAGAACTTGCTTCTTCCGTCTAATGCAAGACAGTTTGCACCTGAGCCAGACAGGTCATACACTTGAGCGTAGACAAGTAAGCAGTTCATCAGTCATTTCATCTTTCAGTCTCTTTGGGTCGAACTACGGTGTTCTGACTTCCTCATTGCACGAGAGGATACGTAGGCATAACTTAACAGTTATCGAACAAAAGTCTCTGTATATTCCCCCTCTTTCCAGCATTATTTTCTTAGCCTCATGATCTTGAGCATTTCATTCTTGCCCTTACACTGGCACTGTATATATCACACTTTGCACTCCTTTTACACTGACACCTGTACATCTTTTCCAGCTCTCTTATACACAAATTGCACTGACACTACCCCTTTAAAACATAAATCTTTTAAGAGTGGATCCCGTCGAGTACGACGGACAATCTGGGTGCTAATACCTTCCCAGGTTGTAACCAACCCCCCTTCTCAGTCTCTCTGGTTCGCAACCGTCTTATCCATATCTTTCTAGGTCTATGCAGCATTGCCTTTCCTCCGGGACAAAAATGCCTAGCTGGCGACTCTATTCATTCCCTGTGAGTTTCACTACTGATCGCATAAATACAGATGTTTCTCTTAAAACACATGCTTGCAGGAAATATACTTACTCCCGGGAGTGTCTAAACTCTTATGATGGAATCCGGTAGGGGATACCTCGGGATTACTTGTGAACTTCTCTGCCTTTACAGGATTGCAGGTGTTCAAAAGCGCAACATGGGGCATGAAAGCTTCATCCCAGCAAGCTGGAAAATCAACACACACTCAATTTTAGCACCCAAAGTGTTTTCTCCCCAGCTGAGTTGCCATCTGTTACTCCTCCTCATCCAAATACAAAAAGCCATGGAACCATCTCCCCACAGAGTATCAGCCTCTATCCAGAAGAGCAACGCACGAAGGAATCACAACAGAGTGACGAAAGCTTCTACAAACCCCAGCTGGGTCCCTCATTTACAGGAATAGGCCTATCATCGACCCATTTCCCCAAGCAGAATCATTTCATCAGATCTACTAACGATATCATCCCCAGCTGGGATGTCCACTTCAAACAGATCGACCGGAGGTTTACACAACAATGGGATCCGAATCCCGGATCGGTATCTTTTGCACAATCATGGCATTCGCATCATATTCACCCCACAAAGTGTAGCATTCCGTTTAACACGGAGCATTACGGCAAAAATCAAACATGTGGCATAATCATAAGTCATGGTCTGAATCAAACACTTATGAATATTATCAATCCATCATCAATACACAGAATGCTCCCCAGATTCCCCAGCAGAGAGCTAAAGCAGTTGCCTCACATTCACCAATACGAATACACACTCCTTGTGGCACCCGTCCGTGTCATCATTCCCCAGTAAAGTCGCCCGAGCTTTTCTTTGCAAACGAACACTTGTATATAACAGATACTTCTCGACACCCGTCCGTGTCATATCCCCAGCAGAAAGCCAAAGTATCCCCTTTGCAATCACAGATACAGATATATATATAACTTTCTTGACATCCGTCCATGTCACTCTCCCCAGCACAGTAACCTAATCACTTTGTATATCAGATACTTGTTTATATTACACCTTTCTCCTTTTGACACTCGCCTGTGTCATTCTCCCCAGCAGATTGAACACTCATCTATACACTACTCATTACTTATACAGATACTCGTCCGTATCTTGTATACACCATTTATATCCCCACAGATCCAACAGTCGTCCGTGTTCTTTGTTAACCCGTTGGTACTCGTCCGTACCATCATCTCAGAGCATGCGTCAAGCGTTTGTTTCTACTTGATACTCGTCTGTATCATAGTTTTAAGGATGCTCGTCCGCATCTTCAATCCATACACCGTGTCAAACACTCATGTCTTCTTGAATATAGATACTCGTCTGTGTCTACTATTCCCCAGAAGAGTCCCTTCAGATTCAACACTCGTCCGTGTTAACCAGTTGATACTCGTCCGTATCATCATCTCTGAACACGTGTCAGTATTTGTTTCTATCCGATACTCGTCCGTATCGTAGTCCTAAGGATGCTCGTCCGCGTCTTTAATCTATACACAAATATCTAAACACTTATACCTTTTATTTCTTGGATATAAATGCTCGTCCGTGTTTATCATTCCCCAGTAAAGCAATTTTCTTCTTATCTGACATTCTTCTTATGTCATGATAAACCCTGAGAGCAGCCGTACCCTGCTAGGTGGTCGTCCTCCACCTCTTGATGATCGTCCTTCATCATGCTCATCCGATGGCCGTCCCCATCGTTGACCCTTTCTATCCGACATTCGTCCTATGTCGTGATATTGAGCAGCCGTCCCCTGCTAGGTGATCGTCCTTCACCTTTTTGATGATCGTCCTTCATCATTTTATCCAATGGCCGTCCCCATTGTTGATTTTTGGTTATCTGACATTCGTCCTATGTCATGATAGACCTTGAGAGCAGTCGTCCCCTGCTAGGTGGTCGTCCTCCACCTCTTGATGATCGTCCTTCATCATGCTCGTCCGATGGCCGTCCCCATCGTTGACCTTTTATCCGGCATTCGTCCTATGTCGCGATATTTTTGGCAGCTGTACCCTGCCACTTGGTCGTCCTCCACCTTAGATGACCGTCCCTCATCTTAACCCTTACAGAGCAGCCGTCCCCTGCTAGGTGATCGTCCTTCACCTTTGATGACCGTACCTCATCATCTGTTTATTTCATTTATTCTTTAACCCGATGGCCGTCCCTGTCGTGGTCCCTTTTCTTTTTAGCCCGATGGCCGTCCCCATCGTTGGTTACTTTACTTTATGAACTTGATTGCCGTCCCCATAATCTTTCATTAATCCCCAGAGAATCTTACAACTTTATTTTGATGGCCGTCCCCATCGTAATCCCTTTTACCCCCAGCATGTCGGCCGTCCCCGTCATTGCTTTATTTTTTCGCACTTTTCAGCATGTCGGCCGTCCCCGTCATTGCTCTTTACCCAGCAGTCGTCCTCTGCTCGACGGTCGTCCTCCGTCGCCCATACTTTACAATATACTTTATTTTATTTTACAATCTATATCCCTTTTCTTCTTCATTCTGTGAGTGCAAATTTTGGACTGTCTTTGATATTCAACCACAAGTTATCTTGTTTGCCTGTTAAGCCGTCGCTTACATCCTGCACAGCTAACTCATGTTTGAATATGGGCAGCTGTAAACACCCCAAATTTTCCCTCACCCATTCACACCATGGCTTGTGATCATTTCATATACATAAACACCATCATAACATCTCATATCCCATTTTTGATTCACTGCATAGATTCAAAGTCATATGCACCTAGGGTTTGTGATCTGAGCAATCCAAGAGCTTCTTGAGCCACTCCAAAGGTCATCAATCACTTCAAAGAGGTCCATGTATGTTCAAGCATCATATTATATCCTCTCAGAGTCAAGAATGCCAAAGAATCACAAGAATTGAGAATGATATGGAAGCAGAGCCAGGCTTGACTGCACAGATGACCTAAAATTAGGGTTTTGGTTTCAGAGGCCACAACTCCAAATTTTTTGGTCATTATTGTTTCTATTGGTCTCTATATGGTATAGGGAGTATGCATATCAATTTTCATGAAGAAATTCCATGGGGAAGTCATCTGATCAAGAGTTGACTTTTCAAGCAAGTCAGTGTAAAATCAGGGCATTTGAGGCCCCCAATGACCCAACCAAAGGGTGTTCTTCATCATTTTGATTGTATTTGATCTTTATTTGATCATGGAAGATGTTGGAAGTTCACAAAATGGAAGAATTTCAAGTCTTTTGCAAAGTTGACTTTTTGGGCAAGTTTGACTTTTAATGAAAATGCTATTTTAGGCAACTTTTTCAACCTTTACTTTTTGATTCAAGAAAGCTTCAAATGGAAAAACTTTGGTCATGAAAGTTGTAGAATGGATCATTCCCTTTTCAAAAAGTACAAGAACATGACCTAATTCATTTTGGATCAAAAGTTATGGCTTGTCAAAGTTGGCAAAAATCACAAAATTTCAAAGTTTCCACCAAAGAGGCATTTTGCAAAATGACTTGATCAAGTGTTCTAAAGTTACCAAATGGACTTCTAAGCTTCACAACATGATCACATGACCTCTAAAATTCAGAATGGTCCAAAGAACTTTGCATTTCCATGCCTTGAACTTCATGAATTTACAAAGAGGCCAAATCTTATGAAAATTGCAAAACACATCATAAACTTTATGCAACTTGCTGAATCATCTCAAATCAAGTTCCATGGTTCTCCCTAAACACAACTGAACACAACCATGCCCCTGTCCTATCCTGCCACTTGCCCATACCTCCAAGTAGAACTTGCTTGACTTTTTGCAAATCACCCCATACCAATCAGCATAGCCCACACCGACTCCACAGACCTATCACCACTTGATATGTGGACTTTATGCAAGCCATAACACACAAGAACACAGCCTAAGACTTCAGCATTCACAAGTTCCAAGTTTATGCTCCAACTTGCATTTTCATTCGAAACACTCAGCATAAGTTACAAACACCCAAACTAACTTCACCAATCAACTAAACACACTTTCCTGATCACAAAGCACCCATCACCATTGTCTTAAACCCCCAGAATCAGAAACACGATTTCCTCACTCCACTGAACAGAACTTGTTCAAACTCTCAAACCAGCCATTGCAAACTTCAAACAAACCTTGCAAGCTTCTCAGGAGGTTCATTAGAGGCATTTTGGATCAAAGGGCCAGCCAGAAAGCTCCAAAGATCAAAGCTTCAGTTCAGGTGAGCTCAAGAACATTTTTTCCAGAAACATGTTTTTAAGTTCCTAAATGATTCTCTATGTTCCACTGATCATGCTGATATGTTTTGTTTCGAAAATGATTGAGTATTGAGTATGTATGTTGTTCCTGAAACTTTTTTGACCTAAACCCCTTTTGATTCGATTCAGCTTGGATACGAAAAATAAATGCATTTTGTTTGTTGATTCGTGTTGTATGATGTTTGGGGATGGATTCTGGGCAAAAAGATTTTGTTTTAGATGCCTAGGGAGTGAGTTTGAGATTCTCAGGGGAGAGTGTGGCCGGAGAAGATGACCGGAGGTCATTTCCGGACACCTGAAAGTGATTAGTGCATTAATGAGGATTAGGGCTAGGTTTGAATTCTGAGCGTAGGATGGGTTGACTGGCATTGACTCCCGCGTGAATGAACGCACCAGATTTCACATTAAAACCCTAATCACAATTATTTAAATTAATTAAGTCAGATTAGGTTAATTGGAGAAGTTTGAATCTCAGCCCTAGGATCACGCGCGAAGTCTTTCCCTCCTTCTCCAGTTTGAATGCAGGCCATTGGATGCGCTGACTTTTCTTTTTGTTCACTTTTATTCTCATTTTATTTCATTTAATTTCTACATTTTATTTAAAATAGCAAAACAATCTTAAAAATTCTGAAATTTTTTGTATAAACTTTTATTTAATTTCAGAGACCAAAAACATTTTTATTTTTATTTTTTGCATTCAAAAATATTTTTAAAACATTTAAAAGTTTATTTTTAATTAATTAATGAGAATTAATTAATTAAAAATACTTTTAGGTATTTAAAAATCACACAAAAATTCATGAAACCTTTAAAATCATTTAGAAACATTGTCCAACCCTCAAACCAAATTTCTTTTTTGGTCTTGATGTCTTTTGAGAATTTTTCATGGAATTAAAATCATTTCAAGGCATTATTTTGATCCAAACTTCAAAAAATCATTTCTGCCTAACCATTGGGAGTTGGACTTTGATTCTTCTTGCATTGCATTTTGTTTAGCATGTAGTTTGAGAGATTAAATTGGCATGATTTGATCTTTCATTTTCCATTTGTTTGGCATTTTTCTTGTTAAGGTACCTTAAAACCCTAGGAAACTTAGGAAATTCATAACCCTAATTAGGTTAGGAGTTGGAACCTCTCCTTTGGGCAGTGCGTTAGTATAGGTTTAGGGATCCTTTGAATGTATTTTCAATTTTTTATCTTGATGTTTGCTTCTGATTTTGGTTTTTGTTTGATGCATGGATCATAAACCCTAATTTGGGCTTCCATATGCATCCATCTTGCATTTGCATTCATACCTTGACTTGCCATAGCATTTTGTGCATCCATTTGATTCATTTGACATCTTAAGACATATTGAAAGCATGTTTGATCATTGCATCTTGCATTTGCCATGTTGTATGTCATTTGCATCTCATAACTTTTCATGTATGATCATAGTTCTAAATTTGTTTCATTTGCATCCATAAGTTTGTATGATCATCCCCATGTGTTGTTTCATGTTTGCACCATATCATAACATCATTATCATCTCATAAATGCTTCTGGTTTTTGGTTTGCATCATGCCATTTCACTTTATTTTGCATTGCATTGCATTCTTTTCACTAACTTTTCAGGTGGTAAGCAACTTTGAGAAGTGAATTTGCCTTCACTTCTCACATTTTCTTTTCATCTCCTTTATGCATCCTTGATGAATTTTGTTATTTGTTTGAGATTGAGCTTGCTCTTTCTTCTCCTTCTTACTTTCTTTCTTCAAGTGACTTGTCTTCTCAAATGAAGCAAGTTGCTTTGCTTCTCTTTGCTCTATTCATCTGCTTCCTGGTGGTTCCTCTGAAGATTTCTTTCTTAAACCTCACAAACCTTAGGAACAACCAAGCATGACAATGATTAGGGTTTTGATTAGTCCCCCACTTAGTTTTTACCTTTGTGTCTCCTTGAGTCTTCTCTTCTCATCTCATAATCCAGGACTAAACCCTAAAGGTTTTAAGGCTTTGTGATTAAGTTTTTGCCTGCATCCTTCTGTTAGGATGGAGTGTATAACTTTAATCCTAAGTGTTAAACCCTTAATGTGTTTAAATCCTTTAATCAATCCACTTAATAATCATCAAGACATCACACTTGTAACTTGGGCCTTGCATTAGGGTTCTATTTCTTCCTTAATTGGTTAAGAAGGACTAACCCTAGTGTTAATGGACAAGTCCCCCTCAGGTTGTCTTACAAATCATAAAACTCACTTCATCATCATATCATTAAATAAAACCCACTTAATCAAAGGTTTGTTTTGTCATGAGTTTAATCCCTAATCATGGATTAAGTTGAGGAGCTTTCCTCAGCTTAAACATCCTCATCTATTATCCTTCTATTAGGATGGTGTAATGAGTCTGTTTAATCCCTGATTATGGCTTAATCTCATTACTTAACACTAAACAAAAACAACAAAAACATCTAAATAATCACAAGTAGGTTAATGATCTTAATCCTACACCAAAGGTGATTAAGTGTGAGAAGCTGACTTCACACTTAAGGTATTCTCATTACCCCTAATCAGAGGGAAGATGTGATGAGTTTACTAAATCCATTGGTTTAGGCTTAAGCTCATTAACTTATGACAAATCTCCAAAAGCAATAAAAGACTGAAAACTCAAAAACAAACAATAATCGTCTCCTCCGGGATTCTTTTCTCATCTCATTCATTCACAACCGAGAACTTGCTTCTTCCGTCTAATGCAAGACAGTTTGCACCTGAGCCAGACAGGTCATACACTTGAGCGTAGACAAGTAAGCAGTTCATCAGTCATTTCATCTTTCAGTCTCTTTGGGTCGAACTACGGTGTTCTGACTTCCTCATTGCACGAGAGGATACGTAGGCATAACTTAACAGTTATCGAACAAAAGTCTCTGTATATTCCCCCTCTTTCCAGCATTATTTTCTTAGCCTCATGATCTTGAGCATTTCATTCTTGCCCTTACACTGGCACTGTATATATCACACTTTGCACTCCTTTTACACTGACACCTGTACATCTTTTCCAGCTCTTTTATACACAAATTGCACTGACACTACCCCTTTAAAACACAAATATTTTAAGCGTGGATCCCGTCGAGTACGACGGACAATCTGGGTGCTAATAACTTCCCAGGTTGTAACCAACCCCCCTTCTCAGTCTCTCTGGTTCGCAACCGTCTTATCCATATCTTTCTAGGTCTATGCAGCATTGCCTTTCCTCCGGGACAAAAATGCCTAGCTGGCGACTCTATTCATTCCCTGTGAGTTCACTCCTGTGTGTTCTCACATCCTCCTTTCGCCGACCGTTCGCGTCTGTACCTTTATCTGGGCCATTCCCATTTATCGGGAGCGACAACACAACCTCCTCATAAAAAAATTTCTCTCAAATATCCCACGAACATGACCTCGTGCTCCATAGCGTCCCAAAAGTTCTCTCTACGATCACAATCTCACGACCTAAAGGGCCTCTCAATATTACAAACAATGATATTGTCACCCATGAACAAACTAGAAATAGACGTCCCGTCAGAATATCTCCTTAGAAATTTCGACAGTCACTAACACGAATATGTCCCTGAGACGTCATTACTACTCGACAGGTTATCCAGCGTGAAAGTCTGTCCACCTCGTCGCACGAACTAACTCAAGTCATTATCCTTTTTCCCACGAACAAAGACTTAGGGAGCTCCTGTTACATACTAGACTGGAAGTTGGTCCAACATCAGGCAAGGCCTAATCTAGTTCCGCTTTGGACAAGGCCTAATAAGAGATCCAACACATTATAGTCGTTGGAGATATAGTCGTTGGGAGTATAGTCGTTGAGGATATTGTCGTTGGGGGAATCTCTCTCACGTGCCTCATAGTTTACGTGATCAATTGTCCCTCCGAAGATTACATATTCAGTTGAACCAGGGTGAAGACCACGTGCTAGATCTTCCATGATTCTACGCTGACCCTAAAAGTCTCCCATTGTAGGCTTGATATTTCATCCCAAATGGGGACCTTGGCCCAGCGTTGTGGATCTCTTATAAATACCCTCCTCCATTTGAGGGTCAGGTATTCTAATCATTCTAACACCGTCGCTCCCCCGAAAAGACACCAGGGTCCTAGGGTGCAGACGCGAACGGTCGGCGAAGAGAGAAAGTGAAGGTGAATTAAATAGAGTCGCCAGCTAGGCTTTTTTATCCCGAAGGAAAGGTAATGCTGCATAAACCTGGGAAATGATGAATAAGACGGTTGCGAACCAGAGAAACTGAGGAAGGGGGTTGGTTACAACCTGGGAAGGTATTAGCACCCAGATTGTCCGTCGTACTCGACGGGATCCACGATTACAAGATTGTGTTTAAAGGGGTGGTGTATGTGATATCTATGTGCAACTGCTGAAGAAAATAATGTACAAGTGTCAGTGCAAAAGGAAGTGAAGTGCTCAGGACTGAGGCTTTTTAAAGAATGTTGAAAGAGGGGGAAGACACAGAGACTTTTGTTCAATAACAGTTAAGTTATGCCTACGTATCCTCTCGTGCAATGAGGAAGTCAGAACACCATAGTTCGAATCAAAGAGACTGAAAGTGAATTTGACTGTGAACTGACTGCTTGTCTATGCTCAAGTGTATGACTCGTCTGGCTCGAGTGCTAATTATCTTGCATCAGACGGAAGAAGCAAGTTCTCGTTTATGAATGAGTGAGATGAAAAAAGAATCCCGGAGGAGACGATTATTGTTTGTTTTTGTGTTTTCAGTTTTGTTATTGTTTTTGGTGTTTTGCATAAGTTAATGAGCTTAAGCCTAAATCAAGGGCTTGTAAACTCATTATATCCTCCCTGATTAGGGATAATGAGCATACTTAAGTATGAGATAAGAACCTCAACTTAATTACCATGATGATGTAGGATTAAGATCATTAACCTACTTGTGATTATTTAGATGTTTTTGGGTTTTTGTTTAGTTTTAAGTAATGAGTTTAATCTATAATCAATGATTAGTGAACTCATTACACCATCCTAAGAGAAGGATGATAGATGAGAACACTTAAGCGGAGGAAGATACCTCAACTTAATCCATGGTTAGGGATTAAATTCATTATATAACAAGCCTTTATTAAATGGATTTTAATTAAGGGATGAGATTAAGAAATGGATTTTATGGTTTATAAGACAACTTGTGGGGGACTTGTCCATTAAACACTAGGGTTAGTCCTTCTTCATCAAAAGGAAGAATTAGAACCCTAATGTAAGGCCCAAGTTACAAGATAAAGTCTTGATGATTATTAATGTGATTTGATTAAGAGGTTTAAACAGATTAAAGGTTTAACACTTAGGATTAAAGTTATACACTCCATCCTAAGAGAAGGATGCAGGCATAACCCTAATTCCAAAGTCCTAAAACTTTAAGAGTTTAGTCTCTGATTATGGAGATGAAAAGAGAGGCTCAAGGAGACTAAAAGGTAAAAGTCTAAGGGGGACTAAACACAACCCTAAGATTATCATGCTTGGATGTTCCTATGCTTTGTGAGGCTTAGAGAAAGATCTTTAAGGAAGCCACCAATGGAAGAAGCAGATGAAAGGAGGATGAGAAAGAAGAGCAAGTTACTTACTTCATTGAAGAAGATAAGTAATTTGAAGGAAGAAAGTGGGAGAGAGAACATAAGTGAATCAAATTCACTTCAAATACAAGTTAAAATGCTTATGAATGAGATAAGAAGAAGTGAGAGGTTAAGGCAAATCCACCTCCCAAAATAACTTATCAAAAGTTCCTGAAAAGTTAGTATAGATGCATAATTTATAAAGCATAAAGAAATGAATGGAAATGAGGTGAAATGACCAAAGTCAGAAGTGCTTATGTAATGCAAATGGCATATGAGATGATGCAATTTAATACAATGTGCATATGGATGATCATACAAAGATGGGAAGTCATGAAAGCATGCTTTAGAAGTTTGAAAACACATGGATGTTTTATTAAATGAAATGAAGATAAGGCATGGCAAATGAATAAAGAAATGATCAAGCAAGGTTATAACATGTCCTAAGATATCTAAGATGACATATGAATGCATGAAATGCCATGGCAAGTTCATGTGATGATGAATATGCAAGGTGAATGTAAATGAACATGAGAAATTAGGGTTACATGGACATATGAGATGCAAATGGATAAAACAGAAGCATGCAACATGATAAAAATTTGAAATCAAGCTCAAACAAACCCTAATCCCATATTACATCACACCCCAAAGGAGAAGGTCAGAAGCCTAACCTATCAAAAGTTATGATTTTCATAAGTTTTCTAGGGTTTTTGGGTGATTCAAAAGGAAAAATGCAAATCAAATTGAAAATGCAAGGTAAATTCATTAGAAAAATATCCTAGAAACTACATGCAATATGTAACACAATGCAAAAAGAATCAAGTTCAAACTCTTCTTGGTTAGGCAGAAATGATTTTTCAAAGTTAGGGTTGAAAAAATGTGATTTTAAAGACCCTAAATTCAAATAAAATTGGTGAATTATGATCAAACCTAATAAGAAATTTCTATGAAGAGTTTGAAAATGTTTCTAAATGCATTGGAATGGTTCATGATTTTTTTGGTGATTTTTAGAAACCTAAATAACATTTAAATATTTTTAAAATACTTTTTTAATGCAAAAAATAAAATAAAAATTATTTTTGGATTGAGAAAAATATTTGAAATCAGAATGCAAAGATTCATATTTTTGTGATGATTTTTGGTATTTTAAATTAATTATGCAAAAGAAATGAAAATAAATGAATTAAAATGCAATAAAAAGGAAAAGTCAGCGCATCCAATGGCTGAGGTTTAAATGAAAAAGGTGGGAATTGACTGACGCGTGTTTGGACGGCCTGGATCTAATCTGGGCTAAACTAAATTAATTAAACTAATTAAATGAAATTAGGGCTAATGGACGAATCTGAGCCACACACACGCGCGGTAAACCTAAGATCTAAGGGTGGAGATTCAAACTGGGACTTAAACCCTAATTAAACCCTAATTACCCTCAAGTGACCGGAACAGTGTTCCGGTCATCTTCTCCGGAAGCTCATTCAACCCAACTTCTTCCCTAGGTCAAATTAGACACTCTAAAGCTCCAGAAATGATCCCCTAACCCCCCTAAGCAAGAATCCATCATCAAACAACATTTATCATTCACGAAAATCATGATTCAAAGCAAAACAGAAAAATATTCAAAACTTTCAGAAGTTCAATACATGCTTGCTTCTCAACCATTTTCAAAAATAAACATATCAGGGTGATAAGCTAAACATGTAGAATAATTTAGAAACTTAAAACAAGAGTTCTGGAAAAAAATGTTCTTCATGACTACCTGAGTTGAAGTTTTGCAAACTTCAGCTTTCTGACTTCCTCCTTTGTGCAAAATGCCTCCAATGATCATTTTGATGCTATTGAGAAGCTTGAATGGAGTTTAAGTGGTTTGCTTTGTGTGTTTCAGTTCTGATAACTCAGAAATCGTGTTTGTGTTGTGGGGTGTTTCAGGCCATTGTAATGGTTGGGAAATGATCCTTGGGTGTTTTTGAGTTGATTGGTGGAAGAGTTTGTGGTTTTTGCTGGCTATGTTATGAAATTCGAAGAGAGGAAGGTGTGAAGTGATTTTATGCAATCTGAGCTTGTTAGAGGTTTCAGCCTTGTGTGTTCTGTGTTTTGTGATCCATGATGTTTGTATAAACCAATGGGATTGCTCAGAAAGTGGGTGATGGCACAGCTTGATTGGTATGGGCCAAGTTGCAAAAATTCAAGGTTATGTGTACTTGAAGCATGGCACGGGTCAGAGCTGGTTTGAAGGGGTGTCTGGCCTCAGCTTGCATCAAGGATGGCCTTTGGATCAATGTTATGCAGCTGGAAGGCTTGGATGAAGAGTTCTCATGGTTTATGCAAATTTCCCTCTTTGATGTTTCTTGTGATTCAAGCCATGGAATGCTTTAATTCTTGGGCCAATTATGATCCTTTGAAGTTTTTTTGACATGTTGTAACATATTTGTGCAAATTAGAAGTCATTTAGAAGCTTGAACATGCCAAAATGCAAAATCCCTCTTTGACATGAAACTTGAAATTATGTGATTTTTGCCAACCTTGAAAGGCCATATCTTGAGTTCTAGGATGAATCAAGACATGTTCTTGTAATTTTTGAAAAGGGAAAGACCTAATCTACAACTTTCATGCCCAAGAATTTTTCATTTGAAGCATTTTTGGTCATGAAAGAGGAGGTTGAAAATCTTTCCCAAAATGGAAAGTTTGCATTTCAAGTCATTTCCAAAAATGGCAAGTTTGCAATTGGCTCAAAATTCTTCAATATTGTGAACTTCCAACCACTTATAAGATCAAATAAAGATCATAGAACTTCAATTTGATGAAAATGACCCTTTGGTTTCAATGTTGGGGGCCTCAGATGCCCTGATTTTGACTTAACTTGCTCAAGAAGTTACCCAATGATCAGATGACTTTCACAATGAGTTTCTTCATCAAACTTGGTACACATGATCCTTATAACATATTAAGAACATTAGAAACAAGAATGACCAAAATATTTGGAGTTAAAGCCTCTGAAACCAAAACCCTAATTTTGGTCATCTGTGTAGGAAAACCCTTGCTCTGCATCCATGCCTTTGCCAATTCTTGTGATCCCTTGACTTTCATGAACTTTGGGGAGCATAATATGATCATATAACACACATGGACCCTCTTGGAAAGCTTTTAATACCTTTGGGATGGCTCAGATGGATTCTTGGATTGCTCAGATCACAAACCCTAGATGCAGATGAAAATGGACTATGCATTAAAGCAAATATGCAATATGAGATGGTATGCTTATGTAAATGCAAAAATGAAAGATCACAAGCCATGGTGTGATAAAGAGTGAGGGAAAATTTGGGGTGTTTATAGCTTCCCCTATTCAAACATGAGTTAGCTGTGCAGGATGTGAGCGCCTGGCTTAACAGACAAACAAGATAACTTGTGGTTGAATACCAAAGACAGTCCGAAATTTGCACTCGCTGGGGATAAGAAGAAAAAGGATATAAATTGTAAAAGATAGTATAGTATGATTAATAAATGAAAGCGATGGAGGATGGCCATTGAGCAGAGGACGACTGTTGGGGATGAAGTGGTAAGTGAAGCAATGACGGGGACGACCGACAAGCTGGGGAAATAAAGAGACCATGATGGTGACGGCCATCGGGTAAAGAAATAAGATTCTCTGGGGGTTTAATGTAATGAAACAAGCAATGATGGGGGCAGCCACCAGGCTTTTGGAAAGTGAAGTACACAACGATGGGGACGACCATTGGTTTAACGAATAAATGAAATAATGATGAGGGACGGTCATCAAAGGTGAAGGACGATCACCTAGCAGGGGACGGCTGCTCTTTATCACGACATAGGACGAATATCGAATAGAAAAGGTCGACGATGGGGACGGCCATCGGATAAGCATGATGAAGGACGATCATCAGGAGGTGAAGGACGATCACCTAGCAGGGTACGGCTGCTCTCGGGTTTTATCACGATATAGGACGAATGTCGGATAACAAGATCGACGATGGGGACGACCATCAGATAAAATGATGAGGGATGGTCATCAAAAGGTGAAGGACGATCACCTAGCAAGGGAAGGCTGCTAAAAATATGACGACATAGGACGAATGTCGGATAGAAAGTTCTAATAATAGGAATTCCACTGGGGAAAGGATGAGGGACGGTCATCCAAAGGTGAAGGACGATCACCTGGCAGGGGACGGCTGCCGAAAATATCACGACATAGGACGAATGTCGGATATGAGAAAGTTGTTTTGTTGACGAATTACTGGGAAATGGTAAACACGGACGAGTGCTTACGCTTTCAAGAATAAAAGATATAAGTGTTTGACAGTGAATAGATTAAAGATGCGGACGAGCATCCTTAGGACCATGATACAGATGAGTATAGGTAGAAACAAACGTTGACGCGTGCTCAAAGATGATGATATGGACGAGTACCAACCGGTTAACAAGGAACACGTACGAGTGTCTAATTTGCTAAGGAGTGATATATTCAATGATACGGACGAGTATCACAGACTTCTGCACAAGTATTGATTTGCTGGTGAAGTATGAGCAAGACACAGACGAGTGTTTGACTTGTTGGGGAAGTATGTCACGGATGAGTTTCAAAATAATGTATAAATATAAACATGCATCTATTTTGAGAGTGCAAAAGGAGATGCTTTGGATTTCTGTGGGGAGATAAGATAACACGGACGAGTGTCGAGAAGAGCATGTTGTGGACAAGTATCTGCTGGCAGAAAGTGTTCTGGCGATCTTACTGGGGAAGGATGACACGGAAGAGTGTCAAAAAAAGCATGCATAGGTATCTGTATTTGAAAGTGCAAAGGGGATGCTTTGGATTTTATGTGCAGGGGATGTATTCTCTATATTGTTGACGAAATATTGATGGCATTTGTAGGTGACTGGTTCGAACCTGGCTTGTGATCATGCAAATGTTTGATTTTTTGCCGTAATGCTCCGTATTAGACTGAATGATACGCTTATTTCTGGTGAATATGATGCAAATGCTATGATTATGCAAAGGAAAGAAACTGATCCGGGACTCGGATCCTGCGGGATTAAAGATCTTTGGCTGATCTGCTTGGAGGAATAACCCGGCTGGGAGAAGAGATCATTGATGGATCTGTCCGGAGAAAAAAAACAATGCTTGGCGGAATAGATCATTGGTAGATCTATCCGGAGGGAGAACTTAGTTGGGGAGAAGAAAGTTTTAGCCACTCGTTGGGGATGTGCTTCAGGTATTGCTTTACTGGGGAGAGAATGGAAACTATGTGGGGGAATTGGTCCCATCAACTCTGCTGAGGATGAGGGAAATTTGGCACTCTGGTGGGGAACATAGAGTTCTTGACCACCTTGCTGTGAAAGAGTTGTCAGGTATTGCTCGTGAGGTCCTGCTTGGGGAGGAGATAACGTCTGGGAAGTAACATGTTGGGGATTCGATGCTTGATATGCCCCATGCTGCGAAAGATTGTCTGCAACCTGTTAAGACAAAAGAAAACGCATAAGTATCCTGAGGTATCCCTAACCGGATTCCATCATAGGAGTTAGACTTTCCCGAAAGTAATATATTTCCTGCCAGCATTTATTAAAACTGGCTCATTTGTTTTATGCAAGTGTTGTATTATGAACATTGGACATTTTGCAAACGAAACAAAAATGTACAAAACGAGGTGTGACTGAAAATTCTGATTTCATTAATTCGGGGGCCCTGAATTGGCAAGTATAGTCAAAGAAACAAATCCCCTGAAATGAGGAGATTGCTATAAATTGAGAAAATAAAAGTGTTGGCAATGTTGATGACAGTGCTTCAGTACTATGACCTGTATGACCTTGACGTTCTTCTTATCTTGCTTTCTGAAGAAGGCTGATTCTGACTAACGCTTTGCCCTTTTGAAGCTTGCCATGTTGTGAGTGATACAGACAAATTCAGAATGCCGTTGTTCGCTTGTTCCCTGATTTTGCGTGGATCGGCCTTTTGGGTTTTCAATCCACCGGGATACCCATTTTTGCCTGAGTTGTCCAATGCGGCTTTTCAACTCAACGGGTGTACATTTTTTTAATTTTCCCTTATTTCTGCCCAAGTCTTTTTATTTTGTTTTTGACTTGCCGGGATGCCCTATTTTTGCCTGGATGTTCATTCTGTTTTTATGTCCAGCGGGTCATTTTATGCGAAGTATTTTTGTAGCTGCATCTGAATTCACAGGGGATAAGAAATCATTGACATCCATAGTAGTGAGCATCAGTGCTCCACCGGAGAAAACTTTCTTTACTATGAATGGGCCTTCGTAGTTTTGCGTCCATTTGCCCCTGTGGTCTGTATGAGGAGGAAGAAGTCTTTTCAGAATAAGATCTCCCACTTGGTATTCCCGAAGCCTGACTTTCTGATCAAAGGCTTTCTTCATCGTTTTCTGATATAACTGCCCATGACAAATTGCAGCTAATTGTTTCTCTTCGATCAAATTCAGTTGATTGTACAGAGACCGGACCCATTCTGCTTCATCCAGCTTCACATCCATCATTACCTGTAAGGAGGGTAGTTCAACTTCAACAGGTAGGACAGCTTCCATACCGTCTCTTTTCAGAAATCTGGCTACCACTTGTCTAGTGACGTTTGTATACGAAGCTACTTCAACCCATTTGGTGAAGTAATCAATGGCCACTAAGATGAATCTGTGACCATTTGAAGCAGTTGGTTCAATCTTTCCAATCATGTCAATGCCCCACATGGCAAAGGGCTAAGGTGAAGACATCACGTTCAAAGGATTTAGAGGTACATGCACTTTATCTGCGTAGATCTGGCACTTGTGACATTTTCTGGCATAGGCACAACAATCTGCATCCATTGTGATCCAGTAGTAACATGATCTTAACAATTTCTTTTCCATTACATGTCCTCCGGCATGAGTACCGAAAGATCCTTCGTGCACCTCGTGCATCAGTAGGTCTGCTTCTTTCTTGTCAACACATCTAAGCAGGACCATGTCAAAGTTTCGTTTGTATAGTGAACCATCAGCATTGAGGAAGAAACTTCCGGCCAGCCTTCTTAATGTCTTCTTATCATTGGATGATGCCCCAGGTGGGTATGTCTGATTCTCCAAGAATCATTTGATATCGTGGAACCAAGGCTTGTCATCACTAATAGTGTCCACAGAGAATACGTATGCTGGTCGGTCCAGTCTGGATACCAGAACCCGAGGAACATAATTGGTAGTTTGAACTTTGATCATGGAGGAAATGGTAGCTAAAGCATCTGCAAACTGATTTTCATCTCGACGGATGTATTCAAGTTTGACTGTTGTGAAGAAAGTCAGTAATATCCTCGTATAGTCAGGATATGGAATCAGATGCTCCTGATGAGTGTACCATTTGTCGTTGGTCTGGTTGATTACCAAAGCTGAATCTCTGAATACATTTAATGTTTTGATCCTGAGGTCAATGGGTTCCTCAAGACCCATGATACATGCTTCATATTCTGCTTCGTTGTTAGTGCAGGCAAAGGTGAGTCTTGCCGAGAAAGGCATGTGAACTACTTTAGGTGTAATGAGTACTGCACCAACTCCACGACCATTCATATTAACAGCCCCATCAAACATCATAGTCCATGTTTCTTATGGATCAGGCCCTTCAGTGTGAACTGGCTCTTCACAATCTCTTGCTTTTAAGAACATGATGTCTTCATTCGGGAAGTCAAATCTCATAGGCTCGTAATCATCAATGGGTTGCTCAGCCAGATAGTTTGACAATACACTATCTTTGATGGCCTTTTGAGAGGTGTACCGAATGTCATACTCTGTTAGAATCATTTGCCATCTTGCAACCCTTCCGGTAAGTGCTGGCTTCTCAAATATGTACTTGACGGGTTCCATCTTTGAGATCAACAAGTAGTGTGAGTCAGCATATACTGTCTTAGTCGGCAAGCAGCCCACGCTAAAGCACAACAAGTTTTCTCGAGCAGTGAATAATGTTGTTCACATTCGGTAAACTTTTTGCTTAGGTAGTATATTGCATACTCTTTTCGACCAGACTCGTCATGCTGGCCCAACACACACCCCATTGATCCTTCTAATAATGTCAAGTACATTATCAGAGGTCTTCCTTCAATTGGAGGCATGAGAATTGGAGGTTCTTGTAGGTACTCATTGATCTTGTCAAAAACTTTCTGACAATCGTCATTCCACCTGACTGTTTGTTCCTTCCTTAACAGCTTGAACAGGGGTTCACAGGTTGTAGTAAGATGAGATATGAACCTTGATATGTAGTTCAATCTACCTAAGAACCCCCGAACTTCCTTTTCAGTCCTAGGTGCAGGCATCTACTGAATGGCTTTGACTTTGTCGGGATCAACCTCAATTCCCTTTTCACTTACAATAAATCCCAGCAACTTGCCAGAACGTACCCCGAATGTGCATTTGTTGGGGTTCAATTTCAGCTGATATTTCCTCAGACGCTTGAACAACTTCAACAGATTTACCAAATGGTCTTCTTCAGTAAGGGACTTGGCAATCATATCATCCACGTAACATTTGATTTCTTTGTGGATCATATTGTGGAATAACGTTACCATAACTCGTTGATAAGTTGCACTGGCATTCTTCAGTCCAAACGACATTACCTTGTAACAAAATGTGCCCCAAGGTGTGATGAAATTTGTTTTCTCCATGTCTTCAAGTGACATCTTTATCTGATTATAACCGGAAAATCCATCCATGAAAGAAAATACCAAGAACTGAGTTGTGTTGTCTACCAATACATCAATGAGAGGTAATGGGAAATCATCCTTCGGGCTAGCTCTCTTCAGATCCCGGTAACCCACACACATACGCACCATTCCATCCTTTTTAGGCACGGGTACAATGTTAGCAACCAACGGAGGGTAACTAGTTACAGCAAGGAAACTGGCATCTCACTGTTTTTGTACCTCTTCCTTAATCTTCATGGCCATATCTGGGCGAGTACGGCGCAACTTCTGTTTAACCGGAGGGAAATCTTCTTTCAATGGTAGCCTGTGCATGACTATATCTGTATCTAGACCTGGCATGTCTTGATAGGACCAAGCGAAGACGTCGACATATTCTTGAAACATGCTGATAAGCTGATCTTTTACTAAAGCTTGCAGACTGGCCCCAATCTTCACTTCTTTCAAATCCTCCTTGGTACCAAGATTAACAGTTTCAACCTCCTCCTGATGAGGAGTAATCACTTTCTCTTCTTGCCTCAACAACCTGGCTAACTCTTCAGGAAATTCAAAGTCTTTATTAAACCCTTCATCTGCTTGATTGATTGGATTTTCGAAGTCATACAAGGTCATAGCAGTGTTGTTGTCGGTGCAATCTGGAGGATTATTTCTGCAAGGGTTGAGATTTGTTCTTTTTAGTGATCAATTTTAATTTTGTTCAGAAAAAATGAAGTTATTTATTTTGAAAACATTGCCATTTTATTGTTTTGTGCGAAAAATAACAAAAATGAAAAGACAGTGAGCGAAAGAGAAAATTGTTTGCAAAAGATGTCCAATATTCATTGATATTCCATTTGCACAAAAATACAAATATGGCCCTATTACAAAATGAGTCATGACACCTTGGGCAAGATGCAGGACTTGATGCATGCTAAAAAAGGCAGGAAATAATAATTACTCTGCAGGAGTAACCCTTATAATTTCCTGGGAAGGCCAGTTAAGGACTTGTTGGCCTGGGGTCCTTGGACGAATCCAGCTCTCCAGGTTGAGGTCACTTTCAGCCTCGTCTTCCACGTTATTGACAGCATCTGGGGTCAACATTCCCCCACTCACGAACTTGGGCTCCTTAGCAGCCTCTGCTTGATCTTGTCGGAATGGTTTGTAACCAAACCAAATCTGTCTTCCTTCTTCTCCATTGGTAGCAGCTTGCCCCAGCCTTGGGCATTTCCATCTTCAACAACCTTCCGAGCTTGTTGGTAGGAGACAATTGAAGTACCCATCCTATCCTCCTGGGATGCAGCAAATACTTCAGTTGCCGCCTCATTGACGTCCAGTGCTTCGAAACCTTGGCTCATGGTTTCGTGGATTTCACCATCCATCTCAATGTATTTGTAGGTGGCCAGATGGCTAACAAAAATATCCTTTTCACTACAGATTGTGATAATCTGCCCTTCCCACTCATATTTCAATTTCTGGTGAAGGGTCGACGTAACTGCGCCAGCATCGTGAATCCATGGTCGACCCAACAAACAGCTGTAGGCCGGCTGAATGTCCATCACATAGAAAGTAGTTTGAAAGACATGTGGGCCAATTATCACAGGATGCTCCACCTCTCCAAGAACAGACCTCTTGGAACCATCAAAAGCTCTAACCACCAGATTGCTTGGTCGGAGAGCTATACCATTATATTCAAGCTTGACAAGGGCTTTCTTTGGCAAGACATTGAGTGAAGACGTAGTGTCAACTAGAACATGCGAAAGCACATCCCCTTTACACTCCAGGGTGATGTGTAAAGCTTTGTTATGATGACGACCTTCCGTAGTTAAATCAGCATTGGTGAAGCCTAGCCCATGGCTAGTATTAATATTAGAAACCACTGTCTCTTGCTGATTCACCGTGATCTCCTCTGGCACGTAGGCTGTGTGCAAGACTTTAAGTAATGCATCTCGATGAACTTCAGAACACAATAGCAAGGATAAGATGGAGATCTTGGAAGGAGTCTGGTGGAGCTGATCAACAAACTTGTAGTCGCTTCTCTTGATTATCCTCATAAATTCATCCACATCTTGATCAAAGGATGTTTTATGGGCTTCTTTTGGTAAAGGTTCCTCAAGCACCACATTTTTACCTTTGGCTTTGGCAGCAGCCTCTGCCTCAGTATTAACTCTTGGAACTTGTGACATGAAGAGGCGTCCGCTTCGGGTGAAGCCTCCGCCTCCCCCGACATTATCCACTTGTGGTGTATGAGCTGAAGAATCAAGGAGGACTCTCTCCCCGTTGCAGTAGAGGTCTGAACCATAGTGCCATGGTACAACATTATCTTTTTCATATGGAATGGGTCCAGGAACCGTGATGGTGACTGGACTAACTGCAGCGGAAGTAGGAACTGTGATCGTCTGTAGGTCGTAAAATATGGTGACAGGACTTCTGATTGATGGTGGTGGTGATTGACTGAAGCTGGGTTGTTGCTGAAAGTTGTTGGAATCAGGGACCATTGTTGGGTCGTAGTATATGGTGATTGTGGAGACGTCATTTTTAATGGTTGTTGTAGTTGTAGAAGCGGATGCGGTTGAACTAGTGTTTGTTGAAGTGATGGAAGAGGTGGTTGCTCATTTTTTAGATGAGTCTGTCGAAACAATTGTCTTTGCAGTTGTAGGAGAAGTACTTGTTGTTGTTGTAAGAGGAATTGTTGATGTTGTAAAAACCATTGATGTTATCTGCAGGATAACTTCCCTAATAAGGCCATTGATGCCACTTCTTAAGTTTGCACACCCATTGACGAAAACTTTGCAAGATTCACAATAGGCCTCACAACCTGGGAACACATGGCATTTTAAAAGCCGAGCTTTAACCTCTGCCAGAGGTGTTTGAATGCTTGCAGTATCTTCACTTAAATTCATGGGTTGATCCTCCTCAATTGCATTTATCCTGGGCCCACCATGGCTAGGCATAGGATTCTTTGTGACATTAGGGGGTGGTGCAAAATTTAAAGCCTTTGAATCAACCAGATCCTGGACCTTCATGTGCAAAGCTCTGCACTTTTTTGTGGTGTGACCAGGTGCATTAAAATGGAAGGCACATCTGGCATTGACGTCGTAATTTCGTGGAAGGTTATGAGGATCTGGTGGAGCCAGAGTCCTTAATTCAACAAGATTAAGCTTCAGAAGTTGTGGCAACAAAGTGGCATAGGGCATTGGTATAGGCTTAGTTACCCTGTTGACTTGAGATGGCCTTTGCTGGAAAGGACACTGTTGTTGGTTATTGTTGTTGTTATAGGATCTTTGTTGAGGAAAATGTTGCTGTTGAGGAAAGTGTTGTAGTTGCGGAGTGTATTGTTGTTGAGGAGGTGGAGTAGGAATTGTGACAGCGGCAATTGACCTTGGCATATACTGGGGTCTTGCTCTGCCCATGTGTACAGAATTGGTTTCACCCGACCTTCGATGCCCTGCAAATGGTTTCCTTGCACTGTTTAAACTGGCATCGTTATCAGAAATTTTACCCATCTTCAGTAAGCTCTCAATCCTTTTTCCGGCTATGACCACATCTGCAAAGCTAGTGGAAGAGAAAGCATCCAACCTATCAATGTACGTCCCCTGGAAGGTGTTCATAAACATATCTGCCATTTCTCTTTCTGACATTGGAGGTTGAACGACAACAGCTAATTGCCTCCATCTCTGAGCATACTCTCTGAAGCTTTCCCTGGAGGATTGTGACATACCCATCAAAAGTATTTTGTTAGGAGCCATATCCATATTGTATTGATATTGGCTAATGAAAGCCTCGGCCAAATCTTTCCAATTTCTTACTGTGTCCCTAGTCAAATGAGAGTACCATTCACGGTACGCCCCTGTCAAGCTATCCTCAAAATAGAACATCCATAGCTTTTCACCCATGGTGTAGGCCTTTAACCTTCCCAGGAAAGATTGGAGATGGGTGCGAGGGCAGGATGTACCATTGTATCTTTCAAAGCAGGGAGGTTTGAATTTGTGAGGAATTCTAACTCCCTCTACCATCCCCATATCCATAACATCAAAGCCTAAGGAGTTTTGAGACTCCAGAGACCTCAGCTTTTATGCTATCTCGTCTAGGCGATGATCATAGACTTCATCTCCTGCCCTAACTAAAGTGAATTGTTCCTCCTGAGGGTCCTCTTGCAAGGCACGTCCTCTAGTATTACCCTGGGTATTCCTGATAGCATTAATGTCAGGGTTAAGATGAGGTCCAAACTCCCAGGGATCAGTACGAGGCTGTACATGATCATTGTTGTTGTTACCCCCTGTACCTGGATGGTTTTCTTTAGGAGTTTGTCGCTCGAACAACTCTCTTAATCTTTCTTGGCTTTGGGCCAACCCAGTCATTACTGCCATGAACTGGTTCATCTGTGCCCTCATTTTAGTTCTTTCATTAGCCATCTGGGTTCTTACGTCAGTCAGATCTTGTTGAACCTGGTCCATCTGTAAGCTCGGAAGGTTGTTTCTTGTCAGGTATCTGTCGCTCCCGAAGATTTGCATCTCGGTTCAAGCGCGAACGGTCGGCGAAAGAGAGACAATGAAATGAAGTGAAAAGAGTCGCCAGCTAGGCATTTTCATCCCGAAGGAATGGTAATGCTGCATAAACCTAGAAAAAGATGGATAAGACGGTCACAAACCAGAGAAACTGAGAAAGGGGGTTGGTTACAACCTGGGAAGGTATTTGCACCCAGATTGTCCGTCGTACTCGACGGGATCCACGCTTGAAAGTTTGTGTTTAAAGGGGTAGTGTCAGTGCTATCTGTGTGCAAAAGCTGGAAAAGAATGTACAAGTGTCAGTGCAAAAGAGATGTGAAATGAAATTGCTCAGGAATGAGGCTTAAAAGAATAAGGCTGGAAGAGGGGGAATATACAGAGACTTTTGTTCGATAACAGTTAAGTTATGCATATGTATCCTCTCGTGCAATGAGGAAGTCAGAACACGATAGTTCGACTCAAAGAGACTAAAAGATGAATTGACTGATGAACTACTTACTTGTCTATGCTCAAGTGTATGACCTGTCTGGCTCAGGTGCTAACTGTCTCGCATTAGACGGAAGAAGCGAGTTCTCGTTTGTGAGTGAAGATGATAAGAAAAGAATCCCGAAGGAGAAGATTATTGTTTGTTTTTTATGTTTTCAATCTTTTATTGCTCTTTGTGTTTGTCATAAGAAAATGAGCTTAAGCCTAAACCAAGGGTTAGTAAACTCATCACATCCTCCCTCTGATTAGGGGTAATGAGAATACCTTAAGTATGAAGTAAGCACCTCGCACTTAATCACCATGATGTAGGATTAAGATCATTAACCTACTTGCAATTATTTAGATGTTTTTGGAGTTTTTGTTTAGTGTTAAGTAATGAGTTTAAGCCATAATCAAGGATTTAATGGACCCATTACACCATCCTAATAGAAGGATAATAGATGAGACCATTTAAGCTGAGGAAAATACCCCAACTTAATCCATGATTAGGGATTAACCTCATGACAAAACAAAGCCTTTATTAAAGTGGATTTAGTTAATGGTAAGGTTAAGAAATGAATTTTATGGTTTGTAAGACAACTTGAGGGGGACTTGTCCATTAACACTAGGGTTAGTCCTTCTTAACCAATTAAGGAAGAATTAGAACCCTAATGCAAGGCCCAAGTTACAAGCTTATTGTCTTATTGATTATTAGATGGATTGATTAAGAGATTTAAACACATTAAGGGTTTAACACTTAGGATTAAAGTTATGCACTCCATCCTAAGAGAAGGATGCAGGCATAATCTTAATCACAAAGCCTTAAGACCTTAAGGGTTTAGTCCCTGATTATGAGATGAGGGGAGAGACACAAAAGATGACACAAAGGCAAAAATAATTGGGGGACTAATCAAAAACCTTAATGTTATCATCCTCTGGTGTCCCTAGGGTTTATGAGGCTTGCAAGAGATCTTCAAGAAAAGCCACCAAGGAAGAAGCAGATGAAAGGAGGAGAAGCAGAAGAAATAAGCTAACTTACTTCACTTAAGAAGATAAGTCACTTGAAGAAAGAAAGTGAGAGATGAACATGAGTGAGCAAGCCCACTCTAAAGCAAAGATAAAATGCAGCAAGGATACATAAAAGAGAATGAGAAGAGGGATGAGAAGTGGAGGCAAATTCACTTCTCAATTACTTACCACCTGAAATGGTTAGTGTAAAGAAAGGGATGAGATGTAAATGAAGTGAATGCAAGGATGCAAACCAAAACCAGAAGCATATTCATGATGTAAGTGATGCTAAGAGATGATGAAAATGTATGTCAAGAGTAATGGATGATCATACAAGTGATGAGAATGCAAATGAAGCATGAAGGAAGCATGAAAGTTCATGAATGTTCATGGAATGTAATGAATGCATAACATGGTAAATGGATGAAGAAATGATCAAGCATGATTCTAATGTGTCCTAAGATATCTTATATGTCATGTGAATGCATAAAATGTCATGGTAAGTTCTTATATGAATGCTTATGCAAGATGTATGCAAATGAAGATGAGAAATTAGGAGATGCAAAAACCAAAAACAGAAGCAAATGACAAGATAAAAAATTGAAAATGGAGTTAAAGGAACCCTAACCCCATATGATTTCCCACCCCAAAGAAGGAGACCTAACTCTTAACCCCAAGGAAGTTATGATTTTTCTAAGTTATCTAGGGTTTTAAGGCACCTAAAGGAAAAAATGCAAATCAAATCAAAAATGCAGAAGAAATTTGTAAAAACATTATGCTAGAAACTACATGTCAAATGAAGATCAATGCAAAACGAACCATTGTCATACCATTCTTGGTTAGGCAGAAAAGAATTCTTGAAGTTAGGGTTCTAAAATAAGAATTTTATGAACCCTAAATTCAAGAAAATTATCAAAGATGGTTCAAAACCAAAAAGAAATTTGTGTGGATGGTATGATAATGTTTCTAAATGTTTAAAGATGCAATGTGAATTTTTTTGAGATTTTTAGAAACCTAAATGATATTTTAATTAATTAATTTCCATTAATTAATTAAAATAAACATTTGAATGTTTTAAAAATGATTTTTAAATGCAAAAAATAAAAGTAAAAATATTTTTGGGTTAAGAAAATTATTTGAAATAAAAATGCAGAGCAAAATATTTTTTAGAATTTTCTTGCTATTTTAAATAATTGGTACAAAATAAAATGAGAAAAATGAAATAAAAATTAAAATAAACAGAAGTATGTGTATCCAAGGGCTGTCATTGATTATGGGGAAATCCTAGTTGACTACGCGCCGCATCTGATGGTCCACATTCAAATCCACTTAAACCTAATTAATTAAATATTTAATCCTAATTAAATGTTAATGAACTAATCCTGGCCACACAACACACGCGGGAACTAAAGATCCAAGGGTCCCTATTTAAACTTAGCCCTAACCCTAATTAGTCATTAATCACTTTCAGGTGGCCGGAAAAGACCTCCGGTCGTCTTCTCCGGCCACACCTCCCCTGAGCAAACTCAAATCTTCATCTCTAGGTTATTTCTGGAGCTCTAAAGCTCCAGATCAACTCCTCTCATCTCCCTGAACTCAAATCCACCCCTAAAACAAATTTATTCTCGCTCAAACTCAATATTCGAAGGAAAGATCAAAAATGGAAAAACTTTCAGAACATTCATACAAACTCATTTCTTAACCATTTTCGAAAATACAAAGCTCAGAGTGATCAGTGAAGCATGCTCTTTCTTATTGGAACATAAAACAGGAGTTTTGGAAAAATGAATTCAGATGACTACCTGAGATGGAGCTTTCCAAACTTGAGCTTTCTGGCCACTTCCTTTGTGCAAAATGACTCCCTTTGACCTCCTGATGAAGCTTTGATGCTTGAAAGGCCTTGAGAGTGGCTGGTTTATGAGATTACACGTCAACTAGCCAAGAATCGTGTTTTGTATATGGGGTGTTCTTGGTTGGTTTAATGGTTGCTTTGTGGTCAGTGAGTGATTTTGAGATCAATGGTGAAATTGGTTTGAAGATTAAGTGAGTGAGCTGAGAGATTCGAAGGAAAATGCAAGAGGGATGATTTTTGGCAATGCTGAGTTCTTGGAGTGTTAGGCTTGTGTGTGTTATGAAAATGAGTCCTTAGAGCATGCTTGTAAAGTCTGGATTGGGCAGAGAGTGGGTGGTGGACTGTTGTGATTGGTATGGGTGTTTTTGCCAAAAAGTCAAAAGTGTTGTACTTGAGGTATGGGCAATGGTGTACCTGGCTCATTGGCTTGTCCATGCGCAACTGAGTTCAAGGATGTCCACAAAATCAGTCTTGAGGATATGCAGCAAGTAGATGGAAGTTTATGTGGTGTTTTGCAAATATGTGAAGTTTTGGCCCCTTTGTCATTTCTTGATGTTCAAGGCATGAAATCTTGCAATTATTTAGGCAATTCTAATCTTAAGGCAATGCACTATGATGTTATGATACATAGAAATGTGTTTGAAGTCACAAAATGCCTTGGCAAGTGGTTTTGCAAAGAATCCCTTTTGGTGCATTCTTGAAAATTATGTGATTTTTGCCAACTTTGACAAGCCATAACTTGAGTTCCAAAATGAATTAGATCTTGTTCTTGTACTTTTTTAAAAGGGAATTATCCAATCTATAACTTTCATGACCAAAAATTTTCATTTGAAGCATTTTTGGTTAAGAAAGAGGAGGTTGAGAAACTTTCCCAAAATGGAAAGTTTCCATTACAAGTCATTTCCATTTTTGGCAACTTTTGGTTTAGCTCAATTTTCTTCAATATTGTGAACTTACAAGCACTTTAATGATCAAATAAAGATCATATAACTTCAATTTGATGAAAAATCCACTTTGGTTCCATGTTGGGGGGCCTCAGATGCCCTGATTTTGCTCTGACTTGCTCAAGAAGTTACCTAGTGAACAGATGACTTCCACAATGAATTTCTTCATAAAACTTGGTACACATGATCTTTATAACATATTGAGACCTATAGATACAAGAATGACCAAAAAATTTGGAGTTATGGCCTCTGAAACCAAAACTCTAATTTTAGGTCATCTGTGCAATTAAACCCTGGCTCTGCTTTCATGCTTTGCAAGTTCTTGTGATTATTTGAATTCCTTGATCTTTGGAGGATATAATATGATGATTGAACATACATGGACCCTCTTGAGATGATTGAAGACCTTTGGAATGGCTCAGATGGATCCTGGATTGCTCAGATCACAAACCCTAGATGCAGATGAACTTAACCTAATGCAGTAAAGCAAAAATGCCATATGAGATGATATGCTTAAACTAATGCAAATATGAAAGATCACAAGTCATGGTGTGAATCTAGTGAGGGAAAATTTGTGGTATTTAAAGCTGCCCCTATTCAAGCATGAGTTAGCTGTGCAGGATGTAAGCGCCTGGCTTATCAGACAAACAAGATAACTTGTGGTTGAATACCAAAGACTGTCCGAAATTTGCACTCACTGGGGAGAAGAAGAAAAGGGATATAAATTTCAAAAAAAGAAAGTATAGTATGATTGCAAAGTGTAGGAGATGGAGGATGACCATCGAGCATAGGATGACTGCATGGGATAAAGCAATGACGGAGACGACCGACATGCTGGGGAAATAAAGAGATCATGATGGGGACAGCCATCAAAAATAAAGTAAAAAGGTTCTCTGGGGATTAAAGGGTAAAGTCAATGATGGGGACGACCATCAGGTTTGGAAAGCAAAAGTAAACATCGATGGGGACTACCATCGGTTCAAAGAGATATTGATGAGGGACGATCATCAAAGGTGAAGGACGATCACCTAACAGGGGACGCCTGCTCTTTATCACGACATAGGACGAATGTCGGATAGAAAAGGTCAACGATGGGGACGGCCATCGGATAAACATGATGAAGGACGATCATCAAGAGGTGAAGGATGATCACCTAGCCGGGTACGGCTGCTCTCGGGATTTATCATGACATAGGACGAATGTCAGATAACAAGATCAACGATGGGGATGGCCATCGGATAAAATGATGAAGGACGATCATCAAAAGGTGAAGGACGATCACCTAGTAGGGGACGGCTGCTCTGTTTGGGGATAAGGATGAGGGACGGTCATCCGAGGTGAAGGACGATCACCTGGCAAGGTACGGCTGCCGAAAGTATCACGACATAGGACGAATGTCGGATAGAAAAAGATGTTTTATTGGGGATTTGCTGGGGGATGGTAAACACGGACGAGTGCTTACGCTTTCCGAAATAAAAAGGTATAAGTGTTTCGACGCTGTGTATAGATTAAAGATGCGGACGAGAATCCTTAAGACCATGATACGGACGAGTATCGGAAGAGAAAATGCACAAGTTATGAGTGTATTCTGGCAACCTGTGTGGATAAGATGATACGGATGGGTGTCAAAAGAAGTGTATAATAGATAAGTGTTCGGGCAACCGGGCTGGGGATAGGTGACACGGACGGGTGTCAGGAGAGTGTATAAGCATTTGGTTTGGTTTATATTTGTCGGGGATGATACGACACGGACAAGTGTCATGTGTTGTGTTTTGCAAAGGGGATGCTTTGGCTTTCTGTGGGGAAATATGAGGTGACACGGACGAGTGTCGAGAAGAAAGGTTATGTATAAGTATCTGTTTGTGGAGAGTGCTCTGGCAACTTTACTGGGGAAAGGTGACACAGACGGGTATCAAAAGGAGCATGAATCTGTTTTTGAGAGTGCAAAGGGACGCTTTGGCTTTTATGTGCAAGGGATATATTTTGTATATTGCTGAAGAGGTACTGTTGGTATTTACAGGTGACTGGTTCGAACCTGACTTGTGATCATGCAAATGTTTGATTTTTGCCGTAATGCTCCATATTAGACAGAATGCTATGCTCTGGGGGGAAAAAGTGATGTGAATGCTATGATTATGAAAAAGAAACCGGTTCGGGATTCGGATCCCGCTGCTGTGAAGATCTCTGGTTGATCTGCCTAAAGTGATATCCCAACTGGGGATGAGATCGTTGGTAGGTCTGATAGGATGTATGACCCTGCTTGGGGAAATAGGTCACTGATAGACCTATCTTTGTAATGAGGAGCCCAGCTGGGGATGTGGAAGCTTTCGTCACTTTGTTGTGTGAGAATTTCAGACATTGCTCTTCTGGGAGAGTCTGGAGCTCTGTGGGGAGATGGTTCCCTGTCTTTGCTGGAGATGAGATATTCAGCACTCTGGGGGAGGAAAGATCACTGAATGATCTTCCTAGAGGTTTCTGTGAGGATCCTGCTGAGGATGAGGAGACTTGACAACTCAGCTGGGGAAATGAGCATCTTCTGATGTTGCTTGAAGAAGATGTGTTGGAGAAATAATGCCTTGGCAACTTTGCTGGGGAAAAACATTCCAGATACTGTTAGGGGAGGAAGTATGTTTGGCATGCCCTATGTCGCATATCGAATACCTGCAATCCTGTTAAGACAAAGAAACGCACAAGTGTCCCGAGGCATCCCTTACCGGATTCCGTCATAGGATTTAGATATTCCTGGAAGTAAATACATTTCCTGCAAGCATGTAATTTAGAAAAGCACATCTGTTTTTATGCAAGTATTATATCATGGATATTGGACATTTTTGCAAACGAGACAAAAAATGTACAAGACGAATTGTGACTGAAAATTCTGATTTTATTAATTTAAGTGCCCTGAATTGGCGAGTACAGTCAGAGAAACAAATCCCCTGAAATGAGGAGATTGTTACAAATTGAGAAGAATAAAAGTGTTGGCAATGTTGACGACGCTTTAGTGAGCTTCCCTTTTCTATGACTCGTATGACCTTTGACGTTCTTCTTATCTTGCTTGCTGAAGAAGAGTAGATTTTGATCGGTGCGTTAACCTTTCGAAGCATGCCATGTTGTAAGTGATGCAGACGAATTCAGAAGGCAGTTGTTCGCTTATTCCCTTATTTTGCGTGGATTGCCCTTTCGGGTTTTCAATCCACCGGGATACCCATTTTTGCCTGAGCTGTCCAATGCGGCTTTTCAACTCAGCGGGTGTACATTTTTGCAATTTTTCCCTTATTTTTGCCCGAGTCTTTTATTCTGTTTTTGACTCACCGGGATGCCCTATTTTTGCCTGGACTTACATTCTGTTTTTATGTCCAGCGGGTCATTTTATGCGAAGTATTTTTTAACTGCATCTGAATTCACAGGGGATAAGAAATATTCACCATCCATAGTAGTGAGCATCAGTGCTCCACCAGAGAAAACTTTCTTTACTATGAACGGACCATCATAATTCGGAGTCCACTTACCCCTGTGGTCTGTATGAGGAGGAAGGAGTCTTTTCAGCAACAGATCTCCCACTTGGTATTCCCGAAGCCTGACTTTCTGATTGAAGGCTTTCTTCATCCTTTTTTGATATAGCTGCCCATGACATATTGCAGCTAATTCTTCTCTTCGATCAGATTCAATTGATTGTACCAAGAACGGACCCATTCTGCTTCATTCAATTTAACATCCATCAGTACCCGTAAGGAAGGTAACTCAACTTCAACAGGAAGGACGGCCTCCATACCATACACAAGCTGATATGGTGTTGCCCCAGTGGATAATTTGATTGAGGTACGATACCCATGCAAGGAAAATGGTAGCATCTCATGCCAGTCTATATAAGTAACCACCATCTTCTGCACAATCTTCTTAATGTTCTTGTTAGCTGCCTCAACAGCGCCATTCATCTTTGGCATCTAAGGAGAAGAGTTGTGATGCTGAATTTTGAAGTCCCAACACAATTCTGCCATCATTTTGTTGTTCAAATTGGAACCATTGTCAGTAATGATTCGCTCGGGTACTCCATATCGACAGATGATATCTCTTTTCAGGAATCTGGCTACCACTTTTCTGGTGACGTTTGCATATGAAGCTGCTTCAACCCACTTAGTGTAATAATCAATGGCTACCAGGATAAATCTGTGGCCATTTGAAGCAGTCGTTTAGATCTTTCCAATCATGTCAATGCCCCACATGGCAAAGGGCCACGGTGAAGACATCATGTTCAAAGGATTTGGAGGCACATGCACTTTGTCTGCATAAATCTGGCTTTTCTGACACTTTCTGGCATAGGCACAACAGTCCGCATCCATTGTGATCCAGTAGTAACCTGATCTTAACAATTTCTTAGCCATTGCATGCCCTCCGACATGGGTACCGAAAGATCCTTCATGCACCTCGTGCATTAGCAAGTCTGCCTCTTTCCTATCAACACATCTGAGAAGTACCATATCAAAGTTTCGCTTGTATAACGAACCATCAGCATTCAAGAAGAAACTACCAACCAACCTTCTTAATGTCTTTTTATCATTGGATGATGCCCCAGGTGGGTATGTTTGATCCTCTGAGAAGCATTTGATGTCATGGAACCAAGGCTTGTCATCTTTAGCAATGTCCACGGAGAATACGTATGCTGGTCGGTCAAGTCTGGATACTGAAATCAGAGGCACAAAGTTGGCAGCTTGAACTTTGATCATGGAGGAAATGGTAGCCAAAGCATCTGCGAACTGATTTTCGTCTCGAGGGATGTACTCAAGTTTGACTATTGTGAAGAAAGTTAGTAATCTCCTCGTGTAGTCACAGTATGGAATCAGATTCTTTTGGTGAGTATACCATTTGCCGTTGGTCTGATTGATTACCAAAGCTGAATCTCCGAATGCAGTTAAAGTCTTGATCCTGAGGTCAATGGCTTCCTCAAGACCCGTGATACAGGCTTCGTATTCAGCTTCGTTGTTAGTGCATGCAAAGGTGAGTTTTGCCTAGAAAGGCATGTGAACTCCTTTAGGTGTAATGAGCACTGCACCAACTCCATGACCATTCATATTAACAGCCCCATCAAACATCATAGTCCATTCTTCTTCTGGGTTAGGCCCTTCAGTGTGAACAGGCTCTTCATGTTTTTTTGTTTTTAGGAACATGATGTCTTCATCAAGGAAGTCAAATCTCATTGGTTGGTAATCATCAATGGGTTGCTCAGCTAGATAGTCAGACAGTACACTGCCCTTGATGTCCTTTTGGGATGTGTACTGAATGTCATACTCTGTCAGAATCATTTTCCATCTTGCAACTCTTCCAGTAAGTGCTGGCTTCTCAAATATGTACTTGACTGGATCCATCTTTGAGATCAATAAGGTAGTGTGAGTCAACATATACTGTCTTAGTCGGCGAGCAGCCCACGCTAAAGCACAACAAGTTTTCTCGAGCAGTGAATAACGTTGTTCACAGTCGGTAAACTTTTTGCTTAGGTAGTATATTGCATACTTTTTTCGACCAGACTCGTCATGCTGGCCCAACACACACCCCATTGATCCTTCTAATACTGTCAGGTACATTATTAGAGGTCTTCCTTCAACTAGAGGCATAAGAATTGGAGGTTCTTGTAGGTACTCCTTGATCTTGTCAAAAGCCTTCTGACAATCTTCGTTCCACCTGACCGTTTGTTCCTTTCTTAATAATTTGAAAAGGGGCTCACATGTTGCAGTGAGGTGAGATATGAACCTTGAGATGTAGTTCGATCTACCCAAGAACCCCCGAACTTCTTTTTCAGTCTTAGGTGCAGGCATCTCTTGAATGGCTTTGACTTTGTCAGGATCAACTTCAATTCCTTTTTCACTTACAATGAACCCCAGCAGTTTACCGGAACGTACCCCGAATGTGCATTTGTTGGGGTTTAGCTTCAGCTGATACTTTCTCAGACGCTTGAACAACTTCAGCAGATTTACCAGATGGTCTTCTTCAGTTAGGGACTTGGCAATCATGTCATCCACGTAGCATTCGATTTCCTTGTGGATCATGTCGTGGAATAATGTCACCATAGCCCATTGATAAGTGGCACCAGCATTCTTCAATCCAAATGGCATTACCTTATAACAGAATGTGCCCCATGGTGTGATGAAAGTAGTCTTCTCCATATCTTCAGGTGACATCTTGATCTGATTATATCCTGAAAATCCATCCATGAAGGAAAACACCGAGAACTGAGCCGTGTTGTCGACCAATACGTCAATGTGAGGTAAAGGGAAGTCATCCTTCGGGCTAGCTCTGTTAAGATCCCAGTAATCCACACACATCCGTACTTTGCCATCCTTCTTAGGCACAGGTACAATATTAGCGACCCACGGCGGGTAACTAGTCACAGCAAGGAAACCGGTGTCCCACTGTTTTTGTACCTCTTCTTTTATCTTCATTGCCATATCTGGACGAGTACGGCGTAGCTTCTGTTTCACTGGAGGACAGTCTTCTTTTAGTGGCAACTTATGCACAACAATGTCAGTATCCAGACCTGGCATGTCTTGGTAGGACCAAGCAAATACATCAATGTATGCTCGAAGCATGTCAATAAGTTGCTCCTTCACTGAATCTTGTAGACGAGCCCCGGTCTTCACTTCTTTCAAGTCTTCTTCGGTACCAAGGTTAACTGTCTCAACCTCCTCCTGATGAGGAGTGATAACCTTCTCCTCTTGCCTTAACAACCTGGCTAGTTCTTCAGGTAGCTCATAATCTTCTTCAACCCCTTCATCGGCTTGACTAATTAGATTGTCGAAGTCATACGAAGTCATAGCAGCGTTGTTGTCGGTGCAATCTGGAGGGCATTCTCTGCAAGGGTTTAGATTGGTTCATTTTAGTGATCAGTTTTATCTTGTTTAGAAAAAGTGAAAATGAAGTTATTTATTTTGAAAACATTGCCATTTTATTGTTTTTGTACAAAAGTGAAAAATGAAAAAAAGACAGTGATCGAAAAAAGAGAGACTTGTTTGCAAAAGATGTCCTGATATTCATTAATTAATCATTTGCACAAAATACAAGATGGCCCTATTACAAAATGAGTCCTGACACCTTAGGCAAGATGCAAGACTTGATGCATGCTAAAAAGACAGGAAATAATAATTACTCTACAGGATTAACTCTTATAATTTCCTGGGAAGACCAATTGGAGACTTGGTTCCCCGGGATCCTTGGACGTATCCAGTTTTCCAGGTTGCGTTCGTCTTCTTCCTCGTCTTCCAAACTGTTCACAGCATCCGGGGTAAGCATTCCCCCACTGACAAATTTGGGCTCCGTTACAACCTCTGGTTGATCTTGTCAGATTGGTCTGTAACCCAACCCGAATCTGTCTTCTTTCTTTTCTACTGGCAGCAGCTTGCCCCAGCCTTGAGCGATACCTTCTTCAACAACCTTTCGGGCTTGTTGATATGAAGTGATGGAAGTTCCAGACACAATAGTTGCTTCATTGATGTTAAGGGTCTCAAACCCCTGACTCATAGTCTCATGGATCTCCCCATCCATCTCTATATACTTGTAAGTAGCCAGCTGGCTAAAGAAATTGTCTTCCTCCCCGCAGATTGTAATGATCTGGTTTTCCCACTCAAATTTTAATTTCTGGTGAAGGGTAGATGTAATAGTGCCAGTGGCATGAATCCAGAGTCTACCCAACAAACAGCTGTAGGCCGACTGTATGTCCATCACGAAGAAAGTAGTTTTAAAGATTTGTGGGCCAATCATCACAGGTAATTCAATCTCTCCAAGCACTGATCTCTTAGAGCCATCAAACTCTCTCACCACCAAGTTACTTGGGCGCAATGCAAAACCATCATATTCCAACTTCACCAAGGCTTTCTTTGGGAGGACATTGAGCGAGGACCCAATGTCTACCAGCACATGAGAAAGAACAACACCTTTGCACTCTAAGGTGATGTGTAAAGCCTTGTTATGATTGCGTCCCTCCGTTGTTAAATCAGCATCTGTGAAGCCCAGTCCATGATTGGTGTTAACATTTGCAACCACTGTTTCCAGTTGATTAACCGTAATCTCTTCCGACACGTAGGCTGCGTGCAGGACCCTCAAGAGTGCATTACTATGGGCTTCGGAACACATTAATAATGACAATATAGAGATTTTGGAGGGTGTCTGATGAAGCTAGTCCACCACTTTGTAATCACTCTTTTTGATTATTCTCATGAACTCGTCCACCTCTTGTTCAAAAGACGTCTTCGGATTTTCTTTAACGGTTGGCTCTCCAAGCACCACACTCTTCCCTTTTGCTTTGGCAGCAGCCTCTGCTTCAGCATTGGGTCTCGGTATTTGTGAGGCAAAAAGGTGTTCGCTTATGGTGATGCCTCCGCCTCCCCCAACATTGTCAACTTGTGGTGAAGAGGTTGTTGAATCTAGAGTGATCTTCTTTCCGTCGCAGTAGAGATCAGAGTCGTAGTGCCAAGGTATGGCATTACTGCTTTCATAAGGAACGGGTCCAGGTACCGTAATGGTGACTGGACTGATTGCTACAGCAGAAGGACCTGTGATGGTATGTGGGTCGTAATAGATTGTGACTGGAGATCTGACAGTAGGCGTTGCAGTTTGTTGAAAATTTTTGTTGGGATGAACAGTTGTCGGGTCATAATAGATCGTGACCGTTGAGACATCTTCGTTAGTGTTTGCTGGTGTTGTAGGCGATTCCGTTGATAAAATGGGTGTTGATGTTGTAGAAGTAAGTGTAACTGAACTTTGGTTTGTTGAAACAATGGATGGAGTGATTGCTGGAGTTGTGGATGAATCAGTGGGAATGATAGTTGTTGCATTTGTAGGAGGATCTATTGTTGCGGAAGAAAGAATTGTTGATGTTGTAGAAACCGTTGTGGTAATTTGCAAAATTCCATCTCTGATAAGGCCATTTATGCCAAGCCTTAGCCTCTCACAACCATTAATAGCAGTTTTGCACGATTCGCTGCAGTCCTCGCAGCCCGGGAACACCTGGCATCTCAGGAGTTAAGCCTTGACTTCTGCCAGCGGTGTTCGAATCTGTGCAACATTATCAATCAGTGCAGATGGTTGGTCTTCTTCTATGGCATTAATCCTGGGCCCACCATGATTAGGCATATGAGTTTTGCTAACATTTGGAGGAGGTGCGAAATTGAGAGCTTTGGAATCGACCAGATCTTGAACCTTCATTTGCAAGGCTCTACATTTCTCAGTATTGTGTCCAGGTGCATTGGAATGAAAGGCACACCTGGCATTGGCATCATAATTCTTTGGGAGGTTGAGAGGGTCTGGTGGAGCCAACGTCCTTAACTCAACCAGGTTGAGCTTCAGGAGTTGTGGCAGTAGAGCGGCATAAGGCATAGGAATAGGGTCAATCACCCTATTTGCTTGAGATGGCCTCTATTGAAAGGGGGATGCTGCTGGTTGTTATTGTTATTGTGGTACGTTCTTTGTTGCTGAAAGTGTGGTTGTTGCTGATAATGATGTTGTTGTTGTTGTTGAGGAAAAAGTGGTTGTTGTGGAGCTGGAGCCGGGATAGTGATGGTTGAGACTGATCTGTGAGAATATTGGGGTCTGCCCCTGCTTGCATGAATAACATTTTTTTCACCCACCCTTCGGGGTCCTGAAAAAGGTTTTCTTGTATTGTTGGAGGAGCTTGAACCGTTGTTAGAGATTTTGCCCATCTTCAAAAGACTCTCAATTCTCTCACCAGCTATAACTACATCAGCAAAACTGGTGGAAGAGAAAGCAGCAAGTCTGTCAATATATGTTCCTTGAAGAGTGTTAATAAACATGTCAGCCATTTCCCGTTCAGACAGGGGTGGCTGGACAGCAGCAGCAAGCTGTCTCCACCTCTGAGCATAATCTCGGAAGCTTTCCCCTGAAGACTGAGACATGCCCATTAGAAGGGTTCTATTAGGCACCATGTCTAAATTGTACTTGTATTGATGGATGAAGGCTTCGGCCAAGTCTTTCCAACATCTTATAGTGGCCCTGGTCAGATGCGAATACCATTCTCTTGATGCCCCAGTCAGGCTGTCCTCAAAATAGAACATCCATAACTTCTCGTCCATGGTATAAGCCTTGAGTCTCCCTAAGAAAGATTGCAGATGAGTACGCGGGCAGGAGGTACCATTATATTTTTCAAAGCACGGGGGTTTGAATTTGTGAGGAATCCTCACCCCATCTACCAGCCCCATATCCATTACGTCAAAGCCTAGAGAATTCTGGGATTCCAAAGACCTCAGCTTTTCAGCAATCTCATCCAGCCTTCGGTCATACACCTCATCCCCAGCCCCAATAACTGTGAATTGATCTCATGAGGATCTTCTTGCAAGATCCTGCCTCCAGCCGTGTTTCCTAGAATATTCCTTGGGACATTAACATCTGGGTTCAAATGGGGCCCGAACTCTGGTGGGTCGATGCAAGGCTGTCCGCGTTCATTATTGCTGGTTCCTCCTGTTCCAGGGTGGGGTTCTTCAGGAGTCTGCCTTTCCACCAGCTCTCTCAGCCTTTCCTGGCTCTGAGCTAAGGCAGTCATCACAGCCATAAATTGGGTCATTTGATTTCTCATCTCAACCCTTTCGTTTGCCATTTGGTTTCTTACTTCATTCAGGTCCTGTTGTACCTGATCCATCTGAATGCCCAGAAGGTTGTTTCGCGTTGGGTACCTGTGTGTTCGGTTGACAGGGAACACTCGTCTTCAAGCAATGTTTCCTGAAACCACAACAAAGTGAGAAACAAATAACAAACAAAAACCTACAAAACAAAGAAAATGTTAGTATGCAATGCAATATGCTTATTTGTCTTCCAAGGGTATCCGGTTTGATTCTTTGGTTTTGACCTTTCCAGACCTCGAGGAAATGCTTGATGATGTTGAGATATTAAGCCCACCAAAATAAAACAAACTGATATATTACAAATGATGAAAATACATAGACTGTTTACAATACATACCCATGGTGGGTCAAAAATACAAAAATCAAAAGAAAAGTACATCAAAATAAAGAAATACAAGCAAAAGGATTAGACATCCAATCCAAAGTCATCCTCCCTGACTTCCTTCAGGAGGGCCTCAGTCACTGGACTAGCTGGGTGCTCTGTAATAGTCCTAATGAGGAGGTTCCTGGTAGCAATGGCATTAGTCAGCTTCTTATGCCTATCCTAATCCTTTGATCTCTTTAACCCTGCTCGGAGCTTCAACTCTGATATTTCCTTCTGAGCTGCCAACAAAGCTTCCTGCTGCTTCTTCTCATTGGCCTCCAGCTGCTTTATCTTAGCTTGGGTTCTCTGGTCTTCTTGTGCACGGGCTTCAGTGATCCTAATCCACCTAGCCTGGCTTTCCTCCAGATAATGCTCTGCCCTAGCTTTCTGAATCTTGGCCTCCTTGAAGGCATTCTTCAGTACCAATTCCCCTGCTCTTGCCTTCCTAATGTAGTCATTTGTCCTCTCAATCTTGGTCAGATGCTCAGTCTTGAGTCTTTCCCATCTCTCAGTGTCCAGACGACTGTCATTTCTCTCCCAGAGAGTCTTCTTCATGGCTTCAAATAGCTGATTATTCCTTTCTTTCAGCTTTTCAAACTCTTCCAGGCTAACAGTTGCTGCAGGCTGTACTATAGAGGGTCCAGGTGTGTCTTCCAAGGTGAAAGGCATCCTGGTGATCTAAGCTCTAGTACGGGACCAGTCAGAGTACTAGACTGAAGCAATATTGTTGCATCTTCCAAGGATGGATGTCCCTTTAGTCTGGATGTTGTCCCAAGCCCAGGCAGCTTGTCTGACAACTACAGAGTTAAGCTGAACATCACAGTATAGGGTCTCAGCCAAATCTTGTCCTCTGGGAGGGTGAGCCAAGGCATATCCCAATTGTCTCTTAAACAGTAAAGGGTTGTAGTTGATGCAACCTTTTACCCCTATCAGAGGCACATTAGGGTATTGCCCACAGCTGGCAATAATATCCTTGCCTTTGGTGCTCTGGGTGCACCATCTGATATCATCTGATGTTAAGGCAATGAATCTCTTGGCCTAATTCTTCTGCTGATGGGGGTTCAAGAAGGCATCTGATTTAGTCAAGTGTCTGAGCAGCCAAGAATAGAAAAGAGGAGCACAGCATCTGACCAGCTTCCCTCTTTGCTTTTTATTCCTCTGGTGGACTGAGTAGTAAAAATCCCCTAGCAATGTAGGCACTGGGTTCCTCAGCAGGAACAAGTGGATGGCATTCTTACTTACAAACTTGGGCTCATCTGCAAACAATATAACCCCATATATACTGAGGGCTAAAAGTGCACAGACTGCCTTCCATTCTCCCACTGCAGCCTTCAGGGTGGCCTGAGAAATCAGGAAGTCTAGATGTAAGCCAGGAATCCCAGATTTTGTTGTCATGTTTTGCTCAATGAGGGCCGGCTCCAAATGCACTGCCCTATCTATTTCTTCACTTCTGGGAGCAGTCATCTTTGGGTTGAAAGGTATTCCCCTCCTAATAGGAACTCCAATCAACAAGGAAAACTCTTCTAGCAGTGGTCCTATCTGGAAGTCAGGAAAGGTGAAGCATCTGAGTGGAGGGTCATAGAACTGCAAGCATGTATGGATCATGCTCCTTTGAGATGCATCAAGATCCATAACCATATCCAATATACCCCCATAGTGCTCTCTAAACAGTGGGATGTGATCAGGTGTGATAAGGGACTGGACCTGCCTGATACCAGTCAAGGTGGGCTCAAAGAAGTGATAAGATATGTTGCTCTTTCTTAGAATATCCATGAGTGCTGATAAAGAAGCTGAAGACAAATGCTGATGAAGATCACAGACTGAGAAGCTGGAGGTAAGTCTCTGACTGACTGATGCAGGTGCTGGAGGTGAGAGTATGACAGACTGATGGAGATGCTGAAGAAGATAGCTGAAGCAAATGCTGAAGAAGATAACTGAAGCAGAGGTCTAAGCAGCAAAAAGGGTCAAAACCAAACCAAATATGATATGATGGATACCCTGAAAAACAAATAAACAAATGTTAAATGATGCAATGATGATGTATGCAAATGATATGCAAGGGTTTGTGATCAAGAGATAGATCTGATTATTTGTCCTGGTATAAGGTTCATGTATGTTCAAAGGTCCGGATGGAGGCTCAGAAATCCAGTAACCAGGGTGGGGGACTCAAATAAAGAGTCACATGTCCAGGGCAATCACACGAACTATCCAAAGTGAAGCATTATTAAAACAAAACAAGTGACAAGGTATGATGTGGTCAAGGGTTCCTGCAAAACCTGTAAACAACCCAACCCCCTCACATGTAATGTCCTAGAACAAAGATCCTCAGATTTGGATCAGTTATGAGAAGTGTAAACACTTCTAACCCGGAGGTATAATGTTTACAATAACCATAAAAGATCCTCCTCTAATTCTCCCCAGATTCTGAATGTCAAAATAAAGGTCATCCAGACTTAGCAAGCTTCCCAGATAGCCCTAGCACTACAGGAAATCTGTAGCACAGAGTTCTCAAGAAGAAACCCACATCTGAACCGTGTTTCATATTCCTGCACCAGACTGAAATGGAATGGGAAAGAATATGAACCACTCTAGGCTAGGTGTCACTCAGGTCCCAGGTATAGGACCTTAAACACTCAATGAAACCCCAACCACCAAAACAGAAGCAGATCCAACAATGATAATGACAGTATGATGTATAAAAATGTAAAGAAAGCAATAAAAAAATATGTACATAAAGCAAAAAAATAAAGCAGATAAATGAGCACAAGTAGCACATAACACCCCCGTAAACACAAATCAAACAAGCGTTAGGAGGAACCCACAAAAAGAACCAGAAGCCGTGGTTGCAATATGAAGGGTCCCCAGCAGAGTCGCCAAGCTGTCACTCCCGAATATTTGCATCCTGGTACAAGCGCGAACGGTCGACGAAAGAGAGACAATGAAATGAAGTGAAAAGAGTCGCCAGCTAGGCATTTTTATCCGGAAGGAAAGGTAATATTGCATAAACCTAGAAAAAGATGGATAAGACGGTCGCAAAGCAGAGAAATTGAGAAAGGGGGTTGGTTACAACCTGGGAAGGTATTAGCACCCAGATTGTTCGTCGTACTCGACGGGATCCATGCTTGAAAGTTTGTGTTTAAAGGGGTAGTGTCAGTGCTATCTGTGTGCAAAAGCTGGAAAAGAATGTACAGGTGTCAATGCAAAAGAGATGTGAAATGAAATTGCTCAGGAATGAGGCTTAAAAGAATAAGGCTGGAAGAGGGGGAATATACAAAGACTTTTCTTCGATAACAGTTAAGTTATGCCTACGTATCCTCTCGTGCAATGAGGAAGTCAGAACACCGTAGTTCAACTCAAATAGACTGAAAGATGAATGGACTGATGAACTTCTTACTTGTTTATGCTCAAGTGTATGACCTGTCTGGATCAGGTGCTAACTGTCTCGCATTAGACGGAAGAAGCGAGTTCTCATTTGTGAGTGAAGATGATAAGAAAAGAATCCCGAAGGAGACGATTATTGTTTGTTTTTGATTTTTTCAATATTTTCTTGCTTTTTGTGTTTGTCATAAGAAAATGAGCTTAAGCCTAAACCAAGGGTTAGTAAACGCATCACATCCTCCCTCTGATTAGGGGTAATGAGAATACCTTAAGTATGAAGTGAGCACCTCGCACTTAATCACCATGATGTAGGATTAAGATCATTAACCTACTTGCAATTATTTAGATGTTTTTGGAGTTTTTGTTTAGTGTTAAGTAATGAGTTTAAGCCATAATCAAGGATTTAATGGACCCATTACACAATCCTAATAGAAGGATAATAGATGAGAACATTTAAGCTGAGGAAAATACCCCAACTTAATCCATGATTAGGGATTAACCTCATGACAAAACAAAGCCTTTATTAAAGTGGATTTAGTTAATGGTAAGGTTAAGAAATGAATTTTATGGTTTGTAAGACAACTTGAGGGGGACTTGTCCATTAACACTAGGGTTAGTCCTTCTTAACCAATTAAGGAAGAATTAGAACCCTAATGCAAGGCCCAAGTTACAAGCTTATTGTCTTAGTGATTATTAGATGGATTTATTAAGAGATTTAAACACATTAAGGGTTTAACACTTAGGATTAAAGTTATGCACTCCATCCTAAGAGAAGGATGCAGGCATAATCTTAATCACAAAGCCTTAAAACCTTAAGGGTTTAGTCCCTGATTATGAGATGAGGGGAGAGACACAAAAGATGACACAAAGGCAAAACTAATGGGGGGACTAGTCAAAAACCCTAATGTTATCATGCTTGGGTGTCCCTAGGGTTTATGAGGCTTGCAAGAGATCTTCAAGAAAAGCCACCAAGGAAGAAGCAGATGAAAGGAGGAGAAGCTGAAGAAATAAGCTAACTTACTTCACTTAAGAAGATAAGTCACTTGAAGAAAGAAAGTGAGAGATGAACACGAGTGAGCAAGCCCACTCTAAAGCAAAGATAAAATGCAGCAATGATGCATAAAAGAGAATGAGAAGAGGGATGAGAAGTAAAATGCAGCAATGATGCATAAAAGAAATTTGTGACAAAATTATGCTAGAAACTACATGTCAAATGAAGATCAATGCAAAACGAACCATTGTCATACCATTCTTGGTTAGGAAGAAAAGAATTCTTGAAGTTAGGGTTCTAAAATAGGAATTTTATGAACCCTAAATTCAAGAAAATTATCAAAGATGGTTCAAATCCAAAATAAAATTTGTGTGGATGGTATGATAATGTTTCTAAATGTTTAAAGATGCAATGTGAATTTTTTTGGGATTTTTAGAAACCTAAATGATATTTTAATTAATTAATTTCCATTAATTAATTAAAATAAAAATTTAAATGTTTTAAAAATGATTTTTAAATGCAAACAATAAAATTAAAATATTTTTGGGTTAAGAAAATTATTTGAAATAAAAATGAAGAACAAAATATTTTTTAGAATTTTCTTGCTATTTTAAATAATTGGTACAAAATAAAATGAGAAAAATGAAATAAAAATTAAAATAAACAGAAGTATGCGTATCCAAGGGCTGTCATTGATTTTGGGGAAATCCTAGTTGACTACGTGCCACATCTGATGGTCCACATTCAAATCCACTCAAACCTAATTAATTAAATATTTAATCCTGATTAAATGTTAATGAACTAATCTTGGCCACACAACACACGCGGGAACTAAAGATCCAAGGGTCCCTATTTAAACTTAGCCCTAACCCTAATTAGTCATTAATCACTTTCAGGTGGCCGGAAAAGACCTCTGGTCGTCTTCTCCGGCCACACCTCCCCTGAGCAAACTCAAATCTTCATCTCTAGGTTATTTCTGGAGCTCTAAAGCTCCAGATCAACTCCTCTCATCTCCTTGAACTCAAATCCACCCCTAAAACAAATTTATTCTTGCTCAAACTTAAGATTCGAAGGAAAGATCAAAAATGGAAAAACTTTCAGAACATTCATACAAACTCATTTCATAACTATTTTCGAAAATACAAAGCTCAGAGTGATCAGTGAAGCATGCTCTTTCTTATTGGAACATAAAACAGGAGTTCTGGAAAAATGAATTCAGATGACTACCTGAGATGGAGCTTTCCAAACTTGAGCTTTCTGGCCACTTCCTTTGTGCAAAATGACTCCCTTTGACTTCCTGATGAAGCTTTGATGCTTGAAAGGCCTTGAGAGTGGATGTTTTATGAGATTACACTTCAACTGGCCAAGAATCGTGTTTTGTATATGGGGTGTTCTTGGCTGGTTTAATGGTTGCTTTGTGGTCAGTGAGTGATTTTGAGATCAATGGTGAAATTGGTTTGAAGATTGAGTGAGTGAGCTGAGAGATTCGAAGGAAAATGCAAGAGGGATGATTTTTGGCAATGCTGAGTTCTTGGAGTGTTAGGCTTGTGTGTGTTATGAAAATGAGTCCTTAGAGCATGCTTGTAAAGTCTGGATTGGGCAGAGAGTGGGTGGTGTACTGTTGTGATTGGTATGGGTGTTTTTGCCAAAAAGTCAAAAGTGTTGTACTTGAGGTATGGGCAATGGTGTAGCTGGCTCATTGGCTTGTCCATGCGCAGCTGAGTTCAAGGATGTCCACAAAATCAGTCTTGAGGCAATGCAGCAAGTGGATGGAAGTTTATGTTGTGTTTTGCAAATATGTGAAGTTTTGGCCCATTGGTCATTTCTTGATGTTCAAGGCATGAAATATTGCAATTCTTTGGGAAATTCTAATCTTAAGGCAATGCACTATGGTATTATGATACATAGAAATGTGTTTGAAGTCACAAAATGCCTTGGTAAGTGGTTTTGCCAAGAATCCCTTTTGGTGCATTCTTGAAAATTATGTGATTTTTGCCAACTTTGACAAGCCATAACTTGAGTTCCAAAATGAATTAGATCTTGTTCTTGTACTTTTTGAAAAGGGAATGATCCAATCTACAACTTTCATGACCAACAATTTTTCATTTGAAGCATTTTTGGTTGAGAAAGTGGAGGTTGAGAAACTTTCCCAAAATGGAAAGTTTCCATTACAAGTCATTTCCATTTTTGGAAACTTTTGGTTTAGCTCAATTTTCTTCAATCTTGTGAACATCCAAGCACTTTAATGATCAAATAAAGATCATATAACTTCAATTTGATGAAAAATCCACTTTGGATCCATGTTGGGGGGCCTCAGATGCCCTGATTTTACTCTGACTTGCTCAAGAAGTTACCTAGTGAACAAATGACTTCCACAATGAATTTCTTCATCAAACTTGGTACACATTATCTTTATAACATATTGAGACCAATAGATACAAGAATGACCAAAAATTTTGGAGTTATGGCCTCTGAAACCAAAACCTTAATTTTAGGTCATCTCTGCAATTAAACCATGGCTCTGCTTCCATGCTTTGCAAGTTCTTGTGATTCTTTGAATTCCTTGATATTTGGAGGATATAATATGATGATTGAACATACATGGACCCTATTGAGATGATTGAAGACCTTTGGAATGGCTCAGATGGATCCTGGATTGCTCAGATCACAAACCCTAGATGCAGATGAACTTGACCTAATGCAGTGAAGCAAATATGCCATATGAGATGATATGCTTAAAATAATGCAAATATGAAAGATCACAAGTCATGGTGTGAATCTAGTGAGGGCAAATTTGGGGTTTTTACAGTATCGGTGGACTCTGTTGATGGGGAAAACCCTCCTACGAGCAATGTTTCTTGAAACCACAACAAAGTGAGAAACAACAAAAACAAATACCTACAAAACAAAGAAATGAGGTTAGTATGCAATGCAGGATGTCTATTTTCCTTCCAAGGGTATCCAGTTTGGTTCTTTGGTTTTGACCTTCCAAACCTCGAGGAATGATGATATTAGAGAGAAATGAAGCCCACAAAATAACATACAAACCATATATTACAAAATGTAAAGATACATAGTTTTGATTACAACAAAACCCCATGGTGAGTCAAAATACAACAACAAAAAGTACAAACAAAATGAAGTACAAGTACAAAGAAATCAAACATCTAGCCCATAATCATCCTCTCTGACTTCCTTCAGGAGAGCATCAGTCACTGGGCCAACTGGATGCTCTGTGATGGTCCTGATAAGAAGGTTCCTGGTGGCAATAGCACTTGTCAACTTCTTATATTTGCCTTGGTCTTTTGATCTCTTCAACCCCGCCCGGAGTTTCAACTCGGAGATTTCCTTCTGTGCTGCTAACAAAACTTCCTGATTCTTCTTCTCATTAGCCTCCAACTGCTCTATCCTAGCCTGGGTCCTCTGATCTTCTTGTGAATTGGCCTCAGTGATTCTGATCCACCTAGCCTGACTCTCCTCCAAGTAGTGCTCAGCTCTGGTCTTCTGAATCTTGGGTTCCTTGCAAGCATTCTTCAATACCAACTCCCCTGCTCTAGCTCTTCTGATGTAATCATTTGTCTTCTCAATCTTAGTCATATGCTCGATCCGGAGCTTCTCTAACCTCTCATTGTCCAGACGACTATCATTCCTCTTCCAGATGGTCTTCTTTAGAGCTTCAGACAACTGGGCATTCCTTTCTTTCAACTTCTCAAATTCCTCTAAGTTGACTGTGGCTACAGGCTCTACTATTGATGGTCCAGGCACATCCTTTAAGGTGAATGACATGCGGGTGATTTATCCTCTGATACGAGACCAATCAAGATACTGAGCTGAAGCTATGTTGTTGCACTTGCCAAGAATGGCGGTCCCTTTTGTCTGAATGTTATCCCAAGCCCAGGATACTTGTCGGGCAATGGCAAGGTTATGCTGAATATCACAGTAAAGGGTTTCTGACAAGTCTTGCTCTCTTGGTGGATGTATCAAGGCATACCCTAATTGCCTTTTGAACAGCAAAGGATTGTAGTTGATGCAACCATTCACTCCAATCAGAGGTACATTGGGATAATGCCCATAGCTGGGGATTATGTCTCTACCCTTGGTGCTCTGAGTGCACCATCTGATGTCTTTTGATGTGGGGGCAATCATTCTCTTAGCCCAGTTTCTTGACTTATGAGGATTCAAGAAAGCTTCTGTCTTTGGCAAGTGCCTCAATAACCAACAATAGAAGAGAGGTACACAACATCTGACTAATCTTCCCCCCTGCTTCTCATTCCTTTGATGCACTGAATATTAAAAGTCCCCAAGCAAGGTGCAAACTGGATTCTTCAGCAAGAAGAGATGGATAGAATTCTTGCTTACAAACTTAGGCTCGTCTGCAAACAAGATGATACCATATATGCTAAGGGCTAGGAGAGCACAAACAGTTTCCCACCTTCCTGCTGCAGCATGACTGATGGCTTGAGTGATCAAGAAGTCCAAATGGAGGCCTGGGATCCCAGCCTTGGTGGTCATATTCTGGTTAATAACGGTGGATTCCAAGTACAGAGCATTAGCTATATCCTCATTCCTGGGAGCAGTCATCTCAGGGTTGAAAGGAATCCCCCTCCTGATGGGGACACCCAACAACATGGAAAATTCCTCTAGCAAAGGGCCCAACTGGAAGTCTGGAAAGGTAAAACATCTAAGAGGGGGGTCATAGAATTGAAGGCAAGTGTGGATCATACTCCTCTGTGATGCATCCAAGTCCATGATAATGTCCATAATACCACCATAATGTTCCCTGAATAAAGGGATGTGATCAGGAGTGATGAGTGTCTGAATCTGCCTGATGCCTGCCAGAGTGGGCTCAAAGAAATGGTATGTGATGTTGCTCTTCCTGGATGGGTCCATGCTGGAAATGGATGTTGATGAAGAAAAAAACTGAAGAGAAATCCTGATGAAGATAAATGGAGAAGATATCAGCTGAAGAAGATCTCTGATGAAGATAACTGATGAAGATGGCTGATGCAGATAACTGAAGGAATCTGAGCAGTAGAACAGGTCAAAACCAAAACCAAATAAGAAGTGGATACCCTGTAAAACAAATAGACAAATGTTAAAATGATGCAAAATGATGTATGCAGAATGATATGCAAGGGTTTGTGATCAAGTGCTGGATCTGCTATCTGCCTTGATAAGGTCCATGTGTGTTCATAAGTCCGGATGGAGGCTTAGAGAACCAGGTGGGAGACTCAAATAAAGAGTCACAAATCCAAGGTTTCACAAGAATAATCCAAAATTATGCAATCTTAAAACAAAACTAGTAACAGGATATGATGAAGCCAAGGGTTCCTGCAAACCTGTAAACATCCCAACCCCCTCACATGTATTGTTCTAGAACAAGGATCCTCGGATTTGGATCAGTTATGAGAAGTGTAAACAACTCTAACCCGGAGGTAAAATGCTTACAATAATCATAAAGGATCCTCCTCTAATTCACCTCAGATGCTAAAGGTCATAAAAAGGTCATCCAGACTTAGCAGGCTTCCCAGATAGCCCTAGTACTACAGGAAATCTGTAGCACAGAGTTCTCAAGAAGAAACCCATGTCTGAACCGTGTTTCATATTCCCGCACCATACCGAAATGGAATGAGAAATAATATGAAGCCACTCTATCCTATGTGTCACTCAGGCTCCCGGTATGGAACCTTACTCACTCAATATCCCTCCCACCAAGGCAAACCAAAGATCCAGCACAATGATATGATAATAGTAATGAAATTCATAAAAACAGTAAATGAAAGCAATAAATAAAGTTGTACAAAAAGCAATAAATAAAGCAATAAACAATAAGCACAAGTAGCACATAACACCCCCATAAACACAAATCAAACAAGCGCTATGAGAAACCCACAAAAAGAACCAGAAGCCCTGGTTGCAAGATAAGCCTCCCCAGCAGAGTCGCCAAGCTGTCGCTCCCCCAAAAAGACACCAGGGTCCCAGGGTGCAGACGCGAACGGTCGGCTAAGAGAGAAAGTGAAGGTGAATTGAATAGAGTCGCCAGCTAGGCATTTTTATCCCGAAGGAAAGGTAATGCTGCATAAACCTGGGAAAAGATGGATAAGACGGTTGCGAACCAGAGAAACTGAGGAAGGGGGTTAGTTACAACCTGGGAAGGTATTAGTACCTAGATTGTCTGTCGTACTCGACAGGATCCACGCTTACAAGATTGTGTTTAAAGGGGTGGTGTATGTGTTATCTATGTGCAAAAGCTGAAGAAAAGAATGTACAAGTGTCAGTGCAAAAGGAAGTGAAGTGCTCAGGACAGAGGCTTTTTAAAGAATGCTGAAAGAGGGGGAAGACATAGAGACTTTTGTTCGATAACAGTTAAGTTATGCCTACGTATCCTCTCGTGCAATGAGGAAGTCAGAACACCGTAGTTCGACTCAAAGAGACTGAAAGTGAATTTGACTGTGAACTGTCTCCTTGTCTATGCTCAAGTGTATGACTCGTCTGGCTCGAGTGCTAACTGTCTTGCATCAGACGGAAGAAGCAAGTTCTCGTTTATGAATGAGTGAGATGAGAAAAGAATCCCGGAGGAGACGATTATTATTTGTTTTTGTGTTTTCAGTTTTGTTATTATTTTTGGTGTTTTGCATAAGTTAATGAGCTTAAGCCTAAATCAAGGGCTTGTAAACTCATTATATCCTCCCTGATTAGGGATAATGAGCATACTTAAGTATGAGATAAGCACCTCAACTTAATTACCATGATGATGTAGGATTAAGATCATTAACCTACTTGTGATTATTTAGATGTTTTTGGGTTTTTGTTTAGTGTTAAGTAATGAGTTTAATCTCTAATCAAGGATTAGTGAACTCATTGCACCATCCTAAGAGAAGGATGATAGATGAGAACACTTAAGCTGAGGAAGATACCTCAACTTAATCCATGGTTAGGGATTAAATTCATTATATAAAAAGCCTTTATTAAATGGATTTTAATTAAGGGATGAGATTAAGAAATGGATTTTATGGTTTGTAAGACAACTTGAGGGGGACTTGTCCATTAAACACTAGGGTTAGTCCTTCTTAACCATAAGGAAGAATTAGAACCCTAATGTAAGGCTCAAGTTACAAGATAAAGTCTTGATGATTATTAATGTGATTTGATTTAGAGGTTTAAATAGATTAAAGGTTTAACACTTAGGATTAAAGTTATACACTCCATCCTAAGAGAAGGATGCATGCATAACCCTAATTCAAAAGTCCTAAAACTTTAAGAGTTTAGTCTTTGATTATGGAGATGAGAAGAGAGACTCAAGGAGACTAAAAGGTAAAAGTCTAAGGGGGACGAAACACAACCCTAAGATTATCATGCTTGGATGTTTCTATGGTTTGTGAGGCTTAGAGAAAGATCTTCAAGGAATCCACCAATGGAAGAAGCAGATGAAAGGAGGATGAGAAAGAAGAGCAAGTTACTTACTTCATTGAAGAAGATAAGTAATTTTAAGGAAGAAAGTGGGAGAGAGAACATAAGTGAATAAAATTCACTTCAAAGACAAGTTAAAATTCTTATGAATGAGATAAGAAGAAGTGAGAGGTGAAGGCAAATCCACCTCCCAAAATAACTTGCCAAAAGTTCTTGAAAAGTTAGTATAGATGCATAAGGTATAAAGCATAAAGAAATGAATGGAAATGACCAAAGTCAGAAGTTCTTATGCAATGCAAATGGCATATGAGATGATGAAATTTCATACAATGTGCATATGGATGATCATACAAAGATGGGAAGTCATGAAAGCATGCTTTAGAAGTTTGAAAACACATGGATGTTTTATGAAATGAAATGAAGGAAAGGCATGGAAAATGAATAGATAAATGATCAAGCAAGGTTATAACATGTCCTAAGATGTCTAATATGACATATGAATGCATGAAATGCCATGGCAAGTTCATGTGATGGTGAATATGCAAAAGTTATGATTTTCCTAAGTTTTCTAGGGTTTTTGGGTGATTCAAAAGGAAAAATGCAAATCAAATTGAAAATGCAAGGTAAATTCATGAGAAAAATATCCTAGAAACTACATGCAATATGTAACACAATGCAAAAATAATCAAGTTCAAACTCTTCTTGGTTAGGCAGAAATGATTTTTCAAAGTTAGGGTTGAAAAAATGTAATTTAAAAGACCCTAAATTCAAAGAAAATTGGTGAATTATGATCAAACCTAAAAATAAATTTGTATGAAGAGTTTGAAAATGTTTCTGAAAGCATTGGAATGGTTCATGATTGTTTTGGTGATTTTTAGAAACCTAAATGTATTTTTAATTAATTAAAATACTTTAATTAATTAAAAATAACATTTAAATATTTTAAAAATACTTTTTTAATGCAAAAAATAAAATAAAAATTATTTTTGGATTGAGAAAAATATTTGAAATCAGAATGCAATGTTTCATATTTTTGTGATGATTTTTCGTATTTTAAATTAATTATGCAAAAGAAATGAATTAAAATGCAATAAAAAGGAAAAGTCAGCGCATCCAATGGCTGAGGTTTAAATGAAAAAGGTGGGAATTGACTGGCGCGTGTTGGACGGCCTGGATCTAATATGGGCTAAACTGAATTAATTAAGCTAATTAAATGAAATTAGGGCTAATGGACGAATCTGAGCCACACATACGCGCGGTAAACCTAAGATCTAAGGATGGAGATTCAAACTGGGACTTAAACCCTAATTACCCTCAGGTGACCGAAGCAGTGTTCCGGTCATCTTCTCCGGCAGCTCATTCAACCCAACTTCTTCCCTAGGTCAAATTAGACACTCTAAAGCTCCAGAAATGATCCCCTAACCCCCTAAGCAAGAATCCATCATCAAACAACATTTATCATTCACGAAAATCATGATTTGAAGCAAAACGGAAAAATATTCAAAACTTTCAGAAGTTCAATACATGTTTGTTTCTCAACCATTTTCGAAAATAAACATATCAGGTGATCAGCTAAACATGTAGAATCATTTAGAAACTTAAAACAAGAGTTCTGGAAAAAATGTTCTTCATGACTACCTGAGTTGAAGCTTTGCAAACTTCAGCTTTCTGACCTCCTCCTTTGTGCAAAATTCCTCCAATGATCACTCTGATGCTATTGAGAAGCTTGAATGGAGTTTAAGTGGCTTGGTTTGTGTGTTTCAGTTCTGATAACTCAGAAATCGTGTTTGTGTTGTGGGGTGTTTCAGGCCATTGTAATGGTTGGGAAATGATCCTTGGGTGTTTTTGAGTTGATTGGTGGAAGAGTTTGTGGTTTTTGCTGGCTGTGTTATGAAATTCAAAGAGAGGAATGTGTGAAGTGATTTTGTTCAATCTGAGTTTGTTAGAGGTTTCAGCCTTGTGTGTTCTGTGTTTTGTGATCCATGATGTTTGTATAAACCAATGGGATTGCTCAGAAAGTAGGTGGTGGCACAACTTGATTGGTATGGGCCAAGTTGCAAAAAGTCAAGGTTATGTGTACTTGAAGCATGGCACGGGTCAGAGCTTGTTTGAAGGGGTGTCTGGCCTCAGCTTGCATCAAGGATGGCCTTTGGATCAATGTTATACAGCTGGAAGGCTTGGATGAAGAGTTCTCATGGTTTATGCAAATTTCCCTCTTTGATGTTTCTTGTGATCCAAGCCATGGAATGCTTCAATTCTTGGGCCAATTCTGATCCTTTGAAGTTGTTTTGACATGTTGTAACATATTTGGGCACATTAGAAGTCATTTAGAAGCTTGAACATGCCAAAATGCAAAATCCCTCTTTGACATGAAACTTGAAATTATGTGATTTTTGCCAACTTTGAAAGGCCATATCTTGAGTTCTAGGATGAATCAAGACATGTTCTTGTACTTTTTGAAAAGGGAAAAACCTAATCTACAACTTTCATGCCCAAGAATTTTTCATTTGAAGCATTTTTGGTCATGAAAGAGGAGGTTGAAAATCTTTCCCAAAATGAAAAGTTTGCATTTCAAGTCATTTCCAAAAATGACAGGTTTGTAATTTGCTCAAAATTCTTCAATATTTAGAACTTACAACCACTTCTAAGATCAAATAAAGATCATAGAACTTCAATTTGATGAAAATGACCCTTTGGTTTCAATGTTGGGGGCCTCAGATGCCCTGATTTGGACTTAACTTGCTCAAGAAGTTACCCAATGATCAGATGACTTTCACAATGAGTTTCTTCATCAAACTTGGTACACATGATCCTTATAACATATTAAGAACATTAGAAACAAGAATGACCAAAAAATTTGGAGTTAAGGCCTCTGAAACCAAAACCCTAATTTTGGTCATCTGTGTAGGAAAACCCTAGCTCTGCTTCCATGCCTTTGCCAATTCTTGTGATCCCTTAACTTTCATGAACTTTGGGGAGCATAATATGATCATAGAACACACATGGACCCTCTTGGAAAGCTTTTAAGACCTTTGGGATGACTCAGATGGATTCTTGGATTGCTCAGATCACAAACCCTAGATGCAGATGAAAATGGACTATGCATTGAAGCAAATATGCAATATGAGATGGTATGCTTATGTAAATGCAAAAATGAAAGATCACAAGCCATGGTGTGATAAAGAGTGAGGGCAAATTTGGGGTGTTTACAAACACACACTTTGTATTTGCTCTCTTTGTCTCTGATTCTTACTTTAGCATCGGAGTGACTTGCTGATACACCCCTTTCTCTCCTATAAACACAATTGTTGTTCATCGTTGAAGGCCACATAGATCTATTCTGATCAGACGAGATTAATATATATATATATATATATATATATATATATATATATATATATATATATATATATATATATATATATATATATATATATATATATATATTAGTTGTTTAAATTATAATATTCTTTTATTTCTTATGTTTCAAATACAATTTATTTATTATTAATTATTTAAATAAACTCGGGCATCGCACATGTATACAAATTAGTCGTTTATGATATTTAATATTTTTTTACTTTTATATTTTGAAGTTTTCACTCCTTTATTAATATATTATACTTTTTAATAAATAAATAAAACAATACTACTTGAGAGATTTATGCTACATGTTTGATATAAAATTTTCTTAAATAATATTTATATCACAAAATTCATTGTTAAATTAAATCTATAATATTTTAGATCATTTGATATATAAATAAATGCATAAAAATTAATACTTTATAAAATATTATCAATCTAGTAATATTAATTGATATTTTTAACATATGTGATTAATTTTATTGTAAAGTTGAGAACAGTCCATCATATTATTCTAAAATCAATAGGATTTCAAAAGGTGGTGGAACCATATTCTAAAAGTTTTAACAAGGTTTAGTGCAAATACATCGGAACCATTTGCAATATCCTCTTTCAAAACCCTCAACTGTACAAAATGCAAGACAATTGTGACTCGACAAACATAATGCTCCTTTGAGTTTTTTACTTGGTGTCTTACAATCCCTTGTCTCTGCCACAATAATCAGCCCCATCTCTGTCCATTTCACAAAAATCAAATCACACAGATTTTGATTTATAAAAATCAAAATAAATATATAAAAGATAAAACATTGTTAATATCATCAGGATTAATAGATAATTGAGGTTTAAAAAAATGATGATATTAATTAATTAAGAAAGAAATTACACCCACCACCAGTGATAATAAGAAGAAGAAAGACAAAGATGGTGGAAACTAAAGCCATTGAACGAGCTATGTAAAAGATTTAGTTTGACAGAAAAATGGGTGATAGTTAGGGTAAAAGGTTCTTCTATTTATTGATAATAATTAAGAGGGTAATTAATGTCTTTTTTTCTGAACTTTTCTAATTTATTTTATTGTTCTAAATATATTTAGTCAAATAAAATTTATTTTGACTAATGTTATTTTTTTAAAATATTAAATCATTCCTCAAATGAAATTCTTTTAATGTAGGCAATAAAGAGGGTAAAAGGTTTTTTTTATTTTATTTTTAATATTAAGTTCTAAAAATACATTTATTGCCCTATTTATAACTAATATATATATATATATATATATATATATATATATATATATATATATATATATATATATATATATATATATATATATATATATATATATATATATATATATATATATATATATATATATATATATATATATATATATATATATATATATATATATATATATATATATATATATATATATATATATAAATTAATTATAAATAGGCAATAAATGTATTTTTTTATAGTTTCTATATAATTTGGATATTGTAATAAAATTCAAACTTATAATTGTTATTTTGGAAAAATATATATTATATCGCAAAAAAACACTTACAAACAACCCAATCCAAATCGGATCCAAGGGCAAACAACAAAAACAAACTGTAAACAACCAAACTACTCTAGACTTACATATGCAAAATCACATGATTTTTAAGATCTCTATGAGTAGCACTTCTAGTTATCATAGTCTTCATCACTACTTTTTTAATGTTCATGTGAGTATCCTCTTTTGTGAAGCACTTCTTGTTCCTAGCTCTCCACACTTCATAAACCAGTTCAGCACAAGCCATTTTCAAAGCTTTCCTTTTCCTGCCTTTCCTTTTAACTTCAGCTATCAACCATTGTTTTTCCTCATTCCAAGGGGTTGCTTTCCTATCAAAGTCAATCCACTTTAGAATCTCTTCCCAAATTGGTTGAATAACTTAGCAGTCGAAGAACAAATACTCCAAAGTTTCCTTTTGATCACAAAATGCACAATTTCCATCTGTGTTGATACCAAACTTTAACAACCTATCTTTTGTATTAAGTCTTCCCATCAATACCAACCAAAGAATAAAATTTTCCCTAGGCCTAGCACAGTTTGATATCAGAATATTTATCCATTCTACATTTTCTTTTTCTCCTCTAAGCTCCTTATATATCATGACCATCTTATATTTTTTCCCCTGCATAGCATCTATCCAATGTCTCAGCCGAACCATTTTCTCCTGCATTTTAGAATGTTTTTCACCAGCCATGATGATTGGTTTTTAATGGTGGCAGTATAAGCATCCTGATGTTTCATAAAATGGATGTTTATCCATTTTACCCAAAGCTTGTCAACCTTGCTTTGGAGATTCCACAACAATTTCCCCATAATAGCATAGTTCCACTCTATTAGAGATGTAATACCTAATCCTTCGGCTCTTCTAGGATTGCACACCACATCCCAAACCACCAATGATTTCCTTGATTTGTTGTTTGTTCCTGTCCAAAGAAAAATCCTACAAATTTGCTTAATGTGCTTCAGAATCTTCTTTGGGAGAGGAAAAACATGCAGCCAATAATGTGCAATAGCAAACATCACACTTTTAATCAATTGTTGTCTCCCTGCATAACTCAGTAACCTTGCAGCCCAGTGATAAATTTTATCAAGCATTTTGTCTATCAGAGGTTTACAAAGGTGAGCAGTCAATCTTTTAATATCAAGAGGGGCACGAGATATTTGAAAGGAAGATTACCTTTGCTGAATCCAGTTGTTGCAATGATTTACTACTGGTCCATATGTCTAACTCCTCCAGAATACACTCTACATTTGTTAGGGTTAGTATTCAGGCCAGTTGCTTCAAAATATTTATGGACTTCTTTCATCATCAAATGCACAGAAGTGTGGTCTCGTCTTGAGAACAAAATTAAGTCATCAGTAAAGCATATGTTTGTAATTTACAGCTTCTCACATCTTGGATGAAAGTTGAAGTCTGGCATTTTCTGCAGTCTTTTAAGCACCTTATGAAAGTACTCCATCACTAGGACAAAAAGCAAATGAGAGATGTGGTATCCTTTCCTTAAGCCTCACTTTTCCTTGAGATACTTGTTATGATGACCATTCACATTATATTTGTAAGATACAGTTGTTACATGTAGCATGGTCCATCTAATGAACTTAGGAGGAAAGTTAATTTCTCTCATGATATCTTCTAAAGCTCCCTACTCCATAATATCATAAGCCTTCTGGATGTCCATTTGAATGGCACATCAAGGGGATATGTTCTTTCTATTATAACTCTTAGTAACTCTTGAGCAATAATGATATTGTCCTGTATCACCTTGCCAGGCAGGAATGTAGACTGACTCTCATGAACCACAATATTGATCACCTTATTCAGCCTTGAGTTAGCATTTTAGAAATGATTTTGTACAGGGTAGTGCAGCAGGCTATAGGTCTCATTTCTTTCATTGTTTTAGCACTAGGAGATTTTGGATTAAGGGTTACTAAAACACAGTTTATAGCAGGGTACATCATCATTTGATCAAAGAAATTCCTAACAACATCTCTGAAATCAAACTTTATCTCATTCCAGACTGTCTTACAAAATCTAGCATTGTAGCCATCAATTCCTGGAGCCTTTGTATCACCAATATCTTTCACTGCATCCCAGATTTCTTTATTAGTTATGGTCTACTCAAGAATATTTTTATGCATTTCTCTGAGTCGAGGGCCATTTCTCAAAGCTTGAATACCAACCTTTATTCTTCTCTGAGAATTAGTTCCAATCAGATCAGTATAAAACTTGAGGATTTCCTCTCCGATCATTTTCTGCTCAGTCAGAAGCTCTCCATTGTTATCCTCCAGCTTTTGAATACCAGTTTGTTTCCTCTTCCTATAATAATGGCATGGAAATATGCATTATTTCCATCCCCTTCTTGCAGCCAAGTGATCTGGGACTTTTGCATTAAAATTCGTTCCTCCATTTCAGTTGCCAGCATCAATTCCTCAGAAAGAGTCTTAACTTGTTCCATGAGATCAGGGTTGAGCAGGTCCTGTCTCAAACTATATTCTTCTTGTGCTATCATAATTCTGAGATCCTGAATTTTCTGCACACCCTCAGTAGTTTTCCTCATCAGGTGCTTCAAAGGGGCTTGAAGTCTTTGAAGTTTCTTCCATACACACATTGGATTCCCTCTAATTGGATTGCTCCAACTATTAGAAGAAATGTCCATGTATCCAACTTTCTCAGTTATGCAGTTCACGAATTTGAATTGTTTCCTATATTGATGTTCCATTGTTTGCCTAGTCCTTCTGACTCTTATGGAAGCATGATCTGATATATGAGGATTCAACATCTCAACTTCACACTCAGGAAATTACAAAGCACTCGATCAATTCTTGAATGAATCACTCCATGAGTATGCCTATTTTACCAAGTGTTGCATGCCCCTTTGTAACACCCCAAATTTGCTCTATTTGTTTCATATCATAAGCATAACATGTAGCTTGCATACCCTAGCATTTGACATAGAAAAATGAAGCATGACATCTATGTTTAGGAGCATAAGGCATGTGATCCATCATCTGGAAAGTATGATTCTCCAAAGTCAATTCAAGAGCCAAGTGATATTGCAAGAAGCTCACAAGGTATCCTCACATCTTATACAAGCTCAAGGTCATCCATAAAACCCTAGAAGGGGGAAACATCATCAGAAGTTCATAGTTGCAACATGCTCCTACACAAATGAACCCTAATTAGGGTTTTGCTCCAGATCAAGGAATTATCATAGCTTTGACCAATTCTTGTGGTCAAATGCTTTCATATGGTATAAAAGGACTGTAGATGAAGTTTGATGCAAAAAATGCATTGAGGAAGTCAGGTTTTGATCCAATTACTTGTGCATGAAGAAAGAAAGTTAATTGTGTCAAACAAAAGTCAACCAGTGGATTTTTGGGGTTTCAATTTTGTTCATCAACTTCATGAAGCCATATTTGATCAAGGAATATCTTGGATGAGCTCTAATTTTAAAAATAAAGAATGTGCAAAAGTTACTAAATTTGGAATTTTTGCATGAAGGTTTCTATTTTTGGAAGTTATTTTGCCGTAATCTTCAAGCCATCGTTTCATGTCCAAAAAAGCTCCAAATGATTTTTTTTCCAAACATCAAAGTTATAGAGCATGATTTTCCCTTTCCAAAAAGTCCTAGAATACCTTCATAACATTTTTAGAACTCAAGATATGAATTTTGGAAGTTTTGTTGCATTTTAGGGTTTTAGGGCACACTTGTCAATTTGGTGTTGGTCCACTTTTCTTTTATTTTTGTCACACCTCATATTATTTTTTCTATACATTTTTCATGTCCTCTACTACCTTTTCACATTACACAATGATGTGTGGGTAAGTTACTTTGTTTTTATCATAAGAATGGAAAAGAATAAAAAATAAGAGTGCAAAAGGCATGTAGTACATGTGATGATGAAAGTGATCAGCATACAAGCATATACTACACGCCCCTCTCCCTCTCTTTTGTTTCCAAAAAAATCACATTCCACTCACGTACACACGCGCATTACACCCAAGATCAAGAGAGATCACATGAGGCTTTTATCATGCACCTCATGCGACAACTAACCATCAACACCACATGATCTTCAATTTTTGCTCATCATCAAATGCCTCAATGACAACGCATGCAGAGCACCATAATTAACATGAACATGTATGCATGTGATTGAATTCAAAAACAAGGTGAAAGTTGAAAGGAGAAGCAATCACGAGCTCTGCATTTGGAGAGAAACAAACTTGGTGCAAACAACCTATTTTGGAAACACACACCTGCCATACATAAGAAAATTCTCACGATTTCAGAAGGGGGATTCACATTTTCATCACATATTCCATCACTCCAAAAACTCAGTCTCTCATTTTTTTGCTTCAACTCCATCATTGTAAAGCAAAACTCATATCTGAATTCCTTCATTCACTCTCCATTTTCGCATCTGAATCATTCTCAACAACACAATCTAATCATAACTTCATCATCTTCCTTTAATCACAAGCTTGAGGATTCTCTGTTGAAGAGTTGAGATCAACATTATTTTTGGATTGCTTCCATGTTTCACTCAAAACAAGATCCACAACATTTATTTGGTCTGAAAGAGATCAAAGGAGTCACAAAGAAGCTCTCACATTCTCTAGATTTCTTTCAACTTCAAGAAAAGATCCTTATCAGGTTTGAGTGTTCTTCACTTATTTGCTTCTATTTGGATATATTCTCACTCATTTTAAGTTATTGATGCTTAACATGTGATGCCTGAACTAAATGAAATCTTATGATGCATTAATTGGTGATTTCCGTTTTTGTGATCTGATCTTTGGAGCTTCGAATCTCATTGATTATGGAGTATTTGTGAATTTTATTTGTGGATTCATGATCTATGTGATGTAAGCTTTCTTTTGGTATGCATATTGTTAATTTCTGGAGAATTTGTTTGATGACCTTCATCATGGCCAACCAGAGAAGACAACCAAAGCTTCTCCGGCTGACAACTATATGTTTTTGTGCTTTATTTCCAACTTTTATCGTGTTTGTGCGATCGTTTTGCATTTAACAGCCTCCAGCTTGCCAGCACATTAATGACCATGTGCTAGTCATGTGCGTGCCCCTTTATTTGCGTGCTTTGCTTTTGTTTTCCGCATATCATGTTTAACTTGCTTGTTTTCTGTTAGATCTGGAGGGATTGGCAATTTCGAATGTGATCCCTCAGATGATATTACCTGCATTGCGTGGTGACTTGCTTGTGAACCTTAGGATGAGTTGGCTTGTGTGAGATTGATTGACAGTTGTGTGATGAGATTACTAAGGACCATGGTTTATGTTGACTGAATTCCTTTTATAAGTGAGCTGGGCCTCATCATGCTATCAGCACCCTCCCTTTTCAAAGCCAAATGGGAATTAACTCTGTTAGACTGCTTTTTGAACCTCCCTCACTTTTTCTTGTTTTTCTTTTCTTTTAATTATTTCAAATCTTATTTTTAAAAATAGTAAAATGTATCAAAAAATTCCAAAAACATTCATGGACACTTTATTTTTCTATATTTTTATTTTCTAGTTTTCTTTATTTTTCATTTCTGATTTAATTTTTCAATTAATTTTCTTTTATTTGGTTCTTTTCTTGCACAATCTGACTTATCCAATTTCTATCTTGAGTTTGAAAATAGTTTTTGCTTATGATTCTTTTTGCTAAGCTTTGATAACATGTTGAGGTATGCTAGTGATTTTTATCATAATTTTTAGGGCTTATTTGAACGTGTTCTGGCTTGTTGCTTTGTGTAGAAGTTAGTGAAACCCTAAGTGACATGTGAGCTATTCTTTGATGTGGTTTGCTTCTGATTTTTTCTATATGGTCTTGATATGTTGTTTATACGTGAATGACGTGTCTTGGTGCTTAATTGTGTAATTTTTAAGACATGTTCTCTATTTGTTTGAATTTTCTTCTTAGCGTGCTCTAATTTAATGCTTTTGTGACCTATGCTTGATGTTTTTGAGTAGGAGGGCACTTTGTAAACACCCCAAATTTGCCCTCACTTTTTCTCACACCATGGCTTGTGATCTTTTCATTTTGCATTACATAAGCATATCATCTCACTGCATAGTTTATTTCACTACATAGTTTGCATAGTTAGGGTTTGTGATCAGATGAATCCAAGAAGTGATATGAGCTATCTCAATGGTCTTGAAGCATTCCAAGAGGTTCCATGAGTGTTATATGATCATTTTACATCTCCAAGATTGTTTTGAAGTCATAAAGTCTCAGAGGATTGCACAGAGATCCAGGCAGGCTAGGGTTTTCTGCACATATGACCTAAAATTAGGGTTTTGGGTTTGAGGCCCTTAACCTCAAATTGTTTGGCCATTCTTTATTCTATTGGTCTTAATATGTTATAAGGAGCATGTGTACCAAATTTGATGAATAAATTCATTGTGGAAGTCATATGATCAACTGGTAACTTATTGTGCAAGAAAAGTCAGAATCAGGGCATCTGAGGCCCCCACCAATGGTACCAAAGGGTCACGTTCATCACTTTTGAGGTTCTATGATCTTTATTTGATCTTAGAAGTGGTTAGAAGTTCACAATATTGAATAATTTCAAGCCATTTGCAATTTTTCCATTTTGGGACATGACTTGTAATGAAAACTTTCCATTTTGGGAAAGATTTTATACCTCCTCTTTCTTGATCAAAAAGGCTTCAAATGAAGAATTTTCAAACATGAAAGTTGTAGATTAGATCTTCCCATTTTCAAAAAGTACAATAACTCCTCTTGATTCATCCTAAAACTCAATATATGATGTTTCAAAGTTGGGAAAAATCTTATAATTTTCAAGTATGTGCCAAAGAGGGATTTTTGCAAAATCAAGTTTTAAGACTTCTAATGACTTCTAATCCAATCAAATACATCATAGTAACATTAAGCAACAAGTCATTACCAGAATTCAGCCTTGAATCAACCAATTTCATGACCAATTTCTTCAAACTTCACAAAGTTGTCAAATTGCACAAACACTTCAATCTCACCATTCAATCATATCAGATCACTTTATTGAAGCTGGTTGAGGCCAGAGTAGCCCTCGAATCGCCCCTGCCATGGCCCATGCTCCAAGTTCACCAACTATTGACTTTTTGGCCAATTGCCCCATACCATTCCCACAGTGCTATGCAATCTTTCTGGCTCATTGCATTTGTTTATTCATGCCTCAAGGATCATAAAACACAACTCACAATGGCTCATAACACATAACACATTCATATTGCAAAAAAATCACTCAAGACTTCTCATTTTCGATTCTCTCAAACCAGCCATTAAAACTCAAAAATTATTTCACCAACAAGTCACACTTCATCCATAGAACAAAACCCAACCCTCAAAATGGCCTGAAACATCACAAACATAAACCTCCATTTATGCTACACCAGAATTGAAACACACAAACCAAGCCATCTAAGCTTCATCTAAGCACATCATTCACTCAAGGGGGACCAGAGGGAGCTTTTTGCATGAGGGAGGAGCTCTGAAAGTTCATATTTGCAGTTCACCAGCTCAGGTAACCTTAAGAACAAAATCTTTCAGAACTTCAATTTCTTGTTATAAAATGAAAATATATGTTACGGGGATCACACTGATGCTTTTAGATTTGAAAATGATTAAGAAATGAGCATTTCACGAGCTTCTGAAAATTTGTCCATGAATATGTTTTGATTCGATTTTCTCTGATTGTGTGATATAAATTGTGTTTAATGAGTGTTTTGAGTTGCATTTGATGTGGGGATCATTTCTGGGTGGTTTGATGTTTAGATTTTGCCTAGGGAGGAAGTTGGGGTTTTGGGTGACCGGAGAAGATGAACGGAGCTTCCTCCGGTCACCTGAGAGAGATTAGGGCTTAATTAGGTTTTATTTTCCAGATGCGTTATGGGCCCTTGGATCTTGTTTTAATTAGCACGTGGACGGATCAGATTAAGCCATTAACCCTAATTCATAATTAATTAATTTAATTAGGATTAATTAGTCAGGATGAATCCCAGCCACCCATTCATGCGCCAAACCCCAACTTTAAATTTGAGCCAGTGATTTTGCATTTTTTTCATTTGTATTTTATTTTCTTTGCATTTCTTTCATATATTTATTAAAAATAGCAAAAATATGTTTAAAAACCTCATTTTCTGCATTTTCACTTCAAATATTTTTCTAAACTAAAAAATATTGTTATTTTTAATTTTTGCATTAAAAAAATATTTTTAAATCATTTAAATGTTTTATTTAATTAATTAATTGATTTTAATTAATTAAAAATACATTTAGGTATTTAAAAATCACCAAAACATTCATGAAGCATTCTTAGGCATTTATAACAATTTACAAACTCACCATACAAATTTCTTTTTAGGTTTGATCATGTTTTCACAATTTTCTTTGAATTAGGGTTCATAAAATTCACATTTTCCTAACCCTAACTTGAAAAATCATTTCTGATCAACCATGATGAGTTTGAACTTGGTTCTTTTTGCATTCTTTCACATATTGCATCTAGAATCTAGGTTATTTAACTCATAATTTTGCATTGCATTTTCAAATTGTTTGGCATTTTTCCTTTAGAATCACCCAAAAACCCTAGTTAACCTAGGGAATTCATATCTTTTCCTAGGTTTAGTTTCTGACCTCCACCTTTGGGGAGTGATCTTGTATGTGTTTAGGGTTTGTTTGAGTTCATTTTCAAATTTTTATCATGATGTATGCTTCTGTTTTGGTCATATACATCTCACACATTCATAAAACCCTAATTTCTCATGTTCATTTGAATTCATCTATGCATATCTCAATCATATGAACTTTCCATGCTATTCCATTTTCTTGTATGTCATCCTATACATCTTAGGACATGTAAGAAAATTGCTTGATCATTTATTTATTCATTTGGTATGCCTTGCATTCATTGCTTTTCATGTTTATCCATGTGTTCTCAAACTTCTTTCATGCTTCTCTTTGCATATCATCCCTTATATGATCATACATAAGCATCTCATATGTATTTGCATCATTCCATAACACATTTGCATAGTATATTCACTTCTGGTTTTGGTCATTTCACCTTCATTTTGCTTTATTTCCTTTTGCTTTGCATCTTATGCATTCATACTAACATTTCAGGGGCTTATGGTAAGTTGTTTGGGATGTGGATTTAACTTCACATCCCACCTCTTCTCATCTCTTCATATGCATTCTTTACTTGTATTTAAAGTTAACTTGCTTCACTTGTGCTCTCTTGCTCCTATCTCTTTCTCTTAGGTTACTTATCTTTTCCAGGAAGTAAGTAACCTATTCTCCTTTCTCCTTCTCTTTTCGTCTGCTTCTCTTCCTTTGGTGGCCTTCCTGAAGACTTCTCTTTAAGCCTCACCAACCATAGGAACACCCAAGCATGATAACTTTAGGGTTGTATATAGTCTCCCCTAGTTTTTTACCTTTGAGTCTCCTTGAGTCTCTCTTCTCATCTCATAATCAGAGGCTAAACACTTAAAGCTTTAGGACTTTGAATTAGGGTTATGCCTGCATCCTTATCTTAGGATGGAGTGTATAACTTTAATCCTTAGTGTTAAACCTTTAATTTGTTTACACCTCTTAATCAAAACACCTAATAACTATTAAGACTTAAGCTTATAACTTGGGCCTTATGTTAGGGTTCTATCTCTTCCTTTTGGTTAAGAGGGACTAACCTTAGGGTTTAATGGACAAGTCCCCCTCAAGCTAGTCTTACAAACTTAAAACTCACTTCTTAATCTCACCTTTTAATTAAAATCCACTTTAATAAAGGCTTGTTATCTTATGAATTTAATCCCTAACCATGGATTAAGTTGAGGAGTCTTCCTCAGCTTAAGTGTTCTCATCTATCATCCTTCTCTTAGGATGGTGTAATGAGTTCACTAATCTTTGATTGAAGATTAAACTCATTACTTAACACTAAACAAAAACCCAAAAGCATTTAATAATCACAAGTAGGTTAATAATCTTAATCCTACATCATCATGGTAATTAAGTTGAGATACTTATCTCACACTTAAGTAAGCTCATTATCCCTAATCAGGGAGGATATAATGAGTTTACAAACCTTGATTTAGGCTTAAGCTCATTATCCTATGCAAAACACCAAAAACAATAAAAAACTGAAAACACAAAAACAAACAATAAACGTCTCCTCCAGGATTCTTTTCTCATCACACTCACTCTGAAAACGAGAACTCGCTTCTTCCTTCTAATGCAAGACAGTTAGCACTCGATCCAGACGAGTCACACACTTGAGCATAGACAAGTAAGCAATTCACAACAAATCATTCCAGTCTTTTTGAGTCGAACTATGGTGTTCTGACTTCCCCATTGCACGAGAGGATACGTAGGCATAACTTAACAGTTATCGAACAAAAGTCTCTGTGTCTTCCCCCTCTTTCAACTTTCTTTTCTAAGCCTCAGTCTGTGAGCACTCACCTTTTCTTTTTGCACTGACACTTTGTACCTTTCTTTCCTAGCTTTTCATACACAGCCAACACATACATTACCCCTTTTTAAACACAATCAAGTAAGCATGGATCTCGTCGAGTACGACGGACAATCTGGGTGCAAATACCTTCCCAGGTCATAACCAACCCCATTTCTCAGTTTCTCTGGTTCACAACCGTCTTATCCATACCCTTCTAGGTTTATGCATCATTACCTTTCCTTCGAGATAAAAATTCCTAGCTAGCGACTCTATTCAACCTTCTGTAAACACACCAAATTTGCCCTCACCCTTTTTACACCATGCCTTGTGATCTTTTCATATGCATAAACACCATCATAGCATCTCATACCACAATTTTGATTCACTGCATAGATTCAAAGTCATCTGCATCTAGGGTTTGTGATCTGAGCAATCCAAGAGCTTATTGGGCCACTCCAAAGGCCATCAATCACTTCAAAGGGGTCCATGTGTGTTCAAGCATCATTTTATATCCTCTCAAAGTCAAAAATGTCAAAGGATCACAAGAACTGGAATTGGTATGGAAGCAGAGCCAGGCTTGACTGCACAGATGACCTAAAATTAGGGTTTTGGGTTCAGAGGCCATAACTCAAAATTTTTTGGTCATTATTGTTTCTATTGGTCTCTATATTGTATAGGGAGTATGCATATCAATTTTCATGAAGAAATTCCATGGGGAAGTCATCTGATCAAGAGTTGACTTTTCAAGCAAGTCAGTGCAAAATCAGGGCATCTGAGGCCCCCAATGACCCAACCAAAGGGTGTTCTTCATCATTTTGATTGTATATGATCTTTATTTGATCATGGAAGATGTTGGAAGTTCACAAAATTGCAAAATTTCAAGTCTTTTGCAAAGTTGACTTTTTGGGCAAGTTTGACTTTTAATGAAATTGTCATTTTAGGCAACTTTTTCAACCCTTAATTTTTTATTCAAAAAATCCTCAAATGGAAAAACTTTGGTCATGAAAGTTGTAGAATAGATCTTTCCCTTTTCAAAAAGTACAAGAACATGACCTAATTCATTATGGATCAAAAGTTATGGTTTGTCAAAGTTGGCAAAAATCACATAATTTCAAAGTTTCTACCAAAGAGGTATTTTGCAAAAAGACTTGATCAAGTGTTCTAAAGCTATCAAATGCACTTCTAATCCACACAACATGATCACACAACATTCAAAAATCAGAATGGGCCAAGGGATCACATGTTTTATGGCCTATGGAGCAAGACTTTTTCATAAGGATCAAAGGCAAGCCATGTTGCAAAATCCATCATAGCTTCTCATCCACTTGCTGGCTAGCTTGCTGAACCACCCTAGGCCTTTTCCCTCATCATGATGCGCAGGACACACTTGTTGTACTAGGCTAGCAAGTGGCCCATGCTTCTCTTACACAAACTTGACCTTTTGGCAAAAGGACCCATACCAATCAATAAAGCACATGTCACTTCTTCTGACCAATCCCAATTGTTTATACTAATCAAATGCAAGCCAAACATAACAAGACACAAGCCTGAAAGCTCCAAGAACACAACATACTCAAAAATCCTCTCATTTGCAAAAGCCTTCGAATCTCTTGATTCAGCCATCAAATCTTCAAACTTTTTTCACCATTCAACTCCACAAACCTTGCTGATCATTTCCCTGCCCTCACTTTGCCCTAAAACCTCCACAATCAAAAACACGATTTTCACATTTCATGAACTGAGATTCTGCAAACTCTCTCCAGAGGCTATTTAAACTCCAACCAAGCATTGCAAGCTTCTTAGGAGGATCATTGGAGTGGATTTGAGGCAAAGAACTGGCCAGAAAGCCCCTGATTCGAAAGCTCAAGCTCAGGTAGCCATGGCATTTATTTTTCCAGAACTCTCATTTTATGTTATAGAATGATTCTACATGCTTCACTGATTGCCATGATGTGTTTAGTTTTGAAAATAGTTGAGAAATGAGTATTTCACAAGCTTCTGAAATTTCTGTGTTCTTTTCCGTTTTGCTTCGATTCATGGATTTGATGATGAATAAATGATTTTTGGTGAGTGATTCTTGTTGGGGATGTTATGGGGATCATTTCTGGAAAGTTAGAGGGTTTGGGGATGCGTAGAGAGTGAGATAGCATAAGTGGCTTGCCGGAGAAGATGACCGGAACACTGTTCCGGTCATCTGAAAGTGATTAGGGTTTCTGATTAGGGCTTAATCATAATTAAGCAAGTTTGAATTCAGGCCGTCCAGATGCGCGCGCTAGTCTTTCCCTCCATTTCCAGTTTGAACCACAGCCCTTGATTGCGCTGACTTTCTCTTTATTTCATTTTTATTTTATTTGTTTCATATTTAATTTGTTCATTTTATTAAAAATAGCAAAAATTATTCAAAAATTCTGAAATTTTTTATACAAACTTTTATTTAATTTCAGAAACCAAAAACATTTTTATTTTTATTTTTTGCATTCAAAAATATTTTTAAATCATTTAAAAGTTTATTTTTAATTAATTAATGAGAATTAATTAATTAAAAATACTTTTAGGTATTTAAAAATCACCAAAAGATTCATGAAACATTTAAAACCATTTAGAAACATTGTCCAACCCTCAAACCAAATTTCTTTTTTGATCTTGATGCATTTTGATAATTTTTCATGGAATTAATTTCATTTCAAAGCATTATTTTGATCCAATGTTCAAAAATTCATTTCTGCCTAGTCTTTGAGAGTTGGACTTTGATTCTTTTTGCATTGTGTTTAGCATATCATGTAGTTTGTAAGATTAAATTGGTTTGATTTGATCTTTCATTTTCCATTTGTTTGGCATTTTTCTTGTTAAGGTACCCAAAAACCCTAGAAATTTTAGGAAATTCATAACTCAAATTAGGTTAAGATTTGGAACCTCTCCTTTGGGCAGTGAGTTAATGTAGGGTTAGGGTTCCTTGGAATGCATTTTCAAATTTTTATCTTGATGTTTGCTTCTGATTTTGGTTTTTGTTTGAGGCATTGATCATAAACCCTAATTTGAACTTCCATATGCATCCATCTTGCATTTGCATTCATACCTTGACTTGCCATAGCATTTTGTGCATCCATTTGGTTCATTGAACATCTTAAGACATATTAGAAGCATGTTTGATCATTGCATCTTGCATTTGCCATGTTGTATGCCATTTGCACTTCATAACATTTCATGTATGATCATGGTTCTTAACTTGCTTCATCTGCATCCATAAGTTTGTATGATCATCCCCATGCTTTGTTTCATGTTTTCATCATCTCTTAACATCATTATCATCTCATATATGCTTCTGGTTTGGATTTACATCATACCATTTCATTCCATTTTGCATTGCATTGCATTCCTTTCACTAACTTTTCAGGTGGTAAGCAATTTTGAGAAGTGAATTTGCCTTCACTTCTCACAACTTCTTTTCATCTCTTTTATGCATCCATACTGCATTTTGTTATGTGTTTGAGATTGAGCTTGCTCTTTCTTCTCCTTCTTACTTTCTTTCCTCAAGTGACTTGACTTCTTGAATGAAGCAAGTTACTTTGCTTTCTCCTGATCCTTTCATTTGTTTCCTGGTGGTTCCATTGAAGACTTCTCTTGTAAACTTCACAAACTTTAGGAACAACCAAGCATGAAAATAATTAGGGTTTTGATTAGTCCCCCACTTAGGTTTACCTTTGTGTCTCTTTGAGTTTTCTCTTCTCACCTCATAATCAGGGACTAAACCCTAAAGGTTTTAAGGCTTTGTGATTAAGCTTATGCCTGCATCCTTCTATTAGGATGGAGTGTATAACTTTAATCCTAAGTGTTAAACCCTTAATGTGTTTAAATCTCTTAATCAATTCACATAATAATCATCAAGACATCACACTTGTAACTTGGGCCTTGCATTAGGGTTCTAATTCTTCCTTAATTGGTTAAGAAGGACTAACCCTAGTGTTAATGGACAAGTCACCCTCAAGTTGTCTTACAAACCATAAAATTCACTTCATCATCTCACAATTAAATAAAATCCACTTAATAAAGGCTTTGTTTTGTCATAAGTTTAATCCCTAATCATGGATTAAGTTGAGGAGCTTTCCTCAGCTTAAACATTCTCATCTATTATCCTTCTATTAGGATGGTGTAATGAGTCTGTTTAATCCCTGATTATGGCTTAATCTCATTACTTAACACTAAACAAAAATACCAAAAAACATCTAAATAATCACAAGTAGGTTAATGATCTTAATCCTACACCATGGTGATTAAGTGTGAGAAGCTGACTTCACACTTAAGGCATTCTCATTACCCCTAATCAGAGGGAAGATGTGATGAGTTTACTAAATCCATTGGTTTAGGCTTAAGCTCATTAACTTATGACAAACTTTTAAAAGCAATAAAAGACTGAAAACACAAAAACAAACAATAATCGTCTCCTCCGGGATTCTTTTCTCATCTCATTCACTCATAAACGAGAACTCGCTTCTTCCGTCTAATGCAAGACAGTTTGCACCTGAGCCAGACAGGTCATACACTTGAGCATAAACAAGTAAGCAGTTCATCAGTCAATTCATCTTTCAGTCTCTTTGAGTCGAACTACGGTGTTCTGACTTCCTCATTGCACGAGAGGATACGTAGGCATAACTTAACAGTTATCGAACAAAAGTCTCTGTATATTCCCCCTCTTTCAGTATCATTCTTTAAGCCTCATAGTCTTGAGCATCTTATTCCTGTTCTTACACCGGCACTGTACATTCATACACTTCACATTCTTTTACACTGACACTTGCATTCTTTCCAGCTTTCTTTACACACAAATTACACTGACACTACCCCTTTAAAACACTAATCTTTTAAGCGTGGATCCCGTCGAGTACGACGGACAATCTGGGTGCTAATACCTTCCCAGGTTGTAACCAACCCCCTTTCTCAGTCTCTCTGGTTCGCAACCGTCTTATCCATATCTTTCTAGGTCTATGCAGCATTGCCTTTCCTCCGGGATAAAAATGCCTAGCTGGCGACTCTATTCATTCCCTGTGAGTTCACTCCTGTGTGTTCTCACTACCTCCCTTCGCCGACCGTTCGCGTCTGTACCTTTATTTGGGCCATTCCCATTTATCGGGAGCGACAGCTTGGCGACTCTGCTGGGGACCCTTATACTGTAACCAGGGCTTCTGGTTCTTTTCGTGGGTTCCTCCTAGCGCTTGATTGATTTGTGTTTACTAGGGTGTTATGTGCTATTTGTGCTTGTATTTGTATTTATTTTTGCTTTATGTACAGTTGTTTTATTGCTTTCTTTATAGCTTTACATATATCATACTGTCATACTGTGCTGGCTGGATCTGTTTTGTTGTTTTGGTGGGTGGGTGTTCTACTGAGAGTTGAGGTCCTATACCTGGGACCTGAGTGACACTTAGGCTAGAGTGGTTCATGTTCTTTCTCATTTCATTTCGGTCTGGTGCGGGAATATGAAACACGGTTCAGATATGGGTTTCTTCTTGAGAACTCTGTGCTATAGATTTCCTGTAGTGCTAGGGCTATCTGGGAAGCCTGCTAAGTCTGGATGACCTTTAGTATTGACCTTCAGAAACTGAGGTGAATTAGAGGAGGATCTTTTATGGTTATTGTAAACACTGTACCTCCGGGTTAGAAGTGTTTACACTTCTCATAACTGATCCAGGTCTGAGGATCCTTGTTTTAGAACATCACCTGTGAGGGGGTTGGGCTGTTTACAGGTTCGCAGGTACCCTTGACCTCAACATACCCTGTTACATTGTTAAGAGTACTCCATTTTGGAACAGTTCTTGTGATTTTAACCCTGGACATGTGACTCTTTATTTGAGTCCCCCACCTTGGTTACTGGACTTATGAACCTCCATCTGGATTTCTTGAACAATACCTGGACTCATATCAGAGCAATTAATCAGATCCAGCTCAGTCACAAACCCTTGCATATCATTTGCATACATCCTCATTGCATCATTTTAACATGTGTTTATTTGTTTTTCAGGGTATCCATACTGTATTTTGGCTTGGTTTTGACCCCTTTCATCAGCATAGACCTATCTTCATCAGTGCTTACTTCAGCTATCAGCTACCTGCTTCAGTCACCTGCATCACCAGTCTCAGCCTGTCAGTGGCCCATCTTCAGTGGTATACTCAGCATCTGTCTCAGTTCTTCTTCAGCAGCATGGCACCTAAGAAGAGTAACATCTCCTATCATTTCTTTGAGCCAGAGTTGGCTAGCATCAGGAAGATTCAGACCCTGATTACTCCAGACCATATGCCACTTTTCAGAGAACATTATGGAGGAATCCTTGATGTGGTTATGGATTTGGACCCTTCACAGAGGAGCTTGATTCATACTTGCCTGCAGTTCTATGATCCCCCTCTGAGGTGCTTCACCTTCCAGAATTTTCAGTTGGGACCCTTGTTGGAAGAGTATTCATCACTGGTTGGTGTACCTATCAGGGGTGGAGTCCTCTTCAACCCTGAGATGGCTTTCCCTAGTAATGAAGAGGTGGCAAAAGCCTTGTATCTGGAACAAGTTCTGATTGGGCAGAATATGACTACTAAAGCTGGAGTCTCTGGTTTTCATCTGGATTTCTTGACCTCTCAGGCTATTCTGAAGGCCTCCTTGGGGGAGTGGAAGGCAGTCTGTGCTTTGTTGGCCCTTAGCATATATGGGATCATACTTTTTGCAGATGAGCCTAAGTTTGTTAGCAAGAATGCAATCCATCTTTTCATCCTGAGGAACCCAGTGCCCACCTTGCTGGGAGATCTCTACTACTCTGTTCATCAAAGGAATGAAAAGCAAAGGGGAAGATTAGTAAGATGCTGTGCTCCTTTATTCCATACTTGGCTGCTCAAACATTTGCCAAAGACTGATGCATTCTTGAACCCTCACCAGCAAAGAAATTGGGCTAGAAGACTTGTTGCTTTAACCTCAGATGATATCAGGTTGTGCACTCAGAGAACTAAGGGCAGAGACATCATTACAAGTTGTGGGCAGTTTCCCAATGTGCCTCTGATAGGAGTGAAGGGTTGCGTCAACAACAACCCTCTGCTATTCAAAAGACAACTGGGCTATGCATTAGTCCACCCTCCTAGAGCACAAGACCTAGCTGAGACCCTTTATTGTGAGAACAAGCCTAATCTGGCTATTGTCAGGCAAACATCCTGGGCTTGGGACAGTGTACAGACTAAAGGGGTAACTATTCTTGGAAGATGCAACAATGTGGCCTCAGCTCAGTACTATGAGTGGTCTCATGCCAGGGCTCAAATTTCTGGGATGCCCTTCACCATTGAAGATTTTCCTGGGCCTTCCACAACACCACCTCCAGCAACTGTCAGCTTAGAGGAGTTTGAGAAATTGAAAGAGAGAAATGAGAAACTGACTCAGGCTCTACAGAAGACCCTCTGGGAGAGGAGTGATGGTCGCTTGGATATTGAGAGGTTAGAAAAGCTAAAGGTGGAGCATCTAGCCAGAATTGAGAAGTCAGAGGACTACATTAAGAAGTCTAGGGCTGGAGAGCAGATCTTGAAGAATGCCTGCAAGGAAGCTCAGTTCCAGAAGGCCAGGACTGATTTGTATCTAAAGGAGAGTCAAGCTAGGTGGGTCAGGATCACCGAAGCTCGTACTCAGGAGGATAAGAGGACTCAGGACAAGATTGAGCAGTTGGAGGCTAGTGCAAAGGAGCAACAGGAAGCCCTGGCAGCAGCCCAGAGAGAAATCTCAGAGTTGAAGATTAAAGTTGGTGCGAAGAGGTCAAAGGACTAGAGTCAACACAAGAAGCTAACTGCAGCTGTTACTACCAGAAATCTCCTTATCAGGAATCTTACAGAGCGTCCAGCTGATCCTGTGACTGAAGCACTTCTAAAGGAAGTTCAGAAGGATGAGTTTGGTCTTGGTGTTTGACTTTTGCTTGTTGTTGCTTTCATTTCATGTATTTTTATTTGTGTTGTATTTTTGACCCCTTAGAGGGCATGTATTGTAAAAAGAAACAAACTATGTACCATTTACCTTTTGTAATATATCTGTTGGTTTGTTTTATCTGAATTCTTCAAGCAACATCAAAAGCATCTTCTTCAGGGGTCTGGAAAGGTCAAAACCAAGTGCCAAGCCGGATACCTTGGAAACAAATAAGCATACTGCATTGCATACTAACCTTTTGTTTTGTTTTGTAGGTTTTTGTTTTATTGTTACTAACTCTGTTGTGACTTCAGGAACTATTGCTCGACGTCGGGTGTTTCCACTCAACCGCCCACACAGATATCCAACCCGCAACAACCTTCCGGGTATACAAATGGACCAAGTACAACAGGACCTTACAGAGGTCAGGACTCAAATGGCCAATGAGAGATTGGAAATGAGGAATCAGATGACACAATTTATGGAGGTGATGAATAATATGGCTCAAAGCCAAGAAAGATTAAGAGCACTGGTAGAGGGGCGGAATCAGGAAGACCCCCATCCAGGGACTGCTGGGACAAGCAATAATGAGAGAGTTCAACCTCATGTTAATCCCCCAGTTTATGGACCCCACCTTCATCCCGAGATCAACATCCCTGTTAACGTGCAAGGGACTGCCACTGCAGGCAGAGTGCTGCAAGAAGACCCCCAGGAAGATCAGTTCACAGTGATGGGAGCTGGGGAAGAAGCCTATGACAGAAGGCTAGATGAGATTGCCGAGAAACTAAGATCCCTGGAGTCCCAGAATTCTTTGGGTTTTGATGTTATGGACATGGGCTTGGTGGACGGGGTCAGGATCCCCCACAAATTTAAACCTTCGTGCTTTGAAAAGTACAACGGAACATCCTGTCCACGGACCCACTTACAATCCTTTCTGGGGAGGCTGAAGGCATATACCATGGACGAAAAGCTATGGATGTTTTATTTTGAAGATATCTTAACAGGAGCTTCAAGGGAATGGTACTCTCACCTGACTAGAGCAACCATTAGATGCTGGAAGGACCTGGCTGAGGCCTTTATCAGACAGTATCAGTACAACTTGGATATGGCTCCCAACAGGACCCTCCTGATGGGGATGTCTCAATCATCCAGGGAAAGCTTCCGGTAGTACGCTCAGAGGTGGAGGCAGCTTGCTGCTGCTGTCCAGCCACCCATGTCAGAGAGGGAGATGGCTGATATGTTTATGAACACTCTCCAAGGAACATACATTGACAGGCTAGCTGCCTTTTCCTCCACTAGCTTTGCTGACGTGGTCATAGCCGGGGAGAGAATTGAGAGCCTATTAAAAATGGGTAAAATTTCTGACAACGGTGCGAGCTCGTCCAGCAACCCAAGAAAGCCTTTTGTAGGCCCAAGAAGAACTGGTGAGACCAATGCTGTCCATGCCAGCAGGGGCAGGCCCCAATATGTTCATAGGTCTGTGGCAGCAGTCACCATTCCCGCTCCGATTCATCCTCAACCAGCTTATCAACCACAGCAACAAAATTATCGGCAACAAACTCAGTATCCTCCTCAGAGAAATTATAACAACAACAACGCCAACAACAACAATCAACAAAGACCATTTCAACAGAGACCTTCTCAGGTCAATAGGGTGATCGATCCGATCCCTATGCCCTATGCCACATTATTGCCACAACTCCTGAAACTCAACCTAGTTGAGCTAAGGACATTGGCACCTCCAGATCCTGCCAGTCTGCCCAGAAATTACGACGCTAGCGTCAGATGTGCTTTTCACTCAAATGCACCTGGCCACAGTACAGAGAAGTGCAGAGCTTTGCACATGAAAGTGCAGGACCTGGTAGACTCCAAAGCTCTAAACTTTGCACCACCACCAAATGTTAACAAGAACCCTATGCCACACCATGGTGGTCCCCGAATCAATGCTATTGAAGAAGACAAGCCGTCTTACTTAATAACCAGTGTGGGTCAGATTCGGACACCCTTGGTGGAAATTAAAGCTCAACTCCTTGAATGTCAAATGTTCCCGGGATGTGAGCTAGGGTGTGCTTATTGCAACATTTCAGTGAATGGTTGTGATAACTTGAGGGATGGCATAGATGGTCTCATCCAAAGTGGCCTGCTTCAAATCACAACATCAGTACCTACCAATCCAGCAATCTCCTTAACCACAGTTCCAGAATCGTCTACAACTGCAACAACCATTGTTCCAAACAACTTTTCAGTTTCATCAACAAATGCTTCATCTGTTACTTCAACGGACTAAATATCAACAAACACCCCTTCTACAACTTCAGCACCCCTTCATTCAGAGTCTCCTACAACAACAACACCCATCCTTCCATCAATGTCTCCTACAACATCAGCAACAAACAATGCAAGTGTCTCAACAGTTACAATTTATTATGATCCTGCCAATGATTCCGCCTACAACTCACAAAATGCCACTCCTACCAGAGCACCAGTCACAATACACTATGATCCACAGACCATCGTGGTCCCTTCTGCAGCTGCCATCAGTCCAGTCACTATCACAGTGCCTGGGCCAGTACCTTATGAAAGCAGTAATGCCATGCCTTGGCATTACGGCTCTGATCTATACTGCGAAGGACAGAAAATCACTTTCGAATCATCAACTTCTTCACCACAAATAGACAATGTGGGTGGAGGCGGAGGCTTCACTCGAAGCGGACGTCTCTTTGCCCCGCAAATTCAAAGACCCACTGCTGAAGCAGAAGCTGCTGCCAAGGCAAAAGGGAAGAGCATGGTGCAAGAAGAACAAATTGTTAAAGAAGCTTTGAAAACAACTTTTGATCAAGAAGTCGATGAATTCATGAGAATCATCAAGAAAAGTGATTACAAGATAGTGGACCAGCTTCACCAGACGCCTTCCAAGATCTCCATTCTATCATTGCTTATGTGCTCCGAGGCTCATCGGAACGCACTACTAAAAGTCTTGCACGCAGCTTACGTGCCAGAGGAGATCACCGTCAATCAGTTGGAAGCTGTGGTTGGAAATGTTAATGCTAGTAATGGACTAGGATTTACCAACATTGATTTGACTACGGAAGGCCGCAATCATAACAAGGCTTTGCACATTACCATGGAATGTAAAGGTGCAGTTCTTTCCCATGTGCTGGTAGACACAGGATCATCCCTCAATGTCTTACCTAAAAAGGCCCTTGTGAAGCTAGAATATGAAGGATTGGCATTACGTCCCAGTAACTTAGTAGTAAGAGCCTTTGACGGCTCTAAGAGATCAGTTCTGGGAGAAATTGAGTTTCCTGTAACGATTGGCCCACAAACTTTCAAAACGACCTTCTACGTGATGGACATTCAGCCTGCCTACAGCTGTTTGTTGGGTAGACCATGGATTCATGCCGCTGGCGCAGTTACGTCTACCCTTCACCAGAAGTTAAAATTCGAGTGGGAGGGCCAAGTCGTTACTATTTGTGGAGAGGAAGATATTTTTGTTAGCCATCTGGCTACATACAAATATATCGAGATGGATGGGGAGATCCACGAGACCATGAGCCAGGGGTTTGAGGCCCTGAATATTAACGAAACATCTGCTGTACTTGGGACTTCCATGACATCTTACCAGCAAGCCCGGAAGGTCGTGGAAGAAGGAAACGCTCAAGGCTGGGGCAAACTGTAGCCTGTGGAGAAGAAAGAAAATAGATTTGGGTTGGGTTACAAACCAACTCAACAAGATCAAGCAGAGGCTGCTAAGAAGCCCAACTTTGTTAGTGGGGGGATGCTCACCCCCGATGCTGTCAACAACTTGGAAGATGAGTCGGAAGATGAACGCAACCTGGAAAGCTGGATTCGTCCAAGGATCCCGGGGAGCCGTATCTCAAACTGGTCTTCCCAGGAAATTATAAGGGTTACTCCTGCAGAGTAATTATTATTTCCTGTATATTTTAAGCATGCATCAAGTCTTGCATCTTGCCCAAGATGACAAGACTCATTTTGTAATCGGGCCATCTGTAATTTTTGTGCAACAAGATTAATCAATGAAATATCAGACATCTTTTGCAAATGAGTCTTTTTTCCTTTCCATTCACTGTTTTTCCATTTTTCTTTTTGTACAAAAAATAAATGGCAATGTTTTCAAAATGACAACTTTATTTCATTTTTCTAAACAAGATTAAAATCAATCACTAAAATGAACAAACTGAACCCTTGCAGAGAGTGCCTTCCAGACCGCACCGACAACAGCACGGCTATGACTTCGTATGACCTTGACAATCCGATAAATCAAGCTGATGAAGGGGTTGAAGAAGATTACGAGCTTCCTGAAGAGCTAGCCAGATTGTTGAGACAAGAGGAGAAGGTTATCACTCCTCATCAGGAGGAGGTCGAAACGATTAATCTCGGTACAGGTGAAGATGTGAAAGAAGTCAAAATCGGGGCCTGTTTACAAGACTCAGTGAAGAGACAACTGATTGACCTGCTTCAGGAATATGTGGATGTGTTTGCTTGGTCTTATCAGGATATGCCGGGGTTGGACACTGATATTGTTATGCATAAGCTGCTTTTGAGGGAAGAATGCCCACCGGTCAAACAGAAACTGCGCCGTACTCGTCCAGACATGGCAATGAAAATCAAAGAAGAGGTACAAAAGCAGTGGGACGCCGGATTCCTTGCTGTAACTAGCTACCCGCCGTGGGTCGCTAACATAGTACCTGTGCCTAAGAAGGACGGCAAGGTGAGAATGTGTGTTGACTACCGGGATCTGAACAGAGCCAGCCCGAAAGATGACTTCCCATTACCTCACATTGATGTATTGGTTGATAATACGGCTCAGTTCTCGGTATTCTCCTTCATGGACGGATTTTCAGGATACAATCAGATCAAAATGTCACCTGAAGACATGGAGAAGACAACCTTCATCACACCCTGGGGCACGTTCTGTTACAAGGTGATGCCATTCGGACTGAAGAATGCTGGTGCAACATATCAACGGGCTATGGTAACATTATTCCACGATATGATCCATAAGGAAATCGAGTGTTATGTGGATGACATGATTGCCAAGTCCCTCACAGAAGAAGACCACCTGGTAAATCTGCCGAAGCTATTCAAGCGTCTGAGGAAGTACCAACTAAAGTTGAACCCCAACAAGTGTACATTCGGGGTGCGATCTGGTAAGCTGCTGGGGTTTATTGTAAGCGAGAAAGGGATTGAAGTTGACCCTGATAAAGTCAAAGCCATTCAAGAAATGCCTGCACCGAAGTCTGAAAAAGAAGTTCGAGGGTTTCTAGGTAGATTGAACTACATTTCAAGGTTCATATCTCACCTTACTGCAACCTGTGAACCCTTGTTCAAACTGTTAAGAAAAGAACAGACGGTCAGGTGGAACAAAGACTGCCAGAGGGCTTTTGACAAGATCAAAGAATACTTGCAAGAGCCTCCAATCCTTATGCCTCCAGTTGAAGGAAGACCTCTAATCATGTACTTGACAGTATTAGAAGAGTCAATGGGGTGTGTGCTGGGCCAGCATGACGAGTCTGGTCGAAAAGAGTATGCAATATACTACATGAGCAAAAAGTTTACCGACTGTGAACAACGTTATTCACTGCTCGAGAAAACTTGCTGTGCTTTAGCGTGGGCTGCTCGCTGACTGAGACAGTATATGTTGACCCACACTACCTTATTGATCTCAAAGATGGACCCTGTCAAATACATATTTGAGAAGCCAGCTCTTACCGGACGGGTTGCAAGATGGCAAATGATTCTCACAGAATATGACATTCAGTACACATCTCAGAAAGCCATCAAGGGCAGTGTATTGTCTGAATATCTTGTTGAGCAACCTATTGATGACTACCAGCCTATGAGATTTGACTTCCCTGATGAAGACATCATGTTCATAAAAGCGAAAGATCATGAAGAGCCTATTCACACTGAAGGGCCTTGAAATTCTGTGATCAGGTATGAGATGTCCTAAGAGATGTCCCAACACTTAATAGGACATTTGACAGATTTAACCAAAACTTAAACAGCAAGAAAAGTAAACAACACAGAAGTTTGTTAACCCAGTTCAGTGTATAACCACACCTACATCTGGAGGCTACCAAGCCAGGAGGAAATCCACTATTAGTAATATTAATTCTAGACTTAAACCACCCTGTTTAATCTATCACTTAATACTTACCCAATGCAATTTCTACCTAAGACACACTTAGATAAGAGTACCCTACTCACTCCCCCTCAATCACACAGTGATCAAGTTTACAAGTTTACAGAAATTGAAGACATCCTTCAAACAATACAGCTTGATCTTACTTCACAGTTTCAATCAAGTCACAAATGCACTTTTGCTTAACAGCTCATAAAGTGGTACATAAAAACAACCTGCTATTAAAACACTAGACACCCTATTTGGTCTTCTGAAATTCGTACTCAATTCTATGAGTTTCTGTTGCTTAAATAGGTATCTGAATTTTGGGCTTTCTGTAGAATGATCCAGCCCTAATGTGCAGCAGCTGTCACCTTGAATTTAGGGTTTGTTACCTCCTATATTCTAGGTGATTTAGGTCTTCTGTTTTAATATGAATCTTCAATATAAAACACCCTACAGATGCGCCTTGTTCTGTTTTTATCCATCATTAATTAATTCCAGATACTTCTCCTTAAATATCTCTGATCAGTTAATCAATAATTAATTCTGGTAGCAGGTCTGAGATGTCTCAACATCTGTTGGGACATCCTGAAAAACTGAACTTAAGTTATTTACACAATGTCCCAACATCTGGTAGGACATCCTGAAATAAGTTCATATACTCTGTTTGCTAATGTCCCAACATCTGATAGGACATTCTGAACTGAATTTAACATTTCTTGTTTGGTCAAAAATTCTGCCAATTCTTAAACATCTACAAACTCCCCCTTTGGCTAATTTTTGGCTAACATCTTTTCTGGTTTTCAGAGTGCAGCAGAAGTTCTTTTTATCAGAGTATAGCATTACTTTTCTGTTGATTCTTATTTGAGATTACTCCCCCTCAAACATATATGTATCCAATCTTGATGCAACAGAAAAACACTATTCAGTTCAGAAGCAAACAAACAGATTTTTTCATTCATACTTAAACAGCAATTACATTTGATGTTGTTCTCCCCCTTGGTAGACACAAAATTAGGGGCCAAAGACACTATTACTGTCATTACATTGCTGTCATTACATTTGCCTCACATACATTGATCACTCAGATTCATCACTCTCAGTTGCTTCCTCAACTTCTGTTTCTTCATCAGCTTCTGTTTCATCATCAGTATCACTGTCTTCATCAGAGTTTGCTTTCTGGTCTTCTTCATTCTCCAACCTTTGAATGATTTCCTCAAGCTTCTGCTTTCTAGCTTCAAGCTCTTTGCAGGTGCTTTTGAGTTCAGCAATTAAAGCCTTCTTGGAGATGGGATTCTTAGCAGTTGAGGGACCAGCAGATGTCCCAGAAGGTGCTTCAACATCTGCAGCATGGTGACTGAGAAATAATTTGTAGTGAAAAGCCAGGGGGCTTTCTCTCTTGCAGACTGTGTCCTTCTCAGTTAAAATCCCAGGATATTGGCTTAATATTATACCACATAGCAATGAAGGAAAAGCTATTGGTAGCTTTGTTGCAGAAGAGCTGGCATGCTTCATGGTTTGATCAAAGATGAAAGCTCCATAGTCCATTTTGGTTTGAGATCCAACAACATATATAAATCTGGCTAGAGCAGTTGAGATTGAGGAAGTGTGGTTTGTAGGCACCCAATTAGCAGTTCCAATCCTGTTCAGCATGGCATACTTTCTGGTAAGCATGCTCACTGAAAGCTTACCCTTCACAGGCCATGCCTTGACCTGGTTTGCAGTGATCACTTTACAGACTTGATTATCTGTCTTACCTAGTTCATTGGGTCCATCTGTTTCTCTTCCTAGATACTCATTGATGATTTGAGGAGAAAACTGTACACATTTACCTCTAACAAAAACTTTTCTAAACTCAGAAGACTTACCATTTGAGCAATCCTCCTGAAGATTCACAATGAACTCTTTGACAAGAAGTTCATAGCAGGGAGAGAGGTCTGAGACTGTTTTGAATAGTCTTGCAGCAGAGATGAGGTCTATCAGTTCTGTGCACTCAAGTGCATTGCTGCTCAGTTCTCTTTCCAGGGCTACCCTTCTTTGGTACACATATTTCCACCTGTTCACACTAGAGACATGGTGAAATGATATGTTGTCCAAGGGAGCTTCTGGTACAGCAGTTGAAGCTCTGGATGTTGCTGGTCTCTTCTTGGGAGGAGATGTTGGGACATCTGATCCAACATCTGAATCTGATGATGTGGCAGCTTTCCTTTTCTGAGTTTGGACTTTACTCCATTGTTTTGATGGCCCAAAAGTGACTTTAGCCTTCCCTTTCTTTGGAGAGGCTTTCTTCTTTTCAGGAATTGCTGCTTCAGCTTGCAGCTTGCCCTTCCTGGACCTGAGTCTTTTAGCAATGCTGGGTTTCACAGATGCTATGATCTCTGCATTAGAGTCCTGCTCCAGATTGACCACTGGAGGAGATTGGGCAGCCTCCTCTTCAGCTGGTTGATCAGCAGGGATTTGATCTTCATTTGAGCCTTGAGCCTGTTCTTCAGAGACCTCTTCATCATTTTCATTTGAGGCTTTGTCCTCAGTTTGTTCCAGATCAACATCAGATGAGTTCTTTTTCTTATCTTCAGATGTTCCAACATTTGTTGGGACATCTTGTTCTGCAGCAGTGTCCTCTGTATCTTGAGCTGGTTCTTCTTGAGGTGCAGGAATGGTGTTCAAAGGAACAGAGATCCCTTTCACCACTCTTTGTTCAGAAAAAACTTGGTTGACAATCTCCTTGATGGAATCATCAACATATTTGGAGTATTTTGAGGACATGTTAGTAGGAGAGGGAATGCCTTTAGCTTTGCTTCTGATTTGATCTTTACCTCTCTTTGGTGTTCTTGCCTTTTTAGTGTGAGAGGCGCTTCCCCTGAGCTCGTCCAATGGTGTTGATGGCATTGGCACAACAGAGATTGGAGTGGCATGAACCACGTCTTCCTTGTTGAGAATTTCCTCAGCTGTTTTAGGGTTTTGAGACATTGTTGAGAAGATGGATGAACAACTTTAGGGTTTATGATTTCTGAAGGATTGAGAGTTAATGTGATTCGCTTGTGATGATATGATGAGAATCTTGATAGCTTCTTATAAGTAGTTACTAAATAAGTAGCCGTTACAGTCCAAATGATTAGGAATGGAGTTCCCAAGGATCTTGTCCAGACTAGGTTTGCCATCTGGAACTTATGCCATGCAATGTCATATGACATGTTGACACATCTCATTAACTGCTAAATATCACATAAACAGATTCCAAGTTTGCCCCTTAAGTTCTCAAATTGTGTAGCATCCAATGCTTTGGTAAAGATATCAGCTAATTGCAGATCTGTAGCAACATGCTCCAATGAAATCACCTTCTCTTCTACAAGATCTCTGATGAAATGATGTCTGATATCAATATGCTTTGTCCTGCTATGTTGAATAGGATTCTTTGATATGTTGATTGCACTTAAATTGTCACAGTACAATGTCATGACATCTTGTGGGACATTGTACTCAGTGAGCATCTGCTTCATCCAAACCAACTGAGAACAACTGCTACCTGCTGCTATATACTCAGCTTCAGCTGTAGATAAAGATACACAATTCTGTTTCTTACTGAACCAAGAAATCAGATTGTTTCCTAGAAAGAAGCATCCTCCTGAAGTGCTTTTTCTGTCATCAGCACTTCCTGCCCAATCAGCATCACAAAAGCCAGTGAGAATTGGTTTGCAACCATGAAAGTACATTATGCCATAGTCACAAGTACCATTAACATATTTAAGGATTCTCTTGACTTGATTAAGATGACTGACTTTTGGATCAGCTTGATATCTTGCACAAACTCCTACTGCAAAAGCAATGTCTGGTCTGCTAGCAGTCAAGTATAATAAGCTTCCAATCATGCTTCTGTATAAGCTTTGATCTACATTCTCACCCTTTTCATCTTTAGTCAGCTTCAAATGTGTGGGGGCAGGAGTTCTCTTGTGAGCAGTATTTTCCATTCCAAATTTCTTGACTATGTTCTTGGAATACTTGCTTTGAGAGATGAACATTGAGTCTTCCATTTGCTTTATTTGCAGCCCAAGAAAGTAGGTTAATTCTCCTACTAGGCTCATTTCAAATTCAGATTCCATCTGCTTGACAAAATGTTTGACCATCCTGTCAGACATCCCACCAAAGACAATGTCATCAACATATATTTGTGCAATCATGACATTTCCTTCTTCATCTTTAATAAACAGGGTTTTATCAATCCCACCTTTTCTGTATCCTTGCTTGATAAGATATGTGGTTAGTCTTTCATACCATGCCCTTGGAGCTTGCTTCAACCCATAAAGTGCCTTCTTGAGTTTGTATACATGATTTGGACAGCTTGGATCAACAAATCCTTTAGGCTGTTCTACATATACTTCTTCATTAAGATAGCCATTTAAAAAGGCACTTTTCACATCCATTTGAAATAGCTTGAACTTCAAGATACAAGCAATTCCCAACAATAGTCTGATTGATTCAAGCCTTGCTACTGGTGCAAAGGTTTCATCAAAGTCCACCCCTTCAATTTGAGTGTATCCTTGAGCTACAAGTCTAGCTTTGTTCTTTGTAACAACTCCTTGTTCATTTGACTTGTTCTTATACACCCATTTTGTTCCAATTACATTTATGTCATCAGGTCTAGGAACAAGATTCCACACTTCATTCCTTGTGAATTGACCTAATTCCTCTTGCATAGCACAAATCCAGTATTCATCAGTGAGAGCTTCCTTGACATTTTTAGGTTCTATTCTGGAGACAAAACAAGAACCTGAAATCACTTCTCTTGATCTAGTACTCACACCTCTGTTGGGATCACCAATTATCAAATCTTTGGGATGATCCTTTTGTATTCTGATGGAAGGAGGTTTGCTTGATTCTTCTGTCCTTGTATCAGTTTGAGTGAAGATATATTGATCATTCTTTTCTTCAGCTTCAATCTTGATATCAGCAGATGTTCCAACATCCTCTGGGACATCTGTAGGAGCATCATCAATTATCACATTTATGGATTCCATGATAACCTTGGTTCTAGAATTAAATACTCTGTATGCTCTGCTGTTTATGGAGTATCCAAGAAAAATCCCTTCATCACTTTTAGGATCCATTTTTCTTCTTTGCTCCCTATCTGCCAGAATGTAACATATACTTCCAAAAACATGGAAGTACTTAACTGTGGGTTTTCTGCCCTTCCAGACTTCATATAATGTGGACAAAGTTCCTTTCCTTAAAGTAACTCTGTTATGGATGTAACAGGCAGTGTTCATAGCTTCAGCCCAGAAGTATAGAGGCAACTTTTTAGCATGGATCATAGCTCTTGCTGATTCTTGAATGGTTCTATTCTTCCTTTCAACAATCCCATTCTTTTGAGGTGTGATAGGTGAATAATACTCATGATTGATTCCTTCTGAAGAACAGAAATCTAAGAACTTTTGATTCTCAAATTCCTTTCCATGATCACTTCTTATTCTGATCACACAGCTGGATTTTTCCCTTTGCAATCTTTGACATAATTCTTTGAATACATCAAATACATCTGACTTTTCTTTGATGAAGTTTATCCATGTATATCTTGAAAAATCATCAACCACAACATAGGCATACCTCTTACCACCAAGACTTTCAACCTGCATAGGTCCCATAAGATCCATATGTAGAAGTTCCAAAACTTTGGAAGTTGTCAGATGTTGGAGCTTTGGATGGGACATCTTGGTTTGCTTGCCTATTTGACATTCACCACATATTTTGCCATCATCAATCTTCAGTTTAGGAATACCTCTTACAGCATCCATAGATATGATCTTCTTTATGCCTCTGAAATGAAGATGACCTAGTCTTTGATGCCACAGTTTCACTTCTTCTTCTTTAGCTTGAGAGCAGGTTGAAGTGAGACTGAGATTTTGGGATTCCCACATGTAACAGTTGTCTTTAGATCTGGCTCCTTTCATGACAACTTCTTGTTCTTTGTTAGTCACTATGCATTCTGATTTGGTAAAGTTTACACTGTATCCCTGATCACATAGTTGACTTATGCTGATCAGGTTAGCAGTTAAACCTTTAACTAGCAGCACATCATCTAGTCTTGGAACATCTTGACAATCCAAGGTTCCAACTCCCTTGATTTCTCCTTTAGCTCCATCTCCAAAGGTAACATACCTAGATGAATGTGATTTTAAGTTTACTAACAAATTCTTCAATCCAGTCATGTGTCTTGAGCATCCACTGTCAAAGTACCAGTCTTCTTTAGCTGATACTCTCAGAGATGTATGTGCTATGTATGCAGTATTTTTCTTTGACCAGATGAGTTGAGATTTCTTTTGATGCCTCTGCCCTGTGTGTTGTTAAGCTGATCTCCAAGCTTGATTGTTGATCTGGTTCTTGGGTATGTGGCTTTGATCAGTCTGAATGTCAGCTTTTGGTCTCCAAACCTTCTTGATGACCTCTGTCTTCTGCTTAGAAGGTTGTTGATTTCTTTGATGTCTATGCAGCACTTTCTTGGTACCTTCTACTTTCTGTTTGGAAGGTTGCTGATACATCTGATTTGGATATCCATGTAGCTTATAACAGTGAGGTTTGATATGCCCAAATCTTCCACAGTGATGGCATCTCCATCTTTGATACTTCTTCTTCATTTTGTTCTTTCCAGAATGTTGAGACATCTGTTGGAACATTATGTTTGTCTTTGTGTTCTGATGTTGGAGCATCTGTTGGGACATCTTGTTTGACTGTGTAGTTTTTGAAGTAGTTTTGCTAGAGCTGGCTTCATCTCTGTTATATCCCAGTCCACTTTTGTCCCCTGAATGTTTATTATTGCTGAGAATAACATCCAGTGTATTTGAGCTGCTGTTCAACATTTTAACAGATTTGGACATATGTTCCAACTTAGAGTTGAGAAGAGTTACTTCACTTTTCAAGGTATCAATGATTACTTGATCACTTTCTTTTTCATCTTCTAATACCTCATTCTGCTTCTTTAGCTTTATAACCTCACTGCATATTTCAGTGTTTCTCTTGTATAGATCTTTGAAAGCTTGCTCAAGATCTGCATAAGTAAGCTCTCCACAACTGGAATCACTATCATATTCACACAGTCCAGCTAAAGTAGTAAAATGCTTAGCTGATTCTTCTTCTGAATCTCCTCCTGAGTCTTCATCAGACCAGGTTACAGATAGTCCCTTCTTTTGTCTTTTTAAGAAGGTAGGACATTCCTTCTTGATGTGTCCATATCCTTCACATCCATGGCACTTGATTCCTTCTTGACTGGTCTTTTCAGCATAATTTGACTTTTTATTAGCATCATAAGGTCTCCTGTTCTCAGAAGAGTTTGTGTATTTTCCATTGGATTTGGATTTGCCATCCATTCCTCTGAAAATCTGTTTGACTTGTCTTCCAAGCAAGGCAAGGTTTTCTGATAAGCTTTTATCATTTGCTGATTCATCATCCTCTTCTTCATCTGTATTTGACACCAAGGCTATGCTTTTGTTCTTTTTGACATTTGTGTCATTCATTCCCATCTCAAAAGTTTGAAGGGAACCAATGAGTTCTTCAACTTTCATGGAGCATATGTCTTGAGCTTCTTCTATTGCAGTGACTTTCATGTCAAATCTTTTTGGCAAAGATCTGAGAATCTTTCTTACTAGCTTTTCATCAGTCATCTTTTCTCCCAAAGCTCCAGAAGTATTGGCTATATCCAAGATGTTCATATAGAACTCATGAATTGATTCATCTTCCTTCATTCTCAAGTTTTCAAACTTGGTGGTGAGAAGTTGAAGTCTTGACATTTTTACTTTTGATGTTCCTTCATGAGTTGTTTTGAGAGTATCCCAAACATCTTTGGCCAGCTCACAATGATGCACAAGTCTGAAAATGTTCCTATCAATGCCATTGAATAAAGCATTTAAGGCTTTTGAGTTGCCTAGTGCTGAGTCTTCTTCCTCCTTACTCCATTCTTCTTCAGGTTTCAGCACTTTTGATCCATCTTTGGTGTCTTGAACAGGATGATCCCATCCAACATTGACTGCTCTCCATGCCCTGTTGTCAAGTGACCTTAAGAATGCAATCATTCTTGGCTTCCAGTAGTCATAATTAGATCCATCCAGTATAGGTGGTCTATTTACTGACCCTAAATCTCTGTCCATGTTACAGAATTTGTATTCCCTAGATCTCACCCAGTATAAACAGGCAGGGTGCCTGCTCTGATGCCAATTGAAATTCTGTGATCAGGTATGAGATGTCCTAAGAGATGTCCCAACACTTAATAGGACATTTGACAGATTTAACCAAAACTTAAACAGCAAGAAAAGTAAACAACACAGAAGTTTGTTAACCCAGTTCAGTGTATAACCACACCTACATCTGGAGGCTACCAAGCCAGGAGGAAATCCACTATTAGTAATATTAATTCTAGACTTAAACCACCCTGTTTAATCTATCACTTAATACTTACCCAATGCAATTTCTACCTAAGACACACTTAGATAAGAGTACCCTAATCACTCCCCATCAATCACACAGTGATCAAGTTTACAAGTTTACAGAAATTGAAGACATCCTTCAAACAATATAGCTTGATCTTACTTCACAGTTTCAATCAAGTCACAAATGCACTTTTGCTTAAAAGCTCATAAAGTGGTACATAAAAACAACCTGCTATTAAAACACTAGACACCCTATTTGGTCTTCTGAAATTCGTACTCAATTCTATGAGTTTCTGTTGCTTAAATAGGTATCTGAATTTTGGGCTTTCTGTAGAATGATCCAGCCCTAATGTGCAGCAGCTGTCACCTTGAATTTAGGGTTTGTTACCTCCTATATTCTAGGTGATTTAGGTCTTCTGTTTTAATCTGAATCTTCAATATAAAACACCCTACAGATGCGCCTTGTTCTGTTTATATCCATCATTAATTAATTCCAGATACTTCTCCTTAAATATCTCTGATCAGTTAATCAATAATTAATTCTGGTAGCAGGTCTGAGATGTCTCAACATCTGTTGGGACATCCTGAAAAACTGAACTTAAGTTATTTACACAATGTCCCAACATCTGGTAGGACATCCTGAAATAAGTTCATATACTCTGTTTGCTAATGTCCCAACATCTGATAGGACATTCTGAACTGAATTTAACATTTCTTGTTTGGTCAAAAATTCTGCCAATTCTTAAACATCTACAGGCCTGACCCGGAAGAAAAATGGACTATGATGTTTGATGGGGCTGTTAACATGAATGGTCGTGGTGTTGGTGCAGTACTCATTACACCTAAGGGAGTTCACATGCCTTTCTCGGCAAAACTCACCTTCAACTGCACTAACAACGAAGCTGAATACGAAGCTTGCATTATGGGTCTTGAGGAAGCTATTGACCTCAGGATCAAGACGTTGACTGTATTCGGAGATTCAGCTCTGGTAGTTAATCAAACCAATGGCAAATGGTACACACACCAGGATCATCTGATACCTTACAGGGATTATACAAGGAGGTTATTGACTTTCTTTACAACGGTCAAGCTTGAGTATATCCCTCGAGATGAGAATCAGTTTGCAGATGCCCTGGCTACCATTTCATCCATGATCAAAGTTCAAGCTGCCAACTTTGTACCTCATATTTCAGTGTCCAGACTTGATAGACCGGCGTATGTATTTGCAGCAGACACCGTAAAAGATGATAAGCCTTGGTTCCATGACATTAAGTGCTTCTTGGAGGATCAAACATACCCACCTGGGGCATCTTCCAATGATAAGAAGACTTTGAGAAGGCTTGCTGGTAGTTTCTTTCTGAACACTGACGGTTCCCTGTACAAGAGAAACTTTGATATGCTGCTCCTCAGATGTGTTGATAGAACAGAAGCAGACTTGTTAATGCACGAGGTGCACGAAGGATCCTTTGGTACCCATGCGGGAGGGCATGCCATGGCTAAAAAGTTGCTAAGATCAGGCTATTACTGGATCACAATGGATGCCGACTGTTGTGCTTACGCCAGGAAATGCCATAAATGTCAGATCTATGCGGATAAAGTACATGTGCCTCCCAATCCGTTGAATATAATGTCTTCGCCCTGGCCCTTTGCCATGTGGGGCATTGACATGATTGGCAAGATTGAACCGACTGCTTCAAATGGCCACAGATTCATCTTGGTCGCCATTGACTACTTCACCAAATGGGTCGAAGCAGCTTCCTACGCCAATGTTACAAGGCAAGTGGTAGCCAGATTTCTGAAAAGAGATATCATCTGTCGATACGGAGTTCCCGAGCGAATCATTACTGATAATGGTTCTAACTTAAACAACAAAATGATGTCTGAGCTATGCCGGGACTTCAAGATCCAACACCACAATTCTTCTCCTTACAGGCCAAAGATGAACGACGCTGTTGAGGAAGCTAACAAGAATATCAAGAAGATTGTGCAGAAGATGGTAGTCACCTACAAAGACTGGCATGAGATGCTACCGTTTGCCTTGCATGGGTACCGCACGTCAATCAGAACATCCATTGGGGCAACACAGTATCAGCTTGTGTATGGTATGGAGGCAGTCCTACCTGTTGAAGTTGAATTACCTTCCCTACGGGTATTGATGGATGTTAAGCTGAACGAAGCAGAATGGGTCCAATCCCGATACGAACAACTGAGTCTGATCGAAGAGAAGAGATTGGTTGCAATCTGTCATGGGCAGTTGTATCAGAAAAGAATGAAGAGAGCCTTCGATCAGAAAGTCTGGCACCGAGAGTACCAAGTAGGAGATCTTGTGCTGAAGAGAATTCTCCCTCCTCATACAGACCGCAGAGGCAAATGGACTCCGAACTATGAAGGACCATTTGTAGTAAAGAAATTTTTCTCCGGTGGAGCACTGATGCTCAACACCATGGATGGTGAAGATTTCCCGTCCCCTGTGAATTCAGATGCAGTTAAAAAATACTTCGCATAAAAATGACCCGCTGGACATAAAAACAGAATGTAAGTCCAGGCAAAAACAGGGCATCCCGGCAAGTCAAAGACAGAATAAAAGACTTGGGCAAAAATAAGGGAAATAAACAAAAAAAATTGTACACCCGCTGAGTTGAAAAGCCGCATTGGACAACTCAGGCAAAAATGGGTATCCCGATGGATTGAAAACCCGAAAGGGTGATCCATGCAAAATAAGGGAATAAGCGAAGAACTGCATTCTGAATTCGTCTGTATCGCCTACGACATGGTAAACCTCGAAAGGATCAAGCTTCTGTCAGAATCAGCCTTCTTCAGAAAGCAAGACGAGAAGAACTTCAAATGTCATACGAGTCATAGCAAGAGGGAAGCTCTTTAAAGCGTCGTCAACATTGCCAACATTTTGTTTCTCAATTTGTAACAATCTCCTCATTTCAGGAGATTCGTTTCTTTGACTGTATCTCGCCAATTCAGGGCACACGGATTAATAAAAACAGATTTTCAGTCAAGTTTCACCTCGTACACTTCATTTTATTTGCAAAGAATGTCTGATATCTTTAAAATACTGATTGCATGAATACAGATGCTTATCCTAAAAAAAAATAAAAACTACGTGCTTGCAAGAAATATACTTACTCTCGGGAGTGTCTCACTCCTATGACGGAACCCGGCAAGAGATGCCTCGGGACTACTTGTGCGTTTCTCTGTCTTTGCAGGATTGCAGGTATTCAAAAGCGCAACATGGGGCATGAAAGCTTCACCCCAGCAAGCTGGCAAATCAACACTCACTCAGTCTTAGCACTCAAGGTGTTTTCTCCCCAGCTGAGTTGCCACTTGTTGCTTCTCCCAGCCGAGTTGCCAATCATTCTTCCTCAGTCAAGTACAAAAGCCAGGGAACCATCTCCCCACAGAGTTTCAGCCTCTATCCAGAAGAGCAACGCACGAAGGAATCACAACAGAGTGACGAAAGATCCTACAAACCCCAGCTGGGTCCCTCATTTACAGGAATAGGTCTATCATTGACCCATTTCCCCAAGCAGAATCATTTCATCAGATCTACCAATGATCTCATCCCCAGCTGGGATGTTCATTTCAAGCAGATCAACCAGAGATCTTCACAGCAATGGGATCCGAATCCCGGATCGGGATCTCTTGCATAATCATAGCATTCGCATCATATTCACCCCACAAAGCGTAGCATTCCGTCTAATATGGAGCATTACGGCAAAAATCAAACATATAGCATAATCATAAGTCATGGTCTGAATCAAACACTTGTGAATATTATCAACCCATCGACAATATACAGAATACCCCCCGGGTTCCTCAGCAAAAGCAGTTGCCTCACATTCACCAATACAAATACACCCTCCTTGTGGCACTCGGTCGTGTCATCATTCCCCAGTAAAGTCGCCCGAGCTTTTCTTTACAAACAAACACTTGTATATTACAGATACTTCTCGACACCCGTCCGTGTCATATCCCCAGCAGAAATCCAAAGACATCCCCTTTGCACTCACAAATATATATAACTTCCTTGACATCCGTCCATGTCATATCCCCAGCACAGTAACATAAACACTTTGTATACCAGATATTTGTTTATACTATACTCTTCTCCTTTCGACACTCGTCCGTGTCACTTCCCCGGCAGATTGAACGCTCCTCTATACACCACTCATACTTATCATACTTATACAGATACTCGTCCGTATCTTGTACACACCGTTTATATCCCCACAGATTCAACACTCGTCCATGTTCTTTGTTAACCAGTTGGTGCTCGTCCGTACCATTATCTCAGAACACGCGTCAAGCGTTTGTTTCTACTTGATACTCGTCCGTATCATAGTCTTAAGGATGCTCGTCCGCATCTTTAATCCATACACTGTGTCTTCTTGAATATAGAAACTTGTCTGTGTCTGCTATTCCCTAGAAGAGTCCCTTCAGATTCAACACTCGTCCGTGTTCCTTGTTAACCAGTTGATACTCGTTCGTATCATCATCTCTGAACACGTGTCAGCGTTTGTTTCTACCTGATACTCGTCCGTATCATAGTCTTAAGGATGCTCGTCCGCATCTTTAATCTATACACATCCAGACACTTATACCTTTTATTTCTTGGATATAAACACTCGTCCGTGTTTACTATTCCCCGGTAGATCGCCCGCAAAGCAGATTTCTTTTTTATCTGACATTCGTCCTATGTCATGATTCAACCCTGAGAGCAGCCGTACCCTGCTAGGTGGTCGTCCTCCACCTCTTGATGATCGTCCTTCATCATGCTCATCCGATGGCCGTCCCCATCGTCGACCTTTTCTATCCGACATTCGTCCTATGTCGTGATATTTAGCAGCCGTCCCCTGCTAGGTGATCGTCCTTCACCTCTTGATGATCTTCCTTCATCACTTTATCCAATGGCCGTCCCCATTGTTGATTATGGTTATCTGGCGTGCGTCCTACGTCATGATAAACCTTGAGAGCAGCCGTCCCCTGCTAGGTGGTCGTCCTCCACCTCTTGATGGTCGTCCTCCATCATGCTCATCCGATGGCCGTCCCCATCGTTGACTTTTTATCCGGCATTCGTCCTATGTCGTGATACTTTCGGCAGCCGTACCCTGCCAGGTGGTCGTCCTCCACTTTAGATGACCGCCCCTCATCTTAACCCTAACAGAGCAGCCGTCCCCTGCTAGGTGATCGTCCTTCACCTTTGATGACCGTACCTCATCATCTGTTTATTTCATTTATTCTTTAACCCGATGGCCGTCCCCGTCGGGGTCCCTTTTCTTTTAGCCCGATGGCCGTCCCCATCGTCGTTTACTTTACTTTATGAACTTGATGGCCGTCCCCGTCATGTTTCATCAATCCCCAGAGAATCTTACAACTTTATCTTGATGGCCGTCCCCATCATAATCCCTTTTACCCCCAGCATGTCGGCCGTCCCCGTCATTGTTTTATTTGTCGCATTTTTCCCAGCATGTCGGCCGTCCCCGTCATTGCTTTATTTTTCGCGCTTTTCAGCATGTCAGCCGTCCCCGTCATTGCTCTTCACCCAGCAGTCGTCCTCTGCTCGACGGTCGTCCTCCGTCGCCTATACTCTATAATATACTTTGTTTTCCTTTACAAATCTATATCCCTTTTCTTCTTCATTCTGTGAGTGCAAACTTTGGACTGTCTTTGGTATTCAACCACAAGTTATCTTGTTTGCCTGTTAAGCAGTAGCTAACATCCTGCACAGCTAACTCATGTTTGAATAGGGGCAGCTGTAAACACCCCAAATTTTCCCTCACCCTTTTTACACCATGGCTTGTGATCTTTTCATATGCATAAACACCATCATAGCATCTCATACCACAATTTTGATTCACTGCATAGATTCAAAGTCATCTGCATCTAGGGTTTGTGATCTGAGCAATCCAAGAGCTTCTTGGGCCACTCCAAAGGCCATCAATCACTTAAAAGGGGTCCATGTGTGTTCAAGCATCATTTTATATCCTCTCAAAGTCAAAAATGTCAAAGGATCACAAGAACTAGAATTGGTATGGAAGCAGAGCCAGGCTTGACTGCACAGATGACCTAAAATTAGGGTTTTTGGTTCAGAGGCCATAACTCCAATTTTTTTGGTCATTCTTGTTTCTATTGGTCTCTATATGGTATAGGGAGTATGCATATCAATTTTCATGAAGAAGTTCCATGGGGAAGTCATCTGATCAAGAGTTGACTTTTCAAGCAAGTCAGTGCAAAATCAGGGCATCTGAGGCCCCCAATGACCCAACCAAAGGGTGTTATTCATCATTTTGATTTTATATGATCTTTATTTGATCATGGAAGATGTTGGAAGTTCACAAAATTGCAAAATTTCAAGTCTTTTGCAATGTTGACTTTTTGGGCAAGTTTGACTTTTAATGAAATTGTCATTTTAGGCAACTTTTTCAACCCTTACTTTTTGATTCAAAAAAGCCTCAAATGGAAAAACTTTGGTCATGAAAGTTGTAGAATAGATCTTTCCCTTTTCAAAAAGTACAATAACATGACCTAATTCATTATGGATCAAAAGTTATGGTTTGTCAAAGTTGGCAAAAATCACATAATTTCAAAGTTTCTACCAAAGAGGTATTTTGCAAAAAGACTTGATCAAGTGTTCTAAAGCTATCAAATGCACTTCTAATCCACACAACATGATCACACAACATTCAAAAATCATAATGGGCCAAGGGATCACATGTTTTATGGCCTATGGAGCAAGACTTTTTCATAAGGATCAAAGGCAAGCCAAGTTGCAAAATCCATCATAGCTTCTCATCCACTTGCTGGCTAGCTTGCTGAACCACCCTAGGCCTTTTCCCTCATCATGCTGCGTAGGACACACTTGTTGTACTAGGCTAGCAAGTGGCCCATGCTTCTCTTACACAAACTTGACCTTTTGGCAAAAGGACCCATACCAATCAATAAAGCACATGTCACTTCTTCTGACCAATCCCAATTGTTTATACTAATCAAATGCAAGCCAAACATAACAAGACACAAGCCTGAAAGCTCCAAGAACACAGCATACTCAAAAATCCTCTCATTTGCAAAAGCCTTCGAATCTCTTGATTCAGCCATCAAATCTTCAAACTTTTTTCACCATTCAACTCCACAAACCTTGATGATCATTTCCCTGCCCTCACTTTGCCCTAAAACCTCCACAATCAAAAACACGATTTTCACATTTCATGAACTGAGATTCTGCAAACTCTCTCCAGAGGCTATTTAAACTCCAACCAAGCATTGCAAGCTTCTTAGGAGGATCATTGGAGTGGATTTGAGGCAAAGAACTGGCCAGAAAGCCCCTGATTCGAAAGCTCAAGCTCAGGTAGCCATGGCATTTATTTTTCCAGAACTCTCATTTTATGTTATAGAATGATTCTACATGCTTCACTGATTGCCATGATGTGTTTAGTTTTGAAAATAGTTGATAAATGAGTATTTCACAAGCTTCTGAAATTTCTGTGTTCTTTTTCGTTTTGCTTCGATTCATGGATTTGATGATGAATAAATGATTTTTGGTGAGTGATTCTTGTTGGGGATGTTATGGGGATCATTTCTGGAAAGTTAGAGGGTTTGGGGATGCGTAGAGAGTGAGATAGCATAAGTGGCTTGCCGGAGAAGATGACCGGAACACTGTTCCGGTCATCTGAAAGTGATTAGGGTTTCTGATTAGGGCTTAATCATAATTAAGCAAGTTTGAATTCAGGCCGTCCAGATGCGCGCGCTAGTCTTTCCCTCCATTGCCAGTTTGAACCACAGCCCTTGATTGCGCTGACTTTCTCTTTATTTCATTTTTATTTTATTTGTTTCATATTTAATTTGTTCATTTTATTAAAAATAGCAAAAATTATTCAAAAATTCTGAAATTTTTTATACAAACTTTTATTTAATTTCAGAAACCAAAAACATTTTTATTTTTATTTTTTGCATTCAAAAATATTTTTAAATCATTTAAAAGTTTATTTTTAATTAATTAATGAGAATTAATTAATTAAAAATACTTTTAGGTATTTAAAAATCACCAAAAGATTCATGAAACATTTAAAACCATTTAGAAACATTGTCCAACCCTCAAACCAAATTTCTTTTTTGATCATGATGCATTTTGATAATTTTTCATGGAATTAATTTCATTTCAAAGCATTATTTTGATCCAATGTTCAAAAATTCATTTCTGCCTAGTCTTTGAGAGTTGGACTTTGATTCTTTTTGCATTGTGTTTAGCATATCATGTAGTTTGTAAGATTAAATTGGTTTGATTTGATCTTTCATTTTCCATTTGTTTGGCATTTTTCTTGTTAAGGTACCCAAAAACCCTAGAAATTTTAGGAAATTCATAACTCAAATTAGGTTAAGATTTGGAACCTCTCCTTTGGGCAGTGAGTTAATGTAGGGTTAGGGTTCCTTGGAATGCATTTTCAAATTTTTATCTTGATGTTTGCTTCTGATTTTGGTTTTTGTTTGAGGCATTGATCATAAACCCTAATTTGAACTTCCATATGCATCCATCTTGCATTTGCATTCATACCTTGACTTGCCATAGCATTTTGTGCATCCATTTGGTTCATTGAACATCTTAAGACATATTAGAAGCATGTTTGATCATTGCATCTTGCATTTGCCATGTTGTATGCCATTTGCACTTCATAACATTTCATGTATGATCATGGTTCTTAACTTGCTTCATCTGCATCCATAAGTTTGTATGATCATCCCCATGCTTTGTTTCATGTTTTCATCATCTCTTAACATCATTATCATCTCATATATGCTTCTGGTTTGGATTTACATCATACCATTTCATTCCATTTTGCATTGCATTGCATTCCTTTCACTAACTTTTCAGGTGGTAAGCAATTTTGAGAAGTGAATTTTCCTTCACTTCTCACAACTTCTTTTCATCTCTTTTATGCATCCATACTGCATTTTGTTATGTGTTTGAGATTGAGCTTGCTCTTTCTTCTCCTTCTTACTTTCTTTCCTCAAGTGACTTGACTTCTTGAATGAAGCAAGTTACTTTGCTTTCTCCTGATCCTTTCATCTGTTTCCTGGTGGTTCCATTGAAGACTTCTCTTGTAAACTTCACAAACTTTAGGAACAACCAAGCATGACAATAATTAGGGTTTTGATTAGTCCCCCACTTAGGTTTACCTTTGTGTCTCTTTGAGTTTTCTCTTCTCACCTCATAATCAGGGACTAAACCCTAAAGGTTTTAAGGCTTTGTGATTAAGCTTATGCCTGCATCCTTCTATTAGGATGGAGTGTATAACTTTAATCCTAAGTGTTAAACCCTTAATGTGCTTAAATCTCTTAGTCAATTCACATAATAATCATCAAGACATCACACTTGTAACTTGGGCCTTGCATTAGGGTTCTAATTCTTCCTTAATTGGTTAAGAAGGACTAACCCTAGTGTTAATGGACAAGTCCCCCTCAAGTTGTCTTACAAACCATAAAATTCACTTCATCATCTCACAATTAAATAAAATCCACTTAATAAAGGCTTTGTTTTGTCATAAGTTTAATCCCTAATCATGGATTAAGTTGAGGAGCTTTCCTCAGCATAAACATTCTCATTTATTATCCTTCTATTAGGATGGTGTAATGAGTCTGTTTAATCCCTGATTATGGCTTAATCTCATTACTTAACACTAAACAAAAATACCAAAAAACATCTAAATAATCACAAGTAGGTTAATGATCTTAATCCTACACCATGGTGATTAAGTGTGAGAAACTGACTTCACACTTAAGGCATTCTCATTACCCCTAATCAGAGGGAAGATGTGATGAGTTTACTAAATCCATTGGTTTAGGCTTAAGCTCATTAACTTATGACAAACTTTCAAAAGCAATAAAAGACTGAAAACACAAAAACAAACAATAATCGTCTCCTCCGGGATTCTTTTCTCATCTCATTCACTCATAAACGAGAACTCGCTTCTTCCGTCTAATGCAAGACAGTTTGCACCTGAGCCAGACAGGTCATACACTTGAGCATAGACAAGTAAGCAGTTCATCAGTCAATTCATCTTTCAGTCTCTTTGAGTCGAACTACGGTGTTCTGACTTCCTCATTGCACGAGAGGATACGTAGGCATAACTTAACAGTTATCGAACAAAAGTCTCTGTATATTCCCCCTCTTTCAGTATCATTCTTTAAGCCTCATAGTCTTGAGCATCTTATTCCTGTTCTTACACTGGCACTGTACATTCATACACTTCACATTCTTTTACACTGACACTTGCATTCTTTCCAGCTTTCTTTACACACAAATTACACTGACACTACCCCTTTAAAACACTAATCTTTTAAGCGTGGATCCCGTCGAGTACGACGGACAATCTGGGTGCTAATACCTTCCCAGGTTGTAACCAACCCCCTTTCTCAGTCTCTCTGGTTCGCAACCGTCTTATCCATATCTTTCTAGGTCTATGCAGCATTGCCTTTCCTCCAGGATAAAAATGCCTAGCTGGCGACTCTATTCATTCCCTGTGAGTTCACTCCTGTGTGTTCTCACACCCTCCCTTCGCCGACCGTTCGCGTCTGTACCTTTATCTGGGCCATTCCCATTTATCGGGAGCGACACCTTCAACCTCCAACATCGCCGACCGTCCGTGTCTGTACCAGGACGAGAGTCCGGGGAGCGACAGCTTGGCGACTCTGCTGGGGAAAAGATTTGCAACTAGGGCTTCTATTTCTCTTGTGGGTTTCTCCTAGCGCTTGTTTGTTTGTGTTTACTGGGGGTGTTATGTGCTATGTGTGTTTTTTTTTTCTTTATTTATTGCTTTATGTACAGCTTTATTGAAATTCTGTGATCAGGTATGAGATGTCCTAAGAGATGTCCCAACACTTGACAGATTTAACCAAAACTTAAATAGCAAGAAAAGTAAACAACACAGAAGTTTGTTAACCCAGTTCAGTGTATAACCACACTTACATCTGGAGGCTACCAAGCCAGGAGGAAATCCACTATAAGTAATATTAATTCTAGACTTAAACCACCCTGTTTAATCTATCACTTAATAACTACCCAATGCAATTTCTACCTAAGACACAACTTAGATAAGAGTACCCTACTCACTCCCCCTCAATCACACAGTGATTTTGTTTACAAGTTTAATGAAATTGAAGTCATACTTCAAACAAAACAGCTTGATCTTACTTCACAGTTTCAATCAAGTCACAAATGCACTTTTGCTTAAAAGCTCATAAAGTGGTACAATTAAAACAACCTGCTATTAAAACACTAGACACCCTATTTGGTCTTCTGAAATTCGTACTCAATTCTGTGAGTTTCTATTGATTAAATAGGTATCTGTAATTTGGGCTTTCTGTAGGATGATCCAGCCCTAATGCACATGCAGCTTCCACCTTGAATTTAGGGTTTGTTACTTCCTAGATTCTAGATGATTTAGGTCTTCTGTTTTAATCTGAATCCTCAATATAAAACTCCCTACAGATGCGCCTTGTTCTGTTTTTATCCATCATTAATTAATTCCAGATAACTCTCCTTAAATATCTCTGATAAGTTAGTCAATAATTAATTCTGGTAGCAGGTTTGAGATGTCTCAACATCTGTTGGGACATCCTGAAAAACTGAACTTAAGTCATTACCACAATGTCCTAACATCTGGTGAGACATCCTGAAATAAGTTCATATACTCTGTTTGATAATGTCCCAACATTTGATAGGACATTCTGAACTGAATTCAATATTTCTTGTTGGTCAAAAATTCTGCCAATTCAAGACATCTACAAACTCCCCCTTTGGCTAATTTTTGGCTAACATCTTTTCTGGTTTTCAGAGTGCAGCAGAAGTTCTTTTATCAGAGTATAACATTACTTTTATGTTGATTCATATTTGATATTACTCCCCCTCAAACATATATGTATCCAGTTTTGTTGCAACAGAAATATTTATCAAAACACACTGATTCAGTTCAGAAACAAACATATTTTTCATTCATAATTAAACAGCAATACATTTTGTTGTTGTTGTTCTCCCCCTTGTTAGACACAAATTTTGGGGCCAAAGACACTAATCCAGAATTACAATGCAGTGCTGTCATTACATTTGCCTCACATACAGATAATCACTCAGACTCATCACATTCAGTTGCTTCATCATCCTCAGTTTCTTCAGCATCCTCAGTTTCTTCATCAGAAGCAGCTTTCTGATCACCTTCACTTTCCAGCCTTTGGATGATTTCTTCAAGTTTCAGCTTCCTTGCTTCAAGTTCTTTGCAGGTGCTCTTTAGTTCAGCAATCAATGCAACCTTGGAGATTGGAGTCTTGGCAGTTGAAGGACCTGCAGATGTCCCAGAGGGTGCTTCAACATCTGCTGCATGATGACTGAGAAACAGTTTGTAGTGAAATGCCAGAGGGCTTTCTCTTTTGCAGACTGTGTCCTTTTCAGTGAGGATTCCAGGGTATTGATTGAGCACTATACCACACAGCAAGGAGGGAAAAGCTATTGACAGCTTTGTTGCAGAAGAGCTAGCATGCTTCAAGGTATGATCAAATATGTAAGCACCATAATCCAGCTTAGTCTGAGTTCCCACAACATAGATAAACCTGGCCAGGCCAGTGGATATTGAAGATGTGTGGTCGGTAGGCACCCAGTTTGCTGTACCAATCCTGTTCAGCATGGCATATTTTCTTGTTAGCATGCTCACTGACAGCTTTCCTTTAACTGGCCAAGCCTTGACCTGGTTTGCAGTGATAACCTTGCAGACTTGGTTATCAGTCTTCCCTAGTTCATTTGGACCCTCTGTTTCTCTTCTAAGGTATTGGTTGATGATCTGAGGAGAGAACTCTACACATCTACCTCTAACAAAGACTTTTCTAAATTCAGAAGACTTACCATTGGCACAATCTTCCTGAAGATTTACAATGAATTCTTTGACAAGAAGTTCATAGCAGGGAGAGAGATTGGAGACTGTTTTGAAGAGGCCTGCAGCAGAGATGAGATCAATCAGTTCAGTGCACTCAAGTGCATTACTGCTCAGCTCTCTTTCAAGGGAAACCCTTCTTTGGTACACAAACTTCCATATGTTAACACTAGAGACATGATGGAATGAGATATTGTCCAAGGGAGCTTCTGGAACAGCAGTTGAAGCCCTAGATGGTGCTGGTTTCTTCTTGGGAGGAGATGTTGGGACATCTGATTCAACATCTGAGTCTGATGGGGTGACAACTTTCCTCTTCTGGGTTTGGACTTTACTCCATTGTTTTGTTGGACCAAAGGCAGCTTTAGCTTTGTCTTTCTTTGGGGTAGCTTTCTTCTTCTCAGGAATTTCATGTTCTGCTTGCATCTTTCCTTTCCTAGACCTGAGCCTTTTGGCTATGCTAGGTCTTACAGAGGCTATGATCTCTGTATCAGAATCCTGCTCCAGGTTCACCACAGGAGGAGATTGAGCAGTCTCCTTGTAAACACCCCAAATTTTCCCTCACCCATTCACACCATGGCTTGTGATCATTTCATATGCATAAAATCAATCATAGCATCTCATATCACAGTTTTGATTCACTGCATAGTTTCTAAGTCATCTGCACCTAGGGTTTGTGATCTGAGCAATCTCAGGGCATCTTGAGCCACTCCAAAGGCCATCAATCACTTCAAAGGGATCCATGTGTGTTCAAGCATCATATTACATCCTCACAAAGTCAAAAATGCAAAGGAATCACAAGAACTAGGGTTTGAGTGGATGCAGAGCCAAGTCTGACTGCACAGTTGACCTAAAATTAGGGTTGTGGTTTCAGAGGCCATAACTCCAAATTTTTTGGTCATTCTTGTTTCTATTGGTCTCTATATGGTATAGGGAGTATGCATATCAATTTTCATGAAGAAATTCCATGGGGAAGTCATCTGATCAAGGGTTGACTTTTCAGACAAGTCAGTGCAAAATCAGGGCATCTGAGGCCCCCAATGACCCAACCAATGGGTGATCTTCATCATTTTGAGTGTATATGATCTTTATTTGATCATGGAAGAAGGTTGAAGTTCATGGAAATCAAGAATTTGGAAGTTTTGCAAATGTTGACTTTTTGGGCATAGTTGACTTTTCAAGAATGCTTCATTTTAGGTCATTTTTCAAGCCTTGATTCTTGATCCAAAAAAGCTTCAAATGGAAAAACTTTGGTCATGAAAGTTGTATATCTCATCTTTCCCTTTTCAAAAAGTACAAGAACATGATCAAACTCTTCTTGGATCAAAAGTTATGGTGTGGCAAAGTTGGCTAAAATCATTGATTTTCAAGGCATGCTTCAAATGAGAATTTTGCAAAATCATGATCCAAGGCCAATTGCAACCTCTAATTCATTTCAAACCATGACACAAACATTCCTTAGGCCTTAAAAGTCAGAATTGGACCAAGAATGCCCATGGTTTATGTTTGGTTGGCCAAAGAGATCACATGTGAACCAAAGGTGTAACAAGTTGCAAAACCACTCATTTCACTTCCTACAACTTGTGACATTGGCTGCTGACTTTGGCTAGCCTTTCCCCTCACCCCTTGCTGCGCAGCCCCATGCTTGTACTTTCCTAGATCATGAGCCATACTTTCCTTACACCAAATTTGACTTTTGAGCAAAAGCAAACTTACCAATCACTATAGGCCAGGTCACATCATCTGACCTATAGGATTAAAATACAATATCATTTGGCAAGCAAAAGGTATCAAGAGGCCAAGCTGAAACACTTCATATGATCACATACACCAAAACACTCCATCTTGCATCTTGCTTCGAATTTGTTTTCTCAGCTTGCAAACATAAAAACCATTTCCATAGATCAACTCACCACACTTCATAGACCTCAAACCACCAAGAGCCAGGCCTGAAACAAGCAAGAACACCCCACTGCCATTTCTCACCTCAACTTGCAGTTTCATTCGAAACTCTTTCCACAGCACACAAACATACAAACAAACACCACAGACCTTCTCCACTCACCATCTGGATCATAAAGAACCATTTACAATGACCTGAAACTGCCTGAAACTCCATTGCCATTTCTGACTGAGCTTGAGCAGAAGCTTGTCAAACTCCTCATCCAGCCAACATAAATTCCTTTTGAGCATTCAAACATCATCTAGGGATCAAGTGGAGTGGATTGCACTGAAGGAAGTGACCAGAAAGTCATCAGAGTGAAAGCTTCGAATCTCAGGTAGCTTGAAAAATATTTTTCCAGAAATCATTTTTCTTGTTCTAAACTTGCTCTTTGTGCCTTCCTGATCATGAATATGCTTTTAGTTTTTGAAATGGCTTTGAAATGAGTATTTAATTAGCTTCTGAAACTTGCGTGCCCTAGTTCTTATTTGCTTCGATTCAGCTTTGTTAGGGAAAATAAATTTGTTTTGAGTGAGGGTTTTGGTTCGTGAGGGTGTAAGGATCATTTCCCAGTTCTTGGATTTCATTTTAGTTAGCTTTTTGGGGTTTTGGGGATTTTTCAGGGGAGATGCTGGCCGGAGAAGACGACCGGAAGTCTTCTCCGGCAGCCTGAAAGCGTTTAAGCCCTAATTGTGTAATTAATTGCCATTTGAATATGGACCATTGGATGCGTTGACTCCATTGACCTCCCGCGCGTGTGAATGGTTTAGATCAAGCCATTATGCCCTAATCCACGTGTTTATTTTAATTAATCCATAATTAAATTAATCTAATCAGAAGCAATCCTGGCCTTCCAAAAACGCGCGCGGTCAACCCCTTTGAATCCAGAGTGAATCTCAGCCATCCTTTCTGATTACTTTCCCTTTTATTTAATTTTAATTCATTTTCTTTTCATTTTATTTGCATAATTTATTAAAAATAGCAAAAATGTCTTAAAAATTATGAAACTTTTTCTTAAAAGTTTTATTAATTTTTAAGACCCAAAAATATTTTTATTTTTATTTTTTATCATTAAAAAATATTTTTAAATATTTAAAATATTATTTTTAATTGATTAATGGAAATTAATTAATTAAAAATACTTTTAGGTATTTAAAAATCACCAAAAAATTCATGAAATGTTCTAAGACATTTAGAAACATTGTCAAACCTTCAAACCAAATTTCTTTTTTGATCTTGATGCATTTTGAGAATTTTCCATTGAATTAGATCATTTTTGGTGCATTATTTTGATCATAAGTTCAAAAATTCATTTCTGCCTATCTAAGAAGAGTTGGACATTGGTTCTTTTTGCTTTGTTTTGTGTTTAGCATGTAGTTTCAAGGATTAAATGGCCATGATTTGATCTTGCATTTTCAATTTTCTTGGCATTTCTTTTGTTTAGGAACCCTAAAAACCCTAATAACTTAGAAAAATCATAACTTGAGATTGGTTAAGAGTTGAGAGCCCCCCTTTGGACATTGGTTTAGTATAGGTTTAGGGTTTCTTTGGGTGGCATTTTCCATTTTTTACCCTAGGGTTTGCTTCTGTTTTTGGTTTTTGTTTGTTGATTGTTTCATAAACCCTAATTTGGGCTTTCCCTTCCATCCTTCTTGCATTCTCTTGCATAACATGACTTGCCATGACATTTCAAGCATCCATTTGATTCATTTGACATCTTAAGACATATAGAAAGCATGTTTGATCATTGCATCATGTATTTTCCATGTTGTATGCCATGTGCACTTCATAACTTTTCATGTATGTCCATGCTTCTTAGTTTGCCTCATTTGCATCCATGATCTTGTATGAACATCTCCATGCCTTGCCTCATGTTTGCAGCATCTCATAACATCATTTTCATCATCAACATGCTTCTGGTTTTGTTTAGCATCATACCATTTCATTTCATTTGGCATTGCATTGCATTTCTTTCTAACATTTCAGGTGGTAAGTAAACTTGAGAAGTGAATTTGCCTTCACTTCTCATAACTTTTCTTTTCATCTCTCTTGCATCCATTGCTGCATTTATGTATGTGTTTGAGATTGAGCTTGCTCATTCTTGTTCCTCCCACTTTCTTCCTTCAAGTGACTTGACTTCTTGAATGAAGCAAGTCACTTTGCTTCTCTTGATCCTGTTCATCTGCTTCCTGGTGGTTCTCTTTGAAGACTGTTCTTGAAAACCTCACAAACCTTAGGAACAACCAAGCATGACAATGAATTAGGGTTTTGACTAGTCTCCCCTCATAGTTTTACCTTTGTGTCTCTCTTTGAGTCTTCTCTTCTCATCTCATAATCAGGGACTAAACCCTAAAGGCTTTAAGGCTTTGTGATTAAGCTTATGCCTGCATCCTTCTCTTAGGATGGAGTGTATAACTTTAATCCTAAGTGTTAAACCCTTAATGTGTTTAACTCCTTTAATCAATTCACTTAATAATCATCAAGACATCACACTTGTAACTTGGGCCTTGCATTAGGGTTCTAATTCTTCCTTAAGTGGTTAAGAAGGACTAACCCTAGCGTTAATGGACAAGTCCCCCTCAAGTTGTCTTACAAACCCTAAAAAACACTTCATCCTCTTATCATTAACTAAAATCCACTTAACAAAGGCTTGTTTTGTCATGAGTTTAATCCCTAATCAAGGATTAAGTTGAGGAGTCTTCCTCAGCTTAAACATTCTCATCTATTATCCTTCTATTAGGATGGTGTAATGAGTCTATTTAATCCCTGATTATGGCTTAACCTCATTACTTAACACTAGACAAAACCACAAAAACACCTAAATAATCACAAGTAGGTTAATGATCTTAATCCTACATCAAAGGTGATTAAGTGTGAGATGCTGACTTCACACTTAAGGTATTCTCATTACCCCTAATCAGAGGGAAGATGTAATGAGTTTACTAACCCATTGGTTTAGGCTTAAGCTCATTAACTTATGACAAATTTTCAAAAGCAATAAAAGACTGAAAGCATAAAAACAAACAATAATCGTCTCCTCCGGGATTCTTTTCTCATCATCTTCACTCATAAACGAGAACTTGCTTCTTCCGTCTAATGCAAGACAGTTTGCACCTGAGCCAGACAGGTCATACACTTGAGCATAGACAAGCAAGCAGTTCACAGGTCAATTCATCTTTCAGTCTCTTTGGGTCGAACTACGGTGTTCTGACTTCCTCATTGCACGAGAGGATACGTAGGCATAACTTAACAGTTATCGAACAAAAGTCTCTGTATATTCCCCCTCTTCCCAGCTTTATTCTCTTAGCCTCATGATCATGAGCATACTTTTTATCCTTGCACTGACACATCATTATACACTTTACACTTCTTTTACACTGACACCTGTACATCCTTTTCCAGCTCCCTTTTTATACACACATTGCACTGACACTACCCCTTTAAAGCACAAATCTTTTAAGCGTGGATCCCGTCGAGTACGACGGACAATCTGGGTGCTAATACCTTCCCAGGTTGTAACCAACCCCCTTTCTCAGTCTCTCTGGTTCGCAACCGTCTTATCCATCTTTTTCTAGGTCTATGCAGCATTACCTTTCCTTCGGGATAAAAATGCCTAGCTGGCGACTCTATTCATTCTCCAGTGAGTTCACGGCTGTGTGTTCTCACTGTTCCCTTCGCCGACCATTCGCGTCCGTACCTTCATCTGATCCAGTTCATTTGTCGGGAGCGACAGCTTGGCGACTCTGCTGGGGACCCTTATATTGCAACCAGGGCTTCTGGTTCTTTTTGTGGGTTCCTCCTAGCGCTTGTTTGATTTGTGTTTACTGGGGCGTTATGTGCTTATTTGTGTTTGTATTTTTGTATTTATTTTTGCTTTATGTACAGTTGCTTTACTGCTTTCTTTATTGCTTTTGTATATATCATACTGTCATGCTGCTGGCTGGATCTGGTCTTTGTTTTGGTGGGTGGGTGATTCATTGAGAGTTAAGGTCCTATACCTGGGACCTGAGTGACACCTAGGCTAGAGTGAATCATATTCTTTCCCATTCCATTTCGGTCTGGTGCGGGAATATGAAACACGGTTCAGATATGGGTTTCTTCTTGAGAACTCTGTGTTGCAGATTTCCTGCAATGCTAGGGCTATCTGGGAAGCCTGCTAAGTCTGGATGACCTTTAGTATTGACCTTCAGAAACTGAGGTGAATTAGAGGAGGAAATTTTATGGTTATTGTAAACACTGTACCTCCGGGTTAGAAGTGTTTACACTTCTCATAACTAATCCGAGTCTGAGGATCCTTGTTCTAGAACACCACCTGTGAGGGGGTTGGGCTGTTTACAGGATTGCAGGTGCCTTGACCTCAGAATACCCTGTTACTTTGACTTGATTAAGAATACTCCATGTTGGGACAATTCTTGTGATTCTAAAACCCTGGACATGTGACTCTTTATTTGAGTCCCCCTACCTTGGTTACTGGATTTGTAGGCCTCCATCTGGAATTCTTGAACACACTTGGACCTATGTCAGAACAGTTTGATCAGATCCAGCTCAGTCACAGATCCTTGCATTTCATTTGCATACATAATCATTGCATCATATTGACATTTGCTTATTTGTTTCAGGGTATCCATCTTCATTTGGTTTTGGTTTTGACCCCATCTTCAGTTTTGACTTGTCTTCATCAGCCATCTGCTTCAGTTACCACCTGCACCAGCCAGTCAGTGGCTCATTTCTTCAGTATTATCATCAGCACCTGTCTCTACTCAGTCTTCAACATCATGGCCCCTAAGAAGAGCAATATCACCTATCACTTCTTCCAGCCAGAGTTATCAGACATCAGGAGGATTCAAACCCTGATCACTCCAGATCACATTTCCTTGTTCAGGGAAAACTATGGAGATATCCTAGATTTGGTTATGGATCTGGACCCATCACAGAGGAGCCTCATCCACACCTGCATTCAGTTTTATGATCCTCCACTGAGATGTTTTACTTTTCAAGACATTCAGTTGGGCCCCTTATTGGAAGAGTACTCCTCATTAGTTGGTATACCTATCAGAGGTGGAATCCCTTTCAACCCTGAGATGGTCTTTCCTGCTAATGGAGAAGTAGCAAAGGCTCTGCATCTGGAACCTGTCCTGATTGAGCAGCATATGACCTCCAAAGCTGGAATCCCTGGTTTTCATCTGGATTTCTTGATCTCTCAAGCTACTCTGAAAGCTTCTCTGGGGGAGTGGCAAGCTGTTTGTGCTTTGTTGGCCTTGAGTGTATAAGGAATTGTGTTGTTTGCAGATGAGCCACGATTCATTAGCAAGAATGCAATCCATCTGTTCATCCTGAAGAACCCAGTGCCAACTTTATTGGGGGACCTTTACTATTCAGTGCATCAGAGGAATGAAAAACAGAGGGGAAGGTTAGTGAGGTGTTGTGCTCCATTGTTTCACACCTGGCTTCTCAAGCATCTACCCAGGACAAATGCATTTTTAAACCCCCATCAACAAAGCAACTGGGCTAAGAGACTCACTATTCTAACTTCAGCTGACATCAGATGGTGCACTCAGAGCACCAAGGGCAGGGATATCATCACCAGCTGTGGGCATTTTCCTAATGTGCCTTTGATAGGAGTTAAGGGCAGTATTAATTACAATCCTCTGCTGTTCAGAAGGCAACTGGGCTATGCACTGGTCCATACTCCTAGGGCACAGGACTTGGTTGAGACCCTCTATTGTGAGAACAAGATTAGTTTGACTGTTGTTAGGCAGGCTGCTTGGGCCTGGGATAATGTTCAAACCAAGGGAATAACCATTCTGGGGAAGTGCAACAATGTGGCATCAACACAATATTATGAGTGGTCCCGTGCCAGGGCCCAATTCTCTGGGATGCCCTTTACCATAGAAGACATGCCTGAGTCATCTTCAGCACCACCCCCTGCCACTATCAGTTTGGAAGAGTTTGAGAGCTTGAAGGAAAGGAATGAGAAGCTAACCCAGGCTTTGCAGAAGACCCTCCGGGAGAGGAGTGAAGGTATGAGGGAGATTGAGAGGTTGGAGAAGTTAAGAGTAGAGCATCTGATTAAGATTGAGAAGTCTGGGGATTACATTAAAAAGTCCAAGGCTGGCGAGCAAATCCTGAAGAATGCTTGTAAAGAAGCCCAGTTCCAGAGAGCAAGGACAGACTTGTATCTGAAGGAGAGTCAAGCCCGGTGGGTCAGGATCACCGAGGCTCGTACTCTGGAAGACAAGAGAGTTCAAGACAAGATGGAGCAACTTGAAGCCAATGCAAAAGAACAACAAGAAGCCCTGGCAACAGCCCAGAGGGAGATATCAGAGCTAAAGATCAAAGCAGGGGTGAAGAGGTCAAAGGACCAAACTCAGCACAAGAAGCTAGCAGCAGCTGTTGCAACCCGGAATCTCCTCATCAGGAATCTCACGGAGCGTCCGGCTGATCCTGTGACCGAAGCACTTCTCAAGGAAGTTCGTGAGGATGAGTTTGGTCTTGGTGTTTGACCATTTGTTTGTTGTTGCTTTCTTTCCATGTACTTTTTATTTTCTTGTACTGTATTTTTGACCCCTTAGAGGGCTTGTGTTGTAAAATGAACAAGCTGTATTATTTCACCTTCTGTAATATATTTGTGCTAGGTTGCTTCATCTGAGTTTTCTTCAAGCAACAGCAACAACACCCTCAAGGGTCTGGAAGGGTCAAAACTGAATGCCAAACCGGATACCTTGAGAGCAAATAAGCATAACTGCATTGCATGCTAACCCTTTGTTTGTTTTGCAGGTTTTGTTTTATTGTTGCTAACCTCTGTTGTGATGTTCAGGAACTATTGCTAGGCGCCGAGTTTTTCCCCTCAACCGTCCGCACCGTTATCCAACCCGAAATAACCTTCTGGGCATTCAAATGGATCAGATGCAGCAGGACCTTACTGAGGTCAGAAATCAAATGGCAAACGAAAGGCTAGAGATGAGGAATCAAATGACTCAGTTTATGGAAGTTATGAACAACATGGCTCAGAGCCAGGAAAGATTGAGAGCCATGGTGGAAAGGCAGAATCAAGAAGAGCCCCATGTGGGAACTGCTGGCACAAGTAACAACGAGAGGGTCCAACCTCATGTCGATCCCCCAGTTTTTGGACCCCATCTCCATCCAGAGGCCAACATCCCTGTCAATATACAAGGGACTGCCACAGCAGGGAGGGTACTACAGGAAGACCCTCAAGAAGACCAGTTCACAGTAATGGGTGCTGGGGAAGAAGCTTATGATAGGAGATTGGATGAGATAGCTGAGAAGTTGAGGTCCTTAGAATCTCAAAACTCTTTGGGCTTCGATGTCATGGACATGGGCTTGGTAGACGGGGTCAGGATCCCCCATAAGTTCAAGCCTCCTTGCTTTGAAAAATACAACGGGACTTCATGCCCCCGGACTCACTTACAGTCATTTCTGGGAAGGCTGAAGGCCTATACAATGGATGAGAAGCTCTGGATGTTCTATTTCGAAGACAGCTTAACCGGAGCGTCAAGAGAATGGTACTCTCACTTGACAAGGGCAACTATTAGATGCTGGAAGGACCTGGCAGAGGCCTTCATCAGACAGTATCAGTATAACTTAGACATGGCACCCAACAGGACCCTCCTAATGGGAATGTCACAGTCGTCAAGGGAAAATTTCCGAGAATATGCACAGAGATGGAGGCAACTGGCTGCTGCTGTTCAACCACCTATGTCTGAACGGGAAATGGCAGATATGTTCATGAACACCCTTCAGGGAACATATATTGACAGGTTGGCTGCTTTCTCTTCCACTAGCTTTGCAGATGTTGTCATAGCCGGGGAGAGAATTGAAAGCTTGTTAAAAACGGGAAAGATCTCAGACAACGGTGCAAGCTCGTCCAGTAGTACAAGAAAGCCTTTTGTAAGCCCAAGAAGAACTGGCGAGACCAATGCCATCCATTCAAACAGGGGCAGGCCCCAGTATGTTCAGAGGTCAATAGCAGCAGTCACCATTCCTGCTCTAGCTCATCCTCAGCCAGTCTATCAACCTCCTCAGCAAAACTATCAGCCGCAACCTCAGTACCACCAGCAAAGTCAGTATCCTCCAAGGAATTACAACAACAGCAACACCACCAACAACAGTCAACAGAGGCCATTTCAGCAGAGGCCTTCTCAAGCTAACAGAGTGATCGATCCGATCCCAATGCCATATGCTACATTGCTGCCATAGCTTCTGAAACTCAACCTGGTTGAGCTAAGAACGTTGGCACCTCCGGATCCCAACAGTCTACCAAGGAACTATGACTCCAACGCTAGGTGTGCCTTCCATTCAAACGCACCTGGCCACAGCACAGAAAAATGCAGGGCTCTGCATATGAAGGTACAAGACCTGGTAGACTCGAAAGCTCTGAATTTCGCACCACCACCCAATGTCAATAAGAACCCGATGCCAAACCACGGTGGTCCTAGAATTAACGCTATTGAAGAAGACAGGCCGTCTTATTTAATAACCAGTGTGGGACAGATCAGGACACCGTTGGTAGAAATCAAGGCTCAGCTCTTGGAATGTCAAATGTTCCCGGGGTGTGAGTTAGGTTGTGCTTACTGCAATATCTCTGTAAATGGGTGCGACAATTTGAGGAATGGCATAGATGGCCTAATTCAGAGTGGCCAGCTTCAGATCACCACATCGTTTCCGACAAATCCATCAATCTCATCAGCAACGGTTTCAGAACCTCCTACAACTGCAGCAACCATTGTTCCTGACAATTCTTCGGCTTCATCAACAAGTACTTCATCCATTATCTCAACTGATCAGTTTTCAACAAATTTCCCTGCTACAACTTCAGCTTCACTCCATTTTGAACCTCCTACAACGACAACATCCATTCTTCCACCATTGTCTCCTACAACTCCAGCAACAAATCATGAAGATGTCTCTACTGTCACAATATTTTATGACCCTGAGAATAACTCTGCCTACCATTCAGAAGGTGCTGCTCCTACCAGAGCACCGGTTACAATCTTTTATGATCCACAAACAATTACAGTCCCCTCAGCAGCAGCAATCAGTCCAGTCACTGTCACGGTGCCTGGACCAGTACCATATGAAAGCAATAGGGCCATCCCTTGGCACTATGGCTCAGACGTGTACTGCGAAGGAAAAAGAATCACTCTTGAAACATCAACACCTGCACCACAAGTAGATAATGTGGGGGGAGGCGGAGGCTTCACTCGAAGCGGACGTCTCTTTGCTCCACCGATTCAAAGACCTACTGCCGAAGCAGAAGCTGCTGCCAAGGCAAAAGGAAAGAGCCCGGTACAGGAAGATCAAGCTGTTAAAGAAGCCTTGAAGACACCGTTCGATCAAGAAGTTGATGAGTTTATGAGAATCATCAAAAAGAGTGATTACAAAATTGTGGATCAGCTTCACCAAACGCCATCCAAAATCTCTATCCTCTCACTGCTTATGTGCTCCGAAGCCCATCGGAATGCACTACTCAAAGTCTTGCACGCAGCTTACGTGCCTGAAGAGATTACTGTCAACCAGTTGGAAACCGTGGTTGGAAATGTTACTGCTAGCAACGGGCTAGGGTTCACCAATACTTACTTGACAGCGGATGGCCGCAACCACAACAAAGCCTTGCACATAACCATGGAATGCAAAGGAGCAGTCCTTTCTCATGTACTAGTAGACACAGGTTCATCCCTTAATGTCTTACCAAAGAAGGCTCTGGTGAAGTTAGAATATGATGGATTGGCATTGAGACCCAGCAACCTGGTAGTAAGGGCCTTCGATGGTTCTAAGAGATCGGTTCTGGGAGAGATCGAGCTACCTGTGACAATTGGCCCACAGACCTTTAAAACTATCTTTTATGTGATGGACATTCAGCCCGCCTACAGCTGTTTGTTGGGTAGACCCTGGATTCACGCCGCCGGCGCAATAACGTCTACCCTTCACCAAAAGTTAAAATATGAGTGGGAAGGCCAAGTTGTTACAATCTGTGGGGAGGAGGATATATTTGTTAGCCATCTGGCTACTTATAAGTATATTGAAATGGATGGGGAGATCCATGAAACAATGAGCCAAGGATTTGAAGCCTTGAATGTCAATGAAGCATCTGCTGCATCTGGGATCTCCATGTCATCATACCAACAAGCCCGGAAGGTTGTTGAGGAAGGAACTGCCCTAGGCTGGGGCAAGGTTTTAGCTGTGGAGGAGAAGAAGGACAAGTTTGGGTTGGGTTACAAACCAACTCAACATCAAGCAAAGGCTGCTGGAGAGCCTGGTTTTGTCAGTGGGGGGATGCTTACCCCTGATGCTATCAACTGTCTGGAAGACGAGCTGGAAGAGGAGCGCAACCTGGAAAGCTGGATTCGTCCAAAGATCCCGGGGAGCAGTGTCTCGAACTGGTCTTCCCAGGAAATTATAAGAGTTACTCATGCAGAGTAATTATTATTTCCTGTATTTTTATAAGCATGCATCAAAGTCTTACATCTTGCCCAAGATGACAAGACTCATTTTGTAATCGGGCCATCTGTACTTTTTGTGCAAACAAGATCAATTAATGAATTATCAGACATCTTTTTGCAAACGAGTCTTTTTCTTTTCGTTCACTGTTTTTCCATTTTTTTTTCTTTTTGTACAAAAAATGAATGGCGGTGTTTTCAAAATGATAACTTTATTTCACTTTTTCTAAGGCAAGATTAAAATTAATCACTAAAATGAACAAATTAAACCCTTGCAGAGAATGCCTTCCTGACAGCACCGACAACAGCACGGCTATGACATCGTATGACTTTGACAATCCAATCAATCAAGCTGATGAAGGGGTTGAAGAAGAATATGAGCTTCCTGAAGAGCTAGCCAGGTTGTTGAGACAGGAGGAAAAGGTTATTACTCCTCACCAGGAGGAGGTTGAAGTGATTAATCTTGGTACAGAGAAAGACGTGAAAGAGGTTAAAATCGGGGCCTGCCTGCAAGACTCAGTAAAGAGACAACTGATTGACCTGCTTCAAGAGTATGTGGACGTGTTTGCTTGGTCTTACCAAGACATGCCAGGGTTGGATACCGATATTGTCGTGCACAAGCTGCCTTTGAGAGAAGAATGCCCTCCAGTCAAACAAAAGCTACGCCGTACTCGTCCGGACATGGCAATGAAGATCAAGGAGGAGGTACAAAAGCAATGGGACGCCGGGTTCCTTGCTGTAACCAGCTATCCGCCGTGGGTTGCTAATATAGTACCTGTGCCTAAGAAGGATGGCAAAGTAAGAATGTGTGTTGACTACCGGGATCTGAACAGGGCCAGCCCGAAAGATGATTTCCCTTTACCTCACATTGATGTATTGGTGGATAACACGGCTCAGTTCTCGGTATTCTCCTTCATGGATGGATTTTCAGGATACAACCAGATTAAAATGTCACCTGAAGACATGGAGAAGACAACATTCATCACACCCTGGGGCACGTTCTGCTACAAGGTAATGCCATTTGGGCTCAAGAATGCCGGTGCGACGTATCAACGGGCTATGGTAACATTATTTCATGACATGATCCACAAAGAGATAGAATGTTATGTGGATGACATGATTGCCAAGTCCCTTACTGAAGAAGACCATCTGGTGAATCTGTTCAAGTTGTTCAAGCGTCTGAGAAAGTACCAACTGAAGTTGAACCCCAACAAATGCACATTCGGGGTGAGATCTGGTAAGCTGCTGGGCTTTATTGTAAGCGAGAAAGGGATTGAAGTTGACCCTGATAAAGTCAAAGCCATCCAAGAGATGCCTGCACCGAAAACTGAGAAAGAAGTTCGAGGGTTCTTAGGTCGATTGAACTATATCTCACGGTTCATATCTCACCTCACAGCAACCTGTGAACCCCTGTTCAAGCTATTAAGAAAAGAACAGACGCTCAGGTGGAACGAAGATTGCCAGAAGGCTTTTGACAAGATCAAGGAGTATCTGCAGGAACCTCCAATCCTTATGCCGCCAGTTGAAGGAAGACCTCTGATTATGTACTTGACAGTATTAGAAGAGTCAATGGGGTGTGTGCTGGGCCAGCATGACGAGTCTGGTCGAAAAGAGTATGCAATATACTACCTAAGCAAAAAGTTTACCGACTGTGAACAGCGTTATTCACTGCTCGAGAAAACTTGCTGTGCTTTAGCGTGGGCTGCTCGCCGACTGAGACAATATATGTTGACCCACACTACCTTGTTAATCTCAAAGATGGACCCAGTCAAGTACATATTTGAGAAGCCAGCTCTTACCGGACGGGTTGCAAGATGGCAAATGATTCTCACAGAATACGACATCCAATACACTTCTCAGAAAGCCATCAAGGGCAGTGTATTGTCTGAATATCTTGCTGAGCAACCTATTGATGATTACCAGCCTATAAGATTTGACTTCCCTGATGAAGACATCATGTTCATAAAATCAAAAGATCATGAAGAGCCTATTCACACTGAAGGGCCTGACCCAGAAGAAGAATGGACTATGATGTTCGATGGGGCTGTTAATATGAATGGTCGTGGTGTTGGTGCAGTACTCGTTACACCCAAAGGAGTTCACATGCCATTCTCGGCAAAACTCACTTTCAACTGCACTAACAACGAAGCTGAATACGAAGCTTGCATTATGGGTCTTGAGGAAGCCATTGACCTCAGGATCAAGACATTGACCGTATTCGGGGATTCAGCTTTGGTAGTCAATCAGACCAACGGAAAATGGTACACCCACCAGGATCATCTGATACCTTACAGGGATTATACAAGGAGGTTATTGACTTTCTTTACAACAGTCAAGCTTGAGTATATCCCACGGGACGAGAATCAGTTTGCAGATGCTCTCGCTACCATTTCATCCATGATCAAAGTTCAAGCTGCTAACTTTGTACCTCAGATTTCAGTGTCGAGACTTGATAGACCAGCATATGTATTTGCAGCAGATGTTGTCAAAGACGATAAGCCTTGGTTCCATGACATTAAGTGCTTCTTGGAGGATCAAACATACCCCCCTGGGGCATCTTCCAATGATAAGAAGACTTTGAGAAGGCTTGCTGGAAGTTTCTTTCTGAACACTAATGGATCTTTATACAAAAGGAACTTTGATATGGTACTCCTCCGATGTGTTGACAAGACGGAAGCAGATTTGTTGATGCATGAAGTGCACGAAGGCTCCTTTGGTACCCATGCTGGAGGACATGCAATGGCTAAGAAGTTGTTAAGATCAGGCTACTACTGGATCACAATGGATGCAGACTGTTGTGCCTATGTCAGGAAATGCCACAAGTGCCAGATCTATGCAGACAAAGTGCATGTGCCTCCGAATCCTTTGAACATTATGTCTTCACCATGGCCCTTTGCCATGTGGGGCATTGATATGATTGGCAAGATCGAGCCAACTGCTTCAAATGGTCACAGATTCATCCTGGTCGCCATTGACTATTTCACCAAGTGGGTTGAAGCAGTCTCATATGCAAATGTCACAAGGCAAGTGGTAGCCCGATTTCTGAAGAGAGATATCATCTGTCGGTATGGAGTGCCCGAGCGAATCATTACTGATAATGGTTCCAATTTAAACAACAAAATGATGGCAGAACTATGCCGGGACTTCAAGATCCAACATCACAATTCTTCTCCTTACAGGCCAAAGATGAATGGCGCTGTTGAGGCAGCAAATAAGAATATCAAGAAGATTGTGCAGAAGATGGTAGTCACTTACAAAGACTGGCATGAAATGCTACCGTTTGCCTTACATGGGTACCGCACGTCAATCAGAACATCCACTGGGGCAACACCGTATCAACTTGTGTATGGTATGGAGGCAGTCCTACCGGTTGAAGTTGAACTACCCTCTCTGCGGGTATTGATGGATGTTAAGCTGAACGAAGCAGAATGGGTTCGGGCCCGATACGAACAACTGAGTCTGATCGAAGAGAAAAGATTGGCTGCAATCTGTCATGGGCAATTATATCAGAAGAGAATGAAGAGAGCCTTCGATCAGAAAGTCAGGCACCGAGAGTACCAAGTAGGAGATCTTGTGCTGAAAAGAATCCTCCCTCCTCATACAGACCACAGGGGCAAATGGACTCCAAATTATGAAGGACCATTCGTGGTAAAGAAAGTTTTCTCTGGTGGAGCACTGATGCTCAGCACCATGGATGGCGAAGATTTCCCATCCCCTGTGAATTCAGATGCAGTTAAAAAATACTTCGCATAAAATGACCCGCTGGACATAAAAACAGAATGTAAGTCCAGGCAAAAATAGGGCATCCCGACGAGTCAAAAACAGAATAAAAGACTCGGGCAAAAATAAGGGAAAATAAATAAAAAGATGTACACCCGCTGAGTTGAAAAGCCGCATTGGACAACTCCGGCAAAAAAAAAATGGGTATCCCGATGGATTGAAAACCCGAAAGGGCGATCCATGCAAAATAAGGGAATAAGCGAACAACTGCATTCTGAATTCGTCTGTATTGTCAGCAATTTGGTTAAGGCTCCAAAGGGATCAAGCTTCAATCAGAATCAACTTTCTCCAGAAAGCAAGACGAGAAGAAAGTCAAAAGTCATACGAGTCATAGCAGGAGAGGAAGCTCCTCAAAGCGTCGTCAACACCGCCAGCACTTTGTTTCTCAATTTGTAACAATCTCCTCATTTCAGGAGATATGTTTCTTTGACTGTATCTTGCCAATTCAGGGCACTTGAATTAATAAAATCAGATTTTTCAGTCATGTTTCGTTTTGTATATTTTTACTTGCAAAGGATGTCTGACGTCTCAAAAAAATCAATTGCATAAGTACAGATGCTTTTCTCCCAAAAATAATAATAAAACACATGCTTACAGGGAATATACTTTCTCTTGAAAGTACTTAACTCCTATGACGGAATCCAGTAAAGGATACCTCGGGACCTTTTGTGCGCTTCCTTATCTTTGCAGGATTGCAGGTATCCAGAACGCCACTTGGGGCATGCAAGCCACATCTCAACAAGCTGATAAAAGATATCAGCATCCGAAATGCTCTGTCCCCAGCTGAGTTGCCTCTCATTACTCTCCCCCAGCTGAGTTACCAACAATCATCCCCAGCCATAGTACCAATCCTTCTTCCTCAGTAAAATACAGGAGTCAGGGAATCATCTCCCCACAGAGTTCCAGCCTCTATCCAGAAGAGCAATGCATGAAGATCACAACAGAGTGGAGAAAGCTTCTGCAAACCCCAGCTGGGCCTCACATTTATTAAGATAGGTCTATCAGCGACCCGTATCCCCAAGCAAAGATCATCTTATTAGATCTACCAATGATCTCGTCCCCAGCTGGGAGGTCCATTTCAAGCAAATCAGCCGGAGATCTTCACAGCGGCGGGATCCGAATCCCGGTTTGATATCTTTGCATAAACATAGCATTCGCATCATACTATCCCCTCAGAGCGTAGCATTCCGTCTAATACGGAGCATTACGGCAAAAAAATCAAACATATAGCACAATCATAAGCCATGTTATGAATTAACACTTGTGGATAATAACCGTTCATCATCATTGCACAAAAATACCCACCAGAGTCCCCAGCAAAAGCAGTTGCCTCACAAATCACCAACACCAGTACATATTTCCTTTTGACACCCGTCCGTGTCATCATTCCCCAGTAAAGTCGCCTGAACACTCTTTACAAACAAGATCACCCGTATTACAGATACTTTCTGGCACCCGTCCGTGTCATAACTCCCAGCAGAAAGCCAAAGACATCCCCTTTGCACTCACATATACTTGTATATACACTTTCCTGACACTCGTCCGTGTCATATCCCCAGCGCAGTCGCCTAGACTTTGTATATCAGACACTTGTTTATATTACACTCTTCTCCTTTTGACACTCGTCCGTGTCTCCCTCCCCAGCAGATAAACACTCATCTATACACCACTCGCTTTTATACAGATACTCGTCCGTATCTTGTATATACTAGTTATACCCACAGATTCAACAGTAGTCTTTGTTCTTTGTTAACCAGTTGGTACTCGTCCGTACCATCATCTCAGAACATTGCGTCTAGTGTTTGTTTCTACATGATACTCGTCCGTATCATAGTCTTAAGGATGCTCGTCCGCATCTTTAACCCATACACCGTGTCAAACACTTGTGTCTTCTTGGATATAGATACTCGTCTGTATCTACTATCCCCAGAAGAATCCTTTCAGATTCAACACTCGTACGTGTTCTCTGTTAACCAGTTGATACTCGTCCGTATCATCATCTCTGAACATGTGTCAGTTTGTTTTTACCCGATACTCGTCCGTATCGTAGTCTTAGGGATGCTCGTCCGCGTCTTTAATCTATACACAACATCTAAAAACTTATACTTTCTTTTCTTGGTTGTGAACGCTCGTCCGTGTTCACTATATCCCCAGTAGATTGCCAACAAAAAGCATTTTCCTTTTATCTGACACTCGTCCTGTGTTATGATAAACCTCGAGAGCAGCCGTACCCTGCTGAGTGGTCGTCCTCCACTTCTTGATGGTCGTCCTCCATCATGCTCGTCCGATGGCCGTCCCCATCGTTGTCTTTTAGCAGCCGTCCCCTGCTAGGTGGTCGTCCTCCACCTTTTGATGATCGTCCTTCATCACTTTATCCAATGGCCGTCCCCATTGTTGATTTTGGTTATCCGGCACTCGTCCTGTGTTATGATAAGCCTTGAGAGCAGCCGTACCCTGCTGAGTGGTCGTCCTCCACTTCTTGATGGTCGTCCTCCATCATGATCGTCCGATGGCCGTCCCCATCGTTGACCTTTTCTATCCGATGGCCGTCCCCATCGTTGATATTTTCGGCAGCCGTACCCTGCCAGGTGGTCGTCCTCCACCTTCGATGGCCGTCCCCATCATACTTCCTTTATTCCCCAACAGAGCAGCCGTCCCCTGCTAGGTGATCGTCCTTCACCTTTGATGGCCGTACCCCATCATCTGTTTATTTCATTTATTCTTTAACCCGATGGCCGTCCCCGTCGTGGTCCCTTTTTTCCTTTAGCCCGATGGCCGTCCCCATCGTCGGTTACCTTGCTTTATGAACTTGATGGCCGTCCCCGTCATGTTTCATTAACTCCCAGAAAATTTTACGGTTTTATCCTGATGGCCGTCCCCATCATATTTTGACATTCCCTAGCTAGTCGGCCGTCCCCGTCTTGGCTTTACCTTTTATCCCCAGCATGTCGGCCGTCCCCGTCATTGCGTTGTTTCCCGCTTTACAATATACTTTATTTTTCTTTTGCAATCTATATCCCTTTTCTTCTTCATTCTGTGAGTGCAAATTTTGGACTGTCTTTGGTATTCAACCACAAGTTATCTCGCTTGCCTGTTAAGCCGATGCTTACATCCTGCACAGCTAACTCATGTTTGAATAGGGGCAGCTGTAAACACCCCAAATTTGCCCTCACCCATTCACACCATGGCTTGTGATCATTTCATATGCATAAAATCAATCATAGCATCTCATATCACAGTTTTGATTCACTGCATAGTTTCTAAGTCATCTGCACCTAGGGTTTGTGATCTGAGCAATCTCAGGGCATCTTGAGCCACTCCAAAGGCCATCAATCACTTCAAAGGGATCCATGTGTGTTCAAGCATCATATTACATCCTCACAAAGTCAAAAATGCAAAGGAATCACAAGAACTAGGGTTTGAGTGGATGCAGAGCCAAGTCTGACTGCACAGTTGACCTAAAATTAGGGTTGTGGTTTCAGAGGCCATAACTCCAAATTTTTTGGTCATTCTTGTTTCTATTGGTCTCTATATGGTATAGGGAGTATGCATATCAATTTTCATGAAGAAATTCCATGGGGAAGTCATCTGATCAAGGGTTGACTTTTCAGACAAGTCAGTGCAAAATCAGGGCATCTGAGGCCCCCAATGACCCAACCAATGGGTGATCTTCATCATTTTGAGTGTATATGATCTTTATTTGATCATGGAAGAAGGTTGAAGTTCATGGAAATCAAGAATTTGGAAGTTTTGCAAATGTTGACTTTTTGGGCATAGTTGACTTTTCAAGAATGCTTCATTTTAGGTCATTTTTCAAGCCTTGATTCTTGATCCAAAAAAGCTTCAAATGGAAAAACTTTGGTCATGAAAGTTGTAGATCTCATCTTTCCCTTTTCAAAAAGTACAAGAACATGATCAAACTCTTCTTGGATCAAAGGTTATGGTGTGGCAAAGTTGGCTAAAATCATTGATTTTCAAGGCATGCTTCAAATGAGAATTTTGCAAAATCATGATCCAAGGCCAATTGCAACCTCTAATTCATTTCAAACCATGACACAAACATTCCTTAGGCCTTAAAAGTCAGAATTGGACCAAGAATGCCCATGGTTTATGTTTGGTTGGCCAAAGAGATCACATGTGAACCAAAGGTGTAACAAGTTGCAAAACCACTCATTTCACTTCCTACAACTTGTGACATTGGCTGCTGACTTTGGCTAGCCTTTCCCCTCACCCCTTGCTGCGCAGCCCCATGCTTGTACTTGCCTAGATCATGAGCCATACTTTCCTTACACCAAATTTGACTTTTGAGCAAAAGCAAACTTACCAATCACTATAGGCCAGGTCACATCATCTGACCTATAGGATTAAAATACAATATCATTTGGCAAGCAAAAGGTATCAAGAGGCCAAGCTGAAACACTTCATATGATCACATACACCAAAACACTCCATCTTGCATCTTGCTTCGAATTTGTTTTCTCAGCTTGCAAACATAAAAACCATTTCCATAGATCAACTCACCACACTTCATAGACCTCAAACCACCAAGAGCCAGGCCTGAAACAAGCAAGAACACCCCACTGCCATTTCTCACCTCAACTTGCAGTTTCATTCGAAACTCTTTCCACAGCACACAAACATACAAACAAACACCACAGACCTTCTCCACTCACCATCTGGATCATAAAGAACCATTTACAATGACCTGAAACTGCCTGAAACTCCATTGCCATTTCTGACTGAGCTTGAGCAGAAGCTTGTCAAACTCCTCATCCAGCCAACATAAATTCCTTTTGAGCATTCAAACATCATCTAGGGATCAAGTGGAGTGGATTGCACTGAAGGAAGTGACCAGAAAGTCATCAGAGTGAAAGCTTCGAATCTCAGGTAGCTTGAAAAATATTTTTCCAGAAATCATTTTTCTTGTTCTAAACTTGCTCTTTGTGCCTTCCTGATCATGAATATGCTTTTAGTTTTTGAAATGGCTTTGAAATGAGTATTTAATTAGCTTCTGAAACTTGCGTGCCCTAGTTCTTATTTGCTTCGATTCAGCTTTGTTAGGGAAAATAAATTTGTTTTGAGTGAGGGTTTTGGTTCGTGAGGGTGTAAGGATCATTTCCCAGTTCTTGGATTTCATTTTAGTTAGCTTTTTGGGGTTTTGGGGATTTTTCAGGGGAGATGCTGGCCGGAGAAGACGACCGGAAGTCTTCTCCGGCAGCCTGAAAGCGTTTAAGCCCTAATTGTGTAATTAATTGCCATTTGAATGTGGACCATTGGATGCGTTGACTCCATTGACCTCCCGCGCGTGTGAATGGTTCAGATCAAGCCATTATGCCCTAATCCACGTGTTTATTTTAATTAATCCATAATTAAATTAATCTAATCAGAAGCAATCCTGGCCTTCCAAAAACGCGCGCGGTCAACCCCTTTGAATCCAGAGTGAATCTCAGCCATCCTTTCTGATTACTTTCCCTTTTATTTAATTTTAATTCATTTTCTTTTCATTTTATTTGCATAATTTATTAAAAATAGCAAAAATGTCTTAAAAATTATGAAACTTTTTCTTAAAAGTTTTATTAATTTTTAAGACCCAAAAATATTTTTATTTTTATTTTTTATCATTAAAAAATATTTTTAAATATTTAAAATATTATTTTTAATTGATTAATGGAAATTAATTAATTAAAAATACTTTTAGGTATTTAAAAATCACCAAAAAATTCATGAAATGTTCTAAGACATTTAGAAACATTGTCCAACCTTCAAACCAAATTTCTTTTTTGATCTTGATGCATTTTGAGAATTTTCCATTGAATTAGATCATTTTTAGTGCATTATTTTGATCATAAGTTCAAAAATTCATTTCTGCCTATCTAAGAAGAGTTGGACATTGGTTCTTTTTGCTTTGTTTTGTGTTTAGCATGTAGTTTCAAGGATTAAATGGCCATGATTTGATCTTGCATTTTCAATTTGCTTGGCATTTCGTTTGTTTAGGAACCCTAAAAACCCTAATAACTTAGAAAAATCATAACTTGAGATTGGTTAAGAGTTGAGAGCCCCCCTTTGGACATTGGTTTAGTATAGGTTTAGGGTTTCTTTGGGTGGCATTTTCCATTTTTTACCCTAGGGTTTGCTTCTGTTTTTGGTTTTTGTTTGTTGATTGTTTCATAAACCCTAATTTGGGCTTTCCCTTGCATCCTTCTTGCATTCTCTTGCATAACATGACTTGCCATGACATTTCAAGCATCCATTTGATTCATTTGACATCTTAAGACATATAGAAAGCATGTTTGATCATTGCATCATGTATTTTCCATGTTGTATGTGACCGGAAAATAGCAAGTGTACTATTTTTACCGATGTAGTAATAGAAAGGATTAACCCAAAATATCGATCACAAGGACTGCGTATTAAAAATAAGTTCTTCGTGATTAATTTCAATTAGACAAAACTCAAGGTTTGAGATTAAATTAAATAAATTGAACAGAATAAAACGTAAAAACAAATAATTTCACTTATATAAAAGTAATGCCAGGTAGGGTGTATGATTCGCAATGCAATGACTCATAGGTTCCTGAATTTTAGAGATGTGCTTTAGAACGTGTCTTTCCTAAGCCTACAATGTTTCTCCAAAATTCCTTTAAAGAAAAACCTTTGGTATTCTTCATAGACCATGATTCCTCAAAGGTCATAGAAGAATATCAAGCAATAATTCTGACATAAAAAGGTTCATATAAAAATATCCCAATTCCTCAGTAATATTTTTTTTACGATAAAATTATGCAACAAGGTTAGAATGGTTGGTCAGACCAAATCCTAACCACGATCAATTATCTTATTTTCCAATACCGATAAAGCATTAAGGACGTTGCGATAAAATAAAGAAACGAAACTAAAACATAATACCAAATTGAAGAATTCAACAAGTCATTACAAAATGCAAATCAGGGACACCCCCCTGGCATTGGGGGGTTTAGCCACTCATGTTCAAACTGGAAATAAAAACAGAGTAAGCAAATTTAGACATTACAATTAACGTTGGATTAGTCGGATCGTCAATTGCTTCCGCTCTTGATCAATCTTTCTTCTCCCGTCTTTGTTCTCTCCAAAAAGCCCCAATTCAAAAAGTGTCTCCTCACAGTCATCATGGGCAAATATAAATCAGTCTTCAAACAGCACCGCGAAATGTCCGGAATACCCTCGAAGCAGCAAAACACAACATTGTCTCTGGTCTTCACAACACGGGCCGTGTTGTGCAACACGGGTGGCCGTGTTGTGACTCTGGATCACTACCAAAACATACTTTCCCAGCTGCCATGACACGGGCCGTGTTGTGCAACACGGGTGCCCGTGTCACACCCCTGACTTCTTATTTTCTGAACTGAATTTGTGTTTCTTCTGGTCTCTACAACACGGGCCGTGTTGTGCAACACTGGCACCCGTGTTGTGTCTCTGAACTCTCATTTCCCATCAGTTTTTAAAAGCTTGGACCATCTTTCGGACACCTCGAACGACCGATTACATATTTACCTGAAACACCACAAAGAAACAACCACATAACCCATTCCACTGATAAAAACAAAGTAAAAACGATAAACACCGACTTGCACGCAATAATGAGAAAACTAAAACAAAACATGAACGAGACACTACAAACAAAATAAAACTAGACTCAAAAGACGCTGAAAACCGGCTTGAATATTACCACTAAATATCACTGATCAAACTCCCCCAAACTTGAATTCTTGCTTGCCCTCAAGCAAAAATCCTGCATTCACATCTTCAAAACTAGCAATATGAATTATGATACTCATACGTGGATCCTTCATTCCAATTCACCCAATGAGTTCTTTTTGTACTTTTCTCTCAGTATAGATATCACACAAACACTGCACCGTGGAAAACCACGGATCCGAATCTCCCTTTTCGGTAACCTCTCCGACTATGCTTCGTGCTTAGGTCTTATTTTTTTCGATTTTCAACCCTTTTCATTCGGACAATCACTTTTAAGGCTTTTAATGATTTTCACTATGTGTGCAAGATTGATTCCTCTTTTTATCGTTGGCACCGATTTTTCTGTCCCTTCGGGAAACATTCATGTTCAACCGCCGTTAGGTTGAATAACCTTGTGAGAGTTACCCAACTTAGAAGGATCGATCGTTCTAATGTTTTTATTCATTTTTTTTTTCGGTGCCTTGAAGCTTTTTTTTTCTTTTGGATCATCTTTGCACACATAATTATTATAGATAAAGCCAGATATATCAATATAAACTACTTCGGGTTTACTTCTCAAATCAAAGCACCATGGCACGAATCTACATGTCGAACTCGTTCCTAATTCCGAAAACTCAGTGTGCTTATGTAGTACCTATACATCAAAATTTTCCATATTTTCTCATCGGGATTCTTTTTCACTCGCATCCTATATACTTTCTCATAATTCACATGTAACACACAGCAGGTTAACTTAGGGGTGTTTTTACAGATAACATAAAGCTATAATCTTCAAGCCGACACTATGATACTATTAAAATAAACAAAGATTAACATAAAATAAACGAAAACATAAAAACTAAACCCCCCCACACTTGAACTCAACAGTGTCCTCACTGTTTAAGAACCAATGTCGGAGGGGACTCACAATTATCACTGTTCGGGAGGAAATCCATGAAGCTTCATCTGCTGCATCCATGCATGCAGCTCATCGATTAAGTCCCCTTGCCGGGTCTGCTCTCTAATCATTTCATCCCACTGGTCCTTGGAAACATTCCACTGACCAGTTGCTTGGTTAGAAGAACCACCAGCAGTTTGCACCGGGACCTCTTCAGGTTGGTTCCCTGCATCCTCCTCATCTGAAAAATACTCATCAAACTGATCGGAACCACCCAGCATGGGGTCCTCATACAGCCAGTTAGCTCTATTATCTATGGTAATCATGTTAGGTGCAGGCAACGAAATCAAATGCTTGTTACGAGACATCACAGCATAATAATTATGAGCAGTTTTAATCATACCTTGGTTGACCAATGTTTCAAGGTCAATTTTTGTCTTACCTGCCACTGCAGGTACTTCAAGCAACCTCTCATTATACCCCAGATGCTGAGCAATCTGTGTAATCATCCCTCCAACGGAAATCTCACCCGAGGCAGCATTGGCTACCCGCTTCAGGTGGTCTGCTGCGAAGGCCGCCACATTAATCAGCTCATTGTTTGCCATTCCATATAGGAAGTATAACTCCCGCAGAGTTGCGACTCCTGTACTGTCGCCTCGGCAGAAAAGGGTATAAGCTAACCCTTTTTGAGCGTACCGGAATGACGGGTTATGAATGCATGAGGCCTTTGCAGCAGATGCGGCATACTCGGTGTTGCCGGTGATATCCTTCCAGAATGATCCTGCATCGAATGTACTTGGCGGTGCACCAGGCCCATAGACACGAAAAAAATTTGAAAGATTAGAGGAAACGGTCACCGTAGAAGTGACAAGAAAGTGATGGGGAACAAATTTCGTGAATGGAGAAGTGGGTTTTGGTGAATGGGTGCTTGAGAAAATGGAGGTTTTGAGAGGTATAACAATGGTGTTAGGGTTTTTAGAGAGAAATGAGGTTGGAGAAGATGAAAGAAAAGTGATAAATGGTAGGTTAATGAGCCATTAATTGAAAATTATGAAATTAAACACGTGGGGCCCACAGGACAAAATTGGGAAACTAAAAAAAATTTGAATTTTTGGATTCCCGCATGAGCAACACGGGCCGTGTTGCACAACACGGGCACCCGTGTTGCCTCCCTGGATGCTTCACTTTCTCTGGCTCAAAAATTCATGTTAAACAGCACTTGCAACACGGGCCGTGTTGCACAACACGGGCACCCGTGTTGCACCCCTGGAATCTCTTCTAAAAAAAACTTGAATCAAACAATCTCCAGACATTGCAACACGGGCCGTGTTGCACAACACGGGTGGCCGTGTTGCATCCCTGGAATCCATCCAAACTCCACACAAACACCCATCTGTCTGCATCATGCAACACGGGCCGTGTTGCACAACACGGGTGGCCGTGTTGCACCTCTGGTTTTCCGTTTTCTGGCCTTTCTGATCTTCCTACTATGACTTCAAACCTCGTTCATTCCTTCTTAAAATCAGTGATAAACAAAACCTACAAAACAGAAACACACAAAAGTCAGACTGAAAAACTCGTGGGTTGCCTCCCACGAAGCGCTGCATTTAACGTCGCATGGCTCGACGGTCCGTCGTACTACTGGGTAAGACGAGTGACATGCACATCACCAGTGGGCTGGCCTTTGAAATAATGCTTTAACCTCTACCCGTTCACTTTGAAAATATCTCCGTTGGTCTGATTTTTAATCTCGACAGCTCCGTGAGGAAATACCTTGTGAACAACAAAAGGTCCCGACCATTTTGACCTCAATTTGCCTGGGAACAGCTTCAGCCTTGAATTGTACAGAAGGACCAGTTGTCCTTCCCAAAACTCTTTTCTTTGAATCCTTGTATCATGCCATTTTTTCGTTTGCTCTTTGTATACTTTGGCATTCTCATACGCCCGATTCCTGAATTCTTCTAACTCATGAAGTTGAAGAATCCTCGAACTTCCAGCTTTTGAAAAATCCATATTAAGATACTTAGATGCCCAAAAGGCTTTATGCTCAAGTTCCAAAGGTAAGTGACATGCCTTTCCGTAAACCAGTTGATATGGTGACATACCGATAGGCGTTTTGAAAGCCGTCCGGTATGCCCATAAAGCGTCATCTAGCTTAAGAGACCAATCCTTCCTGGATGAATTCACTGTCTTTTCCAAGATTTGTTTCAATTGTCTATTGGATACCTCCACTTGACCGCTCGTTTGGGGGTGGTAAGGAGTAGCTATCCGGTGTTTCACATTGTACTTTTGCAGCAACTTCTCCATAAGGTGATTCAAGAAATGTGTCCCTTCGTCGCTTATCAACGCCCTCGGGACACCGAACCTTGCGAAGATGTTTTCTTTTAGGAATCTAACCACTACCTTAGCATCATTGGTGGGTAATGCCACAGCTTCTACCCATTTGGACACATAATCCACAGCCACCAAAATATAGTTTTTTCCGAACGATGGTGGAAATGGCCCCATGAAGTCTATCCCCCATACATCAAATAACTCAACCTCGAGCATAGAATTTTGCGGCATCTGATTTCTTTTTGATATATTCCCAGTCCTCTGACATCTGTCACACTCTTTCACTACCTCTTGCGCATCCTTAAATAAAGATGGCCAATAAAGTCCTGATTGTAGGACTTTAGCAGCTGTTCGATCACCACTGAAATGTCCCCCATACTCAGAGTCGTGACATGCTTTCAGCACATCTTTTTGTTCTTCTTCAGGTACACATCTTCTCACTAGGCCGTCCACCCCTCTTTTGTAGAGAAACGGATCATCCCATAAATAAAACCTGCAATCATGAACAAACTTTTTTTCTTGTTAGAATCAAAATCGTCGGGTATAATACCGCCAACGAGATAGTTTGCATAATCTGCAAACCAAGGCACCCCTATAACAGCTAGGATGTGTTCGTCAGTGAACTCATCCTTTATAGGGTGTTGCTCTTCCGTCTCCTCAATTGGTGACATTCGAGAAAGATGATCTGCAACAGTGTTTTCACACCCTTTCTTGTCACGGATCTCCACATCAAATTCCTGTAGGAGTAAAATCCACCTCAACAACCTGGGCTTGGAATCCTGCTTAGCAAAAAGATATTTCAAAGCAGCATGGTCAGTATAAACAATCACTTTTGAACCCAACAGATATTGCCTGAATTTATCGAAGGCATACACAACTGCTAACAACTCCTTCTCGGTAGTTGCATAGTTTATCTGTGCAGGGTTCAGAACATGACTAGCATAGTAAATCACATGAAGCAATTTTCCTCTCCGCTGTCCAAGAACAGCCCCCACTGCAATGTCACTAGCATCGCACATAATCTCAAAGGGTAGGGACCAATCTGGGGCAATAACAATAGGAGCAGATACTAATTCTTTTTTTAGTGTTTCAAAAGCGTCGCTGCATTCCTTATTGAAAACGAAAGCCTTATCTTTAACCAACAGAGTAGTTAAAGGTTTGGCTATCTTTGAGAAATCTCTTATGAACCTGCGGTAAAATCCCGCATGTCCCAAGAAGCTTCTTATGCCCTTTTCGTTGATTGGCGGAGGTAACTTAGAGATCACTTCCACTTTGGCTTGATCCACTTCGATCCCTTTTTGTGAGATCTTGTGACCAAGAACAATGCCTTCTTTCACCATGAAATGGCATTTTTCCCAGTTCAATATTAAGTTGCTTTCTTGACATCGCTGCAAAACAAGTGAAAGGTTAGATAAACAATGATCAAATGAGGATCCGAACACGGAAAAATCGTCCATGAACACCTCCATGTGTTTTTCCAGCATATCCGCAAAAATGGAAGTCATGCATCATTGGAATGTAGCGGGGGCATTACATAGCCCAAATGGCATCCTTCTATAAGCAAAAATGCCATAGGGGCATGTAAACGCCGTTTTCTCTTGGTCTTCCGGTGCAACAGCGATTTGATTGTACCCGGAGTAGCCATCAAGAAAACAATAGTACTCATGTCCCGCTAGTCTTTCCAGCATTTGGTCAATGAATGGCAACGGAAAATGGTCCTTTCTCGTAGCCAAATTCAATCTTCTATAATCGATGCACACTCTCCACCCAGTAACGGTTCTTGTAGGAATCAACTCATTTTTTTCATTTGTTATAACAGTTGTTCCCCCCTTTTTGGGCACCACATGCACCGGACTCACCCAAGCACTATCGGATATGGGATAAATCAATCCCGCATCCAATAGCTTAACAACTTCTTTTCGCACTACTTCCTTCATCACCGGATTCAATCTCCTTTGAGGTTGCACAACCGGTTTGTGATCTTCTTCCATCAGTATTTTATGCATACACACTGTGGGACTTATACCCTTTAGTTCTTCAATCTTCCACCCAATAGCTCCCTTGAATTTTTTAAGAACTTCAATTAACTTGCCTTCTTGCATGTCTTTTAAATTAGCGCTAATAATAGCGGGACATTTTTCTTCCGTGTCAAGAAAGACATATTTGAGATTCTCGGGAAGTTGCTTCAATTCGGCTGTTTTTGGTTTGTCTTTGCCTTCATCAACTGTTGTAGGCTGTCGCAACTCTTCCCACCGGTGCATTCTAATTCTTTTAAAGATAGGTTGATTTTCAAGCATCGCAACCACTTCCATATCCTTATCTCCAACTTCCTTATCACCTTCAAAAATGGACATACTCAACACCTTCTCTAGAGGTAACTTGGACACACTTTCTAAATGCTCACTAGCTTCCATTTGGTCTAACACTTGTATGTTGCTACTAGTGCCCACATCATCTTTGTACTTTAAAGTGTTCCTAACATCAATTTTTAACTCTTCATCATACACCTTCATCGTTAGTGTTCCACCTTCCATGTCTATCATTACTCTCCCGGTTTATAGAAAAGGTCTTCCCAAAATCAAGGGAATTTCTTCATCTTCCGGCATTTCAAGGATCACAAAGTCAACCGGGAACACAAATTTGTCCACCCTAACCAATACATCATGGACAACTCCATAAGGTCGCTTCACAGAATGGTCCGCGAATTGGAGAGTCATCCTAGTGTCTTGCACAGCACCAATACCTAACTTTTTGTAGATAGATAAAGGCATTAAACTGATGCTCGCTCCCAAGTCGATGAGAGCTCTCTTGAACGATCGGTCACCAATAGTGCATGGAATGGTAACAGCTCCTCTATCTTTTCTCTTTACCGGAATCTTCAATCCCTGCAAAATAGCACTACAAGTTTCGGTTAGAATAATAGGTTCAGCTCCCATAGTCCTCTTTTTAGCAATTATATCTTTCATGAACTTGGCATAAGTGGGCATTTGTTCAAGAGCTTCAAGCAATGGGATATTCAATTCCAGCTTTTTGAACAAGTCAATAAATTTTTCAAAATTCTTCTCTTGCTGCCCTTTCTTCTTGTTTCTTGTAGGATACGGAAGTTTGACCACCGGTTTAGGTTCAACCGCTTTTTCTTTGATGACCGGTGTTTGGGTAACTTCTTTGTCGTTGTCAACCTCTTCATTGTCTTTGATTTCAAGCTCAACCTCAATCAATTGATTTTCAACTTCAGAATTTTCTTGAACCTCTTCACTAACTTTACCTCTTCGCGTTGTGACTGCATTTACTTTATGATTATCTCTAGGATTTGTTACAGTAGCACTAGGAAGAGTCCCAGGAGCGTTAGGGATAGCAAGGTGTTGAGCAATTTGGCTCATTTGCACCTCAAGATTCTTTATAGATGCTCCAGTGTTCTTGAAATTACTTCTGGTTTCTTCTTGAAATTGACAGTTGTGAGCTGCCATCTTTTCAATGGCAATCTCCCAATCAGCTTTTCTTGACACAGGAGGCTGATAAGGTTGTTGTTGGGGCTGGTACTGTTGTTGGCCTTGAACCGGTTTCTGGATGTTCCCTTGATGATCTTTCCAAGAGAAATTTGGGTGATTTTTCCACCCCGGATTATATGTGTTGGCATAAGGATTGTTTTGCCTCAACATATTAATCTGTTCAACCTGCTCTTGAGTTGCCAAACAGTGCATGGCAAAGTGTGGACCACAACATATCTCGCAAATCACCGCTTGAACGGGTTCAACCTGAGCAACTGTGTGAGTTCCCAGATTCATCTTCTTTAACCTTCTTTCAACTTCTGCGGCAATTTGATCTTCCATTTTTACAACCTGTTCTGTTAGCTTAAGATCGATTTTCCCGTCTGGTTGACTCACGGTGCGATCATATAACTCAAGGTGTTCATTGGCAGCAATAGCTTCTATGATTCTTTTAATACCTGTGGCTGTTGAGAAGTTTGTTGAGCCACCTGCAGCAGTATCAATCAGTTGCTTTGTCTTGAGTCTCAACCCATTCACAAAGTTTTGCATTTGCTCTGTTGCGTCCATGTTATGGGTAGGACACGAAGTCAAACACCTTTTGAATCTTTTATAAGCATCTCCGAGTGATTCACCCTTTTTTTGTTTAAAATTGACTATATCATATCTTTTCCGGATGAACACTGAAGCAGGAAAGTATTCGTTAAGGAAGGCTGTTTCCATCTCTTGCCATGTTGTGATACTAGCTGCGGGAAGAGAATAGAACCACTCTTCAGCATCGTCAGTAAGAGTGAATGGAAACATCACCAGTCGTTTTGCTTCCTCTGAATGACCTTCGATCTTCAAAGAAGTGGTAGTAGTAAGAAATCTCTGAAGATGCTTATTTGCATCCTCATTAATTCTCCCGGAGAAAGGCTTGCTCTCTAACTGGCGGATAGTAGATGAATGTAACTGGAAGTGTGCTACATTCACCGGTTGATTAACAATCGTCATCCTGTTAGGTTGAGCATTTGCCCCTCCGTAATCACCTAAGAGCCTCTCTGGAGCAGGTTGATTTCCTGCCATGTCGTTGAATTCAGGGTCAGTTTCTCTGTTTGAATCAGAGTCACTGTGCTCTGAGTGAACTGAAATATAGTCCTCAGTTTCCTGATACGGGACACTTGAACAAGTCTTAGCCAGACTATCAATTCTTGCCTTGCGGCGTCTCTCGTGCAAAGCTCTTTCTGGTTCTGTGTCAAAAGAAAATTTAGCTGAGGCCTGACCTCGCATAAACAGTTAGACACGAGTTAGAAAACAAAATTTCAATAACAGTAATATGATATACAGAGAGTAAAGTAAAATTTTAGTCGCAGAGCAACAAAATTCCAATTGATATAACACAAACAACTTAATTCTTTGGCAGTCCCCGGCAACGGCGCCAAAAACTTGACCGGAAAATAGCAAGTGTACTATTTTTACCGATGTAGTAATAGAAAGGATTAACCCAAAATATCGATCACAAGGACTGCGTATTAAAAATAAGTTCTTCGTGATTAATTTCAATTAGACAAAACTCAAGGTTTGAGATTAAATTAAATAAATTGAACAGAATAAAACGTAAAAACAAATAATTTCACTTATATAAAACTAATGCCAGGTAGGGTGTATGATTCGCAATGCAATGACTCATAGGTTCCTGAATTTTAGAGATGTGCTTTAGAACGCGTCTTTCCTAAGCCTACAATGTTTCTCCAAAATTCCTTTAAAGAAAAACCTTTGGTATTCTTCATAGACCATGATTCCTCAAAGGTCATAGAAGAATATCAAGCAATAATTCTGACATAAAAAGGTTCATATAAAAATATCCCAATTCCTCAGTAATATTTTTTTTACGATAAAATTATGCAACAAGGTTAGAATGGTTGGTCAGACCAAATCCTAACCACGATCAATTATCTTATTTTCCAATACCGATAAAGCATTAAGGACGTTGCGATAAAATAAAGAAACGAAACTAAAACATAATACCAAATTGAAGAATTCAACAAGTCATTACAAAATGCAAATCAGGGACACCCCCCTGGCATTGGGGGGTTTAGCCACTCATGTTCAAACTGGAAATAAAAACAGAGTAAGCAAATTTAGACATTACAATTAACGTTGGATTAGTCGGATCGTCAATTGCTTCCGCTCTTGATCAATCTTTCTTCTCCCGTCTTTGTTCTCTCCAAAAAGCCCCAATTCAAAAAGTGTCTCCTCACAGTCATCATGGGCAAATATAAATCAGTCTTCAAACAACACCGCGAAATGTCCGGAATACCCTCGAAGCAGCAAAACACAAAATTGTCTCTGGTCTTCACAACACGGGCCGTGTTGTGCAACACGGGTGGCCGTGTTGTGACTCTGGATCACTACCAAAACATACTTTCCCAGCTGCCATGACACGGGCCGTGTTGTGCAACACGGGTGCCCGTGTCACACCCCTGACTTCTTATTTTCTGAACTGAATTTGTGTTTCTTCTGGTCTCTACAACACGGGCCGTGTTGTGCAACACTGGCACCCGTGTTGTGTCTCTGAACTCTCATTTCCCATCAGTTTTTAAAAGCTTGGACCATCTTTCGGACACCTCGAACGACCGATTACATATTTACCTGAAACACCACAAAGAAACAACCACATAACCCATTCCACTGATAAAAACAAAGTAAAAACGATAAACACCGACTTGCACGCAATAATGAGAAAACTAAAACAAAACATGAACGAGACACTACAAACAAAATAAAACTAGACTCAAAAGACGCTGAAAACCGGCTTGAATATTACCACTAAATATCACTGATCAGTATGCCATGTGCACTTCATAACTTTTCATGTATGTCCATGCTTCTTAGCTTGCCTCATTTGCATCCATGATCTTGTATGAACATCTCCATGCCTTGCCTCATGTTTGCAGCATCTCATAACATCATTTTCATCATCAACATGCTTCTGGTTTTGTTTAGCATCATACCATTTCATTTCATTTGGCATTGCATTGCATTTCTTTCTAACATTTCAGGTGGTAAGTAAACTTGAGAAGTGAATTTGCCTTCACTTCTCATAACTTTTCTTTTCATCTCTCTTGCATCCATTGCTGCATTTATGTATGTGTTTGAGATTGAGCTTGCTCATTCTTGTTCCTCCCACTTTCTTCCTTCAAGTGACTTGACTTCTTGAATGAAGCAAGTCACTTTGCTTCTCTTGATCCTGTTCATCTGCTTCCTGGTGGTTCTCTTTGAAGACTGTTCTTGAAAACCTCACAAACCTTAGGAACAACCAAGCATGACAATGAATTAGGGTTTTGATTAGTCTCCCCTCATAGTTTTACCTTTGTGTCTCTCTTTGAGTCTTCTCTTCTCATCTCATAATCAGGGACTAAACCCTAAAGGCTTTAAGGCTTTGTGATTAAGCTTATGCCTGCATCCTTCTCTTAGGATGGAGTGTATAACTTTAATCCTAAGTGTTAAACCCTTAATGTGTTTAACTCCTTTAATCAATTCACTTAATAATCATCAAGACATCACACTTGTAACTTGGGCCTTGCATTAGGGTTCTAATTCTTCCTTAAGTGGTTAAGAAGGACTAACCCTAGCGTTAATCGACAAGTCCCCCTCAAGTTGTCTTACAAACCCTAAAAAACACTTCATCCTCTTATCATTAACTAAAATCCACTTAACAAAGGCTTGTTTTGTCATGAGTTTAATCCCTAATCAAGGATTAAGTTGAGGAGTCTTCCTCAGCTTAAACATTCTCATCTATTATCCTTCTATTAGGATGGTGTAATGAGTCTATTTAATCCCTGATTATGGCTTAACCTCATTACTTAACACTAGACAAAACCACAAAAACACCTAAATAATCACAAGTAGGTTAATGATCTTAATCCTACATCAAAGGTGATTAAGTGTGAGATGCTGACTTCACACTTAAGGTATTCTCATTACCCCTAATCAGAGGGAAGATGTAATGAGTTTACTAACCCATTGGTTTAGGCTTAAGCTCATTAACTTATGACAAATTTTCAAAAGCAATAAAAGACTGAAAGCATAAAAACAAACAATAATCGTCTCCTCCGGGATTCTTTTCTCATCATCTTCACTCATAAACGAGAACTTGCTTCTTCCGTCTAATGCAAGACAGTTTGCACCTGAGCCAGACAGGTCATACACTTGAGCATAGACAAGCAAGCAGTTCACAGGTCAATTCATCTTTCAGTCTCTTTGGGTCGAACTACGGTGTTCTGACTTCCTCATTGCACGAGAGGATACGTAGGCATAACTTAACAGTTATCGAACAAAAGTCTCTGTATATTCCCCCTCTTCCCAGCTTTATTCTCTTAGCCTCATGATCATGAGCATACTTTTTATCCTTGCACTGACACATCATTATACACTTTACACTTCTTTTACACTGACACCTGTACATCCTTTTCCAGCTCCCTTTTTATACACACATTGCACTGACACTACGCCTTTAAAGCACAAATCTTTTAAGCGTGGATCCCGTCGAGTACGACGGACAATCTGGGTGCTAATACCTTCCCAGGTTGTAACCAACCCCCTTTCTCAGTCTCTCTGGTTCGCAACCGTCTTATCCATCTTTTTCTAGGTCTATGCAGCATTACCTTTCCTTCGGGATAAAAATGCCTAGCTGGCGACTCTATTCATTCTCCAGTGAGTTCACGGCTGTGTGTTCTCACTGTTCCCTTCGCCGACCGTTCGCGTCCGTACCTTCATCTGATCCAGTTCATTTGTCGGGAGCGACACTCCTCTTTAGCTGGTTGATCAGCAGAGACATGATCTTCAGTTGAGGCTTTGGTTTGATCCTCAGAGTCTTCTTCATCACTTTCTTTTGAGGCCTTTTTCTGGTCCTCAGTTTGTTCAATATCAGCATCAGATGAGGTCTTTTTCTCATCCTCAGATGTTCCAACATCTATTGGGACATCCTGTTGAGCAGGAGTGTCCTCTGTAGCTTGAGCTTGTTCTTCTTGAGGGGCAGGCATGGTGTTCAGAGGAATAGAAATCCCACTAACCACTCTCTGTTCAAAAAGAATCTTGTTAACTATCTCCTTGATGGAAGCATCCACATATTCAGAGGATTTTGGAGGCATGTTAGCTGGTGAAGGAATGCCTTTGGATTTGCTGCAGACTTGATCTTTTGCTCTTTTTGGAGTTCTTGGCTTTTTAGCATGAGAAGCACTTCCTCTGATTTCGTCCAATGGGGTTGATTTCATTGGTACCACAGAGATGGGAGTTTCATGAACTACATCTTCTTTGTTGAGAACTTCTTCAGGAGTGTTAAGGTTTTGAGACATTGTCAAGGAAGATGGATGAAGAGCTTTAGGGTTGATGATTTCTGAAGAACAGCTAGATAATGTGATTCACTTTTGATAGAAAGATGAGAATCTTGATAGCTGATTATAAGCTGTTACTAAATAAGTAGCCGTTACATTGCAAATCATTAGGAATGGAATACCCAAGGTTCTTGACCAGACTGGAGTTGCCATCTGGAACTTATGCCATACAATGTCATATGACATGTTGGCACATTTCATTAACTGCTAAATCTCACATAAACAGATTCCCAGTTTGCCCCTTAAGTTCTCAAATTGTGTAGCATCCAATGCTTTGGTAAAGATATCAGCCAATTGCAGATTTGTAGCTACATGTTCCAATAAAATAACTTTTTCTTCTACAAGATCTCTGATGAAATGATGTCTGATATCAATATGCTTGGTCCTGCTATGTTGGATAGGATTCTTTGATATGTTGATTGCACTTAAGTTGTCACAGTACAATGTCATGACATCTTGTGGGACATTGTACTCATTGAGCATTTGCTTCATCCAAACCAACTGAGAACAACTGCTTCCAGCTGCTATATATTCAGCTTCAGCTGTAGATAAGGATACACAATTTTGTTTCTTACTGAACCAAGAAATCAAATTGTTTCCTAGAAAGAAGCATCCTCCTGAAGTGCTTTTTCTGTCATCAGCACTTCCAGCCCAATCAGCATCACAAAAGCCAGTGAGAATTGGTTTGCATCCATGAAAATACATTATGCCATAGTCACAAGTACCATTAACATATTTAAGAATTCTCTTGACTTGATTGAGATGACTGACTTTTGGATCAGCTTGATATCTTGCACACACACCTACTGCAAATGCTATGTCTGGTCTGCTAGCAGTCAAGTATAACAAGCTTCCAATCATGCTTCTGTATAAGCTTTGATCTACATTCTCACCCTTTTCATCTTTAGTCAGCTTTAAATGTGTGGGGGCAGGAGTTCTCTTATGAGTAGCATTTTCCATTCCAAATTTCTTGACTATGTTCTTGGTATACTTGCTTTGGGAAATGAACATTGAGTCTTCCATTTGCTTTATTTGCAGACCAAGAAAGTAGGTTAACTCTCCTACTAGGCTCATTTCAAATTCAGATTCCATCTGCTTGACAAAATGTTTGACCATCCTGTCAGACATCCCACCAAAGACAATGTCATCAACATATATTTGAGCAATCATGACATTTCCTTCTTCATCTTTAACAAACAGGGTTTTGTCAATTCCACCTTTTCTGTACCCTTGCTTGATAAGAAATGTAGTCAGTCTTTCATACCATGCCCTTGGAGCTTGCTTCAGACCATAAAGTGCCTTCTTTAGTTTGTATACATGATTTGGACAGCTTGGATCAACAAATCCTTTAGGTTGTTCTACATATACCTCTTCATTAAGATAACCATTTAAAAAGGCACTTTTCACATCCATTTGAAATAGCTTGAACTTTAAGATACAAGCAATTCCCAAAAGTAGTCTGATTGATTCAAGCCTTGCTACTGGTGCAAAGGTTTCATCAAAGTCTACTCCTTCAATTTGAGTGTATCCTTGAGCTACAAGTCTAGCTTTGTTCTTTGTAACAACTCCTTGTTCATTTGACTTGTTCTTATACACCCATTTTGTTCCAATCACATTTATGTCATCAGGTCTAGGAACAAGATTCCATACTTCATTCCTTGTGAATTGACGTAATTCCTCTTGCATAGCACAAATCCAGTATTCATCAGTAAGAGCTTCCTTGATGTTTTTAGGTTCTATTTTAGAAACAAAACAAGAACCTGAAATTACTTCTCTTGATCTAGTGCTCACACCTCTGTTGGGATCACCAATTATCAAATCTTTGGGATGATCTTTCTGTATTCTGATGGAGGGAGGTTTGTTGGATTCTTCTGTCCTTATATCAGTTTGAGTGAAGTTATAATGATCATTCTTTTCTTCAGCTTCAATCTTGATATCAGCAGATGTTCCAACATCTTCTGGGACATCTGTAGGAGCATCATCAATTATCACATTTATGGACTCCATGATCACCTTGGTTCTAGAATTAAATACTCTATATGCTCTGCTGTTTATAGAGTATCCAAGGAAAATCCCTTCATCACTTTTAGGATCCATTTTTCTCCTTTGCTCCCTATCTGCCAGAATATAACAGTTACTTCCAAACACATGAAAGTACTTAACTGTGGGTTTTCTGCCCTTCCAGACTTCATATATTGTGGAAAAATTTCCTTTTCTTAAAGAAACTCTGTTATGAATGTAACAAGCAGTGTTCATAGCTTCAGCCCAGAAGTACAAAGGTAACTTTTTAGCATGGATCATAGCTCTTGCTGATTCTTGAATAGTTCTATTCTTCCTCTCAACAATCCCATTCTGTTGAGGAGTGATAGGTGAAGAATATTCATGATTGATTCCTTCTGAAGAGCAGAAATCTAAGAACTTTTGGTTCTCAAATTCTTTTCCACGATCACTTCTTATTCTGATCACACAGCTGGATTTTTCCCTTTGTAATCTTTGGCATAATTCTTTGAATACATCAAATACATCAGACTTTTCTTTGATAAAATTTATCCATGTATATCTTGAAAAGTCATCAACCACCACATAGGCATACCTCTTACCACCAAGGCTTTCAACCTGCATAGGTCCCATAAGATCCATATGCAAAAGTTCCAAAACTTTGGAAGTTGTCAGATGTTGGAGCTTTGGATGGGACATCTTGGTTTGCTTGCCTATTTGACATTCACCACATATTTTGCCATCATCAATCTTCAGTTTAGGAATACCTCTTACAGCATCCATAGATATTATCTTCTTTATGCCTCTGAAATGAAGATGACCTAGTCTTTGGTGCCATAGTTTCACTTCTTCTTCTTTAGCTAAAGAACAAGTTGAAGTGAGACTGAGGTTTTGAGATTCCCACATGTAACAGTTGTCTTTAGATCTGGCTCCTCTCATGACAACCTCTTGTTCTTTGTTAGTCACTATACATTCAGTTTTGGTAAAGTTTACACTGTACCCTTGATCACATAATTGACTTATACTGATCAGGTTAGCAGTTAAACCTTTAACTAGCAGCACATCATCTAGTCTTGGAACATCTTGACAGTCCAAGGTCCCAACTCCCTTGATTTCTCCTTTAGCTCCATCTCCAAAGGTTACAAACCTGGATGAATGTGACTTTAAGTTTACTAGCAGGTTCTTCAATCCAGTCATGTGTCTTGAACATCCACTATCAAAGTACCAGTCTTCCTTAGCTGATACTCTTAGTGATGTATGTGCTATATATGCAACACTTTTCTTTAACCATTTGAGTTGAGATTTCTTTTGATGTCTCTGCCCTGTGTGTTGTTCAACAACAGATCTCCAAGATTGATTGTTGATCTTGTTCTTGGGTATGTAGATTTGATCAGCCTGAATGCTAGTTTTTGGTCTCCATACCTTCTTGATGACTTCTGTCTTCTGCTTAGGAGGTTGCTGATTTCTTTGATGTCTATGCAGCACTTTCTTGTTAGCTTCTATTTTCTGCTTAGAAGGTTGCTGACACATCTGATTTGGATATCCATGAAGCTTATAACAATGAGGTTTGATATGTCCAAATCTTCCACAGTGATGGCATCTCCATCTTTGATACTTCTTCTTCATTTTGTTCTTTCCAAAATGTTGAGACATCTGTTGGAACATTATGTTTGACTTTGTGTTCTTTTCCTGATGTTGAAGCATCTGTTGGGACATCTTGTTTGACTGTATGGATTTTGAAGTTGTTTTGCTAGAGCTAGCTTCATCTTTATGTACTCTGTTAAATCCCAGTCCACTTTTATCCCCTGAATGCTTATTGTTGCTGAGAATAACATCCAGTGTATTTGAGCTGCTGTTCAACATTCTAACAGATTTGGACATGTGTTCCAATTTGGAGTTGAGAAGACTTACTTCACTTTTCAAGGTGTCAATGATCTCTTGATCACTTTCTTTTTCATCTTCTAGTGCCTCATTCTGCTTCTTTAGCTTTATAACCTTACTGCATATTTCAGTGCTTCTTTTGTATAGATCTTTGAATGCTTGCTCAAGTTCTTCAAAAGTAAGCTCCCCATCACTGGATTCACTTTCAGAATCACATAATCCAGCTAAAGTAGTGATATGCTTAGCTGATTCTTCTTCTGAATCACCTCCTGAGTCTTCATCAGACCAGGTTACAGATAGTCCTTTCTTTTGCCTTTTTAAGTAGGTAGGACATTCATTCTTGATGTGTCCATATCCTTCACATCCATGGCATTTGATTCCTTTTTCTTGACTGGTCTTTTCATCATAATTTGACCATTTGTTAGCATCATAAGGTCTCCTGTTCTCAGAAGAGTTTGTGTATCTTCCACTGGGTTTGGATTTGCCTTCCATTCCTCTGAGAATCTTTTTGAATTGTCTTCCAAGCATATCAAGGTTGTCTGATAAGCTTTTACCATTTTCTGATTCATCATCTTCTTCTTCATCAGTATTTGTCATCAAGGCTATGCTTTTGTTCTTCTTAATATTTGTGTCATTCATTCCCATCTCAAAAGTTTGAAGGGAGCCAATGAGTTCTTCAACTTTCATAGAGCATATGTCTTGAGATTCTTCTATTGCTGTGACTTTCATGTCAAATATTTTTGCCAAAGATCTGAGGATTTTTCTTACAAGCTTTTCATCAGTCATCTTTTCTCCCAAAGCTCCATAAGTATTAGCTACTTCTAAGATGTTCATGTAGAATTCATGAACTGTCTCATCTTCCTTCATTCTCAAGTTTTCAAACTTGGTGGTGAGAAGTTGAAGTCTTGACATCTTTACCTTTGATGTTCCTTCATGAGTTGTTTTGAGAGTATCCCACACATCTTTGGCTAGCTCACAATGATGCACAAGTCTAAAGATGTTCCTATCAATGCCATTGAATAGAGCATTTAAGGCCTTTGAGTTGCCTAGTGCTGAATCTTCTTCCTCCTTACTCCATTTTTCTTCAGGTTTCAGCACTTTTGATCCATCTTTGGTATCATGGACAGGATGATCCCATCCAACATTGACTTCTCTCCATGCCCTGTTGTCAAGTGATCTTAAGAATGCAATCATTCTTGGCTTCCAGTAGTCATAATTAGATCCATCCAGAATAGGTGGTCTATTTACTGACCCTATATCTCTATCCATGTTACAGAATTTGTATTCCCTAGATCTCACCCAGTATAAACAGGCAGGGTGCCTGCTCTGATGCCAATTGAAATTCTGTGATTAGGTATGAGATGTCCTAAGAGATGTCCTAACACTTGACAGATTTAACCAAAACTTAAATAGCAAGAAAAGTAAACAACACAGAAGTTTGTTAACCCAGTTCAGTGTATAACCACACTTACATCTGGAGGCTACCAAGCCAGGAGGAAATCCACTATAAGTAATATTAATTATAGACTTAAACCACCCTGTTTAATCTATCACTTAATAACTACCCAATGCAATTTCTACCTAAGACACAACTTAGATAAGAGTACCCTACTCACTCCCCCTCAATCACACAGTGATTTTGTTTACAAGTTTAATGAAATTGAAGTCATACTTCAAACAAAACAGCTTGATCTTACTTCACAGTTTCAATCAAGTCACAAATGCACTTTTGCTTAAAAGCTCATAAAGTGGTACAATTAAAACAACCTTCTATTAAAACACTAGACACCCTATTTGGTCTTCTGAAATTCGTACTCAATTCTGTGAGTTTCTGTTGATTAAATAGGTATCTGTAATTTGGGCTTTCTGTAGGATGATCCAGCCCTAATGCACATGCAGCTTCCACCTTGAATTTAGGGTTTGTTACTTCCTAGATTCTAGATGATTTAGGTCTTCTGTTTTAATCTGAATCCTCAATATAAAACTCCCTACAGATGCGCCTTGTTCTGTTTTTATCCATCATTAATTAATTCCAGATAACTCTCCTTAAATATCTCTGATAAGTTAGTCAATAATTAATTCTGGTAGCCGGTTTGAGATGTCTCAATATCTGTTGGGACATCCTGAAAAACTGAACTTAAGTCATTAACACAATGTCCTAACATCTGGTGAGACATCCTGAAATAAGTTCATATACTCTGTTTGATAATGTCCCAACATTTGATAGGACATTCTGAACTGAATTAAATATTTCTTGTTGGTCAAAAATTCTGCCAATTCAAGACATCTACATTTATTTACTGCATTTACTTTATCGCTTTCATTTACTCCTTTATGCATTTCATTTAATTATCATATCATATGTGCTGGATTTTCTGGTTTGCTTTGGTGGGAGGGGTATTCCAGTGAGAAAGGTCCAACACAAAGGCATGAGTTACAGACATAGGATTAGAGTGGATTCATATTCTTTCCCATTCCATTTCGGTCTGGTGCGGGAATATGAAAACACAGTTCAGACATGGGTTTCTTTTTGAGAACTCTGTGTTACGGATTTCCAGTAGTGCTAGGGCTATCTGAGAAGCTTGCTAAGTCTGGATGACCTTTTTAGATGACCTTCAGCATCTGAGGTGAATTAGAGGAGGATCCTTTATGATTAGGGTAAACACGGTACCTCCGGGTGTAAACACCCCAAATTTGCCCTCACCCATTCACACCATGGCTTGTGATCATTTCATATACATAAGCTCAATCATAGCATCTCATATCACATTTTTGATTCATTACATAGATTCTAAGTCATCTGCACCTAGGGTTTGTGATCTGAGCAATCCAAGAGCTTCTTGAGCCACTCCAAAGGCCATCAATCACTTCAAAGGGGTCCATGTATGTTCAAGCATCATATTACATCCTCTCAAAGTCAAGAATGTCAAAAAATCACAAGAACTAAGAATGGTATGAAGGCAGAGCCAGGTTTGACTGCACAGATGACCTAAAATTAGGGTTTTGGTTTCAGAGGCCATAACTCCAATTTTTTTGGTCATTCTTGTTTCTATTGGTCTCTATATGGTATAGGGAGTATGCATATCAATTTTCATGAAAAAATTCCATGGGGAAGTCATCTGATCAAGAGTTGACTTTTCAAGCAAGTCAGTGCAAAATCAGGGCATCTGAGGCCCCCAATGACCCAACCAAGGGGTGTTCTTCATCATTTTGATTGTATATGATCTTTATTTGATCATGGAAGATGGTAGAAGTTCACAAAATTGAAGAATTTCAAGTCTTTTGTAAAGTTGACTTTTTGGGCAAGTTTGACTTTTAATGAAATTGTCATTTTAGGCAACTTTTTCAAACCTTGCTTTTTGATTCAAAAAAGCTTCAAATGGAAAAACTTTGGTCATGAAAGTTGTAGAATATATCTTTCCCTTTTCAAAAAGTACAAGAACATGACCTAATTCATTTTGGATCAAAAGTTATGGCTTGTCAAAGTTGGCAAAAATCACAAAATTTTAAAGTTTCTACCAAAGAGGTATTTTGCAAAATGACTTGATCAAGTGTTCTAAAGCTATCAAATGCACTTCTAATCCACACAACATGATCATGTGACATCTAAATTTCAGAATGGACCAAAGAATTACACATTTTTATGGTTTATGGAACAAGATTTTTCATAAGAGGCAAAAGTGAACCAAGTTGCAAAACTCATCATAGCTTCTCATCCACTTGCTTGCTAGCTTGCTGATCCATCCTAGGCCTTTTCCCTCATCATGCTGCGCAGGACACACTTTTTGTACTTGGCTAGCAAGTGGCCCATGCTTCTCTTACACAAACTTGACCTTTTGGCAAAAGGACCCATACCAATCAATAAAGCACATGTCACTTCTTCTGACCAATGGCAATTGTTTATACTAATCAAATGCAAGCCAAACATAACAAGAGGCAAGCCTGAAACCAGCCATAGCACAGCATTCTCATTTTCACCTTCATTTGCAAGAGCCTTCGAAAATCATCACACAAGCCACAAACACACAAACAAGCTTCACCAATCAACTCAACACACCTTCCTGATCACAAAGCACCCCTTAAAACAGCCTGAAAGCCACTGAATCAGAAACACGATCACCACACCACCTTGAACAGAACTTCTACCATCCCTCAAACCAGCCAAAATAAACTTTCTCCAAGCCTTTCAGAAGCACAAGGGAGGTCATAGGAGTAGTTTTGCACGGGAGAAGAGGTCTGAAAGCTCCAAACTGAAAAGCTTCAAACTCAGGTAGCTTCATGAACTTTTTTTCCAGAACGTGTATTTTAAGTTTCTAAATGAATCTACATGCTTACCTGATCGTGAATATATGTTTACTTTTGTAAATGGTTGAGAAACCAGGATGTATCCTTTGTCTGAAACTTTTGCCCTAAAAAATGTTTGATTCGATTCTCCCTGTTTCTGAATGATAAATGTTGTTTGATTGAGGGTTTTGATTCGTTTTTGAGTGGGGAAGAGTTCTGGGCAGTTAGATTTTGTTTTGGATGCGTATAGAGAGAGTTTGAGATTTTGGTTGGTCGGAGAAGACGACCGGAACAGTGTTCCGGTCGCCTGAGAGTCATTAGGGCATAATTAATTAGGGCTAATCACAATTATGAGAGTTTGAATGTCAACCGTTGGATATGGCGCCAGGTCAAACGCGCGCGCAGCCAATTCAAACTTGGGCCTTTGGATCTGATTACTTTTCCATTTTTCAGATTAAATTCATTTTCTTTTTCATATTAATTCATTTCTTTTCTCCATTTTATTAAAAATAGCAAAATCATTTTAAAAATTCTGAAATTTTTTATATAAACTTTTATTAATTTTTCAGAAACCAAAAACATTTTTATTTTTATTTTTTGCATTAAAAAATATTTTTAAATCATTTAAAAGTTTATTTTTAATTAATTAATGAGAATTAATTAATTAAAAATACTTTTAGGTATTTAAAAATCACCAAAAAATTCATGAAACATTTAAAACCATTTAGAAACATTGTCCAACCCTCAAACCAAATTTCTTTTTTGATCTTGATGCATTTTGATAATTTTCCAGGGAATTAATTCATTTTCAAAGCATTATTTTGATCCAAACTTCCAAAAATCATTTCTGCCTAACCATTGAGAGTTGGACTTTGATTCTTTTTGCATTGTGTTTAGCATATCATGTAGTTTGTGAGATTAAATTGGCATGATTTGATCTTTCATTTTCCATTTGTTTGGCATTTTTCTTGTTAAGGTACCCTAAAACCCTAGAAAACTTAGGAAATTCATAACCCTAACTAGGTTAAGAGTTGGAACCTCTCCTTTGGGCAGTGAGTTAGTATAGGTTTAGGGATCCTTTGAATGCATTTTCAAATTTTTATCTTGATGTTTGCTTCTGATTTTGGTTTTTGTTTGAGGCATTGATCATAAACCCTAATTTGAGCTTCCATGTGCATCCATCTTGCATTTGCTTGCATACCTTGACTTGCCATAGCATTTTGTGCATCCATTTGATTCATTAAACATCTTAAGACATATTAGAAGCACGTTTGATCATTGCATCTTGTATTTGCCATGTTGTATGCCATGTGCATTTCATAACATTTCATGTATGATCATGGTTCTAAACCTGCTTCATTTGCATCCATAAGTTTGTATGATCATCCCCATGCCTTGTTACATGTTTGCATCACCTCATAGCATCATTAACATCATGTATGTGCTTCTGGTTTTGATTTGCATCATGTCATTTCATCTCATCTTGCATTGCATTGCATTTCTTTCACTAACTTTTCAGGTGGTAAGTCACTTTGAGAAGTGAATTTGCCTTCACTTCTCATAACTTCTTTTCATCTCCTTTATGCACCCTTGCTGCATTTTGTTATGTGTTTGAGATTGAGCTTGCTCATTCTTTTTCTTCTTACCTTCTTTCTTCAAGTGACTTGTCTTCTTCAATGAAGCAAGTTACTTTGCTTCTCCTTGCTCCATTCATCTGCTTCCTGGTGGTTCCTCTGAAGATTTCTCTTGTAAACCTCACAAACCTTAGGAACAACCAAGCATGACAATGATTAGGGTTTTGATTAGTTCCCCATTTAGATTTTGTCTTTGTGTCTCATTGAGTCTTCTCTTCTCACCTCATAATCAGGGACTAAACCCTAAAGGCTTTAAGGCTTTGTGATTAAGTTTATGCCTGCATCCTTCTATTAGGATGAAGTGTATAACTTTAATCCTAAGTGTTAAACCCTTAATGTGTTTAAGTCTCTTAATCAATTCACTTAATAATCATCAAGACATCATGCTTGTAACTTGGGCCTTGCATTAGGGTTCTAATTCTTCCTTAACTGGTTAAGAAGGACTAACCCTAGTGTTAATGGACAAGACCCCCTCAAGTTGTCTTACAAACCCTAAAAATCACTTCATCATCTTATCATCAACTAAAATCCACTTAACTAAAGGCTTGTTTTGTCATGAGTTTAATCCCTAATCATGGATTAAGTTGAGGAGCTTTCCTCAGCTTAAACATTCTCATCTGTTATCCTTCTATTAGGATGGTGTAATGAGTCTGTTTAATCTTTGATTATGGCTTAATCTCATTACTCAACACTAAACAAAAACCACCAAAAACATCTAAATAATCACAAGTAGGTTAATGATCTTAATCCTGCATCAAAGGTGATTAAGTGTGAGAATCTGACTTCACACTTAAGGTATTCTCATTACCCCTAATCAGAGGGAAGATGTGATGAGCTTACTAATCCATTGGTTTAGGCTTAAGCTCATTAACTTATGACACATTTCCAAAAGCAATAAAAGATTGAAAACCCAATAACAAACAATAATCGTCTCCTACGGGATTCTTTTCTCATCTCATTCACTCTTAAACGAGAACTTGCTTCTTCCGTCTAATGCAAGACAGTTAGCACCTGAGCCAGACAGGTCATACACTTGAGCATAGAAAAGTAAGCAGTTCACAAGTCAATTTATCTTTCAGTCTCTTTGAGTCGAACTACGGTGTTCTGACTTCCTCATTGCACGAGAGGATACGTAGGCATAACTTAACAGTTATCGAACAAAAGTCTCTGTATATTCCCCCTCCTTCCAGCATCATTCTTTTAGCCTCATGATCTTGAGCATTTCACTCCTATCCTTACACTGACACTGTATATTCATACACTTCACATTCTTCTTACACTGACACCTGTACATCCTTTTCCAGCTCTTTTATACACAAATTGCACTGACACTACCCCTTTAAAACACAAATCTTTAAAGCGTGGATCCCGTCGAGTACGACGGACAATCTGGGTGCTAATACCTTCCCAGGTTGTAACCAACCCCCTTTCTCAGTCTCTCTGGTTCGCAACCGTCTTATCCACATCTTTCTAGGTCTATGCAGCATTGCCTTTCCTCCGGGATAAAAATGCCTAGCTGGCGACTCTTTTCATTCCCTGTGAGTTCACTCCTGTGTGTTCTCACACCCTCTTTAGCCGACCGTTCGCGTCTGTACCTTTATCTGGGCCATTTCCCATTTATCGGGAGCGACAACTTGGCGACTCTGCTGGGGACCCTTATACTGTAACCAGGGCTGCTGGTTCTTTTTGTGGGTTCCTCCTAGCGCTTGAGTGATTTGTGTTTACTGGGGTGTTATGTGCTATTTGTGCTTGTATTTGTATTTATTTTTGCTTTATGTACAGTTGTTTTATTGCTTTCTTTATAGCTTTACATATATCATACTGTCATACTGTGCTGGCTGGATCTGTTTTGTTGCTTTGGTGGGTGGGTGTTCCATTGAGAGTTGAGGTCCTATACCTGGGACCTGAGTGACACCTAGGCTAGAGTGGTTCATGTTCTTTCCCATTCCATTTCGGTCTGGTGCGGGAATATGAAACACGGTTCAGATATGGGTTTCTTCTTGAGAACTCTGTGCTACAGATTTCCTGTAGTGCTAGGGCTATCTGGGAAGCCTGCTAAGTCTGGATGACCTTTAGTATTGACCTTCAGAAACTGAGGTGAATTAGAGGAGGATCTTTTATGGTTATTGTAAACACTGTACCTCCGGGTTAGAAGTGTTTACACTCCTCATAACTGATCCAAGTCTGAGGATCCTTGTTTTAGAACATCACCTGTGAGGGGGTTGGGCTGTTTACAGGTTTGCAGGTACACTTGGCCTCAACATACCCTGTTACTTTGTTTTGATTAAGAGTACTCCATTTTGGAACAGTTCTTGTGATTTTAGCCCAGGACATGTGACTCTTTATTTGAGTCCCCCACCTTGGTTACTGGACTTATGAACCTCCATCTGGATTTTCTTAAACACACATGGACTTATATCAGAGCACTTGATCAGATCCAGCTCAGTCACAAACCCTTGCATATCATTTGCATACATCCTCATTGCATCATTTTAACATGTGTTTATTTGTTTTTCAGGGTATCCATCCTACATTTTGGCTTGGTTTTGACCCCTTCTTCAGCATAGACCTATCTTCATCAGCACTTACTTCAGCTATCAGCTACCTGCTTCAGTCACCTGCATCACCAATCTCAGCCTGTCAGTGGCCCATCTTCAGTGTTATTCTCAGCATCTGTTTCAGCTCTTCTTCAGCAAAATGGCACCCAAGAAGAGCAACATCTCCTATCATTTCTTTGAGCCTAAGTTGGCTAGCATCAGGAAGATTCAGACCCTGATTACTCCAGACCATATACCACTATTCAGAGAACATTATGGAGGAATCCTTGATGTGGTTATGGATTTGGACCCTACACAGAGGAGCTTGATTCATACTTGTTTGCAGTTCTATGATCCTCCTCTGAGGTGCTTCACCTTCCAGAATTTTCAGTTGGGACCCTTGTTGGAAGAATATTCATCACTGATTGGTGTACCTATCAGGGGTGGAGTCCCTTTCAACCCTGAGATGGCTTTCCCTAGTAATGAAGAGGTGGCAAAAGCTTTGTATCTGGAACCAGTTCTGATTGGACAAAGTATGACTACCAAAGCAGGAATCTCTGGGCTACATCTGGATTTCGTGACCTCTCAGGCTATTCTGAAGGCCTCCTTGGGGGAGTGGAAGGCAGTCTGTACTTTGTTGTCCCTTAGCATATATGGGATAATACTTTTTGCAGATGAGCCTAAGTTTGTTAGCAAGAATGCAATCCATCTTTTCATCCTGAGGAACCCAGTGCCCACCTTACTGGGAGATCTCGACTACTCTGTTCACCAAAGGAATGAAAAGCAAAGGGGAAGATTAGTGAGATGTTGTTCTCCTTTATTCCATACTTGGCTGCTCAAACATTTGCCAAAAATTGAAGCATTCTTGAACCCTCACCAGCAGAAAAACTGGGCTAGAAGGCTTGTTGCTCTAACCTCAGATGATATCAGGTGGTGCACTCAGAGCACCAAGGGAAGAGACATCATTACTAGTTGTGGGCAATTTCCCAATGTGCCTCTGATAGGAGTGAAAGGTTGCATCAACTACAACCCTCTGCTATTCAAAAGACAACTAGGCTATGCATTAGTCCACCCTCCTAGAGCACAGGATCTAGCTGAGACCCTTTATTGTGAGATCAAGCCTAATCTGGCTAGTGTCAGGCAAGCATCTTGGGCTTGGGACAATGTACAGACTAAAGGAGTAACCATTCTTGGAAGATGCAATAATGTGGCCTCAGCTCAGTACTATGAGTGGTCTCATGCCAGGGCTCAAATTTCTGGGATGCCCTTCACCCTTGAAGATGTGCCTGGGCCCTCCACAGCACCACCTCCAGCAACTGTCAACTTAGAGGAGTTTGAGAAATTGAAAGAGAGAAATGAGAATCTGACTCAGGCTCTACAGAAGACCCTCTGGGAGAGGAGTGATGGTCGGCTGGACATTGAAAGGTTAGAAAAGCTAAAGGTGGAGCATCTAGCCAGGATTGAAAAGTCAGAGGACTATATCAAGAAGTCTAGGGCTGGAGAACAGATTTTGAAGAATGCCTGCAAAGAGGCCCAATTCCAGAGAGCTAGGACTGATTTGTATCTAAAGGAGAGTCAAGCTAGGTGGGTTAGGATCACCGAAGCCCGTACTCAGGAGGATAAAAGGACTCAGGACAAGATTGAGCAGCTGGAAGCCAGTGCAAAAGAGCAACAGGAGGCCCTGGCAGCAGCCCAGAGGGAAATCTTCGAGTTGAAGATTAAAGCTGGTGTGAAGAGGTCAAAGGACCAGAGTCAACACAAGAAGCTAACTGCAGCTGTTGCTACAAGGAATCTCCTTATCAGGAACCTTACAGAGCGTCCAGCTGATCCTGTGACTGAAGCACTTCTCAAGGAAGTTCAGGAGGATGAGTTTGGTCTTGGTGTTTGACTTTTGCTTGTACTTTTCTTTATGTTGTATTTTTGACCCATCAGAGGGCATGTATTGTAAAAAAACAAACTATGTATCATTTACTTTTTGTAATATATATGTTGGTTTGTTTTTTATCTGAGTTTCTTCCAAGCAACATCAAAAGCATCTTCTTCAGGGGTCTGGAAAGGTCAAAACCAAGTGCCAAGCCGGATACCTTGGAAACAAATAAGCATACTGCATTGCATACTAACCTTTTGTTTTGTTTTGTAGGTTTTTGTTTTATTGTTACTAACTCTGTTGTGAACTCAGGAACTATTGCTCGACGTCGGGTGTTTCCACTCAACCGTCCACACAGATATCCCACCCGCAACAATCTTCCGGGCATACAGATGGACCAAGTACAGCAGGACCTTACAGAGGTCAGGACTCAAATGGCCAATGAGAGATTGGAAATGAGGAATCAGATGACGCAATTTATGGAGGTGATGAATAATATGGCTCAAAGCCAAGAAAGATTAAGAGCACTGGTAGAGGGGAGGAATCAGGAAGACCCCCATCCAGGGACTGCTGGGACCAGCAACAATGAAAGAGTTCAACCCCATGTTAATCCTCCAGTCTATGGACCCCACCTTCATCCAGAGATCAACATCCCTGTTAATGTGCAAGGGACTGCCACTGCAGGCAGAGTACTGCAAGAAGACCCCCAGGAAGATCAGTTCACAGTGATGGGAGCTGGGGAGGAAGCCTATGACAGAAGGCTAGATGAGATTGCTGAGAAACTAAGATCCCTGGAGTCCCAGAATTCTTTGGGTTTTGATGTTATGGACATGGGTCTCGTGGATGGGGTCAGGATTCCCCACAAATTTAAACCTCCGTGTTTTGAGAAATACAACGGAACTTCCTGTCCCCGGACCCACTTACAATCTTTTCTGGGGAGGATGAAGGCATATACCATGGACGAAAAGCTATGGATGTTTTATTTTGAAGATAGCTTAACAGGAGCTTCAAGGGAATGGTACTCTCACCTGACTAGAGCAACCATTAGATGCTGGAAGGACCTGACTGAGGCCTTTATCAGATAGTATCAGTACAACTTGGATATGGCTCCCAACAGGACCCTCCTGATGGGGATGTCTCAATCATCCAGGGAAAGCTTCCGAGAGTACGCTCAGAGGTGGAGACAGCTCGCTGCTGCTGTCCAGCCACCCATGTCAGAGAGGGAGATGGCTGATATGTTTATGAACACCCTCCAAGGGACATACATTGACAGGCTAGCTGCCTTTTCTTCCACTAGCTTTGCTGATGTAGTCATAGCCGGGGAAAGAATCGAGAGCCTGTTAAAGATGGGCAAAATTTCTGACAACGGTGCTAGCTCGTCCAGCAACAAAAGAAAGCCTTTTGTAGGCCCAAGAAGAACTGGTGAGACTAATGCTATCCATACCAGCAGAGGCAGACCCCAATATGTTCATAGGTCTGTGGCAGCAGTCACCATTCCTGCTCCAATTCATCCTCAACCAGCTTATCAACCACAACAACAAAATTACCAGCAAAAAACTCAGTATCCCCCTCAGAGAAATTATAACAACAACAACACCAACAACAATAATCAGCAAAGACCATTTCAACAGAGACCTTCTCAGGCCAATAGGGTGATCGATCCGATCCCTATGCCCTATGCCACATTATTGCCACAACTCCTAAAACTCAACCTGGTTGAGCTAAGGACATTGGCACCTCCAGATCCCACCAGTCTACCCAGAAATTATGACGCCAGCGCCAGATGTGCTTTTCACTCAAATGCACCTGGCCATAGTACAGAGAAGTGCAGAGCCTTGCACATGAAGGTACAAGACCTGGTAGACTCCAAAGCTCTAAACTTTGCACCACCACCAAATGTTAAAAAGAACCCTATGCCACACCATGGTGGCCCCAGAATCAATGCTATTGAAGAAGACAAGCCGTCTTACTTGATAACCAGTGTGGGTCAGATTCGGACACCCTTGGTGGAGATTAAAGCTCAACTCCTTGAATGTCAAATGTTCCCGGGATGTGAGCTAGGATGTGCTTATTGCAACATTTCAGTGAATGGGTGTGATAACCTGAGAGATGGCATAGATGGTCTCATCCAGAGTGGCCTGCTTCAAATCACAACATCAATACCTACCAATCCAGCAATCTCCTTAACAACAGTTCCAGAGTCTTCTACAACTGCAACAACCATTGTTCCGGACAATTTTTCAATCTCATCAACAAATGCTTCATCTGTTACTTCAACGGATCAAATATCAGTAAACATCCCTTCTACAACTTCAGCACCCCTTCATTCAGAGTCTCCTACAACAACAACACCCATCCACTCAACAGTGTCTCCTACAACATCAGCAGCAAGCAATGAGGATGTCTCAACGGTTACAATTTATTATGATCCTGCAAATGATTCTGCCTACAACTCACAAAATGCCACTCCTACCAGAGCACCAGTCACAATATACTATGATCCACAGACTATCATGGTCCCTTCTGCAGCTGCCATCAGTCCAGTCACTATCACAGTGCCTGGGCCAGTACCTTATGAAAGTAGTAATGCCATCCCTTGGCATTACGGCTCCGACCTATACTGCGAAGGACATAAAATCACTCTCGAATCATCAACTTCTTCACCACAAATAGACAATGTGGGGGGAGGCGGAGGCTTCACTCGAAGCGGACGTCTCTTTGCCCCACAAATTCAAAGACCCACTGCTGAAGCAGAAGCTGCTGCCAAGGCAAAAGGGAAGAGCATGGTGCAAGAAGATCAAGCTGCTAAAGAAGCTCTAAAAACCCCTTTTGATCAAGAGGTTGATGAATTCATGAGAATCATCAAGAAAAGTGATTACAAGATAGTGGACCAGCTTCACCAGACGCCTTCCAAGATCTCCATTCTATCATTGCTTATGTGCTCCGAGGCTCATCGGAATGCACTACTGAAGGTCTTGCACGCAGCTTATGTGCCAGAGGAGATTACGGTCAATCAGTTGGAAGCTGTGGTTGGAAATGTTAATGCTAGTAATGGACTAGGATTTACCAACACTGATTTGACTACAGAAGGGCGCAATCACAACAAGGCTTTGCACATTACCATGGAGTGTAAGGGTGCAGTTCTTTCACATGTACTGATAGACACAGGGTCATCCCTCAATGTCTTACCTAAAAAAGCCCTCGTGAAGCTGGAGTATGAAGGATTGGCATTACGTCCCAGCAACTTAGTAGTGAGAGCCTTTGATGGTTCTAAGAGATCAGTTCTGGGAGAAATTGAGTTGCCTATAACGATTGGCCCACAAACTTTCAAAATGACCTTCTACGTGATGGACATTCAGCCGGCCTACAGCTGTTTGTTGGGTAGACCATGGATTCACGCCGCTGGCGCAATTACGTCTACCCTTCACCAGAAGATAAAATTCGAGTGGGAGGGCCAAGTCGTTACTATTTGTGGAGAGGAAGATATTTTTGTTAGCCATCTGGCTACATACAAATATATTGAGATGGATGGGGAGATCCACGAAACAATGAGTCAAGGGTTTGAGGCCCTGAATATTAATGAAACATCTGCTGTACTTGGGACTTCCATGGCATCCTACAAGCAAGCCCGGAGGGTTGTGGAAGAAGGGAATGCTCAAGGCTGGGGCAAACTGTTGCCTGTGGAGAAGAAAGAAGATAAATTTGGGTTGGGTTACAAACCAACTCAACAAGATCAAGCAGAGGCTGCTAAGAAGCCCAACTTTGTTAGTGGGGGGATGCTCACCCCTGATGCTGTCAATAACTTGGAAGATGAGTCGGAAGATGAACGCAACCTGGAGAGCTGGATACGTCCAAGGATCCCGGGGAGCCGTATCTCAAACTGGTCTTCCCAGGAAATTATAAGGGTTACTCCTGCAGAGTAATCATTATTTCCTGTATATTTTAAGCATGCATCAAGTCTTGCATCTTGCCCAAGATGACAAGACTCATTTTGTAATCGGGCCATCTGTAATTTTTGTGCAACAAGATTAATCAATGAAATATCAGACATCTTTTGCAAATGAGTCTTTTTCTTTTCTGCTCACTGTTTTTCCATTTTTCTTTTTGTACAAAAAATAAATGGCAATGTTTTCAAAATGACAACTTTGTTTCACTTTTCTAAACAAGATTAAAATCAATCACTAAAATGAACAAACTGAACCCTTGCAGAGAGTGCCTTCCAGACCGCACCGACAACAACACGGCTATGACTTCGTATGACTCTGACAATCCGATCAATCAAGCTGATGAAGGGGTTGAAGAAGATTAGGAGCTTCCTGAAGAGTTAGCCAGATTGTTGAGACAAGAGGAAAAGGTTATCACTCCTCATCAGGAGGAGGTTGAAACGATTAATCTTGGTACGAATGAAGATGTGAAAGAAGTTAAAATCGGGGCCTGCTTACAAGACTCAGTGAAGAAACAACTGATTGACTTGCTTCAAGAATATGTGGATGTGTTTGCTTGGTCTTATCAAGATATGCCAGGGTTGGACACCGACATTGTTATGCACAAGTTGCCTTTGAGGGAAGAATGCCCACCGGTCAAACAGAAACTGCGCCGTACTCGCCCAGACATGGCAATGAAGATCAAAGAAGTACAAAAGCAGTGGGACGCCGGGTTCCTTGCTGTAACTAGCTATCCACCGTGGGTTGCTAATATAGTGCCTGTTCCAAAGAAAGATGGCAAGGTAAGGATGTGTGTTGACTACCGGGATCTGAACAGAGCCAGCCCGAAAGATGATTTCCCATTACCTCACATTGATGTGTTGGTTGATAATACGACTCAGTTCTCAGTATTCTCCTTCATGGACGGATTTTCAGGATACAATCAGATCAAAATGTCACCTGAAGACATGGAGAAGACAACCTTCATCACACCCTGGGGCACGTTCTGTTACAAGGTGATGCCATTCGGATTGAAGAATGCTGGTGCAACGTATCAACGGGCTATGGTAACGTTATTCCACGATATGATCCATAAAGAAATCGAGTGTTATGTGGATGACATGATTGCCAAGTCCCTTACAGAAGAAGACCACCTGGTAAATCTGCTGAAACTATTCAAGCGTCTGAGGAAGTACCAACTAAAGCTGAACCCCAACAAGTGCACATTCGGAGTGCGATCTGGTAAGCTGCTGGGTTTTATTGTAAGCGAGAAAGGGATTGAGTTGGACCCTGATAAAGTCAAAGCCATTCAAGAGATGCCTGCACCGAAGTCTGAAAAAGAAGTTCGAGGGTTTATAGGTAGATTTAACTACATCTCAAGGTTCATATCTCACCTTACAGCAACCTGTGAACCTTTGTTCAAGCTGTTAAGAAAAGAACAGACGGTCAGGTGGAACGAAGACTGCCAGAAGGCTTTTGACAAGATCAAAGAGTACTTACAAGAGCCTCCAATCCTTATGCCTCCAGTTGAAGGAAGACCTCTGATAATGTACTTGACAGTATTAGAAGAGTCAATGGGGTGTGTGCTGGGCCAGCATGACGAGTCTGGTCGAAAAGAGTATGCAATATACTACCTGATAAAAAAGTTTACCGACTGTGAACAACATTATTCACTGCTCGAGAAAACTTGTTGTGCTTTAGCGTGGGCTGCTCGCCGACTGAGACAGTATATGTTGACCCACACTACTTTATTGATATCCAAAATGGACCCAGTCAAGTACATTTTCGAGAAGCCAGCTCTTACCGGACGGTTTGCAAGATGGAAGATGATTCTCACAGAATATGACATCCAGTACACCTCTCAGAAAGCCATCAAGGGCAGTGTACTATCTGAATATCTTGCTGAGCAACCTATTGATGACTACCAGCCTATGAGGTTTGACTTCCCTGATGAAGACATCATGTTCATAAAAGCGAAAGATCATGAAGAGCCTATTCACACTGAAGGGCCTGACCCAGAAGAAATTATGATGTTTGACGGGGCTGTTAATATGAATGGTCTTGGTGTTGGTGCAGTACTCATTACACCTAAGGGAGTTCACCTGCCTTTCTCGGCAAAGCTCATCTTTAACTGCACTAACAACGAAGCTGAATATGAAGCTTGCATCATGGGTCTTGAGGAAGCCATTGACCTCAGGATCAAGACTTTAACTGTATTCGGAGATTCAGCTCTGGTAGTTAATCAAACCAACGGCAAATGGTACACTCACCAGGATCATCTGATACCTTACAGGGATTATACAAGGAGGTTATTGACTTTCTTCACAACGGTCAAGCTTGAGTATATCCCTCGGGACGAGAATCAGTTTGCAGATGCTCTGGCTACCATTTCATCTATGATCAAAGTTCAAGCTGCCAACTTTATACCTCAGATTTCAGTGTCCAGACTTGACAGACCAGCATATGTGTTCGCAGCAGATATTGTCAAAGATGATAAGCCTTGGTTCCATGACATTAAATGCTTCTTGGAGGATCAAACATACCCATCTGGGGCATCTTCCAATGATAAGAAGACTTTGAGAAGGCTTGCTGGTAGTTTCTTTCTGAACACTGATGGTTCCCTGTACAAGAGAAACTTTGATATGGTACTCCTCAGATGCATTGATAGAACAGAAGCAGACTTGTTGATGCACGAAGTGCACGAAGGATCCTTTGGTACCCATGCTGGAGGACATGCAATGGCTAAGAAATTGCTAAGATCAGGTTATTACTGGATCACAATGGATGCAGACTGTTGTGCCTATGCCAGAAAATGCCATAAATGCCAGATCTATGCGGATAAAGTACATGTGCCTCCCAATCCTTTGAATATAATGTCTTCACCATGGCCCTTTGCTATGTGGGGCATTGATATGATTGGCAAAATTGAGCCTACTACTTCAAATGGCCACAGATTCATCCTGGTAGCCATTGACTATTTTACCAAGTGGGTTGAAGCAACTTCTTATGCCAATGTTACAAGACAAGTGGTAGCCCGATTCCTGAAGAGAGATATCATCTGTCGGTATGGAGTGCCCGAGCGAATCATTACTGATAATGGTTCCAACTTAAACAACAAAATGATGGCTGAGTTATGTCGGGACTTCAAGATCCAACACCACAATTCTTCTCCTTACAGGCCAAAGATGAATGGCGCTGTTGAGGCAGCTAATAAGAATATCAAGAAGATTGTGCAAAAGATGGTAGTCACCTACAAAGACTGGCATGAAATGCTACCATTTGCCTTGCACGGGTACCGCACGTCAATCAGAACATCCACTGGGGCAACACCGTATCAGCTTGTGTATGGTATGGAGGCAGTCCTACCTGTTGAAGTTGAATTACCCTCCCTACGGGTACTGATGGATGTTAAGCTAAACGAAGCAGAATGGGTCCGGTCCCGATACGAACAACTGAGTCTGATTGAAGAGAAAAGATTGGCTGCAATCTATCATGGGCAGTTGTATCAGAAAAGGATGAAGAGAGCCTTCGATCAGAAAGTCAGGCACCGAGAGTACCAAGTAGGAGATCTTGTGCTGAAGAGAATCCTCCCTCCTCATACAGACCACAGGGGCAAGTGGACTCCAAACTATGAAGGACCATTTGTAGTAAAGAAAGTTTTCTCCGGTGGAGCACTGATGCTCAGCACCATGGATGGTGAAGATTTCCCGTCCCCTGTGAATTCAGATGCAGTTAAAAAATACTTCGCATAAAAATGACCCGCTGGACATAAAAACAGAATGTGAGTCCAGGCAAAAACAGGGCATCCCGGCGAGTCAAAAACAGAATAAAAGACTCGGGCAAAAATAAGGGAATAAATAAAAATTTGTACGCCCGCTGAGTTGAAAAGCCGCATTGGACAGCTCAGGCAAAAATGGGTATCCCGATGGATTGAAAACCCGAAAGGGCGATCCATGCAAAATAAGGGAATAAGCGAACAACTGCATTCTGAATTCGTCTGTATCACCTGCAACTTGGTAAACCTCGAAAGGATCAAGCTTCTGTCAGAATCAGCTTTCTTCAGAAAGCAAGACGAGAAGAACGTCAAAAGTCATACGAGTCATAGCAAGAGGGAAGCTCCTTGAAGCGTCGTCAACATTGCCAGCATTTTGTTTCTCAATTTGTAACAATCTCCTCATTTCAGGAGATATGTTTCTTTGACTGTATCTCGCCAATTCAGGGAATATGAATTAATAAAAACAGATTTTCAGTCAAGTTTCACCTCGTACGCTTCATTTTATTTGCAAAGAATGTCTGATATCTTTAAAATACTGGTTGCATGAATACAGATGCTTATCCTCAAAAATAAAAACTACGTGCTTGCGGGAAATATACTTACTCTCGGGAGTGTCTCACCCCTATGACGGAATCCGGTAAAGGATGCCTCGGGATTACTTGTACGTTTCTCTGTCTTTGCAGGATTACAGGTATTCAAAAGCGCAATGTGGAGCATGAAAGCTTCATCCCAGCAAGCTGGCCAATCAACACTCAGTTTTAGCACCCAAAGTGTTTTTCTCCCAAGTTGAGTTGCCACTTGTTGTTTCTCCCCAGCTGAGTTGCCATCCGTTACTCCTCCTCATCCAAGTACAAAAGCCAGGGAACCATCTCCCCACAGAGTTTCAGACTCTATCCAGAAGAGCAACGCATGAAGGAATCACAACAGAGTGGCAAAAGCTTCTATAGACCCCAGCTGGGTCCCTCATTTACTAGAATAGGTCTATCATTAACCCATTTCCCCAAGCAGGGGCGTCTCATCAGATCTACCAACGATCTCATCCCCAGCTGGGATGTTCACTTCAAACAGATCGACCGGAGATCTTCACAGCAATGGGATCCGAATCCTGGATTAGTATCTTTGCATAATCATAGAATTCGCATCATATTCACCCCACAAAGCGTAGCATTCCGTTTAATACGGAGCATTACGGCAGAAATCAAACATATTGCATAATCATAAGCCATGTCCGAATCAAACACTTGTGAATAATAACAATCCTTCAACATACAGAATACATCCCAGATTCCCCAGCAAAAGCAATTGCCTCACATTCACCAATACGAATACACACTCCTTGTGGCACCCGTCCGTGTTATATCCCCAGCAGAAAGCCAGATACATCCTCTTTGCACTCACATATACTTATATATACATTTCCTTGACATCCGTCCATGTCATTTTCCCAGTACAGTAACATAAACACTTTGTATACCAGATACTTGTTTATATTATACTCTTCTCTTTTCGACACTCGTCCGTGTCGCTCTCCCTAGCAGGTTGAACACTCATCTATACATCACTCATACTTACTACTCATGTTACTTATACAGATACTCGTCCATATCTTGTATACACCATTTATATCCCCGCAGATCCGACACTCGTCCGTGTTCTTTGTTAACCAGTTGGTACTCGTCCGTACCATCATCTCAGAACATGCGTCTAGCGTTTGTTTCTACATGATGCTCGTCCGTATCATAAGTCTTAAGGATGCTCGTCCGCATCTTTAATCCATACACTGTGTCAAACACTTACGTCTTCTTGGATACAAACACTCGTCCGTGTTTACTATTCCCCAGAAGAATCCCCTCAGATTCAACACTCGTTCGTGTTCCTTGTTAACCAGTTGATACTCGTCCGTATCATCATCTCTGAACACGTGTCAGTATTTGTTTCTACCCGATACTCGTCCGTATCGTAGTCCTAAGGATGCTCGACCGCATCCTTAATCTATACACAAGCATCTAAACACTTATACCCTTTATTCCTTGGATGTAAGCACTCGTCCGTGTTTACTATTCCCCAGTAAAGCATATTTTCTTCTTATCTGACATTCGTCCTATGTCATGATAAACCCTGAGAGCAGCCGTACCCTGCTAGGTGGTCGTCCTCCGCCTCTTGATGATCGTCCTTCATCATGCTCGTCCGATGGCCGTCCACATCGTTGACTTTTTCTATCCGACACTCGTCCTGTGTCGTGATATTTAGCAGCCGTCCCCTGCTAGGTGGTCGTCCTCCATCTTTTGATGATCGTCCTTCATCATTTTATCCAATGGCCGTCCCCATTGTCGATTTTGGTTATCTGATATTCGTCCTATGTCATGATAAACCTTGAGAGCAGCCGTCCCCTGCTAGGTGGTCGTCCTCCATCTCTTGATGGTCGTCCTCCATCATGCTCATCCGATGGCCGTCCCCATCGTTGACCTTTTATCCGGCATTCGTCCTATGTCGCGATATTTTCGGCAGCCGTACCCTGCCAGGTGGTCGTCCTCCACCTTAGATGACCGTCCCTCATCTTATCCCCAACAGAGCAGCCGTCCCCTGCTAGGTGATCGTCCTTCACCTTTGATGACCGTACCTCATCATCTGTTTATTTCATTTATTCTTTAACCCGATGGTCGTCCCCGTCGTGGTCCCTTTTCTTTCTAGCCCGATGGCCGTCCCCATCATTGGTTACTTTGCTTTAATGAACTTGATGGCCGTCCCCATCATTTTTCATTAATCCCCAGAGAGTCTTGCAGCTTTACATGATGGTCGTCCCCATCATAACCCCTTTTATCCCCAGCATGTCGGCCGTCCCCGTCATTGCTTTATTTCCCGCACCCTTCCCCAACATGTCGGCCTTCCCCGTCATTGCTTTATTTTTCCGCACTTTACCAGCATGTCGGCCGTCCCCGTCATTGCTCTTTACCCAACAGTCATCCTCTGCTCGACGGTCGTCCTCCGTCGCCCGCACTTTATATACATGCTTTATTTTCCTTTACAATCTATGCCCCTTTTCTTCTTCTTTCTGTGAGTGCAAATTTTGGACTGTCTTTGGTATTCAACCACAAGTTATCTTGTTTGCCTGTTAAGCCGTCGCTTACATCCTGCACAGCTAACTCATGTTTGAATAGGGGCAGCTGTAAACACCCCAAATTTGCCCTCACCCATTCACACCTTGGCTTGTGATCATTTCATATACATAAGCTCAATCATAGCATCTCATATCACATTTTTGATTCATTACATAGATTCTAAGTCATCTGCACCTAGGGTTTATGATCTGAGCAATCCAAGAGCTTCTTGAGCCACTCCAAAGGCCATCAATCACTTAAAAGGGGTCCATGTATGTTCAAGCATCATATTACATCCTCTCAAAGTCAAGAATGTCAAAAAATCACAAGAACTAAGAATGGTATGAAGGCAGAGCCAGGTTTGACTGCACAGATGACCTAAAATTAGGGTTTTGGTTTCAGAGGCCATAACTCCAATTTTTTTGGTCATTCTTGTTTCTATTGGTCTCTATATGGTATAGGGAGTATGCATATCAATTTTCATGAAGAAATTCCATGGGGAAGTCATCTGATCAAGAGTTGACTTTTCAAGCAAGTCAGTGCAAAATCAGGGCATCTGAGGCCCCCAATGACCCAACCAAGGGGTGTTCTTCATCATTTTGATTGTATATGATCTTTATTTGATCATGGAAGATGGTAGAAGTTCACAAAATTTAAGAATTTCAAGTCTTTTGTAAAGTTGACTTTTTGGGCAAGTTTGACTTTTAATGAAATTGTCATTTTAGGCAACTTTTTCAAACCTTGCTTTTTGATTCAAAAAAGCTTCAAATGGAAAAACTTTGGTCATGAAAGTTGTAGAATAGATCTTTCCCTTTTCAAAAAGTACAAGAACATGACCTAATTCATTTTGGATCAAAAGTTATGGCTTGTCAAAGTTGGCAAAATTCACAAAATTTCAAAGTTTCTACCAAAGAGGTATTTTGCAAAATGACTTGATCAAGTGTTCTAAAGCTATCAAATGCACTTCTAATCCACACAACATGATCATGTGACATCTAAAGTTCATAATGGACCAAAGAATTACACATTTTTATGGTTTATGGAACAAGATTTTTCATAAGAGGCAAAAGTGAACCAAGTTGCAAAACTCATCATAGCTTCTCATCCACTTGCTTGCTAGCTTGCTGATCCATCCTAGGCCTTTTCCCTCATCATGTTGCACAGGACACACTTGTTGTACTTGGCTAGCATGTGGCCCATGCTTCTCTTACACAAACTTGACCTTTTGGCAAAATGACCCATACCAATCAATAAAGCACATGTCACTTCTTCTGACCAATGGCAATTGTTTATACTAATCAAATGCAAGCCAAACATAACAAGAGGCAAGCCTGAAACCAGCCATAGCACAGCATTCTCCTTTTCACCTTCATTTGCAAGAGCCTTCGAAAATCATCACACAAGCCACAAACACACAAACAAGCTTCACCAATCAACTCAACACACCTTCCTGATCACAAAGCACCCCTTAAAACAGCCTGAAAGCCACTGAATCAGAAACACGATCACCACACCACCTTGAACAGAACTTCTGCCATCCCTCAAACCAGCCAAAATAAACTTGCTCCAAGCCTTTCAGAAGCACAAGGGAGGTCATAGGAGTAGTTTTGCACGAGAGAAGAGGTCTGAAAGCTCCAAACTGAAAAGCTTCAAACTCAGGTAGCTTCATGAACTTTTTATCCAGAACGTGTATTTTAAGTTTCTAAATGAATCTACATGCTTCCCTGATCATGAATATATGTTTACTTTTGGAAATGGTTGAGAAACCAGGATGTATGCTTTGTCTGAAACTTTTGCCCTAAAAAATGTTTGATTCGATTCTCCCTGTTTCTGAATGATAAATGTTGTTTGATTGAGGGGTTTGATTCGTTTTTGAGTGGGGAAGAGTTCTGGGCAGTTAGATTTTGTTTTGGATGCGTATAGAGAGAGTTTGAGATTTTGGTTGGTCGGAGAAGACGACCGGAACAGTGTTCCGGTCGCCTGAGAGTCATTAGGGCATAATTAATTAGGGCTAATCACAATTATGAGAGTTTGAATGTCAACCGTTGGATATGGCGCCAGGTCAAACGCGCGCGCAGCCAGTTCAAACTTGGGCCTTTGGATCTGATTACTTTTCCATTTTTCAGATTAAATTCATTTTCTTTTTCATATTAATTCATTTCTTTTCTCCATTTTATTAAAAATAGCAAAATCATTTTAAAAATTCTGAAATTTTTTGTATAAACTTTTATTAATTTTCAAAAACCAAAAACATTTTTATTTTTATTTTTTGCATTAAAAAATATTTTTAAATCATTTAAAAGTTTATTTTTAATTAATTAATGAGAATTAATTAATTAAAAATACTTTTAGGTATTTAAAAATCACCAAAAAATTCATGAAACATTTAAAACCATTTAGAAACATTGTCCAACCCTCAAACCAAATTTATTTTTTGATCTTGATGCATTTTGATAATTTTCCATGGAATTAATTCATTTTCAAAGCATTATTTTGATCCAAACTTCCAAAAATCATTTCTGCCTAACCATTGAGAGTTGGACTTTGATTCTTTTTGCATTGTGTTTAGCATATCATGTAGTTTGTGAGATTAAATTGGCATGATTTGATCTTTCATTTTCCATTTGTTTGGCATTTTTCTTGTTAAGGTACCCTAAAACCCTAGAAAACTTAGGAAATTCATAACCCTAACTAGGTTAAGAGTTGGAACCTCTACTTTGGGAAGTGAGTTAGTATAGGTTTAGGGATCCTTTGAATGCATTTTCAAATTTTTATCTTGATGTTTGCTTCTGATTTTGGTTTTTGTTTGAGGCATTGATCATAAACCCTAATTTGAGCTTCCATGTGCATCCATCTTGCATTTGCTTGCATACCTTGACTTGCCATAGCATTTTGTGCATCCATTTGATTCATTAAACATCTTAAGACATATTAGAAGCATGTTTGATCATTGCATCTTGTATTTGCCATGTTGTATGCCATGTGCATTTCATAACATTTCATGTATGATCATGGTTCTAAACCTGCTTCATTTGCATCCATAAGTTTGTATGATCATCCCCATGCCTTGTTACATGTTTGCATCACCTCATAGCATCATTAACATCATGTATGTGCTTCTGGTTTTGATTTGCATCATGTCATTTCATCTCATCTTGCATTGCATTGCATTTCTTTCACTAACTTTTCAGGTGGTAAGTCACTTTGAGAAGTGAATTTGCCTTCACTTCTCATAACTTCTTTTCATCTCCTTTATGCACCCTTGCTGCATTTTGTTATGTGTTTGAGATTGAGCTTTCTCATTCTTTTTCTTCTTACCTTCTTTCTTCAAGTGACTTGTCTTCTTCAATGAAGCAAGTTACTTTGCTTCTCCTTGCTCCATTCATCTGCTTCCTGGTGGTTCCTCTGAAGATTTCTCTTGTAAACCTCACAAAACTTAGGAACAACCAAGCATGACAATGATTAGGGTTTTGATTAGTTCCCCATTTAGATTTTGCCTTTGTGTCTCATTGAGTCTTCTCTTCTCACCTCATAATCAGGGACTAAACCCTAAAGGCTTTAAGGCTTTGTGATTAAGTTTATGCCTGCATCCTTCTATTAGGATGGAGTGTATAACTTTAATCCTAAGTGTTAAACCCTTAATGTGTTTAAGTCTCTTAATCAATTCACTTAATAATCATCAAGACATCATGCTTGTAACTTGGGCCTTGCATTAGGGTTCTAATTCTTCCTTAACTGGTTAAGAAGGACTAACCCTAGTGTTAATGGACAAGTCCCCCTCAAGTTGTCTTACAAACCCTAAAAATCACTTCATCATCTTATCATCAACTAAAATCCACTTAACTAAAGGCTTGTTTTGTCATGAGTTTAATCCCTAATCATGGATTAAGTTGAGGAGCTTTCCTCAGCTTAAACATTCTCATCTATTATCCTTCTATTAGGATGGTGTAATGAGTCTGTTTAATCTTTGATTATGGCTTAATCTCATTACTCAACACTAAACAAAAACCACCAAAAACATCTAAATAATCACAAGTAGGTTAATGGTCTTAATCCTGCATCAAAGGTGATTAAGTGTGAGAATCTGACTTCACACTTAAGGTATTCTCATTACCCCTAATCAGAGGGAAGATGTGATGAGCTTACTAATCTATTGGTTTAGGCTTAAGCTCATTAACTTATGACACATTTCCAAAAGCAATAAAAGATTGAAAACCCAAAAACAAACAATAATCGTCTCCTACGGGATTCTTTTCTCATCTCATTCACTCTTAAACGAGAACTTGCTTCTTCCGTCTAATGCAAGACAGTTAGCACCTGAGCCAGACAGGTCATACACTTGAGCATAGACAAGTAAGCAGTTCACAAGTCAATTTATCTTTCAGTCTCTTTGAGTCGAACTACGGTGTTCTGACTTCCTCATTGCACGAGAGGATACGTAGGCATAACTTAACAGTTATCGAACAAAAGTCTCTGTATATTCCCCCTCCTTCCAGCATCATTCTTTTAGCCTCATGATCTTGAGCATTTCACTCCTATCCTTACACTGACACTGTATATTCATACACTTCACATTCTTCTTACACTGACACCTGTACATCCTTTTCCAGCTCTTTTATACACAAATTGCACTGACACTACCCCTTTAAAACACAAATCTTTAAAGCGTGGATCCCGTCGAGTACGACGGACAATCTGGGTGCTAATACCTTCCCAGGTTGTAACCAACCCCCTTTCTCAGTCTCTCTGGTTCGCAACCGTCTTATCCACATCTTTCTAGGTCTATGCAGCATTGCCTTTCCTCCGGGATAAAAATGCCTAGCTGGCAACTCTTTTCATTCCCTGTGAGTTCACTCCTGTGTGTTCTCACACCCTCTTTCGCCGACCGTTCGCGTCTGTACCTTTATCTGGGCCATTTCCCATTTATCGGGAGCGACACCGGGTTAGAAGTGTTTACACTTCTCATAATAGATCCGAACCTGAGGATCCTTGTTCTAGAACAATACCTGTGAGTGGGTCGAGTTGTTTACAGGTTTGCAGAAACCCTTGGCCTCAACATACCCTGCTACCTGATATTGTTTTAAGGTCACACTATTTTGGAATGATTCTTATGAAACCTTGGACAATGGACTCTTTATTTGAGTCCCCCACCTGGTTACTGGTTCTCAGACCTTCATCCGGAATTCTGAACACTCATGGACCCTACCAAGAGCAACAGACAATCCAGCACCTGATCACAAACCCTTGCATATCATTCAGCATAAATCATATTGCATCATCTAACATTTGTCTATTTGTTTTACAAGGTATCCACATCTTCTTTGGTTTGGTTTTAACCGTTCTTCTGCTCAGATATCTTCTCCAACACTTCTTCAGTTGTCTTCTCCAGCTTTCTGCATCAGCTATTTGCATCAGTTATCTTCTCCAGTTATCTTCATCAGCACCTATCTTCAGCATGGATTCAACCAGAAAGAGCAACATCTCTTACCATTTCTTTGAGTACCCTCTAGCAGGCATCATGCAGATACAGGCTCTTATCACTCCTGATCATGTCCCCTTATTCAGAGAACATTATGGAAGTATCCTAGACATGATCATGGACTTGGACACATCATAGAGGAGCATGATTCACACTTGCCTTAAGTTCTATGACCCTCCTATATGATGTTTCACTTTCCCAGATTTTAAGATAGGTCCTTTGTTGGAAGAGTTCTCTATGTTGTTGGGTGTCCCTATCAGAAGAGGAATTCCTTTCAACCCTGCGATGATGTCTCCTAAGAATGAAGACATAGCTAAGGCACTACATTTGGAAGCCACCATCATTGATCAGCATATGACTTCCAAAGCTTGAATCCCAGGCCTTCATTTGGATTTCTTGATCACTCAGGCTACAAAGCAAGCTGCAACAGGAAATTGGGAATCTGATTGTGCTCTCCTGGCTCTCAGCATATATGGTATCATCTTGTTTGCAGACGAGCCTAAGTTTATAAGCAAGAATGCCATCCACATCTTTATGCTCAAGAACCCAGTACCTACCTTGTTGGGAGATTTCTACTACTCAATGCATCAGAGGAATGAGAAGCAAAGGGGGAGATTGGTCAGATGTTGTGCACCCCACTTCTACAGTTGGTTAGTGAGACACATGCCGAAGACGGAAGCTTTCCTGAATCCACATCAGTCAAGGAATTGGGCTAAGAGGATGATTGCCCTTACTTCAGAAGACATCAGGTGGTGTACTCATAACACCAAGGGCCGAGACATAATAACAAGTTGTGGACAATATGCTAATGTGCCTCTTATTGGAGTGAAGGGTTGCATCAATTACAATCCTTTACTTTTCAAAAGACAGTTGGGATATGCATTAATACATCCACCAAGGGAGCAGGACTTAGCAGAGTCTCTTAACCATGTCATTGTCCGACAAGCAGCCTGGGCTTGGGACAACATACAGACCAAAGGGACTGCAATTTGGGGGAAGTGTAACAACATAGCTTCGGCTCAGTACACTGAATGATCTCGCATCAGAGGACAGATTACTCGCATGCCATTCACCCTGGAGGATGTACCAGAGCCATCAACAGTAGAGCCTGTAGCCACAGTGAGTTTGGAAGAGTTTGAAAAGTTGAAAGATAGGAATGCCCAACTTTATGAAGCTCTGAAGAAGACCCTTTGGGAAAGGAATGACAGTCGTCTGGACAATGAGAGGTTAGAGAGGCTCTGTATCAAACATGTGACTAAGATAGAGAAAACAGAAGACTTCATTAGAAAAGCCCGAGCAGGGGAGTTGGTATTGAAGAATGCTTGCAAAGAAGCCAAGATTTAGAAAGCCATAACTGAGCACTATCTGGAAGAGAGTCAGGCTAGATGGATCAGAATAACTAAAGCTCATTTGCAAGAAGATCAGATGATGCAGGCTAAGATAGAGCAGTTGGAAGCCAATGAGAAGAAGAGTCAGGAAGCCCTGTTAGCAGGACAGAAGGAAATCTCCGAGTTGAAGCTCTGGGCGGGGTTGAAGAGATCAAAAGACCAAGACAAGTACCAGAAGATGACAAGTGCCATTGCAACCAGAAACCTTCTTATCAGGACCATCACAGAGCACCCAGTTGGGCCAGTGACTGATGCTCGCCTGAAAGAAGTCAAGGAAGATGAATTTGGGATGGATGTTTGATTTCTCTTTTACTTGTATTTTATTTTGGTTGTACTTTAATTCTCCATGGTGATTTTGTTTGTATTCTTGACTTGATTGTATTCTGACCCACCATGGGAACTTGTTGTAATCATAAACTATGTGTTTTGGGCATTTTGTAATGTTATGGTTTATGTGTTACCTGGATTTTCTCTTGGACTTTATTCACTTCAACATCTTCATCATTCCCAGAGGTCTGGAATGTCAAAACCAAAGAACCAAACTGGATACCCTCTGAAGACAAATAGACATACTGCATTGCATGCTAACTTCATATTCTTTGTGTTGCATGTGTTTAGTTGTTGTTTTCTCACTTTGTTGTATGTTTCAGGAAATATTGCTCACAGGAGGGTCTTTCCCGTCAATCGCATCCACCGGTATCCGACCAGAAACAACCTTCCGAGCTTACAAATGGATCAGTTGCAACAAGAACTGACAGATGTTAGGACTCAGATGACTAATGTGAGGACAAGAGTGAGGACTCAGATGAATCAATTCATGGCTGTGATGACTGGTCTAGCACAGATCCAAGAAAGGTTGAGGGAGTTAGTCGAGCGGAAAACTCCAGAAGATAACCATGCAGGCACTAGAGGTACTAGTAACAACGCGCGCGATCAACCACAAACAAATCCACCAGAGTTTGGGCCCCACATCAACCCTGAAGTCAATGTTATTGGAATTACCTAGAGAAACACTAGAGATCATGTCTTACAAGAGGATCCTCAGGACGACCAATTTATAATGTTAGGTGTTGGGGCTGATGAAGTTTATGATCGTCGTTTGGAAGAGATATTTGAGAAACTGAGATCTCTAGAATCCCATAACTCTTTGGGGTTTGATGTGATGGATATGGGTTTAGTGGAAGGAGTCAGGATCCGCCACAAGTTTAAGCCTCCATGCTTTGAGAAGTATAACAGTACCTCCTGTCCTCGTACCCATTTACAATCTTTTCTGGGGAGATTGAAAGCTTATACCATGGATGAGAAACTGTGGATGTTCTACTTTGAAGATAGCTTGACTGGGGCATCCAGGGAGTGGTATTCTCACCTATCAAGGGCTACTGTCAGAAACTGGAAGGACTTAGCCGAGGCATTTATACGTCAATATCAGTACAACCTGGATATGGCTCCCAATAGGACCCTCCTGATGGGTATATCTCAATCCTCCAGATAAAGTTTCCGTGAATATGCCCAAAGATGGAGACAACTTGCTGCTACTGTCCAGCCACCTATGTCAGAAAGAGAAATGGCTGATATGTTTATGAATACATTTCAAGGTACTTACATTGACCGGATTGCTGCTTTCTCTTCCACTAGTTTTGATGATGTGGTTATAGCTGGTGAGAGAATTGAAAGTCTTTTGAAGATGGGTAAGATCTCTGACAACGGTGCTAGCTCCGGCAATGCAAGGAAACCCTTCTCAGGACCTAGAAGAATGAGTGAAACCAACTCAGTACATGTAGGCAGAGGTAGGACTCAATACATGAAAATATCAGTAGCTGCTGTCACCATTCCCACCCCAGCACCTCAGCAACAACACTTCCCTCAGCAACAACACTTCCCACAACAACAACAGTATCCTCCACAACAGCAAAGATCTTACAACAACAACAATCAGCAGCAACGTCCTTTCCAGCAAAGGCCTTCACAAATCAACAGGGTTATCGATCCCATCCCGATGCCCTATGCAGTTCTACTTCCACAGTTATTGAAGCTCAACCTGATTGAATTGAGAACCTTGAATCCACCTGATCCTCTGAATCTCCCGATGAATTATGATGTCAACGCCAAATGTGCTTTTCACTCTAATGCACCTGGCCATACAACAGAGAAATGCAGGGCCTTGCACATGAAAGTTCAATATTTGATTGATTCCAAAGCTTTGAATTTTGCACCTCCACCAAATGTCACAAAGAATCCAATACCGAATCACGGTGGACCGAGGATCAATGCCATTGAAGAAGACCAACCAGCAATCCTGATTGATAACATTGCAAACATTCAAACACCACTAGCCAAAGTGAAAGCTCAGCTATTGAAATGCCAAGTGTTTCCAGGTTGTGAGGCCTGTTGTGAAGCTTGCAAAGTTTCTGCCAACGGTTGTGCAAATCTTAGAGAAGGGTATCAGCAATCTTATCAGAGAAGGCATCCTACAAATCACATCAACGGTTACCGCTTCTACAACTCCAACAAACATCTCTCCTGCAACACCAGCAAACACCATTTCAAAGGAATCTCCTACAACATCAGCAAACATTATCTCAACAGAATCTACTACAACAACAACAACCATCAATGAAGACATCTCAGCGGTCACCATTTATTATGACCCAACAATCATTCATGTTCCGGATTCTCTTGATAACAACCTTCAGCAACATCAACATCAACATCAGCAATTTCCTGCACCTGCACCATCTTCAATCAGACCTCATGTACAAATCTATTATGATCCTCAGACTGTCACAACTCCTTCTTCCGCAGCAATCAGTCCGGTAACCATCACGGTACCTGGACCAATTGCCTATCACAACAGCAGTGTCGTGCCTTGGCACTACGGCTCAGATCTTTATTGCAACAGAAAGAAAGTTACTCTTGACTCTTCAACTCCTACACCACAAATAGATAATGTCGGGGGAGGAAGAGGCTTCACTCGGAGCGGACGTCTCTTTGCCTCACAGTTCCCAAGAGTTAATGCTGAAGCAGAAGCTGCTGCTAAAGCAAAATGTAAGAATGTGGTGCCTGAAGAACCAATTACCAAGGAAACTCAGAAGACGTCCTTTATCAGGATGTAGATGAGTTCATGAGGATTATTAAGAAGAGTGACTATAAGGTTGTGGACCAGCTCCACCAGACACCCTCCAAGATCTCCATTCTATCTCTGCTCATGTATTCTGAGGCTCACCGGAATGCACTTCTCAAAGTCCTGCACGCAGCTTATGTGCCTGAGTAGATTACAGTTAATCAGCTATAAACTGTGGTTTCAAATGTCAATACTAGTCATGGACTAGGTTTTACCAATGCTGATCTGACTTCGGAGGGGCGTAATCACAATAAGGCTTTACATATCACCTCAGAGTGCAAAGGTGTTGTACTTCTCATGTTTTGGTTGACACTGAGTCATCTCTCAATGTCCTTTCAAAGAAAGCCTTAGTCAAGTTGGAGTATGATGGTCTTGCACTCCGCCCGAGTAACCTAGTTGTGAGATCCTTTGATGGTTCTAAGAGATCGGTTCTTGGAGAAATTGAGCTACTTGTGTTAATTGGCCCACAGATTTTCAAAACTACCTTCTATGTGATGGACTTTCAGCCTGCCTACAACTGTTTGTTGGGAAGACCATGGATTCACGCCACTGGCGCAGTAACATCTACCCTTCACCAGAAGTTAAAATATGAGTAGGAGGGCCAAATTATCACCATCTGTGGAGAGGAGGACATCGTTGTCAGTCATCTAGCTACTTATAAGTACATTGAGATGGATGGGGATATCCATGAAACGATGAGTCACGATTTTGAAGCTCTCAATATCAATGAAGCAATAGCTGAAGTGTCTGGTACTTCAATTGGTTCTTACAAACAAGCTCGGAAGGTTGTTGAAGACAGGAATACCCAAGGCTGGGCCCAAGCTGCTGCAAGTTCAGATAAAAGAAGACAAGTTCGGTTTGGGTTACAGACCATCCCGACAGATCCGAGAGGAGGTTGCTGAAGCTCCCAAGTTAATAAGTGGGGGAATGTTGACCCCAGATGTAACACCCTTCTACCCCAAACATACTATTGAAATAATATCAGAGTAAGCATCACAAAGGGTATCACATTTTCATCATGAATAAACACAAACAGTGTCCTGTCCCGTAACACGGGTTAATCAACATCAAAATACCATAAATCATTTCGCAGCGGAATTAACTTCATAATTCAAAACTTCATAAGAAATCATTTTCACCATCCTGAATTTAACATCATATAAATAGGAAAAAAATTTATCCAATAATAACATAACTGAAACAGTTAACAGAATAAAACCCATCCCAGTGTTACATGACACAGAGCAGGACACATAAACCATAACCACTCCTAAGGAACACTAAAGCACGCTCCAAGACTCATGCATTACTCCTATTGCACTGCAGGACTATCCTTCGACATCTGCAAGTTACCCACGAAGGAGGCAACATTTTCAAGCAGGCAGGGTGAGTAAACATAATATATCATAAACTTACAAGAATATAGAATCATAAATAAATTAGTACATATAACATGACCTCGTCAACTACAAAATTCAGCAACAACCACAACATTATCATGAAATCAATCAACACCAACACAGTCATGAAATTCATCCAAAATATGCAATTCTACATCCTGATATGCAATATGCATGTGGTACCATTTTCACCATAAGATGGATAGATGACCATCAACCCTCCACAAGGGAGCACACCATAATCATCGAGACACTTCAATCCACACAATGGGATTGAAGCAAATAAATAGGCCAAAGCCCCATCGTGAATGTTAGGAAATGCAATGATGCGCTATATCAAGAAAATTCACCAAAATAATTCGCATCATTCATTTCAATCAGTAAAACAACCTTCAAATATTCATATATATCCTCATGACATTACACCCTGAACACTGGTTTTCTAACCACTCTGACACATCAAGAATTAACCCGTACCCGGTAATTTATAAGGTAATTATAAGGTTATTTCACAAATTCATTTATCAAAAACTGTTGCATTTTCCTCGTTTCTATTCATCAAAATAAAGTTCATTTTGTACTCGTCCCGACGCTTCAAACGGAATGCGAATCGGACTTACGGTTTAAAAGATATGAATTTTTTTAAAAAAATAAAATTTGCTGTCCCAACAGTGTTAACCGGTTAACGCCTGGGTATTTTCAGAAAATGCCCCAAAATTTCCAATGGTTAACTGGTTAACCAAAGTGTTAACCGGTTAACGCACACGTTCCAGCAGTCTTCTGCTACACAATTGCAGACTGTTCCAATTTTTCAAAAATCCCCAAACCCCATTTCGGATTTCACATCATAACACCCAAAAACCATTCAAAAACATCAATTAAACCTCAACAACATCCAGACAACAATTATACAAACAAACATACGATTATAACTCATTCTAATCGCTCTAATTCATCAAGATTTCTCCTAAAACTCAACCTAACTCAAAACCCCAAAACTCCTAAAATTCATACCATCCTAATCCATTCATATTCCAATTCCTATACATTTATCATAGATTATGAAAACTCCCCATACCTTAGAAAATTTCGCCGCTTTACACGCTTCTCTTGGGTTCTCCACAGCCTCCTGACTCTGAGCTTCTCTTTTCTTCAGAGCACTTCCAAAACACGATAGAAACAACAAAATGAGAAAACTGATCGTATTCTCTTGTTTGGCTATAATATCCCAGTTTAGCCTTTTCCCATATTACCCTCATGATTTCACAAAAGTACCATCTTATCCTTTTCTTTAACATATTTTTAATGATAAAAATAAAATAGTATAATAAAACACTATTTATCCTTATTATATAAAAATACTCATTTTCTCCAAAATTCTCAAATTAACCCAAACTCTTCAAATTTTCTAAATTAATTAAATAAATGATTAAATAATTAAATTTAGATTTTCGGGGCGTTACAACTCTCCCCTACTTAAAGAATTTTCGTCCTCGAAAATTACCTGAAGTAAATAGAGTCGGATACGACTCCCTCATCTGATCTTCCCGCTCCCAAGTCCAACTTTCTCCAGCTGGTCCTCCCCACAATACTTTCACTAAAGCAATCTCTTTACCTCGAAGTCGCTTTAATTATCTACCATCAATCCTTACTGGTACAACTTCAATCGTCATATTATCTCTCACCTGAACATCATCTATCTAAATTACATGCGACAGGTCCGGAATGTACTTCCTCAACTGCGATACATGGAATATATCATGTAAATTCGCAAGAGAGGGAGGTAAAGCCACCCGATAGGCCACTTCCCCTATCCTCTGCATAATCTGATACGGACCGACGAAACGTGGAGTGAGCTTTCTAGACTTCAAAGCTCTTCCCACACCAGTCATAGGAGTAACTCTTAAGAACACATGATCTCCCTCTTGGAATTCAAGTGCTTTCCTTCTCTTATCGTGGTAACTCTTTTGACGACTCTGCGACGTTTTCATCCTTTCCTGAATCATTTTTATCTTTTCAGTTGTTTCTTGGACAATCTCTGGCCGAAGCACCAAACTCTCTCCTGACTCATACCAACATAATGGAGTACGACAACGTCTACCATACAATGCCTCATATGGAGCCATCCCGATACTAGCATGAAAACTGTTATTGTACGTAAACTCGACAAATGACTATCCTAAGACCCTCCTTGATCTAATACACAAGCTCTCAGCAAATCTTCTAAAGATTGGATTGTTCTTTCCGTCTGACCATCCGTTTGAGGGTGATAAGCAGAACTCATCCTCAACTTAGTACCCAAGGCATCCTGTAAACTCTTCCAAAACCTCGATGTAAACCGCGGATCTCTATCCGATACAATACTTGAAGGTACACCATGCAACTTCACAATTTCCTCAATATAAATCTCAGCTAACCTTTGCATGGAATGGTTAATCCTCATTGGCAAGAAATGTGCCGACTTAGTTAACCGATCAACAATTACCCAAATTGAATCATTACCTCTAGCAGTCTTAGGTAACCCAGTCACGAAATCCATGGAAATACTATCCCATTTCCACTCAGGAACATTCAATGGTTGCATCATACCCGAAGGTCTCTGATGTTCTATCTTTGACTTCTGACACGTCAAACAAGCATATACAAATTCAGCAATGTCTCTTTTCATACCCGGCCACCAAAACAACCTGCGTAAATCCTGATACATCTTTGTAGCACCAGGATGAATACTCAGTCGACTCTTGTGCCCTTCTTCTAAAATACTCTTTTTAATTCCTGCAATATCCGGCACACATACTCTATCTCGGAATCTCAAAATTCCATCTTCATCGACTCGAAAGTCACCTGCATTACCTTGATCAACCAACATCAATTGATCGACTAATTTCAAATCAGATTTCTGACCCTTACGAATCTCTTCCAAAATCTCACTGGTCAACTTTAACATTCCCAATTTCACACTATCAGTAGTAGTTTCATACAACAAGCTCATATCTCTGAATTGCTCGATCATTTCCAATTCTTTCACCATAAGCATTGAAATATTTAACGAATTCCTACTCAAAGCATCAGCCACAACATTTGCCTTACCCGGATGGTAATTCAAATCAAAATCAAAATCTTTCAATAATTCAAGCCACCGTCTCTGTCTCATATTTAACTCTTTCTGGTTAAACAAGTATCTTAAACTTTTGTGATCATTGAATACTTCAAATTTCGAACCAAACAAGTAGTGCCTCCAAATCTTAAGCACAAACACCACAGCTGCTAACTCTAAGTCGTGAGTAGGATAATTCCTCTCATGAACTCTTAACTGTCTAGAAGCATAAGCAACCACCTTATTATCCTGCATCAAAACTCCACCAAGACCCATCTTGGAAGCATCACAATAAACTACAAGGGACTCATTTGGATTCGGTAAGACCAATACTGGCGCGGTCGTTAATCTTTTCTTCAGTTCTATGAAACTCTCTTCACAAGCAACATCCCACACATACGCTTGACCCTTCCTAGTCAATTGCGTCAACGGTAAAGCTATCTTAGAAAAACCCTCAATGAACTTACGATAGTAACCAGCCAACCCAAGAAAACTACAAATTTCTATAGCTGACTTCAGAGTCTCCCACTGCAATACCGCATTAATCTTTGAAGGATCCACCAAAATTCCACCACTGGAAATTACATGGCCGAGGAAACTCACTTCCCTTAGCCAAAATTCACACTTAGATAATTTAGCAAACAATTTCTTTTCTCTCAACACTTGCAACACAACTCTCAAATGCTCGACATGTTCTTCTTCTGATTTAGAATATACCAAGATATCATCTATGAAAACCACCACGAACTTATCCAGATACTCATGAAAGATTCTATTCATATATTCCATAAACACACCAGGCGCATTAGAAACCCCAAACGGCATCACCGTATACTAATAATGCCCATACCTCGTCCTGAAAGCTGTCTTCGGAATATCATCAGTTTTAACTCGAATCTGATGATAACCAGACCTCAGATCAATTTTACTAAAGACACAAGCACCTACTAGTTGATCCATCAAATCATAGATCCTCGGAAGTGGATACTTATTCTTGATAGTCACTTTATTCAACTGTCGGTAATCGACACATAATCTCATACTACCATCCTTCTTCTTAACAAGCAACACCGGAGCACCCCAAGGAGAAACACTGGGTCTAATGAACCTTTTCTCTAACTAGATACCTCTGATCAAGTTGTCCTTCCTTGGAGCTTCTGAACCAGCTAATGCAAACACTCTTCCAGCATTCTGAGTAGTAGCAGCATTCTTCTTTGGTTTCTGGCATTGGGTGCTGATATGCCCCTGCTCACCACAATTGTAACAGGTTGGGCCTTCATTAGGACAATCACTCACCTTATGCCCAAGCTTGCCACAACGGTAACATTTCATAACTCTGGTAGTACACACATCGGCCTTATGACCTGTCTCTCCACACTTGTAACACTTAACAGGTACATTAGCAGCTCCCCTACTTTGCTTCTTCTCATCATATGCCTTCTGCTTCCCCTTATCACCAGTAGTCACATAAGGTTTTCCTCTATACTGACTCTTGCCTTTCTTCTCGCTCAGCTGTTTATAGTGAGCTGACCAAGCTCGGCTATCCTCATCATAAATACGACTCTTATCCACCAACTCTGCATACTTGCGAATTTGTTGGCATCTAATTCCCTGTTTAATTTCAGGTCTCATCCCATTCTCAAACTTAAGGCACTTGGAAAGTTCAGCATCTGTCCTGTTGTAGTGAGGACAAAACTTCACCAGCCTTTCAAATTTGGCAGCATACTCTGCCACAATCAAGTTTCCTTGCTTCAGCTCAAGGAATTCTATCTCCAACTTACCACGAGCATCTTCCGGAAAATACTTCTTAAGGAACTCTGCCTTAAACACAGTCCAAGTCACCGCAACAGCTTCATCCTCGAGACGCTGACGAGTATTATCCCACCAGTCTTCAGCTTCCTCAGACAACATATGAGTTCCGAATTGAACTTTCTGCACGTCAGCACACGCCATCACTCTGAAAATCTTCTCAATTGCCTTAAGCCACTTCTGTGCGCTCGCCGGGTCATGAGTTACTTCAAACACAGGTGGATTATTCCTCTGGAATTTCTCCAATGCACGAAACTCATCATGCGCATTATTCCGAGCAGCAGTCTGAGCAAGAGCTGCAATAGCATCAGCGAGAGCACGCGAGTTGTTTCCTGCCATTCTGCACAACACTTACCACATCAAAAGAGAATAATCGTTAAATAAATAACGACTTGACAACTGACTGACAACAACAAGACTTGGTCGGACAGACCGACCTGCATTGATACCACTAATGTAACACCCTTCTACCCCAAACATACTATTGAAATAATATCAGAGTAAGCATCACAAAGGGTATCACATTTTCATCATGAATAAACACAAAAAGTGTCCTGTCCCGTAACACGGGTTAATCAACATCAAAATACCATAAATCATTTTGCAGCGGAATTAACTTCATAATTCAAAACTTCATAAGAAATCATTTTCACCATCCTGAATTTAACATCATATAAATAGGAAAAACATTTATCCAATAATAACATAACTGAAATAGTTAACAGAATAAAACCCATCCTAGTGTTACATGACACAGAGCAGGACACATAAACCATAACCACTCCTAAGGAACACTAAAGCACGCTCCGAGACTCATGCATTACTCCTATTGCACTGCAGGACTATCCTTCGACATCTGCAAGTTACCCACGAAGGAGGCAACATTTTCAAGCAGGCAGGGTGAGTAAACATAATATATCATAAACTTACAAGAATATAGAATCATAAATAAATTAGTACATATAACATGACCTCGTCAACTACAAAATTCAGCAACAACCACAACATTATCATGAAATCAATCAACACCAACACAGTCATGAAATTCATCCAAAATATGCAATTCTACATCCTGATATGCAATATGCATGTGGTACTATTTTCACCATAAGATGGATACATGACCATCAACCCTCCACAAGGGAGCACACCATAATCATCGAGACACTTCAATCCACACAATGGGTTTGAAGCAAATAAATAGGCCGAAGCCCCATCGTGAATGTTATGAAATGCAATGATGCGTTATATCAAGAAAATTCACCAAAATAATTCACATCATTCATTTCAATCAGTAAAACAACCATCAAATATTCATATATATCATCATGACATTACACCCTGAACACTGGTTTTCTAACCACTCTGACACATCAAGAAGTAACCCGTACCCGGTAATTTATAAGGTAATTATAAGGTTATTTCACAAATTCATTTATCAAAAACTGTTGCATTTTCCTCGTTTCTATTCATTAAAATAAAGTTCATTTTGTACTCGTCCCGACGCTTCAAACGGAATGCGAATCGGACTTACCGTTTAAAAGATATGAATTTTTATTAAAAAAAAATTTGCTGTCCCAACAGTGTTAACCGGTTAACCAAAGTGTTAACCGGTTAACGCCTGCGTATTTTCAGAAAATGCCCCAAAATTTCCAATGGTTAACCGGTTAACCAAAGTGTTAACCGGTTAACGCACGCGTTCCAGCAGTCTTCTGCTACACAATTGCAGACTGTTCCAATTTTTCAAAAATCCCCAAACCCCATTTCGGATTTCACATCATAACACCCAAAAACCATTCAAAAACATCAATTAAACCTCAACAACATCCAGACAACAATTATACAGACAAACATACGATTATAACTCATTCTAATCGCTCTAATTCATCAAGATTTCTCCTAAAACTCAACCTAACTCAAAACCCCAAAACTCCTAAAATTCATACCATCCTAATCCATTCATATTCCAATTCCTATACATTTATCATAGATTATGAAAATTCCCCATACCTTAGAAAATTTCGCCGCTTTACACGCTTCTCTTGGGTTCTCCACAGCCTCCTGACTCTGAGCTTCTCTTTTCTTCAGAGCACTTCCAAAACACGATAGAAACAACAAAATGAGAAAACTGATCGTATTCTCTTGTTTGGCTATAATATCCCAGTTTAGCCTTTTCCCATATTACCCTCATGATTTCACAAAAGTACCATCTTATCCTTTTCTTTAACATATTTTTAATGATAAAAATAAAATAGTATAATAAAACACTATTTATCCTTATTATATAAAAATACTCATTTTCTCCAAAATTCTCAAATTAACCCAAACTCTCCAAATTTTCTAAATTAATTAAATAAATGATTAAATAATTAAATTTAGATTTTCGGGGCGTTACACCAGATGCTATCAACAATGTGGAAGACGAGGCTGAAAGCGACTACAACCTGGAAAACTGGATTCGTCCAAGAGTCCCGGGCCAACAAGTCCTCAACTGGTTTTCCTAGGAAATTATAAGGGTTACTGCTGCAGAGTAATTATTATTTCCTTTTTAAGCATGCATCAAGTCCTGCATCTTGCCCAAGGTGTTAGGACTCATTTTGTAATAGGGCCATGTATGTATTTTGTGCAAATGGAAATTAATGAACAATGGACATCTTTTGCAAACAATCTTTTCGCTCATTGTCTTTTCATTTGTTATTTTTGCACAAAACAATAAATGGCAATGTTTTCTTAATAAACGTCTTTCACTTTTTCTAAATAAGATAAAATCAATCACTAAAATGAACAAATATGAACCCTTGTAGAGATAGTCCTCCAGATTGCACCGACAACGACACTGCTAAGACCTTGTATGACTTCAACAATCTGATTAATCAAGCAAATGAATGGGTTGATGAAGACTATGATTTGCCAGGTTATTGAGACAAGAGGAAAAGGTGATTGCTCCTCATCAGGAGGAGTTTGAGACTATCAATCTTGGTACCAAGGAAGATGTGAAAGAAGTGAAGATCGGGGCCAGTCTGCAAGCCCAAGTGAAAGAACAAATCATCAGTATGCTTCGAGAGTATGTTGACGTCTTTGCTTGGTCCTATCAAGATATGCCGAGTTTGGATACAGATATTGTCATGCACAAGCTGTCGTTGAAAGAGGATTGTCCGCCAGTTAAATAGAAATTGCGCCGTACTCACCCAGACATGGCCATGAAAATCAAAGAAGAAGTACAAAAGCAGTGGGACGCCGGTTTTCTTGCTGTAACTAGTTACCCGCCGTGGGTTGCTAACATTGTACCCGTACCTAAGAAGGATGGAAAGGTGCATATGTGTGTTGATTACCGGGATCTGAACAGAGCAAGCCCGAAAGATGACTTCTCATTACCTCACATTGATGTATTGGTGGATAACACATCTCAGTTCTCGGTATTTTCTTTTATGGATGGATTATCTGGATACAATCAGATCAAGATGTCACCTGAAGACATGGAGAAGACAACTTTCATCACACCCTTGGGCACATTCTGCTACAAGGTAATTCTGTTTGGTCTAAAGAACGTCGGTGCAACATATCAACGGCCTATGGTAACATTATTCCACGATATAATCCATAAAGAAATCGAGTGCTATGTGGATGATATGATTGCCAAGTCCCTTATGGAGGAAGATCATTTGGTGAATCTGCTAAAACTGTTCAAGCGTCCGAGGAAGTATCAACTGAGATTAAACCCCAACAAATGCACATTCGGGGTACGTTCTAGTAAGCTACTGGGTTTTATTGTAAGTGAAAGAGGAATTGAGGTTGATCCCGATAAAGTCAAAGCTATTCAGGAAATGCTTGCACCTAAGACTGAGAAAGAAGTTTGAGGGTTCTTAGGGAGATTGAACTACATCTCAAGGTTCATATCTCATCTCACTGCAACCTGTGAGCCCTTGTTCAAGTTTATAAGAAAAGAGAAAACAATCAGGTGGAACGATGACTGTCAGATAGATTTTGACAAGATCAAAGAATATCTGCAAGAACCTCCAATTCTCATGCCTCCAGTTGATGGAAGACCCCTAATAATGTACCTAACAATATTAGATGAATCAATGGGTGTGTGTGTTGGGCCAGCATGACGAGTCTGGTCGAAAAGAGTATGCAATATAATACCTAAGTAAAAAGTTTACAGAATGTGAACAACGTTATTCACTGCTCAAGAAAACTTGCTGTGCTTTAGCGTGGGCTGCTCGCCGACTAAGACAATATATGTTGACTCACACTATCTTATTAATCTCAAAGATGGATCCAGTCAAGTACATATTTGAGAAGCCAGCATTTACCGGAAGGGTTGCAAGATGGCAAATGATTCTAATAGAGTATAACATTCAATACACCTCACATTGATGATTACCAGCCTATGAGATTTGACTTCCCTGATGAAGACATCATGTTCTTAAAGGCAAAAGACTGTGAGGAGTCTATTCACACTGAAGGGCCTGATCTAGAAGAAGCATGGACTATGATGTTTGACGGGGCAGTTAATTACAACGGTCGTGGGGTTGGCGCATTTCTTATTACACCTAAAGGGATTCATATGCCTTTCTTAGCAAGGTTCACCTTTTCCTGTACTAACAACGAAGAAGAATACGAAGCTTGTACATGGGACTTGAGAAAGTCATTGACCTCAGGATCAAAACCTTGAATGTATTCGGCGATTCATCTTTGGTAATCAACCAGACCAACGACAAGTGGTACACTCATCACGAGCATCTGATTCCCTACCGTGACTATACGAGGAGATTGTTGACCTTCTTCACAACAGTTAAACTTGAATACATCCCTCGAGATGAGAATCAATTCGCAGACCCTTTGGCTACCATTTCATCCATGATCAAAGTACAAGCTGCCAATTATGTACCTCGGATTTTGGTATCCAGATTGGACAGACCGACATATGTATTCTCTGTGGACACTGTCACTGATAACAAGCCTTAGTACCATGACATCAAATGCTTCTTGGAAACTCAGACATACCCACCTGGGGCATCGTCAAAAGATAAGAAGACATTAAGAAGGCTAGCCGACAGTTTCTTCCTCAATACTGATGGTTCTTTGTACAAGCAAAACTTTGACACAGTCCTGCTCAGTTGTGTTGACAAGAAGGAAGCAGACCTACTGATGCACGAAGTACATGAAGGTTCTTTCGGTACCCATGTCGGAGGACATGCAATGGCAACAAAGTTATTAAGATCGGGTTACTACTGGATCACAATGGATGCAACCTGTTGTGCCTATGCAAGAAAATACCACAAATGCCAGATCTACGCAGATAAAGTGCATGTGCCTCCGAATCCTTTGAATGTAATGTCTTCACCTTGGCTCTTCGCCATGTGGGGCATTGATATGATTGGAAATATTGAACCGACTACTTCAAATGGTCACAGATTCATCCTGGTAGCCATTGATTACTTCACCAAATGGGTTGAAGCAGCTTCGTATGCAAATGTCACCAGGAAAGCGGTAGCTCGATTTCTGAAAAGGGATATCATCTGTCGATATGGAGTTCCCGAGCGAATCATTACTGATAATGGTTCTAATTTGAACAACAAAATGATGACGGAGCTATGTCGGGATTTAAAGATCCAACATCACAACTCTTCTCCTTACAGGCCAAAGATGAATGGCGTTGTTGAGGCGGCTAACAAAAACATCAAGAAGATTATGAAAAAGATGGTAGTCACCTACAAAGACTGGCACGAAATGCTACCGTTTGCCTTGCATGGGTACCGAACTTCTATCAGAACATCTACTGGGGAAACACCTTATCAAGTTGTGTATGGTATGGAAGCTGTCCTACCTATTGAAGTTGAACTACCCTCCTTACGGGTAATGATGGATGTGAAATTGGATGAAGCGGAATGGGTCCAATCTTGATATAATCAACTGAGTTTAATTGAAGAAAAGAGATTAGCAGCCATCTGTCATGGGCAGTTGTATCAGAAGCGAATGAAGAAAGCCTTCGATCAGAAAGTCAGACCTCGGGAATACCAAGTGGGAGAACTTGTTCTGAAAATACTTCTTCCTCCTCATACAGACCACATGGGCAAATGGACGCCAAACTACGAAGGCCCATTCATAGTAAAGAAAGTTTTCTCTTGTGGAGCACTGATGCTCACTACTATGGATGGCGAGGATTTCTTATCTCTTGTGAATTCAGATGCAGTTAAAAAATAATTTGCATAAAAGACCCGCTGGACATAAAAACAGAATGTAAGTCCAGGCAAAAACACGGCATCCCGGCGAGTCAACAACAGAATAAACGACTTGGACAAAAATAAGGTAAAAATTAAAAAAAAAAGTACACCCGCTGAGTTGAAAAGCCACATCGGACAACTCAGGCAAGAATGGGTATCCCGGTGGATTGAAAACCCAAAAGGGTGATCCACGCAAAATTAGGGAAAAAGCGAACAACTGCATTCTGAATTCCTCTGTATCACTCACAAAATGGAAAGCTTCGAAAGGATAAAGCATCGGTCATAATCAACCTTCTTCAGAAAGCAAGATAAGAAGAACGTCAAGGTCATACAGGTCATAGCAAAGGAAGCTCACTGGAGCGTCAAAATCAACATTGCCAATACTTTTATTTTCTCAATTTTACAGTAATCTCCTCATTCGAGGGATTCACTTATTCATTGTACTTTCCCATTCAGGGCGCACAAATCAATAAAATCAGAATTTTCAGTCACACTTTGTTTTGTACATTTTTGTTTCATTTGCAAAATGTCCAAAGTTCATAATACAACACTTGCATGAAAACATATAAGCCATTTTCAATATATGCTTGCAGGAAATATGCACTCTTGAGCAAATTTAACTCCTATGACGGAATCCGGTTGAGGATACCTCGGGACACTTGTGCGTTTCTTTTGTTTAACAAGTTGCGGGTACTCAAGACAGACAACCTCTCTCAACATGGGGTATATCAAGCCTCGTATCCCCAGCCAAGTTAGCAATCACCTCATCAACAGGATTACTTGACAAAATTATTCCCCCACGAAGCTGTCATCCCCTCAGAGGATCCTTCGAGAAACTCATTAAGTCCCCAGCATGTCGCTTGGACGAAGGAGTTACAACATATTACTTCCCAGAAGCTCTCTTCCTCAAGCAGGATCTCCCGAGCAATGCATGAACTGCTCTTCCCTAGCGAAGTTGTCAAGAACTCCTTCTTCCTAGAAAATTCGCCAAGAACTTCTTTTTCCCCAAAGAGTTGCCAGAGTCTTATTTCCCTAGTGAGGTCGCCAGAGTTTTCCTCAACTGAGTTGCCAAGATCCTCTCATCTCTAGGAAGTTGCCAAAGTCTTCCCCAGTAGATTTGCCAGGATCTTTTTTTCCTCAACGGAGTCGCCAGGATTTTCTCATCCTCAGCAGAGTAGGAAGAGTCCCCTTCCTCATCCAATCGCCAGGACTTTCTGTTCCCCATCAGAGTTGCTAGAATTTTCTCATCCTCAGCAGAGTCGGCATAATCGCTTTGCCGCAGAGTTGTCGGTTTCTCCCCAGTAGAGTTTCCAGGGTTTTCTGTTCCCCAGCGGTTTGACGAAGCCTCCTCATCCCCAGCATGAGTCTCTTCAACAAAATCTACCCCAATCGAGATCCCTACAAAGTTCCTTAGGAAGATCGTTCAGTGATCCTCTATCCCCACAGATCGCCAATGATCTCTTTCCCCAGCGGAGTTCTCCCTCCAGACAGATCGCCCAGAGATCCTTCCCCCCACAGGATCCGGATCTCAGATTGGTTATCTCATTTTTCATAATCATGGCATTCGCATCATATTCACCAAACAAAGCGTAGCATTCCATCTAATACGGAGCATTACGGAAAAAATCAAACATTTGTATGATCATAAGCCAGGTTCGAGCCAATCACCTGCAAATACCATCATCACTTCAACAACAATATACAAAACTTATCCCCCACAAACAAAGCCAGAATACATTTTGCACTCTCAATAAAGATACTTGTTCATACTTGTACATATTCTTTTTTGACACTCGCCCGTGTCATACTTCCACAGCAAGTCAAACACTCGTCAGTGTCCCTTGCTCAATATTTTTGACACTCGTCTGTGTCTTGCACATATTTTCCCAGCAGGCCAAACACTTGTACATACTTATACACAATCCTATGATACTCGTTCGTATCTTGTATATATCACCTCCCCTGCAGATCAAACACTCGTCTGTGCTCTTGCTAAACTGATTGATACTCGTCCGTATTATCATCCTTAAACACGTGTCAGCGTTTTCTTCTATCGATACTCGTCTGTATCGTAGTCCTAAGGATGCTCGTCTACATCTTTAGTTTATACACACTATCAAACACTTATACCTTTTATTTTAAAGCGTAAGCACTCGTCCGTGTTTACCATTACCCAGAAGTCACCAACAAAGCAACTTTTCTATCCGACATTCGTCCTATGTTGTGATATTTTAGAGCAGTCGTCCCCTTCCAGGTGATCGTCCTTCACCTTTTGATGACCGTACCTCATCATTTTATCCGATGGTCATCCCCATCGTTGATCCTCTTATCCAACATTCGTCCTATGTCGTGATATTTTCGGCAGCCGTACCCTGCTAGGTGATCATCCTTCACCTTTGGATGACCGTCCCTCATCCTTTTCCCAGTGGAGTCCCCATTGTTGGAACTTTTTATCTGGCATTCGTCCTCTGTCGTGATATCATTTTAGCAACCGTCCCCTGCTTGGTGATCGTCCTTCACCTTATGATGACCGTCCCTCATCATTTATCCGATGGCCGTCCCCATCGTCAACCTTTGTTATCCGACATTCGTCCTATGTCGAGATAATCCTCAAGAGCAGCTATACCCTTCTAGGTGATCGTCCTTCACCTCTTAATGATCGTCCTTCATCATGCTTATCCGATGGCCGTCCCCATCGTTGATCTTTTATATCCGACATTCGTCCTATGTCGTGATATTTTCAGCAGCCGTCCCCTGCTAGGTGATCGTCCTTCACCTCTTGATGACCGTCCCTCATCATTATTTCATTTATTGTTTTACCCGATGGCCGTCCCCGTCGCGGTTTATTTACCCTTTAACCTGATGGTTGTCCCCGTCAGTGCTTTCCTCATTTTGTTAATCCCTAGAGAGTTTTATTTCTTTACCCGATGGTCGTTGTAAACACACCAAATTCTCCCTCACTTTTTTCTCACACCATGTCTTATGATCTCATTTTTCATAAACATATCATTGCATCTCACATTGTATAAACAACTTCATCAAATCATTGCATGACTGCACAATTAGGGTTTTGTGATCAGATGAATCTTAGAAGTGATCTGAGAAATCTCTGAGGCCTTGAAGCATTCCAAGAGGGTCCATGAGGGGTTTATGGTCTTATTATGTCTCCAAGGATGATTGTAAGTCACAAAATGTCAAAGGATTGCACAGAAGTCCAGGCAGAGCTAGGGTTTTCCTGCACAGATGACCAAAATTAGGGTTTTGGGTTTGAGGCCCTTAACATCAAAAATTTTGGTCACTCTTGATTCTAATGGTCTTAATATGTTATGAAGAGCATGTGTACCAAATTTTATGAAGAAACTCACTATGGAAGTCATCTGATCATTGGGTAACTTCTTGAGCAAGTAAAGTCAAAATCAGGGCATCTGAGGCCTCTATCAAGGGTACCAAAGGATCATCATCATCATTTTGAGTTTCTATGATCTTTATTTGATCATTGAACTGGTTGGAAGTTCACAAAGTTGAAGAATTTTAAGCCAAATGCAAACTTGCTATTTTTGGAAATGACTTGTAATGGAAACTTTCCATTTTGGGAAAGATATTCAACCTATTCTTTCATAACCAAAAATGCTTCAAATGAAAATTTTTCAAACATGAAAGTTGTAGATTATGTCTTCCCAGTTTCAAAAAGTACAAGAACATGTCTTGATTCATCCTAGAACTCAAGATATGGCCTTTCAAAGTTGGCAAAAATCCTATAATTTTCAAGTGTGCACCAAAGAGGGATTTTTGCAATTTCACTTGCCAAGCCATTTCACGACCTCTAATCATCTTCTAAATGTCATACCAACATAATGCAACACATTTTGATCAAGATTGCACCAAAAATCACAAGTTTCCATGCCTTGCTTCTCAAGAAAGTTCAAAGAGGGAAATTTGCAAAATGCCTTGAAACTCTTCATCCACTTGTTACAGCTCACATGTTTCAATCCAAAGGCTCACCATGAACCATGATAAAGCAAGACCTGCCATAGAACCACTCCTACCATGACCCATGCTTATAGAACAACCAATGTTGACTTTTTGCAAAACAACCATACCAATCACACTATGCCACCAACATCTCTCTGGCCAATCAGAACATCATATACAAACATTATGGACTCCATTTCATACAACACATTGGCTTGAATCATCCCATAACTCAAGAATCCAAAAATCACTCAAGAACTTTATCTCTTCGAATCTGACCACACAAGCCACAAACCTCAAAACAAACTTCACCAATCATCTCCAAATGGTCTAAGGATCACAAAGCACCCTTTTAAAAGCCTTGAAACATAGCCAAAAAAACACGATTCCTGGTGCAGAGGAGCTGTATCTCTCAAACCAAGCCACATAAACTTGTTCTAAGCATTGCAACATCATCAGGGAGTTCATTGGAGGTGGATTGAACAAAGAAAGAGGCCAGAAAGCTCAAGGAGTGAAAGCTTCATCTCAGGTAGTTCATCCAAACTTTTTTTCCAAAAGCTTTGTTTTATGTTTTGGAAATGTTCCCCATGCTCCCCTGATCACACTGCACTTGTTATTTTTGAAAATGGTGAAGAAACGAGCATGAACCGTATCTCTGAAATTTTAACCTAGAAAAATGTTTGGTTCGATTCATGAGATTGATGAAAAATAAATTTTTTTTGGGGATGGATTAGTGTTTAGGGAGGTTTATATATCATTTATGGAGATTTTGGTAGTGTTTCATGGCCTATAGTGTAAGTTGGGATGAATGCTGGCCGGAGAAGACGACCGAAACAGTGGTTCCGGTCACCTGGATTTAATTAGAGCTAATTTGTGTAATTAGCATGTTTTGAATATATGCCCTTAAATGTGAGTTTCACGCGCGTTATGGACGGCCCAGATCATGTGTTTAAACCCTAATCCATTTTTAATTAACTTTAATTAGGATTAATTAATTAATTTAATTAGAAGCAATCCATGCCCTCCATTCACGCGCGCAGTCAACTGACTCCCCTCATGTTTGAATCCCAACCATCAGATCAACCTACTTTCCTTTTATTTCATTTTTATTTTCATTTTATTGCATTTTCTTTCACATAATTATTTAAAATACCAAAACACTTTCAAAAAATATCCTTTTCTGCATTTTTGTTTCAAATAATTTTCTTAACCTAAAAACATTTTTTTTTAATTTTAGTTTTTGCATTAAAAAAGTATTTTTAAAATATTTAAATGTTTTATTTAATTAATAAATTGATTTTAATTAATTAAAAATGCATTTATGTTTCTAAAAATCACCAAAAAATTCATGAAGCATTCTTAAACATTTTAAAACATTTTAAAACTCACCATAGAAATTTCTTTTTAGGTTTGATCACATTTTCACAATTTTCTTTGAATTAGGGTTCTTAAATTTCACATTTTTTAACCCTAACTTGAAAAATTCATTTCTGCCTAACCATGGTGAGTTTGAACTTGATTTTTTTTGCATTGTTTCTCATATTGCATCTAGTTTCTAGGTTATTTATCTCATATTTTTGCATTGCATTTTCAATTTGATTTGCATTTTCCCTTAAGAATCACCCAAAAGCCCTAGTTAACTTAGGAAATCCATAACTTTGCCTAGGTTTAGCTTCTGACTTTCTCCTTTGGGGTTTGATCTTGTATATGATTAGGCTTTGTTTGAGTTCAATTTCAAATTTTATCATGATGTATGCTTCTGTTTTGGTCATATGCATCTCATACATTCATAAAACCCTAATTTCTCATGTTCATTTTCATTCATCTTTGCATATCATCACCTAATGAACTTGTCATGCCATTCCATTCTTTTGTATGTCATCCTAGACATCTTAGGACATGCTTGAACATTGCTTGATCATTTCTTCATTCATTTTCTATGCTTTGCATTCATTACATGTCATGAACATCCATGTGTTTTCATGCTTCTAAACATGCTACCATTGCATCTCATCCTTGTATGATCATTCATGTGCATCTTGCATGACTTTGCATCATCTCATAACACTTTTTCATTGCATTTACACTTCTGGTTTTGGTCTTTGCATCTTAGTTCATCTATTTTCCTTTTCCTTTATGTCTTATGCATCCATACTAACATTTCAAGGGCTTATGGTAAGTTGTTTGGGATTTGGATTTGACTTCACATCCCACCTCTTCTCATCCTTTCATTTGCATATCTTACTTGTCTTTGAAGTGAAACTAATTCACTTATGCTCTCTCTTTCCTACTTTCTTTCTTTAGGTTACTTATCTTCTTCAGGAAGTAAGTAACATATTCTTTCTCTCCTCCTCTTTTCATCTAGTTCATCTTCCTTGGTGGCCTTCTGAAGATCTTTCTTTAAGCCTCACAAACCATAGGAACAACCAAGCATGATAATCTTAGGGTTGTATATAGTTCGCCTTAGTTTTTTACCTTTGAGTCTCCTTGAGTCTCTCATCTCATCTCATAATCAGAGGCTAAACACTTAAAGCCTTAGGACTTTAAATTAGGGTTATGCATGTATCCTTATCTTAGGATGGAGTGTATAACTTTAATCCTTAGTGTTAAACCCTTAAATTGTTTACACCTCTTAATCAAAACACATTAATAATCAATAAGACTTTATCTTGTAACTTGGGCCTTACATTAGGGTTCTATCTCTTCCTTATGGTTAAGAGGGACTAACCCTAGTAATTAATGGAGAAGTCCCCATCAAGTTGTCTTACAAACCATATAATCTACTTCTTAATCTCACCCTTTAATTAAAATCCATTTAATAAAGGTTTGTTATATAATGAATTTAATCCCTAACCCTGGATTAAGTTGAGGAGTTTTTCTCAGCTTAAGTGTTCTCATCTATCATCCTTCTCTTAGGATGGTGTAATGAGTTCACTAATCCTTGATTGGAGATTAAACTCATTACTTAACACTAAACAAAAGCACAAAAACATCTTAATAATCATAAGTAGGTTAATGATCTTAATCCTTCATCATTAAGGTAATTAAGTTGAGATGCTTATCTCATACTTAAGCAGGCTCATTATCCCTAATCAGGGGTGATATAATGAGTTTACGACCCTTGATTAAGGCTTAAACTCATTATCTTATGCAAAAAACCAAAACCAATAAAAAACTGAAAACACAAAAACAAACAATAAACGTCTCCTCCGGGATTCTTTTCTAATCACACTCACTCTAAAAACGAGAACTCGCTTCTCCCGTCTAATGCAAGACAGTTAACACTCGAGCCAGACGAGTCATACACTTGAGCATAGACAAGTAAGCAGTTCACACAAAAACACTAAGTCTCTTTGAGTCAAACTACGGTGTTCTGACTTCCTCATTGCACGAGAGTGTAAACACCCCAAATTTTCCCTCACTCATTTCACATTTGCTTGTCATCTTTTCATATGCATAAGTTCAATCATAGCATCTCATATTGCATTTTTGCTTCACTGCATTGGTTCAAAGTCATCTGCATCTAGGGTGTGTGATCTGAGCCATCCAGGAGCCATTTGAGCCACTCCAAGGGTCATCAATCATTTCAAAGGGGTCCATGTATGTTCAAGTATCATCTTATATCCCCACAAGGTCAAGGAAACCAAAGAATCACAAGAACTGAGAAAGGCATGGAAACAGAGCCAGGTTTAACTACACAGATGACCTAAAATTAGGGTTTTGGTTTCAGAGGCCATAACTCCAAATTTTTTGGTCATTCTTGTTTCTATTGGTCTCTATATGTTATGAGGATCATGCATATCAATTTTCATGAAGAAATTCCATGGGGAAGGCATCTAATCAAGAGTTGACTTCTTGAGCAAGTCAGTGCAAAATCAGGGCATCTGAGGCCCCCAATGACCCAACCAAAGGGTGTTCTTCATCATTTTGAATGTGTATGATCTTTATTTGGTCATAGAAGATGTTAGAAGTTCACAAAATTGAAGAATTTCAATACATTTGCAGAGTTTCCTTTTTTGGAAAGTGACTTATAATGTAAACTTGCTATTTTGGGAAAGTTTTTCAACCTCCTCTTATTGATTCAAAAATGCTTCAAATGAGAAAACTTTGGTCATGAAAGTTGTAGATTGGATAATTCCCTTTTCAAAAAGTACAAGAACTTTTTCTAATTCATTTTGGATCAAAAGTTATGGCTTTGCAAAGTTGGGAAAAATCATTGAAATTTCACTTTTGCACAAAGAGGGAAACTTGCAATTTCACATGCCAAGCATTCTATTGACTTTAAAATGACTTCTAATCTTCATACAAACACAATGCAATGCCTAAAATTCAGATTTGCCCAAGAAGTTTCTCATTTTTCATGCCTTGATATCCAAGTATCATAAACCATTTTTCATGAAAATCACAAAGAGGGAAATCTTGCAAGAAGGGTTCTTTTGGTTTTGTTTGGTCTCTAACCATTATCAAAGTGTCATAACAACATTATGTGATTCATTTTGCTGCATATTTCTTAAGAGATGTCACATGTTCATGGCCAAAAGTCACAAAATGTCACAAGTTGCAAAGTTGCAAAACATGTGAGATCTCACCCTTCATCCATTCCAGCTCACATCAGTTCATCCCATGGCCATCCTTGAAGGCAGATGAACCCAAAGCAACCCTAAAATAGCCTCTGCCACAGCCCATGCCTCAAGTACACCTAACCATGACTTTTTGCATTTTTCTCCCATGCTTTTGGAATAGTGACCAGCAGCCTCTACTAACCTGCTCCACAGCCTACTCAAACTTTATGGGAGTGATATAGCAGCTCATTCAGCATAGAAACAACACACAATCCAACTTGCACAAAATCTGTCCCAAACTTCTTCTCTGAAAATCTCCTCACACAGCCATCAAACTTCACTTTTTCTTTCACCAACAAGTCACAAATCACCCTTAGAACAAAAACCACCCCCTGAAACAGCTTGAAACTTCACACACAAAGACTTTCATTTCTGCTACACCAGAGAAAAACAGCCATAACCAGCCACTCCACAAGTTTTCTAAGCTTCATTCCATCATCAGGAGGATCATTGGAGCTTGTTTGAAGCAAAGGGCTGGCCAGAAAGTTCCACAGTTCAAAGCTCCAGTTCAGGTATCATCAAGAACATTTTTTTATAGAAATGCAATCTCTTGTTATAGGATGATAGAGTTTGTTTCACTGATCATGTTAAGCTTTGAAACACTGAAAATGGTTGAGAAATGAGTGTGTATGCATGTTCTGAAGTTTTTACAGTTTTCTTGATTTTGCTCAAATCTTGTTGTTGATGCATTGTAAATGTGATCTTGTGATTGATTCATGTTTGGGGTGGGTAGAGGATGAAATCTGGAGAGTTAGAGCACTTAAAACAGCCTAGGGAATGAGTTTGATTATGAATTTTTGGAAAAAAACAGCATAATGAATCGATTCATTCTAGCATGAATCGATTCATTCTGTTGAGTGGTTCCTGGATTTCGCAAAATGAATCGATTCATCCCATTATGAATCAATTCATGCTGTTTAACTAATTTTGTTTCTCAAAAATTGATCATTATGAATCGATTCATCCAAGCATGAATCGATTCATTCTTCTGTTAACCAATTTTAATTCATGTTGTTTGTATTTTATTTGCATGAATTTTAAAAAATAGCAAAACACTTTGAAAAATTCTGAAATTTTTTGTCAAAAATTTCATTAATTTTCAGAACCCAAAAATATTTTCATTTTTATTTTTTGCATCAAAAATCATTTTTAAAACATTTAAAAGTTTATTTTTAATTAGTTAATGAAAATTAATTAATTAAAAATACTTTTAGGTATTTAAATATCACAAAAAAATTCATTTAACATTTAAAAACATTTAGAAACATTGTCCAAGGCAATTTTGACAATTTTCTTTGGATTTTATTCCTTTTCAAGGCAATATTTCACTTCAAACTTCAAAAATTCATTTCTGCCTAACCACTGAGAGTTGGACAATGATTCTTTTTGAATTACATCTTGTATAACATGTAGTTTATAGGATAAAATTGGCATGAATTGATCTTGCATTTTCAATTTGTTTTGCATTTTTCTTGATGAGGTACCTTAAAACCCTAGCAATCTTAGGAAATTCATAACCCTCACTAGGTTAAGAGTTGGATCCCCTCCTTTGGGCAGTGAGTTTGTATAGGTTTAGGGTCCCTTTGAATGCATTTTCAAATTTTTATCATGATGTTTGCTTCTGGTTTTGGATTTTTGCTTTGTATGTTGCATATAACCCTAATTCATGCCTTCCTTTGCATCCATCTTCCATTTGCTTGCATACCATGAACTTGCCATGACATTTTGTGCATCCTCATGACATATAAGACATTTTAGGACACATTAGAATCATGTTTGATCATTGCATCATCCATTTGCCATGCTTTTGCTTTCATTTCATGTCATATGCATTCATGGTCTTTCATGTTTCCTTTATGCTTCATTTGCATCCTCATTACTTGTATGATCATCCTCATGCCTTGCCTCATGACTTTGCATCATCCTTTAGAATCATTTTCATCATGTATTTGCTTCTGACTTTGTCTTGCATCATGCCATTTCATCTCATTTGCATTGCATTTCATTTCTTTCACTAACTTTTCAGGTGGTAAGTTGCTTTGAGAAGTGAATTTGCCTTCACTTCTCATAATCTCTTTTCATCTCTTTCATACTTCCCTTGCTTCATTTTGTATGTGTATTGGATTGAGCTTGCTCATTCTTGTTCATCTTACCTTCTTTCTTCAAGCAACTTGACTTCTTAAGTGAAGCAAGTTGTTTTGCTTCTCTTTGCTCCTTTCATCTGCTTCCTGGTGGTTTCTCTAAAGATCTTTCTTGCAAACATCATAAACCCTAGGAACAACCAAGCATGACAATAATTAGGGTTTTGATTAGTCCCCCCATTTAGCTTTTGCCTTTATGTCTCCTTTGAGTCTTCTCTTCTCATCTCATAATCAAGGACTAAACCCTAAAGGTTTTAAGGCTTTGTGATTAAGCTTATGCCTGCATCCTTCTATTAGGATGGAGTGTATAACTTTAATCCTAAGTGTTAAGCCCTTAATGTGTTTAACTCCTCTAATCAATCCACTTAATAATCATCAAGACATCAAGCTTGTAACTTGGGCCTTGCATTAGGGTTCTAATTCTTCCTTAATTGGTTAAGAAGGACTAACCCTAGTGTTAATGAACAAGTCCCCCTCAAGTTGTCTTACAAACCATAAAAACTACTTCTTCATCATACCATTAACTAAAATCCATCTAATAAAGGCTTTGTTTTGTCATGAGGTTAATCCCTAATCATGGATTAAGTTGATGAGTCTTCCTCAGCTTAAACATTCTCATCTATTATCCTTCTATTAGGATGGTGTAATGAGTCTGTTTAATCCCTGATTACGGCTTAATCTCATTACTTAACACTAAACAAAAATAACAAAAACATCTAACTAATCACAAGTAGGTTAATGATCTTAATCCTACATCATGGTAATTAAGTGTGAGATGCTGACTTCACACTTAAAGTATTCTCATTACCCCTAATCAGAGGGAGGATGTGATGAGTTTACTAACCCTTTGGTTTCGGCTTAAGCTCATTAACTTATGACAAATCTCCAAAAGCAATAAAAGACTAAAAATACAAAAACAAACAATAATCGTCTCCTTCAGGATTCTTTTCTCATCATCTTCATTCATAAACGAGAACATGCTTCTTCCGTCTAATGCAAGACAGTTTGCACCTGAGCCAGACAGGTCATACACTTGAGCATAGACAAGCAAGCAGTTCACAAGTCAATTTATCTTTCAGTCTCTTTGGGTCGAACTACGGTGTTCTGACTTCCTCATTGCACGAGAGGATACGTAGGCATAACTTAACAGTTATCGAACAAAAGTCTCTGTATATCCCCCCTCTTCCAGCATTATTCTTTTAGCCTTATAGTCTTGAGCATTTCACTCTTGTTCTTACACTGACACTTCTCTTATACACTTCACTTTTCTTTTACACTGACACTTGCATTCTTTCCAGCTTTGATACACAAATTGCACTGACACTACCCCTTTGAAACACAAATCTTTTGAGCGTGGATCCCATCGAGTACGGCGGAAAATCTGGGTGCTAATACCTTCCCAGGTTGTAACCAACCCCCTTTCTCAGTCTCTCTGGTTCGCAACCGTCTTATCCATCTTTTCTAAGGTTTATGCAGCATTACCTTTCCTCCGGGATAAAAATGCCTACCTGGCGACTCTTGTCTCTTGAGTTCACCCTTGTGTGTTCTCTCCTCTTTTCGCCGACCGTTCGTGTCTATACCCCTTCTAACTTTCGTTGTCATTTGGTGGGAGCGACAGCTTGGCGACTCTGCTGGGGACCCTTATACTGTAACCAGGGCTTCTGGTTCTTTTTGTGGGTTCCTCCTAGCGCTTGTTTGATTTATGTTTACTGGGGTGTTATGTGTTAATTGTGTTTGTATATTTGCTTTATTTATTGCTTTATGTACAGTTATTCATTGCTTTCTTTACAGCTTTATATACATCATACTGTCATAGTGTTATCTGGCTGGATCTGGTTTTTGCTTTGGTGGGTGGGGTTCTACTGAGAGTTTAATGTCCTATACCTGGGACCTAAGTGACACCTAGGCTAGAGTGGTTCATGTTCTTTCCCATTCCATTTCGGTCTGGTGCGGGAATATGAAACACGGTTCAGATATGGGTTTCTTCTTGAGAACTCTGTGCTACAGATCTCCTGTAGTGCTAGGGCTATCTGGGAAGCCTGCTAAGTCTGGATGACCTTTACTATGACCTTCAGAAACTGAGGTGAATTAGAGGAGGATATTTTATGGTTATTGTAAACACTGTACCTCTGGGTTAGAAGTGTTTACACTTCTCATAACTGATCCAAGTCTGAGGATCCTTGTTTTAGAACACCACCTGTGAGGGGGTTGGGCTGTTTACAGGTTTGCAGGTACCCTTGACCACATCATACCCTGTTACTTTGTTTTGGTTAAGAGTACCTCATTTTGGGACAGTTCTTGTGATTTAACCCTGGACATGTGACTCTTTATTTGAGTCCCCTACCTTGGTTACTGGACTTCTAAACCTCCATCTGGACTTCTTAGACATACATGGACTTATATCAAGGCAGTAATCAGATCCAGCTTGATCACAAACCCTTGCATATCATTTGCATACTCATCATTTGCATCATTTAACATTTGTTTATTTGTTTTTCAGGGTATCCACGTCATATTTGGCTTGGTTTTGACCCCTTCATCTGCATAGACCCCTGTTCATCAGTGATCTTCTTCAGCTATCTTCATCAGCTACCTGCTTTAGTTACCTCCATCATCATCCTCAGCCTATCAGTGGCTCATCTCTAGTATCAGTCTTCATCATCAGCACTTGTTTTCAGCTCTTCATCAGCAGTCATGGCACCCAAGAAGAGCAACATTTCATACCATTTCTTTGAGCCTGTGCTGGCTGGCATCAGACAGGTCCAGGCACTTATCACTCCAGACCACATCCCATTATTCAGAGAACATTATGGAGGCATCCTTGATATGGTTATAGACTTGGACCCTTCTCAGAGGAGTTTGATTCACACTTGCCTGCAGTTCTATGACCCTCCTTTGAGATGTTTCACTTTCCAGAACTTCCAGCTAGGACCTCTGCTAGAGGAGTTCTCATCATTGATTGGAGTACCTGTCAGGGGTGGTATCCCCTTCAACCCTGAGATGACCTCTCCCAGTAATGAAGAAGTGGCAAAGGCACTGCACCTGGAACCTGTTTTGATTGGGCAGAACATGTCAACAAAGGCTGGAATCCCTGGCCTACACTTGGACTTTCTGACTTCTCAGGCCATCCTGAAGGCCTCTTTGGGAGAATGGAAGGCAGTTTGTGCATTGTTAGCCCTCAGTATATATGGGGTTATACTTTTTGCAGATGAGCCCAAGTTTATTAGCAAGAGTGCCATTCATCTTTTCCTTCTGAGGAACCTAGTGCCCACATTGCTGGGAGATTTTTATTACTCTGTTCACCAAAGAAATGAGAAGCAGAGAGGGAGGTTGGTGAGATGCTGTGCTCCTTTATTTTATACCTGGCTGCTCAAACACTTACCCAAGACTGATGCCTTCCTGAATCCTCACCAACAGAAGAATTGGGCTAGGAGACTTATTGCTTTGACTTCAGATGACATCAGGTGGTGCACCCAGAGCACCAAAGGCAGGGACATCATTACTAGTTGTGGGCAGTTCCCCAATGTACCTCTGATAGGAGTGAAAGGTTGCATCAACTACAACCCTTTGTTGTTTAAGAGACAGTTGGGCTATGCTTTGGTTCACCCTCCTAGAGTGCAAGACTTGGCTGAAACACTGTATTGTGAGATAAAGCCTAATCTAGCTGTTGCCAGGCAAGCATCCTGGGCTTGGGACAACATCCAGACCAAAGGGATGGCCATTTTGGGGAGATGCAACAATGTGGCCTCAGCTCAGTACTATCAATGGTCTCATGCCAGGGCTCAAATTTCTGGAATGCCTTTCACCATTGAGGATGCACCTGGACCATCCACAGCACCACCTCCAGCCACTGTCAGCCTGGAAGAGTTTGAGAAACTGAAAGAGAGGAATGAGAATCTGTCTCAAGCTCTGAAGAGGACCCTCTAGGAGAGGAGTGATGGTCGTCTAGACAATGAAAGGTTGGAAAAGCTTAAGGTGGAGCATCTAGCCAGGATTGAGAAAGCAGAGGACTACATCAAGAAATCAAGAGCTGGGGAGCAAATTTTGAAGAATGCCTGTAAAGAGGCCCAGTTTCAGAAGGCTAGGACTGATCTCTATCTGAAAGAAAGTCAAGCTAGGTGGGTCAGGATCACTAAAGCTCGCACTCAAGAAGATAAGAGAACTCAGGACAAGATTGAGCAGTCAGAGGCTAATGAAAAGAAACAACAGGAGGCTCTGCTAGTAGCCCAGAGGGAGATTTCAGAATTGAAGCTTAGGGCTGGTGTGAAGAGGTCAAAGGACCAAGACAGGCACAAGAAGCTGACCACTGCTATCACCACCAGGAACCTTCTTATCAGAAACATTACAAAGCAGCCGGCTGGTCCTGTAACTGAAGCACTTCTGAAGGAGGTTAAGGAGGATGAGTTTGGTTTAGATGTTTGACTTCTTTGCTTGTTGTTATTTCCATTTCATGTACTTTTCCTTTTATGATGTATTTTGACCCCTCAGGGGCATGTGTTGTAAAAACAAACTATGTATGATCCACTATTTGTAATGTATTTGTCAGTTTGTTTCATTTGAGTTCCTTTTCTCAAGCAACATCAAAGCATCTTCCTTAGGGTCTGGAAAGGTCAAAACCAAAAGCCAAGCCGGATACCTTGGAAAATAAATAAGCATACTGCATTGCATACTAACTTTTGTTTTGTTTTGTAGGTTTTTGCTTGTTTGTTACTAACTCTGTTGTGATTCAGGAATTATTGCTCGCCGTCGGGTGTTCCCTCTCAAGCGTCCGCACAGATATCCTACTCGCAACAATCTTCCTGGTATCCAGATGGACCAAGTACAGCAAGATCTAACAGAGGTCAGGACTCAAATGGCTAACGAAAGACTGGAGATGAGAAACCAGATGACCCAATTCATGGAAGTAATGAATGGCTTGGACCAAAGTCAAGAAAGATTGAGGGCATTGGTAGAAAGGCAGACCCAGGAAGAACCCCATCTGGGAACCGGAGGAACAAGTAACAATGAAAGGGGTCAGCCCCATGTTAACCCACCAGTATATGGGCCTCATCTTCATCCGGAGATCAACATCCCGACTAATGTGCAAGGAAATACTACTGCAGGCAGGACCTTACAAGAAGACCCCCAAGAGGATCAGTTCACTGTAATGGGAGCAGGGGATGAAGCCTAAGATAGAAGGTTTGATGAAATTGCTGAGAAGTTGAGATCTCTGGAGTCTCAAAATTCCTTGGGTTTTGATGTCATGGATATGGGGCTAGTGGATGGGGTAAGGATTCCCCACAAGTTTAAACCCCCGTGCTTCGAGAAGTACAATGGCACTTCCTGTCCACGAACTCACTTGCAATCCTTCCTGGGGAGACTTAAGGCCTACACAATGGATGAAAAACTGTGGATGTTTTACTTTGAAGATAGTTTGACCGGGGCTTCCAGGGAGTGGTACTCTCACTTAACCAGAGCTACTATCAGGTGCTAGAAGGACCTAGCTGAAGCCTTCATCAGGCAGTACCAATACAATCTGGACATGGCTCCTAACAGGACCCTCTTGATGGGAATGTCTCAGTCCTCCAGAGAAAGCTTCAGGGAATATGCCCAGAGGTGGAGACAGCTTGCTGCTGCTGTCCAGCCACCCATGTCGGAAAGAGAAATGGCCGACATGTTTATGAATACACTGCAAGGAACATATATTGATAGGCTAGCTGCCTTTTCTTCCACCAGCTTCGCTGACGTTGTTATAGCTGGAGAAAGAATTGAAAGCCTTCTGAAGATGGGTAAGATTTCCGATAATGGTGCAAGTCCGTCTAGTAACTCCAGGAAGCCTTTTGTGGGACCTAGAAGAACTGGTGAGACAAATGCCATTCATGCCAGCAGGGGTAGACCTCAGTATGTCCACAGATCAGTAGCAGCTGTCACTATTCCAGCTCCGATTCCTCAGCAACCAACATATCAACCACAACAACAAACACACTATCAGCAGCAAGTTCAGTACCCGCCACAAAGAAGCTACAACAACAACAACAAGAATCAACAGCAAAGACCCTTTCAACAAAGACCATCACAGGCCAATAGGGTGATTGATCCAATCCCTATGCCTTATGCCGCTTTATTGCCACAGCTCCTGAAACTCAACTTGGTTGAACTAAGGACATTGGCGCCACCAGATCCCTCCAGTCTTCCAAGAAATTATGATGTCAACGCCAGATGTGCTTTCCACTCCAATGCACCTGGCCACAGTACGGAGAAATGCAGGGCTCTACAAATGAAGGTACAAGACCTGGTGAATTCTAAAGCCCTCAACTTTGCACCCCCGCCTAATGTCAACAAGAATCCCATGCCCAATCATGGAGGACCAAGAATTAATGCCATTGAGGAAGACAAGCCATCTTTCTTAATCACCAGTGTTGGGCATATTCGGACACCTCTGGTAGAAATTAAGGCTCAGCTCCTAGAATGCCAGATGTTCCCCGGGTGTGAGCTCGGTTGTGGTTATTGTAACATTTCGGTCAACGGGTGTGATAATTTGAGAAGCGGCATAGACAGTCTTATCAAGAGTGGTATACTCCAGATCACAACATCAGCACCTACAAATCCAGCAATCCCTTTGACAACAATTCTTGACTCTCCTACAACTGCAACAACAATCATTCCAACTAATTCATCAATTTCATCAACAATGGCTTCATCCATCACTTCAACAAATCAAATGTCAACTACCATTTCTTCTACAACATCAGCATCCCTTCATTCTGCAGAATCTTCTACAACACCAACATCCATTTATCCAGCAAGATCTTCTACAACGCCAACAGAAAATAGTGAAGATATCTCAGCAGTCACTATCTACTATGATCCGTCAAATGTTCCTCCAAACAACAACTTTCAACAACAAACAGTGGCACCTCCTTCCAGATCACCAGTCACCATCTACTACGATCCGCACACCATTTCAATACCCTCCTCTGCAGCAGTCAGTCCAGTTACCATCACGGTGCCTGGACCCGTTCCATATGAAAGCAGTAATGCCATACCTTGGCATTATGGCTCTGACCTCTACTGCAACGGGGAGAAAATCACTTTGGACTCTTCAACTTCTTCTCCACAGATTGATAATGTTGGGGGAGGTGGAGGCTTCACCAGAAGCGGATGCCTTTTTGCCTCACAATTGCAAAGACCAAATGCCGAAGCAGAAACTGCTGCCAAAGCAAAGGGGAAGAGTGTGGTAGTTGAAGAGCCAACTGTCAAAGAAACTCAGAAGACATCTTTTGAGCAAGATGTAAACGGGTTCATGAGGATTATAAAGAGAAGTGATTACAAGGTGGTGGATCAGCTTCACCAAACTCCCTCAAAGATCTCCATATTATCCCTGCTGATGTGTTCTGAAGCTCACCGGAATGCATTATTGAAAGTCCTGCACACAGCATACGTGCCAGAGGAGATCACCGTTAATCAGCTAGAGACCGTGGTAGCAAATGTCAATACCAGCCATGGATTGGGTTTTACCAATGCTGATTTAACAACTGAGGGACGTAACCACAACAAGGCTTTACACATCACTCTAGAATGCAAGGGTGTTGTTCTATCACATGTGCTGGTGGACACTGGGTCTTCACTCAATGTTCTGCCAAAGAAAGCCTTGGTGAAGCTGGAGTATGATGGCTTGGCACTGCGTCCAAGTAATTTGGTGGTAAGAGCATTTGATGGCTCAAAGAGATCAGTGCTTGGGGAGATTAATCTGTCTGTGATGATTGGCCCGCAAACCTTCAAAATTACCTTCTATGTGATGGACATTCAGCCGGCCTACAGTTGTTTGTTGGGTAGACCTTGGATCCATGCCGTTGGCGCTGTTACGTCTACCCTTCACCAGAAGCTGAAATTCGAGTGGGAAGGCCAGGTCATCACCATCTGTGGTGAAGAAGATATCTTTGTTAGCCATCTGGCTACGTACAAGTATATTGAGATGGATGGAGATATCCATGAAACCATGAGCCAGGGATTTGAGGCCCTGAACATAAATGAAGCATCTGCTGTACGTGGAACCTCCATGACGTCTTATCAGCAAGCCAGGAAGGTTGTTGAAGAGGGGACTGCCCAAGGCTGGGGCAAGCTGCTGCCCGTGGAGAAGAAAGAGGACAGATTTGGGTTGGGTTACAAACCAACTCAACAAGATCAATCAGAGGCTGCTAAGAAGCCCAGTTTTGTCAGCGGGGGAATGCTCACCCCGGATGCAGTGAACAACTTGGAAGATGAGTCGGAAGATGAGCGCAACCTGGAGAGCTGGATACGTCAAAGGATCCCGGGGAGCCGTATCTCAAACTGGTCTTCCCAGGAAATTATAAGGGTTACTCCTGCAGAGTAATTATTATTTCCTGTATATTTTAAGCATGCATCAAGTCTTGCATCTTGCCCAAGATGACAAGACTCATTTTGTAATCGGGCCATCTTGTAGTTTTGTGCAAAAAGATCAATCAATGAATATCGGACATCTTTTGCAAATGAGTCTTTTTCTTTTCCACTCACTGTTTTTCATTTTTTCTTTTTGTACAAAAAAAAAATGGCAATATTTTCCAAAATGATAAACCTTCATTTCACTTTTTTCTAAACAAGATTAAAATCGATCACTAAAATGAACAATCTAAACCCTTGCAGAGAGTGCCTTTCAGACTGCACCGACAACAGCACAGCTATGGCTTCGTATGACTTTGATTATCCAATCAATCAAGCTGATGAAGGGGTTGAAGGAGATTATGAGCTTCCTGAAGAGCTAGCCAGGTTGTTAAGGCAGGAGGAGAAGGTTATCACTCCTCATCGGGAGGAGGTTGAAACGATTAATCTTGGTACGGATGAAGATGTGAAAGAGGTTAAGATTGGGGCCTGTTTACAAGACTCAGTGAAAGAGCAACTGATTGATATGCTTCGGGAGTATGTGGATGTGTTTGCTTGGTCTTACCAGGATATGCCAGGGTTGGACACCGATATTGTCATGCACAAGCTGCCTTTGAAAGAGGACTGCCCGCCGGTTAAATAGAAGTTGCGCCGTACTCGCCCGGATATGGCAATGAAATTAAAGGAAGAGGTGCAAAAGCATTGGGATGCCGGTTTCCTTGCTGTGACTAGCTATCCGCCGTGGGTTGCTAATATTGTACCTGTGCCTAAGAAAGACGGCAAAGTGAGGATGTGTGTGGACTACCGGGATCTGAACAGAGCCAGCCCGAAAGATGATTTCCCATTACCTCACATTGATGTATTGGTTGATAATACGACTCAGTTCTCGGTGTTCTCCTTCATGGACGGATTTTCAGGATACAATCAGATCAAGATGTCACCTGAAGACATGGAGAAGACAACTTTCATCACACCCTGGGGCACGTTTTGTTACAAGGTGATGCCATTCGGACTGAAGAATGCGGGTGCAACATATCAACGGGCTATGGTGACATTATTCCACGACATGATCCATAAAGAAATCGAATGTTTTGTGGATGACATGATTGCCAAGTCCCTCACAGAAGAAGACCACCTGGTGAATCTGTTGAAGTTATTCAAGCTTCTGAGGAAGTACCAACTGAAGTTGAACCCCAACAAGTGCACATTCGGGGTGCGATCTGGTAAGTTGCTGGGATTTATCGTAAGTGAGAAATGGATTGAAGTTGACCCTAATAAAGTCAAAGCCATTCAAGAAATGCCTGCACCGAAGACTGAAAAAGAAGTTCGGGGGTTTCTAGGTAGATTGAACTACATTTCAAGGTTCATATCTCACCTTATAGCAACCTGTGAACCCTTGTTCAAACTGTTGAGAAAAGAGAAAACGGTCAGGTGGAACGAAGACTGCCAGATGGCTTTTGACAAAATCAAGGAATACTTACAAGAGCCTCCAATCCTTATGCTTCCAGTTGAAGGAAGACCCCTGATAATGTACTTAACAGTATTAGAAGAGTCAATGGGGTATGTTTTGGGCCAGCATGACGAGTCTGGTCGAAAAGAGTACGCAATTTACTACCTGAGCAAAAAGTTTACCGACTGTGAACAACGTTATTCACTGCTCGAGAAAACTTGTTGTGCTTTAGCGTGGGCTGCTCGCCGACTAAGGCAGTATATGTTGACCCACACCACTTTATTGATATCAAAGATGGACCCAGTTAAGTACATTTTTGAGAAGCCAGCACTTACCGGACGGGTTGCAAGATGGCAAATGATCCTCACAGAATACGATATTCAATACACATCTCAGAAAGCCATCAAGGGCAGTGTATTGTATGATTATCTTGCTGAGCAACCCATTGATGACTACCAGCCTATGAGATTTGACTTCCCTGATGAAGACATCATGTCCATAAAAGCAAAAGATCATGAAGAGCCTATTCACACTGAAGGGTCTGACCCGGAAGAAGAATGGACTATGATGTTTGATGGGGCTGTTAACATGAATGGTCGTGGTGTTGGTGCAGTACTCATTACACCTAAGGGAGTTCACATGCCTTTCTCGGCAAAGCTCACTTTCAACTGCACTAACAACGAAGCTGAATACGAAGCTTGTATTATGGGTCTTGAGGAAGCCATTGACCTCAGGATCAAGACTCTGACTGTATTCGGAGATTCAGCTCTGGTGATTAATCAAACAAACGGCAAGTGGTACACCCACCAGGATCATCTGATACCTTACAGGGATTATACAAGGAGGTTATTGACTTTCTTCACAACGGTCAAGCTTGAGTATATCCCTCGGGACGAGAATCAGTTTGCAGATGCTCTGGCTACCATTTCATCAATGATCAAAGTTCAAGCTGCCAACTTTGTGCCTCGGATTTCAGTGTCCAGACTTGATAGACCAGCATATGTATTTGCAGCAGATGTTGTCAAAGATGATAAGCCTTGGTTCCATGACATTAAGTGCTTCTTGGAGGATGAAACATACCCGCCTGGGGCATCTTCCAATGATAGGAAGACTTTAAGAAGGCTTGCTGGTAGTTTCTTTCTGAACACTGATGGTTCCCTGTACAAGAGAAACTTTGATATGGTACTCCTCAGATGCATTGATAGAGCAGAAGCAGATTTGTTAATGCACGAGGTGCACGAAGGGTCCTTTGGTACCCATGCAAGAGGGCATGCCATGGCCAAGAAGTTGCTAAGATCAGGTTATTACTGGATCACAATGGATGCTGACTGTTGTGCCTATGCCAGGAAGTGCCATAAATGCCAGATCTACGCGGATAAAGTGCATGTGCCTCCAAATCCTCTGAATGTGATGTCTTCACCCGGGCCCTTTGTTATGTGGGGCATTGATATGATTGGCAAGATTGAGCCGACTGCTTCAAACGGCCATAGATTCATCCTGGTTGCTATTGACTATTTCACCAAGTGGGTTGAAGCAGCTTCCTATGCAAATGTTACAAGGAAAGTGGTAGCCCAATTTCTGAAGAGAGACATCATTTGTCGGTATGGAGTGCCCGAGCGAATCATTACTGATAATGGTTCCAACTTAAACAACAAAATGATGGCAGGGCTATGCCGGGACTTCAAGATCCAACACCACAATTCTTCTCCTTACAGGCCAAAGATGAATGGCGCTGTTGAGGCAGCTAACAAGAATATCAAGAAGATTGTGCAGAAGATGGTAGTTACCTACAAAGACTGGCATGAAATGCTACCATTTGCCTTGCATGGGTACCGTACGTCAATCAGAACATCTATTGGGGCAACACCGTATCAGCTTGTGTATGGTATGGAGGCAGTCCTACCTGTTGAAGTTGAATTACCCTCCCTGCGGGTATTGATGGTTGTTAAGCTGAACGAAGCAGAATGGGTCCGATCCCGATACGAACAGCTGAGTCTGATTGAAGAGAAAAGATTGGCTGCAATCTGTCATGGGCAGCTGTATCAGAAAAGGATGAAGAAAGCCTTCGATCAGAAAGTCAGGCTCCGAGAATACCAAGTAGGGGATCTTGTGCTGAAAAGACTCCTCCCTCCTCATACAGACCACAGGGGCAAGTGGACTCCGAACTATGAAGGACCATTCGTAGTAAAGAATGTTTTCTCTGGTGGAGCATTGATGCTTAGCACTATGGATGGTGAAGACTTCCCGTCCCCTGTGAATTCAGATGCAGTTAAAAAATACTTCGCATAAAATGACCCACTGGACATAAAAACAGAATGTAAGTCCAGGCAAAAATAGGGTATCCCGGCGAGTCAAAAACAAAATAAAAGACTCGGGAAAAAATAAGGGAAATAAATAAAAAATGTGTACACCCGCTGAGTTGAAAAGCCACATTGGACGACTCAGGCAAAAAAATGGGTATCCCGATGGATTGAAAACCCGAAAGGGCGATCCATGCAAAATAAGGGAATAAGCGAACAACTGTATTCTGAATTCGTCTGTATCACTTACAACTTGGTAAGCTCCGAAAGGATCAAGCTTCTTTCAGAATCAGCCTTCTTCAGAAAGCAAAGACGAGAAGAACGTCAAATGTCATACGAGTCATAGCAAAAGGGAATCTCCTTGAAGCGTCATCAACATTGCCAACATCTTTTTGTTTTTCAATTTGTAACGATCTCCTCATTTTAGGGGATCTGTTTCCTTGACTGTACCTTGCCAATTCAGGGCACACGAATTAATAAAATCAGATTTTCAGTCACACATTGTCTCGTACTCTTTTATTTGCAAAAATGTCCGATGTTGTTAACATATTGATTGCATAAATACAGATGCGTCTTTCTGAAAATACGTGCTTGCAGGAAATATACTTACTCCCGGGAGTGCCTAGACTCCTATGGTGGAATCCAGTAAGGGATACCTCGGGATTACTTGTGCGTGTCTATGTCTTTTCAGGATTGCAGGTATTCAAAGCACAACATGGGGCATGAAAGCTTCACCCCAGCAAACTGACAAATCATTATCTACTCAGTCTTAGTACCGAAAGTGTTTTCTCCCTAGCTGAGTTGCCATCCATTATTCTTTCTCAGCCAAGTACAAAAGCCAGGGAACCATCTCGCCACAAAGTGTCAACCTCTATCCAGAAGAGCAACGCGCAAAGGAATCACAACAGAGTGAAGAAAGTTTCTACAAACCCCAGCTGGGTCCCTCATTAATGAGATAGGTATATCAGTGACCTATTCCCCAAGCAGAGCCATACATGACAGATCTACCAATGATCTTATCCCCAGCTGGGATATCCACTTCAAGCAGATCAGCCAGAGATCTTCACAGCAACGGGATCCGAAGCCCAGATCGGTATCTTTGCATAATCATAGCATTCACATCATATTCTCCCCACAGAGCGTAGCATTCCGTCTAATACGGAGCATTACGGCAAAAATCAAACATATTGCATAATCATAAGCCATGATCTGAATCAAACACTTGTGAATACTGACAATCCATCAACAATATACAGAATGCTCCCCAAAATTCCCCGGCAGAGAGCCCAGACATTTCTCTTACAAATACAGATACTTCTTGACACCCGTCCGTGTCATATCCCCAGCAGAAAGCCAAAGCCTCCCCTTTGCACTCACAGATGCATATATATACAACTTCCCTGACACCCGTCCGTGTCGTTTCCCCAGCAGAAGCTAAAACAGTTTCCTTACACTCACAAATACCAATGCACACTCCTTTTGGCACCCGTCCGTGTCATCATTCCCCATTAAAGTCGCCCGAGCTTTCTTTACAAACAGGCCACCTATATACTACAGATACTTCTTGACACCCGTCCGTGTCATATCCCCAGCAGAAAGCCAAAGCCTCCCCTTTGCACTCACAGATGCATATATATACAACTTCCCTGACACCCGTCCGTGTCACCTTCCCCAACATAGTTACCTAAACACTTTGTAAATCATATATTTTTTTTATAATACACCTTTTCAGACACCCGTCCGTGTCATGCTCTCCACAGCAAGATAGACACTCGTTCGTGTCTTACTCATACTTTTTACTCATACAGATACTCGTCCGTATCTTGTATACACCACTTATCCCCTCAGATTCGACACTCGTCTGTGTTCTCTGTTAACCAGTTGGTACTCGTCTGTATCATCATCTCAGAACATGCGTCAAGCGTTTATTTCTACCTGATACTCGTCCGTATCATAGTCTTAAGGATGCTCGTTCGCATCTTTAATCCATGCACAATGTCGGTTACTTTTACCTCTTTTTAGAATTTAGACACTCGTCTGTGCCTATTATTCCCCAGAAGAGTCCCCTCAGAATGAATACTCGTCCGTGTTCTTTGTTAACTAGTTGATACTCGTCCGTATCATCATCTCTGAACATGCGCCAGCATTTGTTTCTATTTGATACTCGTCTGTATCATAGTCTTAAGGATGCTCGTCCGTATCTTTAATCTATACACAATGCCCAAACATTATGCCTCTCATTTCTTGAAAGTAGACACTCGTCCGTGTTTACTTTTCCCCAGAAAAGTCCCCAACAAAACTTGTCAAACTATTTCCTTTCTATCTGACATTCGTCCTATGTCATGATACCTTTTCGGCAGCCGTACCCTGCCAGGTGATCTTCCTTCACCTTTGGATGACCGTCCCTCATCCTTTCCCCAACGGAGTCTCTATTCATTAGAACTCCTTTTTTCTATCCGGCATTCGTCCTATGTCGTGATTTGTAGCAGCCATCCCCTGCTAGGTGATCGTCCTTCACCCTTTGATGATCGTCCTTCATCATTTTATCCGATGGCCGTCCCCATCGTTGATCTTGTTATCTGGAATTCGTCTTATGTCATGATAAACCTTGAGAGCAGCCATCCCCTGCTAGGTGATCGTCCTTCACCTCTTGAAGATCGTCCTTCATCATGCTCATCCGATGGCCGTCCCCATCGTCGACCTTTTATCCGGCATTCGTCCTATGTCGCGATACTTCCTGCAGCCGTACCCTGCCAGGTGATCGTCATTCACCTTAGATGACCGTCCCTCATCTTATCCCCAACAGAGCAGCCGTCCCCTGCTAGGTGATCATCCTTCACCTTTGATGACCGTCCCTCATCATTATTTCATTTATTCTTTAACCCGATGGTCGTCCCCGTCGTGGTCCCTTTTCCTTTTCCTGGTGATCGTCCTTCACCTTTGATGACCGTCCCTCATCATTATTTCATTTATTCTTTAACCCGATGGTCGCCCCCGTCGTGGACCCTTTTCCTTTTCCTGATGACCGTCCTTCATCAGTTTAACCCGATGGTCGTCCCCATCATTGTTTGCATTACTTTATGAACATGATGACCGTACCTCATCATTTACCTCTAATCCCCAGAGAGCCTTATATCCCCAGCATGTCGGCCGTCCCCGTCATTGCTTTATTTCCCGCATTTTCCCCAGCATGTCGGCCGTCCCCGTCATTGCTTTATTTCCAGCATTTTCCCCAGCATGTCGGCCGTCCCCGTCATTGCTCTTTCCCCAGCAGTCGTCCTCTGCTCGACGGTCGTCCTCCGTCGCCCGCACTTTTTAAATATACTTTATTTTCCTTTTACAATCTATATCCCTTTTCTTCTTCATTCTGTGAGTGCAAATTTTGGACTGTCTTTGGTATTCAACCACAAGTTATCTTGTTTGCCTGTTAAGCCGTCACTTACATCCTGCACAGCTAACTCATGCTTGAATAGGGGCAGCTGTAAACACCCCAAATTTGCCCTCACTCATTTCACATTGGCTTGTTATCTTTTCATATGCATAAGTTCAATCATAGCATCTCATGTTGCATTTTTGCTTCACTGCATTGGTTCAAAGTCATCTGCATCTAGGGTGTGTGATCTGAGCCATCCAGGAGCCATTTGAGCCACTCCAAGGGTCATCAATCATTTCAAAGGGGTCCATGTATGTTCAAGTATAATCTTATATCCCCACAAGGTCAAGGAAACCAAAGAATCACAAGAACTGAGAAAGGCATGGAAACAGAGCCAGGTTTAACTACACAGATGACCTAAAATTAGGGTTTTGGTTTCAGAGGCCATAACTCCAAATTTTTTGGTCATTCTTGTTTCTATTGGTCTCTATATGTTATGAGGATCATGCATATCAAGTTTCATGAAGAAATTCCATGGGGAAGGCATCTAATCAAGAGTTGACTTCTTGAGCAAGTCAGTGCAAAATCAGGGCATCTGAGGCCCCCAATGACCCAACCAAAGGGTGTTCTTCATCATTTTGAATGTGTATGATCTTTATTTGGTCATAGAAGATGTTATAAGTTCACAAAATTGAAGAATTTCAAGACATTTGCAGAGTTGCCTTTTTTGGAAAGTGACTTATAATGTAAACTTGCTATTTTGGGAAAGTTTTTCAACCTCCTCTTATTGATTCAAAAATGCTTCAAATGAGAAAATTTTGGTCATGAAAGTTGTAGATTGGATCATTCCCTTTTCAAAAAGTACAAGAACTTTTTCTAATTCATTTTGGATCAAAAGTTATGGCTTTGCAAAGTTGGGAAAAATCATTGAAATTTCACTTTTGCACAAAGAGGGAAACTTGCAATTTCACATGCCAAGCATTCTATTGACTTCCAAATGACTTCTAATCTTCATACAAACACAATGCAATGCCTAAAATTCAGATTTGCCCAAGAAGTTTCTCATTTTTCATGCCTTGATATCCAAGTATCATAAACCATTTTTCATGAAAATCACAAAGAGGGAAATCTTGCAAGAAGGGTTCTTTTGGTTTTGTTTGGTCTCTAACCATTATCAAAGTGTCATAACAATATTATGTGATTCATTTTGCTGCATATTTCTTAAGAGATGTCACATGTTCATGGCCAAAAATCACAAAATGTCACAAGTTGCAAAGTTGCAAAACATGTGAGATCTCACCCTTCATCCATTCCAGCTCACATCAGTTCATCCCATGGCCATCCTTGAAGGCAGCTGAACCCAAAGCAACCCTAAAATAGCCTCTGCCACAACCCATGCCTCAAGTACACCTAACCATGACTTTTTGCATTTTTCTCCCATGCTTTTGGAATAGTGACCAACAGCCTCTACTAACCTGCTCCACAGCCTACTCAAACTTTATGGGAGTGATATAGCAGCTTATTCAGTATAGAAACAACACACAATCCAACTTGCACAAAATCTATCCTAAACTTCTTCTCTGAAAATCTCCTCACACAGCCATCAAACATCACTTTTTCTTTCACCAACAAGTCACAAATCACCCTTAGAAAAAAAACCACCCCCTGAAACAGCTTGAAACATCATACACAAAGACTTTCATTTCTGCTACACCAGAGCAAAACAGCCATAACCAGCCACTCCACAAGTTTTCTAAGCTTCATTCCATCATCAGGAGGATCATTGGAGCTTGTTTGAAGCAAAGGGCTGGCCAGAAAGTTCCACAGTTCAAAGCTCCAGTTCAGGTATCATCACGAACATTTTTTATAGAAATGCAATCTCTTGTTATAGGATGATAGAGTTTGTTTCACTGATCATGTTAAGCTTTGAAACACTGAAAATGGTTGAGAAATGAGTGTGTATGCATGTTCTGAAGTTTTTATAGTTTTCTTGATTTTGCTCAAATCTTGTTGTTGCATTGTAAATGTGATCTTGTGATTGATTCATGTTTGGGGTGGGTAGAGGATGAAATCTGGAGAGTTAGAGCACTTAAAACAGCCTAGGGAATGAGTTTGATTATGAATTTTTGGAAAAAACAGCATAATGAATCGATTCATTCTAGCATGAATCGATTCATTCTGTTGAGTGGTTCCTGGATTTCGCAAAATGAATCGATTCATCCCATTATGAATCGATTCATGTTGTTTAACTAATTCTGTTTCTCAAAAATTGATCATTATGAATCGATTCATCCAAGCATGAATCAATTCATTCTTCTGTTAACCAATTTTAATTCATGTTGTTTGTATTTTATTTGCATGAATTTTAAAAAATAGCAAAACACTTTGAAAAATTCTGAAATATTTTGTCAAACATTTCATTAATTTTCAGAACCCAAAAATATTTTCATTTTTATTTTTTGCATTAAAAATCATTTTTAAAACATTTAAAAGTTTATTTTTAATTAGTTAATGAAAATTAATTAATTAAAAACACTTTTAGGTATTTAAAAATCACAAAAAAAATCATTTAACATTTAAAAACATTTAGAAACATTGTCCAACTCTCAAACCAAATTCATTTTTTGTTCTTGATGCCTTTTGACAATTTTCTTTGGATTTTATTCCTTTTCAAGGCAATATTTCACTTCAAACTTCAAAAATTCATTTCTGCCTAACCATTGAGAGTTGGACAATGATTCTTTTTGCATTACATCTTGTATAACATCTAGTTTATAGGATAAAATTGGCATGAATTGATCTTGCATTTTCAATTTGTTTTGCATTTTTCTTGATGAGGTACCTTAAAACCCTAGCAATCTTAGGAAATTCATAACCCTCACTAGGTTAAGAGTTGGATCCCCTCCTTTGGGTAGTGAGTTTGTATAGGTTTAGGGTCCCTTTGAATGCATTTTCAAATTTTTATCATGATGTTTGCTTCTGGTTTTGGATTTTTGCTTTGTATGTTGCATATAACCCTAATTCATGCCTTCCTTTGCATCCATCTTCCATTTGCTTGCATACCATGAACTTGCCATGACATTTTGTGCATCCTCATGACATATAAGACATCTTAGGACACATTAGAATCATGTTTGATCATTGCATCATCCATTTGCCATGCTTTTGCTTTCATTTCATGTCATATGAATTCATGGTCTTTCATGTTTCCTTTATGCTTCATTTGCATCCTCATTACTTGTATGATCATCCTCATGCCTTGCCTCATGACTTTGCATCATCCTTTAGCATCATTTGCATCATGTATTTGCTTCTGACTTTGTCTTGCATCATGCCATTTCATCTCATTTGCATTGCATTTCATTTCTTTCACTAACTTTTCAGGTGGTAAGTTGCTTTGAGAAGTGAATTTGCCTTCACTTATCATAATCTCTTTTCATCTCTTTCATACTTCCCTTGCTGCATTTTGTATGTGTATTGGATTGAGCTTGCTCATTCTTGTTCATCTTACCTTCTTTCTTCAAGCAACTTGACTTCTTAAGTGAAGCAAGTTGTTTTGCTTCTCTTTGCTCCTTTCATCTGCTTCCTGGTGGTTTCTCTGAAGATCTTTCTTGCAAACCTCATAAACCCTAGGAACAACCAAGCATGACAATAATTAGGTTTTTGATTAGTCCCCCCATTTAGCTTTTTCCTTTATGTCTCCTTTGAGTCTTCTCTTCTCGTCTCATAATCAGGGACTAAACCCTAAAGGTTTTAAGGCTTTGTGATTAAGCTTATGCCTGCATCCTTCTATTAGGATGGAGTGTATAACTTTAATCCTAAGTGTTAAACCCTTAATGTGTTTAACTCCTCTAATCAATCCATTTAATAATCATCAAGACATCAAGCTTGTAACTTGGGCCTTGCATTAGGGTTCTAATTCTTCCTTAATTGGTTAAGAAGGACTAACCCTAGTGTTAATGGACAAGTCCCCCTCATGTTGTCTTACAAACCATAAAAAATACTTCTTCATCATACCATTAACTAAAATCCATCTAATAAAGGCTTTGTTTTGTCATGAGGTTAATCCCTAATCATGGATTAAGTTGAGGAGTCTTCCTCAGCTTAAACATTCTCATCTATTATCCTTCTATTAGGATGGTGTAATGAGTCTGTTTAATCCCTGATTACGGCTTAATCTCATTACTTAACACTAAACAAAAATAACAAAAACATCTAATTAATCACAAGTAGGTTAATGATCTTAATCCTACATCATGGTAATTAAGTGTGAGATGCTGACTTCACACTTAAAGTATTCTCATTACCCCTAATCAGAGGGAGGATGTGATGAGTTTACTAACCCTTTGGTTTCGGCTTAAGCTCATTAACTTATGACAAATCTCCAAAAGCAATAAAAGACTGAAAATACAAAAACAAACAATAATCGTCTCCTTCGGGATTCTTTTCTCATCATCTTCATTCATAAACGAGAACTTGCTTCTTCCGTCTAATGCAAGACAGTTTGCACCTGAGCCAGACAGGTCATACACTTGAGCATAGACAAGCAAGCAGTTCACAAGTCAATTTATCTTTCAGTCTCTTTGGGTCGAACTACGGTGTTCTGACTTCCTCATTGCACGAGAGGATACGTAGGCATAACTTAACAGTTATCGAACAAAAGTCTTTGTATATCCCCCCTCTTCCAGCATTATTCTTTTAGCCTTATAGTCTTGAGCATTTCACTCTTGTTCTTACACTGACACTTGTCTTATACACTTCACTTTTCTTTTACACTGACACTTGCATTCTTTCCAGCTTTGATACACAAATTGCACTGACACTACCCCTTTGAAACACAAATCTTTTAAGCGTGGATCCCGTCGAGTACGGCGGACAATCTGGGTGCTAATACCTTCCCAGGTTGTAACCAACCCCCTTTCTCAGTCTCTCTGGTTCGCAACCATCTTATCCATCTTTTCTCAGGTTTATGCAGCATTACCTTTCCTCCGGGATAAAAATGCCTAGCTGGCGACTCTTGTCTCTTGAGTTCACCCTTGTGTGTTCTCTCCTCTTTTCGCCGACCGTTCGCGTCTATACCTCTCTTGGCCCTGTGTCATTTGGTGGGAGCGACAGAGAGGATACATAGGCATAACTTAACAGTTATTGAAAAAAAGTCTTTGTGTCTCCCCCTCTTTCAACTTTATTTCTAAGCCTCAGTCTTGAGCATCTCACCTCTCTTTTTCATTGGGACACATTCTTTTCTTCCTAGATTTTATACACTGTCAGCACATATATTATCCCCCTTTTAAACACAATCAAGTGAGCGTGGATCCCGTCGAGTACGACAGACGATCTGGGTGCTAATACCTTCCCAGGTCGTAACCAACCCCCTTTCTCAGTTTCTTTGGTTCACAACCGTCTTATCCATACCCTTCCAGGTTTATGCAGCATTACCTTTCCTTCGGGATAAATATTCCTAGCTGGCGACTCTTTTCACCCTCAACCTCCAACATCACCGACCGTTCGCGTCTGCATCGGGGACGAAAGTCTTTTCGGGAGTGACAACTTGGCGAATCTGCTGGGGAGAAGATTGGAACCAGGGTTTCTGGTTCTTTTGTGGGTTACTCCTAGCGCTTGTTTGTTTGTGTTTATGGGGATGTTATGTGCTATGTGTGCTTTCGTTTTTGCTTTATTTATTGCTTTCTGTACAGCTTTATTTACTACATTTATTTATCGCTTTCATTTATTGTTTTATGCATTTCCTTTTATCATCATATCATATCTGTGCTGGATTTTCTGGTTTTCTTTGGTGGGAGGGATATTCTAGTGAGAAAGGTCCAACACAAAGGCCTGAGTGACAGACATAGGATTAGAGTGGCTTCATATTCTTTCCCATTCCATTTCGGTCTGGTGCAAGAATATGAAACACGGTTCAGACATGGGTTTCTTCTTGAGAACTTTGTGCTACGGATTTCCTGTAGTGCTAGGGCTATCTGGGAAGCCTGCTAAGTCTGGATGACCTTTTTAGATGACCTTCAGCATCTGAGGTGAATTAGAGGAGGATCCTTTATGATTAATGTAAACACTGTATCTCCGGGTTAGAAGTGTTTACACTTCTCATAATACATCCAAGTCCGAGGATCCTTGTTTTAGAACAATACCTGTGAGTGGGTGGGGTTGTTTACAGGTTTGTAAGAACCCTTGGCCTCATCACACCCTGTTACTAGATATTGTTTTAAGGTTACACTATTTTGGACTGATCTTATGAAACCCTGGACTTGTGACTCTTTATTTGAGTCCCCTACCTGGTTACTGGTTTTTAGAGCTTCATCCGGACTTCTGAACACTCATGGACCCAATCCATAGCAAATGAAAAATCCAGCACCTGATCACAAACCTTTGCATATCATTCAGCATACATCATTTTGCATCATCTAACATTTGTCTATTTGTTTTATAGGGTATCAACATCTTCTTTGGTTTGGTTTTGACCGTTCTTCTGCTTCAGCCATCTTCATCAGATATCCTCTTCAGTTATTTTCATCAGCACCCATTGTTAGTATGGATTCAACCAGGAAGAGCAACATCACATACCATTTCTTTGAGTACCCTCTGGAAGGCATCAGGCAGATTCAGGCTCTCATCACTCCTGATCATGTCCCTTTATTCAGAGAACATTATGGTGGTATTATGGACATTATCATGGACTTGGATGCATCACAGAGGAGCATGATTCACACTTGCCTTCAGTTTTATGACCCTCCTCTAAGATGTTTCACTTTCCCAGATTTTCATATTGGTCCTCTGTTGGAAGAATTTTCTTTGTTGTTGGGTGTTCCCATCAGAAGAGGAATCCCTTTCAACCCTGAGATGACTACTCCTAGGAATGAAGACATAGCTAAGGCTTTGCATTTGGAAACCACCATCATTGATCATCATATGACTACCAAGGCTGGAATCCCGGGCCTTCATTTGGACTTCTTAATCACCCAGGCCACCGGTCATGCTGCAGCAGGGAAGTGGGAAATTGTTTGTGCTCTCCTGGATCTTAGTATATATGGTATCATCTTGTTTACAGACGAGCCTAAGTTTGTAAGCAAGAATGCTATCCACATCTTCCTGCTGAAGAATCCAGTTCCTACCTTGTTAGGAAATTTCTACTACTCAGTGCATCAGAGAAATGAGAAACAGAGGGGAAGACTAGTCAGATTTTGTGCACCTCTCTTCTTTTGTTGGTTATTGAGACACATGCCGAAGACAGAAGCTTTCCTGAATCCTCATAAGTCAAGGAATTGGGCTAAGAGAATGATTGCCCTTACTTCAGAAGACATCGGGTGGTGTACTTAGAGCACCAAGGGCAGGGACATAATTACAAGTTGTGGATAGTATTCTAATGTACCTCTTATTGGAATGAAGGCTTGCATCAACTACAATCCTTTTCTTTTCAAAAGACAGTTAGGGTATGCCTTAGTACATCCACCAAAGGAGCAGAACTTAGCAGAGACCCTTTACTATGATGTCAGAATAATCATGCCATCATCCGACAAGCAGCCTGGGCTTGGGATAACATAGAGACAAAAGGGACTGCTATTCTTGGCATGTGTAACAACATAGCTTCAGCTCAGTAGATTGAATGGTCTCGCATTAGAGGACAGATCACCCGCATGCCATTCACTCTGGAAGATGTGCCAGGGCCATCAGCAGTTGAGCCTGTAGCTACAATCAGTTTGGAAGAGTTTGAGAAGTTGAAAGAGAGGAATACCCAGCTTGCTGAAGCCTTAAAGAAGACCCTTTGGGAGAGGAATGAAAGTCGTCTAGACAATGAAAGGTTAGAGAAGCTCCGGATCGAGCATATGACCAAGATAGAAAAGACAGAGGACTTCATCAGAAAAGCCTGAGAAGGGGAATTGGTATTGAAGAATGCTTGCAAAGAAGCTAAGATTCAGAAGGCCAGAGCTGAGCATTACCTGGAAGAGAGTCAGGCTAGATGGAGCAGAATCACTGAAGCTCGTTTACAAGAAGATCAGAAGACACAGGCTAAGATAGAGCAGCTGGAAGCCAATGAGAAGAAGAGTCAGGAAGCTTTGTTGGCAACACAGAAGGAAATCTCCGAGTTGAAACTCTAGGCGGGGTTGAAGAGATCAAAAGACCAAGACAAGTACCAGAGGTTGAAAAGTGCCATTGCAACGAGGAAACTTCTTATCAGGACCATCACAGAGCATCCAGTTGGACCAATAACTGATGCTCTCATAAAGGAAGTCAAGGAGGATGACTTTGGGCTGGATGTTTGATTTCTATTTTTCTTGTAATTTATTTTGGTTGTATTTTAATTCTCATGGTGATTTTGTTTTATTGCTTGGCTTAATTGTATCTTGACCCACCATGGGAGCTTTTTGTAATCATAAACTATGTGTCTTTTGCATTTATAATGTATGGTTTATGTATTACCTGGATTTTCTCTTGGAATTCATTTCTCTTCAACATCTTCATTCCCAGTGGTCTGGAAGGTCAAAACCAAAGAGCCAAATCGGATACCCTTGGAACACAAATAGACATATTGTATTGCATACTAACCCCATCCTTTATTTTGTAGGTATTTTTGTTGTTGTTTTCTCACTTTGTTGTTGTTTCAGGAAACATTTCTCATAGGAGGGTTTTACCCATCAACAGAGTTCACCGATATCCAACCAGAAACAACCTTCCGAGCTTACAGATGGACCAAGTTCAACAAGATTTGACTGACGTAAGAACTCAGATGGCTAATGAGAGAACTGAGATGAGGGCTCAGATGAACCAGTTCATGTCAGTGATGACTGGGTTGGCTCAGAGCCAAGAAAGATTGAGAGAGTTAGTCGAATGACAAACTCCAGAAGAGAATCATCCAGGTACTGGAGGAACTAGTAACAATGATCACGGGCAGCCGCGAACAAATCCACCATAGTTTGGGCCCCACCTCAATCCTGAAGTCAATGTTATCGGAAATACCCAAGGAAATGCCGGAGGACGTGTTCTACAAGAGGATCCTCAGGATGAACAGTTCACGGTAATTGGTGCTGGGGATGACGCTTATGATCATCGTCTGGACGAAATAGTAGATAAGTTGAGATCTTTGGAATCTCAAAACTCTTTGGGATTTGATGTAATGGATATGGGATTAGTAGAGGGAGTCAAAATCCCCCATAAGTTTAAACCTCCTTGCTTTGAGAAGTACAATGGCATCTCCTGTCCTCGTACCTATCTCCAATCTTTTCTGGGGAGATTGAAAGCTTATACCACGGCTGAAAAGCTATTAATGTTTTACTTTGAAGATAGATTGACCGGGGCATACCGTGAATGGTATTCTCATCTATCCAGAGCGACTGTCAGAAATTGGAAGGACTTAGCCGAAGCTTTCATACGCCAATACCAGCAATGCAAGAAAACCTTTCTCCGGACCTTGTAGGACAGGTGAAACTAATTCAGTTCATATGGGCAGAGGTAGGCCTCAATACATGCCAAGATCAGTGGCTGCTGTCACCATTCCTGCTCCAGCACCTCAGCAACAATATCCTCAACAACCACAACACTTCCCACAACAACAACAATTTCCTCAACAGAGATCTTACAACAACAAAAATCAGTAACAACGTCCGTTTCAACAAAGGCCTTCACAAATCAACAGGGTTATCAATCCCATTCCGGTGCCCTATGCTTCCTTACTATCACAATTACTGAAGCTCAATCTGATCGAATTAAGGACTCTGGCTCCACCAGACCCCCAAAATCTCCAAAGAAACTATGATGTCAACGCCAGATGTGCCTTTTATTCCAACGCACCTGGCCATACAACAGAGAAGTGCAGAGCCTTACACATGAAAGTTCAGGACTTAGTTGATTCCAAAGCTCTAAATTTTGCACCCCCTCCAAGTGTTACCAAGAATCCTATTCCTAGCCATGGTGGACCTAGGATAAATGCCATTGAGGAGGATCAACCAGTAAGCCTAATCGACAATGTTGCAAGTATTCAAACACCTCTGGCCGAGGTTAAAGCCCAGCTTTTGAAGTACCAAGTGTTTTCGGGTTGTGAGGCCCATTGCGAAGCTTGCAAGATTTCTACCAACGGTTGTGAAATTTTGTAGACCGCTATCAACAATCTTATCAAAGAAGGCATTTTACAGATCACTTCAACAGTTCCAACTCCTACAACATCAACAAACATTCCTTCTACAACACCAGCACACGTCACTTCATCAGATATAACAGATATCACTCCTACAACAATAGCAACCATTAATGAAGACATTTCCACAGATTCCAATAGATATCACTCCTTCAACAACAATCATTCCAATAAATTCTTCTACAACATCAACAACCATCCCTTCTTCAACTTCAACAGACATTAGTTCAACACATCCTTCTACAACAATAGTAACCATCAATGAAGACATTTCCACAGTTACCATTTACTATGACCAGGCAACAATCCATGTTCCAGATTCTTTCAACAACTCACATCAACATCTTCATCAACATCAACAACCTTAATCACCTGCACCATCTCCCATCAGACCTCCTATCACAATTTATTATGACCCACAAACTGTCACGACCCCTTCTTCCGCAGCAATCAGTCCGATTACCATCACGGTACCAGTTCCATATGACAGCAGCAACGTCGTGCCTTGGCTCTATGGCTCAGATTTATATTGCAACGGAAAGAAAGTCACTATTGATTCTTCAACTTCTTCACCACAGATTGATAATGTAGGGGGAGGCGGAGGCTTCACTCAAAGCGGACATCTCTTTGCTTCACAATTCCCAAGAATTAATGCTGAGGCAGAAGCTGCTGCCAAAGCTAAAGGCAAGAGTGTGGTGCCTGAAGAACCAATTGCCAAGGAAACTCAGAAGACATCCTTTGACCAGGATGTAGACGAGTTCATGAGAATAATCAAGAAGAGTGACTACAAGGTTGTGGACCAGCTCCATCAGACACCCTTCAGAATCTCCATATTATCATTGCTCATGTGTTTCGAAGCTCACAGGAATGCACTTCTCAAAGTCCTGCACACAGCTTACGTTCCTGAGGAGATTACAGTTAATTAGCTAGAAACGGTGGTTTCTAATGTCAATACTAGTGATGGACTAGGGTTCACCGATGCTGATTTAACTACGGAGGGCCATAACCATAATAAGGCTTTACATATCACCTTGGAGTGTAAAGGTGTTGTTCTTTCTCATGTCTTGGTTGACACTGGTTCATCTCTCAATGTCTTACCAAAGAAAGCCTTGGTTAAGATGGAGTATGATGGTCTTGCAGTTTGTCCAAGTAACCTGGTTGTGAGAGCCTTTGACGGTTCTAAAAGATCGGTTCTTGGAGAAATTGAGCTGCCTGTGGTAATTGGCCCACAGATCTTCAAAACTATCTTCTACGTGATGGAAATTCAGCCTGCCTACATCTGTTTGTTGGGTCGACCTTGGATTCATACCGCTGGTGCCGTGATGTCGACCCTTCACCATAATTTAAAATACGAGTTGGAGGGCCAAGTTATCACAATCTGTGGGGACGAGGACATCTTCGTCAGTCATCTAGCTACTTACAAGTAGATTGAGATGGACGGGGAGATCCATGAAACAATGAGCCAAGGTTTTGAGGCCCTCAATGTAAATGAAGCAACAACTGAAGTGTCTGGAACTTCAATCTCTTCTTACAAACAAGCTCGGAAGGTTGTTGAAGACGGGAATGCCAAGGCTGGGGCAAGCTGCTGCAAGTTCAGATTAAAGAAGACAAGTTCGAGTTGGGTTACAAACCATCCCAACAGGTCCAAGAAGAGGCTGCTGAAGCTCCCAAGTTTATCAGTGGGGGTATGCTGACCCTAGATGCAATCAACAATGTGGAAGATGAGGCTGAAAGTGACTTCAACCTGGAAAGCTGGATTCGTCCAAGAGTCCCAGGCCAGCAAGTCCTCAACTGGTCTTCCCAGGAAATTATAAGGATTTCTGCTGCAGAGTAATTATTATTTCCTGTTTAAGCATGCATCAAGTCCTGCATCTTGCCCAAGGTGTCAGGACTCATTTTGTAATAGGGCCATATATGTATTTTGTGCAAATGAAGATTAATGGACATCTTTTGCAAACAATCTTTTCGCTCATTGTCTTTCATTTTTGTTTTTTTCGCACAAAATAATAAATGGCAATGTTTTTCTCAAATAAATAACTTCATTCAGTTTTTCCTAAATAAGATAAAATCAATCACTAAAATAAACAAATCTCAACCCTTGCAGAGATAATCCTCTAGATTGCACTGACAACGACACTGCTATGACCTTGTATGACTTCGACAATCCGATTAATCAAGAAGATGAAGGGGTTGATGAAGACTATGATTTGCCTGAAGAGTTGGCCAGGTTGTTGAGACAAGAGGAAAAAGTGATTGCTCCTCATCAGGAGGAGGTTGAAACTGTCAATCTTGGTACCGAGGAAGATGTGAAAGAGGTGAAGATCGGGGCCAGTCTGCAAGCTCCAGTAAAAGAACAACTCATCAGTATGCTTCGGGAATATGTCGATGTGTTTGTTTGGTCTTATCGAGATATGCCGGGTTTAGATACAAATATCGTCATGCACATGTTGCCATTGAAAGAAGATTTTCCACCAGTTAAACAGAAATTACGCCGTACTCGACCAGATATGGCCATGAAAATTAAAGAAGAAGTAAAAAAGCAGTGGGACGCCGGTTTTCTTGCAGTAACTAGTTACCCGATGTGGGTTGCTAACATTGTACCCATACCTAAGAAGGATGGCAAGGTGCGTATGTGTGTCGATTACCGGGATCTGAACAAAGCTAGCCTGAAAGATGATTTCCCATTACCTCACATTGATGTATTGGTGGATAACACGGCTCAGTTCTCGGTATTTTCCTTTATGGATGGTTTTTCTGGATACAATCAGATTAAGATGTCACCTGAAGACATGGAGAAGACAACCTTCATCACACCTTAGGGCACGTTTTGCTATAAGGTAATGCCGTTAGGTCTGAAGAACACCGGTGCAACTTATCAATGGGCTATGGTAACATTATTCCACGATATGATCCACAAAGAAATCGAGTGCTATGTGGATGATATGATTGCCAAGTCCCTTACAAAGGAAGAACATTTGGTGAATCTGCTGAAACTGTTCAAGCGTCTGAGAAAGTATCAATTGAAGTTGAACCCAAACAAATGCACATTCGGGGTACGTTCTGGTAAGCTACTGGATTTTATTTTAAGTGAAAAAGGAATTGTGGTTGATCCCGATAAAGTCAAAGCTATTCAGGAAATGCCTGCATCTAAGACTGAGAAAGAAGTTCAAGGGTTCTTAGGTAGATTGAACTACATTTCAAGGTTCATATCTCATCTCACTGCAACCTGCGAACCCTTGTTCAAACTGCTAAGAAAAGAGAAAACAGTCAGGTGGAACGATGACTGTTAGAGAGCTTTTGACAAGATCAAAGAGTATTTGCAAGAACCTCCAATTCTCATGCCTCCAGTCGAAGGAAGACCTCTAATCATGTACCTGATAGTATTAGAAGAGTCAATGGGGTGTGTGTTGGGCCAGCTTGACGAGTCTGGTCGAAATGAGTATGTAATATACTACCTAAGCAAAAATTTTACCGATTGTGAACAACGTTATTCACTGCTCGAGAAAACTTGTTGTGCTTTAGCGTGGGCTACTCGCCGACTAAGACAATATATGTTGACTCATACTACCTTATTAATCTCAGAGATGGATCCAGTCAAGTACATATTTGAGAAGCCAGCACTTAATGGAAGGGTCGCAAGACGGCAAATGATTCTAACAGAATATGAAATTCAGTACACCTCTCAGAAGGCCATCAAGGGCAGTGTATTGTCTGACTATCTGGCTGAGCAACCCATTAATGATTACCAGCCTATGAGATTTGACTTCCCTAATGAAGACATCATATTCTTAAAAGCAAAATATTGTGAAGAGCCTATTCACACTGAAGGGCCTGACCCAGAAGAAGCATGGACTATGATGTTTGATGGGGCAGTTAATTGCAACGGTCGTAGGGTTGGTGCAATGCTTATTACACCTAAAGGGGTTCATATGCCTTTCTCAGCAAGGCTCACCTTTACCTGTACTAACAACGAAGCAGAATACGAAGCTTGTATCATGGGTCTTGAGTAAACCATTGACCTCAGGTTCAAAACCTTGAATGTATTCAGAGATTCAACTTTGGTAATCAACCAGACCAACGACAAGTGGTACACTCATCAGGAGCATCTGATTCCCTACCGTGACTATACGAGGAGATTGTTGACCTTCTTCACAACAGTTAAGCTTGAATACATCCCTCGAGATGAGAATCAGTTTGTAGACTCTTTGGATACCATTTCATCCATGATCAAAGTACATGTCGCAAACTATGTGCCTCAGATTTTAGTATCCAGACTAGACCGACTGACGTATGTATTCTCTGTGGACATTGTCGTTGACAACAAACCTAGGTTCCACGACATCAAATGCCTCTTAGAGACTCGGAAATACCCACCTGGGGCATCATCTAATGATAATAAGACATTAAAAAGGCTAGCCGGCAGTTTCTTCCTCAATACTGATGGTTCTTTGTACAAGTGAAACTTCGACATGGTCTTGCTCAGTTGTGTTGACAAGAAGGAAGTAGACCTACTGATGCACGAAGTACATGAAGGTTCTTTCGGAACCCATGCCGGAGGACATGCAATGGCAAAGAAGTTATTAAGATCAGGTTACTATTGGATCACAATGGATGCAGATTGTTGTGCCTATGCCATAAAATGCCACAAATTCCAGATCTACGCAGATAAAGTACATGTGCCTCCGAATCCTTTGAATGTAATGTCTTCCCCTTGGCCCTTCGCCATGTGGGGCATTGATATGATTGGAAAGATTGAACCGACTGCTTCAAATGGTCACATATTCATCCTGGTAGCCATTGATTACTTCACCAAATGGGTTGAAACAGCTTTGTATGCAAATGTCACCAGGAAAGTGGTAGCTCGATTTCTGAAAAAGAATATCATCTGTCGATATGGAGTTCCCGAGCTAATCATTACTGATAATGGTTCCAATTTGAACAACAAGATGATGACAGAACTTTGCCTGGACTTCAAAATTCAACATCACAACTCTTCTCCTTACAGGCCAAAGATGAATGGCGTTGTTGAGGCCGCTAACAAGAATATTAAGAAGATTGTGCAAAAGATGACAGTCACCTACAAATACTGGCATGAAATGCTACCATTTTCCTTGCATGGGTGTCGCTCCCACCAAATGAGGCTAAGTCAAATGGGGTACAGACGCGAACGGCCGACGAAAGGAGGGAGAACACACAAGGGTGAACTCAAAAGACAAGAGTCGCCAGCTAGGCATTTTTATCCCGGAGGAAAGGTAATGATGCATAAACCTAGGAAGAAGATGGATAAGACGGTTGCGAACCAAAGAGACTGAGAAAGGGGGTTGGTTACAACTTAGGAAGGTATTAGCACCCAGATTGTCCGTCGTACTCGACGGGATCCACGCTTGAAAGATTTGTGTTTTAAAGGGGTAGTGTCAGTGCAATTTGTGTATCAAAGCTGGAAAGAAAGCAAGTGTCAGTGTAAAAGAAAAGTGAAGTGAAATATGTGAAGTGTCAGTGTAAGAACAAGAGTGAAATGCTCATGACTATGAGGCTTAAAGAATATTGCTGGAAAGAGGGGGAATATACAGAGACTTTTGTTCGATAACTGTTAAGTTATGCCTACGTATCCTCTCGTGCAATGAGGAAGTCAGAACACCGTAGTTCGACCCAAAGAGACTGAAAGATAAATTGACTGATGAACTGCTTACTTGTCTGTGCTCAAGTGTATGACCTGTCTGGCTCAGGTGCTAATTGTCTTGCATCAGACGGAAGAAGCGAGTTCTCGTTTGTGAGTGAATGAGGTGAGAAAAGAATCTCGGAGGAGACGATTATTGTTTGTTTTTGATGTTTTCAATCTTTTATTGATTTTGGAGATTGTCATAAGTTAATGAGCTTAAGCCTAAACCAAGGGTTAGTAAGCTCATCACATCCTCCCTCTGATTAGGGGTAATGAGAATACCTTAAGTATGAAGTAAGCACCTCACACTTAATCACCATGATGTAGGATTAAGATCATTAACCTACTTGCATTTATTTAGATATTTTTGGAGTTTTTGTTTAGTGTTAGGTAATGAGTTTAATCTATAATCAAGGATTTAATGGACCCATTACACTATCCTAATAGAAGGATAATAGATGAGAATATTTAAGCTGAGGAAGGCTCCTCAACTTAATCCATGATTAGGGATTAACCTCATGACAAAGCAAAGCCTTTATTAAATGGATTTTAATTAATGATAAGATGAAGAAGTGATTTTTATGGTTTGTAAGACAACTTGAGGGGGACTTGTCCATTAACACTAGGGTTAGTCCTTCTTAACCAATTAAGGAAGAATTAGAACCCTAATGCAAGGCCCAAGTTACAAGCTTGATGTCTTAGTGATTATTAGATGGATTGATTAAAGGATTTAAACACATTAAGGGTTTAACACTTAGGATTAAAGTTATACACTCCATCCTAATAGAAGGATGCAGGTATAACCCTAATCACAAAGCCTTAAAACCTTTAAGGTTTAGTCCTTGATTAAGAGATAAGAATAGAAGACTCAAAGATGACACAAAGGTAAAACTAAATGGGGGACTAATCAAACCCTAATTGTTATCATGCTTGGGTATTCCTAGGGTTTATTAGGCTTGCAAGAAGATCTTCAAGGAGAAGCCACCAAGGAGAGAAGCAGATGAAGAATGGAAGAAGCAGAGAGAAGCAAGATAACTTGCTTCACTTAAGAAGTCAAGTTACTTGAAGAAAGAAGGTAGGGAAAAGCATGAATGAGCAAGATCACTCTAATACACAAGATAAAATGCAGCAATGATGCATAAGAGAGATGAGAAGAGATTGTGAGAAGTGAAGGCAAATTCACTTCTCAAGACAACTTACCACCTGAAAAGTTAGCAAAAGAAATGAAATGCAATGCAAATGAGATGAAATGTCATGATGCAAACCAAAGTAAGAAGCCTAAACATGATTCTAATGATGCAAAGAGATGATGCAAACACATGTCAAGAGTTGTGGATGATCATACAAGGATGAGGATGCAAATGAAACATGCTTTGAACCATGGAAGTTCATGAAAGTTGATGAAATGGAATGGACATATAACATGGCAAATGAAAGATGCAATGATCAAACATGATTCTAATATATCCTAAGATGTCTTATGAATCATGTGGATGCACAAAATGTCATGGTAAGTTCTTAAATGCAAGCAAATGAGAGATGGATGCAAAAGAAGGCACAAATTAGGGTTTACATACAACATGCAATGCAAAAATTCAGAACCAGAAGCAAATGACATGACAAAAAATTGAAAATGGGATCAAAGGAACCCTAGCCCTACACAAGTTCACTTCCCAAAGGAGGGGACCTAACTCCTAACCTAATGGAAGTTATGAATTTCTCAAGTCAATTAGGGTTTTGGGATACCTCACAATGAAAAATACAAAACAAATTGAAAATGAAATATGAATTCAAACCAATTTAAACCTAGAAACTATATGCTATGAAGGATGCAATGCAAGAAGAACCATCATCAAACTCCTCATGGTTAGGCAGAAAGATTTTTTCTAAGTTTGAACAAAAATATTGCCTTTAAATGAATTTAATTCCAATGAAAAATGTCAAAATAGTTCAAGAACCAAAAAGAAATTTGTTTTGAGGGTTTGATAATGTTTCTAAATGTTTTGAAATGCAATGTGAATTTTTTGGTGATTTTTAAATACCTAAATGCATTTTTAATTAATTAATTTTCATTAACAAATTAAAAATAAACATTTAAATGATTTAAAAATAATTTTTAATACAAAAAATAAAAATAAAAATATTTTTGGATTCTGAAAATTAATGGAATGTTTGACAAAAATTTTCAGAATTTTTCAATGTATTTTACTATTTTTAATAATTCATAGAAGTTAAATGAAAAGAAAATGAAATAAAATTAAATAAAACGAAAAGTATGCAAATCCAATGGCTGGTGTTCAAACTTGGGGGTCAATGGTTGACTGCGCGCGCAAACTGAGGGTCAAGATCTCTTCTGGCTTAATTAACTTAAATGTGATTTATTAAATTAATAAAAACAAATTAGGGTTTAATGAATTGATCTGGGCCACTCAAAACTTAAGCTAATCTGAATCCAATGGCCACGAATGCATCTGGCAAACTAATTAGGGTTAGGGCTTAATGACTTTCAGGTGACCGGAGGGAAGCCCCGGTCATCTTCTCCGGCGGGTCAAAAACCCTAAATCATGCTACAGGCCACCCCACCTCAAATTGAACACAGGGAAATGATCCTCTACCCAAACCCCATTCAAATCAACCCTCAAACATCATTTCTAAACCAAGAACAGAGGGAATCGAAGCAAACAAGTTTTGCGGGTGAAATTTCAGAGAGCCATGAAATGGTCATTTCTTCACCATTTTCAATTCCAAAGACATCAGCATGATCAGTACAACATACACTTTCATTTTGTAACAAGAAAAACAAGCTCTGAAAAGTTTGAAGTTTGAAGCTACCTGAGGTGATGAACTGTGAATATGAGCTTTCCAGGCCTCTCTTTCGTGCAAAATGTCACCTCTGAACCTCTTGAGATCAATGGAATGCCCAAAATCTTTAGTTGGTGGCTGATTTGTGAGTTTGTGTTCTGATATGGCAGGTTTCACAGTTGAGATATGTGAGGTTTCAAGCTGTTCCAATGGTGGATTTTGGTTCCATGGAAGGTGTATGATTCATTGGTGAAGGAAAAATGAAGGTTTGATGGTTGTGTGAAGGAATTCGAAGAGGAGAAGTTTTTTGACAGTTTTTGTGCAAGCTGGATTGTGTCTTGTTTTAATGCCCAATGAGTTGCTATATCACTCCCATAATGTTTGAGTAGGCTGTGGAGCAGGTTAGTAGAGGCTGCTGATCACTATTCCAAGAGCATGGGAGAAATTGCAAAAAATCAAGGTTTGGTGTACTTGAAGCATGGGCTGTGGCAGAGATGGTTTCTTGGCCTGTACTGCATCAGCTGAGTTCAAGGATGACTCTTGGATCAGTTGTGGTGAGCTGTATGGCTTGGATCATAAGTTTGAAATGATTTTGCATTTTGGCAACTTGTCACATTTTGTGGTTTTTGGTCATGAACATGTGATATCCCTTGCTGCATTTTTGGTGTGAGATGTCTCATGGGGTTATGGTAATGTCTTGAGACCAGCTAGAGATCATACAAACCTTTGGGAATCATTTTGCAAGAATTCCCCCTTTTGCACTTTTATGGAAAATAACTTATGGCTACTTGAAATTTAAGACATGAAAATGAGAAATTTCTTGGGCCAAACTGAATTTTAGGTCATGCATTGTGTTTGTATGATGATTAGAGGTCACATTGAAGTCACATTTTGCCTTGGCATGAGGTTTTGCAACTTTGCCTCTTTGGTGTAAAAGTGAATTTTTCATGATTTTGCCCAACTTTGACAAGCCATAACTTTTGATCCAAAATGAATTATAATGAGTTCTTGTACTTTTTGAAAATGGGAGGATCCATTCTACAACTTTCATGACCAAAGTTTTCTCATTTGAAGCATTTTTGAATCAAAAAGAGGAGGTTGAAAAACTTTCCCAAAATGGCAAGTTTTTAATACAAGTCACTTTCCCAAAAAGGCAACTTTGCAAATGGCTTGAAATTATTCAATTTTGTGAACTTATAACACCTTCTATGATCAAATAAAGATCATACACATTCAAAATGATGGATAATACCCTTTGGTTGGGTCATTGGGGGCCTCAGATGCCCTGATTTTACACTGACTTGCTCAAGAAGTCATCTTGTGATCAGATGCCTTCCCCATTGAATTTCTTCATGAAAATTGATATGCATGATCCTCATAACATATAGAGACCAATAGAAACAAGAATGACCAAAAAATTTGGAGTTATGGCCTTTGAAACCAAAACCCTAATTTTAGGTCATCTGTGCAGTTAAGCTTGACTCTGCTTCCATGCCTTTCTCAGTTCTTGTGATTCTTTGACTTATTTGATCTTGAGAGGATACAATATGATGCTTGAAGACACATGGACCCCTTTGAAGTGATTTAAGACCTTTGGAGTGGCTCAAATGGCTCAGGGATAGCTCAGATCACAAACCCTAGATGCAGATGACTTAGAACCAATGCAGTGAAGCAAAAATGCAATATGAGATGCTATGATTGAACTTATGCACATGAGAAGATCACAAGCCATGGTGTGAATGTGTGAGGGCAAATTTGGGGTGTTTATAGCTGCCCCTATTCAAGCATGAGTTAGCTGTGCAGGATGTAAGCAACGGCTTAACAGGCAAACAAGATAACTTGTGGTAGAATACCAAAGACAGTCCAAAATTTGCACTCACTGAATGAAGAAGAAAAGGGATATAGATTGTAAAGGAAAATAAAGTATGTTTATAAAGTGTGGGTGACGGAGGACGACTGTTGAGCAGAGGACGACTGCTGGGGATGAAGCAATGACGGGGACGACCGACAAGCTGGGGAAAATGCGGGAAATAAAGCAATGACGGGGACGGCCGACAAGCTGGGGAAAATGCGGGAAATAAAGCAATGACGGGGATGGCCGACAATCTGGGGATATAAGAGATTATGATGGGGACAGACATTAAGTAAAGATATAAGACTCTCTGGGGATTATAGGTAAATGATGGGGACGACCATCAAGCTCAAGGCATAAATGAAATAAATGATGAGGTGCGGTCATAAGAGGTGAAAGACGATCACCTAGCAAGGGACGACTTCTCTGAGGGTTTATCATGACATAGGACGAATGTCAGATAACAAGATCAACGATGGGGATGGCCATCAGATAAAATGATGAAGGACGATCATCAAGAGGTGAAGGACGATCACCTAGCAGGGGACGGCTGCTGAAAATATCACGACATAGGACGAATGTCGGATAGGAAGGGGCTCTAATGAATAGAGGCTCCTCTGGGAGTGATGAAGGACGATCATCAAAAAGGTGAAGGACGATCACCTAGCAGGGTACGGCTGCCGGAAGTATCATGACATAGGACGAATGTCAGATAGAAAGGAAATAATCATCGGTGTTTGCTGGGAATTCTTCTGGGGAATGGTAGACACAAACGAGTGTCTATATTCAAGAAGACATAAGTGTTTGACACGGTGTATAGATTAAAAATGCGGACGAGCATCCTTAAGACTATGATACGAACGAGTATCAGTAAAAACAAACGCTTGACGCATGTTCAGAGATGATGATACGGACGAGTACCAACTGGTTAACAAAGAACACGAACGAGTGTTGAATCTGAGGGGATATAAGTGGCGTATACAAGATACGGACGAGTATCTGTATGAGTAGACAGTGATGAGTGAGACTCATACGAGTGTTTGACTTGCTAGGGAGAGCACGACACGGACGGATGTCGGAAAAGTGTATTATAAACAAGTATTTGATTTACAAATTGTTTAGGTAACTATGTTGGGGAAGTGACACAAACGAGTGTCAAGGAAGTTGTATATATGTGTGTTTGGTGTAGTGAGTGCAAAGGGGACGCTTCGGCTTTCTGTTGGGGATGTGACACGGACGGGTGTCGAGAAGTGTGTTTCTGTATTTGTAAGGGAAATGCTTTGGCTCTCTGGTGAAGAATTGGGAAATATTCTGTATATCGTTGATGGACTGTCAGTATTTACAAGTGTTCAGTTCGACACATGGCTTATGATTTATGCAACATGTTTGATTTTTGCCGTAATGCTCCGTATTAGACGGAATGCTACGCTCTGGGGGGAAATATGATGCGAATGCTATGATTATGCAAAGATACCGATCCGGGATTCGGATCCCGTTGCTGTGAAGATCTCTGGCTGATCTGCTTGAAGTGGATATCCCAGCTGGTGATAAGATCCTTAATAGTTCTGACATTTATGACTCTGTATGGGGAAATAAATCATTGATAGACCTATCTTGGTAATGAGGGACCCAACTGGGGTTTGTAGAAGCTTTCATCACTCTGTTGTGAGATCTTCAGGCGTTGCTCTTCTGGATAGAGGCTGAAACTCTGTGGGGAGATGGTTCCCTTTCTTACACTCGGTTGGGGAAGAAGAAAGATCACCGAAATATTCTTCTTAGAGATTTCTGTGGGGATCCTGCTGAGGATGAAACTTGACAACTCAGTTGGGGATATGAACACCTTCAAGTGCTGCTCTTTGAAGGAAATGTTGGAGGAGTGATGCCTGGCAACTCCGATGGGGAGAAAGCATCTCTGGTGCTGTTTGGAAGGTGTGCTGAGGAAACAATGATTTGGCAGCCTACTGGGGAGAAGCTTTCATGCCCCATGTTGCGCTTTGGATACCTGCAATCCTGTAAAGACAAAGAGACACACAAGTACCCCGAGGTATCCCTTACTGGATTCCATCATTAAGAGTTCAGACACTCCCAGGAGTAAGTACATTTCCTATAAGCACGTATTTTTAGAAGGGAAACATCTGTATTTATGCAATCAATATATTAATGACATCAGACATTTTGCAAATAAAAGAGTACGAGACGAAATATGACCGAAAATCTGATTTTATTAATTTACGTGCCCTGAATTGGCAAGATACAGTCAAAGAAACGGATCCCCTGAAATGAGGAAATCGTTACAAATTGAGAAACAAAAAGATGTTGGCAATGTTGATGACGCTTCAAGGAGCTTCCCTTTTGCTATGACTCGTATGACTTTTGACGTTCTTCTCATCTTGCTTTCTGAAGAAGGCTGATTCTGACCGATGCTCGAACCTTTCGAAGCTTACCATGTTGCAAGTGACACAACGAATTCAGAATGCAGTTGTTCGCTTATTCCCTTATTTTGCGTGGATCGCCCTTTCAGGTTTTCAGTCCACCGGGATACCCACTTTTTGCCTGAGTTGTCCAATGCGGCTTTTCAACTCAGCGGGTGTACATTTTTTTAATATTTATTTTCCCTTATTTTTGCCCGAGTCTTTTATTCTGTTTTTGACTCGCCGGGATGCCCTATTTTTGCCTGGACTTACATTTTGTTTTTATGTCCAGCGGGTCATTTTATGCGAAGTATTTTTTAACTGCATCTGAATTCACAGGTGACAGGAAGTCTTCACCATCCATAGTACTGAGCATTAGTGCTCCACCGGAGAAAACATTATTTACTACGAATGGCCCTTCATAGTTCGGAGTCCACTTGCCCCTGTGGTCTGTGTGGAGCTTGACTTTCTGATCAAAGGCTTTCTTCATTCTTTTCTGATACAGCTGCCCATGACAAATTGCAGCCAATCTCTTCTCTTCAATCAGACTCAGTTGGTCGTATCGGGATCGGACCCACTCTGCTTCGTTCAGTTTAACATCCATTAGTACCCGCAAGGAGGGTAATTCAACTTCAACAGGTAGGACTGCTTCCATACCATACACAAGCTGATACGGTGTTGCCCCAGTGGATGTTCTGATTGCCATACGGTACCCATGTAAAGCAAATGGTAGCATTTCATGCCAGTCTTTATAGGTAACCACCATCTTTTGCACAATCTTCTTGATATTCTTATTAGTTGCCTCAACAACTCCATTCATTTTTGGCCTATAAGGAGAAGAATTGTGGTGTTGGATCTTGAAGTCCCGACATAGTTCTGCCATTATTTTATTGTTCAAGTTGGAACCATTATTAGTAATGATTCGCTCGGGAATTCCATACCACTTGCGTTGTAACATTTGCATAGGAGGCTGCTTCAACCCACTTGGTAAAATAGTCAATGGCAACCAGGATGAATCTGTGGCCATTTGAAGCAGTCGGTTCAATCTTGCCAATCATATCAATGCCCCACATGGCAAAGGGCCAGGGTGAAGACATCACATTCAGAGGATTTGGAGGTACATGCACTTTATCTGCATAAATCTGGCATTTATGGCATTTCCTGGCATAGGCACAACAGTCGGCATCCATTGTGATCCAGTAATAGCCCGATCTTAACAAATTTTTAGCCATGGCATGCCCTCCAGCATGGGTACCAAAGGATCCTTCGTGCACTTCGTGCATTAACAAGTCTGCTTCTGTCCTATCAACGCATCTGAGAAGTACCATGTCAAAGTTTCTCTTGTAAAGGGAACCGTCAGTATTCAGGAAGAAACTACCAGCTAGCCTTCTTAACGTCTTCTTATCATTGGAAGATGCCCCAGGTGGGTATGTTTGATCCTCCAAGAAGCACTTAATGTCGTGGAACCAAGGCTTATCATCTTTGACAACATCTGCTGAGAACACATATGCTGGTATGTCAAGTCTGGATACTAAGATCCGAGGCACAAAGTTGGCGGCTTGAACTTTGATCATGGATGAAATGGTAGCCAGAGCATCTGCGAACTGATTTTCGTCTCGAGGGATATACTCAAGCTTGACCGTTGTGAAGAAAGTCAATAACCTCCTTGTATAATCCCGGTAAGGTATCAGATGATCTTGGTGGGTATACCATTTGTCGTTGGTTTGATTAACTACTAGAGCTGAATCTCCGAACACAGTCAAAGTCTTGATCCTGAGGTCAATGGCTTCCTCGAGACCCATAATACAAGCTTCGTATTCAACTTTGTTGTTAGTGCAGTTCAAGGTGAGCTTTTCCGAGAAAGGCATGTGAACTCCTTTGGGTGTAATGAGTACTGCACCAACACCACGACCATTCATATTGACAGCCCCATCAAACATTATAGTCCATTCTTCTTCTGGGTCAGGCCCTTCAGTGTGAACAGGCTCTTCATGATCTTTTGCTTTTATGAACATGATGTCTTCATCAGGGAAGTCAAATCTCATAGGCTGGTAATCATCAATGGGTTGCTCAGCAAGATAATCAGACAATACACTGCCCTTGATTGCTTTCTGAGATGTGTATTGAATATCATATTCTGTGAGGATCATTTGCCATCTTGCAACCCGTCTGGTAAGTATTGGCTTCTCAAAAATGTACTTAACTGGATCCATCTTTGAGATCAATAGAGTAGTGTGGGTCAACATATATTGCCTTAGTCGGCGAGCAGCCCACGCTAAAGCACAACAAGTTTTCTCGAGCAGTGAATAACGTTGTTCACAGTCGGTAAACTTTTTGCTTAGGTAGTATATTGCATACTCTTTTCGACCAGACTCGTCATGCTGGCCCAGCACACACCCCATTGAATCTTCTAATATTGTCAAGTACATGATTAGAGGTCTTCCCTCAACTGGAGGCATAAGGATTGGAGGCTCTTGTAAATATTCTTTGATTTTGTCAAAAGCCCTCTGGCAGTCTTCGTTCCACCTGACAATTTGTTCTTTTCTTAACATCTTGAACAAAGGCTCACAGGTGGCTGTAAGATGAGATATGAACCTTGAGATGTAGTTCAATCTACCTAGGAACCCCCGAACTTCTTTTTCAGACTTCGGTGCAGGCATTTCTTGAATGGCTTTGACTTTGTCAGGGTCAACCTCAATCCCTTTCTCACTTACAATAAATCCCAGCAATTTACCGGATCGCACCCCGAATGTGCATTTGTTAGGATTTAGCTTCAGTTGATACTTCCTCAGACGCTTGAATAACTTCAACAGATTTACCAGGTGGTCTTCTTCTGTGAGGGACTTGGCAATCATGTCATCCACATAACATTCAATTTCTTTATGGATCATGTCATGGAATAATGTTACCATAGCCCGTTGATAAGTGGCCCCCGCATTCTTCAGTCCAAATGGCATCACCTTATAACAGAACGTGCCCCAGGGTGTAATGAAAATAGTCTTCTCCATGTCTTCAGGTGACATCTTGATCTGATTATATCCTGAAAATCCATCCATGAAGGAGAATACCGAGAACTGAGCAGTATTATCGACCAATACATCAATGTGAGGTAAAGGGAAGTCATCCTTCGGGCTGGCTCTGTTCAGGTCTCGGTAATCCACACACATCCTCACCTTGCCATCCTTCTTAGGCACAGGTACAATATTAGCGACCCACGGCGGATAGCTAGTTACAGCAAGGAAACCGACATCCCACTGCTTTTGCACCTCTTCCTTTATCTTCATTGCCATATCTGGGCGAGTACGGCGCAACTTCTGTTTTACCGGCGGGCAGTCTTCTTTTAAAGGCAGCTTGTGCATGACAATGTCGGTGTCCAACCCTGGCATATCCTGATAAGACCAAGCAAAAACATCCACATACTCTCGAAGCATATCAATCAGTTGTTCTTTCACTGAATCTTGTAGGCAGGCCCCGATCTTAACTTCTTTCACGTCTTCCTCCGTACCAAGATTGACCATTTCAATCTCCTCCTGATGAGGAGTGATAACCTTCTCCTCTTGCCTTAACAACCTGGCGAGCTCTTCCGGTAGCTCATAATCCTCTTCAACCCCTTCATCAGCTTGATTGATTGGATTGTCAAAGTCATACGAGGTCATAGCAGTGTTGTTGTCGGTGCAGTCTGAAAGGCACTCTCTGCAAGGGTTTAGATTGGTTTATTTTAGTGATCAATTTTAATCTTGTTTAGAAAAAGTGAAATGAAGTTATCATTTTGAAAAAAACATTGCCATTTTATTTTTTGTACAAAAAGAAAAATGAAAAGACAATGAGCGAAAAAGAGACTTGTTTGCGAAAGATGTCCGATATTCATTGATTAATCCATTGGCACAAAATTACAAGATGGCCCGATTACAAAATGAGTCTTGACATCTTGGGCAAGATGCAAGACTTGATGCATGCTTAAAAATACAGGAAATAATAATTACTCTGCAGGAGTAACCCTTATAATATCCTGGGAAGACCAGTTAAGGACTTGGCTCCCCGGGATCCTTGGACGTATCCAGCTCTCCAGGTTGCGGTCGCTTTCCTCCTCGTCTTCCAAGTAGTTCACAGCATCCGGGGTGAGCATTCCCCCACTGACAAAACTGGGCTCCTTTGCAGCCTCCGATTGATCTTGTTGAGTTGGTATGTAACCCAACCCAAACCTGTCTTCTTTCTTCTCCACGGGCAGCAGCTTTCCCCAGCCTTGGGCAGTACCCTCTTCAACAACCTTCTGGGCTTGCTGATATGACGTTATGGAGGTTCCCAGTACAACAGATGCTTCATTAATGTTCAGGGCCTCAAACCCCTGGCTCATGGTTTCATGGATTTCTCCATCCATTTCTATGTATTTATATGTAGCCAGATGGCTAACAAAGATGTCTTCTTCCCCACAGATGGTGATGATCTGGCCTTCCCACTCGAATATCAGCTTCTGGTGAAGGGTAGACGTAACAGCGCCAGCGGAATGGATCCAGGGTCTACCCAACAAACAGTTGTAGGCCGGCTGAATGTCCATCACATAGAAGGTAATTTTGAAGGTCTGCGGGCCAATCATCACAGGCAGATCAATCTCTCCAAGCACTGATCTTTTAGAGCCATCAAATGCTCTCACCACCAAATTACTCGGACGCAGTGCCAAGCCATCATACTCCAGCTTCACTAAGGCTTTCTTTGGTAGAACATTGAGTGACGACCCAGTGTCCACCAGTACATGAGATAAAACAGCACCTTTGCATTCTAAGGTGATATGTAAAGCCTTGTTGTGGTTACGTACCTCTGTTGTTAAGTCAGCATTGGTGAAGCCCAATCCATGACTAGTGTTGACATTTGCCACCACAGTTTCTAGTTGATTAACAGTGATCTCCTCTGGCACGTATGCTGCGTGCAGGACTTTCAATAATGCATTCCTGTGAGCTTCAGAACACATCAACAGGGATAATATGGAGATTTTTGAGGGAGTTTGGTGAAGCTGATCCACCACCTTGTAATCACTCCTTTTTATGATTCTCATGAACTCGTCTACATCTTGTTCAAAAGATGTCTTCTGAGTTTCTTTGACAGCTGGCTCTTCAGGTACCACACTCTTTCCTTTTGCTTTAGCAGCAGCTTCTGCTTTAGCAGTAGCTTCTGCTTCAGCATTAGGTCTTTGTACTTGTGAGTCAAAAAGGCGTCCGCTTCTGGTGAAGCCTCCGCCTCCCCCAACATTATCAACTTGTGGAGAAGAGGTTGAAGAATCCAGAGTGATCTTCTCCCCGTTGCAGTAGAGGTCAAAGCCATAATGCCAAGGTATGGCATTACTGCTTTCATATGGAACGGGTCCAGGCACCGTAATAGTAACTGGACTGACTGCTGCAGAGGAGGGTACTGAAATGGTGTGCGGATCGTAGTAAATTGTGACTGGTGATCTGGCAGGAGGTGCCACTGCTTTTTGCTGAAAGTTGTTGTTTGGAGGAACATTTGATGGATCATAGTAGATGGTGACTGCTGAGACATCTTCATTAATTTCTGTTGGCGTTGTAGAAGATTCTGCCGATAGAATGGATGCTGATGTTGTAGAAGGGATGGTTGTTGAAATCTGACTTGTTGAAGTGATGGAGGAAGCCATTGCTGATGATATTGATGAATCGGTTGGAATGATTGTTGCTGCTGTTGTAGAAGAATCAGGAATTGTTGTCAAAGGAATTGCTGGATTTGTAGGCGCCGTTGTTGAGATCTGGAGGATACCATCCTTGATAAGACCATCTATGCCGTTTCTCAAATTATCACACCCGTTGACTGCAATGTTGCAATACCCACAACCGAGCTCACACCCGGGGAACACCTGGCACTCTAGAAGCAGAGCTTTAATTTCGACCTGGGGTGTTCGAATTTGTGCAACACTGGTGATCAAAGTAGAGGGTTTATCTTCCTCAATGGCATTAATCCTCGGCCCACCATGATTAGGCATAGGATTTCTGTTGACATTCGGAGGAGGTGCGAAGTTGAGGGCTTTAGAATCCACCAGATCTTGAACTTTCATTTGCAAAGCCCTGCATTTCTCAGTATTGTGTCCTGGCGCATTGGAATGGAAAGAACACCTGGCGTTGACATCATAATTCTTCGGGAGGTTGGAGGGATCTAGAGGTGCCAATGTCCTTAACTCAACCAAGTTAAGCTTCAGGAGTTGTGGCAATAAAGCAGCATAAGGCATAGGGATAGGGTCAATCACCCTGTTTGCCTATGATGGTCTTTGCTGAAAGGGTCATTGTTGTTGATTGCTATTGTTGTTGTTGTAGGTTTTTTGTGGCGGATACTGAACTTGTTGTTGATAATGTGGTTGTTGTTGTTGTTGATATGCTAGTTGCTGAGGAATCGAAGCTGGAATGGTGACAGATGCTACTGATCTGTGGACATACTGAGGTCTGCCCCTGCTGGCATGGATGGCATTTGTCTCACCAGTCCTTCGAGGTCCCACAAAAGGCTTTTGGGATTATTGGACGAACTGGCACCATTATCAGAAATTTTGCCCATTTTTAGCAGACTTTCAATTCTTTCACCGGCTATAACTACGTCAGCAAAACTGGTAGAAGAAAAGGCAGCCAATCTATCAATGTATGTTCCTTGCAGAGTATTCATGAACATGTCGGCCATTTCTCTTTCCGACATGGGTGGTTGGACAGCAGCAGCAAGCTGTCTCCACCTTTGGGCATATTCCCTGAAGCTTTCTCTGGAAGATTGAGACATTCCCATTAGGAAGGTCCTGTTAGGAGCCATGTCTAGATTGTATTGGTATTTTCTGATGAAAGCCTCAGCTAGGTCCTTCCAGCATCTGATAGTAGCTCTGGTCATGTGTGAATATCACTCTCTTGAAGCCCCAGTCAAACTGTCTTCAAAGTAGAACATCCACAGCTTTTCATCCATGGTATATGCTTTAAGTCTCCCCAGAAAGGACTGCAGGTGAGTTCGTGGACAAGAGGTTCCATTGTATTTCTCAAAGCACGGGGATTTGAACTTGTAGGGAATTCTTACCCCATCCACTAACCCCATATCCATTACATCGAAGCCGAAGGAGTTTTGAGACTCCAAAGATCTCAATTTCTCAGCAATTTCATCAAACCTCCTATCATAGACTTCATCCCCAGCTCCCATGACAGTAAACTGCTCCTCTTGGGGATCTTCTTGCAATATTCTCCCCCCAATATTATTTCCTTGCACATTACCCGGGATCTTGACTTCTGGATCTAGATGAGGTCCAAATACAGGTGGATTGACATGAGGCTGACCCCTCTTATTATTACTTGTTCCTCTAGTGCCAGGATTGGGCTCCTCGGGAGTTTGTCTTTCTACCAATGCCCTTAACCTTTCTTGGCTCTGAGCCAAGCCAGTCATCACAGTCATGAATTGGGCCATTTGGTTTCTCATCTCCACTCTTTCATTAGCCATCTGGGTTCTGACCTCAGTCAGGTCTTGCTGTACTTGCTCCATTAGAATACCCGAAAGGTTATTGCGAGTAGGATACCGGTGCGCACGGTTGACAGGGAACACTCTTCTGCGAGCAATATTTCCTGAGACACAACAGAGTTAGAAACAAATAATGACAAAAACCTACAAAACAAAACAAAAGTTAGCATGCAATGCAGTATGCTTATTTGTTTCCCAAGGTATCCGGCTTGGTTCTTGGTTTTGACCTTTCCAGACCTCGAGGAGGATGCTTTGATGTTGTTGAGAAAAGAAAACCCAAATAGAAACAAACTAAAAAATATATTACAAGTGATGAATAATACATAGTCTGTTTTTTACATGCCCCTGAAGGGTCAAAATACAACTCAAAAGAAAAGTACATCAAATGAAAACAACAACAATAAAGTTAGACATCTAGCCCAAACTCATCCTCCTTAACCTCCTTCAGAAGTGCCTCAGTCACTGGACCATCTGGATGCTCTATAATGGTCCTGATGAGGAGATTCCTGGTGGCAATGGCAGTGGTCAGCTTTTTGTGCCTGTCCTGATCCTTTGATCTCTTCAATCCATCCCTAAGCTTCAACTCTGAAATCTCCTTCTGGGCTGCCAGCAAAGCTTCATGCTGCTTCTTTTCATTGGCCTCTAACTGCTCAATTCTGGCTTGAGTTCTCTGATCTTCTTGTGTCCGGGCTTCAGTGATCCTGACCCACCTAGCCTGACTTTCTTGCAGATAGAGCGCAGTCCTGGCCTTCTGAATCTTTGCCTCTTTGCAGGCATTCTTTAGTATTTGCTCCCCAGCTCTTGACTTCTTGATGTAGTCCTCTGTTTTCTTAATCTTGGCCAGATGCTCCACCCTAAGCTTCTCCAACCTCTCAATGTCCAGATGACCATCACTTCTCTCCCAGAGGGTCTTCTTCAGAGCTTGAGACAGATTCTCATTCCTTTCCTTCAGCTTCTCAAATTCTTTCAGGCTGACAGTGGCTGCTGGCTGTATTGTAGATGGTCCAGGTGTGTCCTCCAAAGTGAAGGGCATTCCAGTAATCTGAGCTCTAGCATGGGACCAGTCATAGTACTGAGCTGAAGCAACATTATTACACCTTCCAAGAATGGCCATCCCTTTTGTCTGGATGTTGTCCCAAGCCCGAGATGCTTGTCTGAAAGCAGCTAGATTAGGCTTTATTTCACAATACAGGGTCTCAGCTAAAACTTGCACTCTAGGAGGGTGAACCAAAGCATAGCCCAGTTGTCTCTTAAACAGCAAAGGATTGTAGTTGATGCAACCCTTTACTCCTATCAGAGGTACATTTGGGTATTGCCCGCAGCTAGTGATGATGTCCTTGCCTTTGGTGCTCTGGGTGCACCATCTGATGTCATCTGAAGTCAAAGCAATGAGCCTCTTGGCCCAATTCTTCTGTTGGTGGGGGTTCAGGAATGCATCTGACTTAGGCAGGTGTTTGAGCAGCCAAGTGTGAAAAAGAGGAGCACAACATCTCACCAACTTTCCTCTTTGTTTCTCATTCCTCTGATGAATGGAGTAATAGAAATCTCCCAGCAATGTGGGTACTGGGTTCCTCAAAAGGAAAAGATGAATGGAATTCTTGCTGATAAATTTGGGCTCATCTGCAAACAGTATAACCCCATATATGCTGAGGGCTAACAGTCCACAGACTGCCCTCCATTCTCCCAAAGAGGCCTTCAGGATGGCCTGAGAAATCAAGAAATCCAAGTGTAAACCAGGGATCCCAGCTTTTGTTGTCATATTTTGCTCAATCAGAGTAGGCTCCAGGTACAGTGCTTTTGCTACTTCTCCATTGCTGGGAGAAGTCATTTCTGGGTTGAAGGAGACTCCACCCTTGACAGGTACTCCAATCAATGATGAAAACTCCTCCAGCAGAGGTCCTAGCTGAAAGTCTGGGAAAGTGAAGCATCTCAAAGGAGGGTCATAAAACTGTAGGCATGTGTGGATCATGCTCCTCTGAGAAGGGTCTATGTCCATAACCATATCAAGGATACCTCCATAATTCTCTCTGAATAATGGGATATGGTCAGGGGTGATAAGTGACTGGACTTGCCTGATACCAGTCAACACAGACTCAAAGAAATGGTATGATATATTGCTCTTCCTGGGTGTAGCCATGACTGCTGATGAAGATGATGAAGATAGGTGCTGATGAAGATCAAGACTGATACTGAAGGTGATCCACTGACAGACTGATGCTGGTGATGAATAAGATAGCTGAAGCAGATAACTGATGAAGCAGAGGTCTATGCAGAAGAAGGGGTCAAAACCAAGCTAGATATAGTGTGGATACCCTGAAAAACAAATAAACAAATGTTAAATGATGCAATGATGATGTATGCAAATGATATGCAAGGGTTTGTGATTAAGTTGGATCTGATTATCCGTCTTGATATAAGGCCCATGTATGTCCAAGAAATCCAGATGGAGGTTTAGAAATCCAGTAACCAAGGTGGGGGACTCAAATAAAGAGTCACATGCCCAGGGTTAAATCACAAGAACTGTCCAAAGTGAGGTACTCTTAATCAAACAAGTAACAAGGTATGATGTGGCCTAGGGTACCTGCAAACCTGTAAACAGCCCATCCCCCTCACAGGTAATGTTCTAAAACAAGGATCCTCAGACTTGGATCAGTTATGAGAAGTGTAAACACTTCTAACCCGGAGGTACAGTGTTTACAATAACCATAACAATTCCTCCTCTAATTCACCTCAGTTTCTGAAGGTCATAATAAAGGTCATCCAGACTTAGCAGGCTTCCCAGATAGCCCTAGCACTACAGGAAATCTGTAGCACAGAGTTCTCAAGAAGAAACCCATATCTGAACCGTGTTTCATATTCCCGCACCAGACCGAAATGGAATGGGAAAGAACATGAACCACTCTAGCCTAGGTGTCACTCAGGTCTCAGGTATAGGACCTTAAACTCTCAATGAAACCCCACCCATCAAAACAGAAACCAGATCCAGCAATGATAATATGACAGTATGATGCATAAAACTGTAAAGAAAGCAATAAACAAGACTGTACATAAAGCAATAACAAATAAACACAATTAGAACATAACACCCCAGTAAACACAAATCGAACAAGCGCTAGGAGGAACCCACAAAAAGAACCAGAAGCCCTGGTTACAGTATAAGGGTCCCTAGCAGAGTCGCCAAGCTGTCGCTCCCACCAAATGAGGCTAAGTCAAATGGGGTACAGACGCGAACGGCCGGCGAAAGGAGGGAGAACACACAAGGGTGAACTCAAAAGACAAGAGTCGCCAACTAGGCATTTTTATCCCAGAGGAAAGGTAATGCTGCATAAACCTAGGAAGAAGATGGATAAGACGGTTGCGAACCAGAGAGACTGAGAAAGGGGGTTGGTTACAACCTGGGAAGGTATTAGCACCCATATTTTCCGTCGTACTCGACGGGATCCACGCTTGAAAGATTTGTGTTTTAAAGGGGTAGTGTCAGTGCAATTTGTGTATCAAAGCTGGAAAGAAAGAAAGTGTCAATGTAAAAGAAAAGTGAAGTGAAATATGTGAAGTGTCAGTGTAAGAACAAGAGTGAAATTCTCATGACTATGAGGCTTAAAGAATACTGCTGGAAAGAGGGGGAATATACAGAGACTTTTGTTCGATAACTGTTAAGTTATGCCTTCGTATCCTCTCATGCAATGAGGAAGTCAGAACACCGTAGTTCAACCCAAAGAGACTGAAAGATAAATTGACTGATGAACTGCTTACTTGTCTGTGCTCAAGTGTATGACCTGCCTGGCTCAGGTGCTAACTGTCTTGCATCAGACGGAAGAAGCGAGTTCTCGTTTGTGAGTGAATGAGGTGAGAAAAGAATCCCGGAGGAGACGATTATTGTTTGTTTTTGATGTTTTCAATCTTTTATTGATTTTGGAGTTTGTCATAAGTTAATGAGCTTAAGCCTAAACCAAGGGTTAGTAAGCTCATCACATCCTCCCTCTGATTAGGGGTAATGAGAATACCTTAAGTATGAAGTAAGCACCTCACACTTAATCACCATGATGTAGGATTAAGATCATTAACCTACTTGCATTTATTTAGATATTTTTGGAGTTTTTGTTTAGTGTTAGGTAATGAGTTTAAGCCATAATCAAGGATTTAATGGACCCATTACACTATCCTAATAGAAGGATAATAGATGAGAACATTTAAGCTGAGGAAGGCTCCTCAACTTAATCCATGATTAGGGATTAACCTCATGACAAAGCAAAGCCTTTATTAAATGGATTTTAATTAATGATAAGATGAAGAAGTGATTTTTATGGTTTGTAAGACAACTTGAGGGGGACTTGTCCATTAACACTAAGGTTAGTCCTTCTTAACCAATTAAGGAAGAATTAGAACCCTAATGCAAGGCCCAAGTTACAAGCTTGATGTCTTAGTGATTATTAGATGGATTGATTAAAGGATTTAAACACATTAAGGGTTTAACACTTAGGATTAAAGTTATACACTCCATCCTAATAGAAGGATGCAGGTATAACCCTAATCACAAAGCCTTAAAACCTTTAAGGTTTAGTCCTTGATTAAGAGATAAGAAGAGAAGACTCAAAGATGACACAAAGGTAAAACTAAATGGGGGACTAATAAAACCCTAATTGTTATCATGCTTGGGTATTCCTAGGGTTTATGAGGCTTGCAAGAAGTCTTCAAGGAGGAGCCACCAAGGAGAGAAGCAGATGAAAAGAGGAAGAAGCAGAGAGAAGCAAGACAACTTGCTTCACTTAAGAAGTCAAGTTACTTGAAGAAAGAAGGTAGGGAAAAGCATGAATGAGCAAGCTCACTCTAATACACAAGATAAAATGCAGCAATGATGCATAAGAGAGATGAGAAGAGATTGTAAAAAGTGAAGGCAAATTCACTTCTCAAGACAACTTACCACCTGAAAAGTTAGCAAAAGAAATGAAATGCAATGCAAATGAGATGAAATGTCATGATGCAAACCAAAGTCAGAAGCCTAAACATGATTCCAATGATGCAAAGAGATGATGCAAACACATGTCAAGAGTTGTGGATGATCATACAAGGATGAGGATGCAAATGAAACATGCTTTGAACCATGGAAGTTCATAAAAGTTTATGAAATGGAATGGACATATAACATGGCAAATGAAAGATGCAATGATAAAACATGATTCTAATATGTCCTAAGATGTCTTATGAATCATGTGGATGCACAAAATGTCATGGTAAGTTCTTAAATGCAAGCAAATGAGAGATGGATGCAAAAGAAGGCACAAATTAGGGTTTACATACAACATGCAATGCAAAAATTCAGAACCAGAAGCAAATGACATGACAAAAAATTGAAAATGGGATCAAAGGAACCCTAACCCTACACAAGTTCACTGCCCAAAGGAGGGGACCTAACTCCTAACCTAATGGAAGTTATGAATTTCTCAAGTCAATTAGGGTTTTGGGATACCTCACAATGAAAAATACAAAACAAATTGAAAATGAAATATGAATTCAAACCAATTTAAACCTAGAAACTACATGCTATGAAGGATGCAATGCAAGAAGAACCATCATCAAACTCCTCATGGTTAGGCAGAAAGAATTTTTCTAAGTTTGAACAAAAATATTGCCTTTAAATGAATTTAATTCCAATGAAAAAGGTCAAAATAGTTCAAGAACCAAAAGGAAATTTGTTTTGAGGGTTTGATAATGTGTCTAAATGTTTTGAAATGCAATGTGAATTTTTTGGTGATTTTTAAATACCTAAATGCATTTTTAATTAATTAATTTTCATTAACAAATTAAAAATAAACATTTAAATGATTTAAAAATAATTTTTAATGCAAAAAATAAAAATAAAAATATTTTTGGATTCTGAAAATTAATGGAATGTTTGACAAAAATTTTCAGAATTTTTCAATGTATTTTACTATTTTTAATAATTCGTAGAAGTTAAATGAAAAGAAAATTAAATAAAATTAAATAAAACGAAAAGTATGCAAATCCAATGGCTGGTGTTCAAACTTGGGGGTCAATGGTTGACTGCGCGCGCAAACTGAGGGTCAGGATCTCTTCTGGCTTAATTAACTTAAATGTGATTTATTAAATTAATAAAAACAGATTAGGGTTTAATGAATTGATCTGGGCCACTCAAAACATAAGTTAATCTGAATCCAATGGCCACGAATGCATCTGGCAAACTAATTAGGGTTAGGGCTTAATGACTTTCAGGTGACCGGAGGGAAGCCCCAGTCATCTTCTTCGGCGGGTCAAAAACCCTAAATCATGCTACAGGCCACCCCACCTCAAATTGAACACAGGAAATGATCCTCTACCCAAACCCCATTCAAATCAACCCTCAAACATCATTTCTAAACCAAGAACAGAGGGAATCGAAGCAAACAAGTTTTGCGGGTGAAATTTCAGAGAGCCATGAAATGGTCATTTCTTCACCATTTTCAATTCCAAAGACATCAGCATGATCAGTACAACATACACTTTCATTTTGTAACAAGAAAAACAAGCTCTGAAAAGTTTGAAGTTTGAAGCTACCTGAGGTGATGAACTGTGAATATGAGCTTTTCAGGCCTCTCTTTCGTGCAAAATGTCACCTCTGAACCTCTTGAGATCAATGGAATGCCCAAAATCGTTTGTTGGTGGCTGATTTGTGAGTTTGTGTTCTGATATGGCAGGTTTCACAGTTGAGATATGTGAGGTTTCAAGTTGTTCCAATGGTGGATTTTGGTTCCATGGAAGGTGTATGATTCATTGGTGAAGGAAAAATGAAGGTTTGATGGCTGTGTGAAGGAATTCGAAGAGGAGAAGTTTTTTGACAGTTTTTGTGCAAGCTGGATTGTGTCTTGTTTCAATGCCCAATGAGTTGCTATATCACTCCCATAATGTTTGAGTAGGCTGTGGAGCAGGTTAGTAGAGGCTGCTGATCACTATTCCAAGAGCATGGGAGAAATTGCAAAAAGTCAAGGTTTGTTGTACTTGAAGCATGGGCTGTGGCAGAGATGGTTTCTTGGCCTGTACTGCATCAGCTGAGTTCAAGGATGACTCTTGGATCAGTTGTGGTGAGCTGTATGGCTTGGATCATAAGTTTGAAATGATTTTGCATTTTGGCAACTTGTCACATTTTGTGGTTTTTGGTCATGAACATGTGATATCCCTTGCTGCATTTTTGGTGTGATATGTCTCATGGGGTTATGGTAATGTCTTGAGACCAGCTAGAGATCATACAAACCTTTGGGAATCATTTTGCAAGAATTCCCCCTTTTGCACTTTTATGGAAAATGGCTTATGGCTACTTGAAATTTAAGACATGAAAATGGGAAATTTCTTGGGCCAAACTGAATTTTAGGTCATGCATTGTGTTTGTATGATGATTAGAGGTCACATTGAAGTCACATTTTGCCTTGGCATGAGGTTTTGCAACTTTGCCTCTTTGGTGTAAAAGTGAATTTTTCATGATTTTGCCCAACTTTGACAAGCCATAACTTTTGATCCAAAATGAATTAGAATGAATTCTTGTAATTTTTTAAAATGGGAGGATCCATTCTACAACTTTCATGACCAAAGTTTTCTCATTTGAAGCATTTTTGAATCAAAAAGAGGAGGTTGAAAAACTTTCCCAAAATGGCAAGTTTTCAATACAAGTCACTTTCCCAAAAAGGCAACTTTGCAAATGGCTTGAAATTCTTCAATTTTGTGAACTTCTAACACCTTATATGATCAAATAAAGATCATACACATTCAAAATGATGGAGAACACCCTTTGTTGGGTCATTGGGGGCCTCAAATGCCCTGATTTTGCACTGACTTACTCAAGAAGTCATCTTGTGATCAGATGCCTTCCCCATTGAATTTCTTCATGAAAATTGATATGTATGATCCTAATAACATATAGAGACCAATAGAAACAAGAATGACCAAAAAACTTGGAGTTATGGCCTTTGAAACCAAAACCCTAATTTTAGGTCATCTGTGCAGTTAAGCCTGGCTCTGCTTCCATGCCTTTCTCAGTTCTTGTGATTCTTTGACTTATTTGATCTTGAGAGGATACAATATGATGCTTGAACACACATGGACCCCTTTGAAGTGATTGAAGACCTTTGGAGTGGCTCAAATGGCTCAGGGATAACTCAGATCACAAACCCTAGATGCAGATGACTTAGAACCAATGCAGTGAAGCAAACATGCAATATGAGATGCTATGATTGAACTTATGCACATGAGAAGATCACAAGCCATGGTGTGAATGTGTGAGGGCAAATTTCGGGTGTTTACAATGGGTACTGAAGCTCTATAAGAACATCTACTGGGGCAACACCTTATCAGCTTGTGTATGGTATGGAGGTTGTCCTACCTGTTGAAGTTGAACTACCCTCCTTACGGGTAATGATGGATGTGAAACTGGATGAAGCCGAATGGGTCCGATCTCGATATAATCAACTGAGTATGATTGAAGAAAAGAGATTAGCAGCCGTCTATCATGGGCAGTTATATCAAAAGCGAATGAAGAAATCCTTCGATCAAAAAGTCAGACCTCGAGAATATCAAGTGGGAGAGCTTGTTCTGAAAAGACTTCTTCCTCCTCATACAGACCACAGGGGAAAATGGACGCCAAACTACAAAGGCCCATTCATGGTAAAGAAAGCTTTCTCTGGTGGGGCACTGATGCTCACTACTATGGATGGAGAGGATTTCTTATCTCCTGTGAATTCAGATGCAGTTAAAAAATACTTCACATAAAAAGACCTGCTGGACATAAAAATAGAATGTAAGTCCAGGCAAAAATAGGGCATCCTAGCGAGTCAAAAACATAATAAAAGACTCATGCAAAAATAAGGGAAAAATGAAAAAATGTACACCCGCTGAGTTGAAAAGCCACATCGGACAACTCAGGCAAAAATGGGTATCCCGGTGGATTGAAAACCCGAAAGGGCGATCCATGCAAAATCAGGGAATAAGCAAACAACTGCATTTCTGAATTCGTTTGTATCACTCACATAACATGGAAAGCTTCGAAAGGATAAAGCAATAGTCAAAATCAACCTTTTTCAGAAAGCAAGATAAGAAGAGCGTTTAGGTCATACGGGTCATAGCAAAGAAGCTCACTGGAGCTTCATCTTCAACATTGTCAACACTTTTATTTTCTCAATTTACAACAATCTCCTCCTTTTAAGGGATTCACTTCTTTGACTGTACTTGCCTATTCAGGGCACACAAACCAATAAAATCAGAATATTCAGTCACACTTTGTTTTTACCTTTTGTTTTTGCTTGCAAAATGTCTAGAGTATGTAATACAACATTTGCATGAAAACATATAGGCCATTTTCAACAAATGTTTGCAGGAAATATGAATTCTTAAGCAAATCTAACTCCTATGACGAAATCCGGTTGAGGATACCTCGAGACACTTGTGCGTTTCCTTTGTCTTAACAGGTTGCAGGTACTCAAGGCAGGCAATATTTCACAGGATGGGGCATATCAGGCATTTTCACCAGCCAAGCCAGCAATCACATCATTAGTAGGACTCCTTGACAGAAGTATTTCCTCGCGAAGTTTTTATCCCCCCAAAGGATCCCTTGAGAAATTCATCAATCCCCAGCGTATCGCTTGGACGAAGGAGTTACAGCAGATTACTTCCCAGAAGTTCTCTCCTCCCCAAGCAGGAAATCCCGAGAAATGCCCGAGCTTCTTTTCCTCCGCAGAGTTGCTAGGATTAATCTCTCCTCAGCTAGTCACCAAGACTTTCTCGTCCTCAGCTGAGTTTCTAGGGTCTGCCATTCCCCAGCAAGTTGCCAAAGTTCTCCTTGTCCTCAACCAGTCGCCAGGACTGTCTGTTCCCCATCAGAGTTGCCAGGACTTCCCTTTTCCCCGACTGAGTTGCTTGAACTGCTCTCCCCAGCAAGTTGCTAGAGCTTCCCTTTTCTTCAGCTAGTCGCCAAGGTTTTCTCCCATCCCCAGCATGTCGCCAGCAAGACTATCTCCAGTAGAGTCGCCCGAGATCAATCCTCCCTAGCATGAGGTTTCCCCAAGCAGAACCTCCCCAGCAGGGATCCCCACAGGGTTCCATAGAAAGGTCGTTCAGTGATCCTTTTTCCCTACAGATCAGCCAATGATCTCTTTCCCCAGCGGAGTTTCTTCCTCCAGACAGATCGCTCAGAGATCTTTCTCCTTGCGGGATCCGAATCTCGGATCAAATTTCTCATTTGCATAATCATAACATTCGCATCATTTTCCCCAAACTAAGCGTATCATTCCATCTAATACGGAGCATTACGGCAAAAATCAAACATTTGCATAATCATAAGCCAGGTTCGAGCCAGTCACCGACAAATAACAAAATCACTTCACCAGCAATATATAAAACACATATTTATACATGCCCTGTGCACTCTCTGTAAACACCCCAAATTTTCCCTCACCCATTCACACCATGGCTTGTGATCATTTCATATGCATAAACTCAATCATAGCATCTCATATTACATTTTTGATTCACTGCATTGATTCTAAGTCATCTGCATCTAGGGTTTGTGACCTGAGCAATCTAAAAGCTTCTTGATCCACTCCAAAGGTCATCAATCACTTCAAAGGGGTCCATGTATGTTCAAGCATCATATTATATCCTCTCAAAGTCAATAATGTCAAGAATCACAAAAAACTGAAAATGGCATGGAAGCAGAGCCAGGTTTAACTGCACAGATGACCTAGAATTAGGGTTTTGGTTTCAAAGGCCATAACTCCAAATTTTTTGGTCATTATTGTTTCTATTGGTCTCTATATAGTATAGGGAGTATGCATATCAATTTTCATGAAGAAATTCCATGGGGAAGTCATCTGATCAAGAGTTGACTTTCTGGGCAAGTCAGTGTAAAATCAGGGCATCTGAGGCCCCCAATGACCCAACCAAAGGGTGTTCTTCATCATTTTGATCTTTATTTGATCATAGAAGAAGTTGGAAGTTCACAAAATTGAAGAATTTCAAGTCTTTTGCAAAGTTGACTTTTTGGGAAAGTTGACTTTTTAATGAAATTGCCATTTTGGGAAACTTTTTCAACCCTTGCTTTTTGATTCAAAAATGCTTCAAATGGAAAAACTTTGGTCATGAAAGTTGTAGAATGGATCATTCCCTTTTCAAAAAGTACAAGAACATGACCTAATTCATTTTGGATCAAAAGTTATGGCTTGTCAAAGTTGGCTAAAATCACAAAATTTGAAGTTTTCTACCAAAGAGGCATTTTGCAAAATGACTTGATCAAGTGTTCTAAAGACCTCAAATGTGTACAATTTCTTCACAACATGATTACATGACCTCTAAAAATCAGAATTGGCCCAAGAATCATCTCATTTCATGCCTTGAACTTCAAGAAATCTCAAAGGAACCAAACTTGAATCAACTTGCAAAACTTATCATAAGTTACAAACCACTTGCTGAATCACCTCATAAACAATTCCATGGCTCTCCCTAAACTCAGCTGAGCCCAAGCATGCCAAAAAGCAAGTTGTACCATTGCCCATACCTCAAGTACAAATCAAGTTGACATTTTGGCCAAAGACCCATACCAATAACAATAGGCCAACACCCACTCTCTGACCTATCACAATTGTTTATACAAATCAAAAGCAAGCCAAAGCACATAACACTTCATGCTGAAACACACCAAAGCCCTAGTTTTCAAGTTTATGCTCCATTTTGCAAAACTCTTCGAAAATCATCACACAAGCCTCAAACACACAAACCAACTTTACAAACAATCTCCATATGCTTCACTGATCACAAAGCACCCATCACCATAGCCTGAAACCCTCAGAAACCAAAATACAATTTCTGCCCCTCATTGAGCAGAACTTCAGCCATCTTTCAAACCAACCATTACAAACTTCAAACAAACCTTGAAAGCTTCTCAGGAGGTCCAGGGGAGTTGATTGCAAGCAAGACAACAGCCAGAAAGTGCCAGAAATCAAAGCTTCGATTCAGGTAGCCATGGAAATTCATTTTTCCAGAACTCTTATCTCTTGTTTCTAAAATGATCTACATGCTTCCCTGAGTTCACTGAGCATTTTATTTTTGAAAATGATTGAGTTTTGAGGTTGTATGCTTGTTCTGAAACTTTGCCCGTGAATTGATTTTTGCTTTGATTCCTATGATTCAGTGAAAATAAATGGATTTTGGGGTGGGGTTTAGGTTCAGTGATGTTTAAGGATGAAATCTGGAGATTTTAGTGGAGTTTTGATGCGTAGGGAGTGAGATAGCATGAACACCTTGCCGGAGAAGACGACCAGAACACTGTTCCGGTCGTCTGAAAGTAATTAGGGCTAATTAATTAGGGTTAGCCAAGTTTGAATGTGAGCCGTCCAAACGCGTGCGTAGTCAACTCCCGCCCCCTGGAATTTGAATCCTGTCCCTTGGATGCGCATACTTTCCCATTTTCAGTTTAAATTCATTTTATTTTTCATCTAATTGCATTTGTTTTCTTCATTTTATTAAAAATAGCAAAACATCTTTAAAAATTCTGAAAATTTTTATGCAAGCTTTTATTAATTTTCAGAAACCAAAAATATTTTTATTTTTATTTTTTGCATTAAAAAATATTTTTAAATCATTTAAAAGTTTATTTTTAATTAATTAATTGGAATTAATTAATTAAAAATACTTTTAGGTATTTAAAAATCACCAAAAAATTCTTGAAACCTTTAAAATCATTTAGAAACATTGTCCAACCCTCAAACCAAATTTCTTTTTTGATCTTGATGTCTTTTGACAATTTTTCATAGAATTAATTTCATTTCAAGGCATTATTTTGATCCAATCTTTGAAAATTCATTTCTGCCTAGTCTTTAAGAGTTGGACTTTGATTATTTTTGCATTGTGTCTTGCATATCATGTAGTTCATAGGATTAAATTGGCATGATTTGATTTTGCATTTTCAATTTGTTTGACATTTTTCTTGACAAGGTACCTTAAAACCCTAGCATTCTTAAGAAATTCATAACCCTCATTAGGTTAAGAGTTAGAACCCCTCCTTTGGGCAGTGAGTTTGTATAGGTTTAGGGTTCCTTTGAATGCATTTTCAATTTTTTATCATGATGTTTGCTTCTGGTTTTGATTTTTGTTTTGTGCATTGATCATAAACCCTAATTTGGGCTTCCTTTTGCATTCATCTTGCATTTGCTTGCATACCTTGACTTGCCATGACATTTTATGCATCCATTTGATTCATTAGACATCTTAAGACATATTAGAATCATGTTTGATCATTGCTTCTTGCATTTGCCATGTTGTATGTCATTTGCATTTCATAACTTTTCATGTATGATCATGGTTCTAAGCATGCTTCTCTTGCATCCATATGTTCATATGATCATCCTCATGCCTTGATTCATGTTTGCATCATCTCATAGCATCATTAGCATCATACTTATGCTTCTGGTTTTGATTTGTATCATGCCATTTCATCTCATTTTGCATTGCATTGCATTTCTTTCACTAACTTTTCAGGTGGTAAGTTACTTTGAGAAGTGAATTTGCCTTCACTTCTCACAATTTATTTTCATCCCTCTTATGCATCATTGCTGAATTTTTGTCTTGTGTTTGAGATTGAGATTGCTCATTCTTCTTCATCTTACTTTCCTCCTTCAAGTGACTTGTCTTCTTAAGTGAAGCAAGTTACTTTGCTTCTCTTGGCTCCTTTCATCTGCTTCCTTCCTGGTGGTTCCTCTGAAGACTTTCTTGCAAACCTCATAAACCATAGGAACAACCAAGCATGACAATAATTAGGGTTTTGATTAGTCCCCCATTAGTTTTACCTTTGTGTCATCTTTTGTGTCTCTCTTCTCATCTCATAATCAGGGACTAAACCCTAAAGGCTTTAAGGCTTTGTGATTAAGCTTATGCCTGCATCCTTCTATTAGGATGAAGTGTATAACTTTAATCCTAAGTGTTAAACCCTTAATGTGTTTAAATCCTTTAATCAATTCACTTAATAATCATCGAGACATCAAGCTTGTAACTTGGGCCTTGCATTAGGGTTCTAATTCTTCCTTAATTGGTTAAGAAGGACTAACCCTAGTGTTAATGGACAAGTCCCCCTAAAGTTGTCTTACAAACCCTAAAACTCACTTCATCATCTTATCATTAACTAAAATCCACTTAATAAAGGCTTTGTTTTGTCATGAGTTTAATCCCTAATCATGGATTAAGTTGAGGAGCTTTCCTCAGCTTAAACATTCTCATCTATTATCCTTCTATTAGGATGGTGTAATGAGTCTGTTTAATCCTTGATTATGGCTTAATTTCATTACTCAACACTAAACAAAAACAACAAAAACATCTAAATAATCACAAGTAGGTTAATGATCTTAATCCTACATCAGGGTGATTAAGTGTGAGAAGCTGACTTCACACTTAAGGTAGTCTCATTACCCCTAATCAGAGGGAAGATGTGATGAGTTTACTAAATCCATTGGTTTAGGCGTAAGCTCATTAATCTATGACAAACTTTCAAAAGCAATAAAAGGCTGAAAACACAAAAACAAACAATAATCGTCTCCTCCGGGATTCTTTCCTCATCTCATTCACTCACAAACGAGAACTAGCTTCTTCCGTCTAATGCAAGACAGTTAGCACTCGAGCCAGACGAGTCATACACTTGATCATAGACAAGCAAGCAGTTCACCAGTCAATTTACCTTTCAGTCTCTTTGGGTCGAACTACGGTGTTCTGACTTCCTCATTGCACGAGAGGATACGTAGGCATAACTCAACAGTTATCGAACAAAAGTCTCTGTATATTCCCCCTCCCTCCAGTATCATTCTTTAGTCTCATAGTCTTGAGCTTCCCATTCTTTCTTACACTGACACTTCACATATTTCCTTTCACATTTCTTTTACACTGACACCTGCACCTCCTTTTCCAGCTCTTTATACACAAATTGCACTGACACTACCCCTTTAAAACACAAATCTTTTAAGCGTGGATCCCGTCGAGTACGACGAACAATCTGGGTGCTAATACCTTCCCAGGTTGTAACCAACCCCTTTCTCAGTCTCTCTGGTTCGCAACCGTCTTATCCATATCTTTCTAGGTCTATGCAGCATTACCTTTCCTCCGGGATAAAAATGCCTAGCTGGCGACTCTTTTCTTTTCCTGTGAGTTCACTCCTGTGTGTTCTCACATCCTCCTCTCGCCGACCGTTCGCGTCTGTACCTTTATCTGAGCAGGTCTCATTTATCGGGAGCGACAGCTTGGCGACTCTGCTGGGGAACCTTATACTATAACCAGGGCTTCTGGTTCTTTTTGTGGGTTCCTCCTAGCGCTTGCTTGATGTGTGTTTGCTGGGGTGTTATGTGTTATTTGTGTTTGTATATTTGTATTTATTTTATTGCTTTATGTACAGTTTGTTTACTGCTTTCTTTACAGCTTTATATACATCATACTGTCATATTGTTCTGGCTGGATCTGGTTTTGTTGCTTTGGTGGGTGGGTGTTCTAATGAGAGTTTAAGGTCCTATACCTGGGACCTGAGTGACACCTAGGCTAGAGTGGTTCATGTTCTTTCCCATTCCATTTCGGTCTGGTGCGGGAATATGAAACACGGTTCAGATATGGGTTTCTTCTTGAGAACTCTATGCTACAGATTTCCTGTAGTGCTAGGGTTATCTGGGAAGCCTGCTAAGTCTGGATGACCTTTATTATGACCTTCAGAAACTGAGGAGAATTAGAGGAGGATCTTTTATGGTTATTGTAAACACTGTACCTCCGGGTTAGAAGTGTTTACACTTCTCATAACTGATCCAAGTCTGAGGATCCTTGTTTTAGAACATCACCTGTGAGGGGGTTGGGCTGTTTACAGGTTTGCAGGTACCTTTGACCTCAGCATACCCTTTTACTTTGTTTGATTAAGAGTACTCCACTTTGGACAGTTCTTGTGATTTAACCCTGGACATGTGACTCTTTATTTGAGTCCCCCACCTTGGTTACTGGACTTATGAACCTCCATCTGGACTTCTTGAACATACATGGACTTATACCAAGGCAGTAATCAGATCCAGCTTGATCACAAACCCTTGCATACCATTTGCATACATCATCATTGCATCATTTAACATTTGCTTATTTGTTTTTCAGGGTATCCATATGATATTTTGGCTTGGTTTTGACCCCTTCATCTGCATAGACCTATCTTCACCGGTATCTGCTTCAGCTATCCTCATCAGCTACCTGCTTCAGTCACCTGCATCACCAGTCTCAGCCTGTCAGTGGTCCATCTTCTAGTATCAGTCATCATCATCAACATCTGTTTCAGCTTTTCTTCAGCAACATGGCACCCAAGAAGAGCAACATCTCATATCATTTCTTTGAGCCTGAGCTGGCTGGCATCAGGAAGGTCCAGGCCCTGATTACTCCAGACCATATACCACTATTCGGAGAACATTATGGAGGCATCCTTGATGTGGTTATGGATTTGGACCCTTCCCAGAGGAGCTTGATTCATACTTGCCTGCAGTTCTATGATCCCCCTCTGAGGTGCTTCACCTTCCAGAATTTTCAGTTGGGACCCTTATTCGAAGAGTATTCATCACTGATTGGTGTGCCTATCAGGGGTGGAGTCCCCTTCAACCCTGAGATGGCTTTTCCTAGTAATGAAGAGGTGGAAAAGGCATTGTATCTGGAACCAGTTCTGATTGAGCAGAACATGACAGCCAAGGCTGGAATCTCTGGTCTACACTTGGATTTCTTGACCTCTCAGGCTATTCTGAAGGCCTCCTTGGGGGAGTGGAAGGCAGTCTGTGCATTATTAGCCCTTAGCATATATGGGGTTATATTATTTGCAGATGAGCCTAAGTTTATTAGCAAGAATGCAATCCATCTTTTCATTCTAAGGAACCCAGTGCCCACCTTACTGGGAGATTTCTACAACTCTGTTCACCAAAGGAATGAAAAGCAAAGGGGAAGATTGGTAAGATGCTGTGCTCCCCTATTCCATACCTGGCTGCTCAAACACCTGCCCAAGACTGATGCATTCTTGAATCCTCACCAACAAAAGAACTGGGCTAGGAGGCTTGTTGCTTTGACCTCAGATGACATCAGGTGGTGCACCCAGAGCACCAAGGGCAGGGACATCATTACTAGTTGTGGGCAGTTCCCCAATGTACCTCTGATAGGACTGAAGGGTTGCATCAACTACAACCCTCTGCTATTCAAAAGACAACTGGGATATGCATTGGTCCACCCTCCTAGAGTACAAGATCTAGCTGAGACCCTTTATTGTGAGATTAAGCCTAATCTGGCTATTGTCAGGCAAGCATCCTGGGCTTGGGACAATGTCCAGACTAAAGGGGTAACCATTCTTGGGAGATGCAACAATGTGGCCTCAGCTCAGTATTATGAGTGGTCTCATGCCAGGGCTCAAATTTCTGGGATGCCCTTCACCATTGAAGATGTACCTGGATCATCCACAGCACCACCTCCAGCCACTGTCAGCCTGGAGGAGTTTGAAAAGCTCAAAGAGAGGAATGAGAATTTGTCTGAAGCCTTGAAGAGAACCCTCTGGGAGAGGAGTGATGGTCGTCTAGACATTGAAAGTTTAGAAAAGCTTAAGGTGGAGCATCTAGCCAGGATTGAAAAGTCAGAGGACTACATTAAGAAGTCAAGGGCTGGAGAACAAATTTTGAAGAATGCCTGCAAAGAGGCCCAGTTCCAGAAAGCTAGGACTGATCTTTATTTGAAGGAGAGCCAAGCTAGGTGGGTCAGGATCACTGAAGCTCGCACTCAGGAGGATAAAAGAACTCAGGATAAGATTGAGCAGTTGGAGGATAATGCAAAGGAGCAGCAGGAAGCCCTGGTAGCAGCCCAGAGGGAGATCTCAGAATTGAAACTCAGAGCTGGTGTGAAGAGGTCAAAGGACCAGGGCAGACACAAGAAGCTAACCACTGCTATCACCACCAGGAATCTTCTCATCAGGAACCTCACAGAGCATCCATCTAATCCTGTGACTGAAGCACTTTTGAAGGAAGTTCAGGAGGATGAGTTTGGTCTTAGTGTCTGACTTTTGCTCGTTGTTGCTTTCATTTCATGTACTTTTCTTTTTCTTATGATTGTATTTTTGCCCCCTCAGAGGGCATATATTGTAAAAAACAAACTATGTATGTTTTTCCATTTGTAATATATTCATTAGTTTGTTTTATCTGAGTTCTTTTTCTCTCAAGCAACATCAAAGCACCTTCCTCAGGGGTCTGGAAAGGTCAAAACCAAATGCCAAGCCGGATACCTTGGAAACAAATAAGCATACTGCATTGCATACTAACTTTTGCTTTGTTTTGTAGGTTTTTGTTTTGTTGTTACTAACTCTGTTGTGATTCAGGAACTATTGCTCGACGTCGGGTGTTCCCACTCAACCGTCCACACAGATATCCTACCCGCAACAACCTTCCGAGTATACAAATGGACCAAGTACAGCAGGACCTTACAGAGGTCAGGACTCAAATGGCCAATGAGAGACTGGAGATGAGAAATCAGATGACCCAGTTTATGGAGGTGATGAATGGATTGGCACAGAGCCAAGAGAGATTAAGGGCATTAGTAGAAAGGCAGACCCAGGAGGAACCCCATCTAGGGACTGGGGGAACAAGCAACAATGAGAGGGTTCAGCCTCATGTTAATCCTCCAGTGTATGGGCCTCACCTTCATCCAGAGATCAACATCCCTGTTAATGTGCAAGGGAATGCCACTGCAGGCAGAGTATTACAGGAAGACCCCCAGGAAGATCAATTAACTGTGATGGGAGTTGGGGATGAAGCCTATGACAGGAGGCTAGATGAAATTGCTGAAAAATTGAGATCCCTGGAGTCTCAGAATTCCTTGGGCTTTGATGTTATGGACATGGGTCTAGTGGATGGGGTAAGGATTCCCCACAAGTTTAAACCTCCGTGCTTCGAGAAGTAAAACGGAACTTCCTGTCCCCGCACCCATTTACAATCCTTTTTGGGGAGGCTGAAGGCATATACCATGGATGAAAAGCTATGGATGTTTTATTTTGAAGATAGCTTAACAGGAGCTTCAAGGGAATGGTACTCTCACCTGACTAGAGCAACCATCAGATGCTGGAAGGACCTAGCTGAGGCCTTTATCAGACAGTACCAGTACAACTTGGATATGGCTCCTAACAGGACCCTCCTGATGGGAATGTCTCAATCATCCAGGGAGAGCTTCCGGGAATACGCCCAGAGGTGGAGACAGCTTGCTGCTGCTGTCCAACCACCCATGTCGGAAAGGGAAATGGCCGACATGTTTATGAACACCCTCCAAGGGACATACATTGACAGGCTAGCTGCCTTTTCTTCCACTAGCTTCGCTGACGTAGTCATAGCTGGGGAAAGAATTGAGAGCCTATTAAAGATGGGCAAGATTTCTGACAATGGTGCGAGCTCGTCCAGCAACCCCAGAAAACCTTTTGTAGGTCCAAGAAGAACCGGTGAGACTAATGCTATTCAGGCCAGCAGGGGCAGACCTCAATATGTTCATAGGTCAGTGGCAGCAGTCACCATTCCCACTCCAATGCCTCAGCAACCAGCATATCAACCACAACAGCAACAAACTCAGTATCCTCCTCAGAGAAACTACAACAACAACAACAACAACAATCAGCAAAGACCATTTCAACAGAGACCATCTCAGGCCAATAGGGTGATTGACCCGATCCCTATGCCTTATGCCGCTTTACTGCCACAGCTCCTGAAGCTCAACCTGGTTGAGTTAAGGACATTGGCACCACCAGATCCTTCCAGTTTGCCAAGAAATTACGACGCCAATGCCAGATGCGCTTTTCATTCCAACGCACCTGGCCACAACACAGAAAAGTGCAGAGCTTTACAAATGAAAGTACAAGACTTGGTAGATTCTAAAGCTCTAAACTTTGCACCCCCGCCAAATGTTAACAAAAACCCCATGCCCAACCATGGAGGGCCCAGAATTAATGCTATTGAGGAAGATATGTCGTCTTTCTTAATAACCAATGTTAGGCAGATCCGGACACCCCTGGTAGAGATTAAAGCTCAACTCCTTGAATGCCAGATATTCCCTGGGTGTGAACTCGGGTGCGGTTATTGCAACATTTCGGTAAATGGATGTGATAACTTGAGAAGCGGCATAGACAGTCTTATCTAGAATGGTCTACTTCAAATCACAACATCAATACCTTCAAATCCGGCAATCTCTCCAACAACAGTTCCAGAGTCTCCTACAACTGCAACAACAATTATTCCAAACAATTCTTCAGTTTCATCAACAATTGCTTCAAATATCACTTCATCAAGTCAGACATCAGCAAACATCTCTTCTACAACGTCAGCACCCCTCTATTCAGAATCTTCTCCTACAACACCAGCAAACATCTCAACAGTCACTATTTATTATGATTCGTCAAGTATTCCTCCGAACAACAATTTTCAACAGCAAACAGTGGCGTCTCCTGCCATATCACCGGTCACTATCTACTATGATCCACATACTATTGCAACACCCTCCACTGCTGCAGTCAGCCCGGTTACCATCACGGTACCTGGGCCCGTTCCATATGAAAGCAGTAATGCCATCCCTTGGCATTACGGCTCAGATCTATACTGTGAAGGGCAGAAAATCACTTTTGAATCATCAACTTCTTCACCACAAATAGACAATGTGGGGGGAGGCGGAGGCTTCACTCGAAGCGGACGTCTTTTTGCCCCACAAATTCCAAGACCCATTGCTGAAGCAGAAGTTGCTGCCAAGGCAAAAGGGAAGAGCATGGTGCAAGAAGAACAAGTTGCTAAAGAAGTTTTAAAGACCCCTTTCGATCAAGAGGTTGATGAATTCATGAGAATCATCGAGAAAAGTGATTACAAAATAGTGGACCAGCTTCACCAGACACCTTCCAAGATCTCCATTTTATCATTGCTAATGTGCTCCGAGGCTCATCGGAACGCACTATTAAAAGTCTTGCACGCAGCTTATGTGCCAGAGGAGATTACCGTCAATCAGTTGGAGGCTGTAGTTGGAAATGTTAACGCTAGTCATGGACTAGGATTTACCAACACTGACTTGACAACGGAAGGCCGCAATCATAACAAGGCTTTGCACATTACCTTAGAGTGTAAGGGTGCAGTTCTTTCTCATGTATTGGTGGACACAGGGTCATCCCTCAATGTCCTACCTAAGAAAGCCCTTGTGAAGCTGGAGTATGAAGGATTGGCATTACGCCCCAGCAACTTGGTAGTAAGAGCCTTTGACGGCTCTAAGAGATCAGTTATGGGAGAGATAGAGTTGCCTATAATGATTGGCCCACAGACTTTCAAAACGACCTTCTTTGTGATGGATATACAGCCTGCCTACAGCTGTCTATTGGGTAGACCATGGATACACGCCGCTGGCACCGTGACATCAACCCTTCACCAGAAGTTAAAATTCGAGTGGGAGGGCCAAGTCGTTACTATTTGTGGAGAGGAAGATATTTTTGTTAGCCATCTGGCTACATACAAATATATTGAGATGGATGGGGAGATCCATGAAACCATGAGCCAGGGATTTGAGGCCCTGAACATTAATGAAGCATCTGCTGTACTTGGGACTTCCATGACATCTTACCAGCAAGCCAGGAAGGTTGTTGAAGAGGGGAATGCTCAAGGCTGGGGCAAGCTGTTGCCTGTGGAAAAGAAAGAGGACAGATTTGGGTTGGGTTACAAACCAACTCAACAAGATCAATCAGAGGCTGCTAAGAAGCCCAGTTTTGTTAGTGGGGGGATGCTCACCCCTGATGCTGTAAACAACCTGGAAGATGAGTCAGAAGATGAGCGCAACCTGGAGAGCTGGATACGTCCAAGGATCCCAGGGAGCCGTATCTCAAACTGGTCTTCCCAGGGAATTATAAGGGTTACTCCTGCAGAGTAATTATTATTTCCAGTATATTTTAAGCATGCATCAAGTCTTGCATCTTGCCCAAGATGACAAGACTCATTTTGTAATCGGGCCATCTGTAATTTTGTGCAAACAGATCAATCAATGAATATCAGACGTCTTTTGCAAATGAGTCTTTTTCTTTTCTGCTCACTGTTTTTCATTTTTCTTTTTGTACAAAAATAAAATGGCAATGTTTTCAAAATGATAAACTTCATTTCACTTTTTCTAAACAAGATTAAAATCAATCACTAAAATGAACAATCTAAACCCTTGCAGAGAGTGCCTTCCAGACTGCACCGACAACAACACAGCTATGGCTTCGTATGACTTTGACAATCCAATCAATCAAGCCGATGAAGGGGTTGAAGAGGATTTTGAGCTTCCTGAAGAGCTAGCCAGGTTGTTAAGGCAAGAGGAGAAGGTTATCACTCGTCATCAGGAGGAGATTGAAACAGTTAATCTTGGTACGGATGAAGACGTGAAAGAGGTTAGGATCGGGGCCTGCCTACAAAACTCAGTGAAAGAACAACTGATTGATTTGCTTCGGGAGTATGCAGATGTGTTTGCCTGGTCTTACCAGGATATGCCAGGGTTGGACACTGATATCGTCATGCACAAGCTACCTTTGAAAGAGGACTGCCCGCCAGTAAAACAGAAGTTGCGCCGTATTCTCCCAGATATGGCAATGAAGATAAAGGAAGAGGTACAAAAGCAGTGGGACGCCGGATTCCTCGCTGTAACTAGCTATCCACCGTGGGTTGATAATATAGTACCTGTGCCTAAGAAAGATGGCAAAGTGAGGATGTGTGTTGACTACCGGGACCTGAACAGAGCCATCCCGAAAGATGATTTCCCATTACCTCACATTGATGTATTGGTTGATAATACGGCTCAGTTCTCGGTGTTCTCCTTCATGGACGGATTTTCAGGGTACAATCAGATCAAAATGTCACCTCAAGACATGGAGAAGACAACTTTCATCACACCCTGGGGCACGTTCTGTTATAAGGTGATGCCATTCGGACTGAAGAATGCAGGTGCAACGTATTAACGGGCTATGGTAACATTATTCCACGATATGATCCATAAAGAAATCGAGTGCTATGTGGATGACATGATTGCCAAGTCCCTCACAGAAGAAGACCACCTGGTAAATCTATTGAAGTTATTCAAGCGCCTGAGGAAGTACCAACTGAAGTTGAACCCCAACAAGTGCACGTTCGGGGTGAGATCTGGTAAGCTGCTGGGATTTATTGTAAGTGAGAAAGGGATTGAAGTTGACCCCGATAAAGTCAAAGCCATTCAAGAAATTCCTGCACCAAAGTCTGAAAAAGAAGTTCGAGGGTTTCTGGGTAGACTGAACTACATTTCGAGGTTCATATCTCACCTTACAGCAACCTGTGAACCCTTGTTCAAACTGTTAAGAAAAGAACAGACGGTCAGGTGGAACGAAGACTGCCAGAGGGCTTTTGACAAGATCAAGGAGTATTTACAAGAGCCTCCAATCCTTATGCCTCCAGTTGAAGGAATACCTCTGATAATGTACTTAACAGTATTAGAAGAGTCAATGGGGTGTGTGCTGGGCCAGCATGACGAGTCTGGCCGAAAATAGTATGCAATATACTACCTGAGCAAAAAGTTTACCGACTGTGAGCAACGTTATTCACTGCTCGAGAAAACTTGTTGTGCTTTAGCGTGGGCTACTCACCGACTGAGACAGTATATGTTGACCCACACCACTTTGTTGATATCTAAAATGGACCCAGTTAAGTACATTTTCGAGAAGCCAGCTCTTACCGGACGGGTCGCAAGATGGCAAATGATCCTCGCAGAATATGACATCCAGTACACATCTCAGAAAGCCATCAAGGGCAGTGTATTGTATGATTATCTTGCTGAGCAACCTATTGATGATTACCAGCCCATGAGATTTGACTTCCCTGATGAAGACATCATGTTCATAAAAGCAAAAGATCATGAAGAGCCTATTCACACTGAAGGGCCTGACCCGGAAGAAGAATGGACTATGATGTTTGATGGGGCTGTTAATATGAATGGTCGGGGTGTTGGTGCAGTGCTCATTACACCTAAGGGAGTCCACCTGCCTTTCTCGGCAAAACTCACCTTTAACTGCACTAACAACGAAGCTGAATACGAAGCTTGCATTATGGGTCTTGAGGAAGCCATTGACCTCAGGATCAAGACTTTGACTGTATTCGGGGATTCAGCTCTGGTAGTTAATCAAACCAACGGCAAATGGTACACCCACCAGGATCATCTGATACCTTATAGGGATTATACACGGAGGTTATTGACTTTCTTCACAACGGTCAAGCTTGAGTATATCCCCCGAGACGAAAATCAGTTTGCAGATGCTCTGGCTACCATTTCATCCATGATCAAAGTTCAAGCTGACTTGAGTATCCTGACTTGACAGACCAGCATATGTATTTGCAGCGGATGTTGTCAAAGATGATAAGCCTTGGTTCCATGACATTAAGCGCTTCTTGGAGGATCAAACGTACCCACCTGGGGCATCTTCCAATGATAAGAAGACATTAAGAAGGCTAGCTGGTAGTTTCTTCCTGAATACTGATGGTTCCCTGTACAAAAGGAACTTTGATATGGTACTCCTCAGATGCGTTGATAGAACAGAAGCAGACTTGTTGATGCACGAGGTGCACGAAGGATCCTTTGGTACCCATGCAGGAGGGCATGCCATGGCTAAGAAATTGCTAAGATCAGGCTATTACTGGATCACAATGGATGCCGAATGTTGTGCATATGCCAGAAAATGCCATAAATGCCAGATTTATGCCGATAAGGTGCATGTGCCTCCCAATCCTCTGAACGTGATGTCTTCACCCTGGCCCTTCGATATGTGGGGCATTGACATGATTGGCAAGATTGAGCCGACCGCGTCAAACGGCCACAGATTCATCTTGGTAGCCATTGACTATTTTACCAAGTGGGTTGAAGCAGCTTCCTATGCAAATGTTACAAGGCAAGTGGTAGCCCGATTTCTGAAGAGAGACATCATTTGCCGATACGGAGTTCCCGAGCGAATCATTACTGATAATGGTTCCAACTTAAACAACAAAATGATGGCGGAGCTATGCCGGGACTTCAAGATCCAACACCACAATTCTTCTCCTTACAGGCCAAAGATGAACGGCGCTGTTGAGGCAGCTAATAAGAATATCAAGAAGATTGTGCAGAAGATGGTAGTCACCTACAAAGAATGGCATGAGATGTTACCATTTGCCTTGCATGGGTACCGCGTGTCAATCAGAACATCCACTGGGGCAACACCTTATCCGCTTGTGTATGTGTCGCTCCCGATAAGTGAAACTGGGTCAAATAAGGGTACAGACGCGAACGGTCGGCGAAGGGAACAGTGAGAACACACAGCCGTGAACTCACTGGAGACGAATAGAGTCGCCAGCTAGGCATTTTTATCCCGGAGGAAAGGCAATGCTGCATAGACCTAGAAAAAGATGGATAAGACGGTTGCGAACCAGAGAGACTGAGAAAGGGGGTTGGTTATAACCTGGGAAGGTATTAGCACCCAGATTGTCCGCCGTACTCGACGGGATCCACGCTTAAAAGATTTGTGCTATAAAGGGGTAGTGTCAGTGCAATCTGTGTATAGAATAGCTGGAAAAGAAAGTAGAGGTGTCAGTGTAAGAGAAAGTGAAGTGTATAATGATGTGTCAGTGTAAGGAAGAGAATGAATTGCTCATGATAATGAGGCTAAAGAATAAAGCTAGAAAGAGGGGGAATGTACAGAGACTTTTGTTCGATAACTGTTAAGTTATGCCTACGTATCCTCTCGTGCAATGAGGAAGTCAGAACACCGTAGTTCGACCCAAAGAGACTGAAGGATGAATTGACTTGTGAACTGCTTACTTGTCTATGCTCAAGTGTATGACCTGTCTGGCTCAGGTGCAAACTGTCTTGCATTAGACGGAAGAAGCGAGCTCTCGTTTGTGAGTGAATGAGATGAGAAAAGAATCCCGGAGGAGACGATTATTGTTTGTTTTTGTGTTTTCAGTCTTTTATTGTTTTTGGATTTTGTCATAAGTTAATGAGCTTAAGTCTAAACCAATGGATTTAGTAAACTCATCACATCTTCCCTCTGATTAGGGGTAATGAGGATACCTTAAGTGTGAAGTCAGATTCTCACACTTAATCACCTTTGGTGCAGGATTAAGATCATTAACCTACTTGTGATTATTTAGATGTTTTTGTGGTTTTTGTTTAGTGTTGAGTAATGAGATTAAGCCATAATCAAGGATTAAACAGGCTCATTACACCATCCTAATAGAAGGATAATAGATGAGAATGTTTAAGCTGAGGAAAGCTCCTCAACTTAATCCATGATTAGGGATTAAGCTCATGACAAAACAAGCCTTGATTAAGTGGATTTTATTGAATGATATGATGATGAAATGTGTTTTATGATTTTTAAGACAACTTGAGGGGGACTTGTCCATTAACACTAGGGTTAGTCCTTTTTAACCAATTAAGGAAGAATTAGAACCCTAATGCAAGGCCCAAGTTACAAGTGTGATGTCTCGATGATTATTAGATGGATTGATTAAAGGATTTAAACACATGAAGGGTTTAACACTTAGGATTAAAGTTATACACTCCATCCTAAGAGAAGGATGCAGGCATAAGCTTAATCACAAAGCCTTAAAGCCTTTAGGGTTTAGTCCCTGATTATAGGATGAGAAGAGAAGACTCAAAGAGACACAAAGGTAAAACTATGAGGGGAGACTAATCAAAACCCTAATCCATTGTCATGCTTGGTTGTTCCTAAGGTTTGTGAGGTTTAAACAAGAACAATCTTCAAAGGAGCCACCAGGAAGCAGATGAACAAGATCAAGAGGAGCAAAGTGACTTGCTTCATTCAAGAAGTCAAGTCACTTGAAGAAAGAAAGTGGGGGGAACAAGAATGAGCAAGCTCAAACTCAAACACAAGCATAAATGCAGCAATGGATGCAAGGGAGATGAAAAGAAAAGTTATGAGAAGTGAAGGCAAATTCACTTCTCAAGTTTACTTACCACCTGAAATGTTAGAAAGAAATGCAATGCAATGTTAAATGAAATGAAATGACATGATGCTAAACAAAACCAGAAGCATGTTGATGATGATAATGATGCTACAAGATGATATAAACATGAGGCAGCACATGGAAATGTTCATACAAGATCATGGATGCAGATGATGCAAGTTAAGGAGCATGGGTACACATGAAAAGTTATGAAACATACAAGACAAATGACATGGCAAATATGTGATGCAATGATCAAACATGCTTCCTACATGTCTTAAGATGTCAAATGAAACACAAGCATGCATAAAATGCAAAGACAAGTCATGTTATGCAAGAGAATGCAAGAAGGATGCAAATGAAAGCCCAAATTAGGGTTTATGGATCAAACAACAAACAAAAACCAAAAACAGAAGCAAACCCTAAGATGAAAAATGGAAAATGCCACCCAAAGAAAACCCTAAACCTATACTAAACCAAGGTCCAAAGGGGAGGTCTCAACTCTCAACCAATCTCAAGATATGAATTTTCTAAGTTATTAGGGTTTTTTAGGGTTCTTAACAAAAGAAATGCCAAACAATTGGAAAATGCAAGATCAAATCATGGCCATTTTATCCTAGAAACTACATGCAAAACATAAGACAATGCAAGAAGAACCAATGTCCAACTCTTCTCAAATAGGCAGAAATGAATTTTTGAACCCATGATCAAAATAATGCATAAAACATGATTTAATTCCATGAAAAATTCTTAAAATGTGTCAAGATCAAAAAAGAAATTTGGTTTGAAGGTTGGACAATGTTTCTAAATGCCTTAGAACATTTCATGAATTTTTTTGTAATTTTTAAATACATAAAAGTATTTTTAATTAATTAATTCCCATTAATCAATTAAAAATAATCTTTTAAATATTTAAAAATACTTTTTTGATGATAAAAAATAAAATAAAAATATTTTTGTGTCATAAAAATTAATAAAACTTTTAGGAAAAAGTTTCATAATTTTTAGGAATTTTTAACTATTTTTAATAAATTATGCAAGTAAAAAGAAAAGAAAATGAATAAAAATTAAATAAAATAGGAAGTAATCAGGATGGAGGGCCAGGATGGGCTTTGAATTCAAACTGGTTGACCAGCGCGCAAATGAAGGGTGTGGATTGCATCTGATTTAATTATCCTAATTAAAAATTAATTAAACTAATGAGAGAGATTAGGGCTAAGCAGATTGATCTGGGCCATCCAAACTGGAGGGAAGTCAACAGGTCAAAGGGGATCTACGCTCCACATTCAAATGCCCTTAATGACTGTAATTAGGGCTAAATGACTTTCAGGCCGCCGGAGAAGACTTCCGGTCGTCTTCTCCGGCCAGCCAAAACCCTAGATTCTTCTATAGGTCACCAAATCACAAATTTCTTCCATCAAACTGACTCTCTCATCAATCTAAACCTAAACCCTAGGCCTAAATTCATTTATTTTCATCCATGAGCATGAATCGAAACAAAAGATAAAACACGGGCAAATGTTCAGGAACTCCATACATGCTGGTTTCTACACTATTTTCAAAAGCAAGCATACATTCATGATCAGGGGAACACAAGGCATCATAAAAGAACTAAAAAATCAGTTTCTGGGAAAAATGTTCATGAAGCTCACCTGAGATGCAGCTTCTCTGTTTATGAACTCTCTGGACTTTTTTCTTGCACAGGCTTGCTCCCTTGAACCTCCTGAGGGCAAAATGAGACTCAAAATGCTTGGAGAGTGGCTGGCTTGAAAGATCCAACTCTGGTGTAGCAGAAATGGGGATCTGTGTACAGGCAGCTTTAGACCAAAGTGAAGGGTGGTTTTGACTTCTTGTGGTATGCTTGACTTGTTGGTGAAGAAAGGTGAGGTGTTTGATGGCTGGATGAAGGGATTCGATGAGTTCTGGTTTGGAAGGTGAGAAATGGTGAAGCTCAGGTCAGGCTTGTTTCAGGCTTGAGCTTTGGTGGTTTGAGGTCTATGAAGTGTGGTGAGTTGAATGGTGAAGATGGTTTTTGTGTTTGCAAGCTGTGGAGGCAGATTCGAAGCAACTTGCAAGATGAGGTGATTTTGTGAATGTGTGTGTATGAGATGTTTCAGCCTTGCCTTGTACATGAAATGGCTTGCACTTTGTCCACATAACTCTCTCTCATTGGTCAGGTGATTGGACATGTGCTTTATTGATTGGTAAGTCACCTTTTGCAAAAAGTCAAAAATTGTGTAAGGAAGGTATGGCTCATGATCTAGGCTAGTACAAGGCTGGTTCTGGTGCAGCATGGTGTGTGTGTGAAACTAGCTTGGTTCAACAGCCAATGCATCAAGTGGTAGAAGTGTCATGAGTGTTTTTGCAAGTTGTTGCCTTTTTGTACTTCATGAAAGAAAGCCTTGTTACATGAACCATGAACATGTGATTTTGGCTCAATTCTGATTTTCATGACTTAGAGAATGTTAGTGTGTTGGTTTGAAATGAATTGGAAGTTAAAAAATGCATTGGTTCATGATTTTGCAAAATTTCCATTTGAGGCATGCCTTGAAAATCAATGATTTTGGCCAACTTTGCCACACCATAACTTTTGATCCAAGAAGAGTTTGATCATGTTCTTGTACTTTTTGAAAAGGGGAAGATGAGATCTACAACTTTCATGACCAAAGTTTTTCCATTTGAAGCTTTTTTGGATCAATAATCAAGGCTTGAAAAATGACCTAAAATGAAGCATTCTTGAAAAGTCAACTATGCCCAAAAAGTCAACATTTGCAAAACTTCCAAATTCTTGATTTTTATGAACTTCAACCTTCTTCCATGATCAAATAAAGATCATATACACTCAAAATGATGAAGATCACCCATTGGTTGGGTCATTGGGGGCCTCAGATGCCCTGATTTTACACTGACTTGTCTGAAAAGTCAACCCTTGATCAGATGACTTCCCCATGGAATTTCTTCATGAAAATTGATATGCATACTCCCTATACCATATAGAGACCAATGGAAACAAGAATGACCAAAAAAATTGGAGTTATAGCCTCTGAAACCAAAACCCTAATTTTGGGTCAACTGTGCAGTCAAACTTGGCTCTGCATCCATTCAAAACCCAGTTCTTGTGATTCTTTTGAAATATTGACTTTGAGAGGATGTAATATGAAAGATGAACACACATGGATCCCTTTGAAGTGATTGGTGGCCTTTGGAGTGGCTCAAGAAGCTCTTGGATTGCTCAGATCACAAACCCTAGGTGCAGATGCCTTAGAAACTATGCAGTGAATCAAAAATGAGGTATGAGATGATATGATTGTGTTTATGCATATGAGAATGATCACAAGCCATGGTGAAATGAGTGAGGGAAAATTTGGGGTGCTTACAGCTTCCCCTATTCAAACATGAGTTAGCTGTGCAGGTTGTAAGCAACGGCTTAACAGGCAAACAAGATAACTTGTGGTTGAATACCAAAGACAGTCCAAAATTTGCACTCACAGAATGAAGAAGAAAAGGGATATAGATTGTAAAGGAAAATAAAGTATATTGTAAAGTGTGGACGACGGAGGACGACCGTCGAGCAGAGGACGACTGCTGGGTAAAGTGTGTGAAAATAAAGCAATGACGGGGACAGCCGACATGCTGGGGATGGAAGGTAAAGCTAAGGCGGGGACGGCCGACTAGCTGGGGAAAATAAAATCATGATGGGGACGGCCATCTGTAAAATCCTCTGGGAGTTAATGAATCATGACGGGGACGGCCATCAAGTTCATAAAGCAAAGTAACCAACGATGGGGACGGCCATCGGGCTAAAAAGGAAAAGGGACCACGACGGGGACGGCCATCGGGTTAAAGAATAAATGAAATAAACAGATGATGGGGTACGGCCATCAAAGGTGAAGGACGATCACCTAGCAGGGGACGGCTGCTCTGTTGGGAATAAAAGAAATATGATGGGGACGGCCATCAAAGGTGGAGGACGACCACCTGGCAGGGTACGGCTGCCGAAAATATCGCGACATAGGACGAATGCCGGATAAAAGGTCAACGATGGGGACGGCCATCGGACGAGCATGATGGAGGACGACCATCAAGAAGTGGAGGACGACCACTCAGCAGGGTACGGCTGCTCTCAAGGTTTATCATAACACAGGACGAGTGTCAGATAACCAAAAATCACCAATGGGGACGGCCATTGGATAAAGTGATGAAGGACGATCATCAAAAGGTGGAGGACGACCACCTAGCAGGGGACGGCTGCTAAAAACAACGATAGGGACGGCCATCGGATGAGCATGATGGAGGACGACCATCAAGAAGTGGAGGACGACCACTCAGCAGGGTACGGCTGCTCTCAGGGTTATCATGACACAGGACGAGTGTCAGATAAAAAGAAAGTTGATTGTTGGTAATCTACTGGGGATATAGGGAACACAGACGAGTGCTCACAACCAAGAAGGGAAAGTATAAGTGTTTGGTATTGTGTATAGGTTAAAGATGCGGACGAGCATCCTTAGACTATGATACGGACGAGTATCATGTAGAAACAAATACGGACACGTGTTCAGGGATGATGATACGGACGAGTACCATTTGGTTAACAAAGAACACGGACGAGTGTTGCATCTGAAGGGACTCTTCTGGGGAATAATAGACACGGACGGGTGTCTATATTCAAGAAGACATAAGTGTTTGACACGGTGTATGGATTAAAGATGCAGACGAGCATCCTTAAGACTATGATACGGACGAGTATCATGTAGAAACAAACATTAGACGCAATGTTCTGAGATGATGATACGGACGAGTACCAACTGGTTAACAAAGCACAAGGACTATTGTTGAATCTGTGGGGATATAAATGGTGTATACGAGATACGGACGAGTATCTGTATAAGTATAATATGAGTAGTGAGTATATATAGACGAGTGTTTATCTGCTGGGGAAGGTGACACGGACGAGTGCCAAAAAAGAAAAGTGTAATATGAAACAAGTATCTGCTATACAGAGTCTAGACGACTGCGCTGGGGATATGACACGAACGGGTGCCAAGAAAGTGTATATATAGGTATGTGTGGATGCAAAGAGGATGTCTTTGGCTTTCTGCTGGTAATATGACACGGACGGGTGTCATGAAGTATCTGTAACACAGGTGATTTGGTTATAAAGAGTGTCCCAGCGATTTTACTGGGGAGTGATGATACGGACGTGTATCAAAGGGTGTATATGGTGGTATTTGTGAATATGAGGCAACTGTTTTTTGCTGGGACTCTGGTGAGGATTTCTGTACAATGATGATGAACGGTTATTATTCACAAGTGTTAATTCAGAACATGACTTATGATTATGCTATGCGTTTGATTTTTGCCGTAAGGCTCCGTATTAGACGGAATGCTACGCTCTGAGGGGAAATATGATGTAAATGCTATGATTATGCAAGGATATCAAGCCGAGATGCGGATCCCGTTGCGGCGAAGATCTCTGGCTGATCTGCTTTGAAAAGGGCCCCCCAGCTGGGGATGAGATCATTGATAGATCTGGTGAGATGTATTCATTTGGGGATATAGGTCACTGGTTGACATATCTTTATAATACGGGACCCAGCTGGGGTTTGTAGAAGCTTTCTTCACTCTGTGGTGATCCTCTCCTGCGTTGCTCTTCTGGATAGAGGCCGGGGATTCTGTGGGGAGATGGTTCCCTGACTTTTGCACTCAGCTGAGGATGAAATGGCAACTCGGCTGGGGAATTGTGGGAGGTAACTCAGCCGGGGATAGCAACAAGAGGCAACTCAGCTGGGGATAGAGCATTTCAGATGCTGAGATTGAGTGTATGTTGATTTGGTAACTTTGCTGGGGAAGTGGGCACCTTCCAGCGCCACGGGGAAGATAGACCGAGTTGATAATGATTCGCTAGCTTGCTGAGACGTAACTCGCATGCCCCAGGTTGCGTTCTGGATACCTGCAATCCTGCAAAGATAAGGAGACGCACAAAAGGTCCCGAGGTATCCTTTACTGGATTCCGTCATAGGAGTCAAACATTCTCAAGAGTAAGTATATTCCCTGCAAGCATGTGTTTCTATTTTTAGTGACAATCATCTGTACTCTTATGCAATCAGTTTTTTTTCTTTTTTAAGATATCAGACATTATTTGCAAAAAAATGAAAATGTGCAAAACAAGACATGACTGAAAATCTGATTTTATTAATTCATGTGCCCTGAATTGGCAAGATACAGTCAAAGAAACACATCTCCTGAAATGAGGAGATTGTTATAAATTGAGAAACAAAATGCTGGCAGTGTTGACGACGCTTTACGGAGCTTCCTCTTCGGCTATGACTCGTATGACAATGACGTTCTCCTCGTCTTGCTTTTTGAAGAAAGTTGATTCTGATTGAAGCTTGATCCTTTGGAGTTTTAACCAAGTTGCTGACAATACAGACGAATTCAGAATGCAGTTGTTCGCTTATTCCCTTATTTTGCATGGATCGCCCTTTCGGGTTTTCAATCCATCGGGATACCCATTTTTGCCTGAGCTGTCCAATGCGGCTTTTCAACTCAGCGGGTGTACATTTTTGTTTATTTTCCCTTATTTTTGCCCGAGTATTTTATTCTGTTTTTGACTCGCCGGGATGCCCTATTTTTGCCTGGACTTACATTCTGTTTTTATGTCCAGCGGGTCATTTTATGCGAAGTATTTTTTAACTGCATCTGAATTCACAGGGGATGGAAAATCTTCACCATCCATGGTGCTGAGCATCAGTGCTCCACCGGAGAAAACTTTCTTTACCACAAATGGTCCTTCGTAGTTTGGAATCCATTTGCCCCTGTGGTCTGTATGAGGAGGGAGGATTCTTTTCAGCACAAGATCTCCCCCTTGGTACTCTCGGTGCCTGACTTTCTGATCGAAGGCTTTTTTCATTCTCTTCTGATACAATTGTCCATGACAGATTGCAGCCAATCTCTTCTCTTCAATCAGACTCAGTTGCTCGTATCGGGCTCGAACCCATTCTGCTTCGTTCAGCTTAACATCCATCAATACCCGCAAAGAGGGTAATTCAACTTCAACTGGTAGGACCGCTTCCATACCATACACAAGCTGATACGGTGTTGCCCCAGTGGATGTCCTGATTGATGTGCGATACCCATGCAAGGCGAATGGTAGCATTTCATGCCAGTCTTTGTAGGTGACTACCATCTTCTGCACAATCTTCTTGATATTCTTATTTACTGCCTCAACAGCACCATTCATCTTTGGTCTGTAAGGAGAAGAATTGTGATGTTGGATCTGGAAGTCCCGGCACAGCTCTGCCATCATTTTGTTGTTTAGATTGGAACCATTATCAGTAATGATTCGCTCGGGAACTCCATATCGACAGATGATATCTCTTTTCAGAAATCTGGCTACCACTTGTCTTGTGACGTTTGCATATGAGGCTGCTTCAACCCACTTAGTGAAATAGTCAATGGCGACCAGGATGAATCTGTGACCATTTGAAGCAGTTGGCTCGATCTTGCCAATCATATCAATGCCCCACATGGCAAAGGGCCAGGGTGAAGACATCACATTCAATGGATTGGGAGGCACATGCACCTTGTCTGCATAGATCTGGCACTTGTGGCATTTTCGGGCGTAGGCACAACAGTCGGCATCCATTGTGATCCAGTAATAGCCTGATCTTAGCAATTTCTTAGCCATTGCATGTCCTCCGGCATGGGTACCAAAGGAGCCTTCGTGCACTTCATGCATCAATAAATCTGCTTCCGTCTTGTCAACACATCTGAGGAGTACCATATCAAAGTTCCTCTTGTATAAAGATCCATCAGTGTTCAGAAAGAAACTTCCAGCAAGCCTTCTCAAAGTCTTCTTATCATTGGAAGATGCCCCAGATGGGTATGTTTGATCCTCCAAGAAGCACTTAATGTCATGGAACCAAGGCTTATCATCTTCAACAACATCTGCCGCGAACACATATGCTGGTCTGTCAAGTCTGGACACTGGAATCTGAGGTACAAAGTTAGCAGCTTGAACTTTGATCATGGACGAAATGGTAGCAAGAGCATCTGCAAACTGATTCTCGTCCCGAGGGATATACTCAAGCTTGACTGTTGTGAAGAAAGTCAATAACCTTCTTGTATAATCCCTGTAAGGTATCAGATGATCCTGGTGTGTATACCATTTCCCATTGGTCTGATTGATTACCAAAGCTGAATCCCCGAATACGGTCAATGTCTTGATCCTGAGGTTAATGGCTTCCTCAAGGCCCATAATGCAAGCTTCGTACTCAGCTTCGTTGTTAGTGCAGTTGAAAGTGAGTTTTGCCGAGAAAGGCATGTGAACTCCTTTGGGTGTAATAAGGACTGCACCAACACCACGGCCATTCATGTTAACAGCCCCATCGAACATCATAATCCATTCTTCCTCCGGGTCAGGCCCTTCAGTGTGAATAGGCTCTTCATGATCTTTTGATTTAATGAACATGATGTCTTCATCAGGGAAGTCAAACCTCATAGGCTGGTAATCATCGATGGGTTGCTCAGCAAGATATTCAGACAATACACTGCCTTTGATGGCTTTCTGAGATGTGTATTGGATGTCATACTCTGTAAGGATCATTTGCCATCTTGCAACCCGTCCGGTAAGCGCTGGCTTCTCAAATATGTACTTGACTGGGTCCATCTTCGAGATCAATAAAGTAGTGTGGGTCAACATATACTGTCTCAGTCGGCGAGCAGCCCACGCTAAAGCACAACAAGTTTTCTCGAGCAGTGAATAACGTTGTTCACAGTCGGTAAACTTTTTGCTTAGGTAGTATATTGCATACTCTTTTCGACCAGACTCGTCATGCTGGCCCAGCACACACCCCATCGACTCTTCTAATACTGTCAAGTACATAATCAGAGGTCTTCCTTCGACTGGCGGCATAAGGATTGGAGGTTCCTGCAGATACTCCTTGATCTTGTCAAGAGCCTTCTGGAAATCTTCATTCCACCTGACCGTCTGTTCTTTTCTTAACAGCTTGAACAAGGGTTCGCAGGTTGCTGTGAGGTGAGATATGAACCGTGAAATGTAGTTCAATCGTCCTAAGAACCCTCGAACTTCTTTCTCAGTCTTTGGTGCAGGCATCTCTTGGATGGCTTTGACTTTATCAGGGTCAACTTCAATCCCTTTCTCGCTTACAATAAAGCCCAGCAGCTTACCAGATCTCACCCCAAATGTGCATTTGTTGGGGTTCAACTTCAGTTGGTACTTTCTCAGACGCTTGAACAACTTGAGAAGATTCACTAGATGGTCTTCTTCCGTGAGGGACTTGGCGATCATGTCATCCACATAACATTCTATTTCTTTGTGGATCATATCGTGGAATAATGTTACCATAGCCCGTTGATACGTTGCACCGGCATTCTTGAGCCCAAATGGCATTACCTTGTAGCAGAACGTGCCCCAGGGTGTGATGAATGTTGTCTTCTCCATGTCTTCAGGTGACATTTTAATCTGGTTATATCCTGAAAATCCATCCATGAAGGAGAATACCGAGAACTGAGCCGTGTTATCAACCAATACATCAATGTGAGGTAATGGGAAATCATCCTTCGGGCTGGCTCTGTTCAGATCCCGGTAGTCAACACACATTCTTACCTTTCCGTCTTTCTTAGGCACAGGTACTATGTTAGCAACCCACGGCGGATAGCTAGTTACAGCAAGGAACCCGGCATCCCATTGCTTTTGTACCTCCTCCTTGATTTTCATAGCCATGTCGGGACGAGTTCGGCGCAGTTTCTGTTTGACCGGTGGGCATTCTTCTCTTAGAGGCAGCTTGTGCACCACAATATCGGTATCCAACCCTGGCATGTCTTGGTACGACCAAGCAAACACATCTACATACTCTTGAAGCAGGTCAACCAGTTGCCTCTTCACTGAGTCTTGCAGGCAGGCCCCGATTTTAACCTCTTTCACGTCTTCCTCTGTACCAAGGTTAATCACTTCAACTTCCTCCTGGTGAGGGGTAATAACCTTTTCCTCTTGTCTTAACAACCTGGCCAGCTCTTCAGGAAGCTCATATTCTTCTTCAACCCCTTCATCAGCTTGATTGATCGGATTGTCAAAGTCATACGATGTCATAGCCGTGCTGTTGTCAGTGCTGTCTGGGAGGCACTCTCTGCAAGGGTTAAGTTGTTCATTTTAGTGATCTGATTTTAGTCTTATTTAGAAAAGTGAAATGAAGTTGTCATTTTGAAAACACCGCCATTTATTTTTTGTACAAAAAGAAAAAAATGGAAAAACAGTGAACGAAAAGAAAAAAGACTCGTTTGCAAAAAGATGTCTGATATTTCATTAATTGATCTTGTTTGCACAAAAAGTACAGATGGCCCGATTACAAAATGAGTCTTGTCATCTTGGGCAAGATGCAAGACTTTGATGCATGCTTATAAAATACAGGAAATAATAATTACTCTGATCGAGTAACTCTTATAATTTCCTGGGAAGACCAGTTCGAGACGCTGCTCCCCGGGATCTTTGGACGAATCCAGCTTTCCAGGTTGCGTTCTTCTTCCAGCTCGTCTTCCAGACAGTTGATAGCATCGGGGGTAAGCATCCCCCCACTGACAAAACCAGGCTCTCCAGCAGCCTTTGCTTGATGTTGAGTTGGTCTGTAACCCAACCCAAATTTGTCTTTCTTCTCCTCCACAGCTAAAACTTTGCCCCAGCCTAGGGCGGTTCCTTCCTCAACAACCTTCCGGGCTTGTTGGTATGATGACATGGAGATCCCAGATACAGCAGATGCTTCATTGACATTCAAGGCTTCAAAACCTTGGCTCATTGTTTCATGGATTTCTCCATCCATCTCAATATACTTATAAGTAGCCAGATGGCTAACAAATATATCCTCCTCCCCGCAAATTGTAACAACTTGGCCTTCCCATTCATATTTTAACTTTTGGTGAAGGGTAGACGTTATTGCGCCGGCGGCGTGAATCCAGGGTCTACCCAACAAACAGCTGTAGGCGGGCTGAATGTCCATCACATAAAAGATAGTTTTAAAGGTCTGTGGGCCAATTGTCACAGGCAGCTCGATCTCTCCCATAACCGATCTCTTTGAGCCATCAAAAGCTCTTACCACCAGGTTGCTGGGTCTCAATGCCAATCCATCATATTCAAGCTTCACCAGAGCCTTCTTTGGTAAGACATTCAGGGATGAACCTGTGTCTACCAGCACATGAGAAAGGACAGCTCCTTTGCATTCCATGGTTATGTGCAAGGCTTTGTTGTGGTTGCGGCCATCCGCTGTCAAGTCAGTATTGGTGAACCCTAGCCCATTGCTAGCAGTAACATTCCCAACTACGGTCTCCAACTGGTTGACAGTGATCTCTTCAGGCACGTAAGCTGCGTGCAAGACTTTGAGTAATGCATTCCGATGAGCTTCGGAACACATCAGCAGTGAGAGGATGGAGATCTTGGATGGCGTCTGGTGAAGTTGATCCACAATTTTGTAATCACTCTTTTTGATGATTCTCATAAACTCTTCAACTTCTTGATCGAACGGTGTCTTCAAGGCTTCTTTAACAGCTTGATCTTCCTGCACAGGGCTCTTTCCTTTTGCCTTAGCAGCAGCTTCCGCTTCGGCTGTAGGCTTTTGAATTTGTGGGGCGAAGAGACGTCCGCTTCGGGTGAAGCCTCCGCCTCCCCCCACATTGTCAATTTGTGGTGCAGGTGTTGATGCTTCCAGAGTGATTCTTTTTCCCTCGCAGTACACGTCTGAGCCATAGTGCCAAGGGATGGCCCTATTGCTTTCATATGGTACTGGTCCAGGCACCGTGACAGTGACTGGACTGATTGTTGCTGCTGAAGGGACTGTAATTGTTTGTGGATCATAAAAGATTGTAACCGGTGCTCTGGTAGGAGCAGCACCTTCTGAATGGTAGGCAGAGTTATTCTCAGGGTCATAAAATATTGTGACAGTAGAGACATCTTCATGATTTGTTGCTGGAGTTGTAGGAGATATTGTCGGAAGAAATGATGTTGTCGTTGTAGGAGTCTCGAAGTGGAGTGAAGCTGAAGTTGTAGCAGGAAGATTTGTTGTAAACTGATCAGTTGAGATGATGGATGACGTACTTGTTGATGAAACCGAAGAATTGTCAGGAACAATAGTTGCTGCAGTTGTAGGAGGTTCTGAAACCGTTGCTGATGATATTGTTGGATTCGTTGGAAATGATGTGGTGATCTGAAGTTGGCCACTCCGAATAAGGCTATCTATGCCATTCCTCAAATTATCGCACCCATTTACAGAGATATTGCAGTAAGCACAACCCAATTCACACCCTGGGAACATCTGATATTCCAAGAGCTGAGCCTTGATTTCTACCAATGGTGTCCTGATCTGTCCCACACTGGTTATTAAATAAGACGGTTTGTCTTCTTCAATAGCGTTAATTCTAGGACCACCGTGATTTGGCATCGGGTTTTTATTGACATTGGGCGGTGGTGCGAAATTCAGAGCCTTGGAGTCTACCAGGTCTTGTACCTTCATATGCAGAGCCCTGCATTTTTCTGTACTGTGACCAGGTGCGTTTGAATGAAAAGCACACCTAGCATTGGAGTCATAGTTCCTTGGTAGACTGTTGGGATCCGGAGGTGCCAACGTTCTTAGCTCAACCAGGTTGAGTTTCAGAAGCTGTGGCAGCAATGTAGCATATGGCATCGGGATCTGATCGATCACTCTGTTAGCTTGAGATGGCCTCTGCTGGAATGGCCTTTGTTGACTGTTGTTGTTGGTGTTGCTGTTGTTGTAATTTCTTGGAGGATACTGATTTTGCTGATGGTACTGCGGTTGTGGCTGATAGTTTTGCTGAGGAGGTTGATAGACCGGCTGAGGGTGAGCTGGAGCAGGAATGGTGACTGCTGCTATCGACCTTTGAGCATATTGGGGCCTGCCCCTGTTTGAATGGATGGCATTGGTCTCGCCAGTTCTTCTTGGGCCTGCAAAAGGCTTTCTTGTACTACTGGATGAACTTGCACCGTTGTCTGAGATCTTTCCCATTTTTAACAAGCTTTCAATTCTCTCCCCGGCTATGACAACATCGGCAAAGCTAGTGGAAGAGAAAGCAGCCAACCTGTCAATATATGTTCCCTGAAGGGTGTTCATGAACATATCTGCCATTTCCCGTTCAGACATAGGTGGTTGAACAGCAGCAGCCAGTTGCCTCCATCTCTGGGAATATTCTCGGAAACTCTCCCTTGAAGACTGTGACATTCCCATTAGGAGGGTCCTGTTGGGTGCCATGTCGAGATTATACTGATACTGTCTGATGAAGGCCTCTGCCAGGTCCTTCCAGCATCTAATAGTTGCCCTTGTCAAGTGAGAGTACCATTCTCTCGACGCTCCAGTTAAGCTGTCTTCAAAATAGAACATCCAAAGCTTCTCATCCATTGTATAGGCCTTCAGCCTTCCCAGAAATGACTGTAAGTGAGTCCGGGGGCATGAAGTCCCTATTATACTTTTCGAAACAAGGAGGCTTGAACTTATGGGGGATCCTGACCCCGTCTACCAAACCCATGTCCATAACGTCGAAGCCCAAAGAGTTTTGAGATTCTAAGGACCTCAACTTCTCAGCTATTTCATCCAATCTTCTATCATAAGCCTCTTCCCCAGCACCCATTACTGTGAACTGGTCTTCTTGAGGTTCTTCCTGTAGTACCCTCCCTGCTGTGGCAGTCCCTTGTATATTGACAGGGATGTTGGCCTCTGGATGGAGATGGGGTCCAAAAACTGGGGGATTGACATGAGGTTGGACCCTCTCGTTGTTACTTGTGCCAGCAGTTCCCACATGGGGCTCCTCTTGATTCCTCCCTTCCACCAAAGCTCTGAGCCTCTCCTGGCTTTGAGCTAAATTGTTCATTACTTCCATGAACTGTGTTATCTGAGTTCTCATCTCCAACCTTTCGTTGGCCATCTGGTTTCTGACCTCCGTAAGGTCCTGCTGCATCTGATCCATTTGAATTCCCGGAAGGTTGTTTCAGGTTGGATAACGGTGCGGACGGTTGAGGGGAAATACCCGGCGCCTAGCAATAGTTCCTGAACATCACAACAAAGGTTAGTGGCAAGAAAACAAAAACCTACAAAACAAACAAAAGGTTAGCATGCAATGCAGTTATGCTTATTTGTTCTCAAGGTATCCGGTTTGGCCTTCAGTTTTGACCCTTCCAGACCCTCGGAAATGCTGTTGAATGTTGCTTCCGAAGTAAACTAGCATGGATATATTACATAAGGTGAAATAATACAACTTGTTTATTTTACAACACAAGCCCACTAAGGGGTCAAAATACAGTACAAAATGAAAGTACATGGAAAGAAAGCAACAACAAACAAATGGTCAAACACCAAGACCAAACTCATCCTCACGAACTTCCTTGAGAAGTGCTTCGGTCACAGGATCAGCCGGACGCTCCGTGAGATTCCGGATAAGGAGGTTCCGGGTCGCAACAGCTGCTGCTAATTTCTTGTGCTGAGTTTGGTCCTTGGACCTCTTCACCCCTGCCTTGATCTTCAATTCTGATATCTCTCTCTGGGCTGCTGCCAGGGCTTCTTGCTGTTCTTTTGCACTAGCTTCCAGTTGCTCCATCTTGTCTTGAACTCTCTTGTCCTCCTGGGTACGAGCCTCGGTGATCCTGACCCACCGGGCTTGACTCTCTTTTAAATACAAGTCTGTCCTTGCTCTTTGGAACTGGGCTTCTTTGCAAGCATTCTTCAGAATTTGTTCACCAGCTTTAGACTTTTTGATATAATCCCCAGACTTTTCAATCTTAGTCAAATGCTCCACTCTCAACTTCTCCAATCTCTCAATATCCCTCATACCTTCACTCCTCTCCCGGAGGGTCTTCTGCAAAGCCTGGGTTAGCTTCTCATTTCTTTCCTTCAAGCTCTCAAACTCTTCCAAACTGATAGTGGCAGGGGGTGGTGCTGAAGATGACTCAGGCATGTCTTCTATGGTAAAGGGCATTCCAAAGAATTGGGCCCTAGCACGGGACCACTCATAATATTGTGCTGATGCCACATTATTACACTTCCCCAGAATGGTGACTCCCTTGGTTTGAACATTATCCCAGGCCCAGGCAGCCTGCCTAACAACAGCCAAACTAATCTTGTTCTCACAATAGAGAGTCTCCACCAAGTCCTGTGCCCTAGGAGTATGGACCAGTGCATAGCCCAGTTGCCTTCTGAACAGCAGAGGATTGTAATTAATACTGCCCTTAACTCCTATCAAAGGCACATTAGGAAAATGTCCACAGCTGGTGATGATATCCCTGCCTTTGGTGCTTTGAGTGCACCATCTGATATCTGCTGAAGTTAGAACAGTGAGTCTTTTAGCCCAGTTGCTTTGCTGATGAGGGTTTAAAAATGCATCTGTCCTGGGTAGGTGCCTGAGAAGCCAAGTGTGAAACAATGGAGCACAAAACCTCACTAACCTTCCCCTCTGCTTTTCATTCCTCTGATGCACCGAATAGTAAAGGTCCCCCAATAAAGTTGGCACTGGGTTCTTCAAGATGAACAGATGGATTGCATTCTTGCTAATGAATCGAGGCTCATCCGCAAACAATACAATCCCATATATACTCAAGGCCAGCAGAGCACAAACAGCTTTCCACTCCCCCAGGGAAGCCTTCAGACTAGCTTGAGAAATTAAGAAGTCCAGATGAAAGCCAAGGATTCCAGCTTTAGAGGTCATATGCTGCTCAACCAAAACAGGTTCCAGATGCAAAGCCTTTGCTACTTCTCCATTAGCAGGAAAGACCATCTCAGGGTTGAAAGGAATTTCTCTCCTGATAGGCATACCAACTAATGAGGAGTACTCTTCCAATAAGGGGCCCAACTGAAAGTCTTGAAAAGTAAAACATCTCAGTGGAGGATCATAAAACTGAATGCAGGTGTGGATGAGGCTCCTCTGTGATGGGTCCAGATCCATAACCATGTCAAGTATATCTCCATAACTCTCCCTGAACAAAGGTATGTGATCTGGAGTGATCAGGGTTTGAATCCTCCTGATGTCTGATAACTCTGGTTGGAAGAAGTGATATGTGATGTTACTCTTTTTAGGAGCCATGATGCTGAGACTGAGTAGAGACAGGTGCTGATGATAATACTGAAGTGATGAGCCACTGGTTGGCTGGTGCTGGTGATAGCTGAAGCAGACAACTGATAACTGAAGCAGGTGCTGGTGAAGATGGGCCAATACTGAAGATGGGGTCAAAACTGGCCAAAAATAAAGATGGATACCCTGAAATACAAATAAGCAAATGTCAATATGATGCAATGATTATGTATGCAAATGAAATGCAAGGGTTTGTGACCGAGCTGGATCTGATCAAACTGCTCTGATATAGGTCCAAGTGTGTTCAAGAATTCCAGTTGGGGTCTATAAATCCAGTAACCAGGGTAGGGGACTCAAATAAAGAGCCACATGTCCGGGGTTTTAGAATCACAAGAACTGTCCAACATGGAGTACTCTAAACAAAGTAACAGGGTATTCTGAGGTCAAGGTACCTGCAAACCTGTAAACAGCCCAACCCCCTCACAGGTGATGTTCTAGAACAAGGATCCTCAGACTTGGATCAGTTATGAGAAGTGTAAACACTTCCAACCCGGAGGTATAGTGTTTACAATAACCATAAAAGTTCCTCCTCTAATTCACCTCAGTTTCTGAAGGTCAATACTAAAGGTCATCCAGACTTAGCAGGCTTCCCAGATAGCCCTAGCATTGCAGGAAATCTGCAACACAGAGTTCTCAAGAAGAAACCCATATCTGAACCGTGTTTCATATTCCCGCACCAGACCGAAATGGAATGGGAAATAATATGATTCACTCTAGCCTAGGTGTCACTCAGGTCCCAGGTATAGGACCTCAACTCTCAATGAAACACCCACCCACCAAAGGAAAACCAGATCCAGCCAGCAGCATGACAGTATGATATATACAAAGTGCAATAAAGAAAGCAGTAAAGCAAACTGTACATAAAGCAAAAATAAATACAAATATACAAACACAAATAAACACATAACACCCCAGTAAACACAAATCAAACAAGCGCTAGGAGGAACCCACAAAAAGAACCAGAAGCCCTGGTTGCAGTATAAGGTTCCCCAGCAGAGTCGCCAAGCTGTCGCTCCCGATAAGTGAAACTGGGTCAAATAAGGGTACAGACGCGAACGGTCGGCGAAGGGAACAGTGAGAACACACAGCCGTGAACTCACTGGAGACGAATAGAGTCGCCAGCTAGGCATTTTTATCCCGGAGGAAAGGCAATGCTGCATAGACCTAGAAAAAGATGGATAAGACGGTTGCGAACCAGAGAGACTGAGAAAGGGGGTTGGTTACAACCTGGGAAGGTATTAGCACCCAGATTGTCCGCCGTACTCGACGGGATCCACGCTTAAAAGATTTGTGCTATAAAGGGGTAGTGTCAGTGCAATCTGTGTATAGAATAGCTGGAAAAGAAAGTACAGGTGTCAGTGTAAGAGAAAGTGAAGTGTATAATGATGTGTCAGTGTAAGGAAGAGAATGAATTGCTCATGATAATGAGGCTAAAGAATAAAGCTAGAAAGAGGGGGAATGTACAGAGACTTTTGTTCGATAACTGTTAAGTTATGCCTACGTATCCTCTCGTGCAATGAGGAAGTCAGAACACCGTAGTTCGACCCAAAGAGACTGAAGGATGAATTGACTTGTGAACTGCTTACTTGTCTATGCTCAAGTGTATGACCTGTCTGGCTCAGGTGCAAACTGTCTTGCATTAGACGGAAGAAGCGAGCTCTCGTTTGTGAGTGAATGAGATGAGAAAAGAATCCCGGAGGAGACGATTATTGTTTGTTTTTGTGTTTTCAGTCTTTTATTGTTTTTGGATTTTGTCATAAGTTAATGAGCTTAAGTCTAAACCAATGGATTTAGTAAACTCATCACATCTTCCCTCTGATTAGGGGTAATGAGGATACCTTAAGTGTGAAGTCAGATTCTCACACTTAATCACCTTTGGTGCAGGATTAAGATCATTAACCTACTTGTGATTATTTAGATGTTTTTGTGGTTTTTGTTTAGTGTTGAGTAATGAGATTAAGCCATAATCAAGGATTAAACAGGCTCATTACACCATCCTAATAGAAGGATAATAGATGAGAATGTTTAAGCTGAGGAAAGCTCCTCAACTTAATCCATGATTAGGGATTAAGCTCATGACAAAACAAGCCTTGATTAAGTGGATTTTATTGAATGATATGATGATGAAATGTGTTTTATGATTTGTAAGACAACTTGAGGGGGACTTGTCCATTAACACTAGGGTTAGTCCTTTTTAACCAATTAAGGAAGAATTAGAACCCTAATGCAAGGCCCAAGTTACAAGTGTGATGTCTCGATGATTATTAGATGGATTGATTAAAGGATTTAAACACATGAAGGGTTTAACACTTAGGATTAAAGTTATACACTCCATCCTAAGAGAAGGATGCAGGCATAAGCTTAATCACAAAGCCTTAAAGCCTTTAGGGTTTAGTCCCTGATTATAGGATGAGAAGAGAAGACTCAAAGAGACACAAAGGTAAAACTATGAGGGGAGACTAATCAAAACCCTAATCCATTGTCATGCTTGGTTGTTCCTAAGGTTTGTGAGGTTTAAACAAGAACAATCTTCAAAGGAGCCACCAGGAAGCAGATGAACAAGATCAAGAGGAGCAAAGTGACTTGCTTCATTCAAGAAGTCAAGTCACTTGAAGAAAGAAAGTGGGGGGAACAAGAATGAGCAAGCTCAAACTCAAACACAAGCATAAATGCAGCAATGGATGCAAGGGAGATGAAAAGAAAAGTTATGAGAAGTGAAGGCAAATTCACTTCTCAAGTTTACTTACCACCTGAAATGTTAGAAAGAAATGCAATGCAATGTTAAATGAAATGAAATGACATGATGCTAAACAAAACCAGAAGCATGTTGATGATGATAATGATGCTACAAGATGATATAAACATGAGGCAGCACATGGAAATGTTCATACAAGATCATGGATGCAGATGATGCAAGTTAAGGAGCATGGGTACACATGAAAAGTTATGAAACATACAAGACAAATGACATGGCAAATATGTGATGCAATGATCAAACATGCTTCCTACATGTCTTAAGATGTCAAATGAAACACAAGCATGCATAAAATGCAAAGACAAGTCATGTTATGCAAGAGAATGCAAGAAGGATGCAAATGAAAGCCCAAATTAGGGTTTATGGATCAAACAACAAACAAAAACCAAAAACAGAAGCAAACCCTAAGATGAAAAATGGAAAATGCCACCCAAAGAAAACCCTAAACCTATACTAAACCAAGGTCCAAAGGGGAGGTCTCAACTCTCAACCAATCTCAAGATATGAATTTTCTAAGTTATTAGGGTTTTTTAGGGTTCTTAACAAAAGAAATGCCAAACAATTGGAAAATGCAAGATCAAATCATGGCCATTTTATCCTAGAAACTACATGCAAAACATAAGACAATGCAAGAAGAACCAATGTCCAACTCTTCTCAAATAGGCAGAAATGAATTTTTGAACCCATGATCAAAATAATGCATAAAACATGATTTAATTCCATGAAAAATTCTTAAAATGTGTCAAGATCAAAAAAGAAATTTGGTTTGAAGGTTGGACAATGTTTCTAAATGCCTTAGAACATTTCATGAATTTTTTTGTAATTTTTAAATACCTAAAAGTATTTTTAATTAATTAATTCCCATTAATCAATTAAAAATAATCTTTTAAATATTTAAAAATACTTTTTTGATGATAAAAAATAAAATAAAAATATTTTTGTGTCATAAAAATTAATAAAACTTTTAGGAAAAAGTTTCATAATTTTTAGGAATATTTAACTATTTTTAATAAATTATGCAAGTAAAAAGAAAAGAAAATGAATAAAAATTAAATAAAATAGGAAGTAATCAGGATGGAGGGCCAGGATGGGCTCTGAATTCAAACTGGTTGACCAGCGCGCAAATGAAGGGTGCGGATTGCATCTGATTTAATTATCCTAATTAAAAATTAATTAAACTAATGAGAGAGATTAGGGCTAAGCAGATTGATCTGGGCCATCCAAACTGGAGGGAAGTCAACAGGTCAAAGGGGATCTACGCTCCACATTCAAATGCTCTTAATGACTGTAATTAGGGCTAAATGACTTTCAGGCCGCCGGAGAAGACTTCCGGTCGTCTTCTCCGGCCAACCAAAACCCTAGATTCTTCTATAGGTCACCAAATCACAAATTTCTTCCATCAAACTGACTCTCTCATCAATCTAAACCTAAACCCTAGGCCTAAATTCATTTATTTTCATCCATGAGCATGAATCGAAACAAAAGATAAAACACGGGCAAATGTTCAGGAACTCCATACATGATGGTTTCTACACTATTTTCAAAAGCAAACATACATTCATGATCAGGGGAACACAAGGCATCATAAAAGAACTAAAAAATCAGTTTCTGGGAAAAATGTTCATGAAGCTCACCTGAGATGCAGCTTCTCTGTTTATGAACTCTCTGGACTTTTTTCTTGCACAGGCTTGCTCCCTTGAACCTCCTGAGGGAAAAATGAGACTCAAAATGCTTGGAGAGTGGCTGGCTTGAAAGATCCAACTCTGGTGTAGCAGAAATGGGGATCTGTGTACAGGCAGCTTTAGACCAAAGTGAAGGGTGGTTTTGACTTCTTGTGGTATGCTTGACTTGTTGGTGAAGAAAGGTGAGGTGTTTGATGGCTGGATGAAGGGATTCGATGAGTTCTGGTTTGGAAGGTGAGAAATGGTGAAGCTCAGGTCAGGCTTGTTTCAGGCTTGAGCTTTGGTGGTTTGAGGTCTATGAAGTGTGGTGAGTTGAATGGTGAAGATGGTTTTTGTGTTTGCAAGCGGTGGAGGCAGATTCGAAGCAACTTGCAAGATGAGGTGATTTTGTGAATGTGTGTGTATGAGATGTTTCAGCCTTGCCTTGTACATGAAATGGCTTGCACTTTGTCCACATAACTCTCTCTCATTGGTCAGGTGATTGGACATGTGCTTTATTGATTGGTAAGTCACCTTTTGCAAAAAGTCAAAAATTGTGTAAGGAAGGTATGGCTCATGATCTAGGCTAGTACAAGGCTGGTTCTGGTGCAGCTTGGTGTGTGTGTGAAACTAGCTTGGTTCAACAGCCAATGCATCAAGTGGTAGAAGTGTCATGAGTGTTTTTGCAAGTTGTTGCCTTTTTGTACTTCATGAAAGAAAGCCTTGTTACATGAACCATGAACATGTGATTTTGGCTCAATTCTGATTTTCATGACTTAGAGAATGTTAGTGTGCTGGTTTGAAATGAATTGGAAGTTAAAAAATGCATTGGTTCATGATTTTGCAAAATTTCCATTTGAGGCATGCCTTGAAAATCAATGATTTTGGCCAACTTTGCCACACCATAACTTTTGATCCAAGAAGAGTTTGATCATGTTCTTGTACTTTTTGAAAAGGGGAAGATGAGATCTACAACTTTCATGACCAAAGTTTTTCCATTTGAAGCTTTTTTGGATCAATAATCAAGGCTTGAAAAATGACCTAAAATGAAGCATTCTTGAAAAGTCAACTATGCCCAAAAAGTCAACATTTGCAAAACTTCCAAATTCTTGATTTTTATGAACTTCAACCTTCTTCCATGATCAAATAAAGATCATATACACTCAAAATGATGAAGATCACCCATTGGTTGGGTCATTGGGGGCCTCAGATGCCCTGATTTTACACTGACTTGTCTGAAAAGTCAACCCTTGATCAGATGACTTCCCCATGGAATTTCTTCATGAAAATTGATATGCATACTCCCTATACCATATAGAGACCAATGGAAACAAGAATGACCAAAAAAATTGGAGTTATAGCCTCTGAAACCAAAACCCTAATTTTGGGTCAACTATGCAGTCAAACTTGGCTCTGCATCCATTCAAAACCCAGTTCTTGTGATTCTTTTGAAATCTTGACTTTGAGAGGATGTAATATGAAAGATGAACACACATGGATCCCTTTGAAGTGATTGGTGGCCTTTGGAGTGGCTCAAGAAGCTCTTGGATTGCTCAGATCACAAACCCTAGGTGCAGATGCCTTAGAAACTATGCAGTGAATCAAAAATGAGGTATGAGATGATATGATTGTGTTTATGCATATGAGAATGATCACAAGCCATGGTGAAATGAGTGAGGGCAAATTTGGGGTGCTTACAGTATGGTATGGAGGCAGTCCTACCTGTTGAAGTTGAATTACCCTCCCTGCGGGTACTGATGGATGTTAAGCTAAACGAAGCAGAATGGGTCCGGTCCCGATACGAACAACTAAGTCTGATCGAAGAGAAAAGATTGGCTGCAATCTGTCATGGGCAGTTGTATCAGAAAAGAATGAAGAAAGCCTTCGATCAGAAAGTTAGGCTCCGAGAGTACCAAGTAGGAGATCTTGTGCTGAAAAGAATCCTCCCTCCTCATACAGACCACAGGGGCAAGTGGACTCCGAACTATGAAGGACCATTTGTAGTCAAGAAAGTTTTCTCTGGTGGAGCACTCATGCTCAGCACTATGGATGGTGAAGACTTCCCATCCCCTGTGAATTCAGATGCAGTTAAAAAATACTTCGCATAAAAATGACCCGCTGGACATAAAAACAGAATGTAAGTCTAGGCAAAAATAGGACATCCCGGCAAGTCAAAAACAGAATAAAAGACTTGGGCAAAAATAAGGGAAATAAATAAAAAATGTACACTCGCTGAGTTGAAAAGCCGCATTGGACAACTCAGGCAAAAATGGGTATCCCGATGGATTGAAAACCCGAAAGGGCGATCCATGCAAAATAAGGGAATAAGCGAACAACTGCATTCTAAATTCGTCTGTATCACTTACAACTTGGTAAGCTTCTAAAGGATCAAGCTTCTTTCAGAATCAGCCTTCTCCAGAAAGCAAGACGAGAAGAGTGTCAAATGTCATACGAGTCATAGCCAAGGGAAGCTCCTCAAAGCGTCGTCGACATTGCCAACATTTTGTTTATTTGTAACAATCTCCTCTTTTCAGGGGATATGTTTCTTTGACTGTATCTTGCCAATTCAGGGCATATGAATTGATAAAATCAGATTTTTAGTCACGTCCCGTCTCGTACATTTTATTTTTCATTTGCAAAATGTCCGATGTCTATAAGATATTGTTTGCATGAATACGGATACTCTTTCTTCTAAAAAGAAATATGCGCTTGCAGGAAATATATTTACTCCCGGGAGTGTCTGAACTCCTATGATGGAATCTGGTAAGGGATACCTCGGGATTACTTGTGCGTTCCTATCTTTGCAGGATTGCAGGTATTCAAAGCACGGCATGGGGAATGAAAGCTTCACTCCCAGCAAGCTGGCAAATCAATACTCACTCAGCCTTAGCACCAGAAATGTTTTCTCCCCATCCGAGTTACCATTTACTATTCCTCCACAGCCAAGTACAAGAGCCAGGGAACCACTTCCCCACCGAGCTTCAGCCTATATTCAGAAGAGCAATGCACGAAGGAATCACAACAGAGTGACGAAGGCTTCTACGAACCCTAGCTGGGTCCCTCATTACCAAGAATGGGTCTATTAGTGACCTATTTCTCCAAGCAGATACATCTCAATGGTCTCATCCCCAGCTGGGATTTCCACTTCAAACAAATCGGCCAGAGATCTTCGCGGCAATGGGATCCGAATCCCGGATCGGTAGCTTTTGCATAATCATAGCATTCGCATCATATTCACCCCCACAAAGCGTAGCATTCCGTCTAATACGGAGCATTACGGCAAAAATCAAACATGTTGCATAATCATAAGTCGTGGTCTGAACCAAACACTTGTGAATAATAGCAACCCATCAACAACATACAGAATGCTCCCCAGATTCCTCAGCAAAGAGCTAAAGCAGTTGCCTTACACCCACAAACACCAGTACGTACCCCTTGTGGCACCCGTCCGTGTCATATCCCCAGCGGAAAGCCAAAGCGTCCCCTTTGCACTCACAGATATATATATATAATTTTCTTGACATCCGTCCGTGTCACTTTCCCCAACATAATTACCTAAACACTTTGTATATCAAATACTTGTTTATACTATACTCTTCTCCTTTTGAAACTCGTCCGTGTCACTCTCTCCAGCAGGATAAACACTCAACTATACACCGCTCATACTCATTACTCCCGTTTTCACATATACAGATACTCGTCCGTATCTTGCCTATATTACTCACTACTCCTCAGATTCAACACTCGTCCGTGTTTTGTGTTAACCAGTTGGTACTCGTCCGTACCATCATCTCAGAACATGCGTCAAGCGTTTGTTTCTACTTGATACTCGTCCGTATCACAGTCCTAAGGATGCTCGTCCGCATCTTTAATCCATACACTGTGTCAAACACTCTTGTCTTCTTGAATTTAGACACTCGTCTGTGTCTACTTTTCCCTAGAAGAGTCCCCTTAGAATCAACACTCGTCCGTGTTCCTTGTTAACCAGTTGATACTCATCCGTATCATCATCTCTGAACATGTGTCAGTATTTGTTTCTACCTGATACTCGTCTGTATCATAGTCTTAAGGATGCTCGTCCGCATCTTTAATCTATACACAACAACAAACACTTATACCTTTTATTTATTGGATATAAACACTCGTCCGTGTTTACTATTCCCCAGTAGATCGCCCGCAAAGCAAAATTTCTTTTTAATCTGACATTCGTCCTATGTCATGATAAACCTTGAGAGCAGCCGTCCCCTGCTAGGTGATCGTCCTTCACCTCTTGATGATCGTCCTTCATCATGCTCATCCGATGGTCGTCCCCATCGTCGACCTTTTATCCGACATTCGTCCTATGTCGTGATGTTTAGCAGCCGTCCCCTGCTAGGTGATCGTCCTTCACCTTTTGATGATCGTCCTTCATCATTTTATCCGATGGCCGTCCCCATCGTTGATCTTTTTATCTGACTTTCGTCCTATGTCATGATAAACCTTGAGAGCAGCCGTCCCCTGCTAGGTGATCGTCCTTCACCTCTTGATGATCGTCCTTCATCATGCTCGTCCGATGGCTGTCCCCATCGTTGACCTTTTATCCGGCATTCGTCCTATGTCGCGATATTTTCGGCAGCCGTACCCTGCCAGGTGATCGTCCTTCACCTTAAATGACCGTCCCTCATCTTATCCCCCAACAGAGCAGCCGTCCCCTGCTAAGTGATCGTCCTTCACCTTTGATGACCGTCCCTCATCATTATTTCATTTATGCTCTAACCCGATGGCCGTCCCCGTCGTGGTCCCTTTTTCTTTTTCAGTTTAGCCCGATGGCCGTCCCCATCGTTGGTTACCTTACTTTATGAACTTGATGGCCGTCCCCATCATTTTTTATTAATCCCCAGAGAATCTTATAGCTTTACTTGATGGTCGTCCCCATCATAATCTCCGGTATCCCCAGCATGTCGGTCGTCCCCGTCATTGCTTTATTTCACACATTCTCCCCAGCATGTCGGCCGTCCCCGTCATCGCCCTTTCCCCAGCAGTCGTCCTCTGCTCGACGGTCGTCCTTCGTCGCCCGCACTTTATATTATACTTTATTTTCTTTTACAATCTATATCCCTTTTCTTCTTCATTCTGTGAGTACAAATTTTGGACTGTCTTTGGTATTCAACCACAAGTTATCTTGTTAGCCTGTAAACACCCCAAATTTTCCCTCACCCATTCACACCATGGCTTGTGATCATTTCATATGCATAAACTCAATCATAGCATCTCATATTACATTTTTGATTCACTGCATTGATTCTAAGTCATCTGCATCTAGGGTTTGTGACCTGAGCAATCTAAAAGCTTCTTGAGCCACTCCAAAGGTCATCAATCACTTCAAAGGGGTCCATGTATGTTCAAGCATCATATTATATCCTCTCAAAGTCAAGAATGTCAAGAATCACAAAAAATTGAAAATGGCATGGAAGCAGAGCCAGGTTTAACTGCACAGATGACCTAGAATTAGGGTTTTGGTTTCAAAGGCCATAACTCCAAATTTTTTGGTAATTCTTGTTTCTATTGGTCTCTATATGGTATAGGGAGTATTCATATCAATTTTTATGAAGAAATTCCATGGGGAAGTCATCTGATCAAGAGTTGACTTTCTGGGCAAGTCAGTGTAAAATCAGGGCATCTGAGGCCCCCAATGACCCAACCAAAGGGTTTTCTTCATCATTTTGATTGTATATGATCTTTATTTGATCATAGAAGAAGTTGGAAGTTCACAAAATTGAAGAATTTCAAGTCTTTTGCAAAGTTGACTTTTTGGGAAAGTTGACTTTTTAATGAAATTGCCATTTTGGGAAACTTTTTCAACCCTTGCTTTTTGATTCAAAAATGCTTCAAATGGAAAAACTTTGGTCATGAAATTTGTAGAATGGATCATTCCCTTTTCAAAAAGTACAAGAACATGACCTAATTCATTTTGGATCAAAAGTTATGGCTTGTCAAAGTTGGCTAAAATCACAAAATTTGAAGTTTTCTACCAAAGAGGCATTTTGCAAAATGACTTGATCAAGTGTTCTAAAGACCTCAAATGTGTACAATTTCTTCACAACATGATTACATGACCTCTAAAAATCAGAATTGGCCCAAAAATCATCTCATTTCATGCCTTGAACTTCAAGAAATCTCAAAGGAACCAAACTTGAATCAACTTGCAAAACTTATCATAAGTTACAAACCACTTGCTGAATCACCTCATAAACAATTCCATGGCTCTCCCTAAACTCAGCTGAGCCCAAGCATGCGAAAAAGCAAGTTGTACCATTGCCCATACCTCAAGTACAAATCAAGTTGACATTTTGGCCAAAGACCCATACCAATCACAATAGGCCAGCACCCACTCTCTGACCTATCACAATTGTTTATACAAATCAAAAGCAAGCCAAAGCACATAACACTTCATGCTGAAACACACCAAAGCCCTAGTTTTCAAGTTTATGCTCCATTTTGCAAAACTCTTCGAAAATCATCACACAAGCCTCAAACACACAAACCAACTTCACAAACAATCTCCATATGCTTCACTGATCACAAAGCACCCATCACCATAGCCTGAAACCCTCAGAAACCAAAATACGATTTCTGCCCCTCATTGAGCAGAACTTCAGCCATCTTTCAAACCAACCATTACAAACTTCAAACAAGCCTTGAAAGCTTCTCAGGAGGTCCAGGGGAGTTGATTGCAAGCAAGACAACAGCCAGAAAGTGCCAGAAATCAAAGCTTCGATTCAGGTACCCATCGAAATTCATTTTTCCAGAACTCTTATCTCTTGTTTCTAAAATGATCTACATGCTTCCCTGAGTTCACTGAGCCTTTTATTTTTGAAAATGATTGAGTTTTGAGGTTGTATGCTTGTTCTGAAACTTTGCCCGTGAATTGATTTTTGCTTTGATTCCTATGATTCAGTGAAAATAAATGGATTTTGGGGTGGGGTTTAGGTTCAGTGATGTTTAAGGATGAAATCTGGAGATTTTAGTGGAGTTTTGATGCGTAGGGAGTGAGATAGCATGAACACCTTGCCGGAGAAGACGACCGGAACAGTGTTCCGGTCGTCTGAAAGTAATTAGGGCTAATTAATTAGGGTTAGCTAAGTTTGAATGTGAGCCGTCCAAACGCGCGCGTAGTCAACTCCCGCCCCCTGGAATTTGAATCCTGGCCCTTGGATGCGCATACTTTCCCATTTTCAGTTTAAATTCATTTTATTTTTCATCTAATTGCATTTGTTTTCTTCATTTTATTAAAAATAACAAAACATCTTTAAAAATTCTGAAAATTTTTATGCAAGCTTTTATTAATTTTCAGAAACCAAAAATATTTTTATTTTTATTTTTTGCATTAAAAAATATTTTTAAATCATTTAAAAGTTTATTTTTAATTAATTAATGGGAATTAATTAATTAAAAAAAATTTTAGGTATTTAAAAATCACCAAAAAATTCATGAAACCTTTAAAATCATTTAGAAACATTGTCCAACCCTCAAACCAAATTTCGTTTTTGATCTTGATGTCTTTTGACAATTTTTCATAGAATTAATTTCATTTCAAGGCATTATTTTGATCCAATCTTTGAAAATTCATTTCTGCCTAGTCTTTAAGAGTTGGACTTTGATTCTTTTTTCATTGTGTCTTGCATATCATGTAGTTCATAGGATTAAATTGGCATGATTTGATTTTGCATTTTCAATTTGTTTGACATTTTTCTTGACAAGGTACCTTAAAACCCTAGCATTCTTAAGAAATTCATAACCCTCATTAGGTTAAGAGTTAGAACCCCTCCTTTGGGCAGTGAGTTTGTATAGGTTTAGGGTTCCTTTGAATGCATTTTCAATTTTTTATCATGATGTTTGCTTCTGGTTTTGATTTTTGTTTTGTGCATTGATCATAAACCCTAATTTGGGCTTCCTTTTGCATTCATCTTGCATTTGCTTGCATACCATGACTTGCCATGACATTTTATGCATCCATTTGATTCATTAGACATCTTAAGACATATTAGAATCATGTTTGATCATTGCTTCTTGCATTTTCCATGTTGTATGTCATTTGCATTTCATAACTTTTCATGTATGATCATGGTTCTAAGCATGCTTCTCTTGCATCCATATGTTCATATGATCATCCTCATGCCTTGATTCATGTTTTCATCATCTCATAGCATCATTAGCATCATACTTATGCTTCTGGTTTTGATTTGTATCATGCCATTTCATCTCATTTTGCATTGCATTGCATTTCTTTCACTAACTTTTCAGGTGGTAAGTTACTTTGAGAAGTGAATTTGCCTTCACTTCTCACAATTTCTTTTCATCCCTCTTATGCATCATTGTTGCATTTTTGTCTTGTGTTTGAGATTGAGCTTGCTCATTCTTCTTCATCTTACTTTCCTCCTTCAAGTGACTTGTCTTCTTAAGTGAAGCAAGTTACTTTGCTTCTCTTGGCTCCTTTCATCTGCTTCCTTCCTGGTGGTTCCTCTGAAGAGTTTCTTGCAAACCTCATAAACCCTAGGAACAACCAAGCATGACAATAATTAGGGTTTTGATTAGTCCCCCATTAGTTTTACCTTTGTGTCATCTTTTGTGTCTCTCTTCTCATCTCATAATCAGGGACTAAACCCTAAAGGCTTTAAGGCTTTGTGATTAAGCTTATGCCTGCATCCTTCTATTAGGATGGAGTGTATAACTTTAATCCTAAGTGTTAAACCCTTAATGTGTTTAAATCCTTTAATCAATTCACTTAATAATCATCGAGACATCAAGCTTGTAACTTGGGCCTTGCATTAGGGTTCTAATTCTTCCTTAATTGGTTAAGAAGGACTAACCCTAGTGTTAATGGACAAGTCCCCCTCAAGTTGTCTTACAAACCCTAAAACTCACTTCATCATCTCATCATTAACTAAAATCCACTTAATAAAGGCTTTGTTTTGTCATGAGTTTAATCCCTAATCATGGATTAAGTTGAGGAGCTTTCCTCAGCTTAAACATTCTCATCTATTATCCTTCTATTAGGATGGTGTAATGAGTTTGTTTAATCCTTGATTATGGCTTAATCTCATTACTCAACACTAAACAAAAACAACAAAAACATCTAAATAATCATAAGTAGGTTAATGATCTTAATCCTACATCAGGGTGATTAAGTGTGAGAAGCTGACTTCACACTTAAGGTAGTCTCATTACCCCTAATCAGAGGGAAGATGTGATGAGTTTACTAAATCCATTGGTTTAGGCTTAAGCTCATTAATCTATGACAAACTTTCAAAAGCAATAAAAGACTGAAAACACAAAAACAAACAATAATCGTCTCCTCCGGGATTCTTTCCTCATCTCATTCACTCACAAACGAGAACTAGCTTCTTCCGTCTAATGCAAGACAGTTAGAACTCGAGCCAGACGAGTCATACACTTGAGCATAGACAAGCAAGCAGTTCACCAGTCAATTTACCTTTCAGTCTCTTTGGGTCGAACTACGGTGTTCTGACTTCCTCATTGCACGAGAGGATAAGTAGGCATAACTCAACAGTTATCGAACAAAAGTCTCTGTATATTCCCCCTCCCTCCAGTATCATTCTTTAGTCTCATAGTCTTGAGCTTCCCATTCTTTCTTACACTGACACTTCACATATTTCCTTTCACATTTCTTTTACACTGACACCTGCACCTCCTTTTCCAGCTCTTTATACACAAATTGCACTGACACTACCCCTTTAAAACACAAATCTTTTAAGCGTGGATCCTGTCGAGTACGACGGACAATCTGGGTGCTAATACCTTCCCAGGTTGTAACCAACCCCCTTTCTCAGTCTCTCTGGTTCGCAACCGTCTTATCCATATCTTTCTAGGTCTATGCAGCATTACCTTTCCTCCGGGATAAAAATGCCTAGCTGGCGACTCTTTTCTTTTCCTGTGAGTTCACTCCTGTGTGTTTTCACATCCTCCTCTCGCCGACCGTTCGCGTCTGTACCTTTATCTGAGCAGGTCTCATTTATCGGGAGCGACACTCTCAAATACATATGCCTTTTCATATTTATACATGCTCTTTTCGACACTCGTCTGTGTCATCTTTCCCCAGTGAAGTCGCCATAATCCTTTTGATATTCGCTCGTATCTTACTTATACATAATTCTCAAACACTTGTTCATACTTGTACATACTCTATTTAATACTCGTCCGTCAAACACCCGTTTGTGTCCCTTGCTCAATCCTTTTGACACTCATCTGTGTCTTGCACATACTTCCCTAGTAGATCAATACTTGTACATACTTATACAAAATTCTTTGATACTCATCTGTATCTTGTATATATCACTCCTCAGTAGATCAAACACTCGTCCGTGTTCCTTTCTTAACCGATCGATACTCGTCTGTATCATCATCCTTAAACACGTGTCAGCGTTTGTTTCTACCGATACTCGTCTGTGTCATGGTTCTAAGGATGCTCGTCCACTTCTTTAGTCTATACATACTGTCAAACACTTATACCTTTTATTTTAAAGCGTAAGCACTCGTCCGTGTTTACATCCCCACAGAAACAAAACAACTTTTTCTATCCGGCATTCGTCCTATGTCGTGATACTTTCGGTAGTCGTCCCCTGCCAGGTGATCGTCCTTCACCTTTGGATGACTGTCCCTCATCCTTTCCCCAGTGGAGTCCCCATTGTTGGAACCTTCTATCCGGCATTCGTCCTATGTCGCGATATTTTTGGCAGCCGTCCCCTGCCAGGTGATCGTCCTTCACCTTTTGATGACCGTCCCTCATCATTTTATCCGATGGCCATCCCCATCGTTGATCTTTGTTATCCGGAATTCATCATATGTCAAGATAATCCCCCAAGAGCAGTCTTCCCCTGCTAGGTGATCGTCCTTCACCTCTCGATGATCGTCCTTCATCATGCTTGTCCTTTGGCCGTCCCTATTTTTGATTTTTCTATCCGGCATTCGTCCTATGTCGTGATAAAGAGCAGGCCGTCCCCTGTTAGGATATCGTCATTCACCTTTGATGACTGTCCCTCGTCAAATATTTCATTTATTCTTTAACCCGATGGTCGTCCCCATCGTTGTTTACTTTACTTTCCAGCCTGATGGCCGCCCCCATCAGTGCTTTTCCCACTCCTTCAATCCCCATAGAGTTTTATTTCTTTACCCGATGGCCGTCCCCGTCGTGGTCTTTTCTCTTTTTAATGAATGTCCTTCATCACTTTACCCAATGGTCGTCCCCGTCGCGGTTTCTTTATTTCCCAGCATGATGGTCGTCCCCGTCATTGCTTTACTGACCGTTTTAACCCCAAGAGTCGTCCTCTGCTCGATGGTCGTTTTCCATCGCTTAGACTTGATAAACATACTATACTATCTTTTACAATTTATATCCCTTTTCTTCTTTTAATAAAGAGTGCAAATTTCGGGCTGTCTTGGTATTCAACCACAAGTTATCCTGTTTGTCTGTTAAGCCAGGCGCTTACATCCTGCACAACTAACTCATGCTTGAATAGGGTCAGTTGTAAACACCCCAAATTTTTCCTCACTTTTTTCTCACACCATGGCTTATGATCTCATTTTGCATAAACATCTCATTGCATCTCACATTGCATAAACAACTCCATCAAATCATTGCATGACTGCACAATTAGGGTTTTGTGATCAGATGAATCTTAGAAGTGATATGAGCAATATCTGAGGCCTTGAAGCATGAAAAGAGGGTCCATGAGGGGTCTATGGTCTTATTATGTCTCCAAGGATGATTGGAAGTTACAAAATGTCAAAGGATTGCAAAGAAGTCCAGGCAGAGCTAGGGTTTTCCTGTACAGATGACCAAAATTAGGGTTTTGGGTTTGAGGCCCTTAACCTCAATAATTTTGGTCACTCTTGATTCTAATGGTCTTAATATGTTATGAAGAGCATGTGTACCAAATTTTATAAAGAAATTCACTATGGAAGTCATCTGATCATTGGATAACTTCTTGAGCAAGTAAAGTCAAAATCAGGGCATCTGAGGCCTCTATCGAGGGTACCAAAGGGTCATCATCATCATTTTGAGTCTCTATGATCTTTCTTTTATCATTTAAGTGGTTGGAAGTTCACAAATTTGAAGAATTTTGAGCCAAATGCAAACTTGCTATTTTTGGAAATGACTTATAATGGAAACTTTCCATTTTGGGAAAGATATTCAACCTATTCTTTCATAACCAAAAATGCTTCAAATGAAATTTTTTCAAACATGAAAGTTGTATATTATGTCTTCCCATTTTCAAAAAGTACAATAACATGTCTTGATTCATCCTAGAACTCAAGATATGGCCTTTCAAAGTTGGCAAAAATCCTATAATTTTCAAGTGTGCACCAAAGAGGGATTTTTGCAATTTCACTTGCCAAGCCATATCATGACCTCTAATCAACTTCTAAATGTCATACCAACATAATGCAACACATTTTGATCAAGATTGCACCAAAAATCACAGGTTTCCATGCCTTGATTCTCAAGAAAGTTCAAAGAGGGAAATTTGCAAAATGCCTTGAAACTCTTCATCCACTTGTTACAGCTCACATGTTTCAATCCAAGAGCTCACCATGAACCATGCTGAAGAAAGACATGCCATAGAACCACTCCTTCCATGATCCATGCTCATAGTACAACCAATGTTGACTTTTTGCAAAAACAACCATACCAATCACACTATGCCACCAACAACTCTCTAGCCAATCAGAACATAATATACAAACATTATGGACTCCATTTCATACAACACATTGGCTTGAATCATCCCATAATTCAAGAATCCAAAAATCACTCAAGAACTTTATCTCTTCGAATCTGATCACACAAGCCACAAACCTCAAAACAAACTTCACCAATCATCTCCAAATGGTCTAAGGATCACAAAGCACCCTTTAAAAATCCTTGAAACATAGCCAAACAAAAACATGATTCCTGGTGCAGAGGAGCTGTATCTCTCAAACTAAGCCAAATAAACTTTTTCTAAGCATTGTAACATCGTTAGGGAGTTCATTGGAGGTGGATTGAACAAAGAAAGAGGCCAGAAATCTCAAGGAGTGAAAGCTTCATCTCAGGTAGTTCATCCAAACTTTTTTTACCCGAAGCTTTGTTTTATGTTTTGCAATTGTTCCCCATGCTCCCCTGATCACACAACACTTGTTATTTTTGAAAATGGTGAAGAAACGAGCATGAACCGTATCTCTGAAATTTTAACCTAGAAAAATGTTTGGTTCGATTCATGAGATTGATGAAAAATAAATTGTTTTTTGGGCTGGATTCTGTCGCTCCCTCGAAAAGACACCAAGGTCAGATAGGGTACAGACACGAACGGTCGGCGAAAGGAGAAAATGAAGGTGAAATGAATAGAGTCGCCATCTAGACATTTTTATCCCGTAGGAAAGGTAATGTTGCATAAACCTGGAAAAAAGATGGATAAGACGGTTGCGAACCAGAGAAACTGAGAAAGGGGGTTGGTTACAACCTGGGAAGGTATTAGCACCCAGATTGTCCGTCGTACTCTACGGGATCCACGCTTACAAGTTTGTGTTAAAAGGGGTAAGTGTATGTGCCTATCTTTGTGCAAAAGCTGGAAAAGAAATATACAAGTGTCCGTGCAAAAAGGTGTGAATTACTCAGGAACTGAGGCTTAAAAGAGAATGCTGAAGGAGGGGGATGACAAAGAGACTTTTGTTCGATAACAGTTAAGTTATGCCTACGTATCCTCTCGTGCAATGAGGAAGTCAGAACACCGTAGTTCTACCCAAAGAGATTGAAAGATAAATTTGATTGTGAATTGCTTGCTTGTCTATGCTCAAGTGTATGACTCGTCTGGCACGAGTGCTAACTGTCTTGCATTAGACGGAAGAAGCAAGCTTTCACTTATGAATGAGTGTGATGAGAAAAGAATCCCGAAGGAGACGATTATTGTTTGTTTTTGATGTTTTCAGTTTTGTTATTGTTTTTGGTGTTTTGCATAAGTTAATGAGCTTAAGCCTAAATCAAGGGCTTGTAAACTCATTATATCCTCCCTGATTAGGGATAATGAGAATACTTAAGTATGAGATAAACATATCAACTTAATTACCATGATGATGTAGGATTAAGATCATTAACCTATTTGTGATTAATTAGATATTTTTGGGTTTTTGTTTAGTGTTAAGTAATGAGTTTAATCTCTAATCACAGATTAGTGAACTCATTACACCATCCTAATAGAAGGATAATAGATGAGAACACTTAAGCTGAGGAAGATACCTCAACTTAATCCATGGTTAGGGATTAAATTGATTATATAACAAAGCCTTTATTAAGTGGATTTTATTTAAGGGATGAGATTAAGAAGTGAATTTTGTGGTTTGTAAGACAACTTGAGGGGGACTTGTCCATTAAACACTATGGTTAGTCCTTCTTAACCATAAAGGAAGAATTAGAACCCTAATGTAAGGCCCAAGTTACAAGATGAAGTCTTAGTGATTATTAAGATGATTTGATTAAGAGGTTTAAACAAATTAAAGGTTTAACACTTAAGATTAAAGTTATACACTCCATCCTAAGAGAAGGATGCAGGCATAACCCTAATTCCAAAGTCCTAAAACTTTAAGAGTTTAGTCTCTGATTATGAAGATGAGAAGAGAGACTCAAGGAGACTCAAAGGTAAAAAATAAGGGGAACTAATCACATCCCTAATTATTATCATGCTTGGATGTTCATATGGTTTGGAAGTCTTGGTAAAGATCTTCAAGAAAGCCACCAATGGAAGAAGCAGATGAGAGGAGGATGAAGCAAGAATAAGTTACTTACTTCATTGAAGAAGATAAGTAACTTAAAGAAAGAAAGTGAGAAAGAACATAAGTGAACAAGTTCACTTCAAAGAAAACAAGCAAGATGCATATGAAAGAGATAAAGAGAAATGAAAAGTGAAGGCAAATCCACTTCTCAAGGTAACTTACCACCTGAAAATGTTAGCATGAATGCATAAGGTGTGAAACATAAAGAAGTGAAATGAAATGAGATGAGATGAGATGAAATGACCAAAGTCAGAAGTGTTTATGCAATGTTAATGTCATGTGAGATGATGCAAAGTGTAACACGGTGGGAGAACTGACTTTAGTTAAATGTTGCGGATAGCAAGAGTCGCCACCGACTTTTATTTTATCCAAAGGAAAGGGCATAAAAGAACAGGAAAGACCTTAAAAGATTTTTGAGTTCGGGGGGTAGGTTATATAAAGGGAAGGTGTTATCACCCTTTATATCCATGGTTATCCATGGGCTCTTTGTTACTTAGCTCACTTTAAATTGTTTTGAGAAGTGTAGTGTGTGATTAAAAATTTTCTTAAGTACTTTATAATGACCCTTGTACGGATATATATAAAGACTTTGTTTTGAAAATTTGTTTGAAAATATGAAGTGTAATGGAGTAATTTGATGAAAAGTGAGCAAGTACTTAAGAGGAACCTACCCTATGTTAAATATTTACTGTTCTCGTATGTTCTTTCAATGGTAAGACTATCCCTATTATTAAGGAATAGGTAGTCATTACCTTGGATGTTATAAGGGACATGTGAAGGGACATCTGTATTTAGGCAACTGTAAGGTGTCTTAGCAATACGAAGGGACTTATCATCTTTTATTCGAAGGGACAAGATCATTTACCGTAGGCAACATTGAAGGGACTTGATCTTATAATCTTAAAAGGGACTTGATGATATTTTTTGAAAGGGACTTTGCTTTAAGACACCTTACTTGACCTTATAGTTTAGGCAACATGAGGGATAACCTTAGGAAGTGAGATGATGGCGATCAAAAATCGACTTACGTGTGTGAGTGTCCATATTCATATATTTATCTTATTAAATTAGTGATTCTAAATTAATTTTAAAGCGCAGACATGTTATCACTCCCTATAGTTACTAACCATGGCAATATAAATGTTTATAAATAATAAAATAAAGACGAAAATAAAACCTACGACTATTACAAGGCTTTTGCAGTTACATTATAATAAGAATAATTAAATAATAACTATATAATAAAATAGGCAATTAAATAAAGGTTAGTGATAAGATAATTATAAGAAAGAAAGGTTAGCACAAATTTGAAGAATTTTTGAAATGAAAATAAAATAATAAAGATAATAATAATAAACCATATACTAATTTATTTACAAAATAAAACATGATTAATTATTTAATTATATATATTAGAAAAATTTATTAAGTTTAATATTTAAGTAAAATAATTAAGGTGATAAATTAGGGTTAGAAATTTTAAAGATGAAATTAGAGTTACATAAATTAGGGTTACATAAAATTAGAAAATAAAATTAGGGTTAGTAATTTAAATTACAATATTAATTTGATTATCTACAAAAATAAATATATAATAATAATATATACATATTTTAATTTAAATATAAACTAAGATTAAAGTTGTAGAAAATAAATTAAGGATTTTTAGAACACATGAAATTATGTATATATTTATATATATTATTAAAATAGTTTTCTTTTATATGAAAAAAAAAACATAATTTGAATTAATTCAAAACAAATAAACAAGAAAACAAAATAAAAAAACAAAACTTACCTGGTGCAGGGATCGAACCCACGCCCTAGGCCTGTCCACCCTTGGACCAGCAAGGCTGCCACCAGGCCAGGTGCGCGCTGGTGATAATGTTTGGGTAGTAATCGTTTTATGATTAACCTGCAAAATAAAACAATTTTCAAGCAAAAACGAATAACCTGGGGATCGAACTCGCCCCTCAAGCTTACCAACACAGAGTATCAACCAATGGGACACACGCTTGTGTGTGATAAATAAATGAAACAGGTTTATCATAAAATATAACTAAAATTCAAATTATAAAACGCGCAATCATCATCTTCTCCACTGAACCGTCCACTTAGCCTTTACCTACAGTTTGTCGTCACTAGAGGTTTTAGTGACAGTTTTGTTCTGTCACTGTAAACACCCCAAATTTTCCCTCACTAATTTCACCATGGCTTGTTATTTCTTTTCATTTGCATAGGTTCAATCATATCATCTCATATTGCATTTTGCTTCACTGCATAGGTTCTAAGTCATCTGCATCTAGGGTTTGTGATCTGAGCAATCCATGAGCCATCTGAGCCACTCCAAAGGTCATCAATCATCTCAAGAGGGTCCATGTATGTTCAAGCATCATATTATATCCTACCAAGATCAAGAAAGCCAGAAAATCACAAGAACTAAGAAAGGCATGGAAGCAGAGCCAAGCTTAACTTCACATATGACCTAAAATTAGGGTTTTGGTTTCAGAGACCATAACTCCAAATTTTTTGGTCATTCTTGTTTCTATTGGTCTCTATGTGTTATAAGGATCACACACACCAATTTTCATGAAGAAATTCAATAGGGAAGGCATCTGATCAATAGATGACTTCTTGAGCAAGTCAGTGCAAAATCAGGGCATCTGAGGCCCCCAATCACCCAATCAAAGGGTCTTCTTCATCATTTTGGATGTATATGATCTTTATTTGATCTTAGAAGAAGTTATAAGTTCACAAAATTGAATAATTTCAAGCCATTTGCAAAGTTGCCATTTTGGGAAAGTGACTTGTAATGCAAACTTGCCATTTTGGGAAAGTTTTTCAACCTCCTCTTTTTGATTAAAAAATGCTTCAAATGAAAAATTCTTGGTCATGAAAGTTGTAGAGTGGATCATTCCCTTTTCAAAAAGTACAAGAACTTGACCTAATTCATCATAGAACTCAAGTTATTGCCTTGCAAAGTTGGAAAAAATCACTAAATTTCACTTATGCACCAAAGAGGGGAGTTTGCAAAAACACTTGTCAAAGCCAAATGTGACCTCAAAGTGACTTCTAACCATTACACAAACATCACATATGACCTAAAAATCAGAATTGCACAAAGAAATCCCAAGTTTCATGCCTTGAACTTCAAGTAATTCAAAAGGGGCCAAACTTCCCCAAAATTGCAAAATGGATCAAATCTCTTCAGCCACTTGTGCCAGCTACATACTATGACTTCCATGGACCTCCTTGAAGCAAGCTGACTCGAGCCATGCCTTGAAACAGCCACTGAACCAGCCCATACCTCAAGTACACAAGTTGTTGACATTTTTGCAACTTGCCCATACCAATCAACCTAGGCCAGCACCCACCCTCTGACCTATCCAAACATGATATGTGTACCAAAAGAAACCTAACACATAACATAACACAAGCTGAAACCTCCAAGAACACAGCATACTAAAAATCCCCCAAATTTGCAAAAGCCTTCGAAACTCATAGCTCAACCATCAAACCTTCAAACTTTTTCCACCATTCAACTCCATAAACATCACTGATCATTTCCCACCCTTCATTTTGCCCTAAAACCCTCAGAATCAAAAACCCGATTTCAACATTTCATGAACTGAACTTCTGCCAACTTCCTTTGGAGGCCATTTAAGCTCCAACCAAGCATCACAAGCTCTTGGGGGGAATCATTGGAGTAGATTTGAGGCAAAGAACTGGCCAGAAAGCTCCTATTTCGAAAGCTCAACTTCAGGTAGCCATGGCATTTATTTTTCCAGAACTCTCATTTTATGTTATAGAATGATTCTATGTGTTCCCCTAATTGCCATGATGTGTTTAGTTTTGAAAATAGTTGAGAATAGGCATTTCATAAGCTTCTGAAATTTTTGCCATGTTTTCCGTTTTGCTTCGATTCATGATCTTGATGTTGAATAAATGAATTTTGATGGCTGATTCTTGTTGGGGTTGATGTAAGGATCATTTCTGGAGCTTTAGGGGTCTTGGGGTTGCGTATTGAAGGAGATAACATGTTTTGCTAGCCGGAGAAGATGACCGGAACACTGTTCCGGTCACCTGAAAATGATTAGGGCTCAGATTAGGGTTTTAATCATAATTAGGGAAGTTTGAATTCTGGCCATTCAGATGCGCGCGCTGGTCAATTCCCGCGTCCTAGGTTTGAACCACAGCCCTCAGATCAGTTGACTTTCATTTAAATTCATTTTAATTTCATTTTAATTGCATTTCTTTCTACATTTTATTAAAAATAGTAAAACACTTCTAAAAAATTTCATTTTTTGCATCCTGACTTAAAATATTTTTCTCATTCTGAAAATAATGTTTATTTTAATTTTTGCATAAATTTCGTATTTTTAAATTATTTAAATGTTTATTTTAATTAGTTAATGAGAATTAATTAATTAAAATACCATTTAAGTTTCTAAAAATCACCAAAAAAATCAAATTGCATCTTGATACATTTAGAAACATTATCAAACCCTTCACATAAATTTAGTTTTGGTTCTTGACCTATTTTGACATTTTTCTTTGGATTTAGGGTTCTTAAAAGTCAATATTTTTACCCTAACTTAGAAAAATCCTTTCTGCCTAACCAGGAAGAGTTTGATGATGGTTCTTTTTGCATTGCATTCCTCATGCCATGTAGTTTCTAGGATATAATTGGTTTGAATTTATCTTTCATTTTCAATTTGTTTTGCATTTATCATTGTGAGGTACCTTAAAACCCTAGCCAACTTGAGAAAATCATAACTTCCATTAGGTTAAGATTTAGGTCTCCCCCTTTGGGAAGTGAACTTATATAGGGTTAGGGTTCCTTTGATCCTATTTTCAAATTTTTATCATGTCATTTGCTTCTGGTTTTGATTTTTGTATTGCATGTTGTGTATAAACCCTAATTTTTACCTTCATTTGCATCCATTCTTCATATGATTGCATACATGAACTTGCCATGACATTTTATGCATCCACATGACATATGAGAAATCTTAGGACACATTAGAATCATGTTTGATCATTGCATCATCCATTTTCCTTGTTTTGCTTTCATTTCATGTCATATGCATTCATGAACTTTCATGCTTCTTACTTGTCTCATTTGTATTCCCATTTCTTGTATGATCATCCACATCTCATGTCAAACATTTGCATCATCCCTTAGCATCATTTATATCTTGATATGCTTATGACTTTGGTTTTCATCATTGTGTTTCATCCCATTTGCATTGCATCTCATTTCTTGTTGCTAACTTTTCAGGTGGTAAGTGTTTGAGAAGTGAATTTGCCTTCACTTCTCATAATCTTTTCTCATATCTCTTATGCATCATTGCTGCATTTTACTTGTGAATTAGAGTGAGCTTGCTCATTCATGCGCCTTCCTCTCTTTCATTCTCCGAGAAACTTATCTTCTTAAGTGAAGTAAGTTGACTTGCATCTTTCTGCTTCTCCTCCTTTCATCTGCTTCTCCCTTGGTGGCTTTTCCTTGAAGATCTCTTGCAAGCCTCATAAACCCTAGGAACACCCAAGGATGATCACAATTAGGGTTTGATTAGTCCCCCCATTAGTTTACCTTTGTGTCATCTTTGTGTCTTCTCTTCTCATCTCATAATCAAGGACTAAACCTTAAAGGTTTTAAGACTTTGTGATCAAGCTTATGCCTGCATCCTTCTATTAGGATGGAGTGTATAACTTTAATCCTAAGTGTTAAACCCTTAATGTGTTTAAATCCTTTAATTAATCCACACTAATAATCACTAATACATCAAGCTTATAACTTGGGCCTTGCATTAGGGTTCTAATTCTTCCTTAATTGGTTAAGAAGGACTAACCCTAGTGTTAATGTACAAGTCCCCCTCAAGTTGTCTTACAAACCATAAAAATCACTTCTTAATCTTACCATTAACTAAAATCCACTCTAATAAAGGCTTTGTTTTGTCATGAGGTTAATCCCTAATCATGGATTAAGTTGAGGAGTCTTTCTCAGCTTAAATGTTCTCATCTATTATCCTTCTATTAGGATGGTGTAATGAGTCCATTAAATCCTTGATTATGGCTTAAACTCATTACTTAACACCAAACAAAAACTCCAAAAACATCTAAATAATCACAAGTAGGTTAATGATCTTAATCCTACATCAGGGTAATTAAGTGTGAGGTGTTTATCTCATACTTAAAGTATTCTCATTATCCCTAATCAAAGGGAGGATATGATGAGTTTATTAAACCTTGGTTTAGACTTAAGCTAATTAACTTATGACAAACACAAAAAAGCAATAAAAGATTGAAAACAAAAAAACAAACAATAATCGTCTCCTCCGGGATTCTTTTCTCATCTCATTCACTCACAAACGAATACTTGCTTCTTCCGTCTAATGCAAGATAGTTAGCACCTGAGCCAGACAGGTCATACACTTGAGCATGGACAAGTAAGCAGTTCATCAGTCAATCCATCTTTCAGTCTCTTTGAGTCAAACTACGGTGTTCTGACTTCCTCATTGCACGAGAGGATACGTAGGCATAACTTAACGGTTATCGAACAAATGTCTCTGTATATTCCCCCTCCTGCCAGCATTATTTTTTAAGCCTCATAGTCTTGAGCTTCACATTCTTTCCTTACACTGACACTTCTTTATTTCACTTCACATTTCTTTTACACTAACACTTGTATTCTTTCCCAGCTTTTGCACACAAAATAGCACTGACACTACCCCTTTAAAACAAAAATCTTTCAAGCGTGGATCCCGTCGAGTACGACGGACAATCTGGGTGCTAATACCTTCCCAGGTTGTAACCAACCCCCTTTCTCAGTTTCTCTTGGTCGCAACCGTCTTATCCATCCCTTTCTAGGTTTATGCAACATTACCTTTCCTTCGGGATAAAAATGCCTAGCTGGCGACTCTATTCATTCCTTCTCTTTCGCCGACCGTTTGCGTCTGTACCCCTCTTGACCAGGTGTCATTTGGTGGGAGCGACTGTCACTAGATGTCCTGTAAATCCAAAAACGCCAAACACATCAAATAAATTAGTTTTATGGGTACATATTACATGTAAATCGTCCTATGAATCCATTTAAACCTTCAATTTGTCCTGAAATCGCGTCTAACAAAGGTTCCCAATTTCGAACCTTAGAACCCTAATAATGGCGAAATGTCATTCCTGTACCAAAAATACAATTAACTAATCCAGAAACATTCTAAACATTAGTACCAACAACAATATATCATCAAATTTAATTTATCATGCGTGCATCATAGAAATTGAAAAAAATTCAAACATGACATGAACATGCATTCGGTTTATGTGAATGGGGGTGTATTATGTGTTGTTTTTTATCCAAACATGACCAGTGAGGTTCAATGAAGCTGAAACAACCTTCAAATTGCCTTGAAAGTGGCTCTAGCTTGAAATCCTAATTTGGTATTTTGGATGAAATTTGAAGTTTTGAAACTGGTCCTTGAGGCTGTGAATCCGTGTGTTCTTGCTTGCTTAATGTTGTATATATATCATACAATGAAATTAGGTCAAGAAATCAACCAAACTTTTGGATTTTTGGACCTTGTGAGATTGAAAAAGATTTGTCATTAAACTTGAATTTTTTTTATCTAACATTGCTATTTTGATATGATCTGAAATATTATGGTATCAATCAAGCTTAAATGAGTATTAAGTCCTTCTAGAATCAAAATCTTTTCCAAATATATGACTTTCATATTTTATTTTAATTTAATTTGTATTTTAATGAATAAAATTCAAATAAATATAAATAAAATATAAAAAATAAAAAAAAGGTGTGGGTTGGGTCGTGCTTAGTGATATTGCAAAGATTGAATGGCAATTTTGTGGGCTCATTTAGCAAAAATTGGTTTTAAGGCCTTATTTGCTTCATAAACTTCCCAAAAATTTCCCAACTTTGAAAGGGCACAAATCCTTAAATTATAATGCTATGAAGGTGTTATTGGACATTTTGGAAATCTTAAAGAGTCCTCTATCCAACACCTTTGGTCTCATGTCCATATCTTTTACCATTCTCAAGTTATGCTCTTTGGAAGTTGTTGACTTTTTGTTGACTTTTAAAAGGACCTATAATGTCTTAGCCCTTACCTTCCAAATGAAGCATTTTTGGGCTTGGCTTGTGAGACACAAAGTTGTAGAGAATTCAATTTCCTTCAAAATAAGCTTTGGATGGAAAATGTTTGATGAAGCATGTGAAAGTTATGGCTGGTCAAAGTTCAGTTGACTTTTCCTGTGAAAACCCTAATTTAGAAACTCCTGATTCTTGATGATCTGAAATCTCCTTGATGAATCATGATCAAACCTTGATCAAATGATGAATTTTACTTCACATACTTGATGTTGACAAAAAAATCATGAAGTTTGACTTTGGTTTGACCATAGTTGACCTTGGTTTGACTTTTTGACTGCCTTGACTGATTTTAACCTATCTGATCATCTGACTGAGCAAACCTTTTGGGAAAGTCTTGAAACTTGACATGGGGATTCTTGAACATATATAGGATGCTATGAAGCTCACTTGAAGTCTTGTAAGTCCATTTAGCCTGATAAAAGTCAAAACCCCAGTTTAAGATGCATTGCTTAGGAGGATGCATTGTCTGAGGAAATTGTCAAACTTTCTGACTAATTGTGAACTTTGTGAACCTTGTGAACCTCATGATATGTCTTTGTGAACCTTGTGAACCTCTTAGTACACAATGTCTTGTCTTGTGGAGGGCAAATTTTGGGGTGCAACAGCTGCCCCTGTTCAATTTTCTGAAACCTGAGGGGTTAGATTGGTATATGTGCCATTCGTGACCTGGAAGGTTGAAGGGGATTGAACACAAAAGCCCAAAAATTTGCACTCGCCGGTGCATAAAGTAAAGCTGATGATTAATTGTATATGCTTGAATGGGTTTGAAGATGCCACTTGGAGGAACTGGAGATGGGCTTAGAGATGCCATCTAAAGTATCAGGAGGTGATGATATCTTTATGTTGATACTGGATATCAGTACTAGGTCTTTGTATAGGTCGTCTCTAAATCGTTTATGCAACATAGTTTGCATTTTTGAATGGACCAGTAGAAATAAATCTTCGCGACGATTATCTCTTTTGGCAATATCTTGGATTAGGGAATGGGTCTTTGTACAGACCGTTTGCATACTCTCCAAGGACAAAAGAATATCAGGATTAATTCTTCTGAAAAATATCTTGAACTAGGGAATGGATCTTTGTATAGACCATTTTCCTACTATTCAAGAGCGAATAGATTAAATCTTCTGAAAATATCTTGAACTAGGGAATGGATCTTTGTACAGACCGTTTGCCTACTATTCAAGAAAAAAATAGATTAAATCTTCTGGAAGTGCCCTGGATTAGGGAATGGATCTTTGTACAGACCGTTTGCCTACTCTCCGGGGACAAAAGAGTGTCAGGATTAAATCTCCTAAAAATATCCTGGATTAGGGAATGGATCTTTTTACAGACCGTTTGCCTACTCTCCGAGGACAAAAGAGTGTCAAGATTAAATCTCCTGAAAATATCCTGGATTAGGGAATGGATCTTTGTACAGACCGTTTTCCTACACTCCGAGGTCATCTTGAGTAATGTATAGATCATTTCTGACCTGTTGTGGATTGTTGGCAGCATTTCATCTGCATATAACCATCCTGCAAAAAAAAGGTTAGTTTATGCAATATGTATGCATGCATGGCATGGTGCATCTAAGTAAATGTGTTATGCATTTATGAATATGTTATGGTATGATGTAAATTATGTATGAATCATGCAGCCTGAAGAGTCTGGATATCTTTGTATTACAACTGCTGGCTTAGGAAAAATAAATCCCGCTTCGTTGCTGAAGAATATGAGGAACTTGTTCCCGTCTTGTTTGATAGTACATTATTTATAACCTCCCATCTTCGTTCGTCGTACTTCTATTGAAGGAATAAGTTCCTGAGTATCCGGACTAAGGATAAAAGAGATGGACATAAATTCAAGGGGAGATGTAACTCGAAGTATCTATAGAAGATAGATCTGCCCTGCTGGGGATTTGTAGTTGTCTTGTGGGGATGAACCGGCGAAGCTTCGTTGAATTCCTACCTTCGTTCGTCCTTAGTAAATACTATTACTGCATTTTCATGCATTTCTAGTAAACATCAATCATATTCAAAAACATACATACATTCAAACACAACCAATGGACGTTCCGCTTATGTAAATAGGGTAAAAGTAAATCTGGATTCAAAGATGAAATTTTATTTATATCACAAAGTGACCTATACATAGGCAAGTTTGTACAAGGAGACAGAAGTCCTAGTAAGAGGAATTCGTCGTGAAACTTTTTTACAAAACAAAGAAAATCAGCTATGTGAGAAATAATCCTATTGAGTTTCAATTCTACTATTGCCATTATCTTCAAGTATCTCATCTTCTGCTGTTGAGACGGAAACGATTGGATTGATCTTTATCTGTTTGAACTTGATTTAGGTAGCACCATCAGTTGAAGTTACATGAGTGATCCAAATGAGACATAGTCATACGCTTTAATCCCTAACTTTTGCCTGGATTGCCCTTTCAGGTTTTCAATCCACCGGGATACCCTTTTTTGTCCAAGCCTCCCTTTCAGGGTTTCGACTTGCCGGGTGTACATTATATATATATATATATATATATATATATATATATATATATCCCTAATTTTTTCCCGAACCCTTTTGGTTTGCCGGGATGCCCTTATTTTTGCTTAGGCCAGTCAACCTAGCGGGTCTCTTTTTATGCGTAGTATTTTTTAACTATGTCTGCGTTTACAGGCTGTGGGAATTCTTCACCATACATAGTAGTAAGCATCATGGCACCTCCTGAGAATACTGTTTTAACCACAAATGGACCTTCATAAGTAGGATTCCACTTGCCCCTAGGATCACCATGTGGTAGTATGATACGTTTGATTACCAAGTCACCAGCCTGATATACCTTTGGTTTAACCTTCTTGTTGAAAGCCTTGATCATCCGTTTCTGGTACATCTGACCGTGACAAACAGCTGCCAGCCTCTTCTCATCAATCAAATTTATCTGGTCAAGTCGAGTCTGAATCCACTCATCTTTATCCAAGCCTGCATCCTTCATGATTCTTAAGTAAGGATCTGAACTTCAATGGGCAGAACTGCTTCCATACCATAGACTTAGGAGAATGGGGTTGCCCCTGTTGAAGTACGTATTGTAGTACTATAACCATGAAGAGCAAATGGTAACATCTCGTGCCAATCTTTGTAAGTGACAGTCATCTTCTGTAGAATCTTCTTAATGTTCTTATTAGCAGCTTCTACTGCCCCATTCATCTTCGGACAATACGGAGAAGAGTTGTGATGCTGAATCTTGAACTGCGTGCATAGATCAGTAATCATAGTGTTGTTCAGATTAGAGCCATTGTCTGTGATAATCCTTTCAGGGATGCCATACCAACATATGAGATTGTTCTTAATGGATCGAGCCACCACATTCTTAGTAACAAATGCAAATGAAGCTGCCTCCACCCACTTTATGAAGTAATCAATAGAAACCAGGATGAAACGATGCCCATTAGAAGTAGTAGGCTTGATCTTACCAATCATATCAATTCCCCACATGGCAAAAGGCCAAGGAGCAGTCAACACATTCAATGGAGTTGGAGGTATATGTACTTTATCAGCATAGATTTGACACTTGTGACATGTTCTGGAATGTTGATAGCAGTCAGCTTCCATTGTAGACCAATAGTAACCTACTCTCAATATCTTCTTTGCCATGGTATGACCACTAGAATAAGTGCCAAATATCCCATCATGCATGTCTTCCATAATCTATGTTGCTTCCTTCTTATCCACACAACGAAGCAAAGTTGAATCATGACTACGCTTGTACAAAATTCCATTACTCAAGAAGAACTTAGCAGAAAGCCTCCTCAGAAACTTCTTATCCTTAATAGATTCCCCTTCAGGGAACTCCTGAGCTTCAAGATATCTTTTCACTTCATAGAACCAAGGCTTCCCCTCTGCTTCTTCAGTGTCAATCTCATTGCAGTATGCAGGCTTCTCAAATCTATCAATGGTAATATTGGGAGCTTCATCATCCCAGCTAATCTCAAACATAGATGCCATGGTGGCTAATGCATCTGCCAACTGATTTTCTCTTCGTGGAATATGTCCAAAGGTAATTTCTTCAAAATATGGGATCAAAGACAACACATGCTCTCTGTAAGGGGAGATTCAGCCCTGGTAGTAAGTCAGATCAAAGGAGATTGGTCACCGTCCGGGAGGACCACCGGATTTGTTTCCACGCGTTACTCCCACGGTAAGAAATATACACATGTGGGCTCTGTGTGTGTGGGCCTAACGCGTCGGGTGGCGAACGTTTGGCCCCGTTCAATTGAGAAGAACGACGAGTGTATGTGATGCGGATGCAGAAGATTGAACAAGGCATTGGTTTGTTGACGAAGTGAACGATTGATTGTAGGTGTTCGAAGACGAAGTTCCGACAATTTGGAGTCCGCGATGTGAAATCGTCGAAGTGTTCGACATTTGAGGTACGCGAAAGTCCGTTTCTTGTTGTGTTTTTTTCGAACCCTTCTTCTACCTCCTGACTGCAAATTTTTCCATTTTGTTGCTTCAGTTTTGATAGTACGCGATTATGAACTATTGGTGTTTCTTGCAGGTTCAACTTGATAAGGTGGTGAGGTGATGGAAGTTGATGAAGGTGAGGCCGAGGGTTTGAGGGATAAAGGCCAGTTCTTATTGATTGTTTATTTGTGTGAACTTGATGAGGTTCTTTGTTGTAGTTGTTATTGATGCATTTACAGGTTGCGGATGATGAACATACAAGAAGTGACGAAGGATGAAATTGTAGGAAGTTGGCACGGATGAAGAAGGATGATGCTTGAAGGTGATTAAGGTGATAAATCAAAGAAGATAGAGATTGAATAATGGCTATGTTGTAGAATTCAAGTATTTTCTTCTTCTTCTGGGATTTCAGATTCTTGTCACTACCACCTCCCTTTCTTGTTATGGTTTTGAACTGTAATTGTTGATTGATTTGGCAGGGATGATTGATGAAGATTGCTGAGATTCAAGGGCTATGGAAGGGGAGTGTCGAAGGTTTTCAAGAGGGATGAAGATGGTTGGAGCTGAAGATGAATGAGGAAGGTTAAGAGTGAAGAAAAACTGAGAAAGAATGAGAAAAATGATTGAATGTATTGAGGAATGATGATCTTTTTCTCTTTTTTTTCAGAGATTGAGGAATGAGAAGCTTTTATAACTGATTCTGTATTTTCTGATAACTTCCCTCTGCATAATTTTTCCTCTTTCTGTTATTTCTGTTGTAAGATCGTAACCGACCTGTAACAGAATCATAACCGCTTTTGTTATATAAATCCTTTCTAACTGTATTTCTGTTAACTGATATGTCCTTCAATTTCTGATCTGGTTTTAGTTAATTTCTACTTAGAGATTTCCCACCGATTTTTCTGTGTTGCTTTGTAATGAATTTCCGACTCTCGTCTTATACTTTCGTTATCGGTTTTTTGTTGTATGGTGTTATATTTCTCTGAATGAAATTTGATGAGAGTTTAAATTGAAGAGTGGAATTCTGATAGTGATATAAACAGGGAATTTTAGAATTTCCAGATTTTATTTTAATGTCTGAATTTTGTATGTACACCTTTGTGAATCTCTCTAATTATGAACATGAGCCTTCTTGTTTTGGTGCTAATAACAGTCTTAGAATTGCTAAAAAAAATCTTAAGCAAAGACCATTTGATTGTATCTTGGGCCTTGAAATGAACATTGCTAAAAAATCATAACCAAAGACCATTCGATTATAATTGAGTTATTTTAGCATTCACCAACCAATTAACCATGTGAATGAGGATAGCTCTTCTTGAAGTAACACGTTAGAATTACCTTAAGACATTTGTCCAAAGTCATCTTGGAATTAAAATTACTCTGGCTTGTTACTCAAAGATCAACCAAGCATTTTTGTCTTGCACTTTTACTTGCAACAATCCATTCTAAATCCCCAAAGACAACAACTCCCAAGTGTCGCTCCCGACAAATGAAATTGGATCAGATGAAGGTACAGACGCGAACGGTCGGCGAGAGGGACAATGAGAACACACAGCCGTGAACTCACTGGAGATGAATAGAGTCGCCAGCTAGGCATTTTTATCCCGGAGGAAAGGCAATGCTGCATAGGCCTAAAAAAGGATGGATAAGACGGTTGCGGACCAGAGAGACTGAGAAAGGGGGTTGGTTACAACCTGGGAAGGTATTAGCACCCAGATTGTCCGCCGTACTCGACGGGATCCACGCTTAAAAGATTTGTGTTCTAAAGGGGTAGTGTCAGTGCAATCTGTGTATAAAGAGCTGGAAAGAATGATGTACAGGTGTCAGTGTAAAGAAAGAATGTGAAGTGTATAAATGTACAGTGTCAGTGTAAGGATGAGAGTATGCTCAAGATCATGAGGCTAAAGAATGAAGCTAGAAGGAGGGGAATATACAGAGACTTTTGTTCGATAAATGTTAAGTTATGCCTACGTATCCTCTCGTGCAATGAGGAAGTCAGAACACCGTAGTTCGACCCAAAGAGACTGAAAGATGAATTGACTTGTGAACTTCTTACTTGCCTATGCTCAAGTGTATGATCTGTCTGGCACAGGTGCTAACTGTCTTGCATTAGACGGAAGAAGCAAGTTCTCGTTTGTGAGTGAATGAGGTGAGAAAAGAATCCCGAAGGAGACGATTATTGTTTGTTTTTGTGTTTTCAGTCTTTTATTGTTTTTTGAAGTTTGTCATAAGTCAATGAGCTTAAGTCTAAACCAATGGATTTAGTAAACTCATCACATCTTCCCTCTGATTAGGGGTAATGAGAATACTTTAGGTGTGAAGTCAGATTCTCACACTTAATCACCCTTGGTGTAGGATTAAGATCATTAACCTACTTGTGATTATTTAGATGTTTTTGTGATTTTGTTTAGTGTTAAGTAATGAGATTAAGCCATAATCAGGGATTAAACAAACTCATTACACCATCCTAATAGAAGGATAATAGATGAGAAGGTTTAAGCTGAGGAAAATTTCTCAACTTAATCCATGAGTAGGGATTAAACTCATGACAAAACAAGCCTTTGGTTAAGTGGATTTTATTTAGTGATATGATGATGAAGTGAATTTTATGATTTGTAAGACAACTTGAGGGGGACTTGTCCATTAACACTAGGGTTAGTCCTTCTTAACCAATTAAGGAAGAATTAGAACCCTAATGCAAGGCCCAAGTTACAAGTGTGATGTCTTGATGATTTATCAAGTGAATTGATTAAGAGATTTAAACACATTAAGGGTTTAACACTTAGGATTAAAGTTATATACTCCATCCTAAGAGAAGGATGCAGGCATAAGCTTAATCACAAAGCCTTAAAGCCTTTAGGGTTTAGTCCCTGATTATGAGGTGAGAAGAGAAGACTCAAAGAGATGACACAAAGGTAAAATCTGAGAGGGGAGACTAATCAAAACCCTAATCATTATCATGCTTGGTTGTTCCTAAGGTTTGTGAGGTTTTCAAGAGAAATCTTCAATGGAACCACCAGGAAGCAGATGAAAGAATCAAGAGAAGCAAAGTGACTTGCTTCATTCAAGAAGTCAAGTCACTTGAAGAAAGAAAGTGGGAAGGAGAAGAATGAGCAAGCTCAATCTCAAACACATACATAAATGCAGCAATGGATGCAAGAGAGATGAAAAGAAAAGTTATGAGAAGTAAAGGCAAATTCACTTCTCAAGTTTACTTACCACCTGAAATGTTAGAAAGAAAAGCAATGCAATGCTAAATGAGATGAAATGATATGATGAAAAACAAAACCAGAAGCATGTTGGTGATTATAATGATGTTATGAGATGCTACAAGCATGAGACAAGGCATGGAGATGTTCATACAAGATCATGGATGCAAATGATGCAAGTTAAGGAGCATGATCTTACATGAAAAGTTATGAAACATACATGGCAAACAAGATGGCAAATATGGGATGCAATGATCAAACATGCTTTCTATATGTCTTAAGATGTCAAATGAATCCAATGGATGCTTGAAATGTCATGGAAAGTCATGTTATGCAAGAGAATGCAAAGGGGATGCAAAAGAAAGCCCAAATTAGGGTTTATGGATCAATCAACAAAAAAAAACCAAAACAGAAGCAAACCCTAGGATAAAAAATGGAAAATGCCACACAAAGGATCCCTAACCCTATACTAAACCAAGGTCCAAAGGGGAGGTCTCAACCCTTAACCAATATCAAGTTATGATTTTTCTAAGTTATTAGGGTTTTTAGGGTTCCTAAACAAAAGAAGTGCCAAACAAATTGAAAATGAGGAATCAAATCATGGCCATTTTATCTCAAAAACTAACATGCCAAATAGAATGCAATGCAAAAAGGATCAATGTCCAACTCTTCTTAGATAGGCAGAAATGAATTTTTGAACTTATGATCAAAATAATGCACAAAAAATGATTTAATTCAATGAAAAATTCTTAAAATGCATCAAGATCAAAAACGAAATTTGGTTTGAAGGTTGGACAATGTTTCTAAATGTCTTAGAACATTTCATGAATTTTTTGGTGATTTTTAAATACCTAAAAGTATTTTTAATAAATTAATTTCCATTAATCAATTAAAAATAATCTTTTAAATATTTAAAAATACTTTTTTAATGATAAAAAATGAAATGAAAATATTTTTGTGTTTACAAAATTAATAAAACTCAGGAGAAAAAGTTTCATAATTTTTAAACCTTTTTTGCTATTTTTAATAAATTGTGCAAATAAAATGAAAAGAAATGGAATTAAAATAAATAAAAGGAGAAGTATGCAGGACGGGTGGCTGGGATTCAATCTGGGCTTGGGGGCATTGACTACGCGCCAGATCCTGTGGCCCACGTTTAAACTGACTTAAACTCAATTAATTAAATAAATAATGAAGATTAGGGCTTAATGACAAATCTGGACCGTCCACACGCGCGGCAAGTCAAACATTTCAACGCATCCAACGCTCTAGATTCAAATGGTCTTAATTACAGGGGTTATGCCCTAATTATTTTCAGGTGGCCGGAGAAGACCTCCGGTCGTCTTCTCCGGTGGGAAGTCCACCTGAAAATCTCCAAACTCCCTCAAAACGTAACAAAAATGAAACCTAAGCATACAGAAATGATTCCCATGATCCCCTGAATTAAAACCCTAAGTCAAAACAAATTTATTCTTCCTCAAATTCATGAATCGAGCAAAACAAATTTCTAGGTCACAGAGTTTCAGAAGCTAATTAAATACTCATTTCAACACCATTTCAAAAACCAAAAGCACCAGGATACTCAGTGAAGCATAGAGAACAAGTTTATAACATGAAAAACGATTTCTGGAAAAATAATTTTGGAGCTACCTGAGATTCGAAGCTTTCACTCTGATGACTTTCTGGCCTCTCCTCTTGATGAAAACCACTCCACTTAACCCTCTGGTGATGCTTGAATGCTCAAGAGGAATTTATGTTGGCTGAATGAAGAGTTTGAGCAGCTTCTGCTCAAGCTCAGTTGAAAATGGCAATGGAGTTTCAGGCTGCTTCTGGCAATGGTGAAGGGTTGTTTGTGGTCCAGATGATGTGTGGAGAAGGTCTGTGGAGTTGGTTTTGATGTTTGTGTGCTGTGGAGAGAGTTTCGAATGAAACTGCAAGTTGAGGTGAGAAATGGCAATGGGGTGTTCTTGATCAAAACAGGCCTGGCTCTTGGTGGTTTGAGGTCTATGAAGTATGGTGAGTTGAAGTGTGGAAATAGTTTGGATGTTTGGTGGCTGGGCAGAGAGATTCGAAGCAAAATGCAGTTAGGGTGTGTTTTGTGAATGTGATGTTGTTAAGTGTTTCAGCCTTGCTTGGTATATGAAATGGCTTGCAAATGAAAAGTATAAACTAATCCAATTGGCTGGATGATGTGACATGGCCTGCTGTGATAGGTAAGTTTGCTTTTGCAAAATGTCAACCTTTTGTGTAAGAGAAGTATGGTGAGGTGCTAGCTTGGTACAAGGGCTAGGGGCTGCGCAGCATGGTGTGGTGAGAGAGCTAGCAAGGTCAGCATCCAAGGTTGCAAGTTGTAGGAAGTGTGATGAGTGCTTTTGCAAGTTGTCACTTTTTTGAAATCTCATGAAAAATGCCTTGTTACATGAACTAAACACATGTGATCTTTGGTCCAATTCTGACTTTTTAGGACATGTAGAATGTTTATGTCATGGTTTGAAATGAATTAGAGGTTACAAAAGGCATTGGTTCATGGTTTTGCAATTTTCACACTTGGTGCATAACTTGAAAATCAATGATTTTTGCCAACTTTGTCACACCATAACTTTTGATCCAAGAAGAATTTGATCATGTTCTTGTACTTTTTGAAAAGGGAAAGATGAGATCTACAACTTTCATGACCAAAGTTTTTCCATTTGAAGCTTTTTTGGATCAAGAATCAAGGCTTGAAAAATGACCTAAAATGAAGCATTCTTGAAAAGTCAACTATGCCCAAAAAGTCAACATTTGCAAAACTTCCAAATTCTTGATTTCTATGAACTTCAACCTTCTTCCATGATCAAATAAAGATCATATACACTCAAAATGATGAAGATCACCCATTGGTTGGGTCATTGGGGGCCTCAGATGCCCTGATTTTACACTGACTTGTCTGAAAAGTCAACTCTTGATCAGATGACTTCCCCATGGAATTTCTTCATGAAAATTGATATGCATACTCCCTATACCATATAGAGACCAATGGAAACAAGAATGACCAAAAAATTTGGAGTTATGGCCTCTGAAACCAAAACCCTAATTTTAGGTCAACTGTGCAGTCAAACTTGGCTCTGCATCCATCCAAACCCTAGTTCTTGTGATTCTTTGGAATCTTTGACTTTGAGAAGATGCAATATGATACTTGAACACATATGGATCCCTTTGAAGTGATTGGTTGCCTCTGGAGTGACTCAAGGGGCTCTTGGATTGCTCAGATTACAAACCCTAGGTGCAGATGACTTAGAAACTATGCAATGAATCAAAGATGAGATATGAGATAACATGATTGTGTTTATGCATATGAAATGATCACAAGCCATGGTGAAATGGGTGAGGGCAAATTTGGGGTGTTTACAGCTGCCCCTATTCAAACATGAGTTAGCTGTGTAGGATGTAAGCGACGGCTTAACAGGCAAACAAGATAACTTGTGGTTGAATACCAAAGACAGTCCAAAATTTGCACTCACAGAATAAAGAAGAAAAGGGATATAGATTGTAAAAGGAAAATAAAGTATATTGTAAAGTGGATGATAGAGCAATGACGGGGACGGCCGACATGCTGGGAAAAGTATGTGAAGTAAAGCAATGACGGGGACGGCCGACATGCTGGGGATAAAAGGTAAAGCTAAGACGGGGACGACCGACTAGCTGGGGGAAATGAAATTATGATGGGGACGGCCATCAGGATAAAGCTGTAAAATTCTCTGGGGATCAATGAAACATGACGGGGACGGCCGTCAAGTTCACAAAGGTAAAGTAAACAACGATGGGGACGGCCACCGGGCTGAAAAGGAAAAGGGACCACGACGGGGACGACCATCGGGTTAAAGAATAAATGAAATAAACAGATGATGGGGTACGGCCACCAAAGGTGAAGGACGATCACCTAGCAGGGGACGGCTGCTCTGTTGGGTAATAAGGGAATTATGATGGGGACGGCCATCAAAGGTGGAGGACGACCACCTGGCAGGGTACGGCTGCCGAAAATATCAACGATGGGGACGGCCATCGGACAGAAAAGGTCAACGATGGGGACGGCCATCGGACGAGCATGATGGAGGACGACCATCAAGAAGTGGAGGACGACCACTCAGCAGGGTACGGCTGCTCTCGAGGTTTCTCATGACATAGGACGAATGCCAGATAACCAAAATCAACAATGGGGACGGCCATTGGATAAAATGATGAAGGACGATCATCAAAAAGGTGGAGGACGACCACCTAGCAGGGGACGGCTGCTAAAATCAACGATGGGGACGGCCATCGGATGAGCATGATGGAGGACGACCATCAAGAGGTGGAGGACGACCACCTAGCAGGGTACGGCTGCTCTCAGGTTTATCATGCCACAGGACGAGTGTCAGATAAAAAGGAAAATTTGCTTTGCGATCTACTAGGGAATAGCAAACACGGACGAGTGTTCACATCCAAGAAACAAAGGGTATGAGTGTTTAGATGTTGTGTATAGATTAAAGATGCGGACGAGCATCCTTAAGACTATGATACAGACGAGTATCAGGTAGAAACAAATACTGACACGTGTTCAGAGATGATGATACGGACGAGTATCAACTGGTTAACAAAGAACACGGACGAGTATTGAATCTGAGGGGACTCTTCTGGGGAATAGTAGACACAGACGAGTATCTATATTCAAGAAGATGTAGTGTGTGACGTGGTGTATGGATTAAAGACGCGGACGAGCATCCTTAAGATTATGATACGGACGAGTATCATGTAGAAACAAACACTAGACGCAATGTTCTGAGATGATGGTACGGACGAGTACCAACTGGTTAACAAAGAACAAAGACTATTGTTGAATCTGAGGGGTATATAACTGGTATATACAAGATACGGACGAGTATCTGTATAAGAGTGAGTGGTGTATAGATGAGTGTTTATCTGCTGGGGAGGGTGACACGGACGAGTGTCAAAAGGAGAAGAGTGTAATATGAGCAAGTATCTGATATACAAAGTCTAGGCGACTGCGCTGGGGATACGACACGGACGGGTGCCGAGAAAGTGTATATATAGGTATATGTGAGTGCAAAAAGGACGTCTTTGGCTCTCTGCTGGGGATATGACACGGACGGGCGCCACAAGGAGTATATACTGATGTTTGGGAGTTATGAGGCAACTGCTTTTTTTGCTGGGACTCTGGTGGGGACTTCTGTACAATGATGATGAACGGTTATTATTCACAAGTGTTAGCTTAGAACATGGCTCATGATTATGCTATGCGTTTGATTTTTGCCGTAATGCTCCGTATTAGACGGAATGCTACGCTTTATGGGTGAATATGATGCAGATGCTATGACTATGCAAAGAGGCACAGATCTGGGATTCGGATCCCGCTGCTACAGAGATCCCTGGTTGATCTGTTTGAAATGGACATCCCAGCTGGGGATGAGATCATTGGTAGATCTGATAAGATGATATTTGCTTGGGGATACGGGTCACTGATAGACCGATCCTAATAAATGAGAGACCCAGCTGGGGTCTGTAGAAGCTTTCTTCACTCTGTTGTGATCTTCTATGCGCTGCTCTTCTGGATAGAGGCTGGAACTCTGTGGGGAGATGATTCCCTGACTCCTGTATCTTACTGAGGAAGAATGATTGGTACTATGGCTGGGGAGAATTGTTGGTAACTCAGCTGGGGAGAGTTGTTGGAGGCAAACTCAGCTGGGGAGAAAGCACCTTGAGTGCTAAAATTGAGTGTTGATTTGCCAGCTTGCTGGGATGTAACTTGCATGCCCCAGGTTGCGTTCTGGATACCTGCAATCCTGAAAAAGATAGAGAAACGTACAAAATGATCCCGAGGTATCCCTTACTGGATTCCGTCATAGGAGCTTAGACACTTCTGAGAGTAGGCAAAATTTCCTGCAAGCATGTTTTTATTTGAAGATAAACATCTGTATTCTTATGCAATCAATGTTCTTTTAAGATATCAGACATTTTTTGCAAAAATGAAAATGTACAAAACAAGACATGACTGAAAATCTGATTTTATTAATTCATATGCCCTGAATTGGCGAGATACAGTCAACGGAACATATCCCCTGAAATGAGGAGATTGTTACAAATTGAGAAACAAAACGCTGGCGGTGTTGATGACGCTTTCAAAGGAGCTTCCTCTTCTGCTATGACTCGTATGACAATGACGTTCTTCTCGCCTTGCTTTCTGAAGAAGGCTGATTCTGATTGGAGCTTGATCCTTTTGAAGCTTTCCAAGTTGCAAGTGATACAGAAGAATTCAGAATGCAGTTGTTCGCTTATTCCCTTATTTTGCATGGATCGCCCTTTCGGGTTTTCAATCCATCGGGATACCCATTTTTGCCTGAGTTGTCCAATGCGGCTTTTCAACTCAGCGGGTGTACGTTTTTTATTTATTTTCCCTTATTTTTGCCCGAGTCTTTTATTCTGTTTTTGACTCGCCGGGATGCCCTATTTTTGCCTGGACTTACTTTCTGTTTTTATGTCCAGCGGGTCATTTTTATGCGAAGTATTTTTTAACTGCATCTGAATTCACAGGGGACGGGAAATCTTCACCATCCATGGTGCTGAGCATCAGTGCTCCACCAGAGAAAACTTTCTTTACCACGAATGGTCCTTCATAATTCGGAGTCCATTTGCCCCTGTGGTCTGTATGAGGAGGGAGGATTCTCTTCAGCACAAGATCTCCTACTTGGTACTCTCGATGCCTGACTTTCTGATCGAAGGCTTTCTTCATTCTCTTCTGGTACAACTGCCCGTGACAAATTGCAGCCAATCTTTTCTCTTCGATCAGACTCAGCTGTTCGTATCGGGCCCGAACCCATTCTGCTTCACTTAGCTTAACATCCATTAATACCCGTAGGGAGGGTAATTCAACTTCAACAGGCATGACTGCTTCCATACCATACACAAGTTGATACGGTGTTGCTCCAGTGGATGTTCTGATTGACGTGCGGTACCCATGCAAGGCGAATGGTAGCATTTCATGCCAGTCTTTGTAGGTGACAACCATCTTCTGCACAATCTTCTTAATATTCTTGTTTGCCGCCTCAACAGCGCCATTCATCTTTGGCCTGTAAGGAGAAGAATTGTGATGTTGGATCTTGAAGTCCCGGCACAGTTCTGCCATCATTTTGTTGTTTAAGTTGGAACCATTATCAGTAATGATTCGCTCGGGGACTCCGTATCGACAGATGATATCTCTCTTCAGAAATCTGGCTACCACTTGTCTTGTGACGTTTACATATGAGGCTGCTTCGACCCACTTGGTGAAATAGTCAATAGCAACCAAGATGAATCTGTGGCCATTTGAAGCAGTTGGCTCAATCTTGCCAATCATATCAATGCCCCACATAGCAAAGGGCCAGGGTGAAGACATTATGTTCAAAGGATTGGGAGGCACATGCACTTTATCTGCGTAGATCTGGCATTTGTGGCATTTCCTGGCATAGGCACAACAGTCTGCATCCATTGTGATCCAATAATAGCCTGATCTTAACAACTTCTTAGCCATTGCATGTCCTCCAGCATGGGTACCAAAGGAGCCTTCGTGCACTTCATGCATCAATAAATCTGCTTCTGTCTTGTCGACGCATCTGAGGAGTACCATATCAAAGTTCCTTTTGTATAAAGACCCATCAGTGTTCAGAAAGAAACTACCAGCAAGCCTTCTCAAAGTCTTCTTATCATTGGAAGATGCCCCAGGTGGGTATGTCTGATCCTCCAAGAAGCATTTAATGTCATGAAACCAAGGCTTATCGTCTTTAACAACATCTGCTGCGAACACATATGCTGGTCTATCGAGTCTTGACACTGAAATCTGAGGTGCAAAGTTAGCAGCTTGAACTTTGATCATGGACGAAATGGTAGCTAAGGCATCTGCAAACTGATTCTCGTCCCGAGGGATATACTCAAGCTTGACTGTGGTGAAGAAAGTCAATAACCTCCTTGTATAATCCCTGTAAGGTATCAGATGATCCTGGTGGGTGTACCACTTGCCATTGGTTTGATTGACTACCAAAGCTGAATCTCCGAATACGGTCAATGTCTTGATCCTGAGGTCAATGGCTTCCTCAAGACCCATAATGCAAGCTTCGTATTCAGCTTCGTTGTTAGTGCAGTTGAATGTGAGTCTTGCCGAGAAAGGCATGTGAACTCCTTTAGGTGTAATGAGTACTGCACCAACACCACGACCATTCATGTTAACAGCCCCATCAAACATCATAGTCCATTCTTCTTCCGGGTCGGGCCCTTCAGTGTGAATAGGCTCTTCATGATATTTTGATTTAATGAACATGATGTCTTCATCAGGGAAGTCAAACCTCATAGGCTGGTAGTCATCAATGGGTTGCTCAGCAAGATATTCAGATAGTACACTGCCTTTGATGGCTTTCTGAGATGTGTACTGTATGTCGTATTCTGTGAGAATCATTTGCCATCTTGCAACCCGCCCGGTAAGTGCTGGCTTCTCGAAAATGTACTTAACTGGGTCCATTTTGGATATCAACAAAGTAGTGTGGGTCAACATATACTGTCTCAGTCGGCGAGCAGCCCACGCTAAAGCACAGCAAGTTTTCTCGAGCAGTGAATAACGTTGTTCACAGTCGGTAAACTTTTTGCTTAGGTAGTATATTGCATACTCTTTTCGACCAGACTCGTCATGCTGGCCCAGCACACACCCCATTGACTCTTCTAATACTGTCAAGTACATGATTAGAGGTCTTCCTTCAACTGGCGGCATGAGGATTGGAGGTTCTTGCAGATACTCCTTGATCTTGTCAAAAGCCTTCTGGCAATCTTCGTTCCACCTGACCGTTTGTTCTTTTCTTAACAGCTTGAACAAGGGTTCACAGGTTGCTGTGAGGTGAGATATGAACCGTGAGATGTAGTTCAATCGACCTAAGAACCCTCGAACTTCTTTCTCAGTTTTCGGTGCAGGCATCTCTTGTATAGCTTTGACTTTATCAGGGTCAACTTCAATCCCTTTCTCGCTTACAATAAAGCCCAGCAGCTTACCGGATCGCACCCCGAATGTGCATTTGTTGGGGTTCAACTTCAGTTGGTACTTCCTCAAACGCTTGAATAATTTGAGCAGATTTACCAGATGATCTTCCTCTGTAAGGGACTTGGCAATCATGTCATCCACATAACATTCGATTTCTTTATGGATCATATCGTAGAATAACGTTACCATAGCCCGTTGATACGTCGCACCGGCATTCTTGAGCCCAAATGGCATTACTTTGTAGCAGAACGTGCCCCAGGGTGTGATGAATGTTGTCTTCTCCATGTCTTCAGGTGACATTTTAATCTGATTGTATCCTGAAAATCCATCCATGAAGGAGAATACCGAGAACTGAGTCGTATTATCAACCAATACGTCAATGTGAGGTAATGGGAAATCATCTTTCGGGCTGGCTCTGTTCAGATCCCGGTAGTCAACACACATTCTTACCTTGCCATCTTTCTTAGGCACAGGTACTATATTAGCAACCCACGGTGGATAGCTAGTCACAGCAAGGAACCCGGCGTCCCATTGCTTTTGTACCTCCTCCTTGATTTTCATAGCCATGTCTGGACGAGTACGGCGCAGTTTCTGTTTGACCGGTGGGCACTCTTCTCTCAGAGGCAGCTTGTGCACGACAATATCGGTATCCAACCCTGGCATATCTTGGTAAGACCAAGCAAACACGTCTACATACTCTTGAAGCAGGTCAACCAGTTGTCTTTTCACTGAGTCTTGTAAGCAGGCCCCGATCTTAACCTCTTTCACGTCTTCATCTGTACCAAGATTGATCACTTCAACCTCCTCCTGGTGAGGAGTAATAACCTTTTCCTCTTGTCTTAACAACCTGGCTAGCTCTTCAGGAAGTTCATATTCTTCATCGACCCCTTCATCAGCTTGATTGATTGGATTGTCAAAGTCATACGAAGTCATAGCCGTGCTGTTGTCGGTGCTGTCTGGAAGGCACTCTCTGCAAGGGTTAAGTTTGTTCATTTTAGTGATCTGATTTTAATCTTTATTTAGAAAAGTGAAATGAAGTTGTCATTTTGAAAACACCGCCATTTATTTTTTGTACAAAAAGAAAAATGGAAAAACAGTGAACGAAAAGAAAAAGACTCGTTTGCAAAAAGATGTCTGATATTTCATTAATTAATCTTGTTTGCACAAAAAGTACAGATGGCCCGATTACAAAATGAGTCTTGTCATCTTGGGCAAGATGCAAGACTTTGATGCATGCTTATAAAAATACAGGAAATAATAATTACTCTGCATGAGTAACTCTTATAATTTCCTGGGAAGACCAGTTTGAGACACTGCTCCCCGGGATCTTTGGACGAATCCAGCTTTCCAGGTTGCGCTCCTCTTCCAGCTCGTCTTCCAGACAGTTGATAGCATCAGGGGTAAGCATCCCCCCACTCACAAAGTTGGGCTCTTTCGCAGCCGCTGCTTGATCTCGTTGAGTTGGTTTGTAACCCAACCCAAATCTGTCTTCTTTCTTCTCCACCGATAGCAGTTTGCCCCAGCCTTGGGCAGTTCCTTCCTCAACAACCTTCCGGGCTTGTTGGTATGATGACATTGGAGTACCAGATACAGCAGATGTCTCATTCACATTCAAGGCTTCAAACCCCTGGCTCATTGTTTCATGGATCTCCCCATCCATCTCAATGTACTTATAGGTTGCCAGGTGGCTGACAAAAATGTCCTCTTCTCCGCAGATTGTAACGATTTGGCCCTCCCACTCATATTTTAATTTCTGGTGAAGGGTAGAGGTCACGGCGCCAGCAGCGTGAATCCATGGCCTTCCCAATAAACAGCTGTAGGCGGGCTGTATATCCATCACGTAGAAAATAGTTTTAAAGGTCTGCGGGCCAATCGTTATGGGCAGCTCAATCTCTCCCAGAACCGATCTCTTAGAACCATCAAAGGCTCTCACCACCAGGTTGCTGGGTCTCAACGCCAATCCGTCATACTCTAGCTTCACCAAAGCCTTTTTAGGCAGGACATTAAGGGATGACCCCGTGTCTACCAGCACATGGGAAAGGACAACACCTTTGCATTCCATGGTTATGTGCAAGGCTTTGTTGTGGTTACGACCTTCTGTTGTCAAATCAGTATTGGTGAACCCTAGTCCGTGACTAGCATTAACATTTCCAACTACTGCCTCCAGCTGATTGACAGTGATCTCTTCAGGCACGTAAGCTGCGTGCAGGACTTTGAGTAGTGCATTCCGATGGGCTTCGGAGCACATGAGCAGTGATAGGATTGAGATCTTGGAAGGCGTCTGATGAAGCTGATCCACTATTTTATAATCACTCTTTTTGATGATTCGCATGAACTCATCAACCTCTTGATCGAATGGTGTCTTCAAAGCTTCTTTAACAGTTTGATCTTCCTGCACAGGGCCCTTCCCTTTTGCCTTGGCAGCAGCTTCTGCTTCGGCTGTGGGTCTCTGAATTTGTGGAGCGAAAAGACGTCTGCTTCGAGTGAAGCCTCCGCCTCCTCCCACATTATCAATTTGCAGTGCAGGGGTTGATGATTCAAAAGTGATTCTTTGTCCTTCACAGTACAAGTCAGAGCCGTAATGCCAGGGGATGGCATTACTGCTTTCATAAGGTACGGGTCCAGGCACCGTGATGGTGACTGGACTGATTGCAGCTGTTGAAGGAACTGTGATAGTCTGTGGATCGTAATAAATTGTGACTGGTGCCCTAGTGGGAGCAGCACCTTCTGAATTGTAGGCGGAGTTGTTTTCAGGATCGTAGAATATGGTGACAGTAGAGACATCTTCATGATTTGTTGCTGGTGTTGTAGGAGACATCGGTGGAAGGATGGATGTTGTTGTTGTAGGAGGTTCGAAATGGAATGATGCTGAAGTTGTAGCAGGAAGATTTGTTGAGAGCTGATCAGTTGAGATAATAGATGAAGTACTTGTTGATGAAGCCGGAGAATTGTCGGGAACAATAGTTGCTGCAGTTGTAGGAGGTTCTGAAACCGTTGCTGATGAGATTGCTGGATTTGTCGGAAATGATGTGGTGATCTGAAGCTGGCCACTCTGAATAAGGCTGTCTATGCCATTTCTCAAATTATCGCACCCATTTACCGAGATATTGCAGTAAGCACAACCCAATTCACACCCTGGGAACATCTGACATTCCAAGAGCTGAGCCTTGATTTCTACCAATGGTGTCCGGATCTGTCCCACACTGGTTATTAAATAAGACGGTTTGTCTTCTTCAATAGCGTTAACTCGGGGACCACCGTGGTTTGGCATCGGGTTCTTATTGACATTGGGTGGTGGTGCGAAATTCAGAGCCTTGGAGTCTACCAGGTCTTGTACCTTCATATGCAGAGCTCTGCACTTTTCCGTACTATGGCCAGGTGCGTTTGAATGAAAGGCACACCTAGCGTTGGAGTCATAGTTCCTGGGTAGACTGTTGGGGTCTGGAGGTGCCAACGTCCTTAGCTCAACTAGGTTGAGTTTCAGGAGTTGTGGCAGCAGGGTAGCATATGGCATAGGGATCGGATCGATCACTCTGTTAGCTTGAGATGGCCTCTGTTGAAATGGCCTTTGCTGACTGTTGTTGTTGGTGCTGCTGTTGTTGTAATTCCTTGGAGGACACTGATTTTGCTGATGGTACTGAGGTTGTTGTTGATAGTTTTGTTGCGGCGGTTGATAGACTGGTTGAGGATGAGCTGGAGCAGGAATGGTGACTGCTGCTATTGACCTCTGAACATACTGGGGCCTGCCCCTGTTTGAATGGATGGCATTGGTCTCGCCAGTTCTTCTCGGGCCTGCAAAAGGCTTTCTTGTACTACTGGACGAGCTTGCGTCGTTGTCTGAAATCTTTCCCATTTTTAACAAGCTTTCAATTCTCTCCCCTGCTATGACAACATCTGCAAAGCTAGTGGAAGAGAAAGCAGCCAGCCTATCAATATAAGTTCCCTGAAGGGTGTTCATGAACATATCTGCCATTTCCCGTTCAGACATAGGTGGCTGAACAGCAGCAGCCAATTGCCTCCATCTCTGTGCATATTCTCGGAAGCTCTCCCTTGAAGACTGTGACATTCCCATTAGGAGGGTCCTGTTGGGTGCCATGTCTAAGTTATACTGATACTGTCTGATGAAGGCCTCTGCCAGGTCCTTCCAGCATCTAATAGTTGCCCTTGTCAAGTGAGAGTACCATTCTCTTGACGCTCCAGTTAAGCTGTCTTCGAAATAGAACATCCAAAGCTTCTCATCCATTGTATAGGCCTTCAGCCTTCCCAGAAATGACTGTAAATGAGTCCGGGGGCATGAAGTCCCGTTGTATTTTTCAAAGCAAGGAGGCTTGAACTTATGGGGGATCCTGACCCCGTCTACCAAGCCCATGTCCATGACGTCGAAACCTAAAGAGTTTTGAGATTCTAAGGACCTCAATTTCTCAGCTATCTCATCCAATCTCCTATCATAAGCTTCTTCTCCAGCACCCATTACTGTGAACTGGTCCTCTTGGGGGTCTTCTTGAAGTACCCTGGCTGCAGTGGCAGTCCCTTGAACATTTGCTGGAATATTGACCTCAGGATGGAGGTGTGGTCCAAATACCGGAGGGTTGACATGAGGTTGTACCCTTTCATTGTTACTGGTACCGGCAGACCCTATATGTGGATCTTCTTGATTCTGCCTTTCCACCATGGCCCTCAATCTTTCCTGGCTCTGAGCCATGTTGTTCATAACTTCCATGAACTGAGTCATTTGATTCCTCATCTCTAGCCTTTCATTTGCCATTTGATTTCTGACCTCAGTAAGGTCCTGCTGCATCTGATCCATTTGAATTCCCGGAAGGTTGTTTCGGGTTGGATAACGGTGCGGACGGTTGAGGGGAAAAACTCGGCGCCTAGCAATAGTTCCTGAGGCATCACAACAGAGGTTAGCAACAACAAAACAAAAACCTACAAAACAAACAAAGGGTTAGCATGCAATGCAGTTATGCTTATTTGTTCTCAAGGTATCCGGTTTGGCCTTCAGTTTTGACCCTTCCAGACCCTTGAAGATGCTGTTGATGTTGCTTCCGAAGTAAACTTGGATGGAACAAACTAACACAAATATATTACAGAAGGTGAAATAATACAACTTGTTCACTTTACAACACAAGCCCCCTAAGGGGTCAAAATACATCACAAAAAAGGAAAAGTACATGGAATAGAAACAACAACAAGCAACTGGTCAAACACCAAGGCCAAACTCATCCTCACGAACTTCCTTGAGAAGTGCTTCGGTCACAGGATCAGCCGGACGCTCCGTGAGATTCCGGATAAGGAGGTTCCGGGTCGTAACAGCTGCTGCTAGCTTTTTGTGCTGAGTTTGGTCCTTGGACCTCTTCACCCCTGCTTTGATCTTCAATTCTGATATCTCCCTCTGGGCTGCTGCCAGGGCTTCTTGCTGTTCTTTTGCACTAGCTTCCATTTGCTCCATCTTGTCTTGAACTCTCTTGTCTTCCAAAGTACGAGCCTCGGTGATCCTGACCCACCGAGCCTGACTCTCCTTCAGATACAAGTCTGTCCTTGCTCTCTGGAACTGGGCTTCTTTGCAAGCATTCTTCAGAATTTGTTCACCAGCCTTAGACTTTTTGATATAATCCCCAGACTTCTCAATCTTAATCAGATGCTCTACTCTTAATTTCTCCAACCTCCCAATCTCCCTCATACCTTCACTCCTCTCCCGGAGGGTCTTCTGCAAAGCCTGGGTTAGCTTCTCATTCCTTTCTTTCAAGCTCTCAAACTCTTCCAAACTGATAGTGGCAGGGGGTGGTGCTGAAGACGACTCAGGCATGTCTTCTATGGTAAAGGGCATCCCAGAGAATTGGGCCCTGGCACGGGACCACTCATAATATTGTGCTGATGCCACATTGTTGCACTTCCCCAAAATGGTTACTCCCTTGGTTTGAACATTATCCCAGGCCCAAGCAGCCTGCCTAACAACAGTCAGACTAATCTTGTTCTCACAATAGAGGGTCTCAACCAAGTCCTGTGCCTTAGGAGTGTGGACCAGTGCATAGCCCAGTTGTCGTCTAAACAGCAGAGGGTTGTAATTGATACTACCCTTGACTCCTATCAAAGGCACATTAGGAAAGTGCCCACAGCTGGTGATGATATCCCTGCCCTTGGTGCTTTGAGTGCACCATCTGATGTCTGCTGAAGTTAGAACAGTGAGTCTCTTAGCCCAGTTGCTTTGCTGATGAGGGTTTAAAAATGCATCTGTCCTGGGTAGATGCCTGAGAAGCCAAGTGTGGAACAATGGAGCACAACACCTCACTAACCTTCCCCTCTGCTTTTCATTCCTCTGATGCACTGAGTAGTAGAGATCCCCCAATAAAGTTGGCACTGGGTTCTTCAAGATGAACAGATGGATTGCATTCTTGCTAATGAATCGAGGCTCATCTGCAAACAATACAATTCCATATATACTCAAGGCCAGTAAAGCACAAACAGCTTTCCACTCTCCTAGAGAAGCTTTCAGGGTAGCTTGAGAGATCAAGAAATCCAGATGGAAACCAGGGATCCCAGCTTTAGAAGTCATATGCTGCTCAATCAGGACAGGTTCCAGATGCAAAGCCTTTGCTACTTCTCCATTAGCAGGAAAGACCATCTCAGGGTTGAAAGGGATTCCACCTTTGATAGGTATACCAACTAATGAGGAGTACTCTTCCAATAAGGGGCCCAACTGAAAGTCTTGAAAGGTAAAACATCTCAGTGGAGGATCATAAAACTGAATGCAGGTGTGGATCAAGCTTCTCTGTGATGGGTCCAGATCCATAACCAAATCAAGTATATCTCCATAACTTTCCCTGAACAAAGGTATGTGATCTGGAGTGATCAAGGTCTGAATCCTCCTGATATCTGATAGCTCTGGCTGGAAGAAGTGATAGGTGATGTTGCTCTTTTTAGGAGCCATGATGCTGAGACTGAGTAGAGACAGGTGCTGATGATAATACTGAAGAAGTGGGCCACTGACTGGCTGGTGCAGGTGATAACTGAAGCAGATGGCTGATGAAGACAAGTCAAAACTGAAGATGGGGTCAAAACCAAAACCAAATGAAGATGGATACCCTGAAACACAAATAAGCAAATGTCAATATGATGCGATGATTATGTATGCAAATGAAATGCAAGGGTCTGTGACTGAGCTGGATCTGATCAAAATGCCCTGATATAGGTCCAAGTGTGTTCAAGAATTCCAGATGGAGGTCTATAAATCCAGTAACCAAGGTGGGGGACTCAAATAAAGAGCCACATATCCAGGGTTTTAGAATCACAAGAACTGTCCAACATGGAGTATTCTTAACAAACCAAAGTAACAGGGTATTCTTAGGTCAAGGTACCTGCAAACCTGTAAACAGCCCAACCCCCCTCACAGGTGGTGTTCTAAAACAAGGATCCTCAGACTTGGATCAGTTATGAGAAGTGTAAACACTTCTAACCCGGAGGTACAGTGTTTACAATAACCATAACAATTCCTCCTCTAATTCACCTCAGTTTCTGAAGGTCAATACTAAAAGGTCATCCAGACTTAGCAGGCTTCCCAGATAGCCCTAGCATTGCAGGAAATCTGCAACACAGAGTTCTCAAGAAGAAACCCACATCTGAACCGTGTTTCATATTCCCGCACCAGACCGAAATGGAATGGGAAAGAATATGATTCACTCTAGCCTAGGTGTCACTCAGGTCCCAGGTATAGGACCTTAACTCTCAATGAATCACCCACCCACCAAAACAAACAACAGATCCAGCCAGCAGCACAGTATGACAATATGATATAATGCAACAGCAATAAAGAAAGCAATAAAGCAAATTGTACATAAAGCAAAATAAGTACAAATACACAAACACAAATAAGCACATAACACCCCAGTAAACACAAATCAATCAAGCGCTAGGAAGAACCCACAAAAAGAACCAGAAGCCCTGGTTGCAATATAAGGGTCCCCAGCAGAGTCGCCAAGCTGTCGCTCCCGACAAATGAAATTGGATCAGATGAAGGTACAGACGCGAACGGTCGGCGAGAGGGACAATGAGAACACACAGCCGTGAACTCACTGGAGATGAATAGAGTCGCCAGCTAGGCATTTTTATCCCGGAGGAAAGGCAATGCTGCATAGGCCTAAAAAAGGATGGATAAGATGGTTGCGGACCAGAGAGACTGAGAAAGGGGGTTGGTTACAACCTGGGAAGGTATTAGCACCCAGATTGTCCGCCGTACTCGACGGGATCCACGCTTAAAAGATTTGTGTTCTAAAGGGGTAGTGTCAGTGCAATCTGTGTATAAAGAGCTGGAAAGAATGATGTACAGGTGTCAGTGTAAAGAAAGAATGTGAAGTGTATAAATGTACAGTGTCAGTGTAAGGATGAGAGTATGCTCAAGATCATGAGGCTAAAGAATGAAGCTAGAAGGAGGGGAATATACAGAGACTTTTGTTCGATAACTGTTAAGTTATGCCTACGTATCCTCTCGTGCAATGAGGAAGTCAGAACACCGTAGTTCGACCCAAAGAGACTGAAAGATGAATTGACTTGTGAACTGCTTACTTGCCTATGCTCAAGTGTATGATCTGTCTGGCACAGGTGCTAACTGTCTTGCATTAGACGGAAGAAGCAAGTTCTCGTTTGTGAGTGAATGAGGTGAGAAAAGAATCCCGAAGGAGACGATTATTGTTTGTTTTTGTGTTTTCAGTCTTTTATTGTTTTTTGAAGTTTGTCATAAGTCAATGAGCTTAAGTCTAAACCAATGGATTTAGTAAACTCATCACATCTTCCCTCTGATTAGGGGTAATGAGAATACTTTAGGTGTGAAGTCAGATTCTCACACTTAATCACCCTTGGTGTAGGATTAAGATCATTAACCTACTTGTGATTATTTAGATGTTTTTGTGATTTTGTTTAGTGTTAAGTAATGAGATTAAGCCATAATCAGGGATTAAACAGACTCATTACACCATCCTAATAGAAGGATAATAGATGAGAAGGTTTAAGCTGAGGAAAATTCCTCAACTTAATCCATGAGTAGGGATTAAACTCATGACAAAACAAGCCTTTGGTTAAGTGGATTTTATTTAGTGATATGATGATGAAGTGAATTTTATGATTTGTAAGACAACTTGAGGGGGACTTGTCCATTAACACTAGGGTTAGTCCTTCTTAACCAATTAAGGAAGAATTAGAACCCTAATGCAAGGCCCAAGTTACAAGTGTGATGTCTTGATGATTTATCAAGTGAATTGATTAAGAGATTTAAACACATTAAGGGTTTAACACTTAGGATTAAAGTTATACACTCCATCCTAAGAGAAGGATGCAGGCATAAGCTTAATCACAAAGCCTTAAAGCCTTTAGGGTTTAGTCCCTGATTATGAGGTGAGAAGAGAAGACTCAAAGAGATGACACAAAGGTAAAATCTGAGAGGGGAGACTAATCAAAACCCTAATCATTATCATGCTTGGTTGTTCCTAAGGTTTGTGAGGTTTTCAAGAGAAATCTTCAATGGAACCACCAGGAAGCAGATGAAAGAATCAAGAGAAGCAAAGTGACTTGCTTCATTCAAGAAGTCAAGTCACTTGAAGAAAGAAAGTGGGAAGGAAAAGAATGAGCAAGCTCAATCTCAAACACATACATAAATTCAGCAATGGATGCAAGAGAGATGAAAAGAAAAGTTATGAGAAGTAAAGGCAAATTCACTTCTCAAGTTTACTTACCACCTGAAATGTTAGAAAGAAAAGCAATGCAATGCTAAATGAGATGAAATGATATGATGAAAAACAAAACCAGAAGCATGTTGGTGATGATAATGATGTTATGAGATACTACAAGCATGAGACAAGGCATGGAGATGTTCATACAAGATCATGGATGCAAATGATGCAAGTTAAGGAGCATGATCTTACATGAAAAGTTATGAAACATACATGGCAAACAAGATGGCAAATATGGGATGTAATGATCAAACATGCTTTCTATATGTCTTAAGATGTCAAATGAATCCAATGGATGCTTGAAATGTCATGGCAAGTCATGTTATGCAAGAGAATGCAAAGGGGATGCAAAAGAAAGCCCAAATTAGGGTTTATGGATCAATCAACAAACAAAAACCAAAACAGAAGCAAACCCTAGGATAAAAAATGGAAAATGCCACACAAAGGATCCCTAACCCTATACTAAACCAAGGTCCAAAGGGGAGGTCTCAACCCTTAACCAATATCAAGTTATGATTTTTCTAAGTTATTAGGGTTTTTAGGGTTCCTAAACAAAAGAAGTGCCAAACAAATTGAAAATGAGGAATCAAATCATGGCCATTTTATCTCAAAAACTAACATGCCAAATAGAATGCAATGCAAAAAGGATCAATGTCCAACTCTTCTTAGATAGGCAGAAATGAATTTTTGAACTTATGATCAAAATAATGCACAAAAAATGATTTAATTCAATGAAAAATTCTTAAAATGCATCAAGATCAAAAAAGAAATTTGGTTTGAAGGTTGGACAATGTTTCTAAATGTCTTAGAACATTTCATGAATTTTTTGGTGATTTTTAAATACCTAAAAGTATTTTTAATAAATTAATTTCCATTAATCAATTAAAAATAATCTTTTAAATATTTAAAAATACTTTTTTAATGATAAAAAATGAAATGAAAATATTTTTGTGTTTACAAAATTAATAAAACTCAGGAGAAAAAGTTTCATAATTTTTAAACCTTTTTTGCTATTTTTAATAAATTGTGCAAATAAAATGAAAAGAAATGGAATTAAAATAAATAAAAGGAGAAGTATGCAGGACGGGTGGCTGGGATTCAATCTGGGCTTGGGGGCATTGACTACGCGCCAGATCCTGTGGCCCACGTTTAAACTGACTTAAACTCAATTAATTAAATAAATAATGAAGATTAGGGCTTAATGACAAATCTGGACCGTCCACACGCGCGGCAAGTCAAACATTTCAACGCATCCAACGCTCTAGATTCAAATGGTCTTAATTACAGGGGTTATGCCCTAATTATTTTCAGGTGGCCGGAGAAGACCTCCGGTCGTCTTCTCCGGTGGGAAGTCCACCTGAAAATCTCCAAACTCCCTCAAAACGTAACAAAAATGAAACCTAAGCATACAGAAATGATTCCCATGATCCCCTGAATTAAAACCCTAAGTCAAAACAAATTTATTCTTCCTCAAATTCATGAATCGAGCAAAACAAATTTCTAGGTCACAGAGTTTCAGAAGCTAATTAAATACTCATTTCAACACCATTTCAAAAACCAAAAGCACCAGGATACTCAGTGAAGCATAGAGAACAAGTTTATAACATGAAAAACGATTTCTGGAAAAATAATTTTGGAGCTACCTGAGATTCGAAGCTTTCACTCTGATGACTTTCTGGCCTCTCCTCTTGATGAAAACCACTCCACTTAACCCTCTGGTGATGCTTGAATGCTCAAGAGGAATTTATGTTGGCTGAATGAAGAGTTTGAGCAGCTTCTGCTCAAGCTCAGTTGAAAATGGCAATGGAGTTTCAGGCTGCTTCTGGCAATGGTGAAGGGTTGTTTGTGGTCCAGATGATGTGTGGAGAAGGTCTGTGGAGTTGGTTTTGATGTTTGTGTGCTGTGGAGAGAGTTTCGAATGAAACTGCAAGTTGAGGTGAGAAATGGCAATGGGGTGTTCTTGATCAAAACAGGCCTGGCTCTTGGTGGTTTGAGGTCTATGAAGTATGGTGAGTTGAAGTGTGGAAATAGTTTGGATGTTTGGTGGCTGGGCAGAGAGATTCGAAGCAAAATGCAGTTAGGGTGTGTTTTGTGAATGTGATGTTGTTAAGTGTTTCAGCCTTGCTTGGTATATGAAATGGCTTGCAAATGAAAAGTATAAACTAATCCAATTGGCTGGATGATGTGACATGGCCTGCTGTGATAGGTAAGTTTGCTTTTGCAAAATGTCAACCTTTTGTGTAAGAGAAGTATGGTGAGGTGCTAGCTTGGTACAAGGGCTAGGGGCTGCGCAGCATGGTGTGGTGAGAGAGCTAGCAAGGTCAGCATCCAAGGTTGCAAGTTGTAGGAAGTGTGATGAGTGCTTTTGCAAGTTGTCACTTTTTTGAAATCTCATGAAAAATGCCTTGTTACATGAACTAAACACATGTGATCTTTAGTCCAATTCTGACTTTTTAGGACATGTAGAATGTTTATGTCATGGTTTGAAATGAATTAGAGGTTACAAAAGGCATTGGTTCATGGTTTTGCAATTTTCACACTTGGTGCATAACTTGAAAATCAATGATTTTTGCCAACTTTGTCACACCATAACTTTTGATCCAAGAAGAATTTGATCATGTTCTTGTACTTTTTGAAAAGGGAAAGATGAGATCTACAACTTTCATGACCAAAGTTTTTCCATTTGAAGCTTTTTTGGATCAAGAATCAAGGCTTGAAAAATGACCTAAAATGAAGCATTCTTGAAAAGTCAACTATGCCCAAAAAGTCAACATTTGAAAAACTTCCAAATTCTTGATTTCTATGAACTTAAACCTTCTTCCATGATCAAATAAAGATCATATACACTCAAAATGATGAAGATCACCCATTGGTTGGGTCATTGGGGGCCTCAGATGCCCTGATTTTACACTGACTTGTCTGAAAAGTCAACTCTTGATCAGATGACTTCCCCATGGAATTTCTTCATGAAAATTGATATGCATACTCCCTATACCATATAGAGACCAATGGAAACAAGAATGACCAAAAAATTTGGAGTTATGGCCTCTGAAACCAAAACCCTAATTTTAGGTCAACTGTGCAGTCAAACTTGGCTCTGCATCCATCCAAACCCTAGTTCTTGTGATTCTTTGGAATCATTGACTTTGAGAAGATGCAATATGATACTTGAACACATATGGATCCCTTTGAAGTTATTGGTTGCCTCTGGAGTGACTCAAGGGGCTCTTGGATTGCTCAGATTACAAACCCTAGGTGCAGATGACTTAGAAACTATGCAATGAATCAAAGATGAGATATGAGATAACATGATTGTGTTTATGCATATGAAATGATCACAAGCCATGGTGAAATGGGTGAGGGCAAATTTGGGGTGTTTACACCAAGCACCACTCAACTTATCAATTTAATCAATCATATGGCTTGGATTTGAGTGTGCATTTGATTATGAATTGATTATACCATGATCCTCCTTGAAACTTTTCTTGTATATGCCCAAACATTCCTTCATTAATCTTGAAACCGAATCAATTTGGACTGAAAACAAAAATTCAAGTCTTAATTCTCAAATTGTGAATCCACCTCTCTTTAACCTTCACATACTTGCAAGAGCATATTATAAACAAAATAATACCAAAAACTTTCCATGACTTAAATTATCATAAACCATAACTAAGGACCAATGACCAATTATATAATAATCATCAAACACTCCACTGATTGACATGAGAACAAATAAGGTAGGGCACACTTGGGTATGACGCAGAAGAAATAAACGTCTTCCACTTACTGAGGCTTGAAAGGTAACCTTGATCCCACAGTCACAATACAAAAGGATACGCCTAATTATGATTATATGACCTAATGGAGAATGCAGACAATGTGAAACCAGGACCAGCTAAATGGTTATAAGTAGGAGGGAAAATTTTGGGGTGTTACAGCTGCCCCTATTCAATCATTGTGGACATGAATGGATGACAGCAGTTGCTTTCAGACATTTGAGGTATGCAGGGGTTGAATACTAGAAACAACCAGAACATTTGCACTCTGTGGCAGAAGAACAGGGAAATAAACTCAACCAACTAAACTCTGCTTGGATATAATTATGATGGTAAGAATCATAAATGGGGGATGCCTTTTGAATGATGCCAGATGGCTACTGACTTGCCACACTGCGGGTGGACTTTGATAGGTTACAACAATGCCTTACTGATGCCTTTCGGACGGAGCCAGACTACTAACGACTTACCACACTGCGGGTGGACTTTCATCAATCTGCGATCGAATCTTAAGATGCTTTCCCACCCTGAGGATGGACTTTTGCCAATCTGCGGTTGGACTTCAGATACTTCGCCACACTGCGGGTGGACTTTGGATATTTTGCCACACTGCGGGTGGACTTTGGAAATTTTGCCGCACTACGGGGGCTGCTGCTCACTACGGGAGACTTTAGAAATTTGCCACAGTGCGGGTGGACTTTTGCCAATCTGCGGTTGGACTTCACGATACGATTTGCCACCTTGTGGACGGACTTTTGCCAATCTGCGGTTGGACTTCAGATACTTTGTCAAACTGTGGGTGGACTTTGGATACTTTGCCACACTGCGGGTGAACTTTGGATAATTTGCCACACTACGGGTGGACTTTAAGAATTTGCCACCTGAAGATGGACTTTGGCCAGTCTGCGGTTGGACTTTTGCTCATGGCGGGAGACTTCTACCCACTACGGGGGACTTTTGAAATTTACCACACTTCGGGTGGACTTCTGCTCACTGTGAGAGACTTTTTGCCCACTGCGGGGGACTTTTGAAATTTTCCACACTGTGGGTGGACTTCTGCTCACTGCGGGAGACTTTTTGAAATTTTCCACCTGAAGATGGACTTTGGACAGTCTGTGGCTGGACTTTTGCTCACTGTGGGAGACTTTTGAAATTTGCCACCCGAGGATGGACTTTGGCCAGTCTGTGGCTGAACGTTTGCTCACTGTGGGAGACTTTTGAAATTTGCCACCCGAGGATGGACTTTGGCCAGTATGTGGCTGGACTTTTTCTCACTGTGGGAAACTTTTGCCCACTACGGGGGACTTTGGAAATTTGCCACACTGCGGGTGGACTTCTGCTCACTGCGGGAGACTTCTTCCCACTGCGGGGGACTTTTGAAATTTTCCACACTACGGGTGGACTTCTGCTCACTGTGGGAGACTTTTTGCCCACTGCGGGGGACTTTTGAAATTTGCCACACTGCGGCTGGACTTCTGCTCACTGCGGGAGACTTTTTGAAATTTGCCACCCGAAGATGGACTTTGGCCAGTCTGTGGCTGGACTTTTGCTCACTGTGTGAGACTTTTGAAATTTTCCACCCGAAGATGGACTTTGGCCAATCTGTGGCTGGACTTTAAGGATTTGCCACCCGAAGATGGACTTTGGCCAGTCTGCGACTGGACTTTGCAAGATATTAGACTTGGATTATGCTGGGTACGCATATGTTGAATTACATGGCATGATGCCCCATGTCACTGGGGATTTTAGGTTTTGAACATGTCAATGAAATGGCATAACTGCAAAGGGAGTTCCTGATGCGGAAGTAATAAGTCCCTGTTGACTCTGTGGGGAAACACAATGATCGCGAATTCGATCTCAAGATGCCATGTGGGGATAACATCTTTGTTGGAAAAGAGCGTGAATAATTCATCTGTCCCGAATTATCACCTTTGCCAAAAATAAATTGGACTTTAGATTTGAGGACCGTGCCAGGGGATACCTCGACTATTAGGGACTATCCACTCTTATGGATCTGCTGGGGAAGGGAATGATTTATCTGAAATCTGCTTGGGGAATAGAAGTTACCTTGGATCTGTTGAGGAACTGAGATCAAGGAAAACCAGCTGAAGAAAAAACTTGGTGACTTTACTGGGGATAACTTCCATTTGTTTGTTGGGGATGACAAAACCGAGACACGTCCCGCTGGGGAGGAAAATAATTCAAGTTGTCTTGTGCTGGGGATCATTTGCTTCTGTATGGATTTTACCTCAAGAGGATTCTACAAAAGACTGAGTGTCTTTAAACTCTTAGATATCACAGTGATTGCCTGAATTGGCGTAATGACCTTGCTAAGGAGGTAACCATTGTCAATGCAGATGAGCTTGGAGCTGTAAGAAACGCTGAATGAGATAATTGGCTTGACGAGCGATCGCTAGATGGGTGGTAGACTCAATCAGTAAGTGTTATGGCAAGAGGGTGACATAGGAGCTCTTTAGGAGCATAATTGTCTTAGTACTCTGAATTATGGATAGGTGCTTCCGACTATCTATCTTCGGGAAAGAATGAATTCTCATGCTATTGGGGTGGCCTGCCCCAGTACGAGTATTTGAATAGTTTTGCACTTGACTAACTAATCTTCTCTCTTGGAGAGATTTGAATCTCGAGGTGATTGCCCCAGTTTGGCTGAAATTTGAAGAGATTGTTCGACGTAATTTCCCCGGATTGGCTAGCTCTTACCATGACTAGTTGGGAAAGTCCCTGTTCAATGAAGCTTTCTCGGAAAAGTGCACCTCGACGTGACTGTCTTTCAGAAGTTTTAAACTTCTCAACTTAGCAAGCTTAAGCTTCTGGACTGAATTTCCGCATGTGAACCATTTATGATGCCAAGAAAATGTATGCAAGCAAAAGATGTTTATTCTTAGAATGAAAATTCTAATGTAACACACATGCTAATCTTGAAGTCTTTACTGAAAAGGGTGTCGCAAACCTTTGTGAGCGAATCACTGGTTAAGATACGACATTACTTTTTAAATGAAAGCATGTACATGCAATACCAACAAATGTCTTTTACCATAACTCATAGGAGTCAGGAACGTGGCCTCGTAGTAGTACGCTCTCAAATTAACCCTATTTCAGTTAGGACTTTTGAGGGTTGTATCGCGGCCTGGTTCACGGTTATAGAAACAAACGATATATGCTCAAAGTTTATTTGTGCCCACCCACTCTTCGTGATGTTCTCCATTCCTATGTTCAGCTAATTTTCACAAGCACTCACCTTTCATAAGGGTTTCGTGTTGATTGAGGAACCACTGCTGCTATCGGTTCAAGCACTAATCAGGTTATTGTTGAGAGTCAGTCACTCCTCTATCTTTCGTGTCTGTGCCACACGACTTTGTTCTTGCTTAAGGATCTTTCTTGTGTAATCCTCTTTGCATTTTTCGCCTTTCATTCTTTTGCTTATCCCTAAATTTTGCCTGGACTGATTCTTGAGAATCTTTGATTGTGAAGTCCAGCGGGATGCCCTAACTTTTGCCTAAGTTGCTTGTTTTCAAGTTTCGACTTAGCGGGCTTTTTCATTTCTTTTTTTCCTTTTTGCATTTTGAACAAGTCGTGTGACACTGTTTGTCTTGATTGCTTTGCGAGGGTTGTGACTGCCTCACTCTTTGGGTCGACGAAAGATAACCATTGTGGTTTTCAATATTTGGACCTTTAGACTTGGATAACCATTGTGGTTTATGGTGTTTGGACCTCTTGATTAGCATAATGGAATGTAATGGATCCTCAAATACACTCCTTTATGAAAGCCTGAACGCTTGGTCCGACTAGCTAACATCTACCCTGCCCCTGGGTTACATGTGAGGGTTTTTTTATGCGAAAAGAAACTCCTACTTCAAGTCTCAAAGGGGTTAGCAAGGGTATATCTTCCTTATATCTCCAGTGTTTAGGGATTTGAAACAAAGCATGTACATCATTAACAGGGCCTTACTCGAGAGCACACAATTAGAGATTTTTGCGTCTTTTGTTTCGTCATCCTCCTTCATAGAATTTAAGCATGACAATTGGTATTGCGATGTACACATGCAAAATTATAAGTGAATGCGAATGAATTACTCCAAGAAAAACATGTGAGTTTTATTATTTCTAACATTCAAAAGCAAACAAATTTCATACATGTAGACAAATGTTTAACACATAAAAGAAACTACAAATGGAAATGCAGTAAAGAAACTGAATATTGCCATAGTTGAGGAGGCTTGACTCCGTCTGGACCTGTTAGTCTTGGATACTTTCAATGATCAATAGCTCTTTCACGGACTTGTAATCTTCAATTTGCAGCCGTATACCCAACCATGGCAATCATACCTCTTCTTCTAGTTATTTTGACTCTGACACGAGACGTCTGAAGGAAAAAGTGAAGCTGGGGAGTAAAGTTGCCCCATAAGGTTGCTCGGAAAGACCTGACGATCTTCTGCCTACGTATCTCCATTGACCCATGACCAATGAAGAATCAGAGCGACGTAGTTCCCCTCAATAGGGATGAAAATAGACAATGAAGAAAGGCAAAGACACAAATCCCATCACTGAGAGTATTTGAATATTGTTGGCTTTATTTGCTTCATGAATACCCTGGCGTCCTGGGTGATTAACTCGAAGACTTCAGCTTAACGTGGACCATCTGGTAGAACAACAGTGACACCGGTTCCACCGTGATTAGGCATTGGATTCTGGAGTACATTTGGGAGAGGAGCGAAATTGTTCGCCTTGGAGTCAACTAGGTCTTGTACCTTGTTCTAAAAAGCCCAACACTTCTCAATATTGTGCCCCTGGGCACCCGAATGGAACTCGCATCTGGCATTTGCATCAAAATTTGGAGGTAGATTGTCCGGATGAGGAGGTCTCATGTTACGAAGCTCGACCATGTTCAACTTTAGCAGCTCTGGGAGTAATACAACATATGGATATGGGACAAGATCAATCTTACGGTCCCTTGCTCTCGCTCTTTGCTGAAACGGTCTCTGTACCTGTTGTTGCTGACCCTGTGGTCGTTGTTGAACCTATGGAGTAATAGTCACTACAGCTGCTTGGTAGTAACCTTGAGAATGACCTCTGTCTCGGCCTCTATACACATCATTTGTCTCGCCTTCTTTTCTTCTTTGACCATTGCCAAAAGGCTTTCTCAGACCAGAAGAACTAGCACTGCTTGCATCTTGAATCTTTCCCAATTTCCGAAAATTTTCTATTCTTTCTCCAGCAATGACGATATCAGAAAAACCAATGGATGGGAAGGCGGCCAGACGATCCAAGTAAACACCTTGCAAGGTGCCCATAAACATGTCGGCCATTTCCCGATCCAGCAATGGAGGTTGGACCTGTGCGGCCAGCTCACGCCACGTCTGTGCATACTGCTTAAAACTTTCCTTAGATCCTTGAGACAAGTTCTGCAACTGAGTACGATTCGGAGCCATATCAATGTTATATTGATACTTCTTGAGAAAAGCTTCAGCTAAATCTTTCCAGCATCGAATAGAGACCCTGCTCAGCTTCATGTACCAGCTTAACGAAGCTCCAAATAAACTATCTTGGAAGAAATGCATCCAAAGTTTCTCGTCATCAGTGTGAGCCGAGTTTCTTCCAAAGTATGCGTGAATGTAAGTTCTAGGGCACGTGCTGCCGTTGTACTTGTCAAATGATGGTGCCTTGAACTTAGGAGGGATTCTGACTCCTGGAACTAACCCGAGACTGGTTACATCGATGCCCAGGGAATTCTGACATTCTATGGCCTTGATCTTCTCTGCCAGCTCTCCATACCTGCGGTCATTGACCTTATTCATGTTACCCATATCAGTATCCAGTAGAGTGAACTGGTCCTCTTGATTGTCTTCTAAACCTGCATTGCATGTTGCGGTCCTTTTTGGATTAGGCTCTTTGTTACGGGCAGCATTAGAATCCACATTCTCAGTCGGTATTCCAGTATTAGCATTCCCATAGGGTTGCTCAACCATCATCCTAAATGCTCCTGGTTCTGGGCTATGCCATTCATCATTTCCATGAACTGATCCATCCTCTATCGGAGCTCATTGAGATCAGTCTGCATTCGTTCAGCCATCCTTACTCGGTTTCTCTTAGTCGGATATCGGTGAACGCGTTGACCAGCTATATTGCCTGCAGTTGAATAAGTTAGAAACTCTGGGTAACCTGCAAAAACACAAGAATATGATATGCAGGAAATGAATGCTTATGGCATGTAGATTCATTCTTAGGGCATTCCATCCCCTGATTCCAGTTTTGTGGGTTTGATGAAGACAGAAGCTCCTTTTGCTGCAAATAACAAGCAATGTTGATAATATAAGGTGTGTCTGTGTAGCAGACATGTCAAATAATTCCAAGAACATGAAGACCAACGTGTTTTGCAAACGTGCCAGATGTGTCGGTGATCACAAAGCGAGAGCACACTGAATGATAGTAAAGAGACCTTTTTATGATAAGAACTTGTTGATATAGTCAAAACACACAAAACAAGGATTTTAAACAAAAGTGCAATGATAAAAAGATTCCATCAACAGTCCTGATGGTAATCCCACAACATACAAGCAAACATAAAGATGTCTTTGTCAATGTGATCCTCTATCTAGGTCGGAGTCAACGATCGGTTTTGTCTTTGGAACTTCTACCAATTCCTTCGTCTGCGTCTGGTTGTCTTCAACCCTTTTCAGCTTCTTCTGATAATAGATCATCATCCACTTGTAATAAGCAGCTTCCTCTTGGGCTTTAGCAAGTTCTGCATCTTTTTCTTTCAACTTACCGGTCATCTCTTTGTCTTTCTCCTTCAGCTTACTCGCGATCTCCTCAGCTTGAACTTTATCTTGTTCCTCTCTTTTGATCCTGTAAGCAACATGCCTCTTTTTCATGTTCTCAAACATCAAGGTCTTTTTATCCAGTTTCCTTCTAGTGTCAATATGTTCCTTGGAAGAACTCCTAGTAGCAAACTCGAACCTTGCATACTGAGCTAACTCAACTTCACACTGTTTCTTTGCAATAGCATGCTTCTCAGTATCTTCTTGAGCTTTCCACTCAATCTCAAGTCTGGCGTGATTAGCTTTAGCAAGCTCTTGACTCAACTGTGCATTCTCCTTTAACAAACTGTCTCTTTCCGTCTTCACCTTGTTGAACTCCTCAATGCTAACTGTGGTAGGCTGTTCAATGACCGTGGGATATAGAAGAGGTGCAAGCCCAAATGGTAACAGTAACACTTCAACCCTTTCTCTTAGCCATTCTGCAAACGGTGGATACATTCAACAATCCCCTACTCCCAAAGTCTTCTTCCCTCTTGTCTTTCGAGTATGCCAAGCATTAGAAGCTTTCTGAGCAATCTCGAATCCATCTGTTGATTGGAAGTACGAGGACTCTGTGATGTCCTCAGCGGCTGGTGACTCCCTTAAGGCATACCCAAATTGTCTAACCGTGAGGGAAGGGTTATAATTAAATCCCCCTTTCCTCCCGATCAATGGAACATTAGGGAATCCTCCGCAACTATGAAGAATGTCAATGCATCACAATCCCTGATTAACCTAGACAATGTCCTTTTCTTGCAAGCCCATCAGTCTTTCCGACCATTCAAGTGAGTTCTTCGTCCTCTCAAAAGCCCCTGATTGTGGAAGAAAGCGTGTGAACCACTTATAGAATATAGTCACGCAACAATTCAACATTCCACCCCTTTGCTTCTCATTCTTATAATGCACAGAGTGGTAGAGATCTCCTAAGAGAGTAGGAATAGGATTCTTTGCTATGAAAATGTGAATAGCATCGACATCCACGAAGTTCGGCATGTTCGGGAACAAAGTGATTCCATAGACACACAAAGCTAGGATCGCATTGAAGGTACTCCAACTTTTTGCTTCAGTAGCTTTAGTAGCCTCATCTAACAAGAAACTCAAATGATATCCTCGGAAGCCTCCTTTGTAATCGATTCGGTCTTCGAATAATAACTTGCTCAAATAAAGAGCAGTTGCTACATCTTTGAAGTCGGGGTCAATCTTGGACCCAAAGAATGGTGCACAGTCCTTCACGGAAACTCTCAGGATGCTCGAGTACTCCTCTATTGTAGGTGCCAATACGAAATCAGAAAGTACGAAACATCTAAGTTGTGGATCATAAAACTGTAGCAAGGTGTGCATCCCTCTGAAAGCATAGTCACTGATGGGCTCTATGAAATACAAAATCCACTCGTAATCCTGCTTGAAGACATTGAGAACTTCTGGAGGAGCTAAGGTTTTCACTTTGAGGATTTCTTTCACAATAGGCTGATGAACCTTATAGGAGATAATACACTTAGTCTTTTTCTTGGATTCCATGCTCATAGATCAATACCCACAACTGGAATCAAGGATGTGATATGCAGCCTTGCAAATGAATAAACATGCGTTAGGATGCAAGTATGCGGATGATGTGATGCAATGCAATGGCATGTGATCACTGTTGCATATACTGAGCATTGTTGTACTGCCTTCTGATTTTCCTGAATATCGATTGTCAAAAATACCATATCACAAGTATGTGTCAAAAGAAAACCCAAGTATCAAGTACAAGGTAGGTTGAAGGTTAGTTTTCCTACAATCCTGTAAACCCCTCCCAATCTCACGGGTATGCTACTACGGGTCAACATCACGGACTCTCAAAGCCGAGTAGCAATAATACGTTCACCATTTCCGAGAAATGGCTCATGACCAAATCAGGGAATCGGTTTGGCATTATGTACTACCCAGGGAGGCCTCAGCTGAGTTTGGAAGAACAAGCATCCCTCATAAGTTCCCGGCTTCAAGCACTAAAGTCGAGAAACAATAGTACATTCATCCTGAAGGGTATAATACTACCGTCATATGACTAATTGCTTTAACTAGGTTCCTATGAGAGAACAAGGTCATCCTATGCGATTTCCTAGTGGGCCCTCGGGTGTGAATGGGTTTGCCACAAAATATGGTCTGCCACTGTCACCACTGGAGAGGGTTGTTTCCACTAAAGTCCTCGGTGATCAGTTCCCAGTGTTAGCAGCTCAGGTGGGAACATTCTATGGTCTTCCAGGCAGTATAGAAAATATCCCAAGAGAGCCTGATCTGGGTGTGGGACTCGTGAAAACTATACGTGCTCAAGACTACGCAAGCCACACGACTACCCACTCTAAATCCTATGTGTATACTCAAGCCGAGTATTTGGCTATTCTCACAATAATCCCATCCCACAAAGGAAAACCAGAACAGCCAATACAGTACATGCCAGTATATGCGACAGTAAAGTAAAGTGCAAAAAGCTGTAAATAAAGTCGTAAAGTAAAGCGATAGACTGTAAACAAAACAGTAACGCTAAACTAAAGCATAACAATAAACGAATAAACACCCAAAGAAAATAGAAACAGACAAGCGCTAGGATTGACTCTTAAAGGGGAAACCAGAGATTTTGGGTTTACTCCCCAGCAGAGTCGCCAGCTGTCGCTCCCGGGATTTTCATCCTAGTACAAACGCGAAAGTGGCGCGGAAAAGTTAGAGTCGCCAGCTAGACATTTTTATCCCGAAGGAATGGGAAAGGTAATGTTGCACAAACCTAAGGAAGAAGGAAAAGGACGAGGCCTTGCGAACCAAAGATCTGGGTCCGGAAGTTGGTTACGAATTGGGAAGGTATTAGCACCCCAATCCGTCTGCCGTACCTGACAGGATCCATGCTTATAAGTCTGTTTCAAAGGGTGAGAAATTTGATGTTGTTCAAATGAAAGAATGGCTATTTGGGATGGAATGGAAATGAGAAAAGGAATTGAAAAAGAAGATGTAACAAAGGGGGAAAAGTGTAGGGAAAATAAAGATTGTGCTCGAATGGGCCCTACCCCACTGCCTACGTACCTCATCGGGAAAATGAGGATCATAGTCGCCGTAGTTCTTCTAACTAAGGCGGGAACTTTTTTATGTTTTTTAGGATGACATTGCCATGGCTCTAGCTCAGGTGTTACCGGCTCTGACTCGAGGGTGTTTACCGTATCGCTGTTTGAACTGTCGAGACAAGTCATGTTCGTCCGCAAAGAGTATGAGATGAGAAGAGAAGACGTGGTGTCTTGGTTTGTTGTCTTTTAGAAGAAGTGTTTTGAATTTGTGTTTATTGTATGTACAACACTAAAGACTATGATACAAGAGCGAATACCTTTCAAAGTCGCCCCCAATGGAACGTTTGTAAAGCATCCTAGAAGAGTGAAGGAGACCTTCACTAGTCATTTCCCGTATAGCTTAAGGCTCATAGCGTATTGTACACATTTTCCTTTATTAAGTATTTTGATTTTTCTTTAAGATGAGAAGTGAGACTCAAGTTGAAAGGAAAAAACTAAGGGGGACTAGACTTTACCCTAAGTTAGTTGAGTTTAATGGTGACCTATGGTTAGTGAGGTTTGAAATATTAAATCTACCTAAGGGGATATTAGACTAGAAATGCGAGTACAGAAAGTTAATAGTGAACAATATGGTCCTCCTAAGTCATGGTGGGTAAAACAGTGTATGAAACGTAAATGGGATGAAACGATGGATCGGGTGGGTCGATTGCGTGGTGCTGAGACACACGACTTATGGTGTGCAACATGCAAGGCTTGCTTTTTGTGTAATGGAGTGGAACGATGGTAATCTAGTAATCCTAAAGTCACATGAAACTTTATTTATTTATTTGAAAATTTACTCGACGTTGGATCGAGTATTTCTTTATTTTATTTTTGAGATTTTGGTTTTCTATCGATTCATTTTATCTTTTATATCCTAATTATAGAAACTATACAAGTATTACTTCACAAAGTACAAATCACAAAAATATAATCGAGGCATAATAAACATAATCCAAATCCATACGCGAATCCTCGAAAAATACCTTGGACAAAAAGAAAATTGTTAGTAAATGAAATGAGGATGCATATGCAACAATATGATGGAAATGAATTAAGATAACAAAAATATCAAAAGTCTTGAAAAAATATGAAATTAATTCCCTAGGGTCTCTAACCTGACTATAATGTTGTGTTAAAAAATCTCCTAAAAATTCAAAGTCTAACTATGTCAAATAGTCACTTAAATCTATCTAAGATTCAATCATAATTTTACACAAACAACACTATCAAAATAGTGGATAAAATGGCCAAAAAAATACCCCAAATATATTTCCAAGTACTATCATCAGTCCTCTAATCATAGAAAAACGAATGAGCCAAAAATATTATAGGAAGTGGGAGAAATAAAATGTACAAAATTATGTATAGATGAAAGAATTCAATCTAAATCCAATTAAATGAAAAATCGAAATTAAATTGAAAAATGACAAAATTGAGAAAGTAAAAATGTAGAAAAGTTATAAAATGAGTTTTAAACCTCCTATAATTTTTGTAGAATTTTATTATGTGTTTTGCTATTTTTTAATGATTTAAATTGAACAAGCATTAAAATAGAAAATTAAAAAGAAAGGACATAGGAAGGGGGGGAATAGAAATAATTAGGCTAGAAAAACCAATGGGCTTCTAAATAAGGGTGCAGATAGCAACTTGCGTTAGGCCCACACACATAGAGCCCGCAGGTGTATATTGCTTACCGTGGGAGTAACGCGTGGAAACAAATCTGGTGGTCCTACCGGACGGTGACAAGTGTCACCGCCGGATTGGACCACCCACTAAGCCTTATCTCCTCAACAGAAATGGCGGTGGAAAGTTGAGATTTTTATGAGATTTTATTATTCTTAATGGCATGATTAAGGGAATTTATGGTTTCTTAATTAACTTTTGAATCCCTTATTAAATCATAAGAAACAAATCATGTTATAACTTAGAAAATAAAAAAGAAAAACATCAGACTCCTTCGTCTGCCACATGCTTTCACCTTCTCTTTCCTTCATCCTCTTCACCAAACAAAACCCTAATTTCCTCGGCGACGGCTCACCGACCACCCTCTCTAATCCACTAACAACATGAACAAACCTTCATCCTTTTGCTTATTAATTACGAATCCGGCGTCATCTTCCTCTAAATATTCACCAAACAAACGGGATCGATTCACCCGTTTCAAACCACACAAACATGTTTAAACGTAAAAGGTCTTACCTCCTCCGTTTGCGCGAGTTAGTCTCAAAGTTGAAGAGAGGTTGAGAGGTTGACGAACGAGGAAGAGGAAGATGGTGACGATGATTCCGATTGCTGAACGCTTCAAGAAATCTCGAAATTGCCGTTGAAGCTCGTTGGATGGCGAACGTTTGGCCCCGTTCAATTGAGAAGAACGACGAGCGTATGCGATGCGGATGCAGAAGATTGAACAAGGCCTTGGTTTGTTGACGAAGTGAACGATTGATTGTAGGTGTTCGAAGATGAAGTTATGACGATTTGGAGTCCGCGATGTGAAATCGTCGAAGTGTTCGGCATTTGAGGTACGTGAAAGTCCGTTTCTTGTTGTGTTTTTTTCGAACCCTTCTTCTACTTCCTGACTGCAAATTTTTCAATTTTGTTGCTTCAATTTTGATAGTACGCGATTATGAACTATTTGTGTTTCTTGCAGGTTCAGCTTGATGAGTGTAAACACCCCAAATTTTCCCTCACCCATTCACACCATGGTTTGTGATCATCTCATATGCATAAACACAATCATAGCATCTCATGTCTCATTTTTGATCCACTGCATAGATTCAAAGTCATCTGCACCCAGGGTTTGTGATCTGAGCAATCTCAGGGCATCTTGAGCCACTCCAAAGGCTACCAATCACTTCAAAGGGGTCCATGTGTGTTCTTATATCATATTAAATCCTCTCAAAGTCAAGATTTCAAAAGAATCACAGGAACTAGGGTTTGGATGGATGCAGAGCCAAGTTTGACTGCACAGTTGACCTGAAATTAGGGTTTTGGTTTCAAAGGCCATAACTCCAATTTTTTTGGTCATTCTTGTTTCCATTGGTCTCTATATGGTATAGGGAGTATGCATATCAAGTTTCATGAAGGAATTTCATGGGGAAGTCATCTGATCAAGGGTTGACTTTTCAGACAAGTCAGTGCAAAATCAGGGCATCTGAGGCCCCCAATGACCCAACCAATGGGTGATCTTCATCATTTTGAGTGTATATGATCTTTATTTGATCATGGAAGAAGGTTGAAGTTCATATAAATCAAGAATTTGGAAGTTTTGCAAATGTTGACTTTTTGGGCATAGTTGACTTTTCAAGAATGCTTCATTTTAGGTCATTTTTCAAGCCTTGATTCTTGATCCAAAAATGCTCCAAATGGAAAAACTTTGGTCATGAAAGTTGTAGATCTCATCTTTCCCTTTTCAAAAAGTACAAGAACATGATCAAACTCTTCTTGGATCAAAAGTTATGGTGTGGCAAAGTTGGCTAAAATCATTGATTTTCAAGGCATGCTTCAAATGAGAATTTTGCAAAATCATGATCCAAGGCCAATTGCAACCTCTAATTCATTTCAAACCATGACACAAACATTCCTTAGGCCTTAAAAGTCAGAATTGGACCAAGAATGCCCATGGTTTATGTTTGGTTGGCCAAAGAGATCACATGTGAACCAAAGGTGTAACAAGTTGCAAAACCACTCATTTCACTTCCTACAACTTGTGACATTGGCTGCTGACTTTGGCTAGCCTTTCCCCTCACCCCTTGCTGCGCAGCCCCATGCTTGTACTTGCCTAGATCATGAGCCATACTTCTCTTACACAAAAGGTTGACATTTTGCAAAAGCAAACTTACCAATCACCATAGGCCAGGTCACATCATCTGACCTATAGGATTAAAATACAATATCTCTTTGCAAGCCATTCCATACATCTAGCAAGGCTGAAACTCTCTCAACCATCACATACACCAAAACACTCCATTTTGCATCTTCCTTCGAATTTGTTTTCTCAGCTTGCAAACACAAAAACCATTTCCATAGATCAACTCACCATACTTCATAGACCTCAAACCACCAAGAGCCAGGCCTGAAACAAGCAAGAACACCCCACTGCCATTTCTCACCTCAACTTGCAGTTTCATTCGAAACTCTTTCCACAGCACACAAACATACAAACAAACACCACAGACCTTCTCCACTCACCATCTGGATCACAAAGAACCATTTACAATGACCTGAAACTGCCTGAAACTCCATTGCCATTTCTGACTGAGCTTGAGCAGAAGCTTGTCAAACTCCTCATCCAGCCAACATAAATTCCTTTTGAGCATTCAAACATCATCTGGGGATCAAGTGGAGTGGATTGCACAAGGAGAAGTGGCCAGAAAGTCATCAGAGTGAAAGCTTCGAATCTCAGGTAGCTTGAAAAATATTTTTCCAGAAATCATTTTTCTTGTTCTAAACTTGCTCTTTGTGCCTTCCTGATCATGAATATGCTTTTAGTTTTTGAAATGGCTTTGAAATGAGCATTTAATTGCTCTCTGAAACTTGCGTGCCCTAGTTCTTATTTGCTTCGATTTAGCTTTGTTAGGGAAAATAAATTTGTTTTGAGTGAGGGTTTTGGTTCGTGAGTGTGTAAGGATCATTTCCCAGTTCTTGGATTTCATTTTAGTTAGGTTTTGAGGGGTTTTGGGGATTTTCAGGGGAGATGCTGGCCGGAGAAGACGACCGGAAGTCTTCTCCGGCAGCCTGAAAGTGTTTAAGCCCTAATTGTGTAATTAATTGCCATTTGAATGTGGACCATTGGATGCGTTGACTCCATTGACCTCCCGCGCGTGTGAATGGTTCAGATCAAGCCATTATGCCCTAATCCACGTGTTTATTTTAATTAATCCATAATTAAATTAATCTGATCAGAAGCAATCCTGGCCTTCCAAAAACGCGCGCGGTCAACCCCTTTGAATCCAGAGTGAATCTCAGCCATCCTTTCTGATTACTTTCCCTTTTATTTAATTTTAATTCATTTTCTTTTCATTTTATTTGCATAATTCATTAAAAATAGCAAAAATGTCTTAAAAATTATGAAACTTTTTCTTAAAAGTTTTATTAATTTTTAAGACCCAAAAATATTTTTATTTTATTTTTTATCATTAAAAAAGTATTTTTAAATATTTAAAAGATTATTTTTAATTGATTAATGGAAATTAATTTATTAAAAATACTTTTAGGTATTTAAAAATCACCAAAAAATTCATGAAATGTTCTAAGACATTTAGAAACATTGTCCAACCTTCAAACCAAATTTCTTTTTTGATCTTGATGCATTTTGAGAATTTTCCATTGAATTAAATCATTTTTTGTGCATTAATTTGATCCAAAGTTCAAAAATTCATTTCTGCCTATCTAAGAAGAGTTGGACATTGATTCTTCTTGCATTGTTTTGAGTTTAGCATGTAGTTTCTAGGATTAAAAGGCCATGATTTGTTCCTTCATTTTCAATTTGCTTGGCATTTCTTTTGTTTAGGAACCCTAAAAACCCTAATAACTTAGAAAAATCATAACTTGAGATTGGTTAAGAGTTGAGAGCCCCCCTTTGGACATTGGCTTAGTATAGGTTTAGGGTTTCTTTGGGTGGCATTTTCCATTTTTTACCCTAGGGTTTGCTTCTGTTTTTGGTTTTTGTTTGTTGATTGTTTCATAAACCCTAACTTGGGCTTTCTCTTGCATCCTTCTTGCATTCTCTTGCATAACATGACTTGCCATGACATTTCAAGCATCCATTTGATTCATTTGACATCTTAAGACATATAGAAAGCATGTTTGATCATTGCATCTTGCATTTGCCATGTTGTTTGCCATGTATGTTTCATAACTTTTCATGTAAGTCCATGCTCCTTAGCTTGCCCCATTTGCATTCATAAGCTTGTATGATCATTCCCATGTGCTGCCTCATGTTTGTAGCACCTCATAGCATCATTAGCATCATGTATATGCTTCTGGTTTTGTTTCTCATCATGTCATCTCATCCCATTTTGCATTGCATTGCATTCCTTTTCTAACCTTTCAGGTGGTAAGTGACTTTGAGAAGTGAATTTGCCTTCACTTCTCATAACTTTTCTTTTCATCTCTCTTGAATCCATGCTGCATTCTTATATGTGTTTGAGTTTGAGCTTGCTCATTCTTCTTCTCCCCACTTTCTTTCTTCAAGTGACTTGACTTCTTGAATGAAGCAAGTTGTTTTGCTTCTCCTGATCCTTTCATCTGCTTCCTGGTGGTTCCATTGAAGACTTCTCTTGAAAACCTCACAAACCTTAGGAACAACCAAGCATGACAATGATTAGGGTTTTGATTAGTCTCCCCTCTTAGTTTTACCTTTGTGTCTCTTTTGAGTCATCTCTTCTTATCTCATAATCAGGGACTAAACCCTAAAGGCTTTAAGGCTTTGTGATTAAGTTTATGCCTGCATCCTTCTCTTAGGATGGAGTGTATAACTTTAATCCTAAGTGCTAAACCCTTAATGTGTTTAAATCTCTTAATCAATCCACTTAATAATCATCAAGACATCACACTTGTAACTTGGGCCTTGCATTAGGGTTCTAATTCTTCCTTAATTGGTTAAGAAGGACTAACCCTAGTGTTAATGGACAAGTCCCCCTCAAGTTGTCTTACAAACCCTAAAAATCACTTCTTCATCTCACCATTTAATAAAATCCACTTAATCAAAGGTTTTGTTTTGTCATGAGTTTAATCCCTAATCATGGATTAAGTTGAGGAGTTTTCCTCAGCTTAAACATTCTCATCTATTATCCTTCTATTAGGATGGTGTAATGAGTCTGTTTAATCCCTGATTATGGCTTAATCTCATTACTTAACACTAAACAAAAAACACCAAAAACATCTAAATAATCACAAGTAGGTTAATGATCTTAACTCTACATCAAAAGGTGATTAAGTGTGAGAATCTGACTTCACACTTAAGGTATTCTCATTACCCCTAATTAGAGGGAAGATGTGATGAGTTTACTAAATCCATTGGTTTAGGCTTAAGCTCATTAACTTATGACAAACTTTCAAAAGCAATAAAAGACTGAAAACACAAAAAAACAAATAATAATCGTCTCCTTCGGGATTCTTTTCTCATCATCTTCACTCATAAACGAGAACTTGCTTCTTCCGTCTAATGCAAGACAGTTTGCACCTGAGCCAGACAGGTCATACACTTGAGCATAGACAAGCAAGCAGTTCACAAGTCAATTCACCTTTCAGTCTCTTTGGGTCGAACTACGGTGTTCTGACTTCCTCATTGCACGAGAGGATACGTAGGCATAACTTAACAGTTATCGAACAAAAGTCTCTGTATATTCCTCCTCTTTCTAGCTTTATTCTTTAAGCCTCATTATCATGAGCATTTCATTCCTGGTCTCACACTGACACTGTATATTACACTTCACTTTTCTCTTACACTGACACCTGTACATTATTTTCCAGCCCTTTTACACACAAATTGCACTGACACTACCCCCTTTAAAACATAAATCTTTTAAGCGTGGATCCCGTCGAGTACGACGGACAATCTGGGTGCTAATACCTTCCCAGGTTGTAACCAACCCCCTTTCTCAGTCTCTCTGGTTCGCAAACCGTCTTATCCATCTTTTTCTAGGTCTATGCAGCATTGCCTTTCCTCGGGGATAAAAATGCCTAGCTGGCGACTCTATTCATCTCCAGTGAGTTCACGGCTGTGTGTTCTCATTGTCCCTCTCGCCGACCGTTCGCGTCTGTACCTTTATTTGGGCCAGTCCCATCTATCGGGAGCGACAATGAGGTGGTGAGGTGATGGAAGTTGATGAAGGTGAGGCCAAGGGTTTGAGGGATAAAGGCCAGTTCTTATTGATTGTTTATTTGTGTGAAATTGATGAGGTTCTTTGCTGCAGTTGTTATTGATGCATTTGCAGGTTGCGGATGATGGACATACAGGAAGTGACGAAGGATGAAATTGTAGGAAGTTGGCACGGATGAAGAAGGATGATGCTTGAAGGTGATTAAGGTGATAGATCAAAGAAGATATAGATTGGATAATGGCTATGTTGCAGAATTCAGGTATTTTCTTCTTCTTTTGGGATTTCAGATTCTTGTCACTACCACCTCCCTTTCTTGTTATGGTTCTGAACTATAATTGTTGATTGATTTGGCAGGGATGATTAATGAAGATTGTTGATATTCAAAGGCTATGGAAGGGGAGTTTCGAAGGTTTTCGAGAGGGATGAAGATGGTTGGAGCTGAAGATGAATGAGGAAGGTTAAGAGTGAAGAAAAACTGAGAAAGAATGAGAAAAATGATTGAATATATTGAGGAATGATGATCTTTTTTCTTTTTTTAGAGATTGAGGAATGAGAAGCTTTTATAACTGATTCTTTATTTTCTGATAACTTCCCTCTGCATAATTTTTCCTCTTTCCATTATTTATGTTGTAAGATCGTAACCGACCTGTAACCGAATCATAACCGCTTTTGTTATATAAATCCTTTCTAATTCTATTTCTGTTAACTGATATGTCCTTCAATTTCTGATCTAGTTTTAGTTAATTTCTACTTAGAGATTTCCCACTGATTTTTCTGTGTTGCTTTGTAATGAATTTCCGACTTTCGTCTTATACTTTCGTTATCGGTTTTTTGTTGTATGGAGTTATATTTCTCTGAATGAAATTTGATGAGAGTTTAAATTGAAGAGTGGAATTTTGATAGTGATATAAACAGGGAATTTTAGAATTTCCAGATTTTATTTTAATGTCTGAATTTTGTATGTACACCTTTGTGAATCTCTCTAATTATGAACATGAGCCTTCTTGTTTTGGTGCTAATAATAGTCTTAGAATTGCTAAAAAAAATCTTAAGCAAAGACCATTTGATTGTATCTTGGGCCTTGAAATGAACATTGCTAAAAAATCTTCACCAAAGACCATTCGATTATAAATGAGTTCTTTTAGCATTCACCAACCAATTAACCATGTGAATGAGGATAGCTCTTCTTGAAGTAACACGTTAGAATTGCCTTAAGACATTTGTCCAAAGTCATCTTGGAATTAAAATTACTCTGGCTCGTGACTCAAAGATCAACCAAGCATTTTTGTCTTGCACTTTTACTTGCAACAATCCATTCTAAATCCCCAAAGACAACAACTCCCAAGCACCACTCAACTTATCAATTTAATCAATCATATGGCTTGGATTTGAATGTGCATTTGATTATGAATTGCTTATACCATGATCCTCCTTGAAACTTTTCTTGTATATGCCCAAACATTCCTTCATTAATCTTGAAACAAAATCAATTTGGACTGAAAACAAAAATTCAAGTCTTAATTCTCAAATTGTGAATCCACCTCTATTTAACCTTCACATACTTGCAAGAGCATATTATAAACAAAATAATACCCAAAACTTTCCATGACTTATGAAATTCTGTAATGAGATGTCCTAAGAGATGTTCCAACACTTAATAGGACATTTGACAAATTTAACCAAAACTTTAAACAGCAGGAAAAATAAACAACACAGAAGTTTGTTAACCCAGTTCAGTGTATAACCACACCTACATCTGGAGGCTACCAAGCCAGGAGGAAATCCACTATTAGTAATATTAATTCTAGACTTAAACCACCCTGTTTAATCTATCACTTAATACTTACCCAATGCAATTTCTACCTAAGACTCACTTAGATAAGAGTACCCTACTCACTCCCCCTCAATCACCCAGTGATCAAGTTTACAAGTTTACAAAAGTTGAAGACATCCTTCAAACAATAACAGCTTGATTTTACTTAACAGTTTCAATCAAGTCACAAATGCACTTTTGCTTAAAAGCTCATAAAGTGGTACATAAAAACAACCTGCTATTTAAAACACTAGACACCCTATTTGGTCTTCTGAAATTCGTACTCAATTCTATGAGTTTCTGTTGTTTAAATAGGTATCTGAATTTTGGGCTTTCTGTAGAATGATCCAGCCCTAATGTGCAGCAACTGTCACCTTGAATTTAGGGTTTGTTACCTCTTATATTCTAGGTGCATTAGGTCTTCTGTTTTAATCTGAATCTTCAATTTAAAACTCCCTACAGATGCGCCTTGTTCTGTTTTTATCCAGCATTAATTAATTCCAGATAGTTCTCCTTAAATATCTCTGATCTGTTAATCAATAATTAATTCTGGTAGCAGGTCTGAGATGTCTCAACATCTGTTGGGACATCCTGACAAAACTGAACTTAGTCATTTACACAATGTCCCAACATCTGATGAGACATCCTCAAATAAGTTCACATACTCTGTTTGCTAATGTCCTGACATCTGATAGGACATTCTGAACTGAATTTAACATTTCTTGTTTGGTCAAAAATTCTGCCAATTCTTAAACATCTACAAACTCCCCCTTTGGCTAATTTTTGGCTAACATCTTTTCTGGTTTTCAGAGTGCAGCAGAAGTTCTTTTTATCAGAGTATATCATAACTTTTCTGTTGATTCTTATTTGAGATTACTCCCCCTCAAACAAATATGTGTCCAGTCTTGTTGCAACAGAAATACACACTGATTCAGTTCAGACAGAAACAAACAGATCTTTCATTCATTTAAACAGCAATTACATTTGATGTTGTTCTCCCCCTTGGTAGGCACAAAATTAGGGGCCAAAGAACTATTATTCAGAATTACTAATCATTGCTGTCATTACAAATGCCTCACATACAATTGATCACTCAGAATCATCACTCTCAGTTCCCTCCACTTCAGTGTCTTCATCTTTATCAGCTTCACTTGCAGCTTCACTGTCTTCATCAGATGCAGCTGTCTGATCTTCTTCACTTTCCAACCTCTTAATTATTTCCTCCAGCTTCTTCTTTCTAGCTTCAAGCTCTTTGCAGGTGCACTTTAGCTCAACAATTAATTCTTTCTTGGAGATTGGATTCTTAGCAGAGGAGGGACCAGCAGATGTCCCAGCAGGTGTTTCAACATCTGCAGCATGGTGACTGAGAAATAATTTGTAGTGAAAAGCCAGGGGGCTCTCTCTCTTGCAGACAATGTCCTTCTCAGTTAAAATTCCAGGGTATTGACTTAGAACAATACCACACAGCAATGATGGAAAAGCTATTGGTAGCTTTGTTGCAGTAGAGATGGCATGCTTCATAGTCTGATCAAAAATATATTCTCCATAATCCATCTTGGTTTGAGTCCCCACAGCAAAGATGAATCTGGCCAGACCAGTTGAGATTGAGGAAGTGTGGTTGGTAGGCACCCAGTTAGCAGTTCCAATTCTGTTCAGCATGGCATACTTTCTGGTAAGCATGCTAACAGAGAGCTTTCCCTTCACAGGCCAAGCCTTGACCTGGTTTGCAGTGATCACTTTACAGACTTGATTATCTGTCTTGCCTAATTCATTAGGTCCATCTGTTTCTCTTCCTAGATACTCATTGATGATTTGAGGAGAAAACTGTACACATTTACCTCTAACAAAAACTTTTCTAAACTCAGAAGACTTACCATTTGAGCAATCCTCCTGAAGATTCACAATGAACTCTTTGACAAGAAGTTCATAACAGGGAGAGAACTCTGAGACTGTCTTGAATAGTCCTGCAGCAGAGATTAGGTCAATGAGTTCTGTGCACTCAAGTGCATTGCTGCTTAGTTCTCTTTCCAAAGCAACCCTTCTTTGGTACACATATTTCCATCTGTTGACACTGGAGACATGATGGAAGGATATATTGTCCAAGGGAGCTTCTGGAACAACAGTTGAAGCTCTAGCTGGTGCTGGTTTCTTCTTGGGAGGAGATGTTGGGACATCTGATCCAACATCTGTATCTGATGGTGTTGCAGCTTTTCTCTTCTGAGTTTGAACCTTGCTCCATGGTTTTGCTGGACCAAAAGTGGCTTTAGCCTTGCCTTTCTTTGGACTAGCCTTCTTCTTCTCAGGAATGACAGGTTCATCTTGCATCTTTCCTTTCCTGGACCTTAGCCTTTTAGCAATGCTGGGTTTCACAGATGATATGATCTCTGCATCAGAATCCTGTTCCAGATTGACTATTGGAGGGGATTGATCAGTCTCCTCATCAGCTTGTTGATCAGGAGAAGATTGATCTTCATTTGAGTCTTTAGCCTGTTCCATAGAAACTTCTTTATCACTTTCACTTGAGACCTCTTTCTTGTCCTCAGTCTGTTCAGTATCAGCATCAGATGAGTTTGCTTTCTTATCTGCATATGTTCCAACATCCGTTGGGACATCGTGTTCTGCAGCAGTGTTCTTTGTATCTTGAGCAGGTTCTTCTTGAGGGGCAGGAATGGTGTTCAAGGGAACAGAGATTCCTTTCACTACTCTTTGTTCAGAGAAAACTTGGTTGACAATCTCCTTGATGGAATCATCAACATATTTGGAGTATTTAACATGTGAAGGAATTTCTTTAGCTTTGCTTCTGATTTGATCTTTACCTCTTTTTGGTGTTCTTGCCTTCTTAGTGTGAGAGGCATTTCCCATGAGCTCGTCTAATGGTGTTGATTGCATTGGCACCATAGAAATAGGAGTGGCATGAACCACGTCTTCCTGGTTGAGAACTTCTTCAGCTGTTTTAGGGTTTTGAGACATTGTTGAGGAAGATGAATGTGCAGCTTTAGTGTTTAAGATTTCTGAAGGATTACTAGTTAATGTGATTCGCTTGTGATGATGTGATGAGACTCTTGATAGCTGCTTATAAGGAATTACTAAATAAGTAGCCGTTACAGTCCAAATGATTAGGAATGAAATTCCCAAGAATCTAGTCCAGACTAGCTTTGCCATCTGGAACTTATGCCATGCAATGTCATATGACATGTTGGCACATCTCATTAACTGCTAGATATCACATACACAGATTCCAAGTTTGCCCCTTAAGTTCTCAAATTGTGTAGCATCCAATGCTTTGGTAAAGATATCAGCTAATTGCAGATCTGTAGCAACATGCTCCAATGAAATCACCTTCTCTTCTACAAGATCTCTGATGAAATGATGTCTGATATCAATATGCTTTGTCCTGCTATGTTGAATGGGATTCTTTGATATGTTGATTGCACTTAAGTTGTCACAGTACAATGTCATGACATCCTGTGGGACATTGTACTCAGTGAGCATCTGCTTCATCCAAACCAACTGAGAACAACTGCTACCTGCTGCTATATACTCAGCTTCAGCTGTAGATAATGATACACAATTCTGTTTCTTACTGAACCAAGAAATCAGATTGTTTCCTAGAAAGAAGCATCCTCCTGAAGTGCTTTTTCTGTCATCAGCACTTCCTGCCCAATCAGCATCACAGAAGCCAGTGAGAATAGGTTTGCAACCATGAAAGTACATTATGCCATAGTCACAAGTACCATTAACATATTTAAGGATTCTCTTGACTTGATTGAGATGACTGACTTTTGGATCAGCTTGATATCTTGCACAAACTCCTACTGCAAATGCAATATCTGGTCTGCTAGCAGTCAAGTATAACAAGCTCCCAATCATGCTTCTATATAAACTATGATCTACATTCTCACCCTTCTCATCTTTAGTCAGCTTTAAATGTGTAGGAGCAGGAGTTCTTTTATGAGAAGCATTTTCCATTCCAAATTTCTTCACTATGTTCTTGGAGTACTTGCTTTGTGAGATGAACATTGAGTCTTCCATTTGCTTAACTTGCAGACCAAGAAAATAGGTTAATTCACCTACTAGACTCATTTCAAATTCAGCTTCCATCTGCTTGACAAAATGTTTGACCATCTTATCAGACATCCCACCAAACACAATGTCATCAACATATATTTGTGCAATCATGACATTACCTTCTTCATCTTTAACAAACAGGGTTTTATCAATCCCACCTTTTCTGTATCCTTGCTTGATAAGAAATGTGGTAAGTCTTTCATACCATGCCCTTGGAGCTTGCTTCAGACCATAAAGTGCTTTCTTGAGTTTGTATACATGATTTGGACAGCTTGGATCAACAAATCCTTTAGGCTGTTCTACATATACCTCCTCATTAAGATAACCATTAAGAAAGGCACTTTTCACATCCATTTGAAATAGCTTGAACTTTAAGATACAAGCAATTCCCAACAGTAGTCTTATTGATTCAAGCCTTGCTACTGGTGCAAAGGTTTCATCAAAGTCTACTCCTTCAATTTGAGTGTATCCTTGAGCCACAAGTCTAGCTTTGTTCTTTGTAACAATTCCTTGTTCATTTGACTTGTTCTTATACACCCATTTTGTACCAATCACATTTATGTCATCAGGTCTAGGTACAAGATTCCACACTTCATTCCTTGTGAATTGACCTAATTCCTCTTGCATAGCACAAATCCAGTATTCATCAGTGAGAGCTTCCTTGACATTTTTAGGTTCTATTTTGGAAACAAAACAAGAACGTGAAATCACTTCTCTTGATCTAGTGCTCACACCTCTGTTGGGATCACCAATTATTAAATCTTTGGGATGATCCTTCTGTATTCTGATGGAGGGAGGTTTGCTTGAATCTTCTGACCTTGTATCATTTTGAGTGAAGTTATATTGATCCTTCTTTTCTTCAGCTTCAACCTTGATATCAGCAGATGTTCCAACATCTTCTGGGACATCTGTAGGAGCATCATCAATTATCACATTTATGGACTCCATGATAACATTTGTTCTGTAGTTAAATACTCTATATGCTCTGCTGTTTATAGAGTATCCAAGAAAAATTCCTTCATCACTTTTAGGATCCATTTTTCTCCTTTGCTCCCTATCTGCCAGAATATAGCATTTACTTCCAAATACATGAAAATACTTAACAGTGGGTTTTCTGCCCTTCCAGACTTCATATATTGTGGACAAAGTTCCTTTTCTCAAGGTAACTCTGTTATGGATATAGCAGGCAGTGTTCATGGCTTCAGCCCAGAAATACAGAGGTAACTTTTTAGCATGGATCATAGCTCTTGCTGATTCTTGAATAGTTCTATTCTTTCTTTCAACAATCCCATTCTGTTGAGGAGTGATAGGAGAAGAGTATTCATGATTGATTCCTTCTGAAGAGCAGAAATCTAATAATTTTTGATTCTCAAATTCCTTTCCATGATCACTTCTAATTCTGATCACACAGCTGGATTTTTCCCTTCGTAATCTTTGACATAATTCCTTGAATACATCAAAGACATCTGACTTTTCTTTAATGAAATTTATCCATGTATATCTTGAAAAGTCATCAACCACCACATATGCATACCTCTTACCACCAAGGCTTTCAACTTGCATAGGTCCCATGAGATCCATATGTAACAATTCCAAAACTTTGGAAGTTGTCAGATGTTGGAGCTTTGGATGGGACATCTTGGTTTGCTTGCCTATTTGACATTCACCACATATTTTGCCATCATCAATCTTCAGTTTAGGAATACCTCTTACAGCATTCATAGATATGATCTTCTTTATGCCTCTGAAATGAAGATGACCTAGTCTTTGATGCCACAGTTTCACTTCTTCTTCTTTAGCTAGAGAACAGGTTGAAGTGAGACTGAGATTTTGGGATTCCCACATGTAACAGTTGTCTTTAGATCTGGCTCCTTTCATGACAACCTCTTGTTCTTTGTTAGTCACTATACATTCAGATTTGGTAAAGTTTACACTGTACCCTTGATCACATAACTGACTTATACTGATCAGGTTAGCAGTTAAACCTTTAACAAGCAGCACATCATCTAGTCTTGGAACATCTTGACAATCCAAGGTTCCAACTCCCTTGATCTCTCCTTTAGCTCCATCTCCAAAGGTAACATACCTGGATGAATGTGGCTTTAAGTTTACTAGCAAATTCTTCAATCCAGTCATGTGTCTTGAGCATCCACTGTCAAAGTACCAGTCTTCTTTAGCTGATACTTTCAATGATGTATGTGCTATGTATGCAGTACTTTTCTTTGACCAGATGAGTTGAGATTTCTTTTGATGCCTTTGCTCTGAGTGTTGTTCAGCTGATCTCCAAGCTTGATTGTTGATCTTGTTCTTGTGTATGTGGCTTTGATCAGTCTGAATGTCAGCTTTTGGTCTCCAAACTTTCTTGATTACTTCTGTCTTTTGCTTAGAATATTGCTGACTTTTATGCAGCACTTTCTTGGTATCTACTACTTTCTGCTTGGAAGGTTGCTGACACATCTGATTTGGATATCCATGTAGCTTATAACAGTGAGGTTTGATATGCCCAAATCTTCCACAGTGATGACATCTCCATCTTTGATATTTTTTCTTCATTTTGTTCTTTCCAGAATGTTGAGACATCTGTTGGAACATTATGTTTGTCTTTGTGTTCTGATGTTGGAGCATCTGTTGAGACATCTTGTTTGACTGTATAGTTTTTGAAGTAGTTTTGCTAGAGCTTGCTTCATCTCTGTTATATCCCAGTCCACTTTTGTCCCCTGAATGTTTATTATTGCAGAGGATAGCATCCAGTGTATTTGAGCTGCTGTTCATCATTCTAACAGATTTGGACATATGTTCCAGCTTAGAATTGAGAAGAGTTACTTCACTTTTTAAGGTATCAATGATTACTTGATCACTTGCTTTTTCTTCTTCTAGTACTTCATTCTGCTTCTTTAGCTTTATGACCTCACTGCATACTTCAGTACTTCTCTTGTACAGATCCTTGAAGGCTTGCTCAAGATCTGCATAAGTAAGCTCTTCACAGCTGGAATCACTGTCATATTCACACAGTCCAGCTAAAGCAGCAATGTGCTTAGCTGATTCTTCTTCTGAATCTCCTGAGTCTTCATCAGACCAGGTTACAGATAGTCCCTTCTTTTGTCTTTTTAAGAAGTTAGGACATTCCTTCTTGATGTGTCCATATCCTTCACATTCATGGCACTTGATTCCTTTTTCTTGACTGGTCTTTTCAGCAAGATTTGATCTTCTGTTAGCATCATAGGTTCTCTTGTTTTCAGAAGAGTTTGTGAATCTTCCACTGGAATTTGATTTACCTTCCATACCTCTGAGAATCTGTTTGAACTGTCTTGTAATCAATACAAGGTTTTCTGATAAGCTTTTATCATTTGCTAGTTCATCATCTTCTTCTTCATCTGCATTTGAAACCAAGGCAATGCTTTTGTTCTTTTTAGCATGTGTGTCATTCATTCCCATCTCAAAAGTTTGAAGGGAACCAATTAGTTCTTCAGCTTTCATGGAGCATATGTCTTGTGCTTCTTCTATTGCTGTGACTTTCATGTCAAATCTTTTTGGCAAAGATCTGAGAATCTTCCTTACAAGCTTTTCATCAGTCATCTTTTCTCCCAAGGCTCCAGAAGTATTGGCTATATCCAAGATGTTCATGTAGAACTCATGAATTGATTCATCTTCCTTCATTCTCAAGTTTTCAAACTTGGTGGTGAGAAGTTGAAGTCTTGACATTTTTACTTTTGATGTTCCTTCATGAGTTGTCTTGAGGGTATCCCACACATCTTTGGCCAGCTCACAATGATGCACCAGTCTGAAAATATTTCTATCAATGCCATTGAATAAAGCATTTAGGGCTTTTGAGTTGCCTAGTTCTGAATCTTCTTCCTCTTTACTCCATTCTTCTTCAGGTTTCAGAACTATTGATCCATCTTTGGTGTTTTGAACAGGATGTTTCCATCCAACATTTACTGCTCTCCATGCCCTGTTGTCAAGTGACTTTAAGAATGCAATCATTCTTGGCTTCCAGTAGTCATAATTAGAACCATCCAGTATAGGTGGTCTATTTACTGACCCTATATCTCTGTCCATGTTACAGAATTTGTTTTCCCTAGATCTCACCCAGTATAAACAGGCAGGGTGCCTGCTCTGATGCCAATTGAAATTCTGTAATGAGATGTCCTAAGAGATGTTCCAACACTTAATAGGACATTTGACAAATTTAACCAAAACTTTAAACAGCAGGAAAAATAAACAACACAGAAGTTTGTTAACCCAGTTCAGTGTATAACCACACCTACATCTGGAGGCTACCAAGCCAGGAGGAAATCCATTATTAGTAATATTAATTCTAGACTTAAACCACCCTGTTTAATCTATCACTTAATACTTACCCAATGCAATTTCTACCTAAGACTCACTTAGATAAGAGTACCCTACTCACTCCCCCTCAATCACCCAGTGATCAAGTTTACAAGTTTACAAAAGTTGAAGACATCCTTCAAACAATAACAGCTTGATTTTACTTAACAGTTTCAATCAAGTCACAAATGCACTTTTGCTTAAAAGCTCATAAAGTGGTACATAAAAACAACCTGCTATTTAAAACACTAGACACCCTATTTGGTCTTCTGAAATTCGTACTCAATTCTATGAGTTTCTGTTGTTTAAATAGGTATCTGAATTTTGGGCTTTCTGTAGAATGATCCAGCCCTAATGTGCAGCAACTGTCACCTTGAATTTAGGGTTTGTTACCTCCTATATTCTAGGTGCATTAGGTCTTCTGTTTTAATCTGAATCTTCAATTTAAAACTCCCTACAGATGCGCCTTGTTCTGTTTTTATCCAGCATTAATTAATTCCAGATAGTTCTCCTTAAATATCTCTGATCTGTTAATCAATAATTAATTCTGGTAGCAGGTCTGAGATGTCTCAACATCTGTTGGGACATCCTGACAAAACTGAACTTAGTCATTTACACAATGTCCCAACATCTGATGAGACATCCTCAAATAAGTTCACATACTCTGTTTGCTAATGTCCTGACATCTGATAGGACATTCTGAACTGAATTTAACATTTCTTGTTTGGTCAAAAATTCTGCCAATTCTTAAACATCTACAACTTAAATTATCATAAACCATAACCAAGGACCAATTGTCGCTCCCCGGATTTCCATCCTGGTACAAACGCGAAAGTGGCATGGAAAAAGAATAGAGTCGCCAGCCAGGCATTCTTATCCCAGAGCAAGGGAATGGTAATGCTACACAAACCAGAAGAAAAGAAAGAGGAAGGACACAGGTCCTACGAACCAAAGAGACTGAGTTCGGGAGTCGGTAACGACTTAGGAAGGTATTAGCACCTAGATCGTCCGGTGTACCCGACAGGATCCACGCTTGCAAAGATAACTGTTTCAAAGGGTGGGGGTATGAAAACTGCAGCAAAAGAAATTAAAATGAAAAGAAACTGGAACTGGAAAAGAACTGAACAAGAGAACAAAGAGAAAAAATGTAGGGAAAATAAAGAGTGTGCTCGAACGGGCCCTACCCCACTGCCTATGTACCTCATCAGGATAATGAGGATCAGAGACGCCGTAGTTCCCCTAACTAGGGGTAACAAGGAAATTGCTTGTGAATTAAAGCTTGAATTGCCTATGCCATTTCTCAGGTGTTGCAGACTCGGACGACGAGTGCGTAACCGTCTTGCAAAATGACAAGTAGGAGCAAGTTCGCGTACGGAGCGAATGAGATGAGAAAAGAATTCCCGAAGGAAAGACGCTTATTGTTTGTTTGGTGTTTTTTATGAGCTTTTATGAGTGAAAATTTGCATAGGTAAGTGTACCTAAGTCTTACTCAATGGGATGTGTACATCTCACATCATCCCGAAATGGAATGCGCAAGAGGCACACCTATCTATGGAGGAAATCCCCAAAGCTAGTCCCATAAGTGAAGGCTTAAGCACACTGGCCTATTACCATTATTAAGTATTTTTGTGGTTTTTGGATTGAGAAGTGTTTTTTAAGCTTTTCTTTGTGAGGTACTCAAGCTAAGACCTATCCACCACGAGTGATGACTCACACCTCGCCCCGAAATGGAACGCGTGCAAGTATCTCATAGAAAAGTCTCATGTCACATGAAAGTACTCAACCTTTGTTAAGTGGATTAGAATTGAGTTTGAAGATGATAAGAGAAAGCACCAAAGGATCTCAAAGGAAAAATTCTAAAGGGGAACTAAATAATCCTAAGTGTTAACATGCATGGATGTCCTAAGGGTTAGTGAGGTTTCTATCCTAATGAAGAAGAAGGAAGAAGAGAAGAAGAAGATAGAAGAAGAGATGAGCAAGGCCTAAGCCCAACAAGCAAATGGTTAGCTCAAGATAAACATAAGAGGAAGAGATGAGAATTGGAGATGTGGAACTCAATTCCCACACCTCACACTTACCATAGCCCCTACAAGGTTAGTAAAGTGAACACAAATGAAACACAATGAGCAAGACAACAATATAACATCACACAATCAGAAGTGAAATGGTATGAGTAAATGCACAATGCATATGCAACTCAAAGGAATGAGAGATGAATCTTATAAGCAAAAGATGCAACATGAAACAACACATGAGAACAAATGCACATTTATGAAAGATGCAAAGCAAAATGCACAAGATATGGACTCAATGCTCAAGATCAGAACCAAAACAAGATGAAGTATGGCTTAAGAAGTCAACAAGATGAAGAGAAGAAAGGTACAAGACCAAACAACTACAAAATGAGGGTGAAAGAAGGAATGGGATGAAGTGAAAGCACTTAAAGAAACAAAATGACTTAAGGAAGGAACAAGACACAAAATTCCAAAGACACAAACCCTATCCTAGGACCAGGAAGGTACCCACACCCCAAAAGAACCCCAAATGAGAAGAAGAAGTTGGTACAAGTGCCCTTCTAAGCTTATATGAGAGCTAAAGGTTCAAAGGAAGTAAAATGGGACAAGGTTCAAGATAAAATCCACATAAAATCAACCAAGCATCTAAAAATTCGACAATTGAAGCCAAATGATCTTCAAACATGTTATATCAATGTGCCAAAAGGATTTGGAAAGATTCAGAAGCATACAAGGTCAAGAGGAGGCAAGAACACAAGCTAGGGTTACAAACTTACATCACAAGTCACAGGATCAAAACTCAAGAAACAAGTTTCTAAAAATCCAGAGAAAACTCACATGAAAATTACAATGTCTTAAGAATCCAGAGCAAAAAGAATGGGATCAAAACTCAAAATATTGAAGAGTATGGAAAATGGACAAGGCAATGTGGTCAAAAAAATATTCAAAAGAAGTCAATGGAAACAAGGAATTAATTCAGACACGTGGCAATGGAAACAAAATAAAATAAAAATATGATAAAATAAAAGAGACTCAAAATAACATTCATGATTTGTTTGGGATTTTTTGGATGAAGGAAACTATTTTAAAATATTTAAAATCTAAACTGAATTTAATAAAATAAAAGTGAGAAAGAAATTAAAAGAAGAAAGGATAGGGGTGTATGTAGCAAGGATTATATGTTGAAAGTTAATTGGGCTGAAGGAGGTGGGGTGCGAATAGCCAAGCTGAGGATCCAGAACTGGCGCATATGTATGTTGTTTATGGTGGATATTTTAGTGCAAATAAAAGAAAAGGATGGAAAAAAACTGGAAGGGTTGGATTGATCCAACGCATGTTGTTGAGGACCTCATTAAATGAGGTGGCAGTTTGGTGAGAGCTGAATGGCTGGCGCATGGTAAGTAACGTGGGCTGTGTCACACACTAAATTAAATGAAGCAAACATAAAAAACACATGAGACGGATGGAACTAGGGCTACGTGGCGCAATGATGGACGCTGGATGAGGAGATCTTACGGTGGCTGGGTTATCTTCTTCCTACAAACCCTAAGATGAACACAACAATTTTCCGATGACCGGAGCTAGGGCTCCAGCACCGGAAACCAAACCAGAACCTTAAACAAACAAATTAATGGAAAAAAACTGCCCAGATCAACTAAAACAACATCCCTGAAATCAAATATGACCTCAAAAACACCTAAATCTCAAATAATTGAGTGAATCGAAGCAAAACATAAATGACCTTCAAAACTGAAATCAAGATTTCTTAGGCTACAATGCACCAATTTCAAATCTAAAAGTTGCATCATGCTCAGCAAACATCAAAGAACACAAAACACCACATTAATTCCATTTTTAGATCATGAGATTTTGAGCCATACCTGAAGTGTAGATCCTGATTCAGTGAGCTAGAAAACCAAGTAATGCGTGCAAATCACTCCACTTACTCCCTAGATGCAAAATAAATGCATCTAAGGTCTTGAAACACACTGGATCTGAGGTTTCAAAGCAAGTTGTCTTGAAATGGCAAGCTGGCCACACTTGAGAATAAGCTTCAATGAGGGAGTGTTTAATGATCCTGAGCTTGCCTAGATCCTAGATCCACAATTTGTTTTGAGTTTGCTTGCTTGGATGAAGAGAAAAGAGAGAAAATGCAAAGTTGCATGAAGTTTGTGAATGAGAGAATGAGAGAGATCTGAGGCTTGATGAAACCCTAATTGCTTTTATGTGTGATCACAAAGCCTTGCTGAAAGAATGAGGTGAAATGCACGAGTGAATCATGTGATTTTGGTGAATTTGCATTTTGTGAAACATGTGAGATAAGCATGCTATGCTCATGCTTTCTTGGGCCTCTCAGCACATGTGCCATTCATTTCCCACCCTTGATTGAAATGTAACAAATCCTGGCCCTTAGATCAAGCCCTCACACTTATTTCATGACTTTTGCCAAATTTGCATGTTTGGAGGGATTTTCTCATAGTGCACGAAAATAAACAATTCTTTGGAGAAAAATGGTTCAAATGTAATGAATTTTAAGTTTGAAACAAGATTAAACCCATAACAAGTCTTGAAATTGAGCTTTGGAGCATTTTGCATTTGGTGTCATGCTTGAAAAGTGACTTTTGCCCTAAAATACACAAATTTTCGAAGGACATATAGGGAGTTCTACAAATCCTATGAAAATGTACTTGTACTTTTTGAAAATGGGAGCCCTTAATCTTCAACTTTCATGTTTGACTTTGGTCCATTTGCAACATTTTTGATCATGTTAAGGCCATTTGAAAATTAGGGCAAAAGTTGCCAAATTTGGAAATTCCTTAAAACCAACTTTGTACCATTTTTGCAAAACCCTTCAAATCTCCATGATTCTTGAACTTTGATCATTCCAAACCTCTTATAACATTGTAAGGACCCCTCTTGGCCAAAAAATTTGGGTTAGACCCCTTGAAATTGCACAGTTGACTTTTTAAGGGCACAATTGACTTTTTCCTTCATCTACAAGCAACTGAGGCATTGACTTGCTTCCACATGGAATTTTCTCATGAAAATTGACACCTAGGATCCTATTAACATATAGAAGACTTTGCCCAAATGAAATGGCCAAAGTTGTGAGATTATGGTGCTTGAATCTCAAACCCTAATTTGGGTGCCTTGTACAGGAGCTTTGCCTTGTCCTGAGATCTCTGATGATCATGCAATCTTCTGAGCTTTTGCCAATGGACTTGATCTTGTAAATGGAGTGTAGACTCACCATAGGACTTGTAAAAACTCATTGGGACCCTTGTCATGGCTTGAAATGCTTCAAGGACCTCTAAAGATGACCATATGCTTGATGCTAGGACATGAGGGATGTTATGCCTCATCTTTCCATGCTAAGATGCTGAGGAAATGATATGTTCATGATGAATATGATGTGATATGATGCTTAAAATGAAGAGGGAAAATTTGGGGTGTTACACCAATGACCAATTATAGAATAATCATCAAACATTCCACTGATTGACATGAGAACGAATAAGGTAGGGCACACTTGGGTATGACGCAGAAGAAATAAACGTCTTCCACTTACTAAGGCTTGAAAGGTAACCTTGATCCCACAGTCACAATACAAAAGGATAAGCCTAATTATGATTATATGACCTAATGGAGAATGCAGACGATGTGAAACCAAGACCAGCTAAATGGTTATAAGTAGGAGGACAAATTTTGGGGTGTTACACTATTCTCTTTCTCCTTCTCTTTTCATCTACTTCTCATCCTTTGGTGGCCTTTCTGAAGATCTTTCTTTAAGCCTCACAAACCATAGGAACATCCAAGCATGATAATTTTAGGGTTATATATAGTCTCCCCTAGTCTTTTGCCTTTGAGTCTCCTTGAGTCTCTCTTCTCATCTCATAATCAGAGACTAAACACTTAAAGCTTTAGGACTTTGAATTAGGGTTATGCCTGTATCCTTATCTTAGGATGGAGTGTATAACTTTAATCCTTAGTGTTAAACCTTTAATTTGTTTTCACCTCTTAATAAAAACACCTAATAATGTTTAAGACTTAAGCTTGTAACTTGGGCCTTATATTAGGGTTACATCTCTTCATTTTGGTTAAGAAGGACTAACCCTAGTGTTTAATGGACAATTCCCCCTCAAGTTAGTATTACAAACTTAAAACTCACTTCTTAATCTCACTCTTTAATTAAAATCCACTTAATAAAGGCTTGTTATATAATGAATTTAGTCCCTAACCATGGATTAAGTTGAGGAGCCTTCCTTAGCTTAAGTGTTCCCATCTATCATCCTTCTCTTAGGATGGTGTAATGAGTTCACTAATCCCTGATTAGAGATTAAACTCATTACTTAACACTAAACAAAAACAAAAAAACACCTAATAATTACCAAAGTAGGTTAATGATCTTAATCCTATATCATCATGGTAATTAAGTTGGGATCTTCATCTCATACTTAAGTGGGCTAATTATCCCTGATCAGGGAGGATATAATGAGTTTATAACTCTTGATTTAGGCTTAAGCTCATTATCCTATGCAAACACCAAAAATAATAAAAAACTGAAAACACAAAAACAAACAATAAACGTCTCCTCCGGGATTATTTTCTCATCACACTCACTCTGAAAATGAGAACTTGCTTCTTTCGTCTCATGCAAGACAGTTAGCACTCGAGCCAGATGAGTCATACACTTGAGAATAGACAAGCATGTAGTTCACAACAAAATCATTCAGTCTCTTTGAGTCGAACTACGATGTTCTGACTTCCTCATTGCACGAGAGGATACGTAGGCATAACTTAACAAGTTATCGAACAAAAGTCTCTTTGTCTTCCCCCTCTTTCCTTCCAGCTTTCTTTTCTAGGCCTCAGTCTTGAGCATTTCACTCTTTTCTTTGCACTAACACATTATACATTCATTCCTAGCATTTCATACACAATCAGCACATACACTACCCCTTTTAAACATAATCAAGTAAGCGTGGATCTTGTCGATTACGACGGATGATATGGGTGCTAATACCTTCCCAGGTCGTAACCAACCCCATTTCTCAGTTTCTCTAGTTCGCAACCGTCTTATCCATACCCTTCCAGGTTTATGCAGCATTACCTTTCCTTCGGGATAAAAATTCCTAGCTGGTGACTCTATTCAACCTCAACCTCCAACATCACCGACGATTCACGATTGCACCAGGACGAGAGTCCGGGGAGCGACACACAACATTTTCCTCTGGAAAAGCCCTCAGTTTGCCACACACTAGCACAATTGGTGTCACTGACACACAATCCTTTGAATTTTTGACTTGGCGACTCATATTCCCTTGCCTCTACCACAATACTTGGGCCCATCTCTATTCATGTCACAAAATCAACAACAAAAGTTAATTATGAATTAATAGTTAATTAAGATTTAAAAAGAGATGGTGATATTAATAAAGAATAAAGAAACTACACCCACCAGTGGCAACAAGAAGAAGGAAGACAAAGATGGTGGAAACCATAGACAACGATTGAGCCATGTAAATTTGTGGAAGTGATGAATAGAAATTTGTTGAAGTGAAATGAAAATGGAACTATTGTGTCTTAAATAGGAGGAAAAAGTTCATTTATTTATTGAAAATAAAGAGGATAATAAAAGGGTGAACACTTCGGTACCCTTGAATTTAGTTGGGTACCGGTAGATTTAACCAATCAAAAACTATAATTCAATGCCATGTCATTATATTGTATTATTTTATTTTAAAATAAATTAAAATATTTACAATTTGTATTAGAGATACCGCTAGCCAATTACTTATCATGGGTACTTAAGAATTTACCTAATAAAGATCTTTTGTCATGAAATAAATAAATTTCTAAATTACAACTAATATATATGATTTTTTTAAAAGATATATTTAGTAAAATAAAATATATAATTTAATGTAAAATATTTTGTAAATTTCTAGAATGTTATGATTTGTTTACAAAAGAATATATTTAGTAAAATAAAAATATATTTTAATGTAAAATATTTTGAAAATTTCTAGAATATTATTATTATTTAATATTCAATCTCTTAAGTAAAATTCAAATTCATGATAATCTCATCATATTTAAAATAAATTCATATTTTTAATATTCAATCTCTTAAGATAGTGACACGGTAATACTATACATACATATATATATATATATATATATATATATATATATATATATATATATATATATATATATATATATATATATATATATATATATATATATATATATATATATATATATATATATATATATATATATATATATATATATATATATATATAGTTTTCTAATGTAGATCCATCTGTTTTTATAAAGATCTATTTTAGCAACATACACCTTAGGATGTATTAATCATTTTTTTAGTTAGAGATTGCTACACAGATCTTCATAAAAACAAGTGGATGTATTATAACAAACATGGGTTTGCTATAATATACCTATTTGTTTTCATGAAAGTTTGTTTTAGTAACATGCATCTTAAGGTACATTTAATGAGTTTTTTTGTTAATATTTCTTAATATATACATCTTCAATTTTAGGTCCAAAAATATGAATCAGTAAATAGAGAGATTAAGATTGTTATTAAACTTTAACATAAAAGACAAAAATTCTCTTGCAGTAATATTTATATTTAAAATTTAAATTAATATTGAGATTATTTTTTAAGGTTTGATGTTATTATTAAATATTTTTTATTTTAATAAATTAATTATTAATTATTGATAAGTGACAAAACATCATTTGTAAAGTTGCTACAAAACTGAGGGCCTAATTAGGTACAAGAGATATTTTCAGTTGGAAACCCACCAATGTTGAAAAACATAAAACACTAAAGACACCAAAAATAAAACGCTCAATACACAAAACCAAAATGTAATGAAAATGGGAATCATCCCATGATAAGAAAGCTAGATCTCAACATAAAGAAAACACCATTAATATAAAAGAGATCTCCAAGAACCGCCAAAGAACTCAAAACCATAAGTAAAAAGGGGGAGTTTGTTAGAGAAAGATTTGTTCTTGACTTTATTCTTGTGTTTGTCATCATCAAAAATGGAGATATTGTTAGAACTAGATGTTCTTGACTTAATTTTCTTAATTTTGATGATAACAAACTATTGAAAGAATAATGGTTTGTTTGATGTGTGTTTTATTTATATCAGGTTCTACATCATTGTACATAAATAATTTGAATTTGATATCTGATCTACATGAACACACTTGAGAGTTGCTTCATTGCTTGCTTCTGGTGGCAGAATCTAAAGAATAATTACTAGTGTGGTTGAACGTAGACTCTGAACTAAAGGCCTCAACATTAAGACGAGTGATTGCACTTGGTTATTGCATATTAGCTTATGGTACCATTCACAATTGATGGTAATGCTTTGGTTATTCGTACTATTGTAAATTAAACTATATTGTCTTATCAACATGTCAGCTAGAGTCTACTTGGTGCAAGACACAAGAAAAGTTGAACAGTTCTACAAATAACTACTCCCAACGACTCTATTAGCACAAATCCTATTTAAAACCCAAAGGTTAAACGCGTTAGCCACTGGATTCAGAATCTGCCGAGTATCCATGTATAACAGCTCTTGTACTATGGAGGAATGCAAAGTCACTTGAAATTGCACAGTTGACTTTTTAAGGGCACATTTGACTTTTTCCTTCATCTGCAAGCAACTGAGGCATTGACTGGCTTCCACATGGAATTTTCTCATGAAAATTGACACCTAGGATCCTCTTAACCTATAGAAGACTTTGCCCAAATGAAATGGCCAAAGTTGTGAGATTATGGTGCTTGAATCTCAAACCCTAATTTGGGTGCCTTGTACAGGAGCTTTGCCTTGTCCTGAGATCTCTGATGATCATGCAATCTTCTGAGCTTTTGCCAATGGACTTGATCTTGTAAATGGAGTGTAGACTCACCATAGGACTTGTACAAACTCATTGGGACCCTTGTCATGGCTTGAAATGCTTCAAGGACCTTCACAGATGACCATATGCTTGATGCTAGGACATGAGGGATGTTATGCCTCATCTTTCCATGCTAAGATGCTGAGGAAATGATATGTTCATGATGAATATGATGTGATATGATGCTTAAAATGAAGAGGGCAAATTTGGGGTGTTACAGCTGCCCCTATTCAATCATCAGTTAATCTGAAAATGACGATAGTACAGGCTATCGACCATTCAAGATAAATTATGGTTGAATACCAAGAAGACCAGAAATTTGCACTCTGACGAAGAATGCCAACACTGGGAAATAAACCCAACCAGATGACGCTCTGGGGATAAGAAGAAGAGAAAAAACAGACGAGTTTCTTCCAAGTTGAAACTGATATCTGGAATAAGAATGCTAAGACAATGAGTCTTCAAACAATCATGTGACGCCAGGAGCTGGACAGACGAGTCCTCAAACACTACAAACGCCAATAACCTGAGACAGATGAGTCTCCTTCGGATATGCCTGTTACGCCAGGACCAGGAATGCACTTAAAGTCTGTGGGATAGACATGCAATCAAGGTAGATGAACCTTCTTCATATATTATCCGTGGTTATATGGTATAAGACAGAGAAGTCTTCTGAGAAAACCTGTGACGCCAGGTGCAGCAACAATAATTGGTGCCTGAGACAGACGAGCCTCCTTCGGATTTACCTGTTACGCCAGGACCGGTAACCATTTTGACATTAATTCCCACTATCAGGATTTGAAACCTCTTCAATATAGACGAGTATTGGATGATCATCAAGATAACACAGACGAGTGCCATAAGTCCATGATACAGACGAGTATCAAACGATGATCCGAGAAACACAAACGAGCGCTTCAGGCAATGATACAGACGAGCATCGGCCACTGGTACAGACGAATACCAGAAATTCAAACACAGACGAGCATTTGAAGTAGCAATAGAAGAATATCGGGATAAACATCAAATCCTCACATACAGATATAGGCATAACACAGACGAGTGTTGGGATTGATACAGACGAGTATCCAAGCAAAGCGGACGAGCTTCAAACACGTAAACAACACAGACGAGTGCTGGGGATGATACGGACGAGTATCCAAACAAAGTGTCGCTCCCGGGATTTTCATCCTAGTACAAACGCGAAAGTGGCGCGGAAAAGGTAGAGTCGCCAGCCAGACATTTTTATCCCGAATGAAAGGGAAAGGTAATGTTGCACAAACCTGAGGAAGAAGGAAAGGACAAGGCCTTGCGAACCAAAGATCTGAATTCGGGAGTCGGTTACGACCTGGGAAGGTATTAGCACCCCAGATCGTCCATCGTACCCGACGGGATCCACGCTTGCTTGTTTTGTTTCAAAGGGTGAGAAAATACGAATGTTGCTGAATTAAACCGCTACTGGAATAAAGGGAATGGAAAATGAGAAATGAACTGAAATAAGAAAAAGATAATAAAAGGGGAAATGTAGGGAAAATAAAGAATGTGCTCGAACGGGCCCTACCCCGCTGCCTACGTACCTCATCGGGATAATGAGGATCAGAGTCGACGTAGTTCGCCTAACTAAGGCGGGAACTATTTGTTTGTGTTTTTTATAGCTGGAACTGCGTATGTCTATGCTCAGGTGTTGCAGGCTCGTCTGGTACGAGTGCGTTTACCGTCTTGCAAATGAGACAAGTAGTCGCGAGTTCGCGTTGTGAGTGAATGAGATGAGAAGAGAAGTTCCCGCAGGATAGTCGCTTGTTATTTGTTTTTGTCTTTTAAGAGAAAGTGTTTTGAATTTGTTTGTGAACATTCTCATACTAAGACCTATCCATCGCGGTAAGTATTTACACCTCGCCCCGAAACAGGACGCGTATAAACACTCCGCAACAAAGTCTCGTGTCGTACAAGATTGTTCGATTTTTATTAAGTGTTTTATTGCTTTTCTTTATGAGATGAGAAAGAATGACTCAAGTTGCAAAAAAGGACAAACTAAGGGGACTAAGACACAACCCTAATTTTATTTGTTTATTTACAAGAGAGGTCCTATGGTTAATGAGGTATTCTAATCCTAAGAAAGAAAAAGGAAAGAAGAAAAGAGAGCTTAGAAACTAACTTACTTCCTAAGGAAGTTAAGTTGTCTCTAAAGAACAAAAAGGGAACCTATGAACAAAGCACAAAATGCTAAGGCAAAGACAATTAAAATGCATAAGAGATAGGAATGAAGTAATGCTTACCTCAATCTTCCCCCCTACAAAACAAAAGTTAGCATGACAATGCATATTGAAAGTAAAATCAAAGCATGAAAGCGGTTAAGTACCATAAACGTCCTAGAATGGAACTAGGTTTAAAAATAAGACCTAAGTCTAAAGGTGAAGATACATAAAGGTCACATGACTTCTAAAGTCAGTAGCTACATGATATAGGTCCCTAAGTATGCTAGGATATCTCACAAGATCAAACTATGTCAAACTATGTACAAAACATTCACCTAAGTTCACATAAATGCAAATTAGGGTTTATGGATGAAGTATGAATGCATATGACTTACAAACATGAATTAATACATGAAATGAACATAAAAGTCAGTAGTGAATACTTATGAATATGTATGAATGAATATACAATCATGGATGCAATGGATTAGGCATATGGAGCAATGAGAAGAAGATATGAGAAGAAACGAACAAAAATCGCATAAGATCGCACATGATGAAAGTTAAGGAAGAATGGCATGTGAATATGCATGAAATGATTATGGGTCAGTAGCATACAAGGTATGAGATGCAATTATAATGCATGAATAGGAATTAATGATTTCCACATAATTCAAGTTATTATTTAGAGGAGAAGAGAAACTAGTTTAGGTTAAAGTTAATTCACATAAGTATGCACTTTAAAGCACCAAAACAAACCAAATGAGTATGGTTCAAAAAGATGACCTATGACTGGAATTGAAGACATAAAAATGACCTATAATCAACTCCTAAAAGCTACCAAAAAGTTCCTCAATCAAATGGCATGAATGCCTTCTTAGCATTTAGGTTATGCGACACATAAACACATGAATCAACCTAGGATCTAGGTGACATGGAAAAATAGCAAAAAGCCTTTAAAAATTATGAAATTAAATCCCTGGAATGATATAGTCATTATCTTACATGGTCCAAAAGGATTATACAAAATTATGCACCAAAGTGCCAAAACAATTCCTTGACTAGTAAGGTAACAAAACATGATCACCAAAAACAACTCCACAAAGTGGATCAAAAAGGGAATCTAAAATTATGAAAAAAAATGCCTAAGGAGCATCAAAATGTCACAAATTACAGTGATTAATCACACACAAAAAATAGGTTTCACACCTATGGGGAAAAAACAATTTCGGTCCCTTATGCCAAAACACTCCCTTTTGGGACAGCTTATGATCTAAAATCTAAATTAATTATTAAAACCATCCAAATCTGGAAACAAAAAATATGAAAAATTAATTAAGAAGATGAGGATCACTCATGAATTTTTCCAGAATTTTATCACACCTAAAACTATTTTTAATAATTGCGACGAAACGGGCAAAAAAGTGGATTTTAAGGGGAAGTGAAAGGAATCGATCCTAATGGTTCGTAACCTAATCCCTAAACTCCGAAATCGACACATATCAATATATTTCACAAATAAATTCAATGCCTCAGGTGGGAGGGCTCAATATGCACCCTAAGCTACATGATCCTAAGTCGCATACAACTAAAATGATGCATTAAATTAGAGAATCGAGATTACTTACTTGGTCGAAGTGCCGATTCTTTCACATAAAAGAAATCCAAAAAAACTTCAAGCCAAGCCTTGTAATCTCCCATGAGCAAAATAAATGCTCATCTTCCATAATTGCTTTGTGAAGATCCCCCATAATCGAAACAAAAACAACAACACGAAATATCATTTGAATCCAAAGGTATCCCACAAATAAAGTGGAATACCAACCAAACGACCGTCGTTAAGATCTTTGCGAGAACCTTGCATGAACTCAACAAACGCATTAGAAACAAAAAAGAGGTGCAACCGGAAGTTGCACCTATGCCTCACAACTCCAAATCAAGTAGAAATATGAATATACGAGTCATGGACATGCATTGAAATTTACGTTTCAAAACGGGGCAGCACTTATGCTCTAACATAAACAACATGCAAACTCAAACCGGAATCGAACAAATTTACATGCAATGAATGTCAAATGATCAACAAACATAAGTACAAGTCAAAACAAGACCAATGCATCAAAACCGCACCAAACCGAACATAAAAAGCCTTGAAACGAAAAAACGCGTCAAAAATCATCGACTCGAAATTAAACGAAAATCGCATGGTAACTTGCAAACGTGCCAACGGATTCAAATATGCAATCGGATTTTGAAAATTCTGCTCGGAATTGGCACTTTTTGGCCGATTTTATTGGCTGGCAGTAGCAAAATAGCCGAAAAAAATTGTCCGAAATCGACTAAAAAGTTCACCAATGGCTCCGGAATAATCAACAAAGTCAATTTACACTATTCACATTCGCGAAAACGCGCTACGGTTAGGAAGTTACGACCAAAACATATTCTCGACACGCGACACATGAACAACATCAACAATTAAGCCTCAACCTATCCTATTTCAAATTTGCACATTGAAACAAGCAAGAATTTAAAAGTCAAGTACTTCAATAAATATCAAGTCACAATAATTAATTCTCTTAAGAATTTTATCAAACATCTAACATGCATCGATTAGTCTATGTCAATGTTAACAATCATTTCCAATTATGCACAACAACAATTATTAGGATCAATTAATCAAGCATCAATCGACAACCACATCAAGAATCAATGCACATAATCTCCATAATATGAATTCAACTTCAAAATTCAATTCAAGAAACAATGCAACAATTATTCATGAATTAAAGTTTAAGAAGCTTACCGAATGAAGAATCGACGAAGAAATTGTGAATCCGGAGGAAGTGAGACGCGATCATGAACGGAGGAGAGGAGGAGAGGCTGCGTGGCTGCCGGCGGCGGAAGATGGTGGTCGCACGGTGGTGAAGTTGACTGAAGGTGGTGGTTCGTGGCGGCTCGGCTATCGGAAGCTTGATCGGAATTGTTGTGTTCTTGAGTTCTTGATGAAGTTGTTGTTGTGTTCTTGAGAAAGAGTTGAGAGAATGAACTTTGATCCTTTAGAGAGAGTTTGTGAGAGTTTTTTGGTGTTTGTAAATTATGATTCAAGTTATGAGACAAATTGTGGGTCAAAAGAATATATAATGGAGTGTAAAATGAAAGGCAAAAGGTGGAATTTCGGCTTAAGTAAAAATAACAATATCTTCGGCAAGAAATTTCGACTCTGAGCCTTCCACAATACCGTCCGTCTCTGAATCACGGTTGCAACACAAAAAGAACGAACGTCATACGATCAAAATCGAGTGCGATCGATACGTTTAAGCTGCAAGACGTCACTGAATAAGTTGTTTTTTCGGCTTATTTGGTGTCCGTTACTCGAAAATGTGACGAGGTCAACCTCTTCGGAGAATAATCTCGACTCGACTTTGTCAGCAAAGTTGTAGATCTATGAGTCAGTGACCTGGTGTTAAAATCTAAGCTCAACCGGACAAACGACGAGGGAGATATGAATTTTCTCGTGAAACCACTTTCAGCCTTTTTCTTCGGTTCAGCACTTCAGTTTTGTGAAATAAACCAAAACGATAATCTTTGGAGCACCGTTCAAACTCGCATTTGTCTTTGAACTTGAAGAGGATAAAATTTTTGAACCAACGCTTCAAGAACGGGTGCAATCCGATGAAAATTGACCGAGTTATGAATTTTACAAAATCTGACAGACAATGCAGTGCATCAAAGAACCTTATTGGTAATTCGCATTTTCGAGATCCTTCCGCTTGGACCGAACCAAAACTGAATTCACATAATGAAGATAACATCTAAACGGAATTTTAGGAACCGAAACGACATCAATTCGATAAACGATCCAAGAGTTATGAATTTTTTAGTGTTCAAAACTCACCGGTTCAGCACTGTTTTTCACTATGTCGACTCTAAAGACTCGCACATTCTGAGATCTTCTTCAAAGAATTAGTTCTCGGCCAAAACCCAAAAGTTAGAAAGGATATCAAGACGGAACTTTTGACATATGAATCTCTCAGACATGTTGACCCAATCTGAAGTTACGAACTCTTGAATACCGCTAGCACAGTTAATCGGCGAAACCGAAATTTCAAAAACAAATAATTCCCGCCATTTTCCTTGATGAATTGGCCTCCGAGCCGAACACAAAAGTTGTAGAGAATACCGAAATAGTCTAAACTATTGAGTTTCAAGCCAAAATTAGTTTCCGAGCATAAGTTACAACTTTTGCAAACTGCATCATAAAACTGATATTCTGCTTAAACTCCTTTGAATCAACCGAGAACTTTTGGTTTCTTCTAAGATTCTTGTGCACGTTCCGCATGAAAAAATAAAGGCCAGTCGCAACCTGTGAAATCTCAAATGAAGATGTATATTCATGTATGTTTATGATGCAATTGTGATCTAAATGTAATGCAATGTCTGAAAGGATATGCTAAATGGCATGAAAATGAGAGGGCAAATTTTGGGGTGTTACAGCTGCCCCTATTCAATCAATTGCAGACCTGAATGGATAATTGAAACAGCTTTTAGACATTAAAGGTATGAAGTGATTGAATACTCGAATAAAACCTGAAAATTTGCACACTGAGGGTAATAGAAATGCCATCTGCCCATTTATTTATTTATGTTTTTTTTTTATTTTGACCTCTGAATAGGTAACGGAGATAGAACCAGGTGGAGATATGCTGGGAAGAATGACATCCTCGAATGACAACTCACACGGGATCCTCGGATCCAGTACTGAAACCCTCCTTGAATAGAAACACAATGGTATACCGGCCGCAGGCGATAACCATCAACAACAAAGACTGACCTCGGACAGACTTTGCAAAAGAGACAAACTGACCTCGATCAATAAGCTCAAAAAATGAACTACTATCCTCGAATAATAGCCACACAAAACAAAAACAAGACCAACCGCAGAAGGACTTGAAGAAAAGAATGCCCTCCTCGAATGACAATCCAAAAGATCCTCGGATCTAACACGAAACCATCCTCGAATGGAGACGCAAAGGTATACCAGCCTCGACTGATAACCAAACACAAAGCTGACCTCAGACAGACTTTGCAAAAGAGACAAACTGACCTCGATCAATAAGCTCAAAAAGTGAACTACTATCCTCGAATAATAGCCACACAAAACAACAAGACCAACCTCAGAAGGACTTGAAGAAAAGAAATGCCATCCTCGAATGACAAATCAAAAATATCCTCGGATCTAACGCGAAACCATCCTCGAATGGAGACGCAAAGGTATACCAGCCTCGACTGATAACCACACACAAAGCTGACCTCAGACAGACTTTTCAAAAGAGATAAACTGACCTCGATCAATAAGCTCGAAAAGTGAACTACTATCCTCGAATAATAGCCGCACAAAACAACAAGACCAACTTCGGAAGGACTTGAAGAAAATAATGCCATCCTCGAATGACAATCCAAAAGATCCTCGGATCTAACACGAAACTATCCTCGAATGGAGACGCAAAGGTATACCGGCCGCAGGCGGTAACCAAACACAAAGAAAATAGGACAAGATGGAACGGGATCGTTGTACATAAACGAGAGCCCAAGCAAACAGGACCGTTATACAAAACGGGAACCTGCGACGCGACTGTTGTACCAAACAAGACGCGGAATAAGCGACGAACATTGACTTGAAAAGACAAGGATGTCTGAAAAATGATAATGGTAACCTCTGTGCGGAGTACTTCAGGTTGAAAAGATATTATAAGTCGTACGTAATATACCTCAAAACTGGCCCATGCTGGCATGCATATGTTTGAATTTATGGCGTAATGCTCCATGAGGATGGAAATGCTACGCTTTGGAGGATGCAAATGTAATGATGATTATGCAAATGAAAATGCAAAAGATCTCCTGATAAGGAGACTGCAAGTATCCCAGATGGCTTGACTGGGGAGAAACTGATGATCACTACCTTGATCTGGTTAATCCTTGTAAGGAGGAAACAACTCTGCGGGGAAAGCTGTTAATAATTCACCGGCTCTGAACAGCCGCCACTGCCAAAAATAAATTGGACTTTGAGATTGGATTGCCAAGACCCTGCTGGAGATGAACTCTTCTTGAATTATGGTGGGGAAGCGAGGACCTCCTGACTTGGTTGGAAACCAAAGGCATGACATTGCTGAGGAAGCAACTGCTGGGGAGGCATGACACTCCTTGTACTGCTGGGAATTGCCCCTATCTGAAGGGAAACTTCCGCTTGGGGAGGACACCAACATTCTGCTGCCTTGCTGGGAGAGATTTCAACTTCCAACTCTACTGGGGATGATGGAGGATGTCAATGATAAAGCTTCCTTCTTGTTACCCTGTTGGAGGAAAGATAATCGGATGAGGTCTGCTGAGGGAGAATGATCAATAAAGCCTGCTGAGAAAAGATCTCCTGAGGTCTCGTGCGGACAATGGCTTTGCCCCTAGACTCTGGGTTGATAGGTTGCCAACTAATCATGAGTGAACAATGGTTCTTTGCAATTTTCAACTCGCCATAGATTAAGGTCCATCGGAAGAAAATGTCTCAAGAGGATTTTACAGAAAACATGACATATAAAATGCCTCAGTGTCTTCAAACTCTTGGAGAGATTCGTTGGATCTCGAAATAACTGCCCCAGACTGCATGGTCTGTGCAAGAATTTGCCTCGCAAGGATTCATGAAAAGCCTCATATCACTGTGAGATATTCTGCCCCCGTATTTTGAACCTTGGATAGGTGCTTCTGACTTACCGTCTTCGGGAGAGAGTACTTCTCATGCTCTTGGGGTGGCCTGCCCCAGGACGAGCCTTGAAGTGATCACCTCTGACTGACCATGCTTTGAAGAAAACACCCAGACCGACTGTTCTTTGAGAGATTGGATCTCTAAGTAATTGCCCCAGTTTGGCTAAAATTTGAATGCATGCCTCCGCCTGATGGCTCTTTGAGATATTTGAATCTCGAAGTGATTGCCCCAACTTGGCTGAATTTTGAAGAGATTGCTCGACATGATTGCCCCGGATTAGTTGGCTCTTACCAGGAATGTTGGGAAAGTCCCTACTCGATGGAGTTTTCTTAAAAAGTGCACCTCGACAGATTGTCCTTCGGAAGTTTCAGACTTCTCAACTTGGCAAGATTAAGCTTCTGGACTGAAGTTTCGTATGTGAATTTTTATGATGCCCGACAAATATATGCAAGCAGAAAATGTTTATTCTAAGAATGAAAATTCTAATGCAACACACATGTTAATCTTGAAGTTTTACTGTAAAAAGATGTCGCCAACCTTTGTGAGTGAATCACTGGTTAAGATACGACATTGATTTTTGATGAATGAAAGCATGCACATGCAACACCAACAAAGAACTTTTAGCACAACTCATAGGAGTCAGGAACGCGGTCTCGTGGTAGTATGCTCTCAAAAATAACCCCGTTTCAGTTAGGACTTTTGAGGGTTGTATCGTGGCCTGGTTCACGGTTATAGAAAACAAAGGATACAGGCTCGAAGTTTATTTGTGCCCACCCATCTTCGTGATGTTCTTCATTCCTATGTTCATCTAGCTTTCACGAGCGCTCACCTCTCAAAAAAGGTTTTGTGATGATTAAGGAATCAATTACTCTAACAGTTTAAGCACCAATCAGATTGTTGTTTGGAGTCAGTCATCCCTTCGTCTTTCGTGTCTGTATCACACGACTTTGTTCTTGTTCAAGGATCTTTCTGGTGTAATCCTTTTCGTCTTTCGCTTTTGCATTATTTTTCTTATCCCTAACTTTTGCCTGGACTGATTCTTGTGAATCTTTGATCGTGAAGTCCAGCGGGATGCCCTAATTTTTGCCTAAGTCGCTTGTTTTCAAGTTTCGACTTAGCGGGCTTTCTCATCATTTTTTTAATTCTTTTTTTTGAACAAATCGTGTGACACTTTTTGTCTTGATTTCTTTGAAAGGGTCGTGACTGTCTCACTTCTTGGTTGTTGAGGGATAACCATTGTGGTTTCCGGTCTCTGGACCTCTTGCTTGGGATAACCATTGTGGTTTCTGGTATTTGGACCTCTTGATTTGGTACAACAAAAGGCAATTGATCCTCAGATGTGCACTCCTTTTTGAAATTTGAACGCTCGGTCAAACTAACTGACGCCTACCCTGCCCCTGGGTTAAGTGCAAGGGTTTTTTTCATGCAAAAATAAACTTCTACTTCAAGGCTCAAATGGGTTGGCGAGGGTTTATCTCCCTTATATCTCCGGTGTTTAGGATTTGAAACAATGCCTGTACATCGTCAACAGGGTCTTTCTCAAAAGCGAACAATTAGAGATTCATGCATTTTCATTTCGTCATCCTCCCTGATAGAGTTTAAGCTCAACAGTTGGTATTGCAATGCACATACACAAAATCATGAGTGAATACGAATGGATTACTTCAAGAAAAACATGTGCATTTTATTATGGTTATCATTCAAAAACAAATAAGTTTCATTCATGCATACAAATGTTTAAACAAACAATATAAAATATAAATGGAAATGCAGTAAAGAAGCTGAACATTGCCGTCATTGAGGAGACTTGACTCCGTCTGGACTTATTGCTTCTGAAGATGCCTTTGCAAATTGGGAGACCCATTTGATGAGGAGACTTCAATATGTGAGCAGACTTTCTGGCATGATGAACTTTGAGTCAATCAAATTCGGGACCTTGTCTTCACCTTTGCCTCTGAAAGACTTGCAATCTTCAATTAAAAGGCCAGGTGCCCAAGAATGGTAATCATACTTGGCATTGAAACCCCAAAGGAAGCTGTGTCGGAGATGATCCTGATGCAATTAGCTCAACCACTCCGAATTTGCGTAAATGAGGAAACTTATTGCACATACTTCATCAGAATATGATCAAACTTCTTCTCAAGTGGTTTTGGCCTTTACCCGTATTCTCCGCCCCTAGGATTCTCTTGGGAAGCTCAGGTTGGATGCTGACAAACGACATCTGGAGGGAAGAGGTTGATAAAGTTAATAGATAAGGTTGCTCGGAAAGATCTTGCACGATCTCCTGCCTACGTATCTCCATTGACAAATGGAGAATCAGAGCAGCGTAGTTCCCCTCAATAGGGATGAAAATAGCTTCGTTCAAAATTCCCATAACCAAACTCATCTGAGTCTTCATCTGGTTGACTTCCTCTTTCAAAAGTTTTTGATTCTGAAATAAAGTTTATAGCTCTGCCCTGAATGGCCTTAGCTGGATCTTCCTTCGATTACCTCCGCCCGGAGTTGCTTCAAATATATACTTTGATGAATGTGATTCAAGTTGTCCATTGTGAAGGGAAATCAAGTCAGGAAAATAATTTGTCTCTGAACACCTGTCAAGAATGCAAGGATGTATGCAAATGCCATGTTCAATTATTTCTGAGGAATTTAGCTGCTTTGATTCAAGTTTTGGCACAGAAAATCCAACAACATGATTCAGATATGTGATCCTCGGAAATAACTGAACATGTATGCAGAAATGCTATGATGTCATGTATGCAACAGACGTGTGATCAATGGTGTGATGTTGGTGTTGAGCAGTGAACCAACTGTTTGTATAGAACCCCAATAACGACACCATCTCTGTATAGAACCCCATAACTGAGAACCCAATAACTGTAGAACTGGATCACATAATAGAATAGTCACTGATGGTGTTGAAGTTGAACAACGAGCCAAGTATCTGTGGAGAGTCACAATATCAAGGTCATAATGGTAATCACAGTAACAATTTCTCTGAATAGAAATCCCAGATCTCAGAATCAAAGAACCATAGAACACTGAACAATACTGGCAAAGTGGGTATGTTGAAGTTTAGGGTTCCTGCAAACCTGTAAACCCCTCCCAATCTCACGGGTGTGCTACTCGGGTCAACATCACGGACTCTCAAAGCCGAATAGAAATAATACGTTCACCATTTCCGAAAAATGGCTCATGACCAAATCAGGGAATCGGTTTGGCATTATGTACTACTCAGGGAGGCCTCAGCTGAACTCCGGAAAAAACAAGCATCCCTCACAAGTCTCCAGCTTCAAGCACTGAATCAAGAAACAATAATACATTCATCCCGAAGGGTACAATACTATCGTCATACGAACAGTTTTGCTTTAACTGAATTCCTGTGAAAGAACCAGGCCATCCTATGCGAGTTCCCAATGGACCCTCGGATGCGAGTGGGTTTGCCAACAAATGTGGTCTGCCACTGTCATCACTGGAGAGGGGTGTTTCCATTAAGGTCCTCGAAGATCGGTCACCAGATGCACATAACTATCAAGGTCGTACCCTGAAGTGAGGTAATCCCCACACAGAATAGTTCAAAGACGGTCGCAATCTGGGTGTGGAACACATCGCCACCCATCATGGTGAGATACCATAAGAGTACAATGTCTGTCCACGCTAATCCTATGGTGCACTCAAGCCGGGTATTTGGCTTATCTCACAGTAACTCCCACCCACAGAAAAAATGAAAACCAGCACAGCCAGACAGTCCAGTATAATATGATGCATGGAAAATAAAATACTGAAAGCGATAAATAAATGTGATAAAGTAAAGCTGTAAAATAAAACTGTAAATGAAAACAGTAAAGCTAAACTAAAGCACCAACAGCAAACAGATAAACATCCAAATAAATAAAACCAAACAGGCGCTAGGATTGACTCTACAAGGGAAACCGGAAGAATCAGGTTAGTCCCCAGCAGAGTCGCCAGCTGTCGCTCCCGGGATTTTCATCCTAGTACAAACGCGAAAGTGGCGCGGAAAAGGTAGAGTCGCCAGCCAGACATTTTTATCCCGAATGAAAGGGAAAGGTAATGTTGCACAAACCTGAGGAAGAAGGAAAGGACAAGGCCTTGCGAACCAAAGATCTGAATTCGGGAGTCGGTTACGACCTGGGAAGGTATTAGCACCCCAGATCGTCCATCGTACCCGACGGGATCCACGCTTGCTTGTTTTGTTTCAAAGGGTGAGAAAATACGAATGCTGCTGAATAAAACCGCTACTGGAATAAAGGGAATGGAAAATGAGAAATGAACTGAAATAAGAAAAGGAGAATAAAAGGGGAAATGTAGGGAAAATAAAGAATGTGCTCGAACGGGCCCTACCCCGCTGCCTACGTACCTCATCGGGATAATGAGGATCAGAGTCGACGTAGTTCTCCTAACTAAGGCGGGAACTATTTGTTTGTGTTTTTTACAGCTGGAACTGCGTATGTCTATGCTCAGGTGTTGCAGGCTCGTCTGGTACGAGTGCGTTTACCGTCTTGCAAATGAGACAAGTAGTCGCGAGTTCGCGTTGTGAGTGAATGAGATGAGAAGAGAAGTTCCCGCAGGATAGTCGCTTGTTATTTGTTTTTGTCTTTTAAGAGAAAGTGTTTTGAATTTGTTTGTGAACATTCTCATACTAAGACCTATCCATCGCGGTAAGTATTTACACCTCGCCCCGAAACAGGACGCGTATAAACACTCCGCAACAAAGTCTCGTGTCGTACAAGATTGTTCGATTTTTATTAAGTGTTTTATTGCTTTTCTTTATGAGATGAGAAAGAATGACTCAAGTTGCAAAAAAGGACAAACTAAGGGGACTAAGACACAACCCTAATTTTATTTGTTTATTTACAAGAGAGGTCCTATGGTTAATGAGGTATTCTAATCCTAAGAAAGAAAAAGGAAAGAAGAAAAGAGAGCTTAGAAACTAACTTACTTCCTAAGGAAGTTAAGTTGTCTCTAAAGAACAAAAAGGGAACCTATGAACAAAGCACAAAATGCTAAGGCAAAGACAATTAAAATGCATAAGAGATAGGAATGAAGTAATGCTTACCTCAATCTTCCCCCCTACAAAACAAAAGTTAGCATGACAATGCATATTGAAAGTAAAATCAAAGCATGAAAGCGGTTAAGTACCATAAACGTCCTAGAATGGAACTAGGTTTAAAAATAAGACCTAAGTCTAAAGGTGAAGATACATAAAGGTCACATGACTTCTAAAGTCAGTAGCTACGTGATATAGGTCCCTAAGTATGCTAGGATATCTCACAAGATCAAACTATGTCAAACTATGTACAAAACATTCACCTAAGTTCACATAAATGCAAATTAGGGTTTATGGATGAAGTATGAATGCATATGACTTACAAACATGAATTAATACATGAAATGAACATCAAAGTCAGTAGTGAATACTTATGAATATGGATGAATGAATATACAATCATGGATGCAATGGATTAGGCATATGGAGCAATGAGAAGAAGATATGAGAAGAAACGAACAAAAATCGCATAAGATCGCACATGATGAAAGTTAAGGAAGAATGGCATGTGAATATGCATGAAATGATTATGGGTCAGTAGCATACAAGGTATGAGATGCAATTATAATGCATGAATAGGAATTAATGATTTCCACATAATTCAAGTTATTATTTAGAGGAGAAGAGAAACTAGTTTAGGTTAAAGTTAATTCACATAAGTATGCACTTTAAAGCACCAAAACAAACCAAATGAGTATGGTTCAAAAAGATGACCTATGACTGGAATTGAAGACATAAAAATGACCTATAATCAACTCCTAAAAGCTACCAAAAAGTTCCTCAATCAAATGGCATGAATGCCTTCTTAACATTTAGGTTATGCGACACATAAACACATGAATCAACCTAGGATCTAGGTGACATGGAAAAATAGCAAAAAGCCTTTAAAAATTATGAAATTAAATCCCTGGAATGATATAGTCATTATCTTACATGGTCCAAAAGGATTATACAAAATTATGCACCAAAGTGCCAAAACAATTCCTTGACTAGCAAGGTAACAAAACATGATCACCAAAAATAACTCCACAAAGTGGATCAAAAAGGGAATCTAAAATTATGAAAAAAAATGCCTAAGGAGCATCAAAATGTCACAAATTACAGTGATTAATCACACACAAAAAATAGGTTTCACACCTATGGGGAAAAAACAATTTCGGTCCCTTATGCCAAAACACTCCCTTTTGGGACAGCTTATGATCTAAAATCTAAATTAATTATTAAAACCATCCAAATCTGGAAACAAAAAATATAAAAAATTAATTAAGAAGATGAGGATCACTCATGAATTTTTCTAGAATTTTATCACACCTAAAACTATTTTTAATAATTGCGACGAAACGGGCAAAAAAGTGGATTTTAAGGGGAAGTGAAAGGAATCGATCCTAATGGTTCGTAACCTAATCCCTAAACTCCGAAATCGACACATATCAATATATTTCACAAATAAATCCAATGCCTCAGGTGGGAGGGCTCAATATGCACCCTAAGCTACATGATCCTAAGTCGCATACAACTAGAATGATGCATTAAAGTAGAGAATCGGGATTACTTACTTGGTCGAAGTGCCGATTCTTTCACATAAAAGAAATCCAAAAAAACTTCAAGCAAAGCCTTGTAATCTCCCATGAGCAAAATAAATGCTCATCTTCCATAATTGCTTTGTGAAGATCCCCCATAATCGAAACAAAAACAACAACACGAAATATCATTTGAATCCAAAGGTATCCCACAAATAAAGTGGAATACCAACCAAACGACCGTCGTTAAGATCTTTGCGAGAACCTTGCATGAACTCAACAAACGCATTAGAAACAAAAAAGAGGTGCAACCGGAAGTTGCACCTATGCCTCACAACTCCAAATCAAGTAGAAATATGAATATACGAGTCATGGACATGCATTGAAATTTACGTTTCAAAACGGGGCAGCACTTATGCTCTAACATAAACAACATGCAAACTCAAACCGGAATCGAACAAATTTACATGCAATGAATGTCAAATGATCAACAAACATAAGTACAAGTCAAAACAAGACCAATGCATCAAAACCGCACCAAACCGAACATAAAAAGCCTTGAAACGAAAAAACGCGTCAAAAATCATCGACTCGAAATTAAACGAAAATCGCATGGTAACTTGCAAACGTGCCAACGGATTCAAATATGCAATCGGATTTTGAAAATTCCGCTCGGAATTGGCACTTTTTGGCCGATTTTATTGGCTGGCAGTAGCGAAATAGCCGAAAAAAATTGTCCGAAATCGACTAAAAAGTTCACCAATGGCTCCGGAATAATCAACAAAGTCAATTTACACTATTCACATTCGCGAAAACGCGCTACGGTTAGGAAGTTACGACCAAAACATATTCTCGACACGCGACACATGAACAACATCAACAATTAAGCCTCAACCTATCCTATTTCAAATTTGCACATTGAAACAAGCAAGAATTTAAAAGTCAAGTACTTCAATAAATATCAAGTCACAATAATTAATTCTCTTAAGAATTTTATCAAACATCTAACATGCATCGATTAGTCTATGTCAATGTTAACAATCATTTCCAATTATGCACAACAACAATTATTAGGATCAATTAATCAAGCATCAATCGACAACCACATCAAGAATCAATGCACATAATCTCCATAATATGAATTCAACTTCAAAATTCAATTCAAGAAACAATGCAACAATTATTCATGAATTAAAGTTTAAGAAGCTTACCGAATGAAGAATCGACGAAGAAATTGTGAATCCGGAGGAAGTGAGACGCGATCATGAACGGAGGAGAGGAGGAGAGGCTGCGTGGCTGCCGGCGGCGGAAGATGGTGGTCGCACGGTGGTGAAGTTGACTGAAGGTGGTGGTTCGTGGCGGCTCGGCTATCGGAAGCTTGATCGGAATTGTTGTGTTCTTGAGTTCTTGATGAAGTTGTTGTTGTGTTCTTGAGAAAGAGTTGAGAGAATGAACTTTGATCCTTTAGAGAGAGTTTGTGAGAGTTTTTTGGTGTTTGTAAATTATGATTCAAGTTATGAGACAAATTGTGGGTCAAAAGAATATATAATGGAGTGTAAAATGAAAGGCAAAAGGTGGAATTTCGGCTTAAGTAAAAATAACAATATCTTCGGCAAGAAATTTCGACTCTGAGCCTTCCACAATACCGTCCGTCTCTGAATCACGGTTGCAACACAAAAAGAACGAACGTCATACGATCAAAATCGAGTGCGATCGATACGTTTAAGCTGCAAGACGTCACTGAATAAGTTGTTTTTTCGGCTTATTTGGTGTCCGTTACTCGAAAATGTGACGAGGTCAACCTCTTCGGAGCATAATCTCGACTCGACTTTGTCAGCAAAGTTGTAGATCTATGAGTCAGTGACCTGGTGTTAAAATCTAAGCTCAACCGGACAAACGACGAGGGAGATATGAATTTTCTCGTGAAACCACTTTCAGCCTTTTTCTTCGGTTCAGCACTTCAGTTTTGTGAAATAAACCAAAACGATAATCTTTGGAGCACCGTTCAAACTCGCATTTGTCTTTGAACTTGAAGAGGATAAAATTTTTGAACCAACGCTTCAAGAACGGGTGCAATCCGATGAAAATTGACCGAGTTATGAATTTTACAAAATCTGACAGACAATGCAGTGCATCAAAGAACCTTATTGGTAATTCGCATTTTCGAGATCCTTCCGCTTGGACCGAACCAAAACTGAATTCACATAATGAAGATAACATCTAAACGGAATTTTAGGAACCGAAACGACATCAATTCGATAAACGATCCAAGAGTTATGAATTTTTTAGTGTTCAAAACTCACCGGTTCAGCACTGTTTTTCACTATGTCGACTCTAAAGACTCGCACATTCTGAGATCTTCTTCAAAGAATTAGTTCTCGGCCAAAACCCAAAAGTTAGAAAGGATATCAAGACGGAACTTTTGGCATATGAATCTCTCAGACATGTTGACCCAATCAGAAGTTACGAACTCTTGAATACCGCTAGCACAGTTAATCGGCGAAACCGAAATTTCAAAAACAAATAATTCCCGCCATTTTCCTTGATGAATTGGCCTCCGAGCCGAACACAAAAGTTGTAGAGAATACCGAAATAGTCTAAACTATTGAGTTTCAAGCCAAAATGAGTTTCCGAGCATAAGTTACAACTTTTGCAAACTGCATCATAAAACTGATATTCTGCTTAAACTCCTTTGAATCAACCGAGAACTTTTGGTTTCTTCTAAGATTCTTGTGCACGTTCCGCATGAAAAAATAAAGGCCAGTCGCAACCTGTGAAATCTCAAATGAAGATGTATATTCATGTATGTTTATGATGCAATTGTGATCTAAATGCAATGCAATGTATGAAAGGATATGCTAAATGGCATGAAAATGAGAGGGCAAATTTTGGGGTGTTACACAAAGCAGACGAGCTTCAACAGGTAATCAACACAGACGAGTGCTGGGGATGATACGGACGAGTATCCAAACAAAGCAGACGAGCTTCAACAGGTAATCAACACAGACGAGTGCTGGAAATGATACAGACGAGTATCCACAAATATCAAGCATACCAAACATAGACGAGTGTTGGGAAGTTGCAAACGAGCAACAGTTGAAATACATATCAAGGCACAGACGAGTGCAGCAAAGGACCCAATACCAAACACACACGAACAACAACATATTAGACATCATAACACAGACGAGTGTTAAGAATTGCGGACGAGCAACAACAAAGATTATATACCAAACACAGACGAGTGTTGGGAAGTTGTAGACGAGCAACAACAAATATCATATCAGAATACAGATGAGTACTGGAAAAAAATGCAGACAAGCAATATCAAGGTAATCATAAACCACTGTTGGGGAAAGCAAACGAGCAATACCAAAGAGATTACACAGACGAGTGTTGAGAAATGCAAACAAACAGCAATAAAGCAACAATATATCACTGCTGGGGAAAACTCTGCTTAGGGATAACACAGACGAGTGTTGAAGATTGCAGACGAGCGGTAGACCAATGCCTGATTGGCCACAAGAGTCACGACTCTGCAGGGGAAGACAAGTCAAGAGGTCTGGATACCTAAATCTTACTGAAGTGATAAATACTTGCTTGTATTATCAAATTAACTAAAAGTATGGCAACTTCGCTGGGGAACTTTTCACTGACGGAAGTGAAGATTAAATATGAACTTTGTGGGGACAGGATCATCTTCAGCCTTTGCTGGAAAGATGCATCAACAATACTCTAGCTGGGGAGAGCGTCTGCTGATTCAAATCTCTGGCTGAGAAAGACTCTTGCTGAGGATGGAATTCTGATAATTCCAACTATGGTGATGTCAGGCTTTCAGATACCTGCTGGAAATATTCCACTAGGGAAGAATAGACGGCTACTTCACTAGGGAAGAAGAAACTGCTTGGGCTACTGCCAAGGCTTAGCTGGAGAAAATCTCTGCTGGAGATGTCAGGCTTTCAGATACCTATTGGGGGAAGAAATCTCTGCTTGGGGAGATACTCTACTGGGGACGAGTAAATTTGCTTGGGAGAATGTGACGCCACCCTGCAACCTGCAACAACAGAAAACACAAGTGTGCCCCGGGGATTTGCATGGTATGATCTGTTCATCCATCGTCACCCGACACTCAAAGAGGGTTACAGTTTCCCTGCATGTCAATTTTCTTTTCAAAATTATCACCATGTTTTAATGCAATGCTATTTTTGCCAAATATTCAGGACATTTTGCAAACAAAAATAAACACACACAACTTTTTGACTGAATATTCTTTTTATTGAATGGCCTCTGAATAGGAAAAGATTTACATCAGGAAGCAACCACCTGGAAAGAGGTAGCTACCATAAAATTGAGAAAAGAAACTATCCTAATGGAAATGTACACGGCATTCCAAGGAGTTCCATTTCTGCTATGACCTGCATGTCTTCGAGACTCTCCATTCTGCTTTGGCTTTCTGAGAGGATGAGGGGACTGTTTCCTATCCTTCTAATATTGTCAAGTTGTACGAAATGATGACGTGGTTTAGATAACCCGGATCGTAGTTGTTCGTTTATTCTCTTGTTTTGCGTGGATCGCCCTTTCGGGTTTTCAATCCACCGGGATATCCTTTTTTGCCTGAGCTGTCCGATGTGGCTTTTCAACTCAGCGGGTGTACATTTTGTATTTATTTCTCTAACTTTTTCCCGAGCTTTTTATTCTGTTTTTAGCTCGCCGGGATGCCCTTTTTTTTCCTGGACTATAATTATGTTTTTGTGTCCAGCGGGTCTCTTTATGCGAAGTATTTTTTAACTGCGTCCGAGTTAACAGGGGACTGGAAGTCATCTCCATCCATAGTGGTGAGCATCAGTGCTCCTCCTGAGAAGACTTTCTTCACTATAAATGGTCCTTCGTAGTTTGGGGTCCACTTGCCCCTGTGATCTGAACCTGGAGGAACGATCCTCTTCAACACAAGCTCTCCTACTTGATACTCCCGAGTGCGTACTCGTTGGTCGAATGCACGCTTCATTCTCCTCTGATAAAGCTGACCATGACAGATAGCCGCTAATCTCTTTTCCTCAATTAGGCATAGCTGATTATAACGAACACGCACCCATTCAGCCTCATCAAGCTTTACATCCATCATCACACGCAATGAAGGAATCTCTACTTCAACAGGCAGGACTGCTTCCATGCCATATACCAGAGAGAAGGGAGTTGCCCCTGTTGACGTCCTGACTGACGTACGGTACCCATGCAGCGCAAATGGTAACATCTCATGCCAATATTTGTAGGTGACAACCATTTTCTGCACAATCTTCTTGATATTCTTGTTAGCTGCCTCTACCGCACCATTCATCTTTGGTCGGTAAGGAGAAGAATTGTGATGCTAAATCTTGAAGTCCCGACACAAGTCTGCCATCATCTTGTTGTTGAGATTAGAAGCATTGTCAGTAATGATCCTTTCGGGCACTCCGTATCTGCATATGATATCCCTTTTCAGAAATCTTGCCACCACTTGATGAGTGACATTGGCATAAGATGCTGCTTCTACCCACTTAGTGAAGTAATCGATCGCGACCAGGATGAAGCGATGACCATTTTAAGCAGTAGGCTCTATCTTCCCGATCATGTCAATGCCCCACATAGAAAAGGGCCAAGGAGATGACATAACGTTGAGCAGGCTTGGAGGAACATGCACCCTGTCTGCATATATCTGGAACTTGTGGAACTTACGAGCGAATGAACAACAGTCTGCATCCATTGTCATCCAGTAATACCCCGATCTCAGTAATTTCTTAGCCATAGCATGCCCTCCTGCATGGGTACCGAAAGATCCTTCGTGGACTTCCTGTATTAACAGGCTTGCTTCGTGTCTATCCACGCATCTAAGCAAGACCATGTCGAAGTTTCTCTTGTACAAAACCCCGTATGTATTCAAGAAGAAACTAGCAGCAAGTCGCCTCAAGGTCTTCTTGTCATTGGAAGATGCCCCAGCTGGGTATTCTTGTTTTTCCAGGAACAACTTGATATCAAAATACTAAGGTTTCTCGTCAGACACGGCGTCTACAGAGAAGGCATGAGCTGGAGCGTCAAGCCTGGAGATGTCAATTCTGGGCACATAGTTCCAACACAAGACTTTAATTGACGAAGAAAGAGTGGCCAATGCGTCGGCAAACTGATTTTCATCACGTGGTATGTGTTGAAGTTTAACTGTTGTGAAGAACGTCAACAGTTTTCTAGCATAATCCCTGTATGGAATTAGATGCTCTTGATGCGTATACCACTTGCCGGTAACTTTGTTAATGACGAGGGTTGAATCTCTGAATATATCGAGGTTCTTAATCCGAAGATTAGTAGCCTCCTCTATTCCCATTATGCATGCCTCGTATTCCGCTTCATTGTTGGTGCAGCCAGAAGTAATTCTGGAAGCGAAGGGTAAGTGAACACCTTCAGGACTAATGAGTATGGCACCAACTCCGCGTCCATTGATATTGATTGTCCCATCAAACATCAACTTCCACTTGGATTCAGGGTCTGGCCCCTCCTCCGGAAGTGGTTCCTCATAATCGTTTGCTTTGAGGTACATGATGTCCTCATCAGGGAAATCAAACTTCATTGGCTGATAATCATCTTCAAGAGGTTGTTGTGCAAGGTAATCCGACAATACACTTCCCTTGATGGCTTTCTGAGAAGTATACTGGATGTCGTATTCAGTTAAAATCATCTGCCACCTAACAACCCTTCCGGTCAACGCTGTTTTTTCAAAGATGTACTTGATAGGATCCATTTTAGAAATGAGCAGTGTGGTATGAGTCAACATGTACTGCCTCAGTCGGCGAGCAGCCCATATCAAAGCGCAACAAGTTTTCTCGAGCAGTGAGTATCGGGATTCATAGTCGGTAAACTTTTTGCTAAGGTAATAAATAGCGTACTCTTTTCGAACAAACTCGTCATGTTGGCCTAGAACACACCCCATTGACCCTTCTAGCACGGTCAAGTACATGATTAATGGTCTTCCTTCCACTGGAGGCATTAGAATTGGAGGCTCCTGCAAATATTATTTTATTTTGTCGAAAGCTCTTTGGCAGTCATCGTTCCACCTGACCGTTTTCTCTTTTCTTAGCAGTTTGAATATTGGCTCGCACGTGGCAGTTAGATGAGATATGAACCGAGAAATGTAGTTCAACCTCCCTAAAAACCCGCGCACTTCTTTTTCTGTCCTCGGTGCAGGCATGTCTTGAATAGTTTTTACTTTAGCAGGATCTACCTCAATTCCTCTCTGACTAACAATGAAACCCAGCAGTTTCCCGGAACGCACTCCGAAAGTGCACTTGTTTGGATTCAACCTCAGCTTGTACTTGATCAGCCTATCAAACAGCTTCTTCAGGTTGACCAGATGCTCTTCTTCGTCTCGGGACTTAGCAATCATATCGTCCACATAACAGTCAATCTCCTTGTGTATCATGTCATGGAACAATGTGACCATTGCCCGCTGGTAAGTTTCCCCGGCGTTCTTCAAACCAAAAGGCATGACCTTATAGCAAAATTTACCCCACGGGGTAATGAACGTTGTCTTCCGGCGCCATCTTAATCTAGTTATATCCGGAGAAGCCATCTATGAAGGAAAACACCGAGATTTGAGCAGTATTGTCTACCAACACGTCAATGTGTGGCAACGGAAAGTCATCTTTTGGGCTTGCTCTATTCAAATCCCGGTAATCAACGCACATCCGGACTTTGCCGTCCTTCTTTGGTACAGGTACAATGTTAGCTACCCAAGGTGGGTAACTAGTTACAGCAAGGAAACCGTCATCCCATTGCTTCTGAACCTCCTCTTTGATCTTCATCGCCATGTCAGGACGAGTTCTTCTCAATTTCTGTTTCACAGGAGGACAATCCTCTCTCAAAGGTAGCTTATGCACAACGATGTTGGTATCCAACCCTGGCATATCATGAGATGACCAAGCAAAGATATCCACATACTCTTTCAGCATACTGATCAGCTCTTTCTTGATGTCGGCCTGCAAACTGGCCCCAATTTTAATCTCTTTCTTCACATCTTCACTGCCAATGTTGATGATCTCAATTTCTTCTTGATGAGGCTGAATAACCCGTTCCTCTTGTTTCAACAATCTGACCAATTCTTCAGGGAGGTCACAATCTTCCTCAACCCCTTCATCAACTTGGTAGACAGGATTGTCGAAGTCATGCGTAGTCATAGCAGGAACGTTATCAATGGAATCAGGATGATCAACACTGCACAAATGATGTGCTTATTCAGAATCTGCTTATTTTGAAAAAGAGACGCTAACACAAAAACAAAAGGGAAACACATTGCCAATTTTTTTTACATTTTCGTGAAAAAGTTTAAAAACAAAGAAAGAGAACACAATTTGTCTGAAAATGTCCTTTTATTTCATAGCAAAATAAGATGCAATACAAAACATGGTGGCCCAATACAATGGATCCTAGCATCTTGGGCTGAATGCTGGATTTGACAATGCAGTATGCTAATAAAAGGAAACAAAATAATTACTCTGAGAGCCAGGTAACTTGAACAATGTCTTCAGCATACCAATTTGTTAGCTCCTCGCCGGGCGCACACGGGTGAATCCAATTGTCCCAGTCACCGTCATTGTCCCCATCTTGGCTTGTCACACAGATTTGATTGCAGTCGAGCAATCCAACGCTTGTAAACTTGGAGTAGATCCACCAGGCTGATACCCTAAGCCAAACTTATCATCTTTCTTTTCTAGCTCCAACAGCTTGCCCCAGCCTTGGGCACTCCCTGATTGAACAACCTCTTTTGCTTCTCTATAAGAATGGATGGATGTACCCTCTTTCTCGCTGCTCTTCTCCACAGGAGTCAAGATGCTGACATTGATTGCTTTGAAAGCTTGGCATAAAGTCTCATGGATTTCTCCATCCATCTCTACATACTTGAACGTCGACAAGTGGCTTACGAAGATGTCCTCCTCTCCACAAACTGTCATAACCTGGTCGTCAACCACGTATTTGAGCTTCTGATGCAGGGTTGAAGTAACAGCTCCAGCAGCATGTATCCATGGGCATCCCAACAGGTAGCTGTACGCAGGCTGGATGTCCATAACGTAGAAAACACTTTTGAAAACTTGAGAGCCTATCTTGACGGGCAGCTCAACTTCTCCAAAAACTGATCTTCTCGAACCATCAAAAGCCTTGACAATCAGATCACTTGGTCTCAGGACAATCCCATCAGCATTAAGCTTCATTAGTGCCTTCTTTGGAAGCACATTTAGGGAAGAGCCTGTGTCTACAAGAACATGCGACAACACAACACCCTTGCACTCCATAGTGATATGTAGTGCTTTGTTGTGGTTTCTGCCCTCCGACGTGAGGTCTCTGTCTGTAAAGCCTAGGCCATGGCTAGCATTAACACTGCCTACAACAGCTTCAAGTTGGTTGACAGTGATTTCCTGAGGAACATAGGCCATTTGCAACACTTTCAATAAGGCCTCTATGTGTGCGGGAGAACACATCAGCAGTGATAAGATGGAAATCTTGGAAGGTGTCTGGTTCAGTTGATCAACCACCTTATAGTCACTCTTTTTGATAATCCGCATGAATTCCTCGACCTCTTTTTCAAATGTACCCTGCCCAGCCACAGGAGTATTTTGTTCATCAGTCACAACCTGCTTTCCTTTGGCTTTGGATGAAGCCTCAGCCTCAGAATCCCCTCTCAGCACATGGGGAGCAAATAACCGACCACTTCAGGTGAAACCCCCAACTCCTCCGACATTCTCTACAGTCAGGTCCACATCAATAGACTTGCTCTCAATCTTCTGTCCAGCTACATATACATCTGAGTAATAATGCCAAGGAATGGCTTTATCGTCTGTGTACGGAACAGGCCCAGGTACGGTGATAGTCACGGGACTAATCTCAGGAGCATAGATTGTAACAGGCTCTCTTCTGACAGGCATGTCAGCTTCATCATAGAAAATAGTAATTGTTGACACATCATCAGCTTCAGCATTACCCACTTTGTTGAACTATAAGGATCCATCATCAATCAAACCCTGCAATCCTCTTTTCAGCTTCTCACATCCATTCTCAGCATTCAGACAGTCTTCACAATCAAAACAGCAACTTGGAAAAACTTGACCATTCAGCAGTCTCTCTTTCACTACCCTCAAAGGAGTCTTCACTTCCTCAATACTTAGCACAAGCCTCAACTTTTCACCCCCCTCAACAGCATTGATTCTTGCCCCTCCGTGATTCGGAATAGGGTTCGAATTAACATTTGGCGGTGGTGCAAAGTTGATTGCTTTAGAGTCTATAAGGTATTGAACCTTGTGATGCAAAGCCCCGCACTTCTCATAACCAGAGTGGAAAGCGCATCGTGCGTTGACATCATAACCAACTGGAAGCTCTCTAGGAGGTGGTGATGCCAAAGTTCTCAGTTGAATCAAGTTCAAATCTAGCAGTCTTGGAAGCAAAGCAACATAAGTCATAGGGATAGCCTCAATCCTCTAGGAGTTTGCCTTGGCTGATACGGTCTCTGCTGATAATTGTTTCTGGGTTGTTGTTGTTGCTGATGTTGTTGTTGTGGAGGAGGTTGCATCTGCTGCACTGGAGCAGAAGGAATTGTGACAGCTGCCACATGCTCATACGGTCTTCTATAACCACGACCCCGGTCTCGGCCAAGTACAACATTTGTCTCACCCTCTCTTCTCCTAGGAGGTCCACTGAAAGCTTTCCTCGCTCCATTTGAGCTGCTAGCACTTGTATCTTGGATCTTCCCCATCTTCAGCAAGGTTTCAACCCTTTCACCAGCAATAACAATATCATTGAATTTAGTGGCAGAACTGGACGCCAGTCTTTCAAGAAACACACCCTGCAAAGTACCCATAAACATGTCAGCCATTTCGTTCTCAAGCAGCGGTGGTTGCACTCTGGCAGCAAGCTGGCGCCACCTCTGAGCATATTCTTTGAAACCTTCCTTAGCAGTCTGAGCCATGTGCTGCAATTGCGTGCGGTTTGGAGCCATGTCCAAATTATATTGATATTGTCTCACAAAATCTTCTGCTAGATCTTTCCAACTCTTGATATTGACTCTGCTAAGCTTCATGTACCATTCTAGCGAAGCTCCAACCAAGCTGTCTTGAAAATAATACATCCAGAGTTTTTCATCATCGGTATGAGCAGCGATCCTCCAAACAAAGGATTGAAGATGGGTCTTCGGGCATGCAGTGCCATTATATTTCTCAAAGGTTGATACTTTGAACTTGTATGGGATCCTGACCCCAGGAACCAAGCCTAAATCTGTTATGTCAAATCCCAAAGAACTCTGGGATTGAATGGCTCTGATTTGTTCTGCCATTTCTTCAAACCTCTTGTTCATCTCAGCTCCTTGACCTTCAGCTTCGTCAAGCACAGTGAATTGTTCGTCCTGGTTATCCATTTGAATATTATTCAACCCATCATTGATTATTGTCACCCCCGGTTGTGTTACAGGAGCTTCAACCTGACGTGTGCCCGCATCGGTACGATTATCAGCAGCAACAGTGTTGTTCCTGGGTTGACTGTTCTCTATCATCTCCCGCAGACGCTCTTGGTTCTGACCCATTGTTGCACCCCAAAATTTGCCCTCACAAAACAAGACTTTGTGTACTAAGAGGTTTACAAGGTTCACAAGGTTCACAAGACACCTCATGAGGTTCACAAGGTTCACAAGACATCTTATGAGGTTCACAAGGTTCACAAGGTTCACAATTAGTCAGAAGATTTGACATTTCCCTCAGACAATGCATCCTCCTAAGCAATGCATCCTAAACTAGGTTTTTGACTTTAATCAGGTTAAATGGACTTCCAAGACTTCAAGTGAGCTTCATAATATCTTATATGTGTTCAAGAATCCCCATGACAAGTTTCAAGACTTTTCTCAAAGGTTTGCTCAGTCAGATGATCAGATAAGTCAAAATCAGTCAAAGCAGTTAAAAAGTCAAACTGAGGTCAACTGTGGTCAAACCAAAGTCAAACTTCATGATTTTTTTGCCAACATTAATTATATTAAGTAAATTTCATCATTTGATCAAGGGTTGGTCATGATTCATCAAGGAGATTTCAGATCATCAAGAATCAGGAGTTTCTAAATTAGGGTTTCCTTAGGAAAAGTCAACTGAACTTTGACCAGCCATAAATTTCACATGCTTCATCAAAATTTTCCCATCCAAATCTCATTTTGAAGGAAATTGAATTATATACAACTTTGTGTCTCACAAGCCAAGCCCAAAAATGCTTCATTTGGAAGGTATGAGCTAAGACATTATAGGTCCTTTTGAAAGTCAACAAAAGGTCAACAAATTCAAAGGGCATAACTTGAGAATGGTAAAATATATGGACATGAAACCAATGGGGTTGGTTAGAGGACTCTTTAAGCTTTCCAAAATGTCCAAGAACACCCCCATAGCATTAAAATTGAAGGATTTGTGCCCTTGCAAAGTTGGGAAATTTTTGAGAGGTTTATGAAGCAAATAGGGCTTTAAAACCAATTTCTTCCAAATGGGCTTGCAATTTTGTGATCCAAACTTTAACATGACATCATGCACGACCCAACCCTCATTTATTCAGATTTTTTATTATTTTTATTTTATTTATTTTGATTTTATTCATTTAAAATCATTTAAAATCAAAATAAAATAGATAAATCAAGTATTTAAATGAGATATTGCTTCTAGAAAATCATAAATATGGCTTGGATCAAATTGATATGAGAATTATGGTGATTGTCTTAAAATAGCAAGGTAATATCAAAAAAATATTTGAATTTTAAGGCATGATCTTTTTCAATCTCTTTGATCCAAAAAGTCCAAAGAATAATCACTTCTCTTGACCTAATTTCACTCACTACATATACACAAACATAACACAATGCATAGGGACGAATTGGCTGCCTCAAGAGTAAGTTTCAAGTTTTCAAAATTTCATCAAAAATTCCAAATATGGATTCTTCATCACAAAGCTTTTCAAGGTATTCTAAGGACACTACAAGCTTCCTCAAGCATCCCTGAATCGAAACCACTCCTCACATGTCTCTGAATCATGCCATAATGCATAACCCGAAGCATTCTTGTTCTTGAATTATTTTTTTTCGATTTCATAAATTCACTGCGTTTTAATGGATTTTGTTTGTTTAATCATGTTTATAGTGATGTGTAGAACGTTTCTGGATACTTAGATCAAAGCTCCATGGCTGAATCATGAAAACACCATTCTTAGGGTTTCGGCCAAGGTTTAGGGCTTCATGATTTATGGAACATAAATGAATTCTAAAACCATGGATTGATTCGAATGGATCTCTGGATTATGTTTATGGACTTAATTTTATGAAATTTTGTGGTTTTGTTGATCATTGAGTTTCGCAGGGTTTGCTACAAAACTGAATTCGCAGGAAATATGGTAGGAGATTTCGCAGGAAAATTCGTAAGAACCAAGGTTGAAGATGAAGACCAGTGGCGCGAAAATTCATATTCAAAATTTGTTATAATATTTTATTATATGTTGTTAATATTATATCAGAATGAAGTTGCTAGCTCAGTTGGTTGGTGTGCGTATGCGTGATGTTCAAGGTCCTGGGTTCGAATCCCCCATGCCTTTTTGCTTTGTTGCTTTTATTCTGATTTTTTTCAGGATACGCATAAAAGAATATGAAGGCAACATGTTATCACCAAACGCGCATTGGTCTAGTGGAGGACTGGTTGGTCTTGAGGATTGCAAAGCCTAGGGCCTGGGTTCGAATCCCAGCCCCAGGTATGTTTTTGTTCATGTTTTCTTCTATTTTATTTTTGTTTAATATATATTATAATTAATTTAGTTAATGATAAATACTTAAAATAAAATGTTTATATTATTTTGTATGATTTCAAATTCATATTTTTAAAATTAAACTTTGTCATTAAAATTATTTAATATTTATTCTATTGTAAATTATTAAATATTATATTTTGTATAAATAATTAACCCTAAAAATTTTAGAAAACCTAGTTTTTTATATAAACCCTAATAATACTTCTTAAACCCTAATTATTTTATAAATATTAATATTTTTATATAAATGTTAATTATGTTTATTTATTTTTATTATTTGTTTATATTATTATTATACATAGTTTTATATAAATAATGTAAATAGTTTAATTAATTAATTAACCCTAACTTATTTTTCTAAATAATAAAAAAAAGCTTAATTTTATTTTTATGAATATAATTTATTATTTGTATATGTTTATTTAATTATAATTAAATATTTGTATAATATGTATATAAAATTAAAATAATTAGACTATTAGTCATATTTTGTTAATATATAATATTTATCATTTATTTCTATTATTAATTAAAAACCTTAAAAGTAATTATTCATTTAAAATTGAACTTTTTTTATCATGCTAATTCTTTCATCTTATTCTTATTTATTTTATTACTACTAACCCCATTTATTTATTTATTTATCTATTATGTGATTGTTTATTTTATTATTATTATTACTAACCCATTTAATTATTTACTTATTTATTTTAATTATTTTTAATTATTATAATGTAATTGTATCCATTATGTAATAGTTGTAGTAATTTTTATTATTTATTTTTAATTGCTATGGTTAGTAAAATAGGGAGTGCAAGATATGTTTGTATTTAAAATTGGATTTAGATCACTTATTAATAAGATAAATACTTGAACCTGTACACTCACACACGTAAGTCGATCTTTGATCGCCATCTCACTTCTTAAGGGTTACCTCTCAAGTTGCCTAAACAAAAGGTCAAGTAAGGTGTAAAGCAAAGTCCCTCATCTCATATCATCTAGTCCCTTAACAGATAAAAAGATCAAGTCCCTTCATGGTTGCCTTCATAATGATCTTGTCCCTTTCGAATAAAGATGATAAGTCCCTTCGAATTGCTTATACACCTTACAGTTGCCTAAATAACAGTTGTCCCTTCACTTTTCTCTCACACATCCAAGGTAATAACTACCTATTCCTTAATAATAGGGATAGCCTTACCATTTAAAGGATATTTAAGAACAGAAAAGACTTAACTTAGGGTAGGTTCCTCTTATGTACTTGCTCACTTTTCAAAAACACTTCAAACACTTCACATTTTTCAAGCAATTTTCAAAACGAAGGCTTTATATATATCCGTACATGGATCATTATAAAGTACTTAAGAAAATTTCTATTCACACATTACACTTTTCAAAAACATTTTAAAGTGAGTTAAGTAACTAAGAGCCCATGGATAACCATGGATGTAAAGGGTGCTAACACCTTCCCTTTACATAACCTACCCCCCGAACCCAAAAATCTTTTAAGGTCTTTCCTGTTCTTTTATGCCCTTTCCTTTGGATAAAATAAAAGTCGGTGGCGACTCTTGCTATCCGCAACATAACTAAAGTCAGTTCTCCCACCGTGTTACAGAACTGGCGACTCTGCTGGGGATTTAATAAAAAGAGGGGTACCCTTAGGAATTAGATCACTTTAAAATTGTTTGCCTTGTTTGATTTATACTTATCTGTTGGGTGCTCTTATGTGTGAAAGATCCTAACCCGGATCTAGTGTACCTTAGGTAAATGGCAATAGACCAAGGAAACTGTACGGCGTATACCGATATGGTTGATCTGGTGGCCATAGTTAGTGTGACTTCTTGGTTGGTGCTTATGTTCCTTAAGTCAAGTTGAGGATAATATGAGGCTGCCATACGTTGTCAATACACTAACTAACTTTTAGAACCCTAGTCATCCCATCTTGGCCTTTAGAAAAGTAGTGAGATAACCGGCTTTGGTGAAGACTGAAGTTGGTTGATACTCGATGCTACGCTCATTGAGATCTTAAACTTAGAGGGTTTTTGTTGGCAAGTAAGTTGCCTACTGAACAACCACCCTTGTGAAGGATCAGTGATATTGATATCCCTTAGAACCTGGTTACTTTTGTAGGACAGGATGAACCAACTAACTTCAGGGGAGGGTACTTACCTTTAAACCTCATGCAAGCCTTCAAACCTAGGGCTATTATTTGACTTTTTTGTGTGTGCCACATGTTTGTGATTGAGCATAACATCATGACATCATCATGCATCATAAGCATAGCATTTTCACTAACCATTTCAAGGACCAAAGGATTTATCTTTGTTCTTTGTTGCAGGTCATGGCTTTTGCTCGTAGAAACACTATCAGGATCAACTTTGTAGGGATACCTGCTAAGCTTAAGGAATTGGTTTCCCAAGTTTCTGAAAATTCTCAGTTCATCAAGAGACATGGTCAACTACTGGATCTAGTCACCTCAGGATTCAATGAAGACATGATGAGTGTTCTGTTTCAGTTCTTTGACCCTAAGCACCATTGCTTCACATTTCCCGACTATCAGCTGGTTCCTACAATGGAAGAGTTCTCTAAACTACTGGGTATACCTATCCTTGATCAGAAACCATTCACAGGCTTGGAAAAAGAGCCTAAACATGAGGTTATTGCTGCAGCTCTACATCTGAAGAAGTTAGACATTGTTCTAGAAACGCGAAGCGGAGTTAAGGGTATTCTTGCTAAGGTGTTGATAGAAAAGGCTCAAGTGTTCTTGAAGGCTATGAGCTATGATGCTTTTGAGGAGATCTTAGCCTTGTTAATTTATGGCTTAGTGTTGTTCCCCAATCCAGATCAGTTCATAGACGTTCATGCCATCAATATATTCCTGAGTCACAATCCCGTGCCTACATTTCTTGGAGACATCTTACATTCTCTTCATACTTGTACTACGAAGGCACGAGAAACTCTGATGTGCTGCATACCTCTCTTGTCCAGGTGGTTTATTTCTCACCTTCCTCGATCAGTGATGAAGAATGAACAAGGGTTCAGGTGGCCCAAGAGGATCATGTCACTCTCTCATTCAGATATCCATTGGTGCTCCAGATCTATGGAGAATGTTACTATCATTGACCGTTGTGGGGAGTTTCCTAATGTGCCACTTCTAGGCATAAGAGGAGGCATTACTTACAACCCTTCCTTAGCTTTACGACAGTTTGGTTATGCTCGGAGTGATGGTCCTCATGACATGTTGATTCAGGGTATTGTGTTTGACTACGACAACGATCTGCAAGGTTACCGTCAAAAGTTCATACGAGCATGGGGAAAAGTGAACAAGGTTGACAGCAAGACTCTCGAGCCTAAGTACACTATTCCTATGGAAGCTTTCCTCAGATGGGTGCGATCTCGTGCTCAGACTCTCATGATGCCATATCCTGCCATCCTGCCAGTTACTATGGAGCCTGTTGCTGAAGGAGATACATCTTATACCATCCTTCACCCAGACATGCCCACTGACATGGAAGACTTACAAAGATCCTGGATCCAGTTGAAGGAGCAAAGGGATACTTTTGAGACTCATTACAAAGCAAGTCAAGAAAGAATCCTGGAGCTAACAAAGTAACTTCACGAGGAGCGGAATCTCAACTCATACCTCAACACAAAGAGGAAGCGTCCATGGGAGACTTAAAACCCCATCTTTTGTATTTATTTCATTTCATTTTTATTGTAATCCCAAAGGGAAAACAAATTTATTACTAATAAAAGTTTACTTTCTTGTTTGTTTAAGCAAATTTAAATCCCGCGGTCCTTGAAAACATTGCATACGCATTTACATATCATATCACTGCATCACAGGTTTCTCATGTACAGGTTTCTTATCTTCTCGCTGTTTATTTCAGCAATGGCTCTTGAACAAACAGTCAAAGATCTCCAGGCACAAAATGCACAGTTCCAAGAGCTGATCCTGAACTTGTCCAATGGGACGGATGAATTGAAGACACTGATGGCCAAGAAGACTAAGAAGACTAGAAGGTCAGGAGGCCTGATCAACATGGGAAGAAGGTTCAGAGGTCCTGTCAAGACCAAGGAACATGTTGAAGATTATGAGTCTGAGGAGTCTGAGAAAGAGGGAGGCAGTCTCCACAATACTATGGGGGACTCTGATTCTGAAGCTAACTACTACCATGAGCCTAATGAAGATAGGTTCAAGATGCTGGTGGATAGAATGGATGCTATGGAATTGCAAAAGTCTTCTGGGCTGGATTTTGAAGACCTGAGTTTGATATCTGGGGTGGTCATACCCATTGGTTTCAAGGTTCCTACTTTCGTAGTTTATGATGGTGTCTCTTGTCCCAAGTTGCATCTGAGGTCTTATGTCCGGAGAATCCAACCCCATACTGCTGATAAGAAGTTGTGGATCCATTTCTTCCAAGAGAGCTTGTCTGGAGCTCAATTGGAATGGTACTATCAGTTGGAGAGTGTCAACATCCGTGATTGGAATGATCTTGCTGAAGCCTTTTATAAACAATACCAATACAATGCTGATCTAGCCCTTACCCGCATGCAACTACAGAGCATGTCCATGGGTGCTAAAGAAAATTTCAAGGAGTATGCCCAGAAGTGGAGAGACTTGGCTGGAAGAGTGCAACCCCCTCTAACTGACAGGGAGTTAGTTGATATGTTCATGTGTACGTTGAATGGTCCCTTTTATAGTCATCTCATTGGAAGATCATCATCTGGCTTCACTGAGTTGATAATGACAGGAGAGCGCGTAGAAAGTGGTATAAGGAGTGGCAAGATTCAAGTAGGTGCTTCTTCATCAAGTACTACAAAGAAGCCCCCTAGTGGGAAAAAAGAGTCAAATGCTGTTTATGGTCAACCTGATCGTAATAGGAGGCATCAATCTATGAGTGCAGTTCATATCTCCAATCTGACTCCTACAACACCATAGCCACCACAGGGAAATCAACAGAGGGCTAGAAGACAGTTCACTAAGATCAACATGTCACTGGCCCAAGCCTTGCAACACTTGTTGAAGGGTGAACTTATCACTTTGAGGGATCCTCCTCAGAATCCCAATGTTACCTCTCCCAGGTACAATCCTAATGCACGATGTGCATATCATTCAAATTGTCAGGGACATGATACCAATAGTTGCTGGGTATTGAAGAATAAAATTCAGGATATGATTGATGCTGGAGAGATTGAGTTTGACCCTCCGGGTACTCCAAATGTGATTACTGCTCCCATGCCAAATCATGAGAAGACTGTCAATGCCATTGATGAAGTTTCACATATTTCCTCAGTTGCAGAGTTGACTACACCATTGTCTGTTATTAAGAAGAAGTTGGTACAAGCTGGGTTCTTTCCAGGTTGTCGTGAAGATTGTTTATATTGTGCTTATAAGCCGGATAGCTACTGGAGGTTGAAGGACAGAATTCAACGCCTCATGAATAATTACACCATAGTGTTTGAGAGGACTCCACCTTCTGTGGAAAGTATGGTTGATCATATAACTAAAGGTGCGAAGGTTGAAGAGGTGGATATGGTTGATAAAGTGCCGGTGAGGATTACTTCCAAGGGTCCTGTCAAAATCACTCATAAGGGTCCAATTAAGATTACTGCTGAAGGCCCTGTGAAGATTGTCGCTGAAGCTAGAGTGGCTCCTATGATCATTACCACTCCTGGTCATATTCCATATACTTCTGATAAAGTTGTGCCTTGGCATTATGGGTCCGATGTTTATATTCATGGTGTTAAGCAGGAACCCTTAGCTGAGACACCTGTTGCTGATGAAAACCTTGATGTTGACAATATTGATGGATCTAGTAAGATCACGAGAAGTGGAAGAGTTTTCTCTCCTCCAGTTACCTCCAAGAATACAGTTACTCCAGCTACTACCTCCACCACTGATGCTCGGGGAAAAGGTCATATTATTGAACCTATACAAACTGATGTGCCAACTGCTGATGATCTTGCTAAGCAGATGGAAGAAGTATTGAAAATCATTCGCAAGAGTGATTATGACATTGTTGATCAATTGGGGCATACTCCCTACAAGATTTCTATGTTGTCTTTATTGTTGTGTTCTGAGGCTCATGCCAAAGCCTTGATCAAATTTTTGAAGACTGCTCACGTACCAAATGAGATTTCTGTGGACCAGTTTGAAAATTGTGTTGCACACTTGACCTATGATAATGGGTTAGGTTTCTCCGATGCTGATTTGACTCCTGCCAAGAGGGATCATAACAGGGATCTACATATCTCTATTGAATGCAGGGGCACTACCCTGTCACATGTGCTAATAGACAATGGTTCTTCGCTGAATGTGTTGCCCAAAGAAGTCCTGAATAAGCTTAGTCCTGAAGATGCTGTGTTGAAGCCCAGTAATATAGTGGTGAAAGCTTTTGATGGCTCGAGAAGAGTGGTGCATGGAGAAATTGATCTCCCAATCAAAGTAGGTTCTCAGGTCTTCAATGCTATCTTTTATGTAATGGATATTCGTCCGTCGTATTCTTGTTTGCTTGGGCGTCCCTGGATCCATGGGGTAGGTGCTGTAACATCTACTTTACATCAGAAGCTGAGTTATCCAGTAGAAGGAAAAGTTGTCACTGTTTATGGAGAGGAAGGATATATAGTTAGCCATGTGAACACCTTTAAATATCTTGAAGTGGAAGGTGAATATGTTGAAACTCCATGCCAGACATTCGAAGTGGTTCCTTGGGTTGTTAACAATTATGAAGCTCCTCCTGTTGTCAATAAAGTTCCTGTGGTCACCAGAGTACCTCCTACAATGGCCTCCCTTAAAGATGCTAGAGCTGTGGTGGATGAAGGTGGTTGTACTATTTGGGGTCAGCTTCCTGACATTCCTTACAAGTCTGACAAGTTTGGTTTGGGTTTCACTACAGAGTCCCAGAAGGTTGTTCGTCGTGCTCGTGCTGTTCGTATCACCAATCAGGGGATTATGAAAGATCAGATCAATGCTGTGGGTGACTATGATGAAGACTACAACTTGGATGCTTGGATTTTTCCTACTGAGGGTGCTGGGCTCAATAATTGGAAAGCTGAAGATGTTATTCCTATCTCCTTTAGTCAGGAGTAAATACTATTACTGTGTTGTTACTTTTAAGTTTGTAATTTTTGAACAACTAAACTCTTAAGCCTTGTGCCTTACCCGGGGCACAATGGTGTGCTTGTTTTGGGATGTCATTTCATTTGCATACTTCATTCAATAAAAATCAGTGGACGTTTCGTTTCGTAAATATTGTGTTCCTTGTCCTTCTTTTTTTTATTTTATCAGCTATGTGTTCTTACACACACCCACATCACTAAAATGCAGATCCTTATCCACTATGGATCCTGTTGATAACAGTTTTACTATTGCCAATTATAATTTCGAGAATCCGATCTATCAAGCTGAAGACGGAAATGAGGACGATTGTGAAGTACCTGTAGAGCTTGCTAGGTTGTTACAACAAGAAGAGAAAGCTATACAGCCACATGAAGAGCCAGTCGAAGTTGTGAATTTAGGAACTGAAGAAAACAGGAAAGAGGTCAAGATAGGGGCTGAATTAGAGGATAGTGTCAAGAGCAGGCTGATTCAGATGTTACATGATTATGTGGAGATCTTTGCTTGGTCTTATGAAGATATGCCAGGGTTGGATACAGACATTGTGGTTCACCGTTTACCAGTAAAAGAAGATTGTCGTCCAAAGAAGCAGAAGGTTCGTCGCATGCGTCCTGAAATGTCAGAGAAGATTAAGGCAGAGGTAATGAAACAGTTTGATGCAGGGTTCTTAGCTGTGACTTCTTATCCTCAGTGGGTTGCAAATGTGGTACAGGTACCTAAGAAAGATGGTAAGGTACGTATGTGTGTAGACTACAGGGATTTGAACAAGGCCAGCCCCAAAGATGACTTTCCACTTCCTCATATTGATGTTCTGGTAGATAACACTGCTCAGCACAAGGTATTCTCTTTTATGGATGGTTTCTCTGGTTACAATCAAATCAAGATGGCACCTGAAGATATGGAGAAGACAACATTTGTTACACAGTGGGGCACTTTTTGTTATAAGGTGATGCCATTTTGTTTGAAGAATGCAGGGGCAACATATCAGCGTGCTATGGTGGCTTTGTTTCACGATATGATTCATCATGAGATAGAGGTGTATGTGGATGATATGTTAGCCAGGTCCCAGAATGAAGAGCAACACCTTGATCATCTGCATAAGTTGTTTGAAAGGTTGAAGAAATACAAGTTGAGATTGAACCCAAACAAGTGTACTTTTGGAGTTAGATCTAGAAAGCTCCTGGGTTTCATTGTCAGTGGAAAAGGTATTGAAGTAGATCCTGCAAAAGTGAAAGCTATACGAGAGATGCCAGCTCCCCGTACTGAGAAGGAAGTTAGAGGTTTCTTGGGACGATTGAATTATATTGCAAGATTTATTTCCCAATTAACTGCCATCTGTGAGCCAATCTTCAAATTGTTGAAGAAAGATCAGGTGATGGAATGGAATGATGAGTGCCAGACTGCCTTTGATGAAATCAAGAAATATCTGCTAGAACCTCCAATTTTGATGCCACCAGTGGATGGAAGACCCTTAATTATGTACTTAACAGTATTAGACAACTCAATGGGGTGTGTGTTGGGGCAACATGACGAGTCTGGTCGAAAAGAGCAGGCAATATACTACCTTAGCAAAAAGTTTACCGACTGTGAAACAAGATACTCACTGCTTGAGAAAACTTGTTGCGCTTTGGCATGGGCTGCTCGCCGACTAAGACAGTATATGTTGACCCATACTACCTTGTTGATTTCGAAGATGGATCCAATCAAGTACATATTCGAGAAACCTGCTCTCTCTGGAAGAATAGCAAGATGGCAAATGATCTTGACAGAATATGATATACAGTATACTACTCAGAAGGCCATTAAAGGAAGTGTTGTAGCTTATCATTTGGCTCATCAAGCAGTGGATGATTATCAGTCAATGAGTTTTGAGTTCCCCGATGAAGATATTATGATTATTACCAAAGAACCTGGACAATATGACGGACCTGAACAAGGATCCCGATGGACTATGGTTTTTGATGGAGCTTCTAATGCACTTGGTAATGGTGTTGGTGTTGTGATCAGTTCCCCTGAAGGTTGTCATACCCCGATTACTACAAGACTTTGTTTCTATTGTACCAATAACATGGTTGAGTATGAGGCATGTATCCTGGGTATCAAAGCTGCCATTGATATGAAGATTCAAGTCCTTGACGTGTATGGAGATTTAGCCCTGGTAGTAAGTCAGATCAAAGGAGATTGGGATACCAAGCATGATAATCTCATTCCTTACAGAGAGCATGTGTTGTCTTTGATCCCACATTTTAAAGAGATTACCTTTGGACATATTCCACGAAGAGAGAATCAGTTGGCAGATGCCTTATCCACCATGGCATCCATGTTTGAGATCAGCTGGGATGATGAAGCTCCCAAGATTACTATTGATAGATTTGAGAAGCATGCATACTGCAATGAGATTGACACTGAAGAAGCAGAGGAGAAGCCTTGGTTCTATGAAGTAAGAAGATATCTTGAAGCTCAGGAATTCCCTGAAGGGGCATCTGTCAAAGATAGGAAGTTTCTGAGAAGGTTTTCTGCTAAGTTCTTTTTGAGTAATGGGATTTTGTACAAGCGTAATCATGATTCCACTTTGCTTCGTTGTGTGGATAAGAAGGAAGCAATAGAGATTATGGAAGACATGTATGATGGGATCTTTGGCACTCATTCTAGTGGTCATACTATGGCAAAAAAGATACTGAGAGAAGGTTACAATTGGTCTACCATGGAAGCTGACTGCTATCAACATTCCAGAACATGTCACAAGTGTCAAATCTATGCTGACAAAGTACATATACCTCCATCACCATTGAATGTGTTGACTGCTCCTTGGCCTTTTGCCATGTGGGGCATTGATATGATTGGTGAGATTAAGCCTACTGCTTCTAATGGGCATCGTTTCATCCTGGTTGCTATTGATTACTTCACGAAGTGGGTGGAAGCAGCTTCATTTGCATCTGTTACTAAGAATGTGGTGGCTCGATTCATTAAGAATAATCTCATATGTAGGTATGGCATCCCTGAAAGGATTATTACTGACAATGGCTCTAATCTGAAAAACACTATGATTACTGATCTCTGCACGCAGTTCAAGATTAAGCATCACAACTCTTCTCTGTATCGTTCGAAGATGAATGGGGCAGTAGAAGCTGCTAATAAGAACATTAAGAAGATTCTACAGAAGATGACTGTCACTTATAAGGATTGGCATGAGATGTTACCATTTGCTCTTCATGGTTATCGTACTACAATACGTACTTCAACAGGGGCAACCCCATTCTCCTTAGTATATGGTATGGAAGTAGTTCTGCCCATTGAAGTTTAGATTCCCTCCTTAAGAATTATGAAGGATGCAGGCTTGGATGAAGATGAGTGGATCCAGACTCGACTTGACCAGATAAATTTGATTGATGAGAAAAGGTTAGCAGCTGTGTGTCATGGTTAGATGTACCAGAAACGAATGATCAAGGCTTTCAACAAGAAGGTTAAGCCTAAGGTATATCAAGCTGGTGACTTGGTAATCAAGCGTATCATACTACCACAGGGTGATCCTAGGGGCAAGTGGACTCCAACATATGAAGGACCATTCGTAGTCAAAACAATATTCTCAGGAGGTGCCATGATACTTACTGCTATGGATGGTGAAGACTTCCCACAGCCTGTAAACGCAGACATAGTTAAAAAATTCTACGCATAAAAAGAGACCCGCTAGGTTGACTGGCCTAGGCAAAAATAAGGGCATCCTGGCGAACCAAAAGGGTTCGGGCAAAAATTAGGGATATATATATAAAAAAATGTACACCCGGCAAGTCGAAAACCTGAAAAGGCGGCTTGGGCAACAAAGGGTATCCCGGTGGATTGAAAACCTGAAAGGGCAATCCAGGAAAAAGTTAGGGATTAAAGCGTATGACTATGTCTCGTTTGGATCACCCATGAAACTACAACCAGTTGTGCTACTTACTCAAGCTCGAACAGATAAAGCTCAATCCAATCATTTCGTCTCGACAGCAGAAGATGAGATACTTGAAGATAATGACAATAGTAGAATTGAAACTCAATAGGATTATTTCCCACATAGCTGATTTTCTTTGTTTTGAAAAAAAAATTTCGACGAATTCCTCTTACTAGGATTTCTGTCTCCTTGTACAAACTTGCCTATGTGTAGGTCACTTTGTGATATAAATAAAATTCCATTTTTGAATCCATATTTACTTTTACCCTATTTACATAAGCGAAACGTCCATTGGTTGTGTTTGAATGTATGTATGCTTTTGAATATGATTGATGTTTACCTGAAATGCATAAATGCTTAATATGATTGATGTTTACCAGAAATGCATGAAAATGCAGTAATAGTATTTACTAAGGACGAACGAGAGAAGGAGTTCAACGAAGCTTCGCCAGTTCATCCCTACCAGACAGCTACAAATCCCCCAGTAGGGCAAATCCATCTTCATAAATACTTTGAGTCACATCTTCCCTGGAATTTATGTCCATCTCTTTTATCCTCAGAAGGATAATCGGGAATTTATTCTTCCAATAGGAGTACGACGAACGAAGACGGGAGGTTATGGATACCTTACTATCGAACGAAGACGGGAGGTTATGGATACCTTACTATCGAATGAAGACGGGAGGTTTATGATTACTATATTATCAAACGAGGCGGGAACGAGTTCTTCATATTCTTCACTATATTATCAAACAATATGAGTTTCTCATATTCTTCAACAACAAATTGGGATTTATTTTCCCAGGCCAGCAGTTGTTATACGAAGATTTTCAGACGCTTCAAGCTGCATGATTCATACATACATCATTTACATCATACCATAACATACATATCCATAAATACATAATACATTACTTCAGTGCATCATACTATGCATGCATACATAGTGCATAAACCAATATTCTCTTTGCAGGATAGTTATATGCAGGTAAAACAATATCAACAACTTATACCTCGGGACGTTGTTTATCCTCCTGAAAGCTATCATAACTTTGGGCCGTTGTTTATCTTCCCAAAGGTTATTCCATTACTTTGGGCCGTTGTTTATCTTCCCAAAAGCTATCATGACTTTGGGTCGTTGTTTATCTTCCCAAAAGTCATACCTTTACCTCGGGACGTTGTTTATCCTCCTGAAAGCTATCATAACTTTGGGTCGTTGTTTATCTTCCCAAAAGTTATTCCATTACCTCGGGACGTTGTTTATCCTCCTGAAAGCTATCATGACTTTGGGCCGTTGTTTATCTTCCCAAAAGCTATCATAACTTTGGGCCGTTGTTTATCTTCCCAAAAGTCATACCTTTACCTCGGGACGTTATTTATCCTCCTGAAAGCTATCATAACTTTGGGCCGTTGTTTATCTTCCCAAAAGTTATTCCATTACCTCGGGACGTTGTTTATCCTCCTGAAAGCTATCATGACTTTGGGCCTTTGTTTATCTTCCCAAAAGTCATACCCTTACCTTGGGCCATTGTTTATCTTCCCAAAGGTAATGTTGGGACGTTGTTTATCTTCCCAAAAGCTATATCTTCATACTTTGGACTACCTTATTCTCCAAGAAGTATATTTGAAGAACTTTTCTCCAGATGGCATCTCTAAGCCCATCTCCAGTTCATTCTGATGGCATCTTTAAGCCCATCTCCTTTTCTCCAAGTGGCATCTTCAAGCCCACTCGAGCATATACAATTAATCATCAGTATTACTTTACGCACCGGTGAGTGCAAATTTTTGGGCTTTTGTGTTCAATCCCCTTCAACCTTCCAGGTCACGAATGGCACATATACCAATCTAACCCCTCAGGTTTCAGAAAATTGAACAGGGGCAGCTGTTGCACCCCAAAATTTGCCCTCACAAAACAAGACTTTGTGTACTAAGAGGTTCACAAGGTTCACAAGGTTCACAAGACACCTCATTAGGTTCACAAGGTTCACAAGACATCTTATGAGGTTCACAAGGTTCACAATTAGTCAGAAGATTTGACATTTCCCTCAGACAATGCATCCTCCTAATCAATGCATCCTAAACTAGGGTTTTGACTTTAATCAGGTTAAATGGACTTACAAGACTTCAAGTGAGCTTCATAATATCTTATATGTGTTCAAGAATCCCCATGACAAGTTTCAAGACTTTTCTCAAAGGTTTGCTCAGTCAGATGATCAGATAAGTCAAAATCAGTCAAAGCAGTTAAAAAGTCAAACTGAGGTCAACTGTGGTCAAACCAAAGTCAAACTTCATGATTTTTTTGCCAACATCAATTATATGAAGTAAATTTCATCATTTGATCAAGTGTTGGACATGATTCATCAAGGAGATTTCAGATCATCAAGAATCAGGAGTTTCTAAATTAGGGTTTCCTTAGGAAAAGTCAACTGAACTTTGACCAGCCATAACTTTCACATGCTTCATCAAATTTTTCCCATACAAAGCTCATTTTGAAGGAAATTGAATTCTCTACAACTTTGTGTCTCACAAGCCAAACCCAAAAATGCTTCATTTGGAAGGTATGAGCTAAGACATTATAGGTCCTTTTGAAAGTCAACAAAAAGTCAACAACTTCAAAAGGCCATAACTTGAGAATGGTAAATGATATGGACATGAAAACAATGGGGTTGGTTAGAGGACTCTTTAAGCTTTCCAAAATGTCCAAGAACACCCCCATATCATTAAAATTGAAGGATTTGTGCCCTTGCAAAGTTGGGAAATGTTTGGGAGGTTTATGAAGCAAATAGGGCTTTAAAACCAATTTCTTCCAAATGGGCTTGCAATTTTGTGATCCAAACTTTAACATGACATCATGCACGACCCAACCCTCATTTATTCAGATTTTTTATTATTTTTATTTTATTTATTTTTATTTTATTCATTTAAAACCATTTTAAATCAAAATAAAATAGATAAATCAAATATTTAAATGAGATATTGCTTCTAGAAAATTATAAATATGGCTTGGATCAAATTGATATGAGAATTATGGTGATTGTCTTAAAATAGCAAGGTTATATCAAAAAAATATTTGAATTTTAAGGCATGATCTTTTTACAATCTCTTTGATCCAAAAAGTCCAAAGAATAATCACTTCTCTTGACCTAATTTCACTCACTACATATACACAAACATAACACAATGCATAGGGACGAATTGGCTGCCTCAAGAGTAAGTTTCAAGTTTTCAAAATTTCATCAAAAATTCCAAATTCAGATTCTTCATCACAAAGCTTTTCAAGGTATTCTAAGGACACTACAAGCTTCCTCAAGCATCCCTGAATCGAAACCACTCCTCACATGTCTCTGAATCATGCCATAATGCATAACCTGAAGCATTCTTGTTCTTGAATTATTTTTTTTCGATTTCATAAATTCACTGCGTTTTAATGGATTTTGTTTGTTTAATCATGTTTATAGTGATGTGTAGAACATTTCTGGATACTTAGATCAAAGCTCCATGGCTGAATCATGAAAACACCATTCTTAGGGTTTCGGCCAAGGTTTAGGGCTTCATGATTTATGGAACATAAATGAATTCTAAAACCATGGATTGATTCGAATGGACCTCTGGATTATGTTTATGGACTTAATTTTATGAAATTTTGTGGTTTTGTTGATCATTGAGTTTCGCAGGGTTTGCTACAAAACTGAATTCGCATGAAATATGGTAGGAGATTTCGCAGGAAAATTCGTAAGAACCAAGGTTGAAGATGAAGACCAGTGGCGCAAAAATTCATATTCAAAATTTGTTATAATATTTTATTATATGTTGTTAATATTATATCAGAATGAAGTTGCTAGCTCAGTTGGTTGGTGTGCGTATGCGTGATGTTCAAGGTCCTGGGTTCGAATCCCCCAGGCCTTTTTGCTTTGTTGCTTTTATTCTGATTTTTTCCAGGATACGCATAAAAGAATATGAAGGCAACATGTTATCACCAAACGCGCATTTGCCTGGTGGAGGACTGGTTGGTCTTGAGGATTGCAAAGCCTAGGGCCTGGGTTCGAATCCCAGCCCCAGGTATGTTTTTGTTCATGTTTTCTTCTATTTTATTTTTGTTTAATATATATTATAATTAATTTAGTTAATGATAAATACTTAAAATAAAATGTTTATATTATTTTGTATGATTTCAAATTCATATTTTTAAAATTAAACTTTGTCATTAAAATTATTTAATATTTATTCTATTGTAAATTATTAAATATTATATTTTGTATAAATAATTAACCCTAAAAATTTTAGAAAACCTAGTTTTTTATATAAACCCTAATAATACTTCTTAAACCCTAATTATTTTATAAATATTAATATTTGTATATAAATGTTAATTATGTTTATTTATTTTTATTATTTGTTTATATTATTATTATACATAGTTTTATATAAATAATGTAAATAGTTTAATTAATTAATTAACCCTAACTTATTTTTCTAAATAATAAAAAAAAAGCTTAATTTTATTTTTATGAATATAATTTATTATTTGTATATGTTTATTTAATTATAATTAAATATTTGTATAATATGTATATAAAATTAAAATAATTAGACTATTAGTCATATTTTGTTAATATATAATATTTATCATTTATTTCTATTATTAATTAAAAACCTTAAAAGTAATTATTAATTTAAAATTGAATTTTTTTTATTATGCTAATTCTTTCATCTTATTCTTATTTATTTTATTACTACTAACCCCCTTTATTTATTTATTTATCTATTATGTGATTGTTTATTTTATTATTATTATGATTACTAACCCATTTAATTATTTACTTATTTATTTTAATTATTTTTAATTATTATAATGTAATTGTATCCATTATGTAATAGTTGTAGTAATTTTTATTATTTATTTTTAATTGCTATGGTTAGTAAAATAGGGAGTGCAAGATATGTTTGTATTTAAAATTGGATTTAGATCACTAATTTATAAGATAAATACTTGAACCTGTACACTCACACACGTAAGTCGATCTTTGATCGCCATCTCACTTCTTAAGGGTTACCTCTCAAGTTGCCTAAACAAAAGGTCAAGTAAGATGTAAAGCAAAGTCCCTCATCTCATATCATCTAGTCCCTTAACAGATAAAAAGATCAAGTCCCTTCATGGTTGCCTTCATAATGATCTTGTGATAAGTCCCTTCGAATTGCTTATATACCTTACAGTTGCCTAAATAACAGTTGTCCCTTCACTTGTCTCTCACACATCCAAGGTAATAACTACCTATTCCTTAATAATAGGGATAGTCTTACCATTTAAAGGATATTTAAGAACAGAAAAGACTTAACTTAGGGTAGGTTCCTCTTATGTACTTGCTCACTTTTCAAAAACACTTCACATTTTTCAAGAAATTTTCAAAACGAAGGCTTTATATATATCCGTACATGGATCATTATAAAGTACTTAAGAAAATTTCTATTCACACATTACACTTTTCAAAAACATTTTAAAGTGAGTTAAGTAACTAAGAGCCCGTGGATAACCATGGATGTAAAGGGTGCTAACACCTTCCCTTTACATAACCTACCCCCCGAACCCAAAAATCTTTTAAGGTCTTTCCTGTTCTTTTATGCCCTTTCCTTTGGATAAAATAAAAGTCGGTGGCGACTCTTGCTATCCGCAACATAACTAAAGTCAGTTCTCCCACCGTGTTACACCCATGCCTGCCATCAATGTCATAAAGTTATCCATTCCCAGTCTCAGATCTGCCAAGTCAACTTGCATCTGGTCCATGACTCGCTCTCTGTTGATCTTTGTTGGATATCTATGTGCTACTGGTTGTTCCCGAACTTTTCGGGGAGCTATAGTGCCTGAAACACAAAACACGTTAGCAACTGAGACACTACCTGCAAAACAAACAAATAGGTTATATGTATGCAATGCAGTTGTTTATGTTTCCAACCCCAGGTCATTCATGCCCCGGTTCCAGTATTGAGCAAAGAAAACCAGATGGGTACTGATCCTCGACTTTCAGAAACCTTCACGAAAAACCACATTCAAACCATAACAGCAGGCACACCAAGAAGTGGTGAAAAAGTCATAACATAAACTAGCCTATTAGGCAAATAAAACAGAATTCCCCGTAGGGTACAAGTTTCTAAAAAGAAAAACAAGCAGCCAGGACTCCTACAACATGTCTGTAGGTAATCCAAATACAAGGAAAACAAACTAAGAAGCAAAACCACTGCCTGAAGACCCTGAACCTCCCTCACTAAGCCCCACATCAGACCTAAACTTCTTGACTCCAGCCATCAACTTGAGGTCTTCAATCTCTTTAAGTGTTGCTTCGAGGGCTTGTTGACTATCTACTAACTGCTGGGTCTTCTCTCTGCGGATCTTGTGGACTTGCTCTACCTCTTCCTTTTTGTAGGCCATCTGCACTTCGAAGAACTCTTCTTTTTCTTTATACCTCTTCAGCTCTTGCTCTCTCTGTCCCTGCAACCAGACAATAGACTGTCAAGCTTCCTTGAGAGTCTTTGAATTCTTCTTGCGTTCAACTTCTCTTTTAGCCTCCATCATTCCCAACCTGTGGAAGTGAGCTTCCCTTCTAGAAAATTCTTTCTCTTTAGCCTCCAAGGTAGTCTGCATCTTCAGCAACTTCTCTTCAGCTTCATTCTTGGCCCGGTTGGCAAGATGATACAGACTAACTACTTCAGTGTTCTCCACTCTGACTGCATGCAGCTGGGCTTCCAACTTCTTGAACTCCTCTAAAGACACAGTATCAATGGACTCAGCAACTGGAGGAATTGGTGGTGAGAATGGCAGCAAAAACCTTCAGGCTCTGTCTTTCAACCAAGCTTCATACTCTGGGAACATCTGATTGTTGCACTTTCCAAAACTAGCTATCCCTTCTCCCTTAATGCACTTCCAAGCTCCAGTAACCTTCCTCACTAAGGGCATATTGTCCTTCACTAGGAAGTAGAAAATAGGAGTCAGCTTCAATTCTTCTGGTACCTCTCTCAAGGCATATCCCAATTGTCTTCTTAACAAGATTGGATTGTAATTGATCCCTTCAATTACTCCCAATAAAGGTACACTAAGATAACTCCCACAACTAGTGATGAAACGTGCACCCTGCAGCCTTTGAGTAATCCACCTGACATCCTTGGCAAACAACTTTTCCAACTTCTGAGCCCATACCAAGGTGTGGTCACTAAACACTCCAGTACTAGGCAGATGCCTCATGAACCACATATGAAATAAAGGAGCGCAGCAACGAACTAAACCTCCCCTCTTCTTCTCAGTTTGTAGTGCACTGAGTAATACAAATCTCCGAGCAAGGTAGGCACAGGATTCTTCAGCAAAAAGAGATGTATGGCATTCATATCTATGAACTTCTCCATATCAACAAACAAGATAATGCCATAGATAGAAAGAGCCAAGATAGCACAGACAGAATCCCATTCTTCCTCAACAACCAACTCTTCCACCTTCTTTACCAAAGTCTCCAAAGAAAACCCAGGTACACCTCCCTTAATGATGGTCAAAGAATTCACAGCAGAAGTGCTCAAATAAAGAGCCTTAGAAATAGCCTCAGGTGCAGGTCTACTCATCTCAGCATTGAACGGAATCTGGTCTCGAACAGGCACTCCCAAGATCAGAGCATACTCCTCCAATAAAGGACCTAGCTGAAAATCAGGAAAAGTGAAGCAACGGAGCTAAGGATCTTAATACTGAAGCAGTGTATGAATGGCACTTCTCTCAGAAGGATCTAACTCTACCACCACATCCAGAATACTCCCATAAGCCTTCTTGAATCTCTCCACATGGTTGGGTGTAATTAGCTTCACCATCTTCTTCAACAGGCCAACCTTGATGTCAAGAAACTTGAAGTGAATATTTTGCTTGCGAGGATCTTCCATCTCTGAAGAGAATACCGGAACCGGAAGCAAAGATATGAACCTGTGAATGAAAACAAAACATGATTAATGATGAAATGATGCAATGCAGATGCAAATGCAAAGACATATGATCATCTAGGACTGTCTGGAATCTGGATACCAAGGCCACATGATCAGAAACCCCAAATCCTCTGGATATCAGCCCAAAAACACTCAGATAAGCTCAGATACTCCCAATCAAAGACTAGAGAAACTCAAGAACTCCGGAACCAAAGTAACTGTATCAGAACATGAAACTGTACTGGTAACAAGGGTATGATGAGGTCAAGGGTTCCTGCAAACCTGTAAACCCCTCCCATTCTCACAGGTGTGCTCCGGGTCAAACATCACGGACTCTCAAAGCCGAATAGTAATAATACTTTCACCATTTCCGAGAAATGGCTCATGACCAAATCAGGGAATCGATTAGGCATTATGTACTACGCAGGGAGGCCTCAGTTGAGTCCGGGAAAAACAAGCATCCCTTATAAGTCCCCAGCTTCAAGCGCTGAAATCGAGAAACAATAGCACATTCAGCCCATAGGATACAATACTAATGTCATACGACCAGATGCTTTGACTGAGTTCCTATAAGAGAACCATGCCATCCTATGCGAGTCCCCAGTGGACCCTCGGGTGCGAATGGGTTTTCCACAAAATGTGGTCTGCCACTGCCACCACTGGAGAGGGTTGTTTCCACAAAGGTTCTCAATGATCGGTCCCCAGATGCACATAACTATCAAGGTCTTATCCCGAAGTGGAGGAAATCCCCTCACAAGATATTTCCAAGACAATCGCAATCTAGGCATGAAACACACTGCCACTCATCATGTCACATGTGAGTACAATATGTCCACTCTAATCCTATAGTGCACTCAAGCCGGGTACTTGGCTTATCTCTCAGAAACAGTATCACCCGATCCCACCAAACAGAAAACCAGTCCAGACAGTCCAGTATGATATACATGATGCGGAAAATAAATACTGAAAACTGTAAATGAAGCTGTAAATAAAGCTGTAAATAAACAACAATACAATACAACAAGCCATATCAAACAAACATCACCCAATGAAACAGAAACACACAAGCGCTAGGAGAGACTCACAGGGGAACCAGAGATCTCTGGTGTGCAGTCCCCAGCAGAGTCGCCAGCTGTCGCTCCCCGGATTTCCATCCTGGTACAAACGCGAAAGTGGCGCGGAAAAAGAATAGAGTCGCCAGCCAGGCATTTTTATCCCAAAGCAAGGGAATGGTAATGCTTCACAAACCAGAAGAAAAGAAAGAGGAAGGAAACAGGTCCTACGAACCAAAGAGACTGAGTTCGGGAGTCGGTTACAACCTGGGAAGGTATTAGCACCCATATCGTCCGCCGTACCCGACGGGATCCACGCTTGCAAAGATAACTGTTTCAAAGGGTGAGGGTATGAAAACTGCAGCAAAAGAAATGAAAATGAAAAGAAACTGGAACTGGAAAAGAACTGAACAAGAGAACTAAGAGAAAAAATGTAGGGAAAATAAATAGTATGCTCGAATGGGCCCTACCCCGCTGCCTACGTACCTCATAAGGATAATGAGGATCAGAGACGCCGTAGTTCCCCTAACTAGGGGTAACAAGGAAATTGCTTGTGAATTAAAGCTTGAATTGCCTATGCCATTGCTCAGGTGTTGCAGACTCGGACGACGAGTGCGTAACCGTCTTGCAAAATGACAAGTAGGAGCAAGTTCGCGTACAGAGCGAATGAGATGAGAAAAGAATTCCCAAAGCAAAGACGCTTATTGTTTGTTTGGTGTTTTTTATGAGCTTTTATGAGGAAAGTTTGCATAGGTAAGTGTACCTAAGTCTTACTCAATGGGATGTGTACATCTCACATCATCCCGAAATGGAATGCGCAAGAGGCACACCTATCTATGGAGGAAATCCCCAAAGCTAGTCCCATAAGTGAAGGCTTAAGCACACTGGCCTATTACCATTATTAAGTATTCTTGTGGTTTTTGGATTGAGAAGTGTTTTTTAAGCTTTTCTTTGTGAGGTACTCATGCCAAGACCTATCCACCACGAGTGATGACTCACACCTCGCCCCGAAACGGAACGCGTGCAAGTATCTCATAGCAAAGTCTCATGTCACATGAAAGTACTCAACCTTTGTTAAGTGGATTAGAATTGAGTTTAAAGATGAGAAGAGAAAGCACCAAAGGATCTCAAAGGAAAAATTCTAAAGGGGAACTAAATAATCCTAGGTGTTAACATGCATGGATGTCCTAAGGGTTAGTGAGGTTTATATCCTAATGAAGAAGAAGGAAGAAGAGAAGAAGAAGATAGAAGAAGAGATGAGCAAGTCCTAAACCCAACAAGAAAATGGTTAGCTCAACATAAACATAAGAGGAAGAGATGAGAATTGGAGATGTGGAACTCAATTCCCACACCTCACACTTACCATAGCCCCTGCAAGGTTAATAAAGTGAACACAAATGAAACACAATGAGCAAGACAACAATCTAACATCACACAATCAGAAGTGAAATGGTATGAGTAAATGCACAATGCATATGCAACTCAAAGGAATGAGAGATGAAGCTTATAAGCAAAAGATGCAACATGAAACAACACATGAGAACAAATGCACATTTATGAAAGATGCAAAGCAAAATGCACAAGATATGGACTCAATGCTCAAGATCAGAACCAAAACAAGATGAAGAATGGCTTAAGAAGTCAACAAGATGAAGAGAAGAAAGGTACAAGACCAAACAACTACAAAATGAGGGTGAAAGAAGGAATGGGATGAAGTGAAAGCACTTAAAGAAACAAAATGACTTAAGGAAGGAACAAGACACAAAATTCCAAAGACATAAACCATATCCTAGGACCAGGAAGGTACCCACACCCCAAAAGAACCCCAAATGAGAAGAAGAAGTTGGCACAAGTGCCCTTCTAAGCTTATATGAGAGCTAAAGGTTCAAAGGAAGCAAAATGGGACAAGGTTCAAGATAAAATCCACATCAAATCAACCAAGCATCTAAAAATTCCACAATTGAAGAAAAATGATCATCAAACATGTTATATCAATGTGCCAAAAGGATTTGGAAAGATTCAGAAGCATACAAGGTCAAGAGGAGGCAAGAACACAAGCTAGGGTTACAAACTTACATCACAAGTCATAGGATCAAAACTCAAGAAAAAAGTTTCTAAAAATCCATAGAAACATCAAATGAAAAGTACAATGTCTTAAGAATCCAGAGCAAAAAGAATGGGATCAAAACTCAAAATATTGAAGAGTATGGAAAATGGACAAGGCAGTGTGGTCAAAAAAAGATTCAAAAGAAGTCAATGGAAACAAGGAATTAATTCAGACACGTGGCAATGGAAAAAAAATAAAATAAAAATATGATAAAATAAAAGAGACTCAAAATAACATTCATGATTGTTTTGGGATTTTTTGGATGAAGGAAACTATTTTAAAATAATTAAAATCTAAACTGAATTTAAGAAAATAAAAGTGAGAAAGAAATTAAAAGAAGAATGGACAGGGGTGTATGTAGCAAGGATTATATGTTGAAAGTTAATTGGGCTGAAGGAGGTGGGGTGTGAATAGCCAAGCTGAGGGCCCTGAACTGGCGCATGTGTATGTTGTTTATGGTGGATATTTTAGTGCAAATAAAAGAAAAGGCTGGAAAAAAACTGGAAGGGTTGGATTGATCCAACGCATGCTGCTGAGGACCTCATTAAATGAGGTGGCAGTTTGGTGAGAGCTGAATGGCTGGCGCATGGTAAGTAAAGTGGGCTGTGTCACACACTGAATTAAATGAAGCAAACATAAAAAACACATTAGACGGATGGAACTAGGGCTACTTGGCGCAATGATGGACGCTGGATGAGGAGATCCTACGGTGGCTGGGTTATCTTCTTCCTACAAACCCTAAGATGAACACAACAATTTTCCGGTGACCGGAGCTAGGGCTCCGGCACCAGAAACCAAACCAGAACCTTAAACAAACAAATTAATGGAAAAAAACTGCCCAGATCAACTAAAACAACATCCCTGAAATCAAATATGACCTCAAAAACACCTAAATCTCAAAGAATTGAGTGAATCGAAGCAAAACATAAATGACCTTCAAAACTGAAATCAAGATTTCTTAGGCTACAATGCACCAATTTCAAATCTAAAATTTGCATCATGCTCAGCAAACATCAAAGAACACAAAACACCACATTAATTCCATTTTTAGATCATGAGATTTTGAGCCATACCTGAAGTTTAGATCCTGATTCAGTGAGCTAGAAAACCAAGTAATGCGTGCAAATCACTCCACTTACTCCCTAGATGCAAAATAAATGCATCTAAGGTCTTGAAACACACTGGATCTGAGGTTTCAAAGCAAGTTGTCTTGAAATGGCAAGCTGCCCACACTTGAGAATAAGCTTAAATGATGGAGTGTTTAATGATCCTGAGCTTGTCTAGATCCTAGATCCACAATTTGTTTTGAGTTTGCTTGCTTGGATGAAGAGAAAAGAGAGAAAATGAAAAGTTTCATGAATTTTGTGAATGAGAGAATGAGAGAGATTTGAGGCTTGATGAAACCCTAATTGCTTTTATGTGTGATCACAAAGCCTTGCTGAAAGAATGAGGTGAAATGCACGAGTGAATCATGTGATTTTGGTGAATTTGCATTTTGTGCAACATGTGAGATAAGCATGCTATGCTCATGCTTTCTTGGGCCTCTCAGCACATGTGACATTCATTTCCCACCCTTGATTGAAATGTAACAAATTCTGGCCCTTAGATCAAGCCCTCACACTTATTTCATGACTTTTGCCAAATTTGCATGTTTGGAGGGATTTTCTCATAGTGCACGAAAATGAACAATTATTTGGAGAAAAATTTTTCAAATGTAATGCATTTTAAGTTTGAAACAAGATTGAACCCATAACAAGTCTTGAAATTGAGCTTTGGAGCATTTTGCATTTGGTGTCATGCTTGAAAAGTGACTTTTGCCCTAAAATACACAAATTTTCGAAGGACATATAGGGAGTTCTACAAATCCTATGAAAATGTACTTGTACTTTTTGAAAATGGGAGCCCTTACTCTTCAACTTTCATGTTTGACTTTGGTCCATTTGAAAATTTTTTGATCATGTTAAGGCCATTTGAAAATTAGGGCAAAAGTTGCCAAATTTGGAAATTCCTTAAAACCAACTTTGTACCATTTTTGCAAAACCCTTCAAATATCCATTATTCTTGAACTTTGATCATTCCAAACCTCTTATAACATTGTAAGGACCACTATTGGCCAAAACATTTGGGTTAGACCCCTTGAAATTGCATAGTTGACTTTTTAAGGGCATAGTTGACTTTTTCCTTCATCTGCAAGCAACTGAGGCATTGACTGGCTTCCACATGGAATTTTCTCATGAAAATTGACACCTACAATACTCTTAACATATAAAATACTTTTCCCAAATGAAATGACCAAAGTTGTGAGATTATAGTGCTTGAATCTCAAACCCTAACTTGGGTGCCTTGTATAGGAGCTTTGCCTTGTCCTGAGATCTCTGATGATCATGCAATCTTCTGAGCTTTTTCCAATGGACTTGATCTTGTAAATGGAGTGTAGACTCACCATAGGACTTTTACAAACTCATTGGGACCCTTTTCATGGCTTGAAATAATTCAAGGACCTCCACAGATGACCATATGCTTGATGCTAGGACATAAGGGATGTTATGCCTCATATTTCCATGCTAAGATGCTGAGGAAATGATATGTTCATGATGAATATGATGTGATATGATGCTTAAAATGAAGAGGGAAAATTTGGGGTGTTACACCAATGACCAATTATAGAATAATCATCAAACACTCCACTGATTGACATGAGAACGAATAAGGTAGGGCACACTTGGGTATGACGCAGAAGAAATAAACGTCTTCCACTTACTGAGGCTTGAAAGGTAACCTTGATCCCACAGTCACAATACAAAAGGATACGCCTAATTATGATTATATGACCTAATGGAGAATGCAGACGATGTGAAACCAGGACCAACTAAATGGTTATAAGTAGGAGGACAAATTTTGGGGTGTTACACTATTCTCTTTCTCCTTCTCTTTTCATCTGCTTCTCATCCTTTGGTGGCCTTTCTGAAGATCTTTCTTTAAGCCTCACAAACAATAGGAACATCCAAGCATGATAATTTTAGGTTTATATATAGTCTCCCCTAGTCTTTTGCCTTTGAGTCTCCTTGAGTCTCCTTGAGTCTCTCTTCTCATCTCATAATCAGAGACTAAACACTTAAAGCTTTAGGACTTTGAATTAGGGTTATGCCTGTATCCTTATCTTAGGATGAAGTGTATAACTTTAATCCTTAGTGTTAAACCTTTAATTTGTTTTCACCTCTTAATAAAAACACCTAATAATGTTTAAGACTTAAGCTTGTAACTTGGGCCTTATATTAGGGTTACATCTCTTCCTTTTGGTTAAGAGGGACTAACCCTAGTGTTTAATGGATAAGTCCCCCTCAAGTTAGTCTTACAAACTTAAAACTCACTTCTTAATCTCACCCTTTAATTAAAATCCACTTAATAAAGGCTTGTTATATAATGAATTTAGTCCCTAACCATGGATTAAGTTGAGGAGCCTTCCTTAGCTTAAGTGTTCCCATCTATCATCCTTCTCTTAGGATGGTGTAATGAGTTCACTAATCCCTGATTAGAGATTAAACTCATTACTTAACACTAAACAAAAACCCAAAAACACCTAATAATTACCAAAGTAGGTTAATGATCTTAATCCTATATCATCATGGTAATTAAGTTGGGATCTTCATCTCATACTTAAGTGGGCTAATTATCCCTGATCAGGGAGGATATAATGAGTTTAAAACTCTTGATTTAGGCTTAAGCTCATTATCCTATGCAAACACCAAAAATAATAAAAAACTGAAAACACAAAAACAAACAATAAACGTCTCCTCCGGGATTATTTTCTCATCACACTCACTCTGAAAACGAGAACTTGCTTCTTTCGTCTCATGCAAGACAGTTAGCACTCGAGCCAGATGAGTCATACACTTAAGAATAGACAAGCATGTAGTTCACAACAAAATCATTCAGTCTCTTTGAGTCGAACTACGATGTTCTGACTTCCTCATTGCACGAGAGGATACGTAGGCATAACTTAACAAGTTATCGAACAAAAGTCTCTTTGTCTTCCCCCTCTTTCCTTCCAGCTTTCTTTTCTAGGCCTCAGTCTTGAGCATTTCACTCTTTTCTTTGCACTAACACATTGTACATTCATTCCTAGAATTTCATACACAATCAGCACATACACTACCCCTTTTAAACATAATCAAGTAAGCGTGGATCTCGTCGATTACGAGGACGATATGGGTGCTTATACCTTCCCAGGTCGTAACCAACCCCATTTCTCAGTTAATTCGCAACCGTCTTATCCATACCCTTCCAGGTTTATGCACATTACCTTTCCTTCGGGATAAAACTTCCTAGCTGGTGACTCTATTCAACCTCAACCTCCAACATCACTGACGATTCACGTTTGCACCAGGACGAGAGTCCGGGGAGCGACACACAACATTTTCCTCTGGAAAAGTCCTCAGTTTGCCACATACTAGCACAATTGGTGTCACTGACACACAATCCTTTGAATTTTTGACTTGGCGACTCATATTCCCTTGCCTCTACCACAATACTTGGGCCCATCTCTATTCATGTCAAAATATCAACAACAAAAGTTAATTATGAATTAATAGTTAATTAAGATTTAAAAAGAGATGGTGATATTAATAAAGCATAAAGAAACTACACCCACCAGTGGCAACAAGAAGAAGGAAGACAAAGATGGTAGAAACCATAGACAACGATTGAGCCATGTAAATTTGTGGAAGTGATGAATAGAAATTTGTTGAAGTGAAATGAAAATGGAACTATTGTGTCTTAAATAGGAGGAAAAAGTTCATTTATTTATTGAAAATAAAGAGGATAATAAAAGGGTGAACACTTCGGTACCCTTGAATTTAGTTGGGTACCGGTAGATTTAACCAATAAAAAACTATAATTCAATGCCATGTCATTATATTGTATTATTTTATTTTAAAATAAATTAAAATATTTACAATTTGTATTAGAGATACCGCTAGCCAATTACTTATCATGAGTACTTAAGAATTTACCTAATAAAGATCTTTTGTCATGAAATAAATAAATTTCTAAATTACAACTAATATATATGATTTTTTAAAAGATATATTTAGTAAAATAAAATATATAATTTAACGTAAAATATTTTGTAAATTTCTAGAATGTTATGATTTGTTTACAAAAGAATATATTTAGTAAAATAAAAATATATTTTAATGTAAAATATTTTGAAAATTTCTAGAATATTATTATTATTTAATATTCAATCTCTTAAGTAAAATTCAAATTCATGATAATCTCATCATATTTAAAATAAATTCATATTTTTAATATTCAATCTCTTAAGATAGTGGCACGGTAATACTAATAGTTAACTATATTATATTTTTTATAAACATCTCAATCTAATATATATATATATATATATATATATATATATATATATATATATATATATATATATATATATATATATATATATATAGTTTTCTAATGTAGATACATCTGTTTTTATAAAGATCTATTTTAGCAACATACACCTTAGGATGTATTAATCATTTTTTTAGTTAGAGATTGCTAGACAGATCTTCATAAAAACAAGTGGATGTATTATAACAAACATGGGTTTGCTATAATATACCTATTTGTTTTCATGAAAGTTTGTTTTAGTAACATGCATCTTAAGGTACATTTAATGAGTTTTTTTGTTAATATTTCTTAATATATACATCTTCAATTTTAGGTCCAAAAATATGAATCAGTAAATAGAGAGATGAAGATTGTTATTAAACTTTAACATAAATGACAAAAATTCTCTTGCAGTAATATTTATATTTAAAATTTAAATTAATATTAAGATTATTTTTTAAGGTTTGATGTTATTATTAAATATTTTTTATTTTAATAAATTAATTATTAATTATTGATAAGTGACAAAACATCATTTGTAAAGTTGCTACAAAACTGAGGGCCTAATTAGGTAAAAGAGATATTTTCAGTTGGAAACCCACCAATGTTGAAAAACATAAAACATTAAAGACACCAAAAATAAAACGCTCAATACACAAAACCAAAATGTAATGAAAATGGGAATCATCCCATGATAAGCAAGCTAGATCTCAACATAAAGAAAACACCATTAATATAAAAGAGATCTCCAAGAACCGCCAAAGAACTCAAAACCATAAGTAAAAAGGGGGAGTTTGTTAGAGAAAGATTTGTTCTTGACTTTATTCTTGTGTTTGTCATCATCAAAAATGGAGATATTGTTAGAACTAGATGTTCTTGACTTAATTTTCTTAATTTTGATGATAACAAACTATTGAAAGAATAGTGGTTTGTTTGATGTGTGTTTTATTTATATCAGGTTCTACATCATTGTACATAAATAATTTGAATTTGATATCTGATCTACATGAACACACTTGAGAGTTGCATCATTGCTTGCTTCTGGTGGCAGAATCTAAAGAATAATTACTAGTGTGGTTGAACGTAGACTCTGAACTAAAGGCCTCAACATTAAGACGAGTGATTGCACTTGGTTATTTCATATTAGCTTATGGTACCATTCACAATTGATGGTAATGCTTTGGTTATTCGTACTATTGTAAATTAAACTATATTGTCTTATTAACATGTCAGCTAGAGTCTACTTGGTGCAAGACACAAGAAAAGTTTAACAGTTCTACAAATAACTACTCCCAACGACTCTATTAGCACAAATCCTATTTAAAACCCAAAGGTTAAACACGTTAGCCACTGGATTCAGAATCTGCCGAGTATCCATCTATAATAGCTCTTGTACTATGGAGGAATGCAAAGTCACTTGGTCAAGTTATCTTAACAATAACTAGTTTCTGAAAATTGCTATAAATATGTTGAAGATTCAAAGGTGGGATTTTCAACAAGGTTTCAAGACGAGAAGGAGTAGCAAGATCAATCAACTATCAACATATTGTGATATGCAGAAATTTTATAAGTAGTTGTAATTAGAAAAGCCTCAAGATTTCTTACCATTGAATATCTTAGAAATCTTAAGTGTTTTAGTTCTTTGTTATGGTGATTTCCAGTAACTCTGATACTTCTATCATGTACACCTTGTTCTCTATTATGTTGAGCCTTCAATAGTTTAGATTAAAGTCTCTTGCTATGTGCTTGAGCAAAAGTATTGTCCCATTGGGATTCAAGCAATAAGTATTAAGCCAATATGCTTAACCACATAATTCTAATTTCTTAATTGCTTGAGTTGTGAAAGTCTTATTCATCTAGTCTGATTGAGCAAGAAATACCAGGTGTGGCCTTAGCCGGTTAATTCTCAGTATGGATAACAAATGGAGCAGGAGGCTTGGTCAGAGAATGAGTAGTTAGCCATGGAAGTCAGTCTATGCAAGGGAAGTCTTATACATGTGCTCTAAGAAAAGGGAAGTATCAACCAGAGGATCTTGAAGCAAGATACTTGGATAAACAGGCTTAAGCAAGGGTAAGTCTTAGACATATGCTATAAGTAAGAAAAGTTTCATACCATTGGTTTGAACAATTGTAAAAGACTTGTGTAGAAGCACAAATGATTGTAATCTAAGTGATTATAATCGTGGTTTTTAATCCAAACCGTAATGAAAGGTGTTACTTTATTTATATATAAACAAAGTTATCTACAGTAAATAACAACCGTCTCTCACAAAAGAAAACCCTGATACCTCTTCCACTCGTGGAATCCCCAAAACGAAACCATAATAACAAATCTTAGCTAAGGTTCATTTTCTTTGTAGTTTTTATTTTTCAAAATCAATTTCAATGGCTTGTTTCATTATCTTTGAACATTCAAAATTTGTTTCAATAACTTCATTTTCAATAGCTTATAACATGTTTGTTTCATGATCTGTGAAATTTCTTGTTTTTTGATTTGTAGGTATATGGATGCTTCTTTCAACAAAGAAGAAGAAGCTAGATTTATCCTTGCAAACTTGTGTCAAAGATCCAAAATGACATCCATTCAAAATATACAAAAGTTTGTTAGTCAAAACTTATCTTTTCCTTATCTCATTGTTGACACGTCATTATATGACATGTATGGTATGTTTCTGAAGCATTTATAGGTTCATTATTTATGTAATTTATTTTTCAAAATATGTTTCAAGAGCTTGTTTTATGATCTTTGAACTTTCTTCCTTTTTTTACTTGTAGGTATATGGATGCATGTATGTATATTGATGCTTCTTTCAATAAAGTGGATGAAGATAGCTTTAACCTTGCAAACTTGTGTTAAAGATCTAGAATGACACAATTTTGGAAGTTTAAATTTATCTCCATCCTTATTGTTGATATGCAACTATGTGACATGTATGGTATGATATCTTCATCATTTTTGTTATTGATGAATATTCTTGATGAATGTTGCACCAGACTATTCAAAGCTCAGGCTTGCAAAGCGTGAATTTAAAGCATCCCCTTTAATCTAAACCAAAATAATAAAATAAAACATATTAATAAATTTGGATATATGCATCCTCTTAAATTTTGCTAATACTTACCTGTAGCGGTAAAATCATGAGTGTAAGCTATTGATTAACTTAACTCGATATACACAGAGTCGCCACCGCGCTTTTATTTATTTCCAAATGGAAAAAGGTAAAAGAACGAACAAAACCTTAAAGAATCTTAAAAGTTAAAAAAGCTAAAAGAATCAAACAGAGAATGGGTACGGGGATTGGTTACAAATCGGGAAGCTTTTAAGCACCCAACTTGTCTGTGGTACTCCACGGGAACCCTTTGAAATGTTTACTGCATTTTTGGTTTGAAATGGTTTGCTTGAAAAAAAGATTGAAGAGATGAGAAGAAGAATGTTTTTTAAGATTTTGGTGTTTGAAGAGACGAACGTCTCATGCCTACGTACCCACAGAGTGCAATGCGAGATCAAAACCCCGTAGTTCGTGGTACAAATTGTGAAATGGCAAATGAGTTGAATTGATTTTAAAATGTAAAGATAAGTCGTCATCCTTTAGCGAATAATTCCGCTAGAAAGGATGAATCATATCTAAACATAAAAAAGGGTTAAAAGAAACGTGCACGAGGGCACAAAAACAATTGACTGAGTTTGAATGTTTTAAAGTTTTGAGAAAGAAGTTTCGATATGCTTATGTGGTTTAGCATTTATTTAAGGAAATGAAATGAAAAAGGTAAAAGCACATGACCGAAGTCAAGGTTTGATTGAGAAAATGTTTGAAGTTTGAAAACAAAGAAAGTTTTGAAAAGAGGAAGAAGATTTGAAAATTGAAGAAGATGGGAAGAGATGAAGGGACTATCCTAAAACTTGAAAATAAAAGCTAAGGGAAGAAACGATCAAACCATATGGCAAATAAACTTGAGACAATTGGATTTCCATCTTCAAAGGCCAATGAAATAATTTGAGGCCGAGGTTTCTAATCCATTCAAACTTGAGCAAGGGGGAAGATCTTAAAGTCTAAGTCCATTCTCCGAAGCAAGGGATAGTAACCATAGTCCAAAATTAGAAGTCACAAGTCTTTTAAGTGTTTAATCCTTTATTAGTGTTTTGATATCCAAATGGACAAAGGAGAAATAACAAGCAACAATAATATATACAATAAGCAATATGATGAATGAATATAGAAGCATAATAAGAGAGGTAGGGAACAAGAGATTAAAATAAAAGAGGAGAAGGTGCAAGAGATTAAAATTAAATGTTAGTATATTCACATTATTAATATTTACAATAATAAGTGGTATGATGAACTTAATCAAGCACAACCACGAAAAGAAAAATAAAGTCGAGGCAACCAGATCCAAGTGGATCGAATTCCGAATCGGGACAACTTTAGGTCTATGTTAAGCAATCGCCGAGTAATTTACGGAGTAATTACCCTACAAATGAGGCCGGCCACCACTAATTAAAGTGGAAACTATTCGTGTTAATACATGTTAGAGAAACGATATTATGGATCGTTCTCCGAAAACATGTGTTGCACCCCAAAATTTGCCCTCCTTTCGTTGTTTCGGTCGTTTGTATTCATACTTTGCATTCGCATTTATATTAAGTCATAGCCATATTTTCTTGTTTTTTGTTTTCTTCAAAGTTTGGGATCTGGGATTCCTCTTGGTTAGTTTTACGGAATTTCGGGGGGATCTTGTTCCATTCAAAGGTTGGAGCCGGACTTTAGATTTTTATTTTTGGTGTTTGGTGTTCAGTTAGAAAACACATTGCAATCAAGATTATTACTTCTACGGCTACATAACATGCAATCTTGTGTTCGGAATAAAGATTTAAATATGGTTAGTTTTATTTTGGAAGGAAGTCACTTTATCTAAGATCTTGAGAAAAAAAGTCTTTGCTTACCCTCGCTCAAGTCTTTCAAATCACGAATTTTTTTGTTATTTTTAAGACATCTTGAAGTATTGCCTTTTGTTTTGAGGAGTTTACGGGTCGTTGTTAAAGTAATATATATGGTTTTCGAAACACATTCCTTTGAGAGTTGTTGGTTTTGAAGTAAACAAAGTTATTCAAACGTGACAAATGATTTGCAAGGTCAAATTAGTTGAATTCAAGATAGCAATAAAAAAAAGGGGATTCTTTTAAGTCCAAGATTTGCATCATCATTTTCAATCCCAAAGAATAAGTCTAAATGTTACAAGAGCAATGAAAGCCAAAATAATAAACAGGATTGAAATTGTTACGATTACATTGTTACAAAGTTAATGGCATACAAGGCTCCTATGGGTGCCTCCTGACACAGATGAAAGATCCTAGTTGAGTCCTACAAATTTCCCTTGAGCTGATCCAAACTACATCAATAAATTTCAATTTTTCAAGTTCACCAACCTGCACCAGCTTTCTAACTGAAAGGTGAAGAGATACATCCATTCTACAGAAAAAAAAACATTGGCAGCAGCATCCAACACCCCTCTTCACCACGTATAGCCATCCTTCACCAGATTCAAAAAAACATTCTTGGGAGTAGAATGCAGAATCATACCGACATTGGTGTTACAAGAGCGATTATGGTGACGGTTGCATTACTGCGAGGCCAGCGACTTCAAGACCTTCAGCCTGCACCATGTTTTCTAATAGAAATACCATCCATCGTCGCCAATGACTCGTCTATTGTCTGAAACGACTTGCAGAAAGCCACTGCTACATCAGGTCATCCATCCTGCAAAAAATAAAAACAACAATCCAGCCAAACCAATGGTAAGCTTCAAGGGTTAGCAAAGTTTTTTCTAACTTGCAAAAGAAAAAGAGAACAATGGCAGCGACATATCTCCATATCCGCAGCTGTCTTCATTGAATTTTGAAGGAGAATAAGGAGTAAGTCACATGACCTGCTGATGAACAAACTAGCAGCTGCAAACTTTGCGCCAAGAAGCTCATAAGTGCAAACTCCAGTTCCAAATCTCAAGCTCCAGTCGCGCTTCTCAAAGGTTTTGGTTGACCAGTTTCACCCCACGATGCTTCGGTTATCTGTTGCAGATGGAGAGATCATGAAAATCCACCCGAGAGGAATAACTACCTAGGAGTTCGAAAGTGTCTTCACAGAATCCCAGTTCATCACGGAATGGTACCTGCGACCAAATCGACACTGATGTTAGGATGTGATTTGAGAAAAATCGAATGATGCAAACGTGTTTTACATTGAAAATGTTTTGAAATATTCAGGAATAATCAAATACTTTTTCAGAAAATTATAACAAGTCAATTCATGATAGCAAACATGGGAGGGTTAGAGTTTTACATTTTCAACAATCCAACCCCAAGAGGAAGCGAAGTCGTGCTCAATTTGCTGCAGCTACCTTGTCATCAATCCGGCGTGTTTATATGCAGTACAAAAAGGGAGAGATTTGTTCAACAAAATCAATGATTAAACTCAAGCTTTCTTTTGCAAAATTTTAAGGATGGAAGGTGTCGTTGGCTTACAGTATGAAGGAAGTGGTTCGATTGGAACCTAAGCCATTCGACGCCAAATATTCTAGTAGCTCAAATGCCACAACAAAACATCTCAGAAGCAACAATAGCTACCTGAATTGCAGGACCTGATATGGCTGCAGTCCCAGTCTCAACCACAACCAAAAGACCAATGTCCACGGATAGATTTTCTGTCATTTAAAGCGAGATCAGAATTGACAATGTAGAAAAACCAACCAATTTTTGAAGTATCTAATTCCAGCTAGAGTACCTGTAAACAAATCTCTTGTTCCAATGACAAATTCCATTTTGTTCTCGAGGCTAGTCGGCATTCAAACATGACCTGGTACAACATATCATCTTCTAGCCAAATACATCGTCACGATGCTACAAAGACTTTCGCAGGAGGTAAAGCATACGCACGAATGTACCAAGCCTCGTTCCCACATGTTTACATACAAAAAGGATAACGGTTAGTTCAAAACTTCATGATGAATGGAGAAACAAATACAGTAAAGGCAGCGCTAATGCATTCAAAAGTCGGGAATTACAAAGCTGGCGGCAATAAGAATAACAACAATGCATTTGTCCATAATCCACTTTTTGAGTGTCCATGATAATCAGTTTTGCTTACCTTTGAAATTCGAAGCAGGACGGCACCGCGATATGTCATGACAGCTTTCAGTTTGAGATTCGATTTTCCTTTGTTGATTATCTCTAAAACATTGTTATGTCCAATTCATTTTTGAAACTTTTGGGGTCTAACCTGCAAATAGAAAAGAAAAGATGTCAAAGTCATAGATTCAGGATGTCTTATCGAAAAGACGTCGCCAATTCAGTTCCAACACAAAAGACTGATATCACATTGCAGTAAAAAGAGGTAGGCAGTGAGAATAGAGGTTTCATGACAGAAAAAACAAAGATTAAACCATTTGAAAATCACTTTTTAATCCAATCCGAATGCAACTTATTCGGTTCATTTCAAACCAAATAAAATTAAATCAGATTGTCACAACAACAAGGACAGGATGATTTGAAATGAAGCAGAAGGTACAGGGATAGTTTTTGTTCTCACAAACAGTCGAAAGTTTGAAAAGGATAAGCAGACCTACTACCTGCTGTATCTGACCCGCAGGCCACCCTGCTACCCTTGCTTTCTCACATCCTAAAGCAACACGCCATCCACCTATCTTTAGCAGCCATAGGCCCAAGAAACTTGTTATGACCAAAGAACAATACATCAAAATAGGACAATAAGAGGCCTGCAGAGAGAAAAGGGTTGGCCATGTGGTCAAAGGTTTTGGATAAAGGAGATTAGGGGGATTGAGAAAACAGAAACCTAACTTTACTAAGTTATAAAAGGTGATTATTTGCTCACAAGAGGGGATGAACAAAAAGGAAGAATACCAAAAAACCTGAGAGGACCAAAACGGCACAAATATCACCAATAACCCTAATTTTTTTAGTTTCAAAAGAGCAAAAGGATTATCAACGATCAAGCAACGAAAAGGGATAAGAAGAAGAACAAAGAATAGTTGATAGTGGTATACCTTTGAGCAAACTCAGAACACGTTCTCTTCGGCCGAGGTAGTTTTTTTTTCTTCACTCTTAATTGCTCAAATCTACTTTGTACTGATGTAATACCAATTGAACTTGTGATTAGGGTTTATTGTTTTCGTTGGATAAACTTGTTTGTGTGGTTGAGATCGTATTCTCTGTGTGTTTGTTCTTGCTGTTTGACATGATTTGTTTCTTTGGGGGTTCACCATAGCCGACTCCCCCGTGTCATTCTCCCTCGTTCCGTTTAGATTAGCTTTTATGATTTTTTTTTAAGAAGGGTTTGAGTGTATTAAGAGAGAGGCGACAGTTGAAGTTTATCTTGAGAGAGATGATGAGAAGAAGATCCATTTGAGAGAGACAGTGAGGTTAGGTTTTTTTGGCAAAGAGAAGGACGGTGAAAGGTTTCATTTGAGGAAGAGAGAGAGATGTTGGAATGAGGTGCGGTTCTGACTCTTTTAGGAAAATGGATATAGTAACCCTAGTTTTTTTTCCTTTTTTGGTGAAATCACCGAACCGGATCCGGGTCAAACCCGACCCGACCGGTTTTTGCTTCATGGGCCTACGGGTTTTGCTTCCAGCACCCCTTTCCTTTCCCTTTTGACTTGGCCCACTTTTTTTCTTAATTTATTTTTTATTTCCTTTTCATAATCTTTTAACTAAAATTCTAAAATTTTCTAAGTCTTTTTTTATTTATTATTAATAATATTAATTCAATTTATTTATTTAGTTTAATAATTATTTTTCAAGGATATATACATTATAGTTTCCTTATGATTTCTCTTATTTATTTATGTGTATATTTATATGTTTTTTTGCTTTTACTTATCATTTGGTCGTATGATGGCAATGTACGATTCGTACGGATTTATTTGTCATCTTTTACATCTCAATTATATTTTGTCAAAATTAAACGTGAATACGTTCGCGCTAAAAATAATCATTTCGAAAGATAAGTTAATCATTTGGTCCAACGCCAAATAAACACCTTTTAAAAAAAATATACCAAATAGTTTCATGAACCCCTTTCTTCTTGCACATACGTAAGTCGATCACTCATGTGATCGCCATCTGCACTCCCTTCATATATCTTAACTAATTTAACAAAGAATAGAACTCCGGAGTCTAGCACTCCGCACCTTCTAGAACAAACTGCAAATGGGCTAGCCCCACGTGTAATGTTTCGCTCACTCCTGTGTTATTAAAATAAATAAACTTGAGGAACACCTAAAAAAAAACAATTATCCAACTTATTAATTTAATACGAAAACAGAACTCCGGAGTCTACCATTCCGCACGTTCTGGATTGGACCGCAACTGGGATAGCCTCACGTGATGTGTTCAATCACCATTCGTATACTAAAATATTCAAACTACCTTATTAATTTAATACGAAGAACAGAACTCCGGAGTCTAGCATTCCGCACATTTTGGATTGGACCGCAACTGGGCTAGCCTCACGCGATGTGTCCAATCGCCATCCGTATATCTTTTTCTCAAACGAACACTGTTTAAATCTTTCTATCTTACAAATAAGCCAATGCTTAGCAGTAGAATGCATTTCAAACAATCGTTCAATAAAATCACAAACCGTAGTCGCACGAACTACGAAGCTCTGACTTTCCCATTGCACAAGGGAATACGTAGGCACGGGGATTTTAATCCTTCGCGAGCACAATAATAAAAAACTTTACCTTTCTCCATAATAATAATAATTTTCTTTTCCCTTTAATAAGCAATCTTTAATCATTAAAAGAAGACAATAATACAAGTTAACATTTTTTAAGCGCAAACTAGACTAAGAGGTTCCCGTTGAGTACAACGGACGTGAGGAGTGCCTAACACCTTCCCTTTGCGTAACTGACTCCCGAACTTAGATTAGTGGTTTCTTTGACCATTCTTATCCTTCATTTAGTTTGTGTCTATATCTCCCTTTTCTCCCGTAGAATAAATAGAATTAGGTGGCGACTCTGTTGTTTGTTTTAGGATCGTATTTTTCGAGGTGCGACAACATGCCACACTAAAAGAAAGAGAACGGTCTAATCTTAATCGAGATTATCGTTGAATTTATCGAAAAGCAACCTATCACGATCTCAAAGTATGGAGAATGATCCAAATGATCATTCATCCATAGATTTGAAATAATGAAGATTAAACCGATCGGAAATCAACAATCTACGAATCGGAGATTGTCATCGACCAAAAAGAAAAAGATGAAGAAAATGGATCTAAAAGTAGATCCGAAAAAAAAATAGAAATAAAAATATTTTTAAATTCTTTTCTAAAATTTCTTTTCTCAAAAATCTTTTTAAAATGCTTTTCTAAAATTTAATTTCTAAAATGCTTCTAAAATACTATCTTCTAAAATGTTTTTCCAAATACTTTTCTAAGATATATTCTACCAAAATTCTTATATTAAAACAAATTGCAATCCAAAAGCATTAATAAAAAAACTAAAGAATTAAAAAAAAAAGAAGAGGAATGGGAGGAGGACACGCATGGTGGATGGTGAGAAAAGGAAATGGTCCAAATGGATCTTTAGCCCAAACCACCTCCATGTCCTTTTTATTAAAATTAAAAATTAAAAAAAAAACAAATCAATAGAAATGAAACGAAGAAGCAACAACACTTCCTCTTCCTTGTCAAAACAGGGTCGGCGTTAAGAACAAAAAACTTCTCAAAAATCAACGCCAGTTTCCTCACCGTCGGAGTAGTATTGTAAACGAAACAAGCTCAGCCGTGTATATCCGCTCAATCGCAGTTCTCTTTCTTCTTCATTGGATTTTTCGGATTTTCTCTTCTTCTTGATCTTTTGATTTCTCCGTTTTGATTTCGAATCAATTGTTGCTTAATTGTTTGAATTTGTTGCGAGATTCACAGTTTTTTTTCTACTAGCTTAAAGCTTGAAGGGGAATTGGAGAAGAGTTTCGGATTAATGAAGGATTTTGAAGATTTGAAGGTAATTGGTATGAATTGAAGCTTTTGATTTTTGATTTTGGAAGGGAATTGTATGGCAATCAAAGCTTGATTGGAGAGAGAAGTGAGTCTGTTTAAATAGAGGGAGATGTGAGATTTTGAATTGAAATTTGTCGCCGTCGTTTTTGATGTTTTTGCTGCGTTTGGGGTGCACGGGATTTACGTGCTAGCTTCTGAATTTTTCTTGCGTTTTGTTTGTGTTTCGGGTGCGTTTTGCAGGTTGGTGTTCACGTGTGCGACTGGGTTTGAGTTGCTGAGGCTTACGGTTCGTACGCGTGAAGCTGTTGATGTGCTTTCGTGGGCCTGTGGTTGTTTTTGTTTGCCGCAGCTTGTTGTGGCTTGGTGAGGGATGAGCTGATGCTGGGATTCGTACGGGACGGCTTGGGCCTGTTAGGCTGTTATTGCTCATGGGCCTGCGGGATGCTTGTGTGGGATATGCGTGGACTGTGTATTGAAGTCATGATGTTCGTGTGCATTGGCTAGAAGTTGTTTTGTGTGGCTGTGGATTGAAGCTGTAGGAAGATTGGGCTTGTGCCTTGGCTTGCAGATGGCGTGATGTGTGGAGAGCTGGTTGGAAAGCTGTTTTGGTGAAGCCTTGCGGCGTAACTGGTGAGGGCGTGATGTTGAGCGCGTGTGCAGGAAGTTGAGGTGAAAATGTTTGGAGTGTTTTAATTGCTGAAGTGTATGGCTGGAGTTGGGATGTGCTATTGGCTGGTAGCTTGGCTGCAAGTATGGTATATGGCACTGTGTAATTGTAGCTGAGGGAGCTTGTATTGTTTTATTTGTGGTATTGTATTGGCTTTTCACGGCTTGGGAAGTATGCTGCATTTTGAAGTTTGTATGAATGAGGCGGCTAGTGGCTTGTACTAAAGTGACACTAAAAAAATGTGATAAAGTTGAACAAAAATATATAGGCCAATGGGCTTTGTGTTTTTTTTAAACAAAATAAAAGGGCTCAAACAAAAAATGAATGGCTTTGATAATAATAATTTTTTGTTTAGAAATAGAAATTAAGATAAAAGGCTTATGATAAAAGAAATTAATTTGTGGTAATATGATGGGATATTTGGGTATCGGATGAAAAAGAAAATTGATTAAAATGAATGGCTTTGGAATAACAATCGGGAATTAGTAGAATATTGATATTTGGAAGAAATGAAATGTAATGGAAATTAAAAAAAAAGAAGTGAATAATCGGAATGGATCGAATAACGAAAATATGGGTGAGACAAGAAAAAGCGACTAGAAAAATATACGAATTGAATGATGGATGAAACAATGATTTTTTTTAGCCCAGAACCGCATCTTTGTTTTTTTTCTTCACATGTCACTGGATTAAATGAACACAGCCATCGCGAAACCACTGAATAGTCCACCACTCAAGCCAACTATCATCTGGAAATTGTCTGATTATGCCCTGATGATTCGAAACCAAATTGAGGAAAATAAATCCTTAGATGAATCGCTAATGAACTGGAGAACCGATGAACTGATAAACACTTGAAGATTCAAACCAAACTTCGCACAAAGCACTGCCTGATAACTGATGATTTTCACACTCAACACCATTTGAACTTTGAAAACGCATTGTCTGAAGAATAAACCACTGGCGCAAACAACTTGCAATTGAAACAATCTTCTGATAGTTTGACCAAGATTAGGTCAAACATCCATCTGAATCGAATCGTGACTGAACAACCGCATCTGAATTGAAATCACAGCCCTGTCTTTGAAATCCTGCAACACAGAAGAAGAAGAAGCAACTGCAACATATTTTTTTTGTATTTGGGTTAGAAGTCAGTAAAATATGAACAAATAACATAAACTAAACAAGGCAATCCTCTGCAAGGCATAAACCTGCACCTGAAAAGAATAAACAACCAGTGCGTGATCTTGCTTGTATGCAAATGCAGATGAGATGCGAAAATCTTAGGGTCAAAAATTAGGGTCTGACAGATGCCCCTATTTAAGTTTCTTCAATCCAGAGAAGATGAAGATTGAAATCTTCGTTTCGACAAGATGGAAGATACTTAAATATCAAAAAACCCAATTTTTGATCCTAAGATGCCAAAAACTGGAATGAAATGAGATGGATGACATGAACTGATATGGAAATGATATGAAGCATATGAAACAGTTATAAAAGCATATGAGATGTATATGAAATGTAGAGAAAAATATGTGACAGCCTATGAAATAGTTATGAGAAAAATTTATGAGATGAAATGAAATGTATCCGGAATCAAATGAAATGCGGAGAAATCCGTGAGGGACAAGACGACACATGAAAAAGAAAAAACGTTGGGGATAAGGAGCATAATACTCTGACGGGAAAAACAACATGCTAGAGACCAACACATGGCTCCGCCGAGGTGAAAAAAAATGTCCAAGAATGGCAATTGGATAGAAAATATCACAGCATCCAGGAATGACACTGAATTAAGTGAGAAAAGTCCCGAAACAGTACATCATAAACATCCAAGGATGACATAACTGACTTTAATAGGGATATCCAAGAATGGCAATTGGATAGAAAACATCACAACATCCAGGAATGGCACTGAATGAAGTGAGAAAAAGTCCCGAAACAGTACATCATAAACATCCAAGGACGACATAACTGACTTTAATAGGGATATCCAAGAATGGAAATTGGATAGAAAACATCACAACATCCAGGAATGGCACTGAATGAAGTGAGAAAAAGTCCCGAAACAGCACATCATAAACATCCAAGGATGACATTACTGACTTTACTAGGAATATCCGAGAATGGCAGTCGGATAAGGTAAACACAACATTTGAGAATGGCAATCAGATAAAATGTGAATTTCAACATTCAGGAACAGCACTGAATGAAATGGGAGAATTTCGGGAAAACACATCAACTCAAAGATGATTCCAACATGAAAATCCGAGAATGGCAATCGGAAGTGAAGTGATCACAACATTTGAGAATGGCAATCAGATAAAAAGTGAAGCACAACATTCAGGAACATAACTGAATGAGATGGAAAAAAAGGTCCAGGACAGTACATCAAGTCAATGATGACTTCACTATGGACATCCGAGAATGGATATCGGAAGGAAATGATCACAACATCTGAGAATGGCAATCAGATAAAATGTGAATCACATCATTCAGGAACAGAACTGAATGAGATGGAAAAAAGGTCCAGGACAGTACATCAAATCAATGATGACTTCACTATGGACGTCCGAGAATGGCAATCAGAAAAGGGTAAGTATCTGAGGAGACACAACAAGTATGAAGGAAAAGTTCTGGAGAGACAGACAAATGCCAAGTAAGTTGGACTTTGATCAAACAGTAAGAAGTTGACAACAACAAGACTTTGAGAAATGCATATGAGGACTAAAACACTCAGTATGCAGACATTTACAAAAATGGGGACCAAACCACCCAAGAATATGCATAGTGAGGACTAAAACACTCAAATATGAAACCGTAAACAAAACTGGGGAATAACACACCCGAGAAAACGCATAATGAGGCATAACACACTCAAATATGCAAACTTTTCAAAAAAAAAAGGGAATAACACACCCAAGGACATGATACACGAGAAAATGCTGACAACCAGTTTAGACTCTTAGAGGAGTGGAACAGAAAGAAGATTGATTCCTCAACACAGAGATCACCGCCATTCTGCTCGGAAATTAGAGATGCTACTGCTGAACAAATCTTTGTCACACAGGTAAACTGTACCAAGTTGAAAATATTTTGAGGGAAGTCATGCAAAGCTACTTGGGGATTCTTGAAGAAAATTTGCCCCAAGTTCAATGATTGATGAAGGTAAACTGATAATGGATTCAGTTCTCAACTACTGCTGGAGAAAATAATCAGATCTTTGAGATAACTGTTGAGAAGAATAAACTGATCATGGCCTCAATTCTTGAGAAAGTGTTGAGAAAATAAACTGATCATGGCCTCAGCCCTTGAGAAAATAACCCAACATGTAACTTGCAGAGAATCCTCTGACCAACCAAATCTGAGAATAACTTGCATTGCAACAACATCTTGAAACAATAGGAACTGAGAAAAACCTTGCCCCTTTGGTAGGATCACTGACCAAGTTTCTAAACTGTTTGAAAATTCCTTGATGAGGAAAGCTTATTTGCAAATAAAAATGCTTGTACCAACCTGGTAATTTTAATGCAAAATTCAATGCAAAGTTTGAAATCAAGAATCATTTTTGAATGAAATTTATTGATGTAAAGTAAATAAAAACATTGTCAAAACACGACGGTTGAGACAAATTTAAAGATAAAGCAAAGGTAAGAAAACCAATGATTGGCAACGAACTTGGGAGTCAGTTTACGCAACCTCATTGTAGTATGCTTTTCAAAAGAAACCTGGATTCAATTAGGACTTTTGAAGGTTGTAACGTGGCCTGGTTCACGGTTTATGAAACAAAGGGAATAGGCTCAAAGTTTATTTGTACCCAACCCAACTTCGTGATGAACTCCAGTCCTACATTCAATTAATTCAGCCTATGCATTCAAGTTCCCAGAAATTTAGGATTTCACAGATGAAGATGGTTCATAAGCCAAAGATTTTGAAGATAGCAGTCATCTCTTCCTTTTGTTATTTCCGGTGATGACTTTGGTTCACTCAACTTATTTTTGTTGAGGATTTTGATGACCTCTTGACAAATATTTCTTTTTATTGTCCCTAACTTTTTCCTGAACTGTGTCATTTGAACTTACAGCCAGAGGGATGCCCCAGTTTTTGCCCAAGTCTCCTTCATAGGTTTTGACTTAGCGGGCTTTGATTTTTTTCAATAATTTTTCGATATCATTTCTTTTTTAAAGATAATGACTGCATGGCTTAATGATTACAACGAACCATCATTGGCTTTTGAATTGAGAAACATCTTCAACACTTCTTGATGTGTGTGAAGGGAAACTTGACATTGAAACCTTTGTTGAAAGGTGTCTTGAATGATTCTCTTGTACTTGAATGCACATTAGAATTAATTGAAAACTACCCATCCCCGGGTTAAAATTGAGGGTTTTTTCGAATAGAAAGAAACTCCAACTTCAAGGCTCAAAGGGGTGGACAAAGGATTAACTTCCTTATTTCTCCAGTGTTTAGGATTCGAAACAATGCTTGTATATCATCAGCCAAGTCTCAATTAAAAGCATACCAACCATAATTATGGGTATCTCATTTTCATCATCCTCCCTCCAATCATTGTAAAACTTTGAGAAAAGATAAATGAACTTGAAATGTAAAGCATAAAGATGCAAATAGCAAATGAAATTGAATCAAAACAAAGCAATACTCATTTCATTAAAACCAACATGAAAGTACAAACAAGCTTAAAAGCAAACAACTTAATATGATTGAAGAAAATTGCAAACATAAAGAAACAATGGCCTAGTGATCCATCAACAACAAGGATGAGCTGTCCCTGTCTGATATTCTGGCCTTGAAGAAAACTTGACAATTGATGTCTTCTAGAAGATTCACTTCCCAAGCTTCGACAAAGGATTGTTGATAACATTGGGATTAAGGTCATTAAAGTAAAGGATGTTATTCCTGATAAGTTCTTGCACTTTAGCCTTCAGTGCAAAGCAATGCTCTAAGTCATGACCAGTTCCACCTTGATGAAACTCACAGCGAAGATCTGATCTATAACCAACTGGAAGAGGATTTGGAACAGGAGGCGGAGGCCTAGTAGTAATTAAACCTTTCTCAATCAAGGAGGGAAACAATTCAGTGTAAGACATCGGAATAGGATCAAAGTTTGGCCTATTGTGATACTGATTTTGTCCAGCAGCAGGAGGAGGAACCTGAGCTTGAGCTCGAATCTGAACTTGAGCTTGAGCAGGTTGAGTTTTAACAATAGGAGCAATTGCAGCTACATATGGTTGAACATATCGTTGTTGCGGGCGATAAGGTCTCCTCTCAGTTGAAACAGCATAAGCATCACCATCTTTTCTCTTGTGAAAATTCCCAAAATACTTTCTTGCAGCATTGGGAGCTTCAGAATTGGTAATCTTACCCTTCTTGATACCTTCCTCTAGTCTTTCTCCAATAGTGACTAGATCAGAAAAACCAGATGAAACACTTCCTACCAGTTTCTCCCAAAAGAACGGTTGAAGAGTGTCCATGAACAAACCAGTTAATTCCTTCTCGGGCAAAGGTGGCTCCACTTGAGCAGCTAGCTCTCTCCAACGCTGAGCGTACTCTTTGAACGATTCTTTCTCTTTCTGTGACATATTTTGAAGTTGACGACGATCAGGCGCCATGTCCAGATTGTACTTATACTGTCTTACAAAAGCATCAGACAAATCCTTCCAGCTTCGGATGTGACTCTTCTCAAGTCCAACATACCACTTCATAGAAGCACCACTCAGACTATCTTGAAAACAGTGAATAAGAAGCTTGTCGTCTTTGGCATGTGCAGCCATTTTGCGACAATACATCAACAGATGAATCTTTGGACAAGTATGACCATTGTATTTCTCGAATACAGGAACCTTGAACTTATCAGAAAGAACCAAGTCGGAAACTAAACACATGTCTATCGCAGCAGAACCAAAGACATCCTTTCCTTCTAAACCTCTTACCCTCTTCTTAAGAGTCAAACATTGCTCTCTAACTTCATCCATATATCCAGGTTCACCCTGACTTTCAGCTTGTGGACCAGCAGCTTGGTACAAGAAAGGAGAATTCTGATACGTAGTCTGAGCAGTAGTGTGCACAACAGATGGACCACCCACTTGAGCAGTAGCAGAAACTGGCACATAATCTGGAGGTAACCCATATTCTGGCCAAGTAGAAACTGGTTGCTGAACAACAGGAGGGTCAACAACAGCAGTAAAATCTTCAGAGATAACAGTCCTTTGAGGCGGTTCACCTCGAGCAATCATAACTTGCATCATTTCAGTGAGCCTGGTCATACCGGCCTTCAACTCATCAATCTTCATTCAGACTTCCATATTATGTTGTTCTTGGCGTTCCATTCTCAATCTGATAGCTCTTCGTCTGTTAGCAGCTCTAGTACCGTATCTGTGGTGAGGAGTCAGCTTGACGGATCAACAGACAACTGAGGAAAGAAACAACCGGGATGAGTTCCCACACAACTCGAATGAACGCAAGAATATGCGAGGATGCAATGATATGCAATGTTCACTTCCATTTTCAGAAAAACAACTTGATTATTGCAAACATGGTCAACATCGAGAATATGGTCATGAAATATCTTGACAAAAAGGAGAATTTACTTTTTTTTAAACACTTGCAATAATCGGAATTGTCTTCCTTGAAAAATGGTTGTGACGATGATTATGATGAATATGTAGATGCAACAAGCACAAACAAGATCACACAAAGCACACAGGATCAAAGGTTCGAATCTCGAGCATGGAGTCATGGGATAAGAACCAACCCAAACAGGCATGTACTAAGGTTTGTCTTCATTGTACCTGCAAAAAACCAGAAGGGTGCTAACAGAGGTTCCCGGAGTTAACAGCCATCTTTAGAATATCATCGGTACATTGGATTACTCCCCAACCGATAACATTCTTAAAATAGACCTCGTCCGAGTGTAGTATCGCGTGACAACCACCTTAGGTTTACACCCAGATAATTTCCGCACTACGTTCCTAAATTGGCTTAGATTGGTTAAGGGTTCTATGGTCCTCAGTATGATCAGCTCAAGGTCGGAAAATAATGCCACGTACGATTACTCGTCATGACATTGATAGTCCAAGAGAGCCTAACCGAGTGGAGATTATCAAATTGATATTGCTTTGGACTACTCCATCACATATCGCTTCGAATATCGCCGTCCTATCATAAGTTCCAACTCAGATCCGGGTTAGAATCTATCTCACAGAGGATCACCGAAACAGAACAAACAAGTAACAAACAAATCAAACTAAAGCAGTAAATAAATCAAAGTAGGTCGAATCCACTTAGAGATTGACTCCCCAGCAGAGTCGCCACTTTTCATTAGCAGTAAAATCATGAGTGTAAGCTATTGATTAACTTAACTCGATATACACAGAGTTGCCACCACGCTTTTATTTATTTCCAAATGGAAAAAGGTAAAAGAATGAACAAAACCTTAAAGAATCTTAAAAGCTAAAAAATCTAAAAGAATCAAACAGAGAATGGGTACGGGTATTGGTTACAAATCGGGAAGGTTTTAAGCACCCAACTTGTCCGTGGTACTCCACGGGAACCCTTTGAAATGTTTACTGCATTTTTGGTTTGAAATGGTTTGCTTGAAAAAAAGATTGAAGAGATGAGAAGAAGAATGTTTTTTTAAGATTTTGGTGTTTGAAGAGACGAACGTCTCATGCCTACGTACCCACAGAGTGCAATGCGAGATCAAAACCCCGTAGTTCGTGGTACAAATTGTGAAAAGGCAAATGAGTTGAATTGATTTTAAAATGTAAAGATAAGTCGTCATCCTTTAGCGAATAATTCCGCTAGAAAGGATGAATCATATCTAAACATAAAAAAGGGTTAAAAGAAACGTGCATGAGGGCACAAAAACAATTGACTGAGTTTGAATGTTTTAAAGTTTTGAGAAAGAAGTTTTGATATGCTTATGTGGTTTAGCATTTATTTAAGGAAATGAAATGAAAAGGTAAAAGCACATGACCGAAGTCAAGGTTTGATTGATAAAATGTTTGAAGTTTGAAAACAAAGAAAGTTTTGAAAAGAGGAAGAAGATTTGAAAATTGAAGAAGATGGGAAGAGATGAAGGGACTATCCTAAAACTTGAAAATAAAAGCTAAGGAAAGAAACGATCAAACCATATGGCAAGCAACCTTGAGACAATTGGATTTCCATCTTCAAAGGCCAATGAAATAATTTGAGGCCGAGGTTTCTAATCCATTCCAACATGAGCAAGGGGGAAGATCTTAAGGTCTAAGTCCATTCTCCGAAGCAAGGGATAGTAACCATAGTCCAAAATTAGAAGTCACAAGTCTTTTAAGTGTTTAATCCTTTATTAGTGTTTTGATATCCAAATGGACAAAGGAGAAATAACAAGCAACAATAATATATACAATAAGCAATATGATGAATGAATATAGAAGCATAATAAGAGAGGTAGGGAATAAGAGATTAAAATAAAAGAGGAGAAGATGCGAGAGATTAAAATTAAATGTTAGTATATTCACATTATTAATATTTACAATAATAAGTGGTATGATGAACTTAATCAAGCACAACCACGAAAAGAAAAATAAAGTTGAGGCAACCGGATCCAAGTGGATCGCATTCCGAATCGGGACAACTTTAGGTCTATGTTAAGCAATCGCCGAGTAATTTACGGAGTAATTACGCTACAAATGAGGCCGGCCACCACTAATTAAAGTGGAAACTATTCGTGTTAATACATGTTAGAGAAACGATATTATGGATCGTTCTCCGAAAATTGGCCACACTAAAAGAAAGAGAACGGTCTAATCTTAATCGAGATTATCGTTGAATTTCTCGAAAAGCAACCTATCACGATCTCAAAGTATGGAGAATGATCCAAATGATCATTCATCCATAGATTTGAAATAATGAAGATTAAACCGATCGGAAATCAACAATCTACGAATCGGAGATTGTCATCGACCAAAAAGAAAAAGATGAAGAAAATGGATCTAAAAGTAGATCCGAAAAAAAAATAGAAATAAAAATATTTTTAAATTCTTTTCTAAAATTTCTTTTCTCAAAAATCTTTTTAAAATGCTTTTCTAAAATTTAATTTCTAAAATGCTTCTAAAATACTATCTTCTAAAATGTTTTTCCAAATACTTTTCTAAGATATATTCTACCAAAATTCTTATATTAAAACAAATTGCAATCCAAAAGCATTAATAAAAAAATTAAAGAATTAAAAAAAAAAGAAGAAAAGAAGAGGAATGGGAGGAGGACACGCATGGTGGATGGTGAGAAAAGGAAATGGTCCAAATGGATCTTAAGCCCAAACCACCTCCATATCCTTTTTATTAAAATTAAAAATTAAAAAAAAAACAAATCAATAGAAATGAAACGAAGAAGCAACAACACTTCCTCTTCCTTGTCAAAATAGGGCCGACCTTAAGAACAACAAAACTTCTCAAAAATCAACGCCAGTTTCCTCACCGTCGGAGTAGTATTGTAAACGAAACAAGCTCAGCCGTGTATATCCGCTCAATCGCAGTTCTCTTTCTTCTTCATTGGATTTTTCGGATTTTCTCTTCTTCTTGATCTTTTGATTTCTCCGTTTTGATTTCGAATCAATTGTTGCTTAATTGTTTGAATTTGTTGCGAGATTCACGGTTTTTTTTCTACTAGCTTAAAGCTTGAAGGGGAATTGGAGAAGAGTTTCGGATTAATGAAGGATTTTGAAGATTTGAAGGTAATTGGTATGAATTGAAGCTTTTGATTTTTGATTTTGGCAGGGGAATTGTATGGCTATCAAAGCTTGATTGGAGAGAGAAGTGAGTCTGTTTAAATAGGGGGAGATGTGAGATTTTGAATTGAAATTCGTCGTCGTCGTTTTTGATGTTTTTGTTGCGTTTGGGGTGCACGGGATTTACGTGCTAGCTTCTGAATTTTTCTTGCGTTTTGTTTGTGTTTCGGGTGCGTTTTGCAGGTTGGTGTTCACGTGTGCGGCTGGGTTTGAGCTGCTGAGGCTTACGGTTTGTACGTGTGAAGCTGTTGATGTGCTTTTGTGGGCCTGTGGTTGTTTTTGTTTTCCGCGGCTTGTTGTGGCTTGGTGAGGGATGAGCTGATGCTGGGATTCATACGGGACGACTTGGGCCTGTTAGGCTGTTATTGCTCATGGGCCTGCGGGATGCTTGTGCGGGATATGCGTGGACTGTGTATTGAAGTCATGTTGTTCGTGTGCATTGGCTAGAAGTTGTTTTGTGTGGCTGTGGATTGAAGTTGTAGGAAGATTGGGCTTGTGCCTTGGCTTGCGGATGGCGTGATGTGTGGAGAGCTGGTTGGAAAGCTATTTTGGTGAAGCCTTGCGGCGTAACTGGTGAGGGCGTGATGTTGGGCGCGCGTGCAGGAAGCTGAGGTGAAAATGTTTGGAGTGTTTTAATTGCTGAAGTGTATGGCTGGAGTTGGGATGTGCTATTGGCTGGTAGCTTGGCTGCAAGTATGGTATACAACGCTGTGTAATTGTAGCTGAGGGAGCTTGTATTGTTTTATTTGTGGTATTTTATTGGCTTTTCACGGCTTGGGAAGTATGCTGCATTTTGAAGTTTGTATGAATGAGGCGGCTAGTGGCTTGTACTAAAGTGACAACAAAAAAATGTGATAAAGTTGAACAAAAATATATAGGCCAATGGGCTTTGTGTTTTTTTAAAACAAAATAAAAGGGCTCAAACAAAAAATGAATGGCTTTGATAATAATAATTTTTTGTTTAGAAATAGAAATTAAGATAAAAGGCTTTAGATAAAAGAAATTAATTTGTGGTAATATGATGGGATATTTGGGTATCGGATGTAAAAGAAAATTGATTTAAATGAATGGCTTTAGAATAACAATCGGGAATTAGTAGAATATTGATATTTGGAAGAAATGAAATGTAATGGAAATTAAAAAAAAAAGAAGTGAATAATCGGAATGGATCGAATAACGAAAATATGAGTGAGACAAGAAAAAGTGACTAGAAAAATATACGAATTGAATGATGGATGAAACAATAATTTTTTTTAGCCCAGAACCGCATCTTTGTTTTTTTTTCCACATGCCACTGGATTAAATGAACACAGCCATCGCGAAACCACTGAACAATCCACCACTCAAGCCAACTATCATCTGGAAATTGTCTGATTATGCCCTGATGATTCGAAACCAAATTGAGGAAAATAAATCCTTAGATGAATCGCTAATGAACTGGAGAACCGATGAACTGATAAACACTTGAAGATTCAAACCAAACTTCGCACAAAGCACTGCCTGATAACTGATGATTTTCACACTCAACACCATTTGAACTTTGAAAACGCATTGTCTGAAGAATAAACCACTGGCACAAACAACTTGCAATTGAAACAATCTTCTGATAGTTTGACCAAGATTAGGTCAAACGTCCATCTGAATCGAATCGTGACTGAACAACCGCATCTGAATTGAAATCACAGCCCTGTCTTTGAAATCCTGCAACACAGAAGAAGAAGAAGCAACTGCAACATATTTTTTTTGTATTTGGGTTAGAAGTCAGTAAAATATGAACAAATAACAAAAACTAAACAAGGTAATCCTCTGCAAGGCATAGACCTGCACCTGAAAAGAATAAATAACCAGTGCGTGATCTTGCTTGTATGCAAATGCAGATGAGATGCGAAAAATATTAGGCTCAAAAATTAGGGTCTGACATTACCATGTAGAATGACACATGTATTGCTTCCACGAGTCACTTCCATCTTCACGATAACCGCCAGTTGCCTTTTCTCCATCAAAGGCACCTCCAATCTCAACTCCATGTGTTGGTATGTTCATATTTATAATACCACAATCACTCCCACATTGCCTACACAACAATCACACCCATGAGAAAATCACCACTAGTTACTATTTCATAAATACATCATTTTAATGTTTCCATTAAACCTAAATACCTTGAGAAAATCCTATAACTAGCACAGACAAAAAATGGCAGTAAACTTCAGTTCAATCTTAAGTTCATTTAGTTTACATTACTCTAGAGATTAACTTAAAATTCTCCTTCAAAAACCTCTTATAATTGTACCCTCTGATCTACTTGTGTGCTGCCATTAGTTCCTTGATTTCCAAAATACTCATAAAATTCCTCATGTTGTAATATTTTGTAATAGAATCCATGTTTAAAATAACCCATATAAGTACCATCAAAATGCACCCACACCAAACCTTTAGAGTAACCTAAGTTATGTGTATGATGTATAGAATCATTAAATAACCACTAGTTAAAGAAAAAGAGAAACATTAAGTTATCAATGTGATTTACAGTATTAAAAAATTGGGGCATTCACACGTACAACCAAAACTAGTATAGTATAGTATACACATGAAAGACACATTAACACTGGCAACACTCAGCCATACATAGTCTTACGGAAGGCAGCATAACTACTGATAGTGGAAAATGGAAAACATGTCAAACAAACATACACTTGGAGGTAAATAATAAGGCATAATAGCTTATATTAAAAACACCAAACGCGATAACATTTTTTATGAAAATTAACTTATCACATGAAGAACAAGTTCACAACACAGACTTACAAACCAAAATGTACCAGTAATATCGAGAAAGAAAACAAAAAATGAGTATCCTTACTTGTTAATAGTCATATCCCCTGATAGAGGTGTAAAGGGAATACTACCGAGAGATGTTTTTAAATCTAAATAATTCATACAAATCCATGGGATGAATCTAACAATGCAAAATGCAAAATGAAAATGTTACTAAGTTTATTCTGAATACATTTTGTGTGTTATGTGGTGTAGATCATTGTTCGCCAGTTAGTTTCCAGAAAAGTAAACAATTACAAATGAATCAACTGAATAATGTGTTCTTATAGTATTGGGAAAAAAAATTAGGGTTTTCAACAGAATTTGGGGATTTTTAGGTTAGGAGTAAAAGTGATTGATTAGGGAAAAAGAATATTCACCCTTGGAGGAGATGAAGCTCGCGGTGGCCTAAGGGAAACTGACACGGTGGTTTCGTTTCAAAAAGCTCCATTTCAACACTGATTGAAAACAAAAGGGATGAGCTCGACACTGAGAAGGAAACGAAAGGAGACGACCTAAACATGTAATGGCCAGAAAACTCACCTCCATGACGAAAACGTGGCGGTCAGAAATGAGAAACGATGGTCAGAGTAGAGAGCCAGAAAGTGGTGAAGAAATGGTGGCGGTGGTGGTAGGATTTCAGAGAATGGTGTTCACGTGGGAGTATGAGGAAAATACGTGAGATTTTTAACTATGTTAATATAATTTCTTATAAATAAATTAGTTTAAGATAAATAATAATGAAATAAAAGTGTAATTTTAATAGTTACTAAGTTCTCTCTATACTAAAATATAAAATTAAATAAAATTATCTAGAGACAAATTAGAAAGTATATAATTTATTTTAATCCAAAATAAAATTATTAGTATTATAAATTATATAATCTTTTAACAGGTTTAATATTAATAGATTAATAGTTTTTTATTATTTATTATTTATAGATTATTTCTTTTTTTTTTAAAGGTCTCTTAATTTTATAGATTTAATTTTTTTTTGATGGTGTCAATTTATAAGTAATAAATTATATTAATTTTAATTTGATTTGATACGTATCATTTTTAACCAATGAATTTTCATATACTCTAAAAAAAGTGTACAAACATATTTATAAAAAAATATTTAAATATTATTATATAACCAATAAATTATAATCCAATTATTCTAATTAATAAAAATGATGGTATCTTGTGTATTTGATATGCACACAAAATTAATATTTTATCCGTCACAAATTATAAGTAAAAAAAATTTTTTTCTTGAAAATAATTAATTTTTATTACATATTAACTTTGATTAAAATTAGATACTATAGTCATTATGTATTTACCAATCTATCATTGGTTCAAAAATTTAATACTTTTTATTAATATTTTTACATTTAACCTAAAATTTATGACTTTTTATTCAAAAACTTTATAATTTTTATTAATATTCTTTTGACATTTAATATATAATTTTATTATTTTTTTAATTAAATTATTCTTTTGAAAATGGTTAATGTTATTCTTGAGTTAAACACTATCTAAACAAAAAGCAACCAAGAAGAAAATTGTTAAATTATTATACATCATGAGAATTGTGATACATTTGTCAAATGGGGATAGGATGAAGCAACTAAAAATCAAATTCATCGAACAAATGGATGTAAGTAAAAATAAAAGTTTCTAGATCAGAGCAAGACTCATTGTGAGAAATTTCAAGAATAAATTATGTGAGGTTGATTGCGATGTTTAAAAAGCGGTCTACTTAAAAGAGATAAAATGACTCGACATTTTATCGAAAATAAATTCTTTTTAAAGAGGGTTTAATGATGTAAATGCTTGAAGTTAGAGATATATTAATTAAAAATCATCAATATTTAAAGAGTTACATAACAAATGAATGCTTTATGGAATTTGTATCTATCGGGTAATATTGATTTTTATCTTTAGCATATGAAACTATTTTTGGTAAATATAAAATAAAAAGTTGTTTATTGTAAAATTAAAAACATTACATCATATTATTGTAAAATAAATAGGATTATAAGAGATGATGAACCATCATCTCTACATAGATATTTCTATAACTTTTTAACAAGGTTTAGTGCAAAAACATCTCTGACGCAACCCTTCACATTTTCCTCCGGAAAAACCCTCAGTTTGGCACACACTAGCACAATTGGTGTCACTGACACACAATCCTTTGAATTTTTGACTTGGCGACTCACATTCCCTTGCCTCTACCACAATACTTGGGCCCATCTCTATTCATGTCACAAAATCAATAACAAAAGTTAATTATGAATTAATAGTTAATTAAGATTTAAAAAGAGATGATGATATTAATAAAGCATAAAGAAACTACACCCACCAATGGCAACAAGAAGAAGGAAGACAAAGATGATGGAAATCATAGACAACGACTGAGCCATGTAAATTTTTGGAAGTGATGAATAGTTAAATTTGTTGAAGTGAAATGAAAATAGAACTATTGTGTCTTAAATAGGAGGAAAAAGTTCATTTATTTATTGAAAATAAAGAGGATAATAAAAGGGTAAACACTTCGGTACCATTGAATTTAGTTGGGTACCGGTAGCTTTAACCAATAAAAAACTATAATTCAATGCCATGTCATTTTATTGTATTATTTTAATTTAAAATAAATTAAAATATTTACAATTTGTATTAGAGATACATTTAGCCAATTACTTATCATGGGTACCTAAGAATTTACCTAATAAAGATCTTTTGTCATGAAATAAATAAATTTCTAAATTACAACTAATATATATATGATATTTTTACAAAAGATATATTTAGTAAAATAAAATATATAATTTAATGTAAAATATTTTGTAAATTTCTAGAATGTTATGATTTGTTTACAAAAGAATATATTTAGTAAAATAAAAATATATTTTAATGTAAAATATTTTGAAAATTTCTAGAATATTATTATTATTTAATATTCAATCTCTTAAATAAAATTCAAGATAATCTCATCATATTTAAATTAAATTCATATTTTTTAATATTCAATCTCTTAAGATAGTGACACGATAATACTACTAGTTAACTATATTATATTTCTTATAAACATCTCAATCTAATATATATATATATATATATATATATATATATATATATATATATATATATATATATATATATTACTAACGTAGATCCATCTGTTTTTATAAAGATCTATTTTAGCAACATACACCTTAGGATGTATTAATCATTTTTTTAGTTAGAGATTGCTAGACAGATCTTCATATAAACAAGTGGATGTATTATAACAAACAGGGGTTTGCTATAATATACCTATTTGTTTTCATGAAAGTTTGTTTTAGTAACATGCATCTTAAGGTACATTTAATGAGTTTTTTTGTTAATATTTCTTAATATATACATCTTCATTTTTAGGTCCAAAAATATGAATCAGTAAATAGAGAGATTAAGATTGTTATTAAACTTAAATATAAAAGACAAAAATTCTTTTGAAGTAATATTTATATTTAAAATTTAAATTAATATTGAGATTAATTTTTAAGGTTTGATGTTATTATTAAATATTTTTTATTTTAATAAATTAATTATTAATTATTGATTATTTTTAAAAGGCAAATATCATATATATATATATATATATATATATATATATATATATATATATATATATATATATATATATATATATATATATATATATATATATATATATATATATATATATATAATAAGTGACAAAACATCATTTGTAAAGTTGTTACAAAATTTAGGGCCTAATTAGGTACAAGAGATATTTTCAGTTGGAAACCCACCAATGTTGAAAAACATTAGAGACACCAAAAATAAAATGCTCAATACACAAAACCAAAATGTAATGAAAATGGGAATCATCCCATGGTAAGCAAGCTAGATCTCAACATAAAGAAAACACCATTAATATAAAAGAGATCTCCAAGAACCGCCAAAGAACTCAAAACCATAAGTAAAATGGGGGAGTTTGTTAGAGAAAGATTTGTTCTTGACTTAATTCTTGTGTTTGTCATCATCAAAAATGGAGATATTGTTAGAACTAGATGTTCTGGACTTAATTCTCTTAATTTTGATGATAACAAAGTATAGAAAGAATATTGGTTTGTTTGATGTGTGTTTTATTTATATCAGGTTCTACATCATTGTACATAAATAATTTGAATCTGATCTACATGAACACACTTGAGAGATGCTTCATTGCTTGCTTCTGGTGGCAGAATCTAAAGAATAATTACTAGTGTGGTTGAACGTAGACTCTGAACTGAAGGCCTCAACATTAAGACGAGTGATTTCACTTGGTTATTGCATACTAGCTTATGGTACCATTCACAATTGGTGGTAATGCTTTGGTTATTCGTACTACTGTAAAATAAACTATATTGTCTTATTAACATGTCAGCTAGAGTCTACTTGGTGCAAGACACAAGAAACATTGAACAGTTCTGCGAATAACTACTCCCAACGACTCTATTAGCAAAAATCCTATTTAAAACCCAAAGGTTAAATGCGTTAGCCACTGGATTCAACATCTGCCGTGTATCCATCTATAACAGCTCTTGTACTATGGAGGAATGCAAAGTCACTTGGTCAAGTTATCTTAACAATAACTAGTTTCTGTAGATTGCTATAAATATGTTAAAGATTCAAATCTGGGATTTTCAACAAGGTTTCAAGACGAGAAGGAGTAGCAAGATCAATCAACTATCAACACATTGTGATATGCAGAAATTTTATAAGTAGTTGTAATTAGAAAATCCTTAAGATTTCTTACCATTGAATATCTTAGAAATCTTAAGTGTTTTAGGTCTTTGTTATGGTGATTTCCAGTAACTATGATACTTATATCATGTACACCTTGTTCTCTATTATGTCGAGACTTCAATAGTTTAGATTAAAGTCTCTTGTTATGTGCTTGAGAAAAAGTCTTGTCTCATTGGGATTCAAGCAATAAGTATTGAGACAATATGCTTAACCACATAATTCTTATTTGTTAAGTGCTTGAGTTGTGAAAGACTTATTCATCTAGTCTGATTGAGAAAGAAGTCTCAGGTGCGGCCTTAGCCGGTTAATTCTCAGTATGGATAACCAATGGAGCAGGAGGCTTGGCCAGAGAATGAGTAGTTAGCCATGGAAAGTCAGTCTATGCAAGGGAAGTCTTAGACATGTGCTTTTAGAAAAGGGAAGTATCAACCAGAGGATCTTGAAGCAAGATACTTGGATAAACATGCTTAATCAAGGGTAAGTCTTAGACATATGTTATAAGTAAGAAAAGTTTCATACCATTGGTTTGAACAATTATAAAAGAATTGTGTAGAAGCATAAATGATTGTAATCTGAGTGATTATAATCGTGGTTTTTAATCCAAACCATAATGAAAGGTGTTACGTTATTTATATATAATCAAAGTTATCTATAGTAAATAACAACTGTCTCTCACAAAAGAAAACCCTGATAACTCTTCCACTAGTGGAATCCCCAAAACGAAACCATAATAACAAATCTTAGCTAAGGTTCATTTTCTTTGTAGTTTTTTTATTTTTCAAAATCAATTTCAATAGCTTGTTTCATTATCTTTGAACATTCAAAATTTGTTTCAATAACTTCATTTTCAATAGCTTGTAACATGTTTGTTTCATGATCTGTGAACTTTCTTGTTTTTTGATTTGTAGGTATATGAATGCTTGTAGGTATATGGATGCTTCTTTCAACAAAGAAGAAGAAGCTAGATTTATCCTTGCAAACTTGTGTCAAAGATCCAAAATGACATCCATTCAAAATATATAAAAGTTTGTTAGTCTGAATTTATCTTTTCCTTATCTCATTATTGACACGCCATTATATGACATGTATGGTATGTTTCTGAAGTTTTCTTCCTTTTTTTACTTGTAGGTATATGGATGCATGTAGGTATATTAATGTTTCTTTCAATAAAGTGGATGAAGATAGCTTTAACCTTGCAAACTTGTGTTAAAGATCTAGAATGACACAAGTTTGGAAGTTTAAATTTATCTCCATCCTTATTGTTGATACACAACTATGTGACATGTATGGTATGATATCTTCATCATTTTTGTTATTGATGAATATTCTTGATGAATGTTGTTAATGTTAATATAAAAGATGAGTTTATTATATATTATGTGGTTTGAGTGTTTTTTCAATCCAATACTGAATATATAACTTCCCAAACTGCATTAGAAAATTATGATATGATAGATAAAATGGTATTAGAAAATAAGTACACGTTCAATTCTTGACAAGTATTATTCACACTCTTAACAACACGTAACTTCACTCTTATAGTTATGATATTATCTTTATCATGTATATATGCAATATTAGTTAGCATGGTTATTTCATGTTACAATAGCTTTTTATCATGTATGTATGTAATGTTAACATGGTTGTTTCCTAATTTATCATGTATATTTTTAATGCATGGTTGTAGACAATATCATGTTTTTAGGCATAATTGCTTGGTTGGGCAGACATGCTTAGATTTGCAGACTGGCTCTGTAGCGTATAATAAGACAATTGGTCATGTTGTGAAACACGTGAATTTAAAGCATCCCCTTTAATCTAAACCAAAATAATAAAACCAAACATATTAATAAATTTGGATATATTCATTATCTTAAATTTTGCTAAGACTTACCATGTAGAACGACACATGTATTTCTGCCACGAGTCACTTTCAGGTTTATGATCATCACCAGTTGCCTTTTATCCATTAAAGGCACCTCCAATCTCAACTCCATGTGTTGGTATGTTCATATTTATAATACCACAATCACTCCCACATGGCCTACACAACAATCATACCCATGAGAAAATCACCACTAGTTACTATTTCATAAATACATCATTTTAATGTTTCCATTAAACATAAATACCTTGAGAAAATCCTGTAACAAGCACAGACAAAAAATGGCAGGAAACTTCAGTTCAATCTTAAGTTCATTTAGTTTACATTACTCTAGATATTAACTTAAAATGCTCCTTCAAAAAACTCTTATAATTGTACCCTATGATCTACTTGTGTGCTGCCATTAGTTCTTTGATTTCCAAAATACGCATAAAATTCCTTATGTTGTAATATTTTGTAATAGAATCCATGTTTAAAATAACCCATATAACTACCATCAAAATGCACCCACACCACACCTTTAGAGTAACCAAAGTTATGTGTATGATGTATAAAATCATTAAATAACCACTAGTTAAAGAAAAAGGGAAACATTAAATTATCAATGTGATTTACGGTATTAAACAATTGGGGCATACACACGTACAACCAAAACTAGTATAGTATATTATACACATGAAAAACACATTAACACTGGAAACACTCAGCCATACATAGTCTTACGAAAGGCAGCATAACTACTGATAGTGGAAAATGGAAAACATGTAAAACAAACATAAACTGTAACAAACATACACGTGGAGGTAAATAATAAGAAATTATAGCTCATATTAAAAACACCACACGCGATAACATTTTTTATGAAAATTAATTTATCACATGAAGAACAAGTTCACAACACAGACTTATAAACCAAAATCACTAGTGCAGAAATGACTTTTTACATCGGGCGAAAATGACTTTTTACATCGGTTCCGAGTCCGATGTAAAGGCAGCCGATGTAATAAATCAAAGACATTTTACATCGGTTTTAGGACCGATGTAAAAAATATGTCAACCACATCGGTTAATTTTTAAGTTTGATGTGAAAAAAAAAAAATTTTTTAATGTAAAAGGTACTTTTTACATCGGTTGGATGATAAAACCGATGTAATAGGTGGGGTTTTTACATCGGTTCTTGCTTATAACCGATGTAAAAAGTATGCCATACAGGGGACTTTTCACATCGGTTCTGCATTAGCCCGATGTGAAAAGTATGCCATACATGGGACTTTTCACATCGGTTCTGCATTAGCCCGATGTGAAAAGTATGCCATACAGGGGACTTTTTACATCGGTTCCCCATTCGCCGGATGTAAAAAGTGTGCCATATAGTACTTTTTACATCGGTTTTTCCATTCGCCTGATGTAAAAAGTACTGTAGAAATTTTATATAATATGACTATTTTTTAGCAATTCCTGTAATTTTTTTGGTATCTAATTTTTTAGCAATTCCTGTAAATATTTTTGGTACCTAATTTTTCCTTCACATAGACCACATTTAGGTCGCTATTTTCATATATTTCTCACCAATATTCAATAAACCAAATATCTAGTATACACATATATTCTTCCAAATGTACTAGTATACACATATAGTCATCTCAATATATAGGAGGTTTATACTAAAATTTACTACAACAACAACAACAACAAAAAATACACATTCAACCAATATTCCCCCCACTTGAATATCAACTTACAATATCCACAAGAATATGAGTTGTAACTTCGGTAGAAAACACAAAAATCAAATTTCCTGAAAATAAATAATAACACCAATTAACCAAAAGACAACACCAAAGTCAATAGGATCAAATCAGACAATTCTATATATCTTACCAGATAAAGCTTAACTTTTATATAACTCAAAGAAACATGTTGCCCAACGGAGTCGCAAATCATACAAATCATCTTCTTTTAATTCTGTTGGGTCATTAAATACCTACAACACATAAATAACAATATAGAGTTATTTTGGAAAATTCACATTAAGTTGCAAAATGCAAAGTAAATAACAAAGTAAAGTTATTTTTACTACCGTCATCCAATTATCGGTTATCTTTGCAAAGACAATATCCAACATATTTTTCATCACATAGTACCCACAATCATCAGAGTTATTTTGTTTCCTTGTCTACAAATGAATATATGACATTATTAGTGAATACTAATTATATGATAAAATTAAATTTATACTTATAATTTACACCACTTACTTTGGGTCGAAGCCATGTAGGCTTTCTTCTAATGCCATGTGCCGCTTGATGAACCCCTAAAGCACTAATTTAGAAGGGAAAAAATCCATATAAAGCCACATAAAATATGTAATTACTTTTGTAACAAATTATGTATATAAGATATAGTGAACATAAAAGATAAACTTACTTTGTAACAAGTTTCGTCATGGTTTGATTAAGTTCCTGATGAAGTGAACAGAAGATGACCACCGTATTGTCTTTTGGACAAATGACTATTAATTGCCAATGAGATCTGTATGTGCGTGTTGAGGTACAAAAGTCATAATTTCATATTAACAAAATTGAAATATCTATGCAACCAAAGTTATAAAATAGAATTTCATACACATACCCATGAATAAATGGTAGCAAGTGACACACTTTCTCTTCGTGATCACGTAACTTGTCTTGTATGTATTTTCTAACTTTTGCTTCAGTTTTTGCCACATTATCAACATACGAACACAAAGCAGAGTCCAATATCCCATATACTTCTGATTGTGATGTATCAATACACATACAATGAATATACCTTAATAATTATAACATAAACATTAGAATCAAAGTGACAAGAGTTATAACATATTAAAATATTTGAGAGTAATAAAAAAGAAAATATACTTATGTGGACCATACTTGCAAAGTAGAAACGTAAAGCCAATGTTGTCCCATCAACAACTCTCTGATACATTTCGCTGACATATAAAAATTTGAGACATTCACACAATGACTTAATTCTAATTCAAAGTAATCCATTTGTGTGTCACTCCTTTTCAGAACCATTTTTACTAATCTCTCAACATTGTCTTCCTCTTCCATTTTGCTTACTTTTACAACTGAACAACTTCCTTTTCCGCTTCAATCCATAGTTTCCCTTTGTTCAATACAATTATTATTTGCTGTGCTTTGGGAGATACCCATAGACTTAAGTGTCTCCATGAAAGATTGTTGCATTGCCTTACGCTCTTCAACCCACTGTTGCGCTAAAAATCCGCTCTAATTTTTGCTTCCAATTGAGATGATAATTGTGCAAATTGTTCTGATACATCGATATCTTGTCTTTGAAGTGATCTTCCAAAGAAAGTTCTATGTTTATGGTGTTTTCTAACACCACGAACACGGCCGCCATGCTCAGATGTTCCAATGGCTGCTGTTAAGATATCGTGACGTCCATCCAGAATAAATGCACCATTTTCAACTTCTTCAACTAGAGAATCCTACAAATGCACTACAACTTTGTCAATAGTTTTTATCAAACAAAATTATAATGATACTTGAAGAATTTTACTTACAATTTTCTCTGCAACAACTTGTGTAGCCTGTGATGTGTATTCTCCCCCTTTCTTTTGTCGTGCTCTCTTCCATAACTCATGGCGTGAAGGTGGAGATGGGCTACCCGTATCATCTAAGTTAGAATCATCTCTCGATAATCTCCTTTCATTTATCATTTTCTCCTCAAGCAAATGATACCCTCCACGAGATAATACATGTGGGTATGCATTCTTAGCCACATTTTTTGCACCCTTTTGACTTTTTTCCTATTATAAACTGAAAAAGTTACTAATCATACTAAACATAATAACAATGTTATTAAGCACAATAAACATAATAAAAATTTATAAAAATGTTATAACTCATACTAACCTTAAATTCAGATGATTCTCGAGACTTCAGAAATTCTTTCCATACTTCTTCTTTAATATAAGGATATCTGATATATGCAGGAGCGAGACCATCTTTGGGCTTTCTAATATATTCACTTGTGAGTTGTGTCTTAAAACCTCTCCATCGCTCTCCAGCATATTTAATCCATTCTTTCTTCAATGGATCCTTTTTTGCATCATGAGGTTCTGGAATAGTGAAATGAGCCTACACATATAATATATATCCTATGTTATTAGCATATGAATATAAAACATAATTAGACATCAAATTAAGCAAAAATACCTGAACATCAGTCCAAATAGCCTCTTTTATGTCATTATCTATGTTTTCCACTCATCTTTCAAAATACTACATCTCTGTCGAGCAAGAGATGCTATGTAACTCTTAAAATTTGAAGCATTTTTACCAACACCCGTACATTCATGGGTTCTTGGATCAAACTTCACCTTTATCTTCTCACATGTTTGGTGAACTTTGTCAATCTGTGTCATCAAAGTGGGACCTCTAACTCTTTTTTTGTAGGGTCACTAGATGAAGAAGGGTTGTCTATTGAATCAGCCATGCATCTGTTCACATAAAATAAAAACAATTAGACATCAAATTATACAAAAAATATAAACAATTAGATATTAAATTAAGCACAAAATATAAAAATTAGACATTAAATTAAGCAAAAATATAAACAATTAGACATCAAATCAAGCACAAAATAAATAAATAAATAACTTACTAGTCTTCCCATATCCCTTCTCCATGATCTGTGCGAATAACATGCACATCATCCTCTTCATTTTCTTCAATGAAGGTAGGCACATTTTTTGAGAAAGGAGGAGTTTCGGAAATATCAAGGTTGGCATCTTGATTTTCATCACTATCATGCATCTTTCCTTGTATAACCACCGACCACCTTTTATCAGAAGGATCTGTGACATAAAACACTTTTTTTTGCTTGAGACGCCATAATGAAAGGTTTGTCTGCATAAGCTAACTTGCTAAGATCAACCAATGTAACTCCAAATTCATCGATTCTTACACCACTATTGATATCAATCCATTTGCATTTAAATACGGGAACTTTAAACACAACATAATCAACTTCCCAAATCTCTTCAATCACCCCAAAGTAGGGTGTAGATGCCATAACCGGATTTTTATCTTTAGCACTAGAGAAGTGCATGGACTCGGCAACAATCATCACCCCACTATTTTGTGTGGTACTACGGTCATCCTTTGACTTTGTATAAAAGCAAGTTTTATTAATATCATATCCACTCCAAGTTATTATGTTACATTTCGGCTCATAGGACAACCACTTAATTGTATTAGATGCACTATCATCATTAGCAATTTTCTCTTTAAACCACTCAGAGAAACTCTTATTGTGCTCTTTTAAAAACCATATTTCATTCATCTTGGGGTGCATTTTCTTTATGATGCTTTTGTGAGCAGATAAGTAAGGTTGAACTTCATCCGTGTTATTCAAAATATACAAATGAGCTTGAACAACCACATCAATACTTAAGCTCTTGACATTTAAACCTTGTGTACCCATACCCTCACATCTTCCATCATGACAAGACTTAGGAACCCCTACAGCATCCACTTCTGACAAATAGTTTGAACAAAACTCAATTGCCTCTTCTGCAATGTACCTCTCAACAATCGATGCTTCCAGCTGGTGTGGATTTTTTGTATAACCTTTTTGGATCTTCATGTATCGTTCTGTTGGATACATCCATCGTAAAAAAATTGGGCCACATAATCTAATCTCCCTTACTAGATGAACAATCAAGTGAACCATAATGTCGAAAAATGAAGGAGGAAAATACATCTCTAATTGGCACAAGATAACTGAAGCCTCATTTTCCAAAACATCTAACTTTGATGGATCAATGGATTTACAACAAATTGCATTGAAAAATGAGCACAACATGGTTATAGTCTTCCTAACATTGTTAGGCAATATCCCACGAATAGCCACTGGTAGTAGTTGTTGCATTAAGACATGACATTCATGAGATTTTAAGCCAATTAGTTTGAGATCTTTAACAGATACAAGCCTCTTGACATTTGATGTGTAACCATGCGGAACTTTAATACTTTGTAAACACTCACAAAAACTTGTTTTCTCTTTTTTAGACAAAGTGTAGCAGGCAGGAGGCAAATATATCTTGTTGCCTATATGTTGTGGAGTTAACTCTTCTCGTATACCCATCAAACCCAAATCCACACGAGCATTATAACCATCTTTTGTTTTGCCATGAATGTTGAGAAGTGTTCCGAGTAAACAATCACATACATTTTTCTCCATGTGCATCACATCAATACAATGTCTTACATCAAGACTAGACCAATATGGAAGATCGAAGAAAACTGACCTCTTTTTCCATAAATTTTTCGTATTTGATTTCTTTTTGTATTTTCCAAACACAACACTAATTCCCTGTTGTCGTTGATAAACTTCCTCTCCAGTTAAGGGCTTTGGAGCTTCACCATGCTCTTGTTCCCCATTGAAAGCTTTTCGCAATCTACGATATGGATGATAACGAGCTAGAAATTTTCGATGTCCAAGATAAACAGTTTTCTTTCCTTTCTCAAGTTGGAGGTAACTTGTGTCTTCTTCACATATAGGACATGCATTATGCCCTTTAACTTTATAACCAGACAAATTACCATACGCCGGAAAATCGTTGATGGTGCAAAACAACATGGCATGCATATTGAAATGTTCACCAGAATACACATCAAAAACATCCACCCCTTCATATCACAATACTCTTAAATCATTAATCAAGGGACTTAGATAAACATCTATGTCATTTCCCGGTTGTTTTGGGCCCGAAATCATCATGGATAACATAATATATTTACGCTTCATGCATAACCTAGGAGATAGGTTGTAAATCATCAGGAGAACAGGCCAAGAAGAATGATTAGTACTTAGATTACCAAATGGATTCATTCCATCAGTAGAAAGTCCAAGTCTAAGGTTTCTCGACTCTTTGCCAAAATTTGGAAACAAAGAATCTATTTTCTTCCACTGCAAAGAATCAACTACATGACGAATTTGTCCATCACATTTTCTTTCTTCGGCATGCCATCTAAGATTCCTTGCATCATTTGCATTTGCGAAGAGTCTCTTGAACCTTGGAATTATTGGTAGGTACCATACCACTTTCGCGGGAGGACCCTTTTTGACAACCTCATCATCACTAGAATCACCATCTTTCTTTTTGTAGCGTGACGCCTTGCACTTTGGACAATGATTATAGTTTACATACTCTTTTCTGTATAATATGTAATCATTAAGACATGCATGTATATTTTCATACTCCAAACCCATTGGACACAATATCTTTTTTGCCTCGTAATAACGATTTGGCAATACGTTACCTTCTGGAAGCATCTGTGTCAACAATTCAAGCAATTCGGTAAAACTTTTGTCAGTCCACCCATTATTTGCCTTCAAATTAAACAATTTTAACACGGCTGATAAACGTGTAAAATTAGTGCATCCCGGGTACAAAGGTTGATCATTGTCACTGCATAAAGTATCATACGCATGTGCCTTCTTAAACGAATCTTGTCCAATATCACACATCATGTCTTCCAAATGATCATCATCCATTTCTACACCAATATTATCTTTTTGGGACACATTTGACTTTTCTACTACCTCACCGTGCCATATCCATTGTGTATAACTTTGACAAATCCCATGACAAATTAGATGATCCATGATTGCCTTCTTATTAAGTTTTGGTTCGCGATTTGCGCAGCGAGCACATGGACAGAGAAAAAGCACATCAACACTTTTTTCACCATTACTTTTAGGAGGAGGAAGATTTTTTTTAGCATTTCTTTTAGCAAACTGTAGAAATTCCTTCACTCCATGTTCGTACTCAACACTTAATCGATTAGCTTTTATCCAACTACGATTCATACCTATGTTCCAGAATTAATGCATACAGATAAGATAAATCATTTAGACATCTATAATAGTCGCTCTCTTGGACATTAGAAAGAATGCAAAAGTCTCTACGTGCAAACACATGACATGCATAAAGAAGAAGTGAGAAGTTATAAATAATTAAAAAAGAACCTGCAATATGGGGTGGCCGGCTGGATGACTCACGGGTGACGATGCAGAAGTTCTCGTCGACACACAAATTCTATGAGAAACAATATCATCACAACATGTATAAAATAAAAATGGCTAAAAACAAATATAAAGTAATGTATATAATGAAATTAAAGAAAAAAAAAGGCAAAATACTCAAATTGATCCTTTAACTCTACCCTTGGGTACAATTTGGTCCCTTAATTCTAAAAAGTGTTAAAATAGTCCTTTAATTGTTCAAAAAGGTCCACGTTAGTCCTTTCCGTCCATTTTTTACTAACGTCGTTTGTTTATACACGCGTGGCAGTTGAGTTGGCAATGAGTTGTCATCTTCATCAGCACGGTCACCAATATTTTAAAATAAAACTCCAAAATTTGTCCTTCAACAAGAATCGAACCAAGGTAACCACATTTTTTTTGAAAGAAAGTTTACCACTGGGCTATATCACATTTATTTATTTATTTCATGAATAAAATACTTATCTCTTATTTATCAACTCTTCCAAACCCATTTTCATCTCTTCCATATTCTTCCATTTCCAACTCTTCCAAACCCATTTCTCCGACTGATGTGTCGTAGCCATTTGGAAGACAACTTATGAAACTGTGTGCATTGGCTGCTTTAGCTGCTATAATGATCTCCTCTTCTGTAGCATCTCCTTCTTTGCCATAAGCACAACTGATTATTTCTCGTCAGCAGGATGGCAGGTATCATACAACTCATTTTGAAGAAAAACACAATCACGAGCTTGTTGCTGCGTCTAGAGTTCATACGTTAAGATCACAGAAGAGACTAGCTGCGACTCGAGTTGAAGACAGTATTGTACATGGATGCAATGTGCTGCCCAAGCCGGTTGAAGGTTTTCATGATCTGGATTATGATCCTGTGGATCATGAATATAAGCTACCTTTCAAATGCACACGAGAAATAAAAGAGAAAGAAATCGAAAAGATTAAGAACTACTTTCAAAGCAAGCAATCAAAGAATCCTTCTTTCGTTTATGTTTTCCAACTTGATTCCGAGAATCGAATAACAAATATATTTTGGGCTGATACAAAAATGATAGTTGATTACAATTACTTTGGTGATGTTGTTTGTTTTGATACCAAGGCTATGTCTGGAACCAAGCCGAAGACAATCCTAAGAGATCAAGATCCAATAATATCTGAAGCTATTAATTCTGTGTGGCCTCAAACAAATCAGCGAGTTTGTGTGTGGCATGTCTACCAAGACGCCGTTAAGCAACTTAGTCATGTATCTATTAAATCCGATTCCTTCACAAATGATTTGAGCAGCTTCTTTTTTAATCATGACGAGGAAGAGGATTTTGTGATTGCATGGAATGCTTTCATGGACAAGTATAATTTGTGGGAAAACGAATGGTTGCGTCAAATATACGAAAGCAGATACCAATTGGCCATAGCTTACGGCCGACATATTTTTTGTGCCGACATAGCAAGCTTGCTTATGCGAGAAAATCTTACCGGAAACCTGAAAAAGCACCTCAAGAATAATGACTCAGGTGTTCTTCCATTTCTCAAGCATCTCGCGAAGATGGTGACTGATTGGCACTACAAGGAACTAGAAGCTAATTATGACACAAGCCGGCATATGCCAGCTCTAATGGGCGATATCATTACATTAAAACGTGCAAGAGTACCATACACACCAAAGATATTCGAGTTATTCCAAAAAGAATATGAAGCATGCTTAAATCTAGTGCTTAAGCATTACAGTGAGAGTGAATCAGTTGGGTAAAATGAGGCCTTGTTGGGTAATTGAAGCAGACGTGTTGAAGTTCAATATCACCTGTAACCGTTTCTGATGTTTCGCCTTCATTGCTACTGGAAAGAAAGGATTTGATTTGAGATAAGTATTTTATTCATGAAATAAGTAAGTAGATGTGATATAGCCCAGCGGTAAACTTTCATTCAAAATATGTGTAGGGACCTTGGTTCGATTCTTGCATAAAGAATAATTTTGGGGTTTTATTTTAAAATTTTGGTGACCTTGTTGATGAAGATGACAACTCATTGCCAACTCAGCTGCCACATGTGTATAAACAAACAGCGTTAGTAAAAAATGGACGGAAAGGACCAACGTGGACCTTTTTGAACAATTAAAGGACTATTTTGACACTTTTTAGAATTGAAGGACCAAATTTGACCCAAGGGTAGAGTTAAAGGATCAATTTGAGTATTTTGCCAAAAAAAAAAAAAATATATATATATATATATATATATATATATATATATATATATATATATATATAGTTTTGTGTATATATATAGTTTTATATATATATATATATATATATATATATATATATATATATATATATATTCAAGCAACAAATACCTAGGTGTACGGTGGAGGGCGGCGGACAGACGGCGTGAAGGGGCGGGGGGGACGGCGTGTGGGAGACGGGACAGACGGCGGTGTGAAGGGGCGGGGGGGGGGGGGGGGGGGGGGGGACGGCGGAGTGAAGGAAGAAGGGACGCGCGGCCTGCTGCGCGAAGGGGGAGGGGGACGGCGGCCGTGAGTGAGACGGCTGCGGTTGAAGACTGTGAGAGAGACGGCTGCGGCGCGAAGGGGTGGAGGAAGAAGAAGTTTCAAAATTTTACAGTAATGAAAGTTATGTTTTAGGTTTAGTGTTTTCAATTTTGTATTGAATTTTTTAAATCGGTTAATTTTAAAACCGATGTAGTAGGGTTTAATGAATTTTTTAATTTTTTTTAAGATACTTATTACATCGGGTTATACAGTAACCGATGTAATAGGTTATATGTAATTTTTTTTAATTTTTTTTTTAAGAATCTTTTTAATTTTTATTTTAAGTTACTTTTACATCGGTTTATACAGTAACCGATGTAATAGGGTTATTATTTTTTTTAATTTTTTTTAAGATACTTTTTACATCGGGTTATATGCAACCGATGTAATAGGTCATATGTAATTTTTTTAAGAAACTTTTTACATCGGGTTATACAGTAACCGATGTAATAGGGTATTATTTATTTTTTGAATTTGTTTTGAATTTTTTTCTTAGAAACCTTTTACATCGGGTTATACAGTAACCGATGTAATAGGGTATTATTTATTTTATGAATATTTTTTGAAATTTTTTTTTAATGTAATATTTTAAATCGGTTATTATAAAAACCAATGTAATAGCTATTTGTTTTTTTTTGAATTTTTTGAATTGTTTTTTTAAATGGTTTTTTACATCGGTTTTAGAAAAACCGATGTAAAAGGCTTTAGATGAATTTTTTTGTTATTTACAAAACTGCCACCGCATTACTTTTTACATCGGTTTTTTTCAATACCCGATGTAACATCCCTTATAACAATTTATGTTATTATTTACGAAACTGCCACCGCATTAGTTTTTACATCATTTTTAACAAATGCCTGATGTAAAATCATTTAACCAAATGTCTTTTTTTTAGTAGTGAATGTACCAGTAATATCGAGAAAGAAAACAAAAAATGAGTATCCTTACTTGTTAATAGTCATACCCCTGATAGAGGTGTAAATGGAATACTACTGAGAGATGTTTTTGAATCTAAATAATTCACACAAATCCAAGGGGTGAATCTAACAATGCAAAATGCATATGTTACTAAGTTTATTCTGAATAACTTTTGTGTGTTATGTGGTGTAGATCATTGTTCGCCAGTTAGTTTCCAGAAAAGTAAACAATTACAAATGAACCAACTGAATAATGTGTTCTGATAGTATTAATAAAAAATTTAGGGTTTTGAACAGACTTTTGGGATTTTTAGATTAGGAGTAAAAGTGATTGATTAGGGAAAACGAATATTCACCCTTGGAGGAGATGAAGCTCGCAGTGGCCTAAGGAAAATTGACACGGTGGTTCCGTTTCAAACAACTCCATTTCAACACTAATTGAAAAGAAAAGGGATGAGCTCGACACAGAGAAGGAAAAGAAAGGAGACGACCTAAACATGTAATGGCCAGAAAACTCACCTCCATGACGAAAAAGTGGCGGTCAGAAACGAGAAACGATGGTTAGAGTAGAGAGTCAGAAAGTGGTGAAGAAATGGTGGCGGTGGTGGTAGGGTTTCAGAGAAAGGTGTTCACGTGGGAGTATGAGAAAAATACGTGAGATTTTTAACTAAGTTAATATAATATCTTATAAATAAATTAATTTAAGAAAAATAATAATAAAATAAAAGTGTAATTTTAATAGTTACTAAGTTCTCTTTATACTAAAATATAAAATTAAATAAAATTATCTAGAGATAAATTAAAAAATATATAATTTATTTTAATCCAAAATAAAATTATTTGTATTATAAATTATATATTCTTTTAACAAGTTTAATATTAATAGATTAATAGTTTTTTAATATTTTTTATTTATTGATTTTTTTTAAAGATCACTTAATTTTATAGAATTTTTTTTCTTTGATGGTGTCAATTTATAAGTAATAAATTATAGTAATTTTAATTTGATTTGATATGTATCATTTTTAGCCAATGAATTTTCATAAACTCTAAAAAAAGTGTACAAATATATTTATAAAAAATATTTAAATATTATTATATAACCAATAAATTATAATTCAATTATTCTAATTAATAAAAAATAATTAATAAAAATGATAGTATCTTGTGTATTAGATATGCACACAAATTATATAATTTTATGACTTTTTTTATTAAATTATTCTTTTGAAAGTTGGTTAATTTTATTCTTGAGTTAAACACTATCTAAACAAAAAGCAACCAAGAAGAAAATAGTTAAATTATTACACAGGAATTGTGATACATTTGTCAAATGGTGATAGGATGAAGCAACTAAAAATCAAATCCACCGAACAAATGGATGTAAGTAAAAAATAAAAGTTTCTAGTGCAGTGCAAGACTCATTGTAAGAAATTCCGAGTAAATTATGCGAGGTTGATTGCGATGTTTAAAAATCATCGGTATTTAAAGAGAATAAATTCTTTTTTAAGATGGTTTAATGATGTAAATGCTTGAAGTTAGAGAAGTATTAATTAAAAATCATCGCTATTTAAAGAGTTACATGACAAATGAATGCTTTACGAAATTTGTATCTATCGGGTAATATTGATTTATATCTTTAGCATACACAACTACTTTTTGTAAATATAAGATAAAAAGTTGCTTATTGTAAAATTAAAAACATTCTATCATATTATTGTAAAATAAATAGGATTATAAGAGATGATAAACTATCATCTCTACATAGATATTTCTATAACTTTTTAACAAGGTTTAGTGCAAAAACATCTATGACGTAACCCTTCACATTTTCCTCCGGGAAAACCCTCAGTTTGACACACACTAGCACAATTGGTGTCACTGACACACAATCCTTTGAATTTTTGACTTGGAGACTCACATTCCCTTGCTTCTACCACAATACCTGGGCCAATCTCTATTCATGTCACAAAATCAACAACAAAAGTTAATTATGAATTAATAGTTAATTAATATTTAAAAAGAGACGGTGATATTAATTAAGCATAAAGAAACTACACCCACCAGTGGCAACAAGAAGAAGTAAGACAAAGATGGTGGAAACCAAAGACAACGATCTAGCCATGTAAATTTGTTGAAGTGATGAATAGTTAAATTTGTTGAAGTGAAATGAAAATGTAACTATTGTGTCTTAAATAGGAGGAAAAAGTTCTTTTATTTATTGACAATTAAGAGGATAATAAATGGGTGAACACTTCGGCACCCTTGAATTTAGTTGGGTACCGGTAACTTTAACCAATCAAAAACTATAATTCAATATCATGTCATTTTATTGTATTATTTTATTTTATAATAAATTAATATATTCATACAATTTGCATTAGAGGTACTGGTACCCAATTACTTATCAAGGGTATCTAAGAATTTACCTAATAAAGATCTTTTGTCATGAAATAAATAAATTTCTAAATTACAACTAATATATATGATTTTTTTACAAAAGATATATTTAGTCAAATAAAAAATATATTTTAATGTAAAATATTATGTAAATTTCTAGAATGTTATCATTTTTTTACAAAAGAATATATTTAGTCAAATAAAAATATATTTTAATGTAAAATATTTTGTAAATTTCTAGAATATTATTATTTTTTAATATTCAATCTCTTAAGTAAAATTCATGATAATCTCATCATATTTAAAATAAATTCATATTTTTTAATATTCAATCTCTTAAGATAGTGACACGATAATACTAATTTACTATATCATATTTTTTATACACATCTTGATATGATTCAACTAAGCTACAATTAGATCTAGATTGCAAAGGAAGAAGAAAACATAAAACTAAACTTTTCTCCTTTCATAACCCTAAAATTCTGAATACAAAAGATTTAAATACTTAGGGTTTTCTAGTAATTGAGCCTAAGCCACTTTTGATAACCCAATACCAATACAATAAAAGATAGTGAACCAAATAAATAATTAAAATTGATAAAAATCCTTAAGCCACTTGGGCTGTTGACTGTTCCTTTTGGGCTTGAAAGAAGGCATTGTAACAATACTCTCGGGCCCAAGACGAATCTTGTCCTCAATATTCACTATGGGGCGGCCACATGTTCGTTGGATAAGGGAAGGAAGGGATAAAAAAATGAGTTGGAAACATGCTGGTAGGTGGTGAAGACACATTCACATGATGTTTTGGTGGGGAAACTAAACAGATGTGACCAAATGGGGAGGGGTTACATTGGGCAATGCAAAAGGTGTTGGAAAAGTGATAGGAGGAGTGGAATTTGGAACTAGCTTTAATGACTTGTCAGGAAGTGGGTGAGGCATTGAATTCTTTATGAGGTTTGGAAAAAAAGATTCAGCATGTGAAACCACGTGGGGCGGTGGAAGTGAAGTGGGGGCGAAAGATGTTGACACGTATGCGGTGTTGAACGGTTGGGATGAGAGAACCGTTTGAGGGATAGAAGCGTCAATTTGGGTGGTCATAGAAGATCTGAATTCATTAAGTGGTGTACTTGAAAAATCTAACTCATTTTTTCTAATTTTCTTTTGAGAAGTCTTTGTCTCTCTCTCTCTCTCTCTCTCTCTCTCTCTCTCTCTCTCTCTCGTTCAAAACTTCAGCTTCTAACTCATGTTGCATGCAAGTTTCCGAAACCCTTCTTTCACTTTCGTTTCCAAGTTCTTTCTTTCTTGCCGCAAATTTGTTGTTTAGAGAACTTGAATCACTCTTTGTTGTCACCCCTAAAGAAGAGTTAGCATCTTCTTCCTTATCTCCACTCAAAGTAGCAGAATCGCGGATCTGTGGAGAAAAACGAAGGAGGCCTTGTTTGGTGAAGAACTTTGAAAAGTTAGTGGTGGTGGAGGGACCAAAATAAGGCCTCAACTGTGAAACATGCACAACCGAATGGATCTTTGAGGAAGGTAGAAGAGCCAACTTGTACGCAACCTCCCCGACACGTCGTGTAACTTTAAAGGGTCCGAAAAATCTCTTAGCAAACTTCTGAGAAGATCTACGGACGACGATGTGTTATCGATATGGTTGAAGTTGCAAAAGAACCAAATCACCGATGGAAAAGATATACGCCCTTCATTTTTTGTTTTCATGGTTTTCCATTCTGGTTTTGCTGGTTTGAGATTTTGTTTTAACTCTGAGAGGATGGTTTCTCTGTCATGTAAGGTGGCGTCAAAGGAAGAAGAAAATATTGAACCAGAGATAAAATCAGGTAGAGATGGTGGAACACGACCATATAAGGCATGAAACGGAGACATACAGATCGAAGAGTGATAAGAAGTGTTGTACCAGAACTCGGCAAGGTGGAGGTAGAGGTACCAACGTCGTGGCTGGTCGCTCGTGAAACACCTGAGGTAAGTTTCCAAAGTTCTATTGACAACTTTCGTTTGAAAATATTTTTCTAGGTGGTACGCTGAACTGAATTTAAGTGTTGTGCCTTGAAGTCGCGATCAGAGATTATCGATTTTGGGATGCCATGAAGTCGAAAAATTTCTGTTGAGAAACAAACAACAAGATCCGGAGCCTTGAACGTAGAGGGAAGAGCAATAAAGTGGGCGTATTTGGAGAGGCAGTCACAAACAACCCAAATCATTGTGTGACCGAAAGAATTCAGAAGATGAGTTATGAAGTCCATGGTGATGTCTTCCCAGACCTGAGCAGGGGTAGGTAAAGGTTGTAATAACCCTTTCTTCTTCTGTGTTAAATGTTTATTATGTTGGCATGTTGTTCAGTGCTTAACAAAGGTTTTAATATCTTTGTAAAGGCCCGACCAAGAGAAAGAGGTTGCAACTCGTGCTGCGGTGGGCTTTACTCTAGAATGTCCGGCTGCAGGGGTGCTATGGAATTCGAATAAAAAAGCATTCTGAATATCAGATAGGTCAGGTATGAATAACTTTTCTTGATAATAAAGTAAATCCTTTTGAAACTTGTAGCTTGGATCATCTGGGTTAGTTGTTTTTTTCTGAAACTAACATGCGTCCTTCTGTGTTTCTGGTGTAATAATTTTGGAGCTGTTGAATAAGAGTGGGGACTGGGGATGAAATCGAGAGTAGCACGGGAGGATAAATGTACTTGAGGTTGAGTGCGTCAGTAACAAGATTGGAACGCCCAGGTTTGTAATAGATATCAAAATTAAAACCTTGTAATTTTGAAGCCCATTTTTACTGTTCTGGAGTCTGAATCTTTTGTAACAGTAGGTTTCTTAAACTTTTTTGATCTGTGTAGATGCTGAAGTGTTGGCCTACCAAGTATAGGTTCCATTTCTTGATGGATTCAGTTATGGCATACATTTCTCAAACATAAACGGAAGCCGCTTGAATCCTTGGAGTCATTTTTTTGCTGAAGAAAGCAATGAGGTGTCCTTCCTGAGATAACACGGCGCTGATGGCGACTCCCAAAGCATCGGTTTCTATGTTAAATTCTTTTGTAAAGTCCGACAATGTTAGCACCGACATTTGTGTCATTTTCTTTTTAAGCTCTGTAAAGGCTGAAGTGGCCTCTATACTCCAACAAAACTTAGTGGAACGAAGACAATCAGTGAGCAGAGTGGTGAGTGTGGCGTAGTTTTTCACAAATCTACGGTAAAATCCGGTGTGGCCCAAAAATCCTCTGAGTGCCGTGAGTGATCGAGGTTCAGGCCAGTCCAACACTGCCTGAATCTTCTCTGGATTTGGTTCAATGCCATCAATAGAAATAACATGGCCTAGGTAATCAATGCAACCTACTGCAAAAACACATTTAGACATCTTTGCCACAAAATAATGAGATAATAACATCTCAAATACAACCTGCAAATGAACTAAATGATCATTAAAATTTGTACTATAAATCAAAATGTCATAAAAAACCAATACGAATTTTTGTAAGTATGGTCTTAGAATATCATTCATCGCATATTGAAAAGTAGACAGGGAATTAGTGAGCCCAAAAGGCATTACGAGAAACTCGTAGTGCCAGTCGAAAGTTCGAAAAGTCGTTTTATGAGTATCTTCCCTTGCAACACGAATCTGGTGGTATCAAGAGCGTAAATCAATCTTAGTGAAAATTCTAGCTAACCCAAGCTCATCCAAAAGTTCATCAATAGTTGGTATAGGAAATCTGTCTTTAATAGTAATTGTGTTAAGTGCACGGTAGTCAACGCAAAAACGCCAAGTCCCGTCTTTCTTTTTTAACTAGAAGAACAGGAGAGGAAAAAAGGCTTGTACTAGGAATGATGATTCCATCCTGTAACATTTCATGAATAATGGTAGTCATGGAATTTTTTTGTGAGTGAGGGTATCTATATGGTTTGACATTGATTAGGGATGTGTGAGGTAAGAGTGGGATGTGATGGTCACGAGGTCTTGCTGGTGGGAGACCACAAGGAGGTTGGAAAATGGGAGAATAAGTATTTATGAGTTTGGAAATGGCTGGATGAAGGTTTTTTTTTGTAAAGTAGGTGAAAGAGAAGGCGTGGTTGAGGCTGATGAGGCAAGGGGGTCGATTGAAACAAAGGTCACGATATGGAGGGAAGCTATAGAGTTTGTATGAAGGAGGTGTTTAAATTGGTGGAAAGATGTATGGGCTGGGTTTGTGGTTGGATCTCCTTTAAGAGTCAAGGATGCATGTCGATGTTGGAATGTAATTGATGGGATAGAGAAATCTGTTTAAATTAGGCCAAGAGTTCTTAACCAAGGCATGCCTAGAACAATGTCAGCTCCTTCAATTGGCAAGAGATAAAAAGATAAGTTGAATGGTTTTTCTTGGAGGAGAATACGAACATTATGTAAGTGGGAGTCATTTCCCACCATAACGGAAAACTGTTGGGTTGGTTTTGTTTTGAGATTTAAGTGTTGGGCAATGCGAGGTTGCATAATGTTGTGTGTACTACCCGTGTCTACTAACACCATAACTGATAAACCGCCAATAAAACCTTTGAATTTTAGTGTTTGAGGGGAAATATGACATGTTAAGGCCTGAGGTGATAACTGAAAATAAGTGTTGTTTAAGTCCAAATCCGGTTCTAATTCAGGATTTTCCTCCACAACAGTCTGCTGGTCTACCACATCATCATCAGCCATTAGTAAAAGAAATCTGTTGGATGTACATTTGTGACCAATGGTGAATTTTTCGTCACAATTAAAACAAAGTCCTTGAGCTCTGCATTCTTGCAATTGGGATGGGGACAAACCTTTGATAGGCAATTTTGGTAGGTTGGAAAGAGTGGCTGAATGGGAAAGGAGAGGGTTGGTGTTGGGGACTGGTTGGGTGGGTGGTGCAAAAATTGTATGAGGGGTGGTTTTACTTTGAGAATTTGGGTTTGGAATCCTTGATTTTGGATTCAATAAGTTTGGCAAGGCCGATGGCTTATGATATTGAAACAGGTCTATGAATGACCATTTCGTTGCGGATTTCTTTAGGTAAACCCGAAATAAAACAATTCAGAATTGCTTCTTGTGATAGACCAACCACTTGGTTTCCCAACTTTTCAAATTGATTTTGATATTCAACAACATTACCGTTTTGCTTAAGTTTGAACAATTCAGCTTGATGGTTGTCATAAGTTGAAGGACCAAATATGAGTTCTAGGGCTTTAGTAAAAGAAAACCAATATGTTAATAATTGGCTTTGATACAACCACTTAAACCATCCTAAAGCATAACCCTTCATATAAAAAAATATTAAAGAAAATCTGTTTTCTGGTGGAAGTTGGTAAAAATTAAAAAACTGCTCAGCTTGAAACAACCATTCTAATGGGTTAGTTCCATCAAACATTGCAAGTTCCAATTTAGGAGTTCGAAATGAGGGTAATGGGGTAATTTTTGGGATATGGGGAAAGGGATAATGGGGCACAAAATGGATATTATAGTTCTGAGTGGGAGTAAAACGAGTAGAGGAGGGAATATAATAAGTATATGGTGGTGGTGGTTGGGCAAAATTTAGACGTGTTGCTGCTGTAGAAGCAGGTTGTGGGTGAGTGGTGGAAAAAGAAACATAGTTTCTAATGGGTGTGTGAGCAGGGCTTAGTGGGTGGGTAATAGGTTGAGTGCGTATATGAACAACATCATTAGAGGAAGGTTCATGAGTGATACCTGATGATGAGCAAGCTGCATGAACAAAAGCGGTGTGAACAATACTGGTGTGAACAACAGAGGTCTGGTGTTGTGGGTCTTTTTGAGTAGAAATTTTTGTAATGATAGCCATGAGTGGTTCATGCCTACTGTCAGCAAGAGTGATAGCATTATCCATACGAGTGCTGCTCCCATTCAGCAACAACATTATCAAAACGTTCATCAAGCTAAGTTTAATTTTCTTGCATAGCATTAGCAAGAAGCAACTGTGTTGTATGGACAGCTTCTTCAACTATTTTTTTTTGAAGAAGGATTTGGGGGTTTTGAGGGAGCCATGAGTGTATAATGAAATCACCAATGATATGATTCAGCTAAACTACAATTAGATCTAGATTGCAAAGGAAGAAGAAAACATAAAACTAAACGTTTCTCATTTCATAACCCTAAAATTCTGAATACAAAAGATATAAATACTTAGGGTTTTCTAGTATTTTATCCTAAGCCACTTTTGATAACCCAATACCAATACAATAAAAGATAGTGAACCAAATAAATAATTAAAATTGATAAAAATCCTTAAGCCACTTGGGCTGTTGACAGTTCCTTTTGGGCTTGAAAGAAGGCATTGTAACACATCTCAGTATAATATATATATATATATATATATATATATATATATATATATATATATATATATATAGTTTACTAACGTAGACCAATATGTTTTTATAAAGGTCTATTTTAGCAACATACATTTTAGGATGTATTAATCATTTTTTTAGTTAGAGATTGCTAGACAGATCTTCATAAAAATAAGTGGATGCATTATAACAAAACCCACATGGGTTTGCTATAATACACCTATTTGTTTTCATGAAAGTGTGTTTTAGTAACATGCATCTTAAGGTACATTTAATGAGTATTTAGTTAATATTTACTAAAATTGACCTTCATAAAAATAAGTGGGTCTATATTAGTGTGTGTGTGTGTGTGTATATGTGTATATATATATATATATATATATATATATATATATATATATATATATATATATATATATATATATATATATATATATATATATATATATATATATATATATATATATATATATATATATATATATATATATATATATATATATATGTGTGTGTGTGTGTGTGTGTGTGTGTGTGTGTGTCTTCAATTTTAGGTCCAAAAATATGAATCAGTAATATTTATATTTAAAATTTAAGTTAATATTGAGTTATTTTTTAAGGTTTGATGTTATTATTAAATATTTTTTATTTTAATAAATTAATTATTGATTATTTTTAAGAGGCAAATATCATATATATGTATATATAAATAAGTGACAAAACATCGTTTGTAAAGTTGCTACAAAACTGAGGGCCTAATTAGGTACAAGAGATATTTTCAGTTGGAAATCCACCAATGTAGAGAAGCTAAATAGACCAAAAACATTAAAGACATCAAAAATAAAACGCTCAATACACAAAACCAAAATGTAATGAAAATGGGAATCATCCCATGGTAAGCAAGCTAGATCTCAACATAAAGAAACCACCATTAATATAAAAGAGATCTCCAAGAACCACCAAAGAACTTAAAACCATAAGTAAAAAAGGGGAGTTTGTTAGAACAAGATTTTTTCTTGACTTAATTCTTGTGTTTGTCATCATAAAAAATGGAGAGATTGTTAGAACAAGATGTTCTTGACTTAATTCTCTTTAGTTTTGATGATAATAAAGTATTGAAAGAATAGTGGTTTGTTTGATGTTTGTTTTATTTATATCAGGTTCTACATCATTGTACATAAATAATTTGAATATGATCTACATGAACACACTTGAGAGTTGCTTTATTGATAGCTTCTGGTGGCACAATCTAAAGAACAATTTCTAGTGTGGTTGAACATAGACTCTGAACAGAAGGCCTCAACATTAAGACGAGTGCTTACACTTGGTTATTGCATATTAGCTTATGGTACCATTCACAATTTGTGGTAATGCTTTGGTTGTTCGTGATACTGTAAAACAAACTATATTGTGTTATCAACATGTCAGCTGGAGTCTATTTGGTGCAAGACACGAGAAAAGTTGAACAGTTCTACGAATAACTACTCCCAACGACTCGATTAGCACAAATCCTATTGAAAAACAAAAGGTTAAACGCGTTAGCCACTGTGTCGCTCCCGGGATTTTCATCTTGGTACAAACGCGAAAGTGGCGCGGAAAAGTCAGAGTCTTCAGTCAAGCATTTTTATCCCGAATGAATGGGAAAGGTAATGCTGCACAAACCTAAGAGAGAAGGAAAGGACAAGGTCATGCAGACCAAATATCTCGGTTCGGGAGTCGGTTACGACCTGGGAAGGTATTGGCACCCTAGACCGTCCGCCGTACCCGACGGGATCCACACTTGTTTGTCTGTTTCAAAGGGTGAGAAATAAGATGTTGCTGAACAAAAGAACTACTAACTGGAACTGGAATGAGAAATGAAACTGGAAGAAAGAGAACGAAAAGAAAGGGGGAAATGTAGGGAAAATAAAGAATGTGCTCGAACGGGCCCTACCCCGTTGTCTACGTACCTCATCGGGAAAATGAGGATCAAAGTCGACGTAGTTCGCCTAACTAAGAGGGAAACTATTTTTGTTTTTTATGCGCTGGAACTGACTTTAGTTATGTTGCGGATAGCAAGAGTCGCCACCGACTTTTATTTTATCCAAAGGAAAGGGCATAAAAGAACAGGAAAGACCTTTTAAAGATTTTTGAGTTCGGGGGGTAGGTTATGTAAAGGGAAGGTGTTAGCACCCTTTACATCCATGGTTATCCATGGGCTCTTAGTTACTTAGCTCACTTTAAAATGTTTTTGAAAAGTGTAGTGTGTGATTAGAAATTTTCTTAAGTAATTTATAATGATCCATGTACGGATATATATAAAGCCTTTGTTTTGAAAATTGCTTGAAAAATGTGAAGTGTTTTGAAATGTTTTGAAGAGTGAGCAAGTACATAAGAGGAACCTACCCTAAGTTAAGTCTTTTTTGTTCTTAAATATACTTTAAACGGTAAAACTATCCCTATTATTAAGGAATAGGTAGTCATTACCTTGGATGTGTGAGGGACAAGTGAAGGGACAACTGTTATTTAGGCAACTGTAAGGTGTATAAGCAATTCGAAGGGACTTATCATCTTTATTCGAAAGGGACAAGATCATTACGAAGGCAACCATGAAGGGACTTGATCTTTTTTATCTGTTAAGGGACTAGATGATATGAGAGAAGGGACTTTGCTTTATACACCTTACTTGACCTTTTATTTAGGCAACATGAGAGGTAACCCTTAAGAAGTGAGATGGCGATCAAAGATCGACTTACGTGTGTGCGTGTACAAGTTCATATATTTATCTTAAGATTAGTGATTTAAATTCAATTTTACATACAAACATGTTTTACACTCCCTATTTTACTAACCATGGCATTTAAAAATAAATAATAAAAATTATTCTACAGCTATTACATATTGCATACAGTTACATTATAATTAAAATAATTAAAATAAGCAAATAAATAATTAAATGGATTAGTAGTAATAAACAAAATAAATATAAGAAGAAGAAATTAGCATAATAATATAATAATGAATTAAAAGTTCAATTTTAAATAAATAATTATTTCTTAAGATTTTTTTAATAAAAGAAATAAATAATGAATATTATATACTAATAAAATATGATTAATAGTCTAATTATTTAATTTTATATACATATTATAAAAATATCTAATTATAATTAAATAAGCATATAAAAAATAATAAATTATATTCATAAAATAAAATTAGGTTTTTTTTAATTATTTAGAAAAATAGATTAGGGTTTACTACTTAATTAAATTATTTAAATTATAAAACTACATATAATATGAACAAATTATAAAAATAAACAAATAAATTAATATTTACAATGTAATTAAGGTTCATAAAAAGAAAATTGGGGTTTATCAAAATAAATTAGGGTTTATGAGTTTAGAAAATAGAATTAGTGTTTTTTATAAAAAATTAGGGTTAATTAATTAATTAAATTATTTACATATAAAAACTATGTACAAATTATAAAATAAATATACATGATTAAAATTTACAAATAAATAAATTAAGATTTATAAAAAAAAAATTAGGGTTATAGTTTAATTATCAATTAAAATTAATTATAATTTAAAAAACAATAATAATAAAAACAAAATAAAATAGAAGAAAGGAAAAGGGGGATGCCTGGTTTTGATCCCAGGACCTCCCCAATACCTGAAGAGAACCCCAACCACTGGGCCAACGTGCGCGTTGGTGATAGCAACCATCATAACTTTGTTTTATTCCATTCCTGCAAAACAAAAGAAATTGAAGCAAAAATTGTTCCTGACTGGATTCGAACCCTGGACTCTAGCTTCACACATGCGCGTCCTCACCACCAAGCCAGACATCGTTAATTGAAATTATAACGAAATGAAATTCTAAAAATATTAAAACATATTTTTGAAATTCCAGATGGCGCCAAAAGCCATCGTCTCCTACCTCCAGCCCTGTGAAATTTCCTGCGAAATTTCATGGGTGTTTTGCTACGGGTTTATTCGCAGGAAATCCTATGTCCTTGCCAACCTGTAAAACTTGCAAAATTTGTCCAAATTGATTGTTTCAACAACTTACTCAGGTCTTATACAACTTAATTTTGTCAATTAACATCATTTATGTGGCTTAGAACGTAAATCCCTAAAACGGATTCTAAAACCCTAACTATGGTGAAATACAGTTGCGGCCATGAAACTTAAAACAAACCATACAGATTTCTTCTATGCTTCAAAACAAACAAGAATTGATGATTAGTTTCAAGTTTTAACAAGCAAACATATGAAAACGATAAATAAAAAAAATGAAGAAAAATTCATTCGGTTAGCATGATATGTCATGATTTTGATGGAATAGAAGATTGGCTTCGACTCAGGGATGTCCAAGGAACCTCTTTGTGTCTTTAAAATACCTTAGAACTCCTTGTAATGAGAAACCCGAAAATTGGATTTGGATGAGATTTTTGAAGTTTGGAGATGATGTGAGAGGCTGCAAAATTCGTCCCCTTGTGTTGCAATTAGTTTGTGTATATATGGTGGATGAAATTAGGTCAAAAAAAGTGGTAGCTCTTTGGACTTTTTGGATCAATGAGATTGAGAAAGATCATGCCTTAAATTTCAAATATTCTTTGATATAACATTGCTATTTTAGGACAATCACCATAATTTTCATATCAATTTGATCCAAGCAATGTTTATGACTTTCTAGAAGCAATATCTCATCCAAATATTTGATTTATATATTTTATTTTGATTTAAAATGGTTTTAAATGAATAAAATAAAAATAAATAAAATAAAAATAATAAAAAATCTGAATAAATGAGAATTGGGTCGTGCATGATGTCATGTTAAAGTTTGGATCACAAAATTGCAAGCCCATTTGGAGGAATTTGGTTTTAAGGCCCTATTTGCTTCATAAACCTCCCAAAAATTCCCCAACTTTGCAAGGGCACAAATCCTTCAATTTTAATGCTATGAGGGTGTTCTTAGACATTTTGGAAAGCTTAAGGAGTCCTATAACCAACCCCATTGGTTTCATGTCCATATCTTTTACCATTCTCAAGTTATGCTCTTTTGAAGTTGTTGACTTTTTGTTGAGTTTTAAAAGGACCTATAATGTCTCAGCTCATACCTTCCAAATGAAGCATTTTTGGGCTTGGCTTGTGAGACACAAAGTTGTAGAGAATTCAATTTCCTTCAAAATGAGCTTTATATGGGAAAAATTTGATGAAGCATGTGAAAGTTATGGCTGGTCAAAGTTCAGTTGACTTTTCCTAAGGAAACCCTAATTTAGAAACTCCTGATTCTTGATGATCTGAAATATCCTTGATGAATCATGATCAACCCTTGATCAAATGATGAACTTTACTTCATATAATTGATGTTGGCAAAAATCATGAAGTTTGACTTTGGTTTGACCATATTTGACCTCAGTTTGACTTTTTAACTACTTTGACTGATTTTGACCTATCTGATCATCTGACTGAGCAAACCTTTGGGAAAAGTCTTGAAACTTGTCATGGGGATTCTTGAACATATATAAGATGTTATGAAGCTCACTTGAAGTCTTGGAAATTCATTTAGCCTGATTAAAGTCAAAACCCTAGTTTAGGATGCATTGCTTAGGAGAATGCATTGTCTGAGGGAATTGTCACATCTTCTGACTAATTGTGAACTTTGTGAACCTTGTGAACCTCATGAAATGTCTTTTGAACCTTGTGAACCTTGTGAACCTCTTAGTACACAATGACTTGCCTTGTGGAGGGCAAATTTCGGGGTGCAACAATGACGTACACCTCGCCCCGAAACAGGACGTGCATAGGTAACCCGCAACAAAGTCTCGTGTCGTACAAGAAGACCAACCTTTATTAGGTGATTTTTACTTTTCTTTGAGATAAGAAAGAAAGCAAAGCGAACCAAAGGAGAAAGTCTAAGGGGAAGACTAAAATCCTAGTGTTGTCATGCATGGATGGACCTAGGTTAGTGTGGTTTTCTAATCCTAATGCGAAAAGGAAAAGAAGAGGGAAAATAGAATACAACTTACTTCCTAATAAAGTTAAGTTGATTCTAAAGGGGAATTAGCACGAAGTTGTGAAGATTTAAACACAAAAATGCTAAAACAGGCACACTTTGAAAGTGTGAAGCAAAATGCAAATTAAATGCATAAAGAAGTAAAAAGAATAAGTTGTGAAGAACTTACCTCAACCTCCCTAAAAAACAAGGATTAGCATGATAAACATGAATAAGAAATGATGTAAACAATGACCAAACAATTCATAAGGGATCTAGGACCTAAACTAGACTCAATCATAAGTCTAAGGGACCTAAAAATGTGCAAAGCAAAATTCCAGCAGCCTATTATAGCTCCTAAATGCACAAACATCAATGAAATGCAATATAAAATACAAACAACTTTTTACAGCCATCACACAACATGCAAAATAGGTGTGAAAAGTCAAAAACAGCATGAATGCAATGTGTTTTTTATAGCCTCTATCTCAAAATGCAGCTATGAAAAGTGAGACAGATTTGGATCATTTTCAATTATGCACCAAATGAATTTCAATGCACAAAGTGGAATGCAAAAATAATGCAAGAAAATGCAATGAATCATTTACAATAACATGCAAAACATTCATGCAATTTAATGATGCAAGTTAAGTGATTTTGGGGGTTTTGGATTATGCAAAATTTCAAACATGCTCATGATTTAACAAAATGCAAATGCCTCATAATACAATGCAAAATAATGAGATGTGCCATTTATTGTGATGCTAGGAATGATGCAAAGCAATGCAAACAATGATCACTAAAATGCTATGAACATATATGCAACTTTTATGCACAAAAACGAAAACTAACGAACGCGTGTCAAAAGCTATCAAAAATACATAATCATGCACCTAAAATGATCCTAATAACTCCCTAAAATCATGATCTATCAATATAAGGGGATTAAATGAAGAGAGATGCACAAAGAGGCTAAGAACCAAGTGGATTTCAAAATCAGAACAACGTTAACTGGTTAACGGTATAGGTTAACCGGTTAACGTCTTTAAAAACATAGTTCCGAGGAAAAAATACACGTGTTAACCGGTTGACACTGATCTGTATGCTAAAAAACAGCAATGCAGAAGGACTTCTGGTCTCAAATCATAATCAAATATGGTTCTCTAACACCTATGAGCACCTAGATTAAGCTACAAATATAACTTCAAACAATCTAAATACACAAATCACAATCAAATCGTAAAAACATTCAAAATGCAAGCAAACATAATCAAATGATAAGCAATCGAAGAATTCCATACAGCAAGATGAAGAGAATAAATTAAATGCGAAGCGATTTCGAATTATCAACCTACAAAGCGGAGGATTTCTTTGGTAAGTGTTGCGGTGTAGATCGAAACGCAAGTGAATAAGAAAACTGAAGATCCGTGAAGGCGCAAAATAAATGCGGTTGACGATGCTTCTTGATGAACACTTGCACAATCACTTCCAATTAGCCAAAATCAATCCAAAAGCAGAAGCACTTCTTTAATAAGCTATGGATTTGATGATTGATGAAGGTCTAGCTTCAAGTTCTTCAAGTTTTAATGCAAAACTTGAAGAACTTCTATGGAGAAGCTTTGAAGAATTTGGAAATTGAGGAGAATTGAGAGAGAAATGAGAGATTTGGAAAGTGAAATGATGAAAAAATGAAGTTATAACCCCTTGCTTTGGAGTGATTAGGACTTATATAGAGGGTAGGCTTGGGTATGGAGCTTGCATGGGCATTAAGTTAGGTTTGGACTTAGGTATGAAGTTAGTTAAAATTTGTTAGGGTTTAGGGAATATTCCTTGGAAGAGTGTGGAAGGGTCTAGAATGTGGTAGAAATTTATTGTGAATGAAATGGAAAATGAAGTGGAAAGTTAAGTATGAAATAAAGTGGAGGGAAAAGAGAAAACAACCACTTTTTGAATTTTTTATTCAAAATTTGATTTTTTCTTCCTTTTGTGGGTTAGCTTGGGAATAGTCTTTGGATTATTTTTGTAGTACTATTTCTTATCTTGAGCTCCAATGCTTGACAAGCCTTGCTCGATCACATGCCCCATGCACATGCAAATGATCATGATTTATTTCTTTTTATTATTTTTTTGAATGTGATGCGATGCTTGAACGATCATACGAAATGACGAAGCATAAACCACTCGAGGTTGGCAATAAATTAAGAGGGGAAATTTTAGTGTATTACAACTGCCCCTATTTAGTCATCTATAGACCTGAATGGGTGATAACAATGGCTTTCAGACCTTCAAGGTATGGAGTGATTGGATACCCGAATAAACCGAAAAATTTATACTATGTGGGGATTGAGATGTATTGGGGAGAGTGTCATTCTTAGACGACGAAGAAAATAAAACGCACCGTAAGTGGGTCAGAAAAGAAACCATCATAACTTGGATGACGACTCAAGGACGCGAAACCGAACTTGACAGATTCCACAAGTATTTATCCCACGTGGGAGATAAGATCTGAAAAACGATTATCATAACATGGATGATTACTTGAACAAACGATACCAAACGTGGCGGAATCGACAAGAATTTATCCCGCGTGGGAGATAAAACCTGAAAAGAAACTATCATAACATGGATGATAGCTCGAACAAACGAGACCAGACGTGGCAGAATCGACAGGAATTTATCCCACGTGGGAGATAAACCTGAGTCCGAACATGGATTCAACCTTAGTCTGAACTTACGAAGCTTGTCAAAAAGCTTGGCTAAGTTGACTAGATGCTCTTCTTCTGTCTGTTACTTCCCAATCATGTTATCGATGTAGACCTTAGTCTTGTGATGAATCAAGTAATGGAATAGAGTCACCATTGCATGTTGGTAGGTAGCTCCAACATTTTTCAAACCAAACGACATCACTTTGTAATAGAAGGTGTCCCATGGGGTGATGAATGTTGTTTTCTCCATGTCATCTGGTGATATCTTGATTTTATTGTAGCCTAAGAAGCCATCCATGAAGGAAAACACAGAGAATTGGGAAATGTTATCAACTAGCACATCAATATGCGGCAGCAGGGAGTCATCTTTAGGGCTGGCCCTATTCATGTCTTGATAGTCCACGCACATTCTGACTTTACCATCCTTCTTGGGGACTGGCACGATATTCGCAACCCATGGAGGATAGCTCGTTACGACCAAGAGTCTGACATCAAACTTATTTTGCACCTCTTCTTTGATTTTGATGGCCATTTTAGGGCGTGTTCGTCTCAATTTCTACTTTACCTATGGGCAATCATCTCTGAGTGGCAGCTTGTGCACTACAATATCGGTATCCAACCATGGCATGTCCTGGTAAGACCAGGAGAAGACATCGACTTACTCTCGAAGCATGGAGATCAAACAACTCTTGACACTTTCTTCCAATGCGGCCCCTATCTTGACCTCTTTTCTGTCTTCCTCTGTACCCGGGTTTATCATCTCAATGGCTTCCTCGTGTGGCTGAATCATCTTCTTCTCTTGCTTGAGCAATCTGGCCAATTCTTCGGGCAGTTCATAATCTTCTTCACCTTCCTCTTAGGATAGGTAGATCAGATTTTTGAAGTCATACTGAGCCATAGCAAGGTTGTCACTGATGAAACCCGATGAGGAGCATCTTCATGAATGATGATTCATGCTAGATTTTAGAACGAGTGTGAGACACGGGAAAACATTGCCATTTATTTCTTATTTTTAAACAAAAACAAAAAATGAAAGACAAGAAACACATGAATGAATTGAAAAACGTCCATTTTATTAATGATCCTGATATTGCAATGTGAATAATGATCCCTTACAATGAGCTGTTATGCCCCGGGCAAGGCATAAAGCTTGAATACAGGAGAATAGAAACATAAAACCATTACTCTTCTGGTTGAGTGGCAGAGATGATCGCTTTGACCAACTAGTTGTCGAGTTGCATCCCGGGACACATGGCCTTATCCATTCATCTAGTTCACAATCATTATCAATTGTTTCTTCCTGTACTGCACAGACGTTGCCGAGATCAAACCATCCCGCATTGGTGAAGGTAATTGGGCCTTTCCAATCTCTAGCACTTTTCTCTAGTGTTGACTGACCAGGCTGATAGCCAACTCCGAACATGTCCTTCTTTTCTGGGACCTCAATCATCTTGCCCCAGCCATCATTTGCACCTGACTTTACAACTTCTAGGGCTTTCTTATAGGAGGCTATGGAAACTCCTTTCTTCATATCCTCTGATAAGGAGGATGACCATGATGCACTTGTAGTTTTGATGGGCTCAAAAGCTTGGCAAGTGGTTTCGACAATCTCCCCATCCATCTCTACGTACTTGAACGAGGTCAGGTGGCTGATGAAAATATCCTCTTCTCTGCACACTGTCATAATCTGCCATTCCCAGGAAAATTTAAGCTTTTGATGAAGGGTAGAAGACACAACTCTGGCCGCGTGTATCCATGGTCTCCCCAATAAACAGCTGTAAGCCGACTAGATATCCAACACTTAAAAGGTAGTGTTGAAGATTTGTTGTCCTATCTTGACTGGTAGTTCCACCTCTCCGAATACTGACCTTTTCGAACCGTCGAAATCTCGGACGACCAAATCACTTGGCCTAAGTACAACCCCGTCGTAATCCAGTTTGATCAGTGCTTTCTTAGGCAATACATTCAAGGATGACCTCGTGTCTACCAACACATGGGAGAGCACATCCCCTTTTCATTCCATGGAAATGTGCAAGGCACAATTATGGTTGCGTCCTTCAGATGTTAGGCCCATATCCATAAAATCTCAAGCCATGGCTAGAATTCACACTTGACACTACAATCTCCAGTTGATTCACGAATATGTCTTGCAATAGATATGCATTATCCAAGATTTTCAACCGAGCCTTCTGGTGTGAGTATGAACACATCAATAGGGATAAGATCAAAATCTTAGAAGGGGTCTGCTATAAGTGATTAAAAATCTTGTAATCAATCTTCTTGATTATTCTCAAGAATTCTTCCGCATCCTTATCGAAGGGGATGTCAGGCTCTGTCACAAGTGCTTGCGCATCATTGGTAACATGCTGCTTTCCCCTGGCCCTGGCTTGAGCTTCAACATTGTCGTTGGGTGGTAACACATTACTTCTCAGTGTATCTGGAGCGAACAATCTACCGCTTCTAGTGAGTCCTCCGACCCCGACATTCTCGACTTGGTGAGGAGATAAACTGGATGCAACAATGTCTTGCTTTTAACCATTGTAATAAACTTCTCCCCCGTAGTTCCATGGGATAGCCTTATCACTCTGGTATGGGATTGGTCCAGAAGTAGTAATGGTTATCGGAGCCACCCTGGCTGGTGCAGAAACTTGTGTCGGGTTGTAGAAAATCATAACAGTTGATACCTCGTCCTCTTTTATGACCTTATCAAACTGTATACTCCCTTCTTCTATCATCTTCTGTATTCCCGTTCTCAATCGGAAACAACCATCAACGGAATTGACACAGTCTGAATAGTTCATTTCACAACCTGAAAATATGTCCTTCTTAAGCAAGCCTTTATATCCAACAATAAAGTCTTCAGGTCATTGACGTCAGATACCAGATTCAAACATTCCCCACTAACAACCGCTCCTACGATCCTTCCATGATCAGGTATGGGATTCTGTAGCACATTTGGAGTTGGAGCGAAGTTGATCGCTTTTGAGTCTATCAGATCTTGAATAACATGCTTTAGAGCCCGAAAGTTCTTGGTGCTATGACCAGGAGCCCCAGAGTGGAACTCACAACGGGCATTAGCATTGTATCCTACTAGGAGCTGACCTGACTTCGGAGGCTGCATGGTTCGCAACTGGACCATCCGGAGTTGAAGGAGATTCTATAGTAGCTGGGAGTATGACATCCGAGGTGCCTCAAAATGCCCATCCTTCACTCTGGGAGGATAGTATGGACGGGAAGCCCTCTGTGGCAAATACCCCTGCTGGCGTTGCTGTTGAGGTTGTTGAACCTGTTGCTGGTTAACTAGAGCAGCAATAGTGACGGGCGCTGCATAAGAATTTCGATTTTCCCTCTTCTTCTGGGCGTATATAGCCCCAAATTTTCCTTCCATGCGCTTCACGAAAGGCTTCTTAACCCCAGAGGTTGACGCTCCACCGCTCTGAATCGTACCTTGTTTCATCCAACTTTCGATTCTTTCTCCCGTCAGGATGATATCAGAAAATCTATTGGAGGAACATCCAGCCAATCTCTCCATGAAGTGCCCCAGGAGGGTTTCCATGAAGTGATTAACGATTTCCCTTTCCAACCAGTGGCTGAACTATGGCAGCAACCTCGTGCCATCTATGCGCATATTCTTTGAAACTTTCAGAACTCTTCTGAGACAGGCTTTGAAGTTGAGTTTGGATGGTAGCCATGTAAATGTTGTATTGGTATTTCTTGAGAAAGGCCTCCCCAAGCTCCTTCCAGTTGTGGACATAATTCTTCTCCAGCTTCATGTACCATTCCAGCGAGGCCCCAGACAGGCTGTCCTGGAAGTAATACATCCAAAGCTTCTCATCTTTGGTACGTGCAGCGATTTTGCAGTAGAAGGCTTGCTAATGAGTCTTGGGGCAAGAGTTTTCGTTGTATTTGTCAAAAGTTTGAGGTATGAACTTTGGAGGGATAACTACCCCTGAAACCAAGCCCATATCAAATACGTCAATGCCAAGAGTATCTTTGCATTCCAGTGCACACACCTTCTCAGCTAATATTTGGAAATCCTTATTACTAGCTCTAGTACCAAACCCCATATCTTCGTTGACCAGAGTGAACTGATCCTCCTATCGGTCCTGTACAAAGACGGGAGTTAGGCCAGCAACCTCTAGAGTTGATGGCCTATTCACCATAGGTGGAACAAGAGTGTCGTTGACTGGATTGCCTTGAGCATCCAAGGTAACCACTTGTGGATCTGTTTGTGGGGGGTTGAGCCTTTGCATAGCAACCCTTGTCTCTTTCTGCCCTAGAGCTATACCCTGTATCATCATCATGAACTCCCCCATTTGGGTGCAAAGCTCGTTCGGTTTTGTCTTCACAGTATCCATGAAATTCCTCTGATTTTGACGGGTAGTGTACTAGTATGGCGGTATATTGTTCCTGAGAAGACGAGTCTTGGTGGCTCTTGCAATCCTTCTTGAAAACAGATAAGTTAAGACCCCTGGAAAACCTGCAAAAAAATGCAAATGATATGCATGCAATTGTGTGTTCATTTTCATTCTCACGGGTTTTTACGTTCCCGTTCCGGTATCCAAAAATTCAGATAGCCTTTTTCATATATAAGGAAGAGAACCCCATATGATGCTCAGATAAGATGATAGATGTGGATAATTGGTGCTTATTACCCCGTGTCATTGCAAAAGATAACAACTAGTGATTCAAACCAAAACAAACATATCATAAACTGGAATCTGAATATAACAATGCCCCGAAGGGTGCCAATTCATACACCAAAGAGTAGCAAAGCAAAGTAAAGAGGAATCCCACAACAAGCCTGTGGGTAATCCAAGTACAAGAGTATGAGACTAAACCCAAGGAATCTCCATGTCCTACAACCTCCAGCTAAGGCACTTGACGACTTGGAACAACTAGGCAATGTATGGATAATTTGGCTCCTGGATGAGCTTCTGGATAAGAAGGTCTCTTAGATCAAAGGAAGCGTGAAGTTCGTTGATCTGTTGTAGGAATACCTCCTCCTTTTCTTTGATAGGAATCGGCTCAACCTTGACTTTCTTGATATCAGCCCAAAGCTTCAACTCTTCTACATCCTTCTAGACGTTGGCCATCTTCTGAAGGTGGTCTCTTCGTTGTTGGTGGGCTTTCTAGAGAAGCTCTCCTTGCTCTTTCAAAGTCTCTTGAAGGCCTTTGGTCTTGAGCTTGTACTCAATCTCTATCTCTTTATGCTTTCTCAGATGGATTTCCCACTTCTCTTGCCAAAGGGTTACATCTTCGTTAGCTTCATCTAAGGCTTTCTTATCCTTCTGGAGCTGACCTTCCTTATAGATCTCAGTTAAATCCCTCTTCTTGAAGTAGAGCTCTCATTCTTCGAAGTCTTGCTGGTTGAGCCTGACCAACTCTTCAGCTTGATAAGCTCTCTCTTCTAGCTTCTGGTTCTGAATCTTCAGCTTCAGGAAGGAATCATCAGCATCCCGATTTTCAGCCCTAATCTATTTGACCAAAGCCTCAAGCTTCTGGTAGTGTTGTAATGGCACAGTTGTAGATGGTAGAACTGGTGCGGAGAAAGTGATTAGAGACACTTGAGCTTTCTCCCTTATCCAGGCTTCGAACTCGAGGAACATTTGATTGTTTCTCTTGCCCAAGCGCTCTATACCCTTCCTTTTGATGGGTTTCCAAGCACCTGCAGCTTCTCAAACCAAGGGAAGATTATCTTTTACAGAGAAATAAAAGGTTTAAACTAGCTCTGATTCTCTGGGAACAGTCTTGAGTTCATATCCCAATTGTCAAGGAGTATGGGGTTGTAATTGATGCCTCCAACTACTCCTAGGAGTGGAACATTGGTATAACCTCCACAGCTGGAGATGAGATCCTTCCCTTTCATCCTAAATGTAAGCCATCTAATGTCTCTAGTAGACAACGTACTTAGCGTTTGCTCCCAAACCGCCTTAGGATTCATGAAAGCTTCAGTAATAGGGAGATTTCTCATAAACCATCTGTAGAAGAGAGGGGCACAACACTTAACCAAGCCTCCTCGTCTTTTCTCGTTCTTGTAATGCACTGAATAATAAAGATCACCCAGGAGGGTGGGCACCGGATTCTTCAGTACAAACAAATGAATAGCGTTCATTATCTCGTAGATGGACAATGCTAGGATGGCACAAACTAAATCCCACTGATTTATCACAACAAGTTCTCCAACTCTTCTAACTAGAAACTCTAGAGAGAAACCAAGCACCCCTATTTTTGTAGCAATCATATTGTCAGACACTTCAGATGAGCTCAAAAAAAGAGCTTTGGAGATGTCAGAATGAGTCGGTCAGGTCATCTCTGAGTTGAAGGGAATCTGATCTTGGATTGGCACCCTAGAATCTCAGCATACTATTCAAGTAGAGGGCTTAACTGAAAGTCGGTAAATGTGAAGCATCTGACCCTAGGATCATAGTACTGCAACAAAGTATGAATGGCACTCCTTTTAGAATTGTCCAGATCAACTACCAAATCCAGAATATCACCATATTTTTCCTTGAAGTATCCCAACTGACCCAGGGTAATAAGAGACACCATCTGGTTGATCAGATCCACTTTGGTATCAAAGAATTTGTAGTGCACAGTCCTTTTCCTGACGTCTTCCATTCTGAAGTAGCAATATGACCGGGAATCGGGAATAGTATGAACCCTGAGAATGAAAAAGAACACAATGATTAATGATGTCATGATGCTGATGTAATGCAAGGTGTTGCACCCCAAAATTTTCCCCCATTTTTTTATTTACTTTATTTGATCTTTTTGTTTCACACATATGCATTGCATTAAGTCATGTTTCATGTCTTGCATATCATTGGTTTTCTCAAGGCATGAAGGTATAGGATCAGGAAGTTTTCCTGGCCGGGGTTTCACGAATCTCAAAGGTTGATTTCATTCTTATCTAGAGATGGTCTGTGGAACTTTATCATGGGCGTTCGTAGCAGGGCCCATCAAGTGTTTGTACCATCATTTGTTTTCCAATATCAAATATAGGTTTTTCTGCTTCAAGGTTGAGGATCAGGGTGTTCATGACAAGTTTGTGCATACTCGAAGCTTCATTAGAGTTGTCTTATATGAAAGGTTTATTTAGTCATTTGATTAAGGATCCGTGGTTTGAATTGCAGAAAGGATGATCCATATTTTAGGATGTGATTCAAGAATTTAGTATGTTTGAGGTTTTTGGTTTCTCTATTGCTTAATATGCAAGCTTGGTGTGAACGGAAGAATTGAATCACGGTTAAGGTGGATGAGATCGCAAAATGCTTTAAAATTAAGACATGATTATTCTTATTTTCTTTTGAGTCGCTTCAAGGACGGGGGAGGCATTTGATATACCAAGATTTAATAAACAAGTGGCGCGAGATAAACTTAACTGATTTAGGATGACCTTCAAAAATCATTCAAAGTTCGACCTTCCAAGCCATTGGTCATTTATTAAATTGAGTATTTGAGTTGTACAAGTTCAAATTTCCAAACTCTGGACCATTCAAAGACAAATATGTAAGATTAATTCAAAATATGAGTTGGATGAAATATGCCAAAGGTATAAGATCCATTTGAATTCATATTACTGTCAAAGAGAACACAAGGCTCAAATCTCAAATCCAAAATGGTTAAAATTGAGTTTAAAGGACATCATAAAACACAAAATGGTTCACAAAAGAAAAGATGTTACAGGATCACTACATGCTCCAATTTCCATTATACATTAATTTAGACCTAGAGCTAAGATATGATCCCACACTTTAAGTCAAAGTTTTGTTCTTCTAAGCTTCCAAATCCACGGTTTTCCGTCCTTTTCAAAGAAGTTCACTTTCATGCTAAGTTTTTTTCCAAGTCTTCATAAGCTTATTCACCCTCACCATATGTGTTATTTGTTCCATAAAAAAAGAGATTTATCCTACAAACAGATAAACACAAGAAAAAGCAACTGAATTTCTCATACATTATGAAGAAAGAGCTGAAGGAAACTATGCGTGCTCTTGTGAGAAATATGACAACGGTCTTGATTCCTTAAGTATACTTTAAAAGCATTATTAAATTGCTCCACCATTCAGGTAAAAACATGGGAAAAAGGCTCTTGGGCTGATGCAGCAAGAAATCACAAAAAAAGCCAGCTTAGCTTTTAAAGACAACAAAAGTTCTAGGTCAAGATTAAGTTTTCCTTGGCTTCATATGGATGAAAGTTCTCAAGAGTCACTTGATAAAATGAGTTTAGAAATTCTTCAGGTACCTAATGATTCATCAAATACCTCTTTGAAAATAGCATCTGTTTCAGCAATTGGAAGTTCTTGCAGAAAGATTCCCTTTGAATAGTTCCATCTTTAGTGTATGCCTTGGATCTATTACAAAATGTATTACATCTCATGACTTAGTTGTGCCTTCTAGCTGCCTTTGAACATCTGCTACACTGATCTGCTGGTCAAGTCAGCAATTGAATTTTTGTTATGGACTCAATCATATGGGCATTTCGACATGTAGAAAGAAACATTGTTGACTGAACTTCTATGGGATGCTGCTACAAATCCATATCCATACCTAAGTAATGCTGATTTCATACATAGATTCACGATAAAACTTTTAAGTGCATCATTTCCCAACATGACTAATGTGGAGGTTACCCAATTTGTTAATGAACTCTTTTCCACGAATCATCTAGACACAATGCTATGTTTTAACCCGCCTTAGAAGCTCTTGAGTCTGATTTTTGAAACCTGCAAACGAAAGAAGAACGCATCAGGGTCATAAACTCAGAACCAACATCAATTCAGGTTTAATACAAAAAGGGATGACCTCACACAGCGGTAAAAAGTAGGACAAGCAGTGAAATTAGAAGTTCATGGCGGTAAAAAATTGCAGACTAATTCAATCACAAACTAACTTTTCAATCTAATCTGAATTCAACTAATCAAGTTCATTCCAAACCAAAAAAAGAAACTGAGTCAGAACAATGTAATTAGAAAAGGTACAAATAGGCAGGACACAGCAAGGTTACAAGACCAAGAATTTCACAAATTCGGCAAAAATAATTTTTGATGCAAAAAGGTATAGCATGCATAACATATATGACTTTTCCCAGCAAGTTTCAAAGTGTGAAAAACCCTAATTTACGCACTATAAAAGAGGGAGCCACAAAACCCTAAGGGCGGCGAAAAATTGAAAGGAAACAGAAAACATGAATCCCTAGTCGCGAGCGACATCACAGAGAAAAACCGATTGGGACTCCGCAGAAATCATTATGTCAACCTTAATTCATTAAAGAGTTTTGAACTGAGCCCTAACCTTAACAAAAATCACACAACAAAGAAAAATCCGGAGAAGGAAAACCGAGAAGATAAGACGCAACCACACAGATATTTACCTGAGGGATTTCTTCACTCCGATAAATTTCGGAAGGTAACGGTTTCCGCTTTTCTTGTCTCTGATATACGCTGCATGATATGGCTTGTGATGTGCGTTGATGTTTGTTTTGGGTATTTCTATCATCGTATGACAACCTTGATGTTTTTCTGATTAGATTCAAAAAATCGATTTGTGTTTATGGTTTGGGACGATTTGGGATACAATCTGGGGTTAAGATTCTTAAAAAAAGGATTAGGGTTTACGAATGTCAAAGGTTAGTGTAACACCATAGATGAAAAGGCCAAGGATTTTGATTTCTCTTAGGGAGGCAAGGTTGAAGGTAGTGACGGGGATAGCGATACAAAGAGTTTTCAGTAGTTATCTTTTGTTTGTTTTTTGTTCGTTTTAATAACTTTTGAGAAACATAAATATTAAGGTTTAAAGGTTTGGTCTTGAAGCGTTTCATTTATTCCCAATATATGATTTTCTCGTTTTAATTTAATACCAGTGGAATATTATTATTCCCAAGATTTGATTTTTATCATCCCAATTAATGCCTGCGAATTGGTTACTTAGTGACATGTGTCGGCAACCTCATTGTTTCTTTGATTGACTCTTGGAGTCTAATCTTCATGCGGCTAAGGATGTTGGGGTTTTCATGTGGGTAGGCCAAGTCCTCCATGATCCGGATCGTTCGTGGGCCTCGTATTTTTTTATAAAACATTGGTTCGACATTTGTTTAGATAATGTTTTTTTTCAAGTTTATAGTCATGAAAGTTTTTCATAGAACATGACTTCTTACAAACTCTTTTTATCATTTCATTTTTTTTAGACTTAAAAATATAATCTATTAGGTTTACACATTTTATATTATCTTCACATAAAACTTCACATTAGAATTAAGTTCGATTATCTTTTTATGATTAGTGTCTCATGTTTGATTTTCTTTGGATGTGTGAGACACTCATTTGATTTTTGCTCATTACTTGATTGGATCCTTGTGATACGATACACTTGCGTGATTTATTATTCACACTATGACCATAAACAGTTAAGATAGAGCATTTCTTCACGTTAAGAATAAATCGTTCAAATAGATATTTTTTTTCTTGTTCCAACGCCATGTAAATCTTTTAAGAACACGTATACATTTTGCACACACGTAAGTCGGTCATTCTTATGATCGCCATCTGTATGGCCATATGCATCATGATTAATTAACGAAATAACTAAAATCAGGAATCTAGCATTCCTCGGGTTTTTTAATGAATCACTCTTGAGGCTAGACCTTGATTTGTGTCACATTCACTCTTTCGTTTCTAAAACATTCGAGCAATCAAACTCTTAATTAACATATCAAATAGTGGAAGAACTGGACTCAGGAATCTAGCATTCCTTGGGTCCTTGAATGAATTACTCTTGAGGCTAGCCCTTGGGTTGTGATTCATTCGACCTTTCGCCTCTCAAAACACTTAAAACATATCCAACAAATAAAAAAATCACTTTCTTAATTAATTAACGAAGAACAGAATTCAGGAATCTAGCATTCCTCGGGTTCTTGAATGAATTACTCTTGAGGCTAGCCCTCGGGTTGTGATTCATTCGCCCTTTCATTTTAAAACACTTTAACAAAGGTCAATCTCGCAAATAAGCTAGCGCTTCAGCCTCCTATCGCAAGGAGATAAGCCACACGCTTTGCAGTTAGAAAAGCGGTTTAAACGATTGCTCATTAAAAAAACACCAACAAATCGTAGTAGCACGGAATACGAAGCTCTGACTTTCCCATTACACAAGGGAATACGTAGGCACAGGGATTTTAATCCTTCACAAGCATAATAATAAAAAATTTAATCTTCTCTCCGTCACAAATCACACTAATAAAAACTTAACTATTTCTCCATAACAAATAATAATCAAAATATTTTTTTAAAAGCAAATCTTAACAAAACTTTTATCATTAGAAGAAGACAATAACATAAATTAACATTTAAGCGCAAATTAGACTAAGAGGTTACCGTTGAGTACAACATACGTAAGGGGTGTTTCATACCTTCCTCTTGCGTAACTGACTCCCGAACTTAGATTAGTGGTTTTGTTGACCATTTCTTGCCCTATTTAGGTTGTGTCTATATCTCCCTTTTTCTGTTAGAATAAATAGAATTAGGTGGCGACTCTGTTGTTTGTTTTTTCCGCGCCCATCATGAGGATCGTATTTTTCAAGGTACGACAGCTTGGCGACTCTGCTGGGGAAAAATATGCTTGTGCATAAGAGAGTAAAGCCTAACTTAGGATAGCTTGCGTTTGTTTGCTGATTTGTTTGATCATATTCTTTATTTACTATTGATATTTTATATGCTTATCTATTGCTTTCTTCTTCATTATATTGCTCATTATTATATTTGTCTGTTGGATCTTGGGGTTACATCACGGGTAAAGCTTTATACTTGAGTTTTGAAAAAAAGAGGGAACACCTAAGTTAGAATTGGATGTTATTAGTGTTAGTCTCCAAGGACTCGCTTCTTGAGGGCCTAGCATGAAATCTCCCCCAGAGAGTAAACTTTTTGTAGATCCTATCACAACACAGCTAGCCTGTCGTGTAACTTGATTCATGAAAGGGCTGTGACTATAGGACCCACTTTAAGAACCAGTTACTATTTTTGCCATTGTGTAGTGTTAGTCTCCAAGGGCTCGCCTATTGAGGGCCTAGCATGAGAACATCACTCGAGGTAGATCTTATCGTTATTATCGTCATAATACATCTAGCCTGTGGTGGGACGTTAATACGATTAGCATATGTGACCTTGGGTATCCTTAATTCATCACCATAGAAATTATCCTGTGAGGGGACTTTATGGATAAAGGACATAGACCAATCTTTTAGATCCCACATATTAAGAGGTTTTGTGATACCCCGGATCCAAACATTGTTCATCCATGATCATCTAGCATGCACATCATAACTTACACAATTCTTTATTTCAGGGAAAACATTTATTTTTACCTTGCCTTCGAAATAGCCATGGGTTCAGAAAAAAGGAAGGTTCTACCACTGAAGGATTACATGCCAAACACGGTAGTCCTTATGGATTGTTTAGAAAAGATGTCGGATTCTTATAAAAGGGCTATAGAAGTAAGGTTTGGTCAGGTGCTTCATCTTCTTGAGGTTGATGTGAAAACTCCAGCTCTAGCACAATTTTATGATCCCCCAATGCGGAGTTTCTAGTTCCAAAATTTCCAGTTGACACCATCTTTAGGAGACTTTGAAGGCTTTTTGGGTTTCTCCATGAAGGGTAGAGCACCCTATACTATTGTTGCTCAAAGTCTTAAAGTAGTAGAATTATCAGAAGCTCTACGGCTTCCTGTTCCGATCGCTAAAGAAAACTGGAAGAAAAGAGAGGAATTTTGGGGTTTCCCAAGGTCTTATTTGGAAAAGGAGAGTAAGAGATTGACAAAGGAACGCTAGTGGGCTGCCTTTGTGAATGTATTAGCCCATCTTATATAAGGGTTAGTTTTGTTTCCAACCTTCGAAGAGTTTATCGATTCCGCAACAATTAACATATTCTGGGCAGTATGGAAAGAGGGTCAAAGCCCGGTGTATCCGTTGCTAGCAGAAGTATTTTATAACTTCACCTTTGTCACGAAAAGAAGGGAAATGTTTTAACCTTCTGATTCCCTCTGTTATATAAGTGGCTTACTTCTCATGTCTTCAAGCGTCACTCATTGATCCCCAAAATGACAAGTGGGGAATGGTCCCAAATGCTGGTTTCTCTCACTTAAAGGAACATTACCCGGTACCCCAACAAGTTGGATGCCGATCAAATCATTATGAGTTGCGGAAATTTCCTGAACTGTGCCATTGATGGGATCAAAAGGTTGCATTAGTGTCGCTCCCACCAAATGACACCTAGTCAAGAGGGGTACAGACGCGAACGGTCGGCGAAAGGAGAGGGAAATGAATGAATAGAGTCGCCAGCTAGGCATTTTTATCCCGAAGGAAAGGTAATGCTGCATAAACCTAAGAAAAGATAGATAAGACGATCGCGAACCAGAGAAACTGAGAAAGGGGGTTGGTTACAACCTGGGAAGGTATTAGCACCCAGATTGTCCGCCGTACTCGACGGGATCCACGCTTAAAAGATTTGTGTTTTAAAGGGGTAGTGTCAGTGCTATTTGTGTATCAAAGCTGGAAAGAATGAAAGTGTCAGTGTAAAAGAAATGTGAAGTGGATAAGTGAAGTGTCAGTGTAAGAATAAGAATGGAGTGCTCAAGATCATGAGGCTTAAAGAATAATGTTGGAAGAGGGGGGAATACACAGAGACTTTTGTTCGATAACTGTTAAGTTATGCCTATGTATCCTCTCGTGCAATGAGGAAGTCAGAACACCGTAGTTCGACCCAAAGAGACTGAAAGATGAATTGACTTGTGAACTGCTTACTTGCCTATGCTCAAGTGTATGACCTGTCTGGCTCAGGTGCAAACTGTCTTGCATTAGACGGAAGAAACAAGTTCTCGTTTATGAGTGAATTAGATGAGAAAAGAATCCCGGAGGAGACGATTATTGATTGTTTTTGTATTTTCAGTCTTTTATTGCTTTTGAAAGTTTGTCATAAGTTAATGAGCTTAAGCCTAAACCAATGGATTTAGTAAACTCATCACATCTTCCCTCTGATTAGGGGTAATGAGAGTACCTTAAGTGTGAAGTCAACTTCTCACACTTAATCACCATGATGTAGGATTAAGATCATTAACCTACTTGTGATTATTTAGATGTTTTTGGTGTTTTTGTTTAGTGTTAAGTAATGAGATTAAGCCATAATCAGGGATTAAACAGACTCATTACACCATCCTAATAGAAGGATAATAGATGAGAATGTTTAAGCTGAGGAAAGCTCCTCAACTTAATCCATGATTAGGGATTAACTTCATGACAAAACAAAGCCTTTATTAAATGGATTTTAGTTAATGATAAGATGAAGAAGTGATTTTTTATGGTTTGTAAGACAACTTGAGGGGGACTTGTCCATTAACACTAGGGTTAGTCCTTCTTAACCAGTTAAGGAAGAATTAGAACCCTAATGCAAGGTCCAAGTTACAAGCTTGATGTCTTAGTGATTATTGGATGGATTGATTAAAGGATTTTAAACACATTAAGGGTTTAACACTTAGGATTAAAGTTATACACTCCATCCTGTCGCTCCCGATAAATGGGTGTGGCCCAAATAAAGGTACAGACGCGAACGGTCGGCGAAAGAGGGATGTGAGAACACACAGGAGTGAACTCACAGGGAATGAATAGAGTCGCCAGCTAGGCATTTTTATCCCGGAGGAAAGGCAATGCTGCATAGACCTAGGAAAAGATGGATAAGACGGTCGCGAAACAGAGAGACTGAGAAAGGGGTTTGGTTACAACCTGGAAAGGTATTAGCACCCAGATTGTCCGTCGTACACGACGGGATCCACGCTTAAAAGATTTGTGTTTTAAAGGGGTAGTGTCAGTGCAATTTGTGTACAAAAGAGCTGGAACAGGATGTACAGGTGTCTGTGCAAAAGAAATAAAGTGTGTAAATGTACAGTGTCAATGTAAGAACAAAGATGAAATGCTCAAGATCATGAGGCTAAAAGAATGATGCTGGAAAGAGGGGGAATATACAGAGACTTTTGTTCGATAACTGTTAAGTTATGCCTACGTATCCTCTCGTGCAATGAGGAAGTCAGAACATCGTAGTTCGACCCAAAGAGACTGAAAGATGAATTGACTGTGAACTGCTTACTTGTCTATGCTCAAGTGTATGACCTGTCTGGTTCAGGTGCAAACTGTCTTGCATTAGACGGGAGAAGAAAGTTCTCGTTTGTGAGTGAATGAAATGAGAAAAGAGTCCCGGAGGAGACGATTATTGTTTGTGTTTGAGTTTTTAGTCTTTTATTGCTTTTGAGAATTTGTCATAAGTTAATGAGCTTAAACCTAAACCAATGGGTTAGTAGACTCATCACATCTTCCCTCTGATTAGGAGTAATGAGAATACCTTAAGTGTGAAGTCAGCTTCTCACACTTAATCACCTTTGATGCAAGATTAAGATCATTAACCTACTTGTGATTATTTAGATGTTTTTGGTGTTTTTGTTTAGTGTTAAGTAATGAGGTTAAGCCATAATCAAGGATTAAAAAGACTCATTACACCATCCTAATAGAAGGATAATAGATGAGAATGTTTAAGTTGAGGAAAGCTCCTCAACTTAATCCATGATTAGGGATTAATCTCATGACAAAACAAAGCCTTTGGTTAAGTGGATTTTAGTTAATGATATGATGATGAAGTGTTTTTTAGGGTTTGTAAGACAACTTGAGGGGGACTTGTCCATTAACACTAGGGTTAGTCCTTCTTAACCAATTAAGGAAGAATTAGAACCCTAATGCAAGGCCCAAGTTACAAGTGTGATGTCTTGATGATTATTATGTGGATTGATTAAGAGATTTAAACACATTAAGGGTTTAACACTTAGGATTAAAGTTATACACTCCATCCTAATAGAAGGATGCAGGCATAAGCTTAATCACAAAGCCTTAAAGCCTTTAGGGTTTAGTCCCTGATTATGAGATGAGAAGAGAAGACTCAATGAGACACAAAGGTAAAAACTAGGTGGGGGACTAATCAAAACCCTAAACATTGTCATGCTTGGTTGTTCCTAAGGTTTGTGAGGTTTATGAAAGAAATCTTCAGAGGAACCACCAGGAAGCAGATGAATGGAGCAAAGAGAAGCAAAGCAACTTGCTTCATTCAAGAAGTCAAGTCACTTGAGGAAAGAAAGTAAGAAGAAGAAGAATGAGCAAGCTCAATCTTAAACACATAATAAAATGCAGCAAGGATGCATAAGAGAGATGAAAAGAAGTTATGAGAAGTGAAGGCAAATTCACTTCTCAAAGTAACTTACCACCTGAAACGTTAGTGAGAGAAATGCAATACAATGCAAAATGAGATGGAATGGCATGATGCAAACCAAAACCAGATATATGAGATGATAATGATGTTATGAGATGGTGCAAACATGAAAAAAAGCATGGGGATGATCATACAAACTTATGGATGCAAATGAAACAAGTTAAGAACCATGAACATACATGAAAAGTTATGAAGTGCAAATGGCATACAACAGGGCAAATGCAAGATGCAATGATCAGACATGCTTCTAATATGTCTTAAGATGTCAAATGAATCAAATGGATACACAAAATGCTATGGCAAATCAAGGTATGAATGCAAATGCAATATGGATGCATATGGAAGCTCAAATTAGGGTTTATGATCAATGCATCAAACAAAAACCAAAATCAGAAGCAAACATCAAGATAAAAAATTGAAAATGCATTCAAAGGAACCTTAACCCTACACAAACTCACTGCCCAAAGGAGGGGTTCTAACTCTTAACCTAATCAAAGTTATGAAATTCCTAAGATTTCTAGAGTTTTTGGATACCTTGACAAGAAAAAAGGCCAAACAAATTGAAAATGAAAGATCAAATCATGCCAATTTAATCTTACAAACTACATGATATGCTAAACACAATGCAAAAATAATCAATGTCCAACTCTCAATGGTTAGGCAAAAATGATTTTTTTGAAGTTTGGATCAAAATAATGTCTTAAAAATGAATTAATTCCATGGAAAATTATCAAAAGACATCAAGATCAAAAAAGAAATTTGGTTTGAGGGTTGGACAATGTTTCTAAATGATTTTAAATGTTTCATGAATTTTTTGGTGATTTTTAAATACCTAGAAGTGTTTTTAATTAATTAATTCTCATTAATTAATTAAAAATAAACTTTTAAATATTTAAAAATATTTTTTAAATGCAAAAAATAAAAATAAAAATGTTTTTGGTTTCTGAAAATTAATAAAAGGCTATATAAAAATTTTCAGAATTTTTGAAAAGGTTTTACTATTTTAAATTAAATGGAGAAATTAAATGAAATAAAACGAAAAATAAAATGAAATAAATGGAAGTATGCTGAATGAGAGGCCAGGATTGAAACTGGGGAAGGATTTGTTGACTGCACGCGCAATCTAAAGGCTGAAATTCAAACCTGGCTAAAACTGATTTATGAATTAATTAATCAAGGTTAATTAAGTTAATGAGGATTAGGGCTTCTAAGGACAAATCCTGGCCATCGAAACACGCGCCAGTCAACCTTGGTCAGCTAATCCTACGCTCAGCATTCAAACTTGCATTAATTACAGGGATTAACCCTAATTGTTTTCAGGTGGCCGAAGAAGACTTCCGGTCATCTTCTCCGGCGGGGACCTCACCTGAGAATCTCTAAAATCCTCAAATCTTCACTAAAATGAAAACTAAAAGCCCAGAAATCATCCCCATGCCAAACTAAATCAAACCCCTCACTCAAATCTCATTTATTCTTCATCAATCAAACGAATCGAATCAAAACATTTTTTAGGGCAAAAGTTTCAGACAGTGCATACATCCTGGTTTCTTAACTATTTTCAAAAGTAAGCACATATTCATGATCAGGGGATGCATAGAAGCTATTAAGAACTTAAAAACATGTTTCTGGAAAAAAGTTTTGAGTTGACTACCTGAACTGAAGCTTTCGATTCAGGAGCTTTCTGGCTGTTTCTTTGGCTCAAATGCACTCCAATGATCCCCCTAAGAAGCTTACAGTGTTTGTTTGAAGTTTGCAATGGCTGGTTTGAGAGATGGCAGGAGTTCTGTTCAATGGCAGGTGGTGATCGTGTTTTTGATTCTCTGAGTTTCAGGCTGTTTTGAAGGGTGCTTTGTGACCAGGAAGATGTGTTGAGTTGGTTTGTGAAGTTTGTTTGGGTGTTTGTGGCTTGTGTGATGAGTTTCGAAGGCTCTTGCACATGAAGGTGAAAATGAGAATGCTGTGCTATGGAGTGTTTCAGGCTTGCTCTCTTGTTGCTTTGGCTTGCTTTTTCTTTGTATAAACAATTGCCATTGGTCAGATGAAGTGATGTGTGCTTTATTGATTGGTATGGGTCCTTTTGCCAAAATGTCAAAGTTGGTGTAAGAGAAGTATGGGCTACTTTCTAGCCAAGGAAAAAGGGTGTGTCCTGCGCAGCATGATGTGGGGAAAGGCCTAGGATGGTTCAGCAAGCTAGCAAGCAAGTGGATGAGAAACTATGATGAGTTTTGCAACTTGCCTTGCTTTTGATTCTTATGAGAAAACCTTGATCCATAGGCCACAAAATGAATGATCCCTTGGCCCATTATGATTTTTAGGTCTTGTATGATCATGTTGTGAAGTTTAGAAATGCATTTGATGACTTAATTTGCCTTGAGAAGTGAATTTGCAACTTTGCCTCTTTGGTGGAAAACTTCAAATTTTGTGATTTTTGCCAACTTTGACAAACCATAACTTTTGATCCAAAATGAATTAGGTAATGTTCTTGTACTTTTTGAAAAGGGAAAGATCTATTCTACAACTTTCATGACCAAAGTTTTTTCATTTGAAGCTTTTTTGAATCAAAAAGTAAGGGTTGAAAAAGTTGCCTAAAATGACAATTTCATTAAAAGTCAAACTTGCCCAAAAAGTCAACTTTGCAAAAGACTTGAAATTCTTCAAATTTGTGAAATTCTAACATCTTCCATGATCAAATAAAGATCATATACAATCAAAATGATGAAGAACACCCCTTGGTTGGGTCATTGGGGGCCTCAGATGCCCTGATTTTGCACTGACTTGCTTGAAAAGTCAACTCTTGATCAGATGACTTCCCCATGGAATTTCTTCATGAAAATTGATATGCATACTCCCTATACCATATAGAGACCAATAGAAACAAGAATGACCAAAAAATTTGGGGTTACGGCCTCTGAAACCAAAACCCTAATTCTAGGTCATCTGTGCAGTCAAGCCTGGCTCTACTTCCATACCATTCTCAGTTCTTGTGATTCTTTGACATTCTTGACTTTGAAAGGATGTAATATGATACTTGAACACACATGGACCCCTTTGAAGTGATTGATGGCCTTTGGAGTGGCTCAAGAAGCTCTTGGATTGCTCAGATCACAAACCCTAGATGCAGATGACCTAGAACCAATGCAGTGAATCAAAAATGTGATATGAGATGCTATGATTGAACTTATGAATATGAAATGATCACAAGCCATGGTGTGAATGGGTGAGGGCAAATTTGGGGTGTTTACAGCTGCCCCTATTCAAACATGAGTTAGCTGTGCAGGATGTAAACGACGGCTTAACAGGCAAACAAGATAACTTGTGGTTGAATACCAAAGACAGTCCAAAATTTGCACTCACAGAATGAAGAAGAAAAGGGATATAGATTGTAAAAGAAAATAAAGGTATATTGTAAAGTATGGGCGACGGAGGACGACCGTCGAGCAGAGGACAACTGCTGGGCAAAGAGCAATGACGGGGACGGCCGACATGCTAGAAAAGTGCGGGGAATAAAGCGATGACGGGGACGGCCGACATGCTGGGGAGAAAAAGAATTATGATGGGGACGGCCATCAAGTAAAGTTGTAAGATTCTCTGGGAATTAATGAAACATGACGGGGACGGCCATCAAGTTCATAAAGTAAAGTAACCAACGATGGGGACGACCATCGGGCTAAACTGATGAAGGACGATCATCAGGAAAAGAAAAAGGGACCACGACGGGGACGGCCATCGGGTTAAAGAATAAATGAAATAAACAGATGATGAGGTACGATCATCAAAGGTGAAGGACGATCACCTAGCAGGGGACGGCTGCTAAATATATCACGACATAGGACGAATGTCGGATAAAAAGGGTCAATGATGGGGACGGCCATCAGACGAGCATGACGGAGGACGACCATCAAGAGGTGGAGGACGACCACCTAGCAGGGGACGACTGCTCTCAAGGTTTATCATGACGTAGGACGAACGCCAGATAACCAAAATCAACAATGGGGACGGCCATTGGATAAAATGATGAAGGACGATCATCAAAAGGTGAAGGACGATCACGTAGCAGGGGACGGCTGCTAAATATATCACGACATAGGACGCATGTCGGATAAAAAGAGTCAACGATGGGGACGGCCATCGGACGAGCGTGATGAAGGACGATCATCAAGAGGTGGAGGACGACCACCTAGCAGGGTACGGCTGCTCTCAGGGTTTATCATGACATAGGACGAATGTCAGATAAGAAGAAAATTCACTTTATTGGGGAGTAGTAAACACGGACGAGTGTTTACATCCAAGAAATAAAAGGTATAAGTGTTTGGTATTGTGTATAGATTAAAGATGCGGACGAGCATCCTTAAGACTATGATACGGACGAGTATCAGGTAGAAACAAAAAAACTGACACGTGTTCAGAGATGATGATACGGACGAGTATCAACTGGTTTAACAGAGAACACGGACGAGTGTTGAATCTGAAGGGACTCCTCTGGGGAATAGTAGACACAGACGAGTATCTATATTCAAGAAGACATGAGTGTATGGATTAAAGATGCGGGCGAGTATCCTTAAGACTATGATACGGACGAGTATCAGGCAGAAGCAAATGCTTGACGCATGTTCTGAGATGATGATACGGACGAGTACCAACGGGTTAACAAAGAACACGGACTAGTGTTGAATCTGTGGGGATGTAAATGGTGTATATAAGATATGGACGAGTATCTGTATAAGTGAAATGAGAGTGAAAAGTATGACTAATATATATTTGAGTGTTCATCCTGCTGGAGAGAGCGTGACACGGACGAGTGTCAAAAGGAGTATGGTATAAACAAGTATCTGGTATACAAAGTGTTTACATTACTGTGCTAGGAAAAATGACATGGACGGATGTCAAGGAATTGTACATATAAGTATCTGTGAGTGCAAAGGGGATGCTTAGGTTTTCTGCTGGGGATATGACACGGGCGGGTGTCGAGAAGTATCTGTAATATACAAGTGTTTGTTTGCAAAGAAAAGCTCGGGCGATTTTACTGGGGAATGATGACACGGACAGGTGCCACAAGGAGTGAGGCAACTGCTTTTGCTGGGGAATCTGGGGGGTATTCTGTATATTTGTTGATGGGTTGATAATATTCACAAGTGTTTGATTCAGACCATGACTTATGATTATGCCACATGTTTGATTTTTGCCGTAATGCTCCGTATTAGACGGAATGCTACGCTTTGTGGGGTGAATATGATGCGAATGCTATGACTATGCAAAAGATACCGATCCGGGATCCGGATCCCGTTGCTGTGAAGATATCTGGTCGATCTGTTTGAAGTGGACTTCCCAGATGGGGATGAGATCATTGGTAGATCTGATGAGATGATTCTGCTTGGGGGAAATAGGTTACTGATAGACCTATTCTTGGTAATGAGGGACCCAGCTGGGGTTTGTAGAAGCTTTCGTCACTCTGTTGTGATTCCTTCGTGCGTGGCTCTTCTGTATAGTGGCTGAAACTCTGTGGGGAGATGGTTCCCAGGCTTTTTGTATTTAGATGAGGAGGAGTAACGGATGGCAACTCAGCTGGGGAGAAACAACAAGTGGCAACTCAGCTGTGGAGAAAGCACTTGGGTGCTAAGACTGAGTGGGTGTTGATTTGCCAGCTTGCTGGGATGGAGCTTTTAAGCCCCATGTTGTGCTTTTGAATACCTGCAATCCTGCAAAGATAGAGAAACGCACAAGTAATCCCAAGGCATCCTTTACCGGATTCCGTCATAGGAGTGAGACACTCTCGAGAGTAAGTATATTTCCTGCAAGCACGTAGTTTTTATTTTTTCGAGGATAAGCATCTGTATTTATGCAATCAGTATTTTAAAGATATCAGACATTCTTTGCAAATAAAATGAAGTGTACGAGGTGAAACTTGACTGAAAATCTGTTTTTATTAATTCATGTGCCCTGAATTGGCAAGATACAGTCAAAGAAACACATCTCCTAAAATGAGGAGATTGTTACAAATTGAGAAACAAAATGCTGGCAATGTTGACGACGCTCCAAGGAGCTTCCCTCCCGCTATGACTCGTATGACTTTTGACGTTCTTCTCATCTTGCTTTCTGAAGGAGGCTGATTCTGACAGAAGCTTGATCCTTTTGAGGTTTAACCGGTTGCAAGTGATACAGACGAATTCAGAATGCAGTTGTTCGCTTATTCCCTTGTTTTGCATGGATTGCCCTTTCGGGTTTTCAATCCATCGGGATACCCATTTTTGCCTGAGTTGTCCAATACGGCTTTTCAACTCAGCGGGTGTACATTATTTATTTATTTTCCCTTATTTTTGCCCGAGTCTTTTATTCTGTTTTTGACTCGCCGGGATGCCCTATTTTTGCCTGGACTTACATTCTGTTTTTACGTCCAGCGGGTCATTTTTTTTTATGCGAAGTATTTTTTAACTGCATCTGAATTCACAGGGGACAGGAAGTCTTCACCATCCATGGTGCTGAGCATCAGTGCTCCACCAGAGAAAACTTTCTTCACTACAAATGGTCCTTCATAATTTGGAGTCCACTTGCCCCTGTGGTCTGTATGAGGAGGGAGGATTCTTTTCAGCACAAGATCTCCTACTTGATACTCTCGGTGCCTAACTTTCTGATCGAAGGCTATCTTCATTCTTTTCTGATACAACTGTCCATGACAGATTGCAGCCAATCGTTTTTCTTCAATCAGACTCAGTTGTTCGTATCGGGACCGAACCCATTCTGCTTCGTCCAGCCTAACATCCATCAATACCTGTAGAGAGGGTAATTCAACTTCAACAGGTAGGACTGCCTCCATACCATACACAAGCTGATACGGTGTTGCCCCAGTGGATGTTCTGATTGACGTGTGGTACCCATGCAAGGCAAACGGTAGCATTTCATGCCAGTCTTTGTAGGTGACTACCATCTTCTGCACAATCTTCTTGATATTCTTATTAGCTACCTCAACAGCGCCATTCATCTTTGGCCTGTAAGGAGAAGAATTGTGGTGTTGGATCTTGAAGTCCCGGCATAGCTCAGCCATCATTTTGTTGTTTAAGTTGGAACCATTATCAGTAATGATTCGCTCGGGCACTCCATACCGACAGATGATATCTCTCTTCAGGAATCGGGCTACCACTTGTCTTGTAACGTTGGCATAAGAAGCTGCTTCAACCCACTTGGTAAAATAGTCAATGGCTACCAGGATGAACCTGTGGCCGTTTGAAGCAGTCGGTTCAATCTTGCCAATCATGTCAATGCCCCACATAGCAAAGGGCCAGGGTGAAGACATTACGTTCAGAGGATTAGGAGGCACATGCACCTTATCCGCATAGATCTGGCATTAATGCATTTTTTGGCGTAGGCACAACAGTCGGCATCCATTGTGATCCAGTAATAACCTGATCTCAGCAATTTCTTAGCCATGGCATGCCCTCCTGCATGGGTACCAAAGGATCCTTCGTGCACCTCGTGCATCAACAAGTCTGCTTCTGTTCTATCGACGCATCTGAGGAGTACCATATCAAAGTTTCTCTTATATAGGGAACCATCAGTATTCAGGAAGAAACTACCAGCAAGCCTTCTCAAAGTCTTCTTATCATTGGAAGATGCCCCAGGTGGGTATGTTTGATCCTCCAAGAAGCACTTAATGTCATGGAACCAAGGCTTATCATCTTTGACAATATCTGCTGCAAATACATATGCTGGTCTGTCAAGTCTGGACACTGAAATCTGCGGTACAAAGTTGACAGCTTGAACTTTGATCATTGACGAAATGGTAGCCAGAGCATCTGCAAACTGATTCTCGTCCCTAGGGATATACTCAAGCTTGACCGTTGTGAAGAAAGTCAGTAACCTCCTTGTATAATCCCTGTAAGGTATCAGATGATCCTGGTGTGTGTACCATTTGTCGTTGGTTTGATTAACTACCAAAGCTGAATCTCCGAATACAGTTAAAGTCTTGATCCTGAGGTCAATGGCTTCCTCAAGACCCATAATGCAAGCTTCGTATTCAGCTTCGTTGTTAGTGCAGTTGAAGGTGAGCTTTGCCGAGAAAGGCATGTGAACTCTCTTAGGTGTAATGAGTACTGCACCAACACCACGACCATTCATATTAACGGCCCCATCAAACATCATAGTCCATTCTTCTTCTGGGTCAGGCCCTTCAGTGTGAATAGGCTCTTCATGATCTTTTGCTTTTATGAACATGATGTCTTCATCAGGGAAGTCAAATCTCATAGGCTGGTAGTCATCAATAGGTTGCTCAGCAAGATATTCGGACAATACACTGCCCTTGATGGCTTTTTGAGATGTGTACTGAATGTCATATTCTGTGAGAATCATTTGCCATCTCGCAACCCGTCCGGTAAGAGCTGGCTTCTCGAAAATGTACTTAACTGGATCCATTTTGGAGATCAATAAAGTAGTGTGGGTCAACATATACTGTCTCAGTCGGCGAGCAGCCCACGCTAAAGCACAACAAGTTTTCTCAAGCAGTGAATAACGTTGTTCACAGTCGGTAAACTTTTTGCTCAGGTAGTATATTGCATACTCTTTTCGACCAGACTCGTCATGCTGGCCCAGCACACACCCCATTGACTCTTCTAATACTGTTAAGTACATTATCAGAGGTCTTCCTTCAACTGGAGGCATAAGGATTGGTGGTTCTTGCAGGTATTCTTTGATCTTGTCAAAAGCCCTCTGGCAGTCTTCGTTCCACTTGACCGTCTGTTCTTTTCTTAACAGTTTAAACAAGGGTTCACAGGTTGCAGTAAGGTGAGATATGAACCTCGAGATGTAGTTCAGTCTACCTAGAAACCCTCGAACTTCTTTTTCAAACTTCGGTGCAGGCATTTCTTGAATGGCTTTGACTTTATCAGGGTCCACCTCAATCCCTTTCTCGCTTACGATAAAACCCAGCAGCTTACCAGATCGCACCCCGAATATGCACTTGTTGGGGTTCAGCTTCAGTTGGTACTTCCTTAGACGCTTGAATAACTTCAGCAGATTTATCAGGTGGTCTTCTTCTGTGAGGGACTTGGCAATCATGTCATCCACATAACACTCGATTTCTTTATGGATCATATCGTGGAATAATGTTACCATAGCCCGTTGATATGTTGCACCAACATTCTTCAATCCGAATGGCATCACCTTGTAACAGAACGTGCCCCAGGGTGTGATGAAGGTTGTCTTCTCCATGTCTTCAGGTGACATTTTGATCTGATTATATCCTGAAAATCCGTCCATGAAGGAGAATACCGAGAACTGAGCCGTATTATCAACCAATACATCAATGTGAGGTAATGGGAAATCATCTTTCGGGCTGGTTCTGTTCAGATCCCGGTAGTCAACACACATCCTCACTTTGCCATCTTTCTTAGGCACAGGTACTATATTAGCAACCCACGGCGGATATCTAGTTACAGCAAGAACCCGGCGTCCCATTGCTTTTGTACCTCTTCCTTGATTTTCATTGCCATGTCTGGGCGAGTACGGCGCAGTTTCTGCTTTACCGGCGGACAGTCTTCTCTTAAAGGCAGCTTATGCATAACAATGTTGGTGTCCAACCCTGGCATATCCTGATAAGACCAAGCAAACACATCCACATACTCCTAAAGCAGGTCAATCAGCTGTTTCTTCACTGAGTCTTGTAAGCAGGCCCCGATTTTAACCTCTTTCACATCTTCATCTGTACCAAGATTAATTGTTTCGACCTCCTCCTGATGAGGAGTGATAACCTTCTCCTCTTGTCTCAACAACCTGGCTAGCTCTTCAGGAAGCTCGTAATCTTCTTCAACCCCTTCATCAGCTTGATTGATTGGATTGTCAAAGTCATACGAAGTCATAGCCGTGCTGTTGTCGGTGCGGTCTGGAAGGCACTCTCTGCAAGGGTTCAGTTTGTTCATTTTAGTGATTGATTTTAATCTTGTTTAGAAAAGTGAAATAAAAGTTGTCATTTTGAAAACATTGCCATTTATTATTTTTTGTACAAAAAGAAAAATGGAAAAACAGTGAGCGGAAAAGAAAAAAGACTCATTTGCAAAAGATGTCTGATATTTCATTGATTAATCTTGTTGCACAAAAAATTACAGATGGCCCGATTACAAAATGAGTCTTGTCATCTTGGGCAAGATGCAAGACTTGATGCATGCTTAAAATATACAAGAAATAATAATTACTCTGCAGGAGTAACCCTTATAATTTCCTGGGAAGACCAGTTTGAGATACGGCTCCCTGGGATCCTTGGACGTATCCAGCTCTCCAGGTTGCGTTCATCTTCCGACTCATCTTCCAAGTTGTTGACAGCATCAGGGGTGAGCATCCCCCCACTAACAAAGTTGGGCTTCTTAGCAGCCTCTGCTTGATCTTGTTGAGTTGGTTTGTAACCCAACCCAAATCTATCCTCTTTCTTCTCCACAGGCAACAGTTTGCCCCAGCCTTGAGCATTCCCTTCCTCAACAACCTTCATGGCTTGCTGGTAGGATGTCATGGAAGTCCCAAGTACAGCAGATGTTTCATTAATATTCAGGGCCTCGAACCCTTGACTCATCGTTTCGTGGATCTCCCCATCCATCTCAATATATTTGTATGTAGCCAGATGGCTAACAAAAATATCTTCCTCTCCACAGATAGTAACGACTTGGCCCTCCCACTCGAATTTTAACTTCTGGTGAAGGGTAGACGTAACTGCGCCAGCGGCGTGAATCCATGGTCTACCCAACAAACAGCTGTAGGCCGGCTGAATGTCCATCACGTATAAGGTCGTTTTGAAAGTTTGTGGGCCAATCGTTACAGGCAACTCAATTTCTCCCAGAACTGATCTCTTAGAACCGTCAAAGGCTCTCACTACTAAGTTGCTGGGACGTAATGCCAATCCTTCATACTTTAGCTTCACAAGGGCTTTTTTAGGTAAGACATTGAGGGATGACCCTGTGTCTACCAGTACATGTGAAAGAACTGCACCCTTACACTCCATGGTAATGTGCAAAGCCTTGTTGTGATTGCGGCCTTCTGTAGTCAAATCAGTGTTGGTAAATCCTAGTCCATTACTAGCATTAACATTTCCAACCACAGCTTCCAACTGATTGACCGTGATCTCTTCTGGCACATAAGCTGCGTGCAAGACCTTTAGTAGTGCGTTCCGATGAGCCTCGGAGCACATAAGCAATGATAGAATGGAGATTTTGGAAGGCGTCTGGTGAAGCTGGTCCACTATCTTGTAATCACTTTTATTGATGATTCTCATGAATTCATCAACTTCTTGATCAAAAGGTGTTTTCAAAGCTTCTTTAACAATTTGCTCTTCTTGCACCATGCTCTTCCCTTTTGCCTTGGCAGCAGCTTCTGCTTCAGCAGTGGTTTTTTGAATTTGCGGGGCAAAGAGACGTCCGCTTCGAGTGAAGCCTCCGCCTCCCCCCACATTGTCTATTTGCGGTGAAGAAGTTGATGATTCAAGAGTGATTTTCTGTCCTTCGCAGTATAGATCAGAGCCGTAATGCCAAGGGATGGCATTACTGCTTTCATAAGGTACTGGCCCAGGCACTGTGATAGTGACTGGACTGATGGCAGCTGCAGAAGGGACCATGATAGTCTGTGGATCATAGTATATTGTGACTGGTGCTCTGATAGGAGTGGCATTTTGTGAGTTGTAGGCAGAATCATTGGCAGGATCATAATAAATTGTAACTGTTGAGACACTTTCATTGTTTGCTGTTGATGTTGTAGGAGACATCGTTGACTGGATGGGTATTGTCGTTGTAGGAGACTCTGAATGAAGGGGTGCTGAAGTTGTAGAAGGGATGTTTGCTGATATCTGGTCTGTTGAAGTAACAGATGAAACATTTGTTGATGAGATTGAAGAATTGTTTGGAACAATGGTTGTTGCAGTTGTAGGAGACTCGGGAACTGTTGTTAAGGAGATTGCTGGATTGGTAGGTATTGATGTTGTGATTTGAAGCAGGCCACTCTGGATAAGACCATCTATGCCATCCCTCAAGTTATCACATCCATTCACCGAAATGTTGCAATAAGCACATCCTAGCTCACATCCAGGGAACATTTGACATTCAAGGAGTTGAGCTTTAATCTCTACCAAGGGTGTCCGAATCTGACCCACACTGGTTATCAAGTAAGACGGCTTGTCTTCCTCAATAGCGTTGATTCTGGGGCCTCCGTGGTGTGGCATAGGGTTCTTGTTAACATTTGGTGGTGGTTCAAAGTTCAGAGCTTTAGAATCTACCAAGTCTTGTACTTTCATGTGCAAAGCTCTGCACTTCTCTGTACTATGGCCAGGTGCATTTGAGTGAAAAGCACATCTGGCGCTGGCGTCATAATTTCTGGGCAGACTGGTAGGATCCGGAGGTGCCAATGTCCTTAGCTCAACCAGGTTGAGTTTTAAGAGTTGTGGCAATAATGTGGCATAGGGCATAGGGATCGGATCGATCACCCTATTGGCCTGAGAAGGTCTCTGTTGATTGTTGTTGCTGGTGTTTTTGTTGTTATAATTTCTCTGAGGAGGATACTGAGTTTGTTGCTGGTAATTTTGTTGCTGAGGTTGATAAGCTGGTTGAGGATGAATTGGAGCGGGAATGGTGACTGCTTCCACAGACCTATGAACATATTGGGGCCTGCCCCTGCTGGTATGGATAGCATTAGTTTCACCAGTTCTTCTTGGGCCTACAAAAGGCTTTCTTGGGTTGCTGGACGAGCTTGCACCGTTGTCAGAAATCTTACCCATCTTTAATAGGCTTTCAATTCTTTCCCCAGCTATGACCACGTCAGCAAAGCTAGTGGAAGAAAAGGCAGCTAGCCTACCAATGTATGTCCCTTGGAGAGTGTTCATAAACATATCAGCCATCTCCCTCTCTGACATGGGTGGCTGGACAGCAGCAGCAATCTGTCTCCACCTCTGAGCGTACTCCCGGAAGCTTTCCCTGGATGATTGAGACATCCCCATCAGGAGGGTCCTGTTGGGAGCCATATCCAAGTTGTACTGATATTGTCTGATAAAGGCCTCAGCCAAGTCCTTCCAGCACCTGATGGTTGCTCTGGTCAGGTGAGAGTACCATTCCCTTGAAGCTCCTGTTAAGCTATCTTCAAAATAAAACATCCATAGCTTTTCGTCCATGGTATATGCCTTCAGCCTCCCCAGAAAGGATTGTAAATGGGTCCGGGGACAGGAAGTTCCGTCGTACTTCTCGAAGCATGGTGGCTTAAATTTGTGGGGAATCCTGACCCCGTCCACTAGACCCATGTCCATAACATCAAAGCCCAAAGAATTCTGGGATTCCAGGGATCTTAGTTTTTCAGCAATCTCATCTAGCCTTCTGTCATAGGCTTCCTCCCCAGCTCCCATCACTGTGAACTGATCTTCCTGGGGGTCTTCTTGCAGCACTCTACCTATAGTGGCAGTCCCTTGCACATTAACAGGGATGTTGATCTCTGGATGAAGGTGGGGTCCATAGACTGGGGGATTAACATGAGGTTGAACTCTCTCATTATTGCTTGTCCCAGCAGTCCCTAGATGGGGGTCTTCCTGATTCTGCCTTTCTACCAGTGCTCTTAATCTCTCTTGGCTTTGAGCCATATTATTCATCACCTCCATAAATTGTGTCATCTGATTCCTCATTTCCAATCTCTCATTGGCCATTTGAGTCCTGACCTCTGTAAGGTCCTGCTGTACTTGGTCCATTTGTATACCCGGAAGGTTGTTGCGGGTTGGATATCTGTGTGGACGGTTGAGTGGAAACACCCGACGTCGAGCAATAGTTCCTGAAGTCACAACAGAGTTAGTAACAACAAAACAAAAAAACCTACAAAACAAAACAAAAGGTTAGTATGCAATGCAGTATGCTTATTTGTTTCCAAGGTATCCGGCTTGGCACTTGGTTTTGACCTTTCCAGACCCTTGAGGAAGATGCTTGTGATGTTGCTTGAAGAATTCAGATAAAACAAACCAACACATATATTACAAAAAGTAAATGATACATAGTTTGTTTCTTTTTACAATACATGCCCTCTGAGGGGTCAAAATACAACATAAAAAAGGGAAAAGTACAATGAAATGAAAACAACAAGCAAAAGTCAGACACCAAGACCAAACTCATCCTCCTGAACTTCCTTGAGAAGTGCTTCAGTCACAGGATCAGTTGGACGCTCTGTAAGGTTCCTGATAAGGAGATTCCTTGTAGTAACAGCTGCAGTTAGCTTCTTGTGTCGACTCTGGTCCTTTGACCTCTTCACACCAGCTTTAATCTTCAACTCTGAGATTTCTCTCTGGGCTGCTAGCAAGGCTTCCTGCTGCTCTTTTGCACTAGCCTCCAGCTGCTCAATCTTATCCTGAGTCCTTTTATCCTCCTGAGTGTGAGCTTCGGTGATCCAGACCCACCTAGCTTAACTCTCCTTTAGATACAAATCAGTCCTAGCCCTCTGGAATTGGGCCTCTTTGCAGACATTCTTCAAAATCTGTTCTCCAGCCCTAGACTTCTTGATATAGTATTCTGACTTTTCAATCCTGGCTAGATGCTCCACCTTTAGATTTTCTAACCTCTCAATGTCCAGCCGACCATCACTCCTCTCCCAGAGGGTCTTCTGTAGAGCCTGAGTCAGATTCTCATTTCTCTCTTTCAATTTCTCAAACTCTTCCAGGCTGACAGTTGCTGGAGGTGGTGCTGTGGAGGGTCCAGGCACATCTTCAATGGTAAAGGGCATTCCAGAAAGTTGAGCCCTGGCATGAGACCACTCATGATACTGAGCTGAGGCCACATTGTTGCATCTCCCAAGAATGGTTACCCCTTTAGTCTGGACATTGTCCCAAGCCCAGGATGCTTGCCTGACAATAGCCAGATTAGGCTTGATCTCACAATAAAGGGTCTCAGTCAGATCCTGTGCTCTGGGAGGGTGGATCAATGCATAGCCCAGTTGTCTTTTGAATAGCAGAGGGTTGTAGTTGATGCAACCCTTCACTCCTATCAGAGGCACATTGGGAAATTGCCCACAGCTAGTAATGATGTCTCTGCCCTTGGTGCTCTGAGTGCACCACCTGATGTCATCTGAGGTTAGAGCAACAAGCCTCCTAGCCCAATTTTTCTGCTGGTGAGGGTTCAAGAATGCATCAGTCTTTCGCAAATGTTTGAGCAGCCAAGTATGGAACAAAGGAGCACAACATCTCACTAATCTTCCCCTTTGCTTTTCATTCCTTTGGTGAATAGAATAGTAAAGATCTCCCAGTAAGGTGGGCACTGGGTTCCTCAGGATGAAAAGATGGATTGCATTCTTGCTAACAAACTTTGGCTCATCTGCAAAAAGTATGACCCCATATATGCCAAGGGCCATCAAAGCACAGACTGCCTTCCACTCCCCCAAGGAGGCCTTCAGGATGGCCTGAGAGGTCAAGAAATCCAGATATAGACCAGAGATTCCTGCCTTGGTAGTCATATTCTGCCCAATCAGAACTGGTTCCAGATACAAGGCTTTTGCCACCTCTTCATTACTAGGAAAAGCCATCTCAGGGTTGAAGGGGGCTCCACCTCTGATAGGTACACCAACCAATGATGAATACTCCTCTAACAAGGGTCCCAACTGAAAGTTCTGGAAGGTGAAGCACCTCAGAGGGGGATCATAGAACTGCAAGCATGTATGAATCAAGCTCCTCTGTGAAGGGTCCAAATCCATAACCACATCAAGGATTCCTCCATAATGTTCTCTGAATAGTGGTATATGATCTGGAGTAATCAGGGTATGAATCTACCTGATGCTAGCCAATTCAGGCTCAAAGAAATGATAGGAGATGTTACTCTTCTTGGGTGCCATGTTGCTGAAGAAGAGCTGAGACAGATGCTGAGAATAACACTGAAGATGGGCCACTGACAGGCTGAGACTGGTGATGCAGGTGACTGAAACAGGTAGCTGATAGCTGAAGCAAGTACTGATGAAGATAGGTCTATGCTGAAGAAGGGGTCAAAACCAAGCTAAAATGTACGATGGATACCCTGAAAAACAAATAAACAAACGTTAAAATGATGCAATGATGATGTATGCAAATGATATGCAAGGGTTTGTGACTGAGCTGGATCTGATTAATTGCTTTGATATAGGTCCATGTATGTTCAAGAAATCCAGATGAAGGTTCATAAGTCCAGTAACCGAGGTGGGGGACTCAAATAAAGAGTCACATGTCCTGGGTTAAAAATCACAAGAACTGTTCCAAAGTGGAGTTCTCTTAATCAAAACAAAGTAACAGGGTATGTTGAGGTCAAGGGTACCTGCAAACCTGTAAACAGCCCAACCCCCTCACAGGTGATGTTCTAAAACAAGGATCCTCAGACTTGGATCAGTTATGAGAAGTGTAAACACTTCTAACCCGGAGGTACAGTGTTTACAATAACCATAAAAAATCCTCCTCTAATTCACCTCAGTTTCTGAAGGTCAATACTAAAGGTCATCCAGACTTAGCAGGCTTCCCAGATAGCCCTAGCACTACAGGAAATCTGTAGCACAGAGTTCTCAAGAAGAAACCCATATCTGAACCGTGTTTCATATTCCCGCACCAGACCGAAATGGAATGGGAAAGAACATGAACCACTCTAGCCTAGGTGTCACTCAGGTCCCAGGTATAGGACCTCAACTCTCAATGGAACACCCACCCACCAAAGCAACAAAACAGATCCAGCCAGCACAGTATGACAGTATGGTATATGTAAAGCTATAAAGAAAGCAATAAACAACTGTACATAAAGAAAAAATAAATACAAATATACAAACACAATTAGCACATAACACCCCAGTAAACACAAATCAAACAAGCGCTAGGAGGAACCCACAAAAAGAACCAAAAGCCCTGGTTGCAGTATAAGTTCTCCCCAGCAGAGTCGCCAAGCTGTCGCTCCCGATAAATGGGTGTGGCCCAAATAAAGGTACAGACGCGAACGGTCGGCGAAAGAGGGATGTGAGAACACACAGGAGTGAACTCACAGGGAATGAATAGAGTCGCCAGCTAGGCATTTTTATCCCGGAGGAAAGGCAATGCTGCATAGACCTAGGAAAAGATGGATAAGACGGTCGCGAACCAGAGAGACTGAGAAAGGGGGTTGGTTACAACCTGGGAAGGTATTAGCACCCAGATTGTCCGTCGTACTCGACGGGATCCACGCTTAAAAGATTTTTGTTTTAAAGGGGTAGTGTCAGTGCAATTTGTGTACAAAAGAGCTGGAACAGGATGTACAGGTGTCTGTGCAAAAGAAATAAAGTGTGTAAATGTACAGTGTCAGTGTAAGAACAAAGATGAAATGCTCAAGATCATGAGGCTAAAAGAATGATGCTGGAAAGAGGGGGAATATACAGAGACTTTTGTTCGATAACTGTTAAGTTATGCCTACGTATCCTCTCGTGCAATGAGGAAGTCAGAACACCGTAGTTCGACCCAAAGAGACTGAAAGATGAATTGACTGTGAACTGCTTACTTGTCTATGCTCAAGTGTATGACCTGTCTGGCTCAGGTGCAAACTGTCTTGCATTAGACGGGAGAAGCAAGTTCTCGTTTATGAGTGAATGAGATGAGAAAAGAATCCCGGAGGAGACGATTATTGTTTATTTTTGAGTTTTCAGTCTTTTATTGCTTTTGAGAATTTGTCATAAGTTAATGAGCTTAAACCTAAACCAATGGGTTAGTAGAATCATCACATCTTCCCTCTGATTAGGGGTAATGAGAATACCTTAAGTGTGAAGTCAGCTTCTCACACTTAATCACCTTTGATTCAAGATTAAGATCATTAACCTACTTGTGATTATTTAGATGTTTTTGGTGTTTTTGTTTAGTGTTAAGTAATGAGGTTAAGCCATAATCAAGGATTAAACAGACTCATTACACCATCCTAATAGAAGGATAATAGATGAGAATGTTTAAGCTGAGGAAAGCTCCTCAACTTAATCCATGATTAGGGATTAATCTCATGACAAAACAAAGCCTTTGGTTAAGTGGATTTTAGTTAATGATATGATGATGAAGTGTTTTTTAGGGTTTGTAAGACAACTTGAGGGGGACTTGTCCATTAACACTAGGGTTAGTCCTTCTTAACCAATTAAGGAGAATTAGAACCCTAATGCAAGGCCCAAGTTACAAGTGTGATGTCTTGATGATTATTATGTGGATTGATTAAGAGATTTAAACACATTAAGGGTTTAACACTTAGGATTAAAGTTATACACTCCATCCTAATAGAAGGATGCAGGCATAAGCTTAATCACAAAGCCTTAAAGCCTTTAGGGTTTAGTCCCTGATTATGAGATGAGAAGAGAAGACTCAATGAGACACAAAGGTAAAAACTAGGTGGGGGACTAATCAAAACCCTAATCATTGTCATGCTTGGTTGTTCCTAAGGTTTGTGAGGTTTATGAAAGAAATCTTCAGAGGAACCACCAGGAAGCAGATGAATGGAGCAAAGAGAAGCAAAGCAACTTGCTTCATTCAAGAAGTCAAGTCACTTGAGGAAAGAAAGTAAGAAGAAGAAGAATGAGCAAGCTCAATCTCAAACACATAATAAAATGCAGCAAGGATGCATAAGAGAGATGAAAAGAAGTTATGAGAAGTGAAGGCAAATTCACTTCTCAAAGTAACTTACCACCTGAAAAGTTTGTGAGAGAAATGCAATACAATGCAAAATGAGATGGAATGGCATGATGCAAACCAAAACCAGAAGCATATATGAGATGATAATGATGTTATGAGATGGTGCAAACATGAAAAAAATCATGGGGATGATCATACAAACTTATGGATGCAAATGAAACAAGTTAAAAACCATGAACATACATGAAAAGTTATGAAGTGCAAATGACATACAACAGGGCAAATGCAAGATGCAATGATCAGACATGCTTCTAATATGTCTTAAGATGTCAAATGAATCAAATGGATACACAAAATGCTATGGCAAATCAAGGTATGAATGCAAATGCAAGATGGATGCATATGGAAGCTCAAATTAGGGTTTATGATCAATGCATCAAACAAAAACCAAAATCAGAAGCAAACATCAAGATAAAAAATTGAAAATGCATTCAAAGGAACCCTAACCCTACACAAACTCACTGCCCAAAGGAGGGGTTCTAACTCTTAACCTAATAAAAGTTATGAAATTCCTAAGATTTCTAGAGTTTTTGGATACCTTGACAACAAAAAATGCCAAACAAATTGAAAATGAAAGATCAAATCATGCCAATTTAATCTTACAAACTACATGATATGCTAAACACAATGCAAAAAGAATCAATGTCCAACTCTCAATGGTTAGGCAGAAATGATTTTTTTGAAGTTTGGATCAAAATAATGTCTTAAAAATGAATTAATTCCATGGAAAATTATCAAAAGACATCAAGATCAAAAAAGAAATTTGGTTTGAGGGTTGGACAATGTTTCTAAATGATTTTAAATGTTTCATGAATTATTTGGTGATTTTTAAATACCTAGAAGTGTTTTTAATTAATTAATTCTCATTAATTAATTAAAAATAAACTTTTAAATATTTAAAAATATTTTTTAAATGCAAAAAATAAAAATAAAAATGTTTTTGGTTTCTGAAAATTAATAAAAGGCTATATAAAAATTTTCAGAATTTTTGAAAAGGTTTTACTATTTTAAATTAAATGGAGAAATTAAATGAAATAAAACGAAAAATAAAATGAAATAAATGGAAGTATGCTGAATGAGAGGCCAGGATTGAAACTGGGGAAGGATTTGTTGACTGCACGCGCAATCTAAAGGCTGAAATTCAAACCTGGCTAAAACTGATTTATGAATTAATTAATCAAGGTTAATTAAGTTAATGAGGATTAGGGCTTCTAAGGACAAATCCTGGCCATCAAAACACGCGCCAGTCAACCCTGGTCAGCTAATCCTACGCTCATCATTCAAACTTGCATTAATTACAGGGATTAACCCTAATTGTTTTCAGGTGGCCGGAGAAGACTTCCGGTAATCTTCTCCGGCGGGGACCTCACCTGAGAATCTCTAAAATCCTCAAATCTTCACTAAAATGAAAACTAAAAGCCCAGAAATCATCCCCATGCCAAACTAAATCAAACCCCTCACTCAAATCTCATTTATTCTTCATCAATCAAACGAATCGAATCAAAACATTTTTTAGGGCAAAAGTTTCAGACAGTGCATACATCCTGGTTTCTTAACTATTTTCAAAAGTAAGCACATATTCATGATCAGGGGAATGCATAGAAGCTATTAAGAACTTAAAAACATGTTTCTGGAAAAAATTTTTGAGTTGACTACTGTAAACACCCCAAATTTGCCCTCACCCATTCACACCATGGCTTGTGATCATTTCATATGCATAAACACAATCATAGCATCTCATACCACATTTTTGATTCACTGCATAGATTCAAAGTCATCTGCATCTAGGGTTTGTGATCTGAGCAATCCAAGAGCTTCTTGAGCCACTCCAAAGGTCATGATTCACTTCAAAAGGGTCCATGTATGTTCAAGTATCATATTACATCCTCTCAAAGTCAAGAAAGTTAAAGGATCACAAGAACTGAGATTGGTATGGAAGCAGAGCCAGGTTTGACTGCACAGTTGACCTAAAATTAGGGTTTTGGTTTCAGAGGCCATAACTCCAAATTTTTTGGTCATTCTTGTTTCTATTGGTCTCTATATGGTATAGGGAGTATGCATATCAATTTTCATGAAGAAATTCCATGGGGAAGTCATCTGATCAAGAGTTGACTTTTTAAGGAAGTCAATGTAAAATCAGGGCATCTGAGGCCCCCAATGACCCAACCAAAGGGTGTTCTTCATCATTTTGATTGTATATGATCTTTATTTGATCATGGAAGATGTTAGAAGTTCACAAAATTGAAGAATTTCAAGTCTTTTGCAAAGTTGACATTTTGGGCAAGTTTGACTTTTAATGAAATTGTCATTTTAGGCAACTTTTTCAACCCTTACTTTTTGATTCAAGAAAGCTTCAAATGGAAAAACTTTGGTCATGAAAGTTGTAGAATGGATCATTCCCTTTTCAAAAAGTACAAGAACATGACCTAATTCATTTTGGATCAAAAGTTATGGCTTGTCAAAGTTGGCAAAAATCACAAAATTTCAAAGTTTCTACCAAAGAGGTATTTTGCAAAATGACTTGATCAAGTGTTCTAAAGCTATCAAATGCACTTCTAATCCACACAACATGATCACACAACATTTAAAAATCAGAATGGGCCAAGGGATCACATGTTTTATGGCTTATGGAGCAAGACTTTTTCATAAGGATCAAAGGCAAGCCAAGTTGCAAAACTCATCATAGCTTCTCATCCACTTGCTGGCTAGTTTGCTGATCAATCCTAGGCCTTTCCTCACATCATGCTGCACAGGACATGCCTTTTGTACTCAGCTAGCAAGTAGCCCAAGCCCTTCTTACACAACTTTGACATTTTTGCAAAAGCACCCATACCAATCAATAAAGCACATGTCACTTCATCTGACCAATGGCAATTGTTTATGCTAATCAAATGCAAGCCAAACATAACAAGAAGCAAGCCTGAAACACTCCATAGCACAGCATTCTCATTTTCACCTTCATGTGCAAGAGCTTTCGAAACTCATCACACAAGTCACAAACACACCAACTAACTTCATAGATCAACTCAACACACCTTCCTGGTCACAAAGCACCCATCACCATTGTCTTAAACCCCCAGAATCAGAAACACGATTCCCTCACTGCACTGAACAGAACTTGTTCAATCTCTCCAGCCAGCCAAAATAAACTTGTTCCAAGCATTTCAGAAGCAAAAAGGAGGTCATAGGAGTGGTTTTGCACAAGAGAGGAGGTCAGAAAGCTCCAAACTGAAAAGCTTCAAACTCAGGTAGCTTCATGAACTTTTTTTCCATAACGTGTATTTTAAGTTTCTAAATGAATCTACATGCTTCCTTGATCATGAATATGTGATTATTTTTGAAAATGGTTGAGAAACCAGGATGTATGCAATTTCTGAAACTTTTGCCCTAAAAACTGTTTGGTTTTGATTCGTTTGATTGAAGAAGAATAAATGAGATTTGAGTGGGGGTTTTGATTCAGGGGGATGTGGGGATGATTTCTGGGCTTTTAGTTTTCATTTTAGTAAAGTTTTGGGGATTTTGGAGATTTTCAGGTGGGGTTCCCACCGGAGAAGACGACCGGAGGTCTTCTCCGGCCACCTGAAAATAATTAGGGTTAATCCCTGTCATTAATTGTAGTTTGAATGCTGAGCGTAGGATTAGCTGACCAAGGTTGACTGGCGCGTGTTTTGGATGGCCAGGATGTGTTATTAGAAACCCTAATCACAATTAACTTAATTAATTCCAATTAATTAATTCATAAACTTGATTAATCTCAGTTTGAATGTGGACCTTAGGATTGCGCGCGCAGTCAACAGATCTTTCCCCAGAATCAATCCTGGCTCTCCATTGCGTTTACTTTTCATTTTCTTTAATTTTAATTCATTTATTTTGTATTTCTTTTCTCCATTTAATTTAAAATAGTAAAACAATTTTAAAAATTCTGAAATTTTTTGTATAAACTTTTATTTAATTTCAGAAACCAAAAACATTTTTATTTTTATTTTTTGCATTGAAAAATATTTTTAAATCATTTAAAAGTTTATTTTTAATTAATTAATGAGAATTAATTAATTAAAAATACTTTTAGGTATTTAAAAATCACCAAAAAATTCATGAAACATTTAAAACCATTTAGAAACATTGTCCAACCCTCAAACCAAATTTCTTTTTTGATCTTGATGCATTTTGATAATTTTTAATGGAATTAATTCATTTTCAAAGCATTATTTTGATCCAAACTTCCAAAAATCATTTCTGCCTAACCATTGAGAGTTGGACTTTGATTCTTTTTGCATTGTGTTTAGCACATCATGTAGTTGGTGAGATTAAATTGGCATGATTTGATCTTTCATTTTTCATTTGTTTGGCATTTTTCTTATTAAGACACCCCAAAACCCTAGAAAACTTAGGAAATTCATAACTCTAATTAGGTTAAGAGTTGGAACCTCTCCTTTGGGCAGTGAGTTTGTGTAGGGTTAGGGTTCCCTTGAATGCATTTTCAATTTTTTATCTTGATGTTTTCTTCTGATTTTGGTTTTTGTTTGATGCTTTGATCATAAACCCTAATTTGAACTTCCATATGCATCCATCTAGCATTTGCATTCATACCTTGACTTGCCATAGCATTTTGTGCACCCATTTGGTTCATTGAACATCTTAAGACATATTGTAAGCATGTTTGATCATTGCATCTTGCATTTGCCATGTTGTATGCCATTTGCACTTCATAACTTTTCATGTATGATCATGGTTCTTAACTTGTTCCATCTGCATCCATAAGTTTGTATGATCATCCCCATGTCTTGTTACAAGTTTGTAGCATCTCATAACATCATTAACATCATGTATGTGCTTCTGGTTTTGATTTTCATCATGCCATTTCATCTCATCTTGCATTGTATTGCATTCCTTTCATTAACTTTTCAGGTGGTAAGTAATTTTGAGAAGTGAATTTGCCTTCACTTCTCACATTTCCTTTTCATCTCCTTTATGCATCCTTTCTGTATTTTGTTATGTGTTTGAGATTGAGCTTGCTCTTTCTTTTTCTTCTTACTTTCTTTCCTCAAGTGACTTGACTTCTTGAATGAAGCAAGTTACTTTGCTTCTCCTGATCCTTTCATCTGCTTCCTGGTGGTTCCATTGAAGACTTCTCTTGTAAACCTCACAAACCTTAGGAACAACCAAGCATGACAATGATTAGAGTTTTGATTAGCTTCCCCCCATTTAGTTTTACCTTTGTGTCTCATTGAGTCTTCTCTTCTCACCTCCTAATCAGGGACTAAACCCTAAAGGCTTTAAGGCTTTGTGATTAAGCTTATGCCTGCATCCTTCTATTAGGATGGAGTGTATAACTTTAGTCCTAAGTGTTAAACCCTTAATGTGTTTACATCCCTTAATCAATTCACTTAACAATCATCAAGACATCAAGCTTGTAACTTGGGCCTTGCATTAGGGTTCTAATTCTTCCTTAATTGGCTAAGAAGGACTAACCCTAGTGTTAATGGACAAGTCCTCCTCAAGTTGTCTTACAAACCCTAAAAATCACTTCATCATCATATCAGTAAATAAAATCCACTTAATCAAAGGCTTGTTTTGTCATGAGTTTAATCCCTAATCATGGATTAAGCTGAGGAGCTTTCCTCAGCTTAAACATTCTCATCTATTATCCTTCTATTAGGATGGTGTAATGAGTCTGTTTAATCCCTGATTATGGCTTAATCTCATTACTTAACACTAAACAAAAACACCAAAAACATCTAAATAATCACAAGTAGGTTAATGATCTTAATCCTGCATCAAAGGTGACTAAGTGTGAGAAGCTGACTTCACACTTAAGGTATTCTCATTACCCCTAATCAGAGGGAAGATGTGATGAGTTTACTAAATCCATTGGATTAGGCTTAAGCTCATTAACTTATGACAAACTTTCAAAAGCAATAAAAGACTGAAAACCCAAAAACAAACAATAATCGTCTCCTTCGGGATTCTTTTCTCACCTCATTCACTCACAACCGAGAACTTGCTTCTTCTGTCTAATGCAAGACAGTTTGCACCTGAGCCAGACAGGTCATACACTTGAGCATTGACAAGAAAGCAGTTCACAAGTCAATTCATCTTTCAGTCTCTTTGAGTCGAACTACGGTATTCTGACGTCCTCATTGCACGAGAGGATACGTAGGCATAACTCAACAGTTATCGAACAAAAGTCTCTGTATATTCCCCCTCTTTCAGTATCATTCTTTAAGCCTCATAGTCTTGAGCATTTCATCTTTGTTCTCACACTGACACTGTATATATCACACTCCACATTCTTTTACATTGACACCTGTACATCTTTCTCCAGCTCTTTTATACACAAATTGCACTGACACTACCCCTTTAAAACACAAATCTTTTAAGCGTGGATCCCGTCGAGTACGACGGACAATCTGGGTGCTAATACCTTCCCAGGTTGTAACCAACCCCCTTTCTCAGCCTCTCTGGTTCGCGACCGTCTTATCCATATCTTTCTAGGTCTATGCAGCATTACCTTTCCTCTGGGATAAAAATGCCTAGCTGGCGACTCTATTCATTCCCCGTGAGTTCACTCCTGTGTGTTCTCACGTCCTCTTTCGCCGACCGTTCGCGTCTGTACCTTTATCTGGGCCATTTCCCATTTATCGGGAGCGACAGCTTGGCGACTCTGCTGGGGAATCCTTATACTGCAACCAGGGCTTCTGGTTCTTTTTGTCTCCTAGCGTTTGTTTGATTTGTGTTTACTGGGGTGTTATGTGCTATTTGTGCTTGTATTTGTATTTATTTTTGTTTTATGTACAGTTTGTTTTATTTCTTTCTTTATAGCTTTACATATATCATACTATCATACTGTGCTGGCTGGATCTGTTTTGTTGTTTTGGTGGGTGGGTGTTCCATTGAGAGTTGAGGTCCTATACCTGGGACCTGAGTGACACCTAGGCTAGAGTGGTTCATGTTCTTTCCCATTCCATTTCGGTCTGGTGCGGGAATATGAAACACGGTTCAGATATGGGTTTCTTCTTGAGAACTCTGTGCTACAGATTTCCTGTAGTGCTAGGGCTATCTGGGAAGCCTGCTAAGTCTGGATGACCTTTAGTATTGACCTTCAGAAACTGAGGTGAATTAGAGGAGGATCTTTTATGGTTATTGTAAACACTGTACCTCCGGGTTAGAAGTGTTTACACTTCTCATAACTGATCCAAGTCTGGGGATCCTTGTTTTAGAACATCACCTGTGAGGGGGTTGGGCTGTTTACAGGTTTGCAGGTACCCTTGACCTCAGCATACCCTGTTACTTTGTTTTGTTAAGAGTACTCCATTTTTGGAACAGTTTCTGTGATTTTTAACCCTGGACATGTGACCCTTTATTTGAGTCCCCCACCTTGGTTACTGGACTTATGAGACTCCATCTGGATTTCTTGAACATATATGGACCTATATCAAGGCATTAATCAGATCCAGCTCAGTCACAAACCCTGGTATATCATTTGCATACATCATCATTGCATCATTTTAACATTTGTTTATTTGTTTTTCAGGGTATCCACCATACATTTTGGCTTGGTTTTGACCCCTTCTTCAGCATAGACCTATCTTCATCAGCACTTACTTCAGCTATCAGCTACCTGCTTCAGTCACCTGCATCACCAGTCTCAGCCTGTCAGTGGCCCATCTTCAGTGTTATTCTCAGCATCTGTCTCAGCTCTTCTTCAGCAACATGGCACCTAAGAAAAGCAACATCTCCTATCATTTCTTTGAGCCTGAGTTGGCTAGCATCAGGAAGATTCAAACCCTGATTACTCCAGACCATATACCACTATTTAGAGAACATTATGGAGGAATCCTTGATGTGGTTATGGATTTGGACCCTTCACAGAGGAGTTTGATTCATACTTGCTTGCAGTTCTATGATCACCCTCTGAGGTGCTTCACCTTCCAGAATTTTCAGTTGGGACCCTTGTTGGAAGAGTATTCATCACTGATTGGTGTACCTATCAGGGGTGGAGTCCCCTTCAACCCTGAGATGGCTTTCCCTAGTAATGAAGAGGTGGCAAAAGCCTTGTATCTGGAACCAGTTCTGATTAGGCAGAATATGACTACTAAAGCTGGAGTCTCTAGTTTTCATCTGGATTTCTTGACCTCTCAGGCTATTCTGAAGGCCTCCTTGGGGGAGTGGAAGGCAGTCTGTGCTTTGTTGGCCCTTAGCATATATGGGGTCATACTTTTTGCAGATGAGCCTAAGTTTGTTAGCAAGAATGCAATCCATCTTTTCATCCTGAGAAACCCAGTGCCCACCTTACTGGGAGATCTTTATTACTCTGTTCACCAAAGGAATGAAAAGCAAAGGGGAAGACTGGTGAGATGCTGTGCTCCTTTGTTCCATACCTGGCTGCTCAAACATTTGCCAAAGACTGATGCATTCTTGAACCCTCACCAGCAGAAAAATTGGGCTAGGAGGCTTGTTGCTTGAACATCAGATGATATCAGGTGGTGTACTCAGAGTACTAAGGGCAGAGACATCATTACTAGTTGTGGACAATTTCCCAATGTGCCTCTGATAGGAGTGAAGGGTTGCATCAACTACAACCCTCTGCTATTCAAAAGACAATTGGGCTATGCATTGATCCACCCTCCCAGAGCACAGGATCTGACTGAGACCCTTTATTGTGAGATCAAGCCTAATCTGGCCATTGTCAGGCAAGCGTCCTGGGCTTGGGACAATGTACAGACTAAAGGGGTAACCATTCTTGGGAGATGCAATAATGTGGCCTCAGCTCAGTACTATGAGTGGTCTCATGCCAGGGCTCAAGTTTCTGGAATGCCCTTCACTATTGAAGATGTGCCTGGACCTTCCACAGCACCACCTCCAGCAACTGTCAGCTTAGAGGAGTTTGAAAAATTGAAAGAGAGAAATGAGAATCTGACTCAGGCTCTACAGAAGACCCTCTGGGAGAGGAGTGATGGTCGCTTGGACATTGAAAGGTTAGAAAAGCTAAAGGTGGAGCATCTAGCCAAAATTGAGAAGTCAGAGGATTACATTAAGAAGTCTAGGGCTGGAGAACAGATTTTGAAGAATGCCTGCAAAGAGGCCCAATTCCAGAGAGCTAGGACTGATTTGTATCTGAAGGAGAGTCAGGCTAGGTGGGTCAGGATCACCGAAGCCCGTACTCAGGAGGATAAGAGGACTCAGGACAAGATTGAGCAGTTGGAGGCTAATGCAAAGGAGCAACAGGAAGCCCTGGCAGCAGCCCAGAGAGAAATCTCAGAGTTGAAGATTAGAGCTGGTGTGAAGAGGTCAAAGGACCAGAGTCAACACAAGAAGTTAACTGCAGCTGTTGCTACCAGGAATCTCCTTATCAGGAATCTTACAGAGCGTCCAGCTGATCCTGTGACTGAAGCACTTCTCAAGGAAGTTCAGGAGGATGAGTTTGGTCTTGGTGTCTGACTTTTGCTTGTTGTTGCTTTCATTTCATGTACTTTTCTTTATGTTGTATTTTTGACCCCTTAGAGGGCATGTATTGTAAAGAGAAACAAACTATGTACCATTTACTTTTTGTAATATATGTGTTGGTTTGTTTTATCTGAATTCTTTAAGCAATATCAAAAGCATATTCCTCAGGGGTCTGGAAAGGTCAAAACCAAGTGCCAAGCCGGATACCTTGGATACAAATAAGCATACTGCATTGCATACTAACCTTTTGTTTTGTTTTGTAGGTTTTTGTTTTATTGTTACTAACTCTGTTGTGAACTCAGGAACTATTGCTCGACGTCGGGTGTTCCCACTCAATCGTCCACACAGATATCCCACCCGCAACAATCTTCCGGGCATACAGATGGACCAAGTACAGCAAGACCTTACAGAGGTCAGGACTCAAATGGCCAATGAGAGATTGGAAATGAGGAATCAGATGACACAATTTATGGAGGTGATGAATAATATGGCTCAAAGCCAAGAAAGATTAAGACCACTGGTAGAAGGGAGGAATCAGGAAGACCCCCATCCAGGGACTGCTGGGACAAGCAATAATGAGAGAGTTCAACCCCATGTTAATCCTCCGGTATATGGACCCCACCTTCATCCAGAGATCAATATTCCTGTTAATGTGCAAGGGACTGCCACTGCAGGTAGAGTGCTGCAAGAAGACCCCCAGGAAGATCAGTTCACAGTGATGGGAGCTGGGGAGGAAGCCTATGACATAAGGCTAGATGAGATTGCTGAGAAACTAAGGTCCCTGGAGTCCCAGAATTCTTTGGGCTTTGATGTTATGGACATGGGTCTAGTGGACGGGGTCAGGATTCCCCACAAATTTAAACCACCGTGCTTTGAGAAGTATAACGGAACTTCCTGTCCCCGGACCCATTTACAATCCTTTCTAGGGAGGCTGAAGGCATATACCATGGACGAAAAGCTATGGATGTTTTATTTTGAAGATAGATTAACAGGAGCTTCAAGGGAATGGTACTCTCACCTGACTAGAGCAACCATTAGATGCTGGAAGGACCTGGCTGAGGCCTTTATCAGACAGTATCAGTACAACTTGGATATGGCTCCGAACAGGACCCTCCTGATGGGGATGTCTCAATCATCCAGGGAAAGCTTCCGGGAGTACGCTCAGAGGTGGAGGCAGCTTGCTGCTGCTGTCCAGCCACCCATGTCAGAGAGGGAGATGGCTGATATGTTTATGAACACCCTCCAAGGAACATACATTGACAGGCTAGCTGCCTTTTCTTCCACTAGCTTTGCTGATGTGATCATAGCTGGGGAAAGAATTGAAAGCCTATTAAAGATGGGTAAGATTTCTGACAACGGTGCAAGCTCGTCCAGCAACCCAAGAAAGCCTTTTGTAGGCCCAAGAAGAACTGGTGAAACCAATGTTGTCCATACCAGCAGGGGCAGACCCCAATATGTTCATAGGTCTGTGGCAGCAGTCACCATTCCCGCTCCAATTCATCCTCAACCAGCTTACCAACCACAGCAACAAAATTACTAGCAACAAACTCAGTATCCTCCTCAGAGAAATTATAACAACAACAACGCCAACAACAACAATCAGCAAAGACCATTTCAACAGAGACCTTCTCAGGCCAATAGGGTGATCGATCCGATCCCTATGCCCTATGCCACATTACTGCCACAACTCCTGAAACTCAACCTAGTTGAGCTAAGGACATTGGCACCTCCAGATCCTGCCAGTCTGCCCAGAAATTACGACGCCAGCGCCAGATGTGCTTTTCACTCAAATGCACCTGGCCACAGTACGGAGAAGTGCAGAGCTTTGCACATGAAAGTGCAGGATCTAGTGGATTCCAAGGCTCTGAATTTTGCACCACAACCAAATGTTAACAAGAACCCTATGCCACACCATGGTGGTCCCAGAATCAATGCTATTGAAGAAGACAAGCCGTCTTACTTAATAACCAGTGTGGGTCAGATTCGGACACCCTTGGTAGAGATTAAAGCTCAACTCCTTGAATGTCAAATATTCCCGGGATGTGAGCTAGGGTGTGCTTATTGCAACATTTCAGTGAATGGGTGTGATAACCTGAGAGATGGCATAGATGGTCTCATCCAGAGTGGCCTGCTTCAAATCACAACGTCAATACCTACCAATCCAGCAATCTCCTTAACCACAGTTCCAGAATCGTCTACAACTGCAACAACCATTGTTCCAAACAACTTTTCAGTTTCATCAACAAATGCTTCATCTGTTACTTCAACGGACCAAATATCAACAAGCGTCCCTTCTACAACTTCAGCACCCCTTCATTCAGAAACTCCTACAACAACAACACCCATCCTTCCAGCAATGTCTCCTACAACATCAGCAACAAACAATGCAAGTGTCTCAACAGTTACAATTTATTATGATCCCGCAAATGATTCCGCCTACAACTCACAAAATGCCACTCCTACCAGAGCACCAGTCACAATATACTATGATCCACAGACTATCATGGTCCCTTCTGCAGCTGCCATCAGTCCAGTCATTATCACAGTGCCTGGGCCAGTACCTTATGAAAGCAGTAATGCCATCCCTTGGCATTACGGCTCCGACCTATACTGCGAAGGACAGAAAATCACTCTTGAATCATCAACTCCTTCACCATAAATAGACAATGTGGGTGGAGGCGGAGGCTTCACTCGAAGCGGACGTCTCTTTGCCCCGCAAATTCAAAGACCCACTGCTGAAGCAGAAGCTGCTGCCAAGGCAAAAGGGAAGAGCATGGTGCAGGAAGAGCAAATTGTTAAAGAAGCTTTGAAAACACCTTTTGATCAAGAAGTTGATGAATTCATGAGAATCATCAATAAAAGTGATTACAAGATAGTGGACCAGCTTCCCCAGACGCCTTCCAAGATCTCCATTCTATCATTGCTTATGTGCTCCGAGGCTCATCGGAACGCACTACTCAAAGTCTTGCACGCAGCTTATGTGCCAGAAGAGATCACGGTCAATCAGTTGGAAGCTGTGGTTGGAAACGTTAATGCTAGTAATGGACTAGGATTTACCAACACTGATTTGACTATGGAAGGCCGCAATCACAACAAGGCTTTGCACATTACCATGGAGTGTAAGGGTGCAGTTCTTTCACATGTACTGGTAGACACAGGGTCATCTCTCAATGTCTTGCCTAAAAAAGCCCTTGTGAAGTTGGAGTATGAAGGATTGGCGTTATGCCCCAGTAACTTGGTAGTGAGAGCTTTTGACAGCTCTAAGAGATCAGTTCTGGGAGAAATTGAGTTGCCTGTAACGATTGGCCCGCAAACTTTCAAAACGACCTTCTACGTGATGGACATTCAGCCTGCCTACAACTGTTTGTTGGGTAGACCATGGATTCATGCCGCTGGCGCAGTTACGTCTACCCTTCACCAGAAGTTAAAATTCGAGTGGGAGGGCCAAGTCGTTACTATCTGTGGGGAGGAAGATATTTTTGTTAGCCATCTGGCTACATACAAATACATTGAGATGGATGGGGAGATCCACGAGACAATGAGTCAAGGGTTTGAGGCCCTGAATATTAATGAAACATCTGCTGTACTTGGGACTTCCATGACATCCTACCAGCAAGCCCGGAGGGTTGTAGAGGAAGGGAATGCTCAAGGCTGGGGAAAACTGTTGCCTGTGGAGAAGAAAGAGGATAGATTTGGGTTGGGTTACAAACCAACTCAACAAGATCAAGCAGAGGCTGCTGGGAAGCCCAACTTTGTTAGTGGGGGGATGCTCGCCCCTGATGCTGTCAACAACTTGGAAGATGAGTCGGAAGATGAGCGCAACCTGGAGAGCTGGATATGTCCAAGGATCCCGGGGAGCCGTATCTCAAACTGGTCTTCCCAGGAAATTATAAGAGTTACTCCTGCAGAGTAATTATTATTTCCTGTATATTTTAAGCATGCATCAAGTCTTGCATCTTGCCCAAGATGACAAGACTCATTTTATAATCGGGCCATCTGTAATTTTTGTGCAACAAGATTAATCAATGAAATATCAGACATCTTTTGCAAATGAGTCTTTTTCTTTTCCGCTCATTGTTTTTCCATTTTTCTCTTTGTACAAAAAAATAAATGGCAATGTTTTCAAAATGACAACTTTATTTCACTTTTCTAAAAAAACAAGATTAAAATCAATCACTAAAATGAACAAACTGAACCCTTGCAGAGAGTGCCTTCAAGACCGCACCGACAACAACACGGCTATGACTTCGTATGACTTTGACAATCCGATCAATCAAGCTGATGAAGGGGTTGAAGAAGATTACGAGCTTCCTGAAGAGTTAGCCAGATTGTTGAGACAAGAGGAGAAGGTTATCACTCCTCATCAGGAGGAGGTAGAAACAATTAATCTTGGTACAGATGAAGATGTGAAAGAAGTTAAAATCGGGGCCTGCTTACAAGACTCAGTGAAGAAACAACTGATTGACTTGCTTCAGGAATATGTGGATGTGTTTGCTTGGTCTTATCAAGATATGCCAGGGTTGTATACCGATATTGTGATGCATAAGCTGCCTTTAAGAGAAGATTGCCTGCCGGTTAAACAGAAACTGCGCTGTACTCGCCCAGACATGGCAATGAAGATCAAAGAAGAGGTGTAAAAGCAATGGGACGCCGGATTCCTTGCTGTAACTAGCTATCCACCGTGGGTTGCTAATATTGTGCCCGTGCCTAAGAAAGACGGCAAAGTAAGGATGTGTGTTGACTACCGGGATCTGAACAGAGCCAGCCCGAAAGATGATTTCCCATTACCTCACATTGATGTATTGGTGGATAATACGACTCAGTTCTCGGTATTCTCCTTCATGGACGGATTTTCAGGATACAATCAGATCAAGATGTCACCTGAGGACATGGAGAAGACAACTTTCATCACACCCTGGGGCACGTTCTGTTACAAGGTGATGCCATTCAGACTGAAGAATGCTGGTGCAACATATCAACGGGCAATGGTAACATTATTCCACGATATGATCCATAAGGAAATCGAGTGTTATGTGGATGACATGATTTCCAAGTCCCTCACAGAAGAAGACCACCTGGTAAATCTGCTGAAGTTATTCAAGCGTCTGAGGAAGTACCAATTGAAGCTGAACCCCAACAAGTGCACATTTGGGGTGCGATCTGGTAAGCTGCTGGGTTTTATCGTAAGCGAGAAAGGGATTGAAGTGGACCCTGATAAAGTCAAAGCCATTCAAGAAATGCCTGCACCAAAGTCAGAAAAAGAAGTTCGAGGGTTCTTGGGTAGATTGAACTACATTTCACGGTTCATATCTCACCTTACTGCAAACTGTGAACCTTTGTTCAAGCTGTTAAGAAAAGAACAAACGGTCAGGTGGAATGAAGACTGCCAGAGAGCTTTTGACAAGATCAAAGAATACCTGCAAGAACCACCAATCCTTATGCCTCCAGTTGAAGGAAGACCTCTGATAATGTACTTAACAGTATTAGAAGAGTCGATGGGGTGTGTGCTGGGCCAGCATGACGAGTCTGGTCGAAAAGAGTATGCAATATACTACCTGAGCAAAAAGTTTACCGACTGTGAACAACATTATTCACTGCTCAAGAAAACTTGCTGTGCTTTAGCGTGGGCTGCTCGCCGACTAAGGCAGTATATGTTGACCCACACCACTTTGTTGATATCAAAAATGGACCCAGTTAAGTACATATTTGAGAAACCAGCTCTTACCGGACGGGTTGCAAGGTGGCAAATGATTCTCACGGAATATGACATTCAGTACACATCCCAGAAAGCCATCAAGGGCATTGTATTGTCTGAATACCTTGCTGAGCAACCTATTGATGACTACCAGCCTATGAGATTTGACTTCCCTGATGAAGATATCATGTTCATAAAAGCGAAAGATCATGAAGAGCCTGTTCACACTGAAGGGCCTGACCCAGAAGAAGAATGGACTATGATGTTTGATGGGGCTGTTAATATGAATGGTCGTGGCGTTGGTGCAGTACTCATTACACCTAAGAGAGTTCACATGCCTTTCTCGGCAAAGCTCACCTTTAACTGCACTAACAACGAAGCCGAATACGAAGCTTGCATTATGGGTCTTGAGGAAGCCATTGACCTCAGGATCAAGACATTGACTGTATTCGGAGATTCAGCTCTGGTAGTTAATCAAACCAACGGCAAATGGTACACCCACCAGGATCATCTGATACCTTACAGGGATTATACAAGAAGGTTATTGACTTTCTTCACAACGGTCAAGCTGGAGTATATCCCTCGGGACGAGAATCAGTTTGCAGATGCTCTGGCTACCATTTCATCAATGATCAAAGTTCAGGCTGCCAACTTTGTACCTCAGATTTCAGTGTCCAGACTTGATAGACCAGCATATGTATTTGCAGCAGATATTGTCAAAGATGATAAGCCTTGGTTCCATGACATTAAGTGCTTCTTGGAGGATCAAACATACCCATCTGGGGCATCTCCCAATGATAAGAAGACTTTGAGAAGGCTTGCTGGTAGTTTCTTTCTGAACACTGATGGTTCCCTATACAAGAGAAACTTTGATATGGTGCTCCTTAGATGCGTTGATAGAACAGAAACAGACTTGTTAATGCACGAGGTGCACGAAGGATCCTTCGGTACCCATGCGGGAGGGCATGCCATGGCTAAGAAATTGCTAAGATCAGGTTATTATTGGATAACAATGGACGTCGACTGTTGTGCCTATGCCAGAAAATGCCATAAATGCCAGATTTATGCGGATAAGGTGCATGTGCCTCCCAATCCTTTGAATATAATGTCTTCACCCTGGCCCTTTGCCATGTGGGGCATTGACATGATTGGCAAAATTGAGCCAACTGCTTCAAATGGCCACAGATTCATCCTGGTAGCCATCGACTATTTTACCAAATGGGTCGAGGCAGCTTCCTATGCCAATGTTACAAGACAAGTGGTAGCCCGATTTCTGAAGAGAGATATCATATGTCGATACGGAGTTCCCGAGCGAATCATTACTGATAATGGTTCCAACTTAAACAACAAAATGATGGCAGAGCTATGTCGGGACTTCAAAATCCAACACCACAATTCTTCTCCTTACAGGCCAAAGATGAATGGCGCTGTTGAGGCAGCAAATAAAAATATCAAGAAGATTGTGCAGAAGATGGTAGTTACCTACAAAGACTGGCACGAGATGCTACCGTTTGCCTTGCATGGGTACCGCACGTCAATCAGAACATCCACTGGGGCAACACCGTATCAATTGGTTTATGGTATGGAAGCAGTCCTGTCTGTTGAAGTTGAATTACCCTCCTTGCGAGTACTGATGGATGTTAAGCTGAACGAAGCAGAGTGGGTCCGATCCCGATACGAGCAACTGAGTCTGATTGAAGAGAAAAGATTGGATGCAATCTGTCATGGGCAGTTGTATCAGAAACGAATGAAGAGAGCCTTCGATCAGAAAGTCAGGCACCGAGAATACCAAGTAGGAGACCTTGTGCTGAAAAGAATCCTCCCTCCTCATACAGACCACAGGGGCAAATGAACTCCAAATTATGAAGGACCATTCGTAGTAAAGAAAGTTTTCTCTGGTGGAGCACTGATGCTCATCACCATGGACGGTGAAGACTTCCCGTCCCCTGTGAATTCAGATGCAGTTAAAAAATACTTCGCATAAAAAGGACCCGCTGGACATAAAAACAGAATGTAAGTCCAGGCAAAAATAGGGCATCCCGGCAAGTCAAAAACAGAATAAAAGACTCGGGCAAAAATAAGGGAAAATAAGCAAAAATTGTACACCCGCTGAGTTGAAAAGCCGCTTTGGACAACTCAGGCAAAAAATGGTCTCCCGATGGATTGAAAACCCGAAAGGGCGATCCATGCAAAATAAGGGAATAAGCGAACAACTGCATGCTGAATTCGTCTGTATCACCTATAACTCGGTAAGCTTCGAAAGGATCAAGCTTCTGTCAAAATTAGCCTTCTTCAGAAAGCAAGACGAGAAGAACGTCAAAAGTCATACGAGTCATAGCAAGAGGGGAAGCTCCTTGAAGCATCGTCAACATTGCCAGCATTTTTGTTTCTCAATTTGTAACAATCTCCTCATTTCAGGAGATATGTTTCTTAGACTGTATCTTGCCAATTCAGGGCACTTGAATTAATAAAAATCAGATTTTTCAGTCATGTTTCGTTTTGTACATTTTTATTTGCAAAGAATGTCTGATGCCTTAAGAAAAACTGACTGCATGAATACAGATGTTTATCTTTAAAAATAAAGCACGTGCTTGCAGGGAATATACTTACTCTCATAAGTGTCTAACTCCTATGACGGAATCCGGTAAGGGATGCCTCGGGATTATTTGTACGTTTCTCTACCTTTGCAGGATTGCCGGTATCCGAAGCACAACATGGGGCATGAAAGCTTCATCCCAGAAAGCTGGCAGATCAGCACTCACTCAGTCTTAGCACCCAAGTACTTGCTCCCCAGCTGAGTTACCACTTGTTGCCTCCCCAGCCGAGTTTCCACTTATTGCTCCCCCAGCCGAGTTGCCGATCATTCTTCCGCAGCCGAGCACTAAAGCCAGGGAACTGCTTCCCCACAGAGTCTCAGCCTCTATCCAGAAGAGCAACACACGAAGGAATCGCAACAGAGTGCAGAAAGCTTCTACAAACCCCAGCTGGGTCCCCTCATTACCAAGGATGGGTCCATCTGTGACTTATCTCCCCAAGCAAATACATCTCACCAGATCTACCAATGATCTCATCCCTAGCTGGGATGATCACTTCAGACAGATCGACCAGAGATCTTCGCAGCAATGGGATCCAAATCCCGGATCGGTATCTTTGTATAATCATAGCATTCGCATCATATTCACCAAACAAAGCGTAGCATTTCGTCTTAATACGGAGCATTACGGCAAAAATCAAACATGTTGCATAATCATAAGTCATGGTCTGAATCAAGCACCTGTGAATATTATCAACCCATCAACAATATACCGAATACCCCCCCCCCCGGATTCCCCAGCAAAAGCAGTTGCCTCACATTCACCAATACAAATACACACTCCTTGCGGCACCCGTCCGTGTCATCATTCACTAGTAAAGTCGCCCGAACTTTTCTTTACAAACAAACACTTGTATATTACAGATACTTCTCGACACCCGTCCGTGTCTCATCCCCAGCAGAAAGCCAAAGCGTCTCCTTTGCACTCACAAATACTTATATATACATTTCTTTGACATCCGTCCATGTCATTGTCCCCAGTACAGTAACATAAACACTCTGTATACCAGATATTTGTTTATACTATACTCTTCTCCTTTCAACACTCGTCCGTGTCACTTCCCCGGCAGGTTGAACACTCATCTATACACCACTCATACTCATGTTACTTATACAGATACTCGTCCATATCTTATGTACACCATTTATATCCCCGCAGAATCGACACTCGTCCGTGTTCTTTGTTAACCAGTTGGTACTCGTCTGTACCATCATCTCAGAACATGCGTCAAGCGTTTGTTTCTACTTGATACTCGTCCGTGTCATAATCTTAAGGATGCTCGTCCGCATCTTTAATCCATACACTCATGTCTTTTTGAATATAGATACTCGTCTGTGTCTACTATTCCCCAGAAGAGTCCACTCAGATTCAACACTCGTCCGTGTTCCTTGTTAACCAGTTGATACTCGTCCGTATCATCATCTCTAAACACGTGTCGATATTTGTTTCTACCTGATACTCGTCCGTATCATAGTCTTAAGGATGCTCGTCCGCATCTTTAAATCTATACACATCTAAACACTTATACCTTTTGTTTCTTGGATATAAACACTCGTCCGTGTTTACTATTCCCCAGTAGATCGCCCGCAAAGTGAATTTTTCTTCTTGTCTGACATTCATCCTATGTCATGATAAACCCTGAGAGCAGCCGTACCCTGCTAGGTGGTCGTCCTCCGCCTCTTAATGATCGTCCTTCATCATACTCGTCTGATGGCCGTCCCCATCGTTGACTTTTTCTATCCGACACTCGTCCTGTGTCGTGATATTTAGCAGCCGTCCCCTGCTAGATGATCGTCCTTCACCTTTTTGATGATCGTCTTTCATCATTTTATCCAATGGCCGTCCCCATTGTTGATTTTGGTTATCTGGCGTTCGTCCTACGTCATGATAAACCTTGAGAGCAGTCGTCCCCTGCTAGGTGGTCGTCCTCCACCTCTTGATGGTCATCCTCCATCATGCTCATCCGATGGCCGTCCCCATCGTTGACCTTTTATCCGACATTCGTCCTATGTCGCGATACTTTCGGCAGCCGTACCCTGCCAGGTGGTCGTCCTCCACCTTAGATGACCGTCCCTCATCTTAACCCCAACATAGCAGCCGTCCCCTGCTAGGTGATCGTCCTTCACCTTTGATGACCGTACCTCATCATCTGTTTATTTCATTTATTCTTTAACCCGATGGCCGTCCCCGTCGTGGTCCCTTTTCTTTTTAGCCCGATGGCCGTCCCCATCGTTGGTTGCTTTGCTTTACGAACTTGATGGCCGTCCCCATCATAATCCCTTTTATCCCCAGCATGTCGGCCGTCCCCGTCATTGCTTTATTTTCCGCACTCCTCCAGCATGTCGGCCGTCCCCGTCATTGCTCTTTACCCAGCAGTCGTCCTCTGCTCGACGGTCGTCCTCCGCCGCCTATACTTTTACAATATACTTTATTTTCTTTTACAATCTATATCCCCTTTCTTCTTCATTCTGTGAGTGCAAATTTTGGACTGTCTTTGGTATTCAACCACAAGTTATCTTGTTTGCTTGATAAGCCGTCGCTTACATCCTGCACAGCTAACTCATGTTTGAATAGGGGCAGCTTTAAACACCCTAAATTTGCCCTCACCCATTCACACCATGGCTTGTGATCATTTCATATGCATAAACACAATCATAGCATCTCATACCACATTTTTTATTCACTGCATAGATTCAAAGTCATCTGCATCTAGGGTTTGTGATCTGAGCAATCTAAGAGCTTCTTGAGCCACTCCAAAGGTCATCATTCACTTCAAAAGGGTCCATGTGTGTTCAAGTATCATATTACATCCTCTCAAAGTCAATAAAGTTAGAGGATCACAAGAACTGAGATTGGTATGGAAGCAGAGCCAGGTTTGACTGCACAGTTGACCTAAAATTAGGGTTTTGGTTTCAGAGGCCATAACTCCAAATTTTTTGGTCATTCTTGTTTCTATTGGTCTCTATATGGTATAGGTAGTATTCATATCAATTTTCATGAAGAAATTCCATGGGGAAGTCATCTGATCAAGAGTTGACTTTTTAAGGAAGTCAATGTAAAATCAGGGCATCTGAGGCCCCCAATGACCCAACCAAAGGGTGTTCTTCATCATTTTGATTGTATATGATCTTTATTTGATCATGGAAGATGTTAGAAGTTCACAAAATTGAAGAATTTCAAGTCTTTTGCAAAGTTGACTTTTTGGGCAAGTTTGACTTTTAATGAAATTGTCATTTTAGGCAACTTTTTCAACCCTTACTTTTTGATTCAAGAAAGCTTCAAATGGAAAAACTTTGGTCATTAAAGTTGTATAATGGATCATTCCCTTTTCAAAATATACAAGAACATGACCTAATTCATTTTGGATCAAAAGTTATGGCTTGTCAAAGTTGGCAAAAATCACAAAATTTCAAAGTTTCTACCAAAGAGGTATTTTGCAAAATGACTTGATCAAGTGTTCTAAAGCTATCAAATGCACTTCTAATCCACACAACATGATCACACAACATTTAAAAATCAGAATGGGCCAAGGGATCACATGTTTTATGGCTTATGGAGCAAGACTTTTTCATAAGGATCAAAGGCAAGCCAAGTTGCAAAACTCATCATAGCTTCTCATCCACTTGCTGGCTAGTTTGCTGATCAATCCTAGGCCTTTCCTCACATCATGTTGCACAGGACATGCCTTTTGTACTCAGCTAGCAAGTAGCCCAAGCCCTTCTTACACAACTTTGACATTTTTTCAAAAGCACCCATACCAATCAATAAAGCACATGTCACTTCATCTGACCAATGGCAATTGTTTATGCTAATCAATTGCAAGCCAAACATAACAAGAAGAAAGCCTGAAACACTCCATAGCACAACATTCTCATTTTCACCTTCATGTGCAAGAGCTTTCGAAACTCATCACACAAGTCACAAACACACCAACTAACTTCATAGATCAACTCAACACACCTTCCTGGTCACAAAGCACCCATCACCATTGTCTTAAACCCCCAGAATCAGAAACACGATTCCCTCACTGCACTGAACAGAACTTGTTCAATCTCTCCAGCCAGCCAAAATAAACTTGTTCCAAGCATTTCAGAAGCACAAAGGAGGTCATAGGAGTGGTTTTGCACAAGAGAGGAGGTCAGAAAGCTCCAAACTGAAAAGCTTCAAACTCAGGTAGCTTCATGAACTTTTTTTCCAGAACGTGTATTTTAAGTTTCTAAATGAATCTACATGCTTCCTTGATCATGAATATGTGATTATTTTTGAAAATGGTTGAGAAACCAGGATGTATGCAATGTCTGAAACTTTTGCCCTAAAAACTGTTTGGTTTCGATTCGTTTGATTGAAGAAGAATAAATGAGATTTGAGTGGGGGTTTTGATTCAGGGGGATGTGGGGATGATTTCTGGGCTTTTAGTTTTCATTTTAGTAAAGTTTTGGGGATTTTGGAGATTTTCAGGTGGGGTTCCCACCGGAGAAGACGACCGGAGGTCTTCTCCGGCCATCTGAAAATAATTAGGGTTAATCCCTGTCATTAATTGTAGTTTGAATGCTGAGCGTAGGATTAGCTGACCAAGGTTGACTGGCGCGTGTTTTGGATGGCCAGGATGTGTTCTCAGAAACCCTAATCACAATTAACTTAATTAATTCCAATTAATTAATCCATAAACTTGATTAATCTAAGTTTGAATGTGGACCTTAGGATTGCGCGCGCAGTCAACAGATCTTTCCCCAGAATCAATCCTGGCTCTCCATTGCGTTTACTTTTCATTTTCTTTAATTTTAATTCATTCATTTTGTATTTCTTTTCTCCATTTAATTTAAAATAGTAAAACAATTTTAAAAATTCTGAAATTTTTTGTATAAACTTTTATTTAATTTCAGAAACCAAAAACATTTTTATTTTTATTTTTTGCATTGAAAAATTATTTTTAAATCATTTAAAAGTTTATTTTTAATTAATTAATGAGAATTAATTAATTAAAAATACTTTTAGGTATTTAAAAATCACCAAAAAATTCATGAAACATTTAAAACCATTTAGAAACATTGTCCAACCCTCAAACCAAATTTCTTTTTTGATCTTGATGCATTTTGATAATTTTTCATGGAATTAATTCATTTTCAAAGCATTATTTTGATCCAAACTTCCAAAAATCATTTCTGCCTAACCATTGAGAGTTGGACTTTGATTATTTTTGAATTGTGTTTAGCACATCATGTAGTTGGTGAGATTAAATTGGCATGATTTGATCTTTCATTTTTCATTTGTTTGGCATATTTCTTGTTAAGACACCCCAAAACCCTAGAAAACTTAGGAAATTCATAACTCTGATTAGGTTAAGAGTTGGAACCTCTCCTTTGGGCAGTGAGTTTGTATAGGGTTAGGGTTCCCTTGAATGCATTTTCAATTTTTTATCTTGATGTTTGCTTCTGATTTTGGTTTTTGTTTGATGCTTTGATCATAAACCCTAATTTGAACTTCCATATGCATCCATCTAGCATTTGCATTCATACCTTGACTTGCCATAGCATTTTGTGCACCCATTTGGTTCATTGAACATCTTAAGACATATTGTAAGCATGTTTGATCATTGCATCTTGCATTTTCCATGTTGTATGCCATTTGCACTTCATAACTTTTCATGTATGATCATGGTTCTTAACTTGTTCCATCTGCATCCATAAGTTTGTATGATCATCCCCATGTCTTGTTACAAGTTTGTAGCATCTCATAGCATCATTAACATCATGTATGTGCTTCTGGTTTTGATTTGCATCATGCCATTTCATCTCATCTTGCATTGTATTGCATTCCTTTCATTAACTTTTCAGGTGGTAAGTAATTTTGAGAAGTGAATTTGCCTTCACTTCTCACATTTTCTTTTCATCTCCTTTATGCATCCTTGCTGTATTTTGTTATGTGTTTGAGATTGAGCTTGCTCTTTCTTTTTCTTCTTACTTTCTTTCCTCAAGTGACTTGACTTCTTGAATGAAGCAAGTTACTTTGCTTCTCCTGATCCTTTCATCTGCTTCCTGGTGGTTCCATTGAAGACTTCTCTTGTAAACCTCACAAACCTTAGGAACAACCAAGCATGACAATGATTAGAGTTTTGATTAGCTTCCCCCCATTTAGTTTTACCTTTGTGTCTCATTGAGTCTTCTCTTCTCACCTCCTAATCAGGGACTAAACCCTAAAGGCTTTAAGGCTTTGTGATTAAGCTTATGCCTACATCCTTCTATTAGGATGGAGTGTATAACTTTAGTCCTAAGTGTTAAACCCTTAATGTGTTTACATCCCTTAATCAATTCACTTAACAATCATCAAGACATCAAGCTTGTAACTTGGGCCTTGCATTAGGGTTCTAATTCTTCCTTAATTGGCTAAGAGGGACTAACCCTAGTGTTAATGGACAAGTCCTCCTCAAGTTGTCTTACAAACCCTAAAAATCACTTCATCATCATATCAGTAAATAAAATCCACTTAATCAAAGGCTTGTTTTGTCATGATTTTAATCCCTAATCATGGATTAAGCTGAGAAGCTTTCCTCAGCTTAAACATTCTCATCTATTATCCTTCTATTAGGATGGTGTAATGAGTCTGTTTAATCCCTGATTATGGCTTAATCTCATTACTTAACACTAAACAAAAACACCAAAAACATCTAAATAATCACAAGTAGGTTAATGATCTTAATCCTGCATCAAAGGTGACTAAGTGTGAGATGCTGACTTCACACTTAAGGTATTCTCATTACCCCTAATCAGAGGGAAGATGTGATGAGTTTACTAAATCCATTGGATTAGGCTTAAGCTCATTAACTTATGACAAACTTTCAAAAGCAATAAAAGACTAAAAACCCAAAAACAAACAATAATCGTCTCCTTCGGGATTCTTTTCTCACCTCATTCACTCACAACCGAGAACTTGCTTCTTCCGTCTAATGCAAGACAGTTTGCACCTGAGCCAGACAGGTCATACACTTGAGCATTGACAAGCAAGCAGTTCACAAGTCAATTCATCTTTCAGTCTCTTTGAGTCGAACTACGGTGTTCTGACTTCCTCATTGCACGAGAGGATACGTAGGCATAACTCAACAGTTATCGAACAAAAGTCTCTGTATATTCCCCCTCTTTCAGTATCATTCTTTAAGCCTCATAGTCTTGAGCATTTCATCTTTGTTCTCACACTGACACTGTATATATCACACTCCACATTCTTTTACACTGACACCTGTACATCTTTCTCCAGCTCTTTTATACACAAATTGCACTGACACTACCCCTTTAAAACAAAAATATTTTAAGCGTGGATCCCGCCGAGTACGACGGACAATCTGGGTGCTAATACCTTCCCAGGTTGTAACCAACCCCCTTTCTCAGCCTCTCTGGTTCGCGACCGTCTTATCCATATCTTTCTAGGTCTATGCAGCATTACCTTTCCTCCGGGATAAAAATGCCTAGCTGGCGACTCTATTCATTCCCCGTGAGTTCACTCCTGTGTGTTCTCACGTCCTCTTTCGCCGACCGTTCGCGTCTGTACCTTTATCTGGGCCATTTCCCATTTATCGGGAGCGACAACTACCTGAACTGAAGCTTTCGATTCAGGAGCTTTCTGGTTGTTTCTTTGGCTCAAATGCACTCCAATGATCCCCCTAAGAAGCTTGCAGTGTTTGTTTGAAGTTTGCAATGGCTGGTTTGAGAGATGCCAGGAGTTCTGTTCAATGGCAGGTGGTGATCGTGTTTTTGATTCTCTGAGTTTCAGGCTGTTTTGAAGGGTGCTTTGTGACCAGGAAGATGTGTTGAGTTGGTTTGTGAAGTTTGTTTGGGTGTTTGTGGCTTGTGTGATGAGTTTCGAAGGCTCTTGCACATGAAGGTGAAAATGAGAATGTTGTGCTATGGAGTGTTTCAGGCTTGCTCTCTTGTTGCTTTGGCTTGCTTTTTCTTTGTATAAACAATTGCCATTGGTCAGATGAAGTGATGTGTGCTTTATTGATTGGTATGGGTCCTTTTGCCAAAATGTCAAAGTTGGTGTAAGAGAAGTATGGGCTACTTTCTAGCCAAGGACAAAGGGTGTGTCCTGCGCAGCATGATGTGGGGAAAGGCCTAGGATGGTTCAGCAAGCTAGCAAGCAAGTGGATGAGAAACTATGATGAGTTTTGCAACTTGCCTTGCTTTTGATTATTATGAGAAAACCTTGATCCATAGGCCACAAAATGAATGATCCCTTGGCCCATTCTGATTTTTAGGTCTTGTATGATCATGTTGTGAAGTTTAGAAATGCATTTGATGACTTAATTTGCCTTGAGAAGTGAATTTGCAACTTTGCCTCTTTGGTGGAAAACTTCAAATTTTGTGATTTTTGCCAAATTGACAAACCATAACTTTTGATCCAAAATGAATTAGGTCATGTTCTTGTAATTTTTGAAAAGGGAAAGATCTATTCTACAACTTTCATGACCAAAGTTTTTTCATTTGAAGCTTTTTTGAATCAAAAAGTAAGGGTTGAAAAAGTTGCCTAAAATGACAATTTCATTAAAAGTCAAACTTGCCCAAAAAGTCAACTTTGCAAAAGGCTTGAAATTCTTCAAATTTGTGAAATTCTAACATCTTCCATGATCAAATAAAGATCATATACAATCAAAATGATGAAGAACACCCCTTGGTTGGGTCATTGGGGGCCTCAGATGCCCTGATTTTGCACTGACTTGCTTGAAAAGTCAACTCTTGATCAGATGACTTCCCCATGGAATTTCTTCATGAAAATTGATATGCATACTCCCTATACCATATAGAGACCAATAGAAACAAGAATGACCAAAAAATTTGGGGTTACGGCCTCTGAAACCAAAACCCTAATTCTAGGTCATCTGTGCAGTCAAGCCTGGCTCTGCTTCCATACCATTCTCAGTTCTTGTGATTCTTTGACATTCTTGACTTTGAGAGGATGTAATATGATACTTGAACACATATGGACCCCTTTGAAGTGATTGATGACCTTTGGAGTGGCTCAAGAAGCTCTTGGATTGCTCAGATCACAAACCCTAGATGCAGATGACCTAGAACAAATGCAGTGAATCAAAAATGTGATATGAGATGCTATGATTGAACTTATGCATATGAAATGATCACAAGCCATGGTGTGAATGGGTGAGGGAAAATTTGGGGTGTTTACACATCCTAATAGAAGGATGCAGGCATAAGCTTAATCACAAAGCCTTAAAGCCTTTATGGTTTAGTCCTTGATTATGAGATGAGAAGAGAGGACTCAAAGAGACACAAAGGTAAAATCTAAATGGGGGACTAATCAAAACCCTAATTATTGTCATGCTTGGTTGTTCCTAAGGTTTGTGAGGTTTGCAAGAAAGATCTTCAGAGAAACCACCAGGAAGCAGATGAAAGGAGCAAAGAGAAGCAAAGTAACTTGCTTCATTTAAGAAGACAAGTCACTTGAAGAAAGAAAGTAAGATGAAGAAGAAATAGCAAGCTCAATCTCAAACACAATATAAAATGCAGCAATGATGCATAAGAGGATGAAAAGAGATTGTGAGAAGTGAAGGCAAATTCACTTCTCAAAGTAACTTACCACCTGAAAAGTAAGTGAAAGAAATGCAATGCAATGCAAAATGAGATGAAATGGCATGATGCAAACCAAAACCAGAAGCATGTGTGTGATGTTGATGACGCTAAGAGATGATGCAAACATGAGGCAAGGCATGAGAATGATCATACAAACACATGGATGCAAATGAAGCATTCTTAGAACCATGAACATACATGAAAAGTTATGGAATGCAAATGACATACAACATGGAAAATGAAAGATGCAAGGATCAAACATGATTCTAATATGTCCTAAGATGTGTTATGAATCAAATGGATGCACAAAATGTCATGGCAAGTCATGGTATGCAAACAAATGGAAGATGGATGCAAATGAAAGCCCCAATTAGGGTTTATGATCCATGCACAAAACAAAAATCAAAACCAGAAGCAAACATCATGATAAAAAATTGAAAATGCATTCAAAGGAACTCTAAACCTATACAAACTCACTGCCCAAAGGAGGGGTCCTAACTCTTAACCTAATAAGGGTTATGAATTTCTTAAGATTGCTAGGGTTTTAAGGTACCTTGTCAAGAAAAATGTCAAACAAATAGGAAATGCAAGATCAATTCATGCCAATTTAATCCTATAAATTACATGCTATACAAAATGCAATGCAAGAAGAATCAAGGTCCAACTCTTAAAGGCTAGGCATAAATGAATTTTTGAAGATTGGATCAAAATAATGCCTTGAAATGAAATTAATTCCATGAAAAATTGTCAAAAGACATCAAGATCAAAAAAGAAATTTGGTTTGAGAGTTGGACAATGTTTCAAAATGATTTTAAATGCTTCATGAATTTTTTTATGATTTTTAAATACCTAAAAGAATTTTTAATTAATTAATTCTCATTAATTAATTAAAAATAAACTTTTAAATGATTTAAAAATATTTTTTAATGCAAAAAATAAAAATAAAAATGTTTTTGGTTTCTGAAAATTAATAAAAGGTTTAATAAAAATTTTCAGAATTTTTCAATGATTTTTACTATTTTTAATAAAATGTAGAAAACAAATGAAATTAAATGAAAATAAAATTGAATAAAAATGAAAGTATGCGCATCCAAGGGACAGGATTGGTTCTGGGGATATTTTGTTTGACTTCGCGCGCAATCTGATTGTCACAATTCAAACTGAGCTAATTTTCATTTTAAATTAATTAAACTGAATTAAATTAAGTTAATGAAGATTAGGGTTTCTAATGGTGCATCCTAGCCACTCAAACACGCGCGAGTCAGCCCTGGTCAACCCATCCAACGCTCCACATTCAAACTTGCATTAATGACTCTGATTAGCCCTAAACAAATTCAGGTGGCCGGAGAAGACTTCCGGTCGTCTTCTCCGGCCAGACCCTCACCTGAAAGTTGTTAACTTTCTCCCCAGGTCTCTAAAACATCATCTCTCTGCCCAGAATCCACCCCCAATCATCATAGAGCAAGAATCAACAATTAAAATACATTTATTTTTCATATTAAAGCTGAATCGAAACAAAATGCATTTAGGTCAGAAAATTTCAGAACACGAATACATGCTTATTTCTCAACCATTTCAAAAAGTAAAAACATCAGAGTGATCAGCAAAGCATGAGGAACAATCTAGGAACTTGAAAACTTATTTCTGGAAAAAAAGTTCTTGAGGTACCTGAGCTTGAGCTTTCTCAGTTTGCAACTTTCTGGCCTCCTCTCTTTGTGCAATCCACTCCTCTTGAACTCCTGATGAAGTCTTGATGCTTGGAAGGAATTTATGTTGGTTGATTTGGGAGATTGCAGAAGTTCTGTTCAAGGGGGGGTGGAAATCATATTTTGATTTCAGTGAGTTTCAGGCTATGGTGATGGGTGGTTTGTGATCAGTGAAGCATGTTGAGATTGTTTGTGAAGTTTGTTTGTGTGTTTGAAGGCTGTGCTGAGTGTTTCGAATGGTTTTGCAAGTTGGAGCCAAAATGATAACTATGACTTGGAGTGTGTTTCAGCATGAATGGTCCTGTGCTTTGGCTTGCCTTTGGTCCACTTATCACTCAGGGATAAGCCTGTGGAGTTGGTGTGCCCTATTGTGATTAGTATGGGTCTTTGGCCAAAATGTCAAACTTTGTGTAAGAGAGGTATGGGCTCATAGCTAGCCAAGGACAAATGGGGTGTCCTGCGCAGCAAGAAGTGTGGAGAGCCTTAGGATTGATTATGAAGTCAGCAAGCAAGTGGATTAGGGTTTTGATGAGGTTTTGCAACATGGTTCATTTTTGCCCCTTTTGAAATTTCTTGCTCCATAAGTCATAACAATGAGTGATCCTTTGATGCAATCTAACCTTTAGGTCTTGGTTCATGTTTGTATGGAGGTTAGAAGTCCATTTGGTAGCACAATTTGCTTTGGCAAGTGATTTTTCAACTTTGCCTCTTTGGTAGAAAACTTCAAATTATGTGATTTTTCCCAATTTTGACAAGCCATAACTTTTGATCCAAAATGAATTAGGTCAAGTTCTTATACTTTTTGAAAAGGGAATGATCCATTATATAACTTTCATAACCAAAGTTTTTCCATTTGAAGCATTTTTGAATCAAAAAGCAAGGGTGGAAAAAGTTTCCCAAAATGGCAATTTTCATTAAAAGTCAACTTTCCCAAAAAGTCAACTTTGCAAATGACTTGAAATTCTTCAAATTTGTGAACTTCTAACATCTTCTATGATCAAATAAAGATCATACACAATCAAAATGATGAAGAACACCCTTTAGTTGGGTCATTGGGGGCCTCAGATGCCCTGATTTTACACTGACTTGCTCAAGAAGTCAACCCTTGATCAGATGACTTCCCCATGGAATTTCTTCATGAAAATTGATATGCATGCTCCCTATACCATATAGAGACCAATAGAAACAAGAATGACCAAAAAAATTGGAGTTATGGCCTCTAAAACCAAAACCGTAATTCTAGGTCATCTGTGCAGTTAAACCTGGCTCTGCTTCCATGCCATTCTCAGTTCTTGTGATTCTTTGATATTCTTGACTTTGAGGGGATATAGTATGATGCTTGAACATACATGGACCCCTTTGAAGTGATTGATGACCTTTGGAGTGGCTCAAGAAACTCTTGGATTGCTCAGATCACAAACCCTAGATGCAATTGACTTTGAACCAATGCAATGAATCAAAAATGTAATATGAGATGCTATGATTGAGTTTATGCATATGAAGAGATCACAAGACATGGTGTGAATGGGTGAGGGAAAATTTGGGGTGTTTACAGCTGCCCCTATTCAAACATGAGTTAGCTGTGCAGGATGTAAGCGACGGTTTATCAGGCAAACAAGATAACTTGTGGTTGAATACCCAAGACAGTCCAAAATTTGCACTCACAGAATGAAGAAGAAAAGGGATATAGATTGTAAAGGAAAATAAAGTATAATTATAAAGTGCGAGCAACGGAGGACGACCGCCGAGCAGAGGACGACTGCTGGGGAAAGAGCAATGACGGGGACGGCTGGCATGCTGGGGAGAATGCGGGAAATAAAGCGATGACGGGGACGGCCGGCATGCTGGGGATATAAGAGATTATGATGGGGACGACCATCAAGTAAAGCTGTAAGATTCTCTAGGGAATATGTAAAAAAGTAAATGATGAGGTACGGTCATCAGGTTCATAAAGTAATGCAAACAACGATGGGGACGGCCATCGGGCTAAGCTGATGAAGGACGATCATCAGGAAAAGGAAAAGGGACCACGACGGGGACGGCCATCGGGTAAAGAATAAATGAAATAATGATGAGAGACGGTCATCAAAGGTGAAGGAAGATCATCTAGCAGGGGACGGCTGCTCTGTTGGGGATAAGATGAGGGACGTTCATCTAAGGTGAAGGACGATCAACTGGCAGGGTACGGCTGCCGAAAGTATCGCGACATAGGACGAATGCCGGATAAAAGGTCGACGATGGGGACGGCCATCGGACGAGCATGATGAAGGACGATCATCAAGAGGTGAAGGACGATCACCTAGCAGGGGACGGCTGCTCTCAGGGTTTATCATGACATAGGACGAATGTCAGATAACAATATCAACGATGGGGACGGCCATCGGATAAAATGATGAAGGACGATCATCAAGAGGTGAAGGACGATCACCTAGCAGGGGACGACTGCTAAATATCACGGCATAGGACGAATGCCGGATAAAAAAGATCAACGATGGGGACAGCCATCGGACGAGCATGATGAAGGACGATCATCAAGAGGTGAAGGACGATCACCTAGCAGGGCACGACTGCTCTCAGGGTTTATCATGACATATGACGAATGTCAGATAGAAAAGAAATTTTGCTTTGCTGGCGACCTACTGGGGAAAAGTAAACACGGACGAGTGTTTATATCCAAGAAATGAAAGGTATAAGTGTTTTGACGTTGTGTATAAATTAAAGATGCGGACGAGCATCCCTAAGACTACGATACGGACGAGTATCGGGTAGAAACAAATACTGACACGTGTTACGAGATGATGATACGGACGAGTATCAACTGGTTAACAAGGAACACGGACGAGTGTTGATTCTGAGGGGACTCTTCTGGGGAAAAATAGCCACAGACGAGTGTCTAAATTCAAGAAGACAAGAGTGTTTGACACAGTGTATGGATCAAAGATGCGGACGAGCATCTCTAAGACTATGATACGGACGAGTATCAGGTAGAAACAAACGCTTGACGCATGTTCTGAGATGATGGTACGGACGAGTACCAAATAATTAACAAAGAACACGGACGAGTGTTGAATCTGCAGGGTTTTGAGTAATATATACAAGATACAAACGAGTATCTGTATGAGTGAAAACAGGAGTAATAAGTATGAGTGGTGTAACGACAAGTGTTTAAGTTGCTGGAGAGGGTGACACGGACGAGTGTCAAGAGGTATAAACAAGTATCAGCTTTACAAAGTGTTTAGGTAATTATGCTGGGGAAAGTGACACGGATGGATGTCAAGAAAGTTATATATATAAGTATCTGTGAGTGCAAAGGGGACGCTCTGGCTTTCTACTGGGGATATGACACGGACGGGTGTCAGGAAAGATATGTATTTGTAAGAGGAATGTTTGTTTGTAAAGAATGCCCGGGCGACTTTACTGGGGAACGATGACACGGACGGGTGCCACAAGGAGTATGTAATGATGTTTGTGAGTGTAAGGTAACTGCTTTAGCTTTAGCTCTCCGTTGGGGAATCTGGGGAGCATTCTGTATATTGTTGATGGATTGTCATTATTCACAAGTGTTTGATTCAGAACATGGCTTATGATTATGCAATATGTTTGATTTTTGCCATAATGCTCCGTATTAGACGGAATGCTACGCTTTGTGGGGTGAATATGATGCGAATGCTATGTTTATGCAAAAGATAACGATCCGGGACTCGGATCCCGTTGCCACGAAGATCTCTGGTCGATATGTTTGAAGTGGACATCCCAGCTGGGGATGAGATCATTGGTAGATCTGATGAGATGTATCTGCTTGGGGGAATAGGTCACTGATAGACCCATCCTTGGTAATGAGGGACCCAGCTGGGGTTTGTAGAAGCCTTCGTCACTCTGTTGTGATTTCTTCGCGCTTTGCCCTTCGGGATAGAGGCTGAGGCTCTGTGGGGAGATGATTCCCTGGCTTTTGCACTTGGCTGTGGAGGAATGGAAACTCGGGTGGGGAAGAAGAAAGACCAATGGAAGGTCTTCCTGGAAATTTCTGTAAGGGGCCTGCCGAGGATGATGTTGGAGGACTCAGCTGGGGATAAGCCATCTCCGGTGCTGAGTAGATAATGATTTGCCAGCTCGTTGGGGTGAAGTTTACATGCCCCATGTTGCATTTTGAATACCTGCAATCCTGCAAAGATAGAGAAACGCACAAGTAATCCCGAGGTATCCCTTACCGAATTTCTTCGTAAGAGTTTAGACACTCCCGGGAGTAAATATATTCCCTGCAAGCATGTATTCTTTAGAAGAGAAACATCTGTATTTATGCAATCAGTATCTTATAGACATCGGACATTTTGCAAATGAAAATAAAATGTACGAGACGAGACATGACTGAAAATATGATTTTATTAATTCATATGCCCTGAATTGGCAAGATACAGTCAAAGAAACATATCCCCTAAAATGAGGAGATTGTTACAAATTGAGAAACAAAATGTTGGCAATGTTGACGGCGCTTCAAGGAGCTTCCCCTTTTGCCATGACTCGTATGACTTTTGACGCTCTTCTCGTCTTGCTTTCTGAAGAAGGCTGATTCTGAAAGAAGCTTGATCCTTTCGAAGCTTACCGAGTTGTAAGTGATACAGACGAATTCAGAATGCAGTTGTTCGCTTATTCCCTTATTTTGCATGGATTGCCCTTTCGGGTTTTCAATCCATCGGGATACCCATTTTTGCCTGAGTTGTCCAATGCGGCTTTTCAACTCAGCGGGTGTACATTTTTTGTTTATTTTCCCTTATTTTTGCCCGAGTCTTTTATTCTGTTTTTGACTCGTCGGGATGCCCTATTTTTGCCTGGACTTACATTCTGTTTTTATGTCCAGCGGGTCATCATTTTTTTATGCGAAGTATTTTTTAACTGCATCTGAATTCACAGGGGACGGGAAGTCTTCACCATCCATAGTGCTGAGCATGAGTGCTCCACCGGAAAAAACTTTCTTTACTACGAATGGTCCTTCATAGTTCGGAGTCCACTTGCCCCTGTGGTCTGTATGAGGAGGGAGGAGTCTTTTCAGCACAAGATCTCCTACTTGGTACTCTCGGAGCCTAACTTTCTGATCGAAGGCTTTCTTCATTCTTTTCTGATACAACTGCCCATGACAGATTGCAGCCAATCTTTTCTCTTCAATCAGACTTAGTTGTTCGTATCGGGATCGAACCCATTCTGCTTCGTTCAGCTTAACATCCATTAGTACCCGCAAGGAGGGTAGTTCAACTTCAATAGGCATGACTGCCTCCATACCATAAACAAGCTGATACGGTGTTGCCCCAGTGGATGTTCTGATCGACGTGCGGTATCCATGCAAGGCAAACTGTAGCATTTCATGCCAGTATTTGTAGGTGACTACCATCTTTTGCACAATCTTCTTGATATTCTTATTAGCTGCCTCAACAACGCCATTCATCTTTGGCCTGTAAGGAGAAGAATTGTGGTGTTGGATCTTGAAGCCCCGACATAGCTCTGCCATCATTTTGTTGTTTAAGTTGGAGCCATTATCAGTAATGATTCGCTCGGGAACTCCATACCGACAGATGATGTCTCTCTTCAGAAATCGGGCTACCACTTGCCTTGTAACATTTGCATAGGAAGCTGCTTCAACCCACTTGGTAAAATAGTCAATGGCTACCAAGATGAATTTGTGGCCATTTGAAGCAGTCGGTTCAATCTTGCCAATCATATCAATGCCCCACATAGCAAAGGGCCAGGGTGAAGACATCACATTCAGAGGATTGGGAGGTACATGCACTTTATCCGCATAGATCTGGCATTTATGGCATTTTCTGGCATAGGCACAACAGTCGGCATCCATTGTGATCCAGTAATAGCCTGATCTTAACAACTTTTTAGCCATGGCATGTCCTCCTGCATGGGTACCAAAGGATCCTTCGTGCACCTCGTGCATTAGCAAGTCTGCTTCTGTCTTATCAACGCATCTGAGGAGTACCATATCAAAGTTTCTCTTGTACAGGGAACCATCAGTGTTCAGAAAGAAACTACCAGCAAGCCTTCTTAAAGTCTTCTTATCATTGGAAGATGCCCCAGGTGGGTACGTTTGATCCTCCAAGAAGCACTTAATGTCATGGAACCAAGGCTTATCATCTTTGACAACGTCTGCTGCAAATACATATGCGGGCCTGTCAAGTCTGGACACTGAAATCCGAGGCACAAAGTTGGCAGCTTGAACCTTGATCATGGATGAAATAGTAGCCAGAGCATCTGCAAACTGATTCTCTTCCCGAGGGATATACTCAAGCTTGACCGTTGTGAAGAAAGTCAATAACCTCCTTGTATAATCCCTATAAGGTATCAGATAATCCTGGTGAGTGTACCATTTGCCGTTGGTTTGAGTAACTACCAGAGCTGAATCTCCGAATACAGTCAAAGTCTTCATCCTGAGGTCAATGGCTTCCTCAAGACCCATAATACAGGCTTCGTATTCAGCTTCGTTGTTAGTGCAGTTAAAGGTGAGTTTTGTCGAGAAAGGCATGTGAACTCCCTTAGGTGTAATGAGTACTGCACCAACACCACGACCATTCATATTAACAGCCCCGTCGAACATCATAGTCCATTCTTCTTCCGGATCAGGCCCTTCAGTGTGAACAGGCTCTTCATGATCTTTTGCTTTTATGAACATAATGTCTTCATCAGGGAAGTCAAATCTCATAGGCTGGTAATCATCAATGGGTTGCTCAGCAAGATAATCAGACAATACACTGCCTTTGATGGCTTTCTGAGATGTGTACTGGATGTCATATTCTGTGAGGATCATTTGCCATCTTGCAACCCGTCCGGTAAGAGCTGGCTTCTCAAAAATGTACTTAACTGGGTCCATCTTTGATATCAATAAGGTAGTGTGGGTCAACATATACTGTCTCAGTCGGCGAGCAGCCCACGCTAAAGCACAGCAAGTTTTCTCGAGCAGTGAATAACGTTGTTCACAGTCGGTAAACTTTTTGCTTAGGTAGTAAATTGCATACTCTTTTCGACCAGACTCGTCATGCTGGCCCATCACACACCCCATTGACTCTTCTAATACTGTTAAGTACATTATCAGGGGTCTTCCTTCCACTGGAGGCATAAGGATTGGAGGTTCTTGCAAGTACTCCTTGATTTTGTCAAAAGCCCTCTGGCAGTCTTCGTTCCACCTGACCGTTTGTTCTTTCCTTAACAGCTTGAACAAAGGCTCACAGGTTGCTGTAATGTGAGATATGAACCTTGAAATGTAGTTCAATCTACCCAGAAACCCCCGAACTTCTTTTTCAGACTTCGGTGCAGGCATTTTTTGAATGGCTTTGACTTTATCAGGGTCAACTTCAATCCCTTTCTCGCTTACAATAAATCCCAGCAGCTTACCAGATCGCACCCCGAATGTGCACTTGTTGGGGTTCAACTTTAGTTGGTACTTCCTTAGGCGCTTGAATAGTTTCAGCAGATTTACCAGGTGGTCTTCTTCTGTGAGGGACTTGGCAATCATGTCATCCACATAACATTCGATTTCTTTATGGATCATATCGTGGAATAATGTTACCATAGCCCGTTTATATGTTGCACCAGCATTCTTCAGTCCGAATGGCATCACCTTATAACAGAACGTGCCCCAGGGTGTGATGAAAGTTGTCTTCTCCATGTCTTCAGGTGACATCTTGATCTGATTGTATCCTGAAAATCCGTCCATGAAGGAGAACACCGAGAACTGAGCCGTATTGTCAACTAGTACATCAATATGAGGTAATGGAAAATCATCTTTCGGGCTGGCTCTGTTCAGATCCCGGTAGTCAACACACATTCTCACTTTGCCGTCTTTCTTAGGAACATGTACAATATTAGCGACCCACGGCAGATATCTAGTTACAGCAAGGAACCCGGCGTCCCACTGCTTTTGCACCTCTTCCTTTATCTTCATTGCCATATCTGAGCGAGTACGGCGCAACTTCTGTTTTACTGGCGAGCAGTCTTCTTTTAATGACAGCTTGTGCATGACAATATCGGTGTCCAACCCTGGCATATCCTGGTAAGACCAAGCAAACACATCCACATACTCTCGAAGCATATCAATCAGTTGCTCTTTCACAGAATCTTGCAGGCAGGCCCCGATCTTAACCCCTTTCACATCTTCATCCGTACCAAGATTAACCGTTTCGATCTCCTCCTGATGAGGAGTGATAACCTTCTCCTCTTGCCTTAACAACTTGGCTAGCTCTTCAGGAAGCTCATAATCTTCTTCAACCCCTTCATCAGCTTGATTGATTGGATTGTCAAAGTCATACGAAGTCATAGCTGTGTTGTTGTCGGTGCAGTCTGAGAGGCACTCTCTGCAAGGGTTTAGATTGTTCATTTTAGTGATTGATTTTAATCTTGTTTTAGAAAGAGAAGTGAAATGAAGTTTATCATTTTGGAAAACATTGCCATTTTATTTTTGTGCAAAAAGAAGAAATGAAAAACAGTGAGCAGAAAAGAAAAAGACTCATTTGCAAAAGATGTCCGATATTCATTGATTGATCTGTTTGCACAAAATTACAAGATGGCCCGATTACAAAATGAGTCTTGTCATCTTGGGCAAGATGCAAGACTTGATGCATGCTTAAAATACAGGAAATAATAATTACTCTGCAGGAGTAACCCTTATAATTTCCTGGGAAGACCAGTTTGAGATACGGCTCCCCGGGATCCTTGGACGTATCCAGCTCTCCAGGTTGCGCTCATCTTCCGACTCATCTTCCAAGCTGTTTACTGCATCAGGGGTGAGCATCCCCCCACTAACAAAACTGGGCTTCTTAGCAGCCTCTGATTGATCTTGTTGAATTGGTTTGTAACCCAATCCAAATTTGTCCTCTTTCTTCTCCACAGGCAACAACTTGCCCCAACCTTGGGCAGTCCCCTCTTCAACAACCTTCCTGGCTTGCTGATAAGATGTCATGGAGGTTCCAAGTACAGCAGATGCTTCATTAATGTTCAGGGCTTCAAATCCCTGGCTCATGGTTTCATGGATCTCTCCATCCATCTCAATGTATTTGTACGTAGCCAGGTGGCTAACAAAGATATCTTCTTCACCACAGATGGTGATGATCTGGCCCTCCCACTCGAATTTCAGCTTCTGGTGAAGGGTAGACGTAACTGCGCCAGCAGAATGGATCCAAGGTCTACCCAACAAACAGCTGTAGGCCGGCTGAATGTCCATCACATAGAAGGTAATTTTAAAAGTCTGCGGGCCAATCATCACAGGCAGATCAACCTCTCCTAGCACTGATCTCTTAGAGCCATCAAATGCTCTCACTACCAAATTACTTGGACGCAATGTCAAGCCATCATACTCCAGCTTCACCAAGGCTTTCTTTGGTAGAACATTGAGTGAAGACCCAGTGTCTACCAGTACATGTGATAGAACAACACCCTTGCATTCAAGAGTGATGTGTAAAGCCTTGTTGTGATTACATCCCTCAGTTGTTAGATCAGCATTGATAAAACCCAACCCATGGCTGGTATTGACATTTTCTACCACGGTCTCCAGCTGATTAACGGTGATCTCCTCTGGCACATATGCTGCGTGCAAGACTTTTAGTAATGCATTCCGGTGAGCTTCGGAACACATCAGCAGGGATAGAATGGAGATTTTTGAGGGAGTTTGGTGAAGCTGATCCACCACCTTGTAATCACTCTTCTTTATAATTCTCATAAACTCGTCTACATCTTGTTCAAAAGATGTCTTCTGTGTTTCCTTGAGAATGGGTTCTTCAGCTATTACACTCTTTCCCTTTGCTTTGGCAGCAGCTTCTGCTTCGGCATTAGGTCTTTGTGATTGCGAGGCAAAAAGGCGTCCGCTTCTGGTGAAGCCTCCGCCTCCCCCGACATTATCAATCTGTGGAGAAGAGGTTGAAGAGTCAAGAGTGATTTTCTCCCCATTGCAGTAAAGGTCAGAGCCATAATGCCAAGGGATGGCATTACTGCTTTCATATGGAACTGGCCCAGGCACCGTGATGGTAACCGGACTGACTGCAGCAGAGGAGGGTGTTGAAATAGTGTGCGGATCGTAGTATATGGTAACTGGTGACCTGGCAGGAGACGCCACTGTTTGTTGTTGAAAATTGTTGTTCGGAGGAATACTTGACGGATCATAATAAATAGTGACTGCTGAGATATCTGCTGGTGTTGTAGAAGATCTTGCTGGATAAATGGATGTTGATTTTGTAGAAGATTCTGAATAAAGGGGTGCTGATGTTGTAGAAGGAATGTTTGTTGACGCATGATTTGTTGATATGATGGATGGAGCCATTGTTGATAGTGCTGATGAATTGCTTGGAATGACTGTTGTTGCAGTTGTAGAAGACTCGGGGATTGTTGTCAAGGAGATTGCTGGATTTGAAGGTGTTGATGTTGTGATTTGAAGTAGGCCACTCTGGATAAGGCTATCTATGTCGCTTCTCAGGTTATCACACCCATTTACCGAAATGTTGCAATAACCACAACCGAGCTCACACCCGGGGAACATCTGGCATTCTAAGAGCTGAGCTTTAATTTCTACCAGAGGTGTCCGAATCTGCCCGACACTGGTTATTAGGAAAGACGGCTTATCTTCCTCAATAGCATTAATTCTTGGTCCTCCATGGTTGGGCATGGGATTCTTGTTAACATTTTGCGGGGGTGCAAAGTTTAGAGCTTTAGAATCTACCAAGTCTTGTACCTTCATTTGTAGAGCCCTACATTTCTCTGTACCGTGGCCAGGTGCATTGGAGTGAAAAGCACATCTGGCGTTGGCGTCATAATTTCTTGGCAGACTGGAAGGATCTGGTGGTGCCAACGTCCTTAACTCAACCAAGTTGAGCTTCAGGAGCTGTGGCAATAAAGCGGCATAAGGCATAGGGATTGGATCAATCACCCTATTGGCCTGAGATGGTCTCTGCTGAAAAGGTCTTTGTTGATTGTTGCTGTTGTTGTTGTTGTAGTTTCTCTGAGGCGAATACTGAGTTTGTTGCTGGTAGTGGGGTTGTTGTTGTGGTTGATATGTTGGTTGCTGAGGAATTGGAGCGGGAATAGTGACAGCTGCCACTGACCTATGAACATATTGAGGTCTGGCCCTGTTGGCATGAATAGCATTAGTCTCACTGGTTCTTCTTGGACCTACAAAAGGTTTTCTGGGGTTGCTGGACGAGCTCACACCATTATCAGAAATTTTTCCCATCTTTAATAGGCTTTCAATCCTTTCTCCAGCTATGACTACGTCAGCGAAGCTGGTGGAAGAAAAGGCAGCTAGCCTGTCAATGTATGTCCCTTGGAGGGTGTTCATAAACATGTCGGCCATTTCCCTTTCCGACATGGGTGGCTGGACAGCAACAGCAAGCTGTCTCCACCTCTGGGCGTACTCCCGAAAGCTTTCCCTGGATGATTGAGACATTCCCATCAGGAGGGTCCTGTTAGGAGCCATATCCAAGTTGTACTGGTACTGTCTGATGAAGGCCTCAGCTAGGTCCTTCCAGCATTTGATGGTTTCTCTAGTCAAGTGAGAGTACCATTCCCTTGAAGCTCCAGTTAAACTGTCTTCGAAATAAAACATCCACAGTTTTTCATCCATGGTGTACGCCTTCAGCCTCCCCAGAAAGGATTGTAAGTGGGTTCGTGGACAGGAAGTTCTGTTGTACTTCTCGAAGCACGGGGGTTTAAACTTGTGGGGAATCCTTACCCCGTCCACTAATCCCATATCCATGACATCAAAGCCCAGGGAATTCTGAGACTCCAGGGATCTCAATTTCTAAGCAATTTCATCTAGCCTTCTGTCATAGGCTTCATCCCCAGCTCTCATCACAGTGAATTGATCCTCTTGGGGGTCTTCTTGTAATACTTTTCCCGTAGTAGCATTCCCTTGCACATTAGCAGGGATGTTGATTTCTGGATGAAGCTGGGGCCCATACACAGGTGGATTAACATGAGGCTGAACCCTCTCATTGTTGCTCGTTCCTCCAGTCCCTAAATGGGGTTCCTCTTGGGTCTGCCTTTCTACCAATGCCCTTAACCTCTCTTGGTTTTGAGCCAATCCATTCATCACCTCCATGAACTGGGTCATCTGGTTTCTCATTTCTAGCCTCTCATTGGCCATTTGAGTCCTGACTTCTGTAAGGTCCTGCTGTACTTGGTCCATTTGTATACCCGAAAGGTTGTTGCGAGTGGGATATCTGTGCGGACGGTTGAGAGGGAACACCCGTCGTCGAGCAATAGTTCCTGAATCACAACAGAGTTAGTAACAAACAAAACAAAAAAACCTACAAAACAAAACAAAAGTTAGTATGCAATGCAGTATGCTTATTTGTTTCCAAGGTATCCGGCTTGGCATTTGGTTTTGACCTTCCCAGACCCCTGAGGAAGGTGCTTTGATGTTGCTTGAGAGAAAAAGAACTCAGATGAAATAAACTAATGAATATATTACAAATGGTGAATCATACATAGTTTGTTTTTTACAATACATGCCCTCTGAGGGGTCAAAAAATATAACATAAAAGAAAAGTACATGAAATGGAAGCAACAACAAGCGAAAGTCAGACACCAAGACCAAACTCATCCTCCTTAACTTCCTTCAGAAGTGCTTCAGTTACCGGGTCAGCTGGATGCTCCGTGAGGTTCCTGATAAGAAGATTCCTGGTGGCAATAGCAGTGGTTAGCTTCTTGTGTCTGCCCTGGTCCTTTGACCTCTTCACGCCAGCCCTAAGTTTCAATTCTGAGATTTCCTTCTGGGCTACTAGCAGAGCTTCCTGTTGCTCCTTTGCACTGGCCTCCATCTGCTCAATCCTGTCCTGAGTTCTCTTATCCTCCTGAGTGCGAGCTTCAGTGATCCTGACCCACCTAGCTTGACTTTCTTTCAGATAGAGATCAGTCCTAGATTTCTGAAACTGGGCCTCTTTACAGGCATTCTTCAAAATCTGCTCTCCAGCTCTTGACTTCTTGATGTAGTCCTCTGCTTTTTCAATCCTGGCTAGATGCTCCACCTTAAGCTTTTCCAACCTTTCAATGTCCAGACGACCATCACTCCTCTCCCAGAGGGTTCTCTTCAGGGCTTGAGACAGATTCTCATTCCTCTCTTTTAGCTTCTCAAACTCTTCCAGGCTGACAGTGGCTGGAGGTGGTGCTGTGGATGGTCCAGGTACATCCTCAATGGTGAAGGGCATCCCAGAAATTTGAGCCCTGGCATGAGACCACTCATAATACTGAGCTGAGGCCACATTGTTGCATCTCCCAAGAATGGCCATCCCTTTGGCCTGGACATTGTCCCAAGCCCAAGATGCTTTCCTGACAATAGCCAGATTAGGCTTAATCTCACAATAAAGGGTCTCAGCTAGATCTTGCACTCTAGGGGGGTGGACCAATGCATAGCCCAATTGTCTTTTGAATAGCAGAGGGTTGTAGTTGATGAAACCCTTCACTCCTATCAGAGGTACATTGGGGAACTGCCCACAACTAGTAATGATGTCCCTGCCCTTGGTGCTCTGAGTGCACCATCTGATGTCATCTGAGGTCAAAGCAATAAGTCTCCTAGCCCAATTTTTCTGTTGGTGAGGATTCAAGAATGCATCAGTCTTGGGCAAGTGTTTGAGCAGCCAGGTATGGAATAGGGGAGCACATCATCTCACCAACCTTCCTCTTTGCTTTTCATTCCTTTGGTGAATAGAGTAATAGATATCTCCCAGTAAGGTGGGTACAGGGTTCCTCAGAATAAAAAGATGAATGGCATTTTTGCTGATAAACTTGGGCTCATCTGCAAAAAGTATAACCCCATATATGCTGAGGGCTAACAATGCACAGACTGCCTTCCATTCTCCCAAGGAGGCCTTCAGGATAGCCTGAGAAGTCAAGAAATCCAAGTGTAGACCAGAGATTCCAGCCTTTGCTGTCATGTTCTGCTCAATCAGAATAGGTTCCAGATATAGTGCTTTTGCCACTTCTTCATTACTGGGAAAAGCCATCTCAGGGTTGAAGGGGACACCACCCCTGACAGGTACACCAATCAGTGATGAATACTCTTCCAACAAGGGTCCCAACTGAAAATTCTGGAAGGTGAAGCATCTCAAAGGAGGATCATAAAACTGTAGGCAAGTGTGAATCAAGCTCCTCTGAGAAGGGTCCAAATCCATAACCACATCAAGGATGCCTCCATAATGTTCTCTAAATAGTGGTATATGGTCTGGAGTAATAAGGGCCTGGACCTTCCTGATGCCAGTCAGCTCAGGCTCAAAGAAATGATATGAGATGTTGCTCTTCTTGGGTGCCATGTCTGCTGATGAAGAGCTGAGACAGATGCTGATGATGGAGACTAACACTGGAGATGGGCCACTGACAGGCTGATACTGGTAATGCAGGTGACTGAAGCAGGTACCTGATGAAGGTAGCTGAAGAAATGGCTGGTGATCAAGGGCCTATGCAGATGAAGGGGTCAAAACCAAGCCAAATGTAATATGGATACCCTGAAAAACAAATAAACACATGTTAAATGATGCAATGATGATGTATGCAAATGATATGCAAAGGGTTTGTGATCAAGCTGGATCTGATTACTGCCTTGGTATAAGTCCATGTATGTCTAAGAAGTCCAGATGGAGGTTCATAAGTCCAGTAACCAAGGTGGGGGACTCAAATAAAGAGCCACATATCCAGGGTTAAATCACAAGAACTGTCCAAAGTGGAGTACTCTTAATCAAAACAAAGTATCAGGGTATGCTGAGGTCAAGGGTACCTGCAAACCTGTAAATAGCCCAACCCTCTCACAGGTGATGTTCTAAAACAAGGATCCTCAGACTTGGATCAGTTATGAGAAGTGTAAACACCTCTAACCCAGAGGTATAGTGTTTACAATAACCATAAAAGATTCTCCTCCAATTCACCTCAGTTTCTGAAGGTCATAGTAAAGGTCATCCAGACTTAGCAGGCTTCCCAGATAGCCCTAGCACTACAGGAAATCTGTAGCACAGAGTTCTCAAGAAGAAACCCATATCTGAACCGTGTTTCATATTTCAGCACCAGACCGAAATGGAATGGGAAAGAACATGAACCACTCTAGCCTAGGTGTCACTCAGGTCCCAGGTATAGGACCTTAAACTCTCAATAGAACCCCACCCACCAAGACAGAAAACAGATCCAGCCAGATAACAGTATGACAGTATGATGATATAAAGCTGTAAAGAAAGCAATAAATAACTATACATAAGGCAGTAAACAAAACAAATATACAAACACAAATAGCACATAACACCCCAGTACACACAAATCAAACAAGCGCTAGGAGGAACCCACAAAATGAACCAGAAGCCCTGGTTACAGTATAAGATGTCCCCAGCAGAGTCGCCAAGTTGTCGCTCCCACCAAATGACACCTGGTCAAGCGGGGTACAGACGCGAACGGTCGGCGAAAGGAGAGGGAAATGAATGAATAGAGTCGCCAGCTAGGCATTTTTATCCCGAAGGAAAGGTAATGCTGCATAAACCTAAGAAAAGATAGATAAGACGGTCGCGAACCAGAGAAACTGAGAAAGGGGGTTGGTTACAACCTGGGAAGGTATTAGCACCCAGATTGTCCGCCGTACTCGACGGGATCCACGCTTAAAAGATTTGTATTTTAAAGGGGTAGTGTCAGTGCTATTTGTGTATCAAAGCTGGAAAGAATGCAAGTGTCAGTGTAAAAGAAATGTGAAGTGGATAAGTGAAGTGTCAGTGTAAGAACAAGAATGGAGTGCTCAAGATCATGAGGCTTAAAGAATAATGTTGGAAGAGGGGGGAATATACAGAGACTTTTGTTCGATAACTGTTAAGTTATGCCTACGTATCCTCTCGTGCAATGAGGAAGTCAGAACACCGTAGTTCGACCCAAAGAGAGTGAAAGATGAATTGACTTGTGAACTGCTTACTTGCCTATGCTCAAGTGTATGACCTGTCTGGCTCAGGTGCAAACTGTCTTGCATTAGACGGAAGAAGCAAGTTCTCGTTTATGAGTGAATTAGATGAGAAAAGAATCCCGGAGGAGACGATTATTGATTGTTTTTGTATTTTCAGTCTTTTATTGCTTTTTAAAGTTTGTCATAAGTTAATGAGCTTAAGCCTAAACCAATGGATTTAGTAAACTCATCACATCTTCCCTCTGATTAGGGGTAATGAGAGTACCTTAAGTGTGAAGTCAGCTTCTCACACTTAATCACCATGATGTAGGATTAAGATCATTAACCTACTTGTGATTATTTAGATGTTTTTGGTGTTTTTGTTTAGTATTAAGTAATGAGATTAAGCCATAATCAGGGATTAAACAGACTCATTACACCATCCTAATAGAAGGATAATAGATGAGAATGTTTAAGCTGAGGAAAGCTCCTCAACTTAATCCATGATTAGGGATTAACTTCATGACAAAACAAAGCCTTTATTAAATGGATTTTAGTTAATGATAAGATGAAGAAGTGATTTTTTATGGTTTGTAAGACAACTTGAGGGGGACTTGTCCATTAACACTAGGGTTAGTCCTTCTTAACCAGTTAAGGAAGAATTAGAACCCTAATGCAAGGCCCAAGTTACAAGCTTGATGTCTTAGTGATTATTGGATGGATTGATTAAAGGATTTTAAACACATTAAGGGTTTAACACTTAGGATTAAAGTTATATACTCCATCCTAATAGAAGGATGCAGGCATAAGCTTAATCACAAAGCCTTAAAGCCTTTAGGGTTTAGTCCTTGATTATGAGATGAGAAGAGAGGACTCAAAGAGACACAAAGGTAAAATCTAAATGGGGGACTAATCAAAACCCTAATTATTGTCATGCTTGGTTGTTCCTAAGGTTTGTGAGGTTTGCAAGAAAGATCTTCAGAGAAACCACCAGGAAGCAGACGAAAGGAGCAAAGAGAAGCAAAGTAACTTGCTTCATTTAAGAAGACAAGTCACTTGAAGAAAGAAAGTAAGATGAAGAAGAAAGAGCAAGCTCAATCTCAAACACAAGATAAAATGCAGCAATGATGCATAAGAGGATGAAAAGAGATTGTGAGAAGTGAAGGCAAATTCACTTCTCAAAGTAACTTACCACCTGAAAAGTTAGTGAAAGAAATGCAATGCAATGCAAAATGAGATGAAATGGCATGATGCAAACCAAAACCAGAAGCAAATGTGTGATGTTGATGATGCTAAGAGATGATGCAAACATGAGGCAAGGCATGAGAATGATCATAAAACACATGGATGCAAATGAAGCATTCTTAGAACCATGAACATACATGAAAAGTTATGGAATGCAAATGACATACAACATGGCAAATGAAAGATGCAATGATCAAACATGATTCTAATATGTCCTAAGATGTGTTATGAATCAAATGGATGCACAAAATGTCATGGCAAGTCACGGTATGCAAACAAATGGAAGATGGATGCAAATGAAAGCCCAAATTAGGGTTTATGATCCATGCACAAAACAAAAATCAAAACCAGAAGCAAACATCATGATAAAAAATTGAAAATGCATTCAAAGGAACCCTAAACCTATACAAACTCAATGCCCAAAGGAGGGGTCCTAACTCTTAACCTAATAAGGGTTATGAATTTCTTAAGATTGCTAGGGTTTTTAGGTACCTTGTCAAGAAAAATGTCAAACAAATAGGAAATGCAAGATCAATTCATGCCAATTTAATCCTATAAACTACATGCTATACAAAATGCAATGCAAGAAGAATCAAGGTCCAACTCTTAAAGGCTAGGAAGAAATGAATTTTTGAAGAGTGGATCAAAATAATGCCTTGAAATGAAATTAATTCCATGAAAAATTGTCAAAAGACATCAAGATCAAAAAATAAATTTGGTTTGAGAATTGGACAATGTTTCAAAATGATTTTAAATGCTTCATGAATTTTTTTATGATTTTTAAATACCTAAATGCATTTTTAATTAATTAATTCTCATTAATTAATTAAAAATAAACTTTTAAATGATTTAAAAATATTTTTTAATGCAAAAAATAAAAATAAAAATGTTTTTGGTTTCTGAAAATTAATAAAAGGTTTAATAAAAATTTTCAGAATTTTTCAATGATTTTTACTATTTTTAATAAAATGTAGAAAACAAATGAAATTAAATGAAAATAAAATTGAATAAAAATGAAAGTATGCGCATCCAAGGGAAAGGATTGGTTCTGGGGATATTTTGTTTGACTTCGCGCGCAATCTGATGGTCACAATTCAAACTGAGCTAATTTTCATTTTAAATTAATTAAACTGAATTAAATTAAGTTAATGAAGATTAGGGTTTCTAATGATGCATCCTAGCCACTCAAACACGCGCGAGTCAGCCCTGGTCAACCCATCCAACGCTCCACATTCAAACTTGCATTAATGACTCTGATTAGCCCTAAACAAATTCAGGTGGCCGGAGAAGACTTCCGGTCGTCTTCTCCGGCCAGACCCTCACCTGAAAGTTGTTAACTTTCTCCCCAGGTCTCTAAAATATCATCTCTCTGCCCAGAATCCACCCCCAATCATCATAGAGCAAGAATCAACAATTAAAATACATTTATTTTTCATATTAAAGCTGAATCGAAACAAAATGCATTTAGGTCAGAAAATTTCAGAACACGAATACATGCTTATTTCTCAACCATTTCAAAAAGTAAAAACATCAGAGTGATCAGCAAAGCATGAGGAACAATCTAGGAACTTGAAAACTCATTTCTGGAAAAAAAGTTCTTGAGGTACCTGAGCTTGAGCTTTCTCAGTTTGCAACTTTCTGGCCTCCTCTCTTTGTGCAATCCACTCCTCTTGAACTCCTGATGAAGTCTTGATGCTTGGAAGGAATTTATGTTGGTTGATTTGGGAGATTGCAGAAGTTCTGTTCAAGGGGGGGTGGAAATCGTATTTTGATTTCAGTGAGTTTCAGGCTATGGTGATGGGTGGTTTGTGATCAGTGAAGCATGTTGAGATTGTTTGTGAAGTTTGTTTGTGTGTTTGAAGGCTGTGCTGAGTGTTTCGAATGGTTTTGCAAGTTGGAGCCAAAATGATAACTATGACTTGGAGTGTGTTTCAGCATGAATGGTCATGTGCTTTGGCTTGCCTTTGGTCCACTTATCACTCAGGGATAGGCCTGTGGAGTTGGTGTGCCCTATTGTGATTGGTATGGGTCTTTGGCCAAAATGTCAAACTTTGTGTAAGAGAGGTATGGGATCATAGCTAGCCAAGGACAAATGGGGTGTCCTGCGCAGCAAGAAGTGTGGAGAGCCTTAGGATTGATTATGAAGTCAGCAAGCAAGTGGATTAGGGTTTTGATGAGGTTTTGCAACTTGGTTCATTTTTGCCCCTTTTGAAATTTCTTGCTCCATAAGTCATAACAATGAGTGATCCTTTTATGCAATCTGACTTTTAGGTCTTGGTTCATGTTTGTATGAAGGTTAGAAGTCCATTTGGTAGCACAATTTGCTTTGGCAAGTGATTTTGCAACTTTGCCTCTTTGGTAGAAAACTTCAAATTATGTGATTTTTCCCAATTTTGACAAGCCATAACTTTTGATCCAAAATGAATTAGGTCAAGTTCTTGTACTTTTTGAAAAGGGAATGATCCATTATATAACTTTCATGACCAAAGTTTTTTCATTTGAAGCATTTTTGAATCAAAAAGCAAGGGTGGAAAAAGTTTCCCAAAATGGCAATTTTCATTAAAAGTCAACTTTCCCAAAAAGTCAACTTTGCAAATGACTTGAAATTCTTCAAATTTGTGAACTTCTAACATCTTCTATGATCAAATAAAAATCATACACAATCAAAATGATGAAGAACACCCTTTAGTTGGGTCATTGGGAGCCTCAGATGCCCTGATTTTACACTGACTTGTTCAAGAAGTCAACCCTTGATCAGATGACTTCCCCATGGAATTTATTCATGAAAATTGATATGCATGCTCCCTATACCATATAGAGACCAATAGAAACAATAATGACCAAAAAAATTGGAGTTATGGCCTCTGAAACCAAAACCCTAATTCTAGGTCATCTGTGCAGTTAAACCTGGCTCTGCTTCCATGCCATTCTCAGTTCTTGTGATTCTTTGATATTATTGACTTTGAGGGGATATAGTATGATGCTTGAACATACATGGACCCCTTTGAAGTGATTGATGACCTTTGGAGTGGCTCAAGAAGCTCTTGGATTGCTCAGATCACAAACCCTAGATGCAAATGACTTTGAACTAATGCAATGAATCAAAAATGTAATATGAGATGCTATGATTGAGTTTATGCATATGAAGAGATCACAAGCCATGGTTTGAATGGGTGAGGGCAAATTTGGGATGTTTACAATTAGTTATAAACCCATCTTGGCCATACGGAAATTTGAGTATCCTATGTTGGGAAAGCCAGAAGATGCAAAGTTAGAAGAAATTATCCTCCACGACAGAGGTATAGAGGATCCAACGCTACTTCATCGGATATGTCGGTCCTGGGAGAAGATTCACACGAGAGACTCTGATTTGAGGAAAAGAGATGGTGTGGCTAGGATTCCATATCGACGGTGGGTTCTCGAAAGAGTCAAGATTGTCAAGTTACCTTTTTCTGTAGAAGCACCTTCTAGGCCCCTACCCCGGAGCATGTACCAATTTCTTTCGAAGAGGTAGAAGAGCTTAGAGCTAGGATAGCCAGCCTTGGGAAGGAAAATGAGGAGCTTAGTTTGAAACTACAATAGGTCACCCATGAGAAGAATGAGTTGAAATATGACCTCACCCGTAAAACCGCCCAGTTTGAAGCAACTCAGGAAAGGGATGATGAGGAAGAACGAAAAAAGAATAACGTCAAAGGGTGTTTGGATCAGACTTATGGTCGGGTGGTTCACTTGAAAAAAGATTTGAACAAGGCTTGTAAACAGAGTGCAGATAATGAAGATTGGTACTTCCGAGCTACTAAAAAAACAAAGGATGAAAGGGTTGAGTTTGAGAAGAAAATATAAGAACTAACTACAGCTCTTGGCCAGGCAGCAGAAAGTTCAAGACAAGTGTATGAAGTTAGAATTCAAGCTATGAGTGTCTCAAAATTTACATTGGAAGGCTGGAACTCCAAATGCCAGGAGGTGAATCACGCTGAAGGAAATGCTCAGCATTGGAAGAGCCAATACGAGATTTTTCTCAATAACTGCAACATCTGGGAAGCGGCGAGAACTGAGGTACATGGGTGTTTTCAAGGGTACAAACAGGCCATGCATGTACGAACTGAAGAAAGAGACATGTACCGTAATAAGCTTAACCGGTTTATTGAATGGTGAAACCAATAAATGGAGGAGTTACCTTTCAGGCTTTCAATGGAAAGAGGAGAATTTGAAGATGATGGATCCTATCCAGCTGTGAGTTATTTTCTTTCGATCTTCCAGACTATATTGAAGACATTTAAATAAGAAGTGAAGGAGTGTGAAACTCGGAGATCAGCCAGTTAATTTTATTGTTGTAATTTTTCTTTTATTTTGTTTATTTAAGAAAGAGAATTTGATGTATTTTTGTAATAGTTAATGAACCAGAATTTTTTGTACATTATGTTATTTAAATATGAATGAATGAGAATGGATGAAGTCTGGAGTTTTCCTTTAATTCTTGGTTGTTGTGATATTTTGAATGCTATAAAAGTTTCAACACTTATGAATGCTCCCCTGAAAATAAATATTTTGTGGCATTGTATCCATACACATATCATCATTTTGTCGCACCCATTTAAAACAAAAAACTCACAAGTGTCTTTTACCCAGAGTCGTCAAACTGTTTCGTTCATAAAAAACTCGGGTTGTCCGTCAGAAGAGAATGGAGAGACTCGAACAGGAGAATCAAGAGCTCAGAGGGGAAGTGGCCACTTTCAAAGACAACTTGGAGAGGCTCACTAATATGATGGAAGTAATGGTGGCTACTCAGAATCAGCCATCGCAGAATTATCAGGAAGCTGTGCAAAGGACCGAGACCATATTGTAGGATCGAGCGCTTACCACTGCACTAAAAGCAATTGCTGTTAGTGAAGGCGCAACTTTATTTCCTTATAGTATAGAGCCCTCAAGGGGCTGCGCCTATTAAGCGCCATGGGTTGGGATGTTAAGCCCATCGAATCCCTAAGGGTGATGCTGAATTAATAAATCCAACAATCTCCCCCCCAGTGTCAGCCGGGGGGATTCGAACCCATGACCTTGCTCTGATACCACTTGTAGGATTAAGCGCTTACCACTGCACTAAAAGCAATTGTTGTTAGTGAAGGCGCAACTTTATTTCCTTATAGTATAGAGCCCTCAAGGGGCTGCGCCTATTAAGCGCCATGGGTTGGGATGTTAAGCCCATCGAATCCCTAAGGGTGATGCTGAATTAATAAATCCAACACATATCTATCCCAACAACTGTAGTACCTAACAACGATTCCCAACATGTTGTGTCCACTGGCTTTCCTTGGGGCATACCCCGTGATTTCATACCAGAAGTCCATCAACCACATGTTCCGCGAGTTACGGATGTGATGACCACTCCCCAACCTGTAATGCATACCACACATTACAATGATGAACCTATCTTTCATACTGTACCGAGTGAAAACATGGGGGTAGACGAGAGACTGGACGAGTTCCAAGACCGTTTTTTGGAAATACAAAACGAAATTAGGATTCTTCAAGGCCAAGAGTTTTTTTGGAAGAAAGGCTTCTGATCTTTGCTTGGTCCCTAATGTCAGGGTCCCGCATAAGTTCAGAGTGCTTGAATTTGAAAAGTATAAGGGGAATTCCTGCCCTCAAATCCACTTAGTAATGTATGCCCGAAAGATGTCCACTTAGCAAGACAATGACCTATTATTGGTTCACTACTTCTAAGACAGCTTAACCGGTGTCGCCCTCAAGTGGTACATGAGTCTAGATAGTACGAAGATCCAAACCTTCAATGATCTTGGAGAGGCCTTTGTCAGACAGTACAAGTACAATCTTGACATGGCTCCGGACAGAGATCAACTCCGGAGTATGTCCAAAAAGATAAGGAGAGCTTTAAGGAATATGCTCAAAGATGGCGAGAGGTTTCCGCCCAGATATATTCACCCCTTGAGGAAAAAGAGATAACAAAGATTTATTTGAAGACCTTGAGTCCGTTTTACTATGACCACATGATTATGAGTGCACCCAGTGACTTTACTAAAATGGTAAATATGGGGATGCAACTTGAAGAAGCCGTCAGAGAAGGGCGCTTGGTAAAAGAAACAGGATCATCTAGTGGTGTTAGAAAGTTCGGAAATGGCTTCCATAAGAAGAAGGAACAAGATGTTAGTGCCATTTATCAAAGACGAAATTATCAGCAACACATTGCTGCAGTGACTCTAGTTGTTAATCCAGTCCCAAATCCAACTTATCGACCACATTTTTCTAAGAATCAGCAGGCTAATACACAACATCAACATCAACCACCACAATTCCAGCAACGACAGCAACAACCTCTATAACAGGATCGCCCCCAGTACAACAACGATCGTGTCCCGAGGACGTTCATTTATGATCCTATACCAATGACTTATGCAGAGTTGTTCCCAACTTTGTTGCAGAAGGGTCACATCCAATTAAAACCTCCTACTCCTCCTCCCCGGAATCCTACTTATGGGTATAAAGCTGACAAGTTCTGCGCTTATCACCAAGGAGGACCCGACCACAACATTGAGAATTGCTATGGCCTGAAGGCTGATGTCTAGAGGCTTATTAAGAGTGGTATCTTGTCTTTCAAAGATATCAATCCGAATGTTCAAGCGAATCCTCTGCTTCCTCATGGAGGAGCTTCAGTAAATATGTTTCATGGTTGTCCATGAGAATATGTTGTTTGGGACATTAGATTGATAAGAGAATCTTTAGTAAGAATGCATGCAGACTTTGCCGAACTTATCCACTTTGATAGTGGGATACATGATTACGCTGCATATAAAATTTGTTTCATCAATTCGCGGGGATGTCGTATAGTACGAGAAGATATTCAGAAGATGTTAGATTGAAGGGCTCTTAGGGTAATGTATGACAGAAATCCTAATGAGGCTGAAGATAATGAAGAAGTGTTTGTTATAATGTTGTAATTCAATGAACCCAGACCCATAGAGACCGCATATGACAGTAGAAGGACCACCACAACTCCTTTGGTCATTTCCTTGCCAGGACCAATACCATACAAGTCTGAAAAAGCTGTACCTTACAAATATGGTACGACCATGATTGAAAATGGAAAAGAGGTTATATTACCATCAATTGTCAACACTGCTGATGTTAGCAGAGTCACTAGGAGTGGGCGTGTGTTCCCCAACAAGGCTAAAGAGACTGTTAGACATAAAGAAACTCCAGTTGAAGTTACCTTTAAACAGACAGGCCAATCGAGTGGCACAAGTCAGAGCAAAGATAATGATGAAGTATTGAAGTTGATCAGAAAAAGCGAATACAATATGGTGGATCAATTCTTAAGTACGCCTTCGAGAATCTCAGTGTTATCTCTTTTGATGAGTTGCGAAGCACCCTGAGAAGCCTTGTAAAAGGTTTTAGAGCAAGCTTTCGTGGACCACGACGTCACTATTGGTCAATTTGACAGTATTGTTGCTAACATAACTGCTTGTAACAATCTCAGTTTTTGTGACAAAGAGCTTCTAGAGCAAGGAAGAAACCATAATATGGCGCTGAATATTTCTATTAACTGCATGAATGATGCTCTGTCTAGTGTGCTAATAGACACTGGTTCTTCTCTAAATGTCATGCCAAAGTCAACTCTCTCAATGTTATCTTTTCAAGGAACTCTTATGAGAGTCAGTGGAGTCATTGTTAAAGCATTTGATGGATCTTGAAAAATTGTTATAGGGAGGGGGATTTACCTTCCAGGTAATGGACATCAAGGCCGTGTACAGCTATTTATTGGGTCGCCCATGGATCCATGAATCGAGGGTAGTAACTTCGACTCTCCATCAGAAACTCAAATTTGTGAATAATGGGAAGTTTGTGACAGTCTTTGGGGAGCAACCCATGATTGTGAGCCATCTTTCCTCTTTCTATTATGTGGATCCTAAAGATGTCGTTGGAACTTGTTTCCAAGCCTTGACCATTGTTGATAAAGAGGTAAATAAGAAAAGGGCGTCTATTTCTTCTTTCAAGGATGCTCAGCAAGTTGTTGAGAGTGGTTCAACTGAAAGATGGGGGAAGATCGTGGTCTTAAGTGACAACAAGGCCCGTGAAGGATTTGGTTTCTCTCCCGTATCTACAAGATCTACAAAGGATGAAGTGGTTATTCTCCCAATACAGGAAAGCTTTCGCAATGGAGGGTTCATGAATCCAACTTGTAGATGTTTAGAATTGGCAGAATTTTTGACCAACAAGAAGTGTTGAACTTAGTTCAGGATGTCACACCAGATGTTGTGACATTATCAAACAGAGTATAAGTTAATGAACTTAGTTCAGGATGTCACACCAGATGTTGTGACATTGTATAAGTTAATGAATTAAGTTCAGACATCAGGATGTCACACCAGATGTTGTGACATCTCAGACCTGCTACCAGACTTAAATAATGCAAAATAGAACTGAGTAAATTCAGGGGATTTATCTGGAATTAATTATGAATGGATAAAAAATGCAAGGCGCATATGTAGGGAGCTTAGTTATCTGGTTTCAGTATAACAGAATAACTATCTCACCTAGAATCAAGGAAGTAACAAAGACTAATTCAAGGTGATGACAGCATGCGTATCAGGACTGGATATTCTACAGAAAGCCCAAAATCCAAGCATCTATTTAAGCAACAGAAACTCTCAGAATAGAGTACGAAATTAAGAAGACTAAATAGGGTGTTTGTGTTTTAATAGCAGGTTTTAGTTGTGTATCAGTTTATGAGCTTTTAAGCAAAAAGTATATTGTGTCTTGATTGAAACTGTGAAGTAAAATCAAGTTGTTGTGTTTGAAGTGTGACTTCAATTTTATTAAACTTGTAACATATCACTGTGTGATTGAGGGGGAGTGAGTTGGTACTCATATCTATGTTGTGTCTTAGGTAGAAATTGCCTTGGGTAGATATTAAGTGAAGGATTAAACTGAGTGGTTTAAGTCCAGAATTAATATTGCTTATATTGGATTTCCTTCCTAGCTTGGTAGCCCCCAGATGTAAGTGTGGAGATACACTGAACTGGGTTAACAATTTCCTGTGTTATTTACTTTACCTGCACTTTAAGTTTTGTTTAAGTCTTCAAGTGTTTAAACATCTCATTCGACATCACGTACCTGATCCCAGAATTTCAATTGGCATCAGAGCAGGCACCCTGCCTGTTTAATTGGGTGAGATCTAGGGACTGCAAATTTTGGGAACATGGACAGAGATGTAGGATATGTGAATAGACCACCTATATTGGATGGATCCAACTATGACTACTGGATGCCAAGAATGGTAGCTTTCATAAAATCACTTGATAGTAGGGCTTGGAAAGCAGTCAACAAAGGATGGGAACACCCTGTCCAAGACAACAAGGATGGGGCAAAAGTGTTGAAACCTGAAGATAAAATGCAGCAATGATGCATAATAGAGATGAGAAGAAATTGTGAGAAGTGAAGGCAAATTCACTTCTCAAAACAACTTACCACCTGAAAAGTTAGCAAAAGAAATGAAATGCAATGAAGATGAAATGAAATGCCATGATGCAAGACAAAGTCAGAAGCATAAACATGATTTCAATGATGCTAAGAGAGGATGCAAACACATGTCAAGAGTTGTGGATGATCATACAAGGATGAGGATGCAAGTGAAGCATGCTTTGAACCATGGAAGTTCATGAAAGTTTATGAAATGGTATGAATGCATAACATGGAAAATGAAAGATGCAATGATCAAACATGATTCTAATGTGTCCTAAGATGCCTTATGAATCATGTAGATGCACAAAATGTCATGGCAAGTCCTTGAATGCAAGCATATGAGAGATGGATGCAAAGGAAAGCATGAATTAGGGTTTATGAACAATATGCAACACAAAAATTCAAAACCAGAAGCAAATGATGATGGGATAAAGACGTACTCTAATATGTGTCTAGCGGTATCTTAACTGCAAGCGCACAGCCTATAGAAGTAATAATTAAGATTATCGATCCCACAGGGACTTTATGATTACTTAGTGCTAGAGGATTTACTAGTTTAGCTAAGGTGAATGGTTGTCACGAATTTTTGGTTGTTTTTAAGGATCAAAGGCGGGAATTAAATTTAAGTTTAATAAAATAATACTAAGGTGGTCGGTATGTAATTATGTTAACTTAGGCGGATCAATCTAACCTAGGCTTATAAAGATGGTTCACTTAGTCTATTCTGTAGAGGTTATCAGTTTAAATATCTTTAACTCACACTCTCGTGGTCTTATCTCAGATCTTACCCCTAAAGCCCTATGCCTGCTCTCGCTAGCCCATAAGTGTTTAGAAGTAATTTTTGGAAACTTAATAATTCTAATTCATTTTAAAGCGCTCTCGCTGTGTTTAAATTAAATGCCTAACTTTAGCTATCAGGTTAAAATCTTACACTCTCGTGGTCTTTACCTAACCTATTACACTTTCCTTGCTCTCGTAACAAAAAGATTGATTTTATAATAAAAAGTCACAGCCAGAATTTTAAGTTCTTAATTATTTTAAGCCTAGAATTGATTTTACCGATTTAGTTGATTTTAATTACATACCGCCCTAAGGTGTTTAGCTATTCATGATTGTTAAACCAGACAGAGACAGAAACAGAGAAATACGAAATAAAATATGCATAACAGAAAAATAAATGCTTAACATTAATATAAATGCAATTTAAATAAAAACCTGAATAACAATTTAAAATGTTAGACTCCTTCTTCCACAATCTGGCAAGCTCGGAGTACGGACCGGAATCGGAAATAAAAATTACTAAAAGAATTTCTGAAGGCTTTGAAAGAAATTAAATTATAACAATTTCCTAATGTTGGAAATTGTTATATGGTTTGGTTGGGATATAAAATTAAATCAAGAACAAATAAATGCTGGAAAAATAAATGAACAGGGTGCAATGAAAATACGGCAGAGCTTCCGCAAGAAAAGTTAAAAATAAAACTCTGTAAATTGTTCTTTGAAACTAAGCTATTTATAGAATCATAATTGGGCTTGGCAGTTGGAATAATTGCATGGGCTTCGTAAATGCTGAGAAAATCCAGGGAGAAGTTGCATTGCTTGGTCTGCGGGAGAATAGGAACTTTGACTTCACGTAACACACACGTACATGACCAAGTCTCAGCAAGTTACCCTAAATTCCCCTTGTCACGCTCGTGACAAGGGTGTCACGCTCGTCTCCCTTGTCTTACGCGCGTCACGGTCGTGAGGGACTGGTGACGACCGTGACTGCTCCTTTTAGCGTGTCACGGTCGTGACTCCTAGGTGACGGTCGTGACTGTTACAAAAAGTGCAGATTATGCAGAATTCCTCTTTTCTTCTTCTTTTAATGGTTGTTTTTGCTCATTTCACTTGTGGCTCATGATTTAGCTCTGTAATTGATATACCTGCAAAATGATAAAGAAAACTCGAGGAATCGGGTGTTAAAACGGCAAATGTGCGATAAAACGACATTGAAACATAGCAATAAAATGATACTTTTTCTCGTTATCAAACTTCCCCAAACTTAAACCTTTGCTTGTCCTCAAGCAAATAGTCGGTTGAAAAATGATCGGACAGGCTTTCATAAATGCACACACATAACAAACCATACGAGGAATCGTTTTTGTCAGATAAACCGGTATTAGAATAAAACACTAACGATACACTAATGACACAAGCAACAAGCTAAGTCGTCGACTTCCCGTTAAACGAAACATTCGGTAATTGGGTTACGATTCCACCTAGAGTCTTTCGATCTTATTTCGCCCGGTTTCATTCTAGCGCAATCACATTAAGCCCTTTGCCTTAGCACGCACGTAGTGGAGTATCCGGTTAGTGACTTTGATCCTTTATAAGAACGGGGTCTGGTACACGAATGTGGTAACCCTACATACATTATCTGATTTGGAGGTTGTGGGGGATCGAGCCATAGCACGCCCTACCAAGTTCAGAACCAGGTACCTTTGAACCAACCCGCAATGGACTCCTTTTCATACTTCTCATTTCTTTTATGCGACCGTGTACTTTGGTGCATTTTCTTTTCATTGGCATCGAGATATGAAGGATCATTATAGATTAGGCATCAAACACTTATATTCATCGGCTCCCCATGTGGTTTGTGTTCAGAAGGTGCTGACTGCTAGTATAAACTACTAGGGGTTACTTTTGAACTTAAACTTAAGGTGTAGTCGTAACAATTATCGGAACGGAAAGCTTAAGTAGAAAGTCTAAGGTGTCAAGACTGTATCGATCTTGTTGAATCGTTCTCAGCTTCCTAACTATGATTTCGTAGGTAAGTCAGGTAATGCGAAGATAAAATTAAAAAAATTTTATTTTCTTTTCGGTATGGCTAAATAAACGGGGAGAATTCGAAACTAAAGAAATAGCACAAATTTTACTTTGTTTCATTAAAATACGAAAAGGGAATACAACGGAATGGAAAATGCGGAAAGGGAAATGCGGAAAAATGAAAGGTACCTCTCCCACACTATATCAGACATTGTCCTCAATGTTGTGATATAATAGCGGGTAAAGTACAATACAAACAACGGAAATGGAAAAACAAAAAAAAAACTAAAACTAAGGCTGCTGATGACCACGGCCTCGGCTTCTGGTGCGGGAGCATCTGGTCGGAGTCGCTTCAGGATCAGAACCGGTGCTGGTGAGAGCAGTGATATCAATGCGCAAAGACTCTAGCTCGCTAAAGATCTCTCTGAGCTTCTCATCAGTCGTCCTCTGGTTAGCGGCAACAGCTGAAAGTAGTGCATCATGTTGCTCTTTTTTCCTTCGCTCCAATGCGGCAATCATCTGATTTTGCTGATGAATCGCACGGAGGACGTCTTCAAGTGTGAATTCCTGTGCATGTGGCTGTCGGGTGGAGGACTCAGGAATGTCCTGGACAGGCTCAGCTGCATCCATGGTGTCTTGCATCTCGTCCACTGGTGGATCGGCCTGCTCATCAATAATGGGGGCGTGGCCGGCAGCATCCGGTAAAGCAAATAGCCAGTTGGATCGGTTGGACGGATCGATGCGGTCATGGCACGGCAAGATGATGTGGTGATAAACAGTGCCTTGGATAACAGGGCTAAACCTGCCATCCTCTCTCTGAGAAATCAAGTGGGCGGACCTGCAATAATTCTTCGTTAGGAACTCTGCGGCTCTGCGAGGCAAATTGATAACCAAGTCACCAAGCTCCAGCTGAATGGCGAGGGTGGTGACAATCCCGCCTATGTAGAAGGGGGTTGCGCCTCTTTGCGCTATGGACTGGATATGGGACAACATTAATGGGGCAGCATTGATGCGCTCGTCATTTAAGGCACAGTGCAAGAACAAGAGCTCCTTGGAGTTAAGCTTGTGATTGCTCTCTCTTGCAAAAATGGTATTGCAGATGATGCGATGAAAGTATCGGATCGTCGGGTTATGGATATGCGTAGCATTCAGGCTCTGAAAGGCAGTGGCACGGGTGTTGGTGATGTCGTGCCATAAGGTGAAAGCGGTTTCACTGAAGTTGTCCGGCACGAGGAGATGAGCATCGTTGCCGTGATCGAAACCTAGCAGCTCGACGATCCTTGTTTGTGTAACTTCGAACTCGCGGTCGAGCAATCTGAACTTAGCAACGCCGGTGAGTTGACTTTGTGAACCGGTAGGAGTGATATAATGAAACGAACTCAGAAATTCCAATGTCAGGAGCTCGAATGTAGGCTGGGGTTGACTGCATAGGTGCCACAAACCAACCTTCCGAAGCAGGAGCTTCACACCGTTGAGCAGTCCCAACTCCCTCAAACAGTCAGTGTCGATGTATCGAGTGGGTTGAACGCCACGGTTCTGAAACCTGATGAAATTTTGTCTCTGATTTTCTCCATGCTCACCATCTCTAAACTGAATTTCTTCCATTGCATGCAAGTACGGGAATGGTAAATGAGAGGTTTTTTAGTTTTGTGAGAAAAGTGTAAAATGTGAAGAAATTGGTTCTGATTATAGTGCAAAAAGTAAATGTGAGAGGTTTGGAGTAAATGGAGAGGTTAATGGAATTAATTTGGGGTAATGGGAGGTTACGGGACTTGGAAGAGATAATGGGGGGTTTCTAAATTTTGTGGAAGTTGAAAAAGAGGAGGTTTCGAAGAAAAACAGTTCTGTTTCTCAGAATTCCTATAACAGGGGTCGTCACGGTCGTGATGAGGGAATGACGGTCATGACGCGCTAATTAGCTTGTCACGATCGTGAGAGGGTGATGACGATTGTGAGGGATTAAAACTTAGAATATTTTCTTCCAGAATGCATTATCTCACACGTTCAATACAATTTTTCTTTCTTTTATGATCACTTCTCATTTAATTATAACACAAACAATATATAATATTTTTAGATCAACATAAATTAGTAAATTTCATCACACGAGAAATTATATAAAATATTAATCAATTTAAATATAACAGTAAATGAATTGAAAGCATAGAAATTGATTAAATTGGAAAAATAATTTGTAAAACTAGAAGTGCTTTGCTTTTGATATAATTGAAGAGAAATTACATTAATAAAAATAAGGTACGAAAATGTTTGCGAAATGTTAAACTAACTAGAAACGAAAACAATAAGTAAAATAAGTTAGATCACTACAGCATTTTCAAAAGTGCTTCTTCAAATCTTCAATTGCAGAGTTCAGGTGGTATAATTGCTCACATGTTATGTCAGTTAAACCTATAACGTCCAATCGCATGCTTTTAATCTCATCCTTAACAATATTAATATCGGCTTGGTAAACTTCAAGAGTATTCATGATTTTCTTTAGGTTGTCAGCATATTCTACTTGATTCACTTCAGGGGTTTCAATCACTTCATCAGTGTGGTCAATGTCATGGTAACCAGGAGGCGTCTCAGGGTCACTTTCTACATCGGTCATTATATCATCCCTTATCTTGTAGGATTGAGGTGTTTCAGGAGTAGATGGATAGTCAGGAGGGGTAAGCTCATAAAGCCAATTATCTTTATTATGAACACTGACTCTAGCATGGTTTGGTAGTGTGAAAAAGGTTACTACTTCATTCCTGATTAGGTACTCGAAAGGTGGTTGTCCTAAATTCCTTATGATATGGCGGTTAAAGCAAAAGTTAAGATTTATAGGACGGATGGTACCTAAACGGTTACACCTGTGTAATTGGTATCTAAGTCCTAAGGCATCAGCAATCATGGTGACAAGACCTCCTACTAATATGGGTAGATCAGGTTCTTCTTGGATTTGGGTGAAGGTTTGCATCATGAAAGGCACACCATTGACTGGCTGTCCATTAGTCAGACATGACATAATGAATATCTCATCTTTAGATACTCCAGTAAGGTTTTCTTCTTTTCCAAAGAAGGTGTGGGCAAGGATCTTATGGAAATAGCGAATAGCAGGGTTATGTATCTCATCATTGTTCATGTTATTTGGTTCAGGATGGTAATTTCCGGTTAAGGTTCCCCAAAAGAAGTCCAGCTCAATGTCCATCAATTCTACCTGTGTGGTAGTAAAAGCAAAGGGTCCACTAGGGAATCCTAATAAGTCAGCTAGTTCTCTATGGTTAAAGTCATATTCTATTCCAAATAGGTGGAAACTGATAAATCCTTTCCTGAATCCAAAACCGCGCTGGTGAGCTCGCGGTAAGTCACAAACTTTTGTTTAATCAGTGCATTCTCCCATCCAAGTCGGTTAAACAAGTATAGGATGCTATCATGTATACCTAAGGTTTCCATAGTCAGATCATCCGGGTACAGAGTCAAATCCATTGGTCTCTGTGATAATTCTTCAAATTTCATTCTTTGGTTCCTACCTCTAAATTTGGTTTCCATAAAGTTTCTCGGTTGGTTAGCCATAGTTAGTGTAAAATATGGAGGAAACAAATCAGGGGGAGAAGGAAAGTGGAAAAGACTTTAGAAAATCTGTAAAAGTGATTTAAAATTAAAATAAGGAAAATAAGAAAATAAATGCATAAATAAAACAATAAAACAATAAAATGACAAAACAAATAATAAAATGATTAAATGATTAAATGACAAAATAATAAAATGATCAAAATAGTTAAATGATTAAATGGGTTGCCTCCCACTAAGCGCTGTTTTTATCGTCAAAAGCCTGACGTAATGCTTCGGTTAGATTAATCAGGGAAATTAGTGGACAACTCTAAAAGCCTTAGACTATTTGCATAATCTCTATTTTCAACTTTATGATAATGTTTTAAACGTTGTCCGTTTACTGTGAACGGTTCACTATTCCTACCCTTAATTTCTATCGCTCCGCTCGGGAACACTCTAGTTATTTCGAAGGGTCCTGACCATCTAGATTTTAGTTTTCCAGGAAAGAGCCTAAGTCTTGAATTAAAGAGGAGTACAACGTCTCCCACACTAAATTCTTTCCTAGATAGGCGTTTATCATGCCATCGCTTAGTTCTTTCTTTATATATCTTAGCATTCTCATAAGCATCTAACCTTAACTCTTCTAATTCGTTAATATCGAGGATTCTCTTTTCTCCTGCAGCATTATAGTTTATATTGAGAGTTTTGATCGCCCAATATGCTTTGTGTTCTAGTTCTACCGGGAGATGACAAGACTTTCCATACACTAATTTGAAAGGTGTAGTTCCTATGGGTGTCTTGTAAGCTGTCCTATAAGCCCATAAAGCTTCATTAAGTTTAGATGACCAATCTTTCCGAGATATGGCGACAGTCTTTTCTAAGATTTGTTTAATTTCTCTGTTCGAGACTTCGACTTGTCCACTTGTTTGTGGATGGTATGGTGTTGCCACACGGTGTCTGACTCCATACTTAGATAGTAATTTGTCAAAGATTTTTGAAATGAAGTGCGAGCCACCGTCACTTATGACGAGTCTAGGCACACCAAATCTGGGAAAGATTATATTTTTGAAAAGCTTAATTACTACTCGTGTGTCATTTGTAGGAGAAGCTATAGCTTCAATCCACTTTGAAACGTAATCGACAGCTACGAGTATGTAATTATTACCGAAAGATGATGGGAATGGTCCCATGAAATCTATTCCCTAGACGTCAAAGACTTCTACTTCTAATATTCCTTTTTGAGGCATTTCATCTCTTCTTGAAATATTACTGGTGCGTTGACACCGATCGCAATTTATAACAGCGATGTGGACATCTTTCCATAAATTAGGCCAGAATAGGCCGGCTTGTAAGATTTTTGCACAAGTCTTGGAAGTGCTTGCATGTCCACCATAAGGAGATGAATGGCAATGAGCAATGACATCTTCTATTTCTTCTTCGGGAATACATCGACGAAAGATTCCATCGGGTCCTCTTTTGAACAATAATGGTTCATCCCAATAGTAATGTTTGAGATTGTGAAAGAATTTCTTTTTCTACTGATAGGTTAAATCAGGTGGAAGAGCTCCTGCAGCTAGGTAGTTGACAATGTCAGCGTACCATGGCATTCCTACAGTTGTTTGGATTGTTTCCACGGGTTCTGGTTCATCTATGTCTAACTGAACTGGGTCGCTTCCTATTTGTGCTATCAGCTGTTCATACGGAAAATCATCGTTAATCGGCACTTGTTCTGGTTTAATACCTTCTATTCTAGATAAATGGTCCGCTACGACGTTTTCAGTACCTTTCTTATCTTTTATTTCAAGATCAAACTCTTGTAAGAGTAGAATCCATCTCAAGAGTCTTGGTTTAACATCTTTCTTAGTTAATAGATACCTGATAGCAGCGTGGTCTGTGTAAACGATTATTTTTGCTCCTACTAGGTAAGAACGAAATTTGTCAAGCGCAAAGACAACTGTTAACAATTCTTTTTCAGTAATGGCGTAGTTCATCTGAGCAGAATCTAAGGTTCTACTGGCATAGTAAATCGCATGAAGTTTCTTGTCCTTCCTCTGGCCTAGAACTGCGCCTACAGCATAGTCACTCGCATCGCACATGATTTCGAAAGGTAATCTCCAGTCAGGGGGTTGCATGATTGGTGCGGTGATGAGAGCTGTTTTTAGAGTTTCGAATTCTTTAAGACAATCTTCATTGAATATGAACTCAGCGTCTTTCATTAATAAACCGGTAAGAGGTTTAGTGATTTTCGAGAAATCTTTGATGAATCGTCGGTAGAAACCGACGTGTCCTAAAAAACTTCGTATTTCTCGAACGGTTTTAGGGGGTTGAAGATCTTTTATGACTTCTATCTTAGCTTTATCAACTTCAATTCCCTTGTCAGATATAACGTGTCCTAGTACGATTCCTTCTCTGACCATAAAATGACATTTCTCCCAGTTAAGCACGAGGTTTACTTTTACACATCTTTCTAACACCATTTCTAAATTTGATAGGCATCCTTCAAAACTTTGCCCGCATACAGAGAAGTCGTCCATGAACACTTCCATGATGTTGTCTATAAAATCTGCGAAGATTGACATCATACATCTTTGAAAGGTTGCAGGAGCGTTGCATAATCCAAATGGCATTCGTCTATAAGCGAATGTTCCATAGGGGCATGTGAATGTAGCCTTCTCTTGATCATCTGGGTGGATAGGGATTTGGAAAAATCCTGAGTAACCATCAAGATAACAGAAATATGAATGCTTAGCTAATCGTTCTAACATTTGATCTATAAAAGGTAGTGGGAAATGATCTTTTCGAGTGGCTTTGTTTATTTTACGATAATCGATGCACACTCTATGTCCTGTCACTACTCTTTGTGATATCGATTCGCCTTTAGCGTTTTTCACAACAGTGATACCTCCTTTCTTTGGTACTACATGTACTGGACTAACCCATTTACTATCAGAGATTGGATATATTATTCCGGCATCTAGTAGTTTCTTAACTTCTTCCTTTACTGCAGTGCTAAGGATTGGGTTAATTCTTCATTGAGATTCTCTAGAGGTTTTGCAATCTTCTTCTAGCAGAATACGATGCATACAGATTGAAGGGCATATTCCTTTGAGATCAGATATGTTATATCCTAATGCAGTTGGATATTTCTTTAGGACATCTAAAAGTTTCTTTGTTTCAATTGTTCCTAAACTGGAATTGATTATAACTGGTCTTGTACATTCAGTGTCCAAGAATTCGTATCTTAGGTTCTTAGGTAAAGTTTTTAACCCTAATGTAGGTTTATTCTTACTTGGCATAGGATCCGATGTAAGTGCTAAACTTTCGCTTAGACTATCATCCTGAGATGGTTCACGCCAATTATCATCTTCGAAAATCGGAGGGATTTGAATTTTCATAATTTCAGAATAGGTAGTTTCTTTCATTTCCATTTCTCTTACACATTCGTCAATTACGTCCAATAGATAGCATGTATCCTCTATAGCTGGTGATTGTAAGAATTGTGTTAAAATAAATTCAACTTTCTCTTCACCTACTTCAAAGGTCATCTTTCCTTTCTTTACGTCTATAATAGCTCCGACGGTGGCTAAGAATGGTCTTCCTAGTATGATAGGTGTAGTGGAGTCTTCAGAGATGTCCATGATTATGAAATCAGTAGGAATATAGAATTGTCCTATATGTACTGGGACGTTTTCTAGTATGCCTATAGGATATTTAATAGAGTGATCGGCTAGTTGAACAGACATTTTAGTTGGTCTTAGGTCTCCCATGTCTAGCCTTTTGCAAATCGTTAAGGGCATAACACTGATGTTGGCTCCTAAATCGCATAGAGCTTTGTCAATGACGAATTTTCCTATTACACAGGGTATAGAGAAACTTCCTGGATCTTTTAGCTTAGGAGGCATATTATTCTGAATTATTGCGCTACACTCAGCACTAAGTGTAACGGTTCCGTTATCCTCTATCTTTTTCTTATTGGTTAAGATTTCCTTTAAAAACTTAGCATACGAGGGCATTTGAGTGATAACTTCTGTAAATGGAATAGTAATATTCAACTATTTCAAAAGTTCAACAAATTTCTTAAACTGGCCCATCGTCTTGGAATTGGTTAATCTCTGAGGGTACGGAATTGGTGGTTTATAGGGTGGTGGAGGCACATAAGGCTTTTCTTTCTCCACTGCCTCTTGATTATCATCTTCCTTTTCTTTTGGATCATTCACAATTTCAGTCGGTTTATCCGGTTTTTGGTACATGGCTGGATTGTCAAGTCTTGGATCGGTAGGTCCGTCAAGTTCCTTGCCACTTCTTAATATCACAACATTTACCTGTCCTTTCGGATTAGGTTGAGGTTGTCCAGGAAATACTCCAGCTGGTGCAGCGGTAGGTGCTTGTTGTTGAGCTACTTGTGAAATCTGAGTTTCAAGCATTTTGTTATGTGTAGCTAATGCATCTACTTTGCTCACTAATTGCTTAATCTGCTCACTAGTGTGTATGTTTTGGTTCAAGAAGTCCTTGTTTGTTTGAGATTGGTTAGCTATGAAGTTCTCCATCATCAACTCAAGGTTCGATTTTCTAGGGACATTAGGAGCAGTCTTTTGATATCCTGGTGGTGTAGCTGGTGCTTGACCTGGTGCGTATAAAGCATTGTTATTCTTATAGGAGAAGTTCGGATGATTCTTCCAACCTGCGTTGTATGTGTTTGAGTACGGGTTTCCTTGAGCATAATTCACTTGATCTGTGAGAATTCCTGTTAATAGTTGACAATCAGGGACATCATGTCCTGGAACTCCACATAACTCACAGTTAGGTGTTACTGCAGCCACGGTGGTTGTTGGTGTTATGGCCAAGTTGTCGATCTTTTGGTTTAGTTGGTCAAACTTTGCATTGACTTGGTCCATACTACTCACTTCGTACATACCTCCTTTTGTTGGTTTCTCAGTTGCGACTCTCTCGCTTCCCCATTGGTAATGGTTTTGAGCCATACTCTCGATAAGTGCATAAGCATCGTTATATTCTTTGTCCATTAGCGCACCGCCTGCGGCAACGTCAATTGTCATTCTTGTATTGTACAAGAGTCCATTGTAGAAGGTATGGATGACCATCCATTCTACTAATCCGTGATGTGGACAAAGTCTCAGCATATCTTTATAGCGTTTCCAAGCTTCGAAAAGTGATTCGTTTTCCTTTTGCTTAAATCCGTTGATCTGAGCTCTTAGCATAACTGTCTTGCTAGGTGGGAAATATCTGGTCAAGAAAACTCTCTTTAGTTCCTCCCACGTAGTTACTGAATTCGAGGGTAAAGATTGAAGCCAGGCTCTTGCTCTGTCTCGAAGTGAAAAAGGAAATAGACGTAGTCTGATAGCTTCTTGGCCAACTCCATTGGCTTTTACGGTATCTGCGTACTGCACAAATATCGAAAGATGAAGGTTCGGATCCTCGGTAGGATTTCCGGAGAATTGATTTTGTTGCACGGCTGATATCAGCGAAGGTTTCAGTTCGAAATCGTTTCGGTTGATAGCCGGTGCGGCAATGCTGGAATGCGGTTCAGCTTGCGAAGGACTAGCGTAATATTTGAGTGGGTGATTCTGTTCTTCAGCCATCTCTGTGTCCTTTGATGTTCCGACTGGTTTAGGTGGATCTATTTGAAGATCTAGAATGTTGTAATTTTGTTCGTAATCGAATATCCGTCTTCTTACGTGTAAGAAGCGTTCCGATTCTGGGATTAGAGGTTGCAAGTCTTCGCCTTGAGAGCGAGTACTTGGCATACACTCGGGAATTTAAAAAATAAATAGAAAATAGTTGTTACCTTAGTCTAGACAATGCTACTCTAAAGTGCACTAGTAACTAAATTAAGGTCCCCGGCAACGGCGCCAAAAACTTGATGGGCTAAAGAGTACTCTAATACGTGTCTAGCGGTATCTTAACTGCAAGCGCACAGCCTATCGAAGTAATAATTAAGATTATCGATCCCACAGGGACTTTATGATTACTTAGTGCTAGAGGATTTACTAGTTTAGCTAAGGTGAATGGTTGTAACGATTTTTTGGTTGTTTTTAAGGATTAAAGGCGGGAATTAAATTTAAGTTTAATAAAATAATACTAAGGCGGTTGGTATGTAATTATGTTAACTTAGGCGGGTCAATCTAACCTAGGCTTATAAAGATGGTTCACTTAGTCTATTCTGTAGAGGTTATCAGTTTAAATATCTTTAACTCACACTCTCGTGGTCTTATCTCAGATCTTACCCCTAAAGCCCTATGCCTGCTCTCGCTAGCCCATAAGTGTTTAGAAGTAATTTTTGGAAACTTAATAATTCTAATTCATTTTAAAGCGCTCTCGCTGTGTTTAAATTAAATGCCTAACTTTAGCTATCTGGTTAAAATCTCACACTCTCGTGGTCTTGACCTAACCTATTACACTTTCCTTACTCTCGTAACAAAAAGATTGATTTTATAATAAAAAGTCACAGCCATAATTTTAAGTTCTTAATTATTTTAAGCCTAGAATTGATTTTACCGATTTAGTTGATTTTAATTACATACCACCTTAAGGTGTTTAGCTACTCATGATTGTTGAACCAGACAGAGACAGAAACAGAGAAATACGAAATAAAATATGCATTACAGAAAAATAAATGCTTAACATTAATATAAATGCAATTTAAATAAAAACCTGAATAACAATTTAAAATGTTAGACTCCTTCTTCCACAATCTGGCAAGCTCGGAGTACGGACCGGAATCGGAAATAAAAATTACTAAAAGAATTTCTGAAGGCTTTGAAAGAAATTAAATTATAACAATTTCCTAATGTTGGAAATTGTTATATGGTTTGGTTGGGATATAAAATTAAAGCAAGAACAAATAAATGCTTGAAAAATAAATGAACAGGGTGCAATGAAAATACGGCAGAGCTTCCGCAAGAAAAGTTAAAAATAAAACTCTGTAAATTGTTCTTTGAAACTAAGCTATTTATAGAATCATAATTGGGCATGGCAGTTGGAATAATTGCATGGGCTTCGTAAATGCTGAGAAAATCCAGGGAGAAGTTGCATTGCTTGGTCTGCGGGAGAATAGGAACTTTGACTTCACGTAACACACACGTACATGACTAAGTCTCAGCAAGTTACCCTAAATTCCCCTTGTCACGCTCGTGACAAGGGTGTCACACTCGTCTCCCTTGTCTTACGCGCGTCACGGTCGTGAGGGACTGGTGACGACCGTGACTGCTCCTTTTAGCGTGTCACAGTCGTGACTCCTAGGTGACGGTCGTGACTGTTACAAAAAGTGCAGATTATGCAGAATTCCTCTTTTCTTCTTCTTTTAATGGTTGTTTTTGCTCATTTCACTTGTGGCTCATGATTTAGCTCTGTAATTGATATACCTGCAAAATGACAAAGAAAACTCGAGGAATCGGGTGTTAAAACGGCAAATGTGCGATAAAACGACATTGAAACATAGCAATAAAACGATACTTTTTCTCGTTATCAAATGACATGACAAAAAATTGAAAATTGGATCAAAGGAACCCTAACCCTACACAAGTTCACTGCCCAAAGGAGGGGACCTAACTCTTAACCTAGTGAAAGTTATGAATTTCTCAAGTAAATTAGGGTTTTGGGATACCTCACAATGAAAAATACAAAACAAATTGAAAATGAAATATGAAATCAAACCAATTTTACCCTAGAAACTACATGATGTGAAGGATGCAATGCAAGAAGAACCATCATCAAACTCCTCATGGTTAGGCATAATGAATTTTTCTAAGTTTGAACAAAAATATTGCCTTTAAATGAATTTAATTCCAATGAAAAAGGTCAAAATAGTTCAAGAACCAAAAAGAAATTTGTTTTGAGAGTTTGATAATGTTTCTAAATGTTTTAAAATGCAATGTGAATTTTTTGGTGATTTTTAAATACCTAAATGCATTTTTAATTAATTAATTTCCATTAACTAATTAAAAATAAAAATTTAAATGATTTAAAAAATGATTTTTAATGCAAAAAATAAAAATAAAAATATTTTTGGTTCTGAAAATTAATGGAATGCTTGACAAAAAATTTCAGAATTTTTAAATATGTTTTACTATTTTTAATAATTCATGGAAGTTAAATGAAAAGAAAATGAAATAAAATGAAATAAAATGAAAAGTATGCAAATCCTGAGGCTCACATTCAAACTTGGAGATGGAGGGAAGACTGCGCGCGTTATCCAACGGCCTAGGTTCAAACTGGCATTTTTAAACTAAACCTAATTAATTAATTTAATTAACCACAATTAGGGCTAAATGAAGTCATCCTGGCCCTCTAACACGCGCGGGAATCCCAGATCCAACGCCCCACGTTTAAACCCAGCTAACCCTAATTATCAAACCCTAATGACTTTCAGGTCACCGGAGAAGAGCTCCGGTCGTCTTCTCCGGTGACACCCTCCCTGAGAAATCTCAATCCCACTCTCCAGGTCATTTTAAGAGCTGCAAAGCTCCAGATCAAACCTCTCAACCTCCCTAAACATGAATCCACCCTCAAAATCCATTTCTTTTCATTCAAAACCTAGATTCGAATCAAAAACCTAAAAATGACCAAACTTTCAGAGAGACAGTACATGCTCAATAATCAATCATTTTCAAAAATAAAAAGTGCAAAGCATTCAGGGGAGCATGTAGATCATTCCAATAACTTAAAACAAGGTTTCTGGAAAAATGATTTTGCGACGCTACCTGAGATGAAGCTTTCATTTTGGAGCTTTCAGACTGCCTCCCTGCTTCAAATCTTCTCTAATGGTCTCCCTGAAGATGCTTTGAGGCTTAGTTGGAGTGTATGGTGGCTGATTTGTGAGATTGATGAAGTTCTGTTCAGAAGGAGTGGAAAATCGTGTTTCTATTTGGGGTGGTTTCAGGCTGCTTTGATGGGTCAGGGATGATCAGTGAAGCATTTGGAGATGAATGGTGGAAGAAATTTGGAGAATGAATGGCTGAGTTATGGGATTCGATAAAAAATGCAAAAGGAGGGATTTTTGTGAACTCTAGCAATGCTGTGGATTCAGGCTTGCTCCTTGTGTGTTTTGAGTCTCTTTTAGTCCACATATCAAGTTGTGATAGGGCAGAGAGTTGTTGGTGGCACAACTTGATTGGTATGGTCCATTTTGCCAAAAGTCAATGTTTGGTGTCCTTTGAGGTATGGGTCATGGCAGGCTGGTTTAGAGGCATGGCTTGGTTCAGCCGTGATCAAGGAGAACCATGGAAATGAATTTGAGGCCAATTTGCAAGTGGATTAGATTTTATGTGTGGTTTTGCAATTTTGTGAACTTTTGGCCCTTTTGAAGTTTCTTAATGCACAAGTCATGAAACTTGAGAGTTCTTTGGTGCATTCTGATTTTTAGGCAATGGTTTATGTTTGTGTCATGCATAGAAGTCCATTTGAAGTCACATTTTTGCCTTGGCATGAGGTTTTGCAACTTTCCCTCTTTGGTACAAAAGTGAAAATTAAGTGATTTTTCCCAAACTTGACAAGCCATAACTTTTGATCCAAAATGAATTAGAATGAGTTCTTGTACTTTTTGAAAATGGGAGGATCCATTCTACAACTTTCATGACCAAAGTTCTTTCATTTGAAGCATTTTTGAATCAAAAAGAGGAGGTTGAAAAACTTTCCCAAAATGGCAAGTTTTCATTACAAGTCACTTTCCCAAAAAGGAAACTTTGCAAATGGCTTGAAATTTTCCAATTTTGTGAACTTCTAACACCTTATATGACCAAATAAAGATCATACACATTCAAAATGATGGAGAACACCCTTTGGTTGGGTCATTGGGGGCCTCAGATGCCCTGATTTTACACTGACTTGCTCAAGAAGTCAACTCTTGATCAGATGCCTTCCCCATTGAATTTCTTCATGAAAATTGATATGCATGATCCTCATAACATATGGAGACCAATAGAAACAAGAATGACCAAAAAATTTGGAGTTATGGCCTCTGAAACCAAAACCCTAATTCTAGGTCATCTGTGCAGTTAAACCTGGCTCTGCCTCCATGCCTTTCTCAGTTCTTGTGATTCTTTGACTTCCTTGACCGTGTGAGGATATAATATGATGCTTGAACATACATGGACCCCTTTGAGATGATTTAAGACCTTTAAAGTGGCTCAAATAGCTCAGTGATGGCTCAGATCACAAACCCTAGATGGAGATGACTTAGAAACAATGTAGTGAAGCAAAAATGCAATATGAGATGCTATGATTGGACTTATGCACATGAAGAGATCACAAGACATGGTATGAATGGGTGAGGGCAAATTTGGGGTGTTTACAGCTGCCCCTATTCAAACATGAGTTAGCTGTGCAGGATGTAAGCAACGGCTTAACAGGCAAATAAGATAACTTGTGGTTGAATACCAAAGACAGTCCAAAATTTGCACTCACAGATTGAAGAAGAAAAGGGATATAGATTGTAAAAGGGAAGTAAAGTATGATTATAAAGTGCGGGCCACGGAGGACGACCGTCAAGCAGAGGACGACTGCCGGGGATGGAGCAATGACGGGGACGACCGACATGCTGGGGAAAATGCGGGAAATAAAGCAATGACGGGGACGGCCGACAAGCTGGGGATATAAGAGATTATGATGGGGACGACCATCAAGATAAAGTAACAAAGATTCTCTGGGGATTAAAGGTAATAGTGAATGATGGGGATGACCATGAAATAAATGATGAGGTACAGTCATCAAAGGTGAAGGACGATCACCTAGCAGGGGACGGCTGCTCTGTTGGGGAAATGATGAGGGACGGTCATCTATAGGTGAAGGACGATCACCTGGCAAGGTATGGTTACCAAAAGTATCACGACGAATGTCGGATGAAAAGGTCGACGATGGGGACGACCATCGGATAAGCATGATGAAGGATGATCATCAAGAGGTGAAGGACGATCACCTAGCAGGGTACGGCTGCTCTCAGGGTTTATCATGACATAGGACAAATGCCAGATTACAAGATCAACGATGGGGACGACCATCGGATAGAATGATGAAGGACGATCATCAAGAGGTGAAGGACGATCACCTAGCAGGGGACGGCTGCTGAAAATATCACGACATAGGACGAATGTCGAATAAAAGGTCAACGATGGGGGCGACCATCAGATAGAATGATGAAGGACGATCATCAAGAGGTGAAGGAAGATCACCTAGCAGGGGACGACTGCTAAAAAAAATATCACGACATAGGACGAATATCGGATAGGAAGGGGTTCTAATGAATATAGACTCCACTGGGGATGATGAAGGACGATCATCAAAAGGACGATCACCTAGCAGGGTACGGCTGCCGAAAAGGTATCATGACATAGGACGAATGTCAGATAGAAAGAAAATAGTTTAACAAGTTTTGTTGGGGACTCTCCTGGGGAAGGGTAGACACAGATGAGTGTCTAAATTTAAGAAGACATAAGTGCTTGACACGGTGTATAGATTAAACATGCGGGCGAGCATCCTTAAGACTTATGATACGGACGAGTATCAGTAAAAACAAACGCTTGACGCATGTTCAGAGATGTTGATACGGACGAGTACCAACTAGTTAACAAAGAACACGGACGAGTGTCGAATCTGAGGGGATATAAGTGGCATATAAAAAATACGGACGAGTATCTGTATGAGTAGACAGTGATGAGTGAGACTCAGACGAGTGTTTAACTTGCTAGGGAGAACACGACACGAACGGATGTCGGAAAAAGTGTATTATATACAAGTATTTTATTTACAAAGTGTTTAGGTAACTATGCTGGGGTGGGTGACACGGACGGGTGTCAAGGAATTGTATATATATGTATCTGTGTTAGTGAGTGCAAAGGGGATGCTTTGGCTTTCTGCTGGGATATGACACAGACGAGTGTCAAGAAGCATCTGTAATATGTAAGCATCTGTTGGGCGACTTTATTGGGGAATGATGACACGGACGAGTGCCAAAAGGAGTGTGTTCCTGTATTTGTAAGGGAAATGCTTTGGTTCTCTGGTGGGGAATTGGGAAATATTCTGTATATTGTTGAGGGATTGTCAGTATTTATAAGTGTTTGATTCAGAACATGGCTTATGATTATGCAATATGTTTGATTTTTGCCGTAATGCTCTGTATTAGACGGAATGCTACGCTCTGTGGGAAAATATGATGCGATTGCTATGATTATGCAAAGATACCGATCCGGGGTTCGGGTCCCATTGCCGTGGAGATCTCTGGCTGATCTGCTTGAAGTGGATGTCCCAGCTGGGGATGAGATCATTGGTAGATCTGACATATACGACTCTGCATGGGGAAGTAGGTTATTGATAAACCTATCTTGGTATGAGAGATCCAGCTGGGGTTTATGTGAGCTTTCTGTCACTCTGTTTGTGAGATCTTCAGGCGTTGCTCTTCTGGATAGAGACTGAAGCTCTGTGGGGAGATAGTTCCCTGTCTAGCACTTGGCTGGGGGAGGAGAAAGATCACTGAAAGATCTTCCTAGAGATTTCTGTGGGGATTCCACTGAGGATGATACTTGACAAATCAGCTGGGGATGTGAACACCTTCAGGTGCTGCTCTGGGAAGAAAGCATCTCTGGTGCTATTTGGAAGGTGTGCTGAGGAAACAATGATTTGGCAGCCTACTGGGGAGAAGCTCCCATGCCCCATGTTGCGCTTTGGATACCTGCAATCCTGTAAAGACAAAGAAACGCACAAGTACCCCGAGGTATCCCTTACTGGATTCCATCATAGGAGTTTAGACACTCCCGGGAGTAAGTATATTTCCTGTAAGCACGTATTTTTAGAAGGGTAGCATCTGTATTTATGCAATCAGTATCTTAAAGATATCGGACATTTTGCAAATAAAAGAGTTCGAGACAGTGTGTGACCGAAAATCTGATTTTATTAATTTGTGTTCCCTGAATTGGCAAGATACAGTCATAAAAACAAATCTCCTAAAATGAGGAGATTGTCACAAATTGAGAAACAAAAGATGCTGGCAATGCTGATGACGCTTCAAGGAGCTTCCCTTTTGCTATGACTCGTATGACATTGTCGTTCTTCTCATCTTGCTTTCTGAAGAAGGCTGATTCTGACCGACGTTCGAACCTTTCGGAGCTTACCATGTTGTAAGTGATACAGATAAATTCAGAATGCAGTTGTTCGCTTATTCCCTTATTTTGCGTGGATCGCCCTTTCAGGTTTTCAATCCACCGGGATACCCATTTTTGCCTGAGTTTTCCAATGCGGCTTTTCAACTCAGCGGGTGTACATTTTTTTCCCCTTATTTTTGCCCAAGTCTTTTATTCTGTTTTTGACTCGCCGGGATGCCCTATTTTTGCCTGGACTTATATTCTGTTTTTATGTCCAGCGGGTCATTTTATGCGAAGTATTTTTTAACTGCATCTGAATTTACAGGGGACAGGAAGTCTTCACCATCCATGGTACTGAGCATCAGTGCTCCACCAGAGAAAACCTTCTTTACTACGAATGGCCCATCATAATTCGGAGTCCACTTTCCCCTGTGGTCTGTATGAGGAGGGAGGAGTCTTTTCAGCACAAGATCTCCTACTTGGTACTCTCGGAGCCTGACTTTCTGATCAAAGGCTTTCTTCATTCTTTTCAGATACAGCTGCCCATGATAGATTGCAGCTAATCTCTTCTCTTCAATCAGATTCAGTTGTTCGTATCGGGATCAGACCCACTCTGCTTCATTCAACTTAACATCCATTAGTACTCGCAAGGAGGGTAGTTCAACTTCAACAGGTAGGACTTCCTCCATACCATACACAAGCTGATACAGTGTTGCCCCAGTGGATGTTCTGATTGACGTTCGGTACCCATGCAAGGCAAATGGTAGCATTTCATGCCAATCTTTGTAGGTGACTACCATCTTTTGTACAATCTTCTTGATATTCTTGTTGGCCGCCTCTACATCGCCATTCATCTTTGGCCTGTAAGGAGAAGAATTGTGATGTTGGATCTTGAAGTCCCGACATAGTTCTGCCATCATTTTATTGTTCAAGTTGGAACCATTATCAGTAATGATTTGCTCGGGCACTCCATACTGACAGATGATGTCTCTCTTTAGAAATCGGGCTACCACTTGCCTTGTAACATTTGCATATGAAGCTGCTTCAACCCATTTGGTAAAATCGTCAATAGCTACCAGGATGAATCTGTGACCATTTGAAGCAGTCGGTTCAATCTTGCCAATCATATCAATGCCCCACATAGAAAAGGGCCAGGGTGAAGACATCACATTCAGATGATTCCGAGGCACATGCACCTTATCCGTATAGATCTGGCATTTATGGCATTTTCTGGCATATGCACAACAGTCTGCATCCATTGTGATCCAGTAATAGCCTGATCTTAGCAACTTTTTAGCCATTGCATGCCCTCCTGCATGGGTACCAAAGGATCCTTCGTGCACCTCGTGCATCAACAAGTCTGCTTCTGTCTTATCAACGCATCTGAGAAGTACCATATCAAAGTTTCTCTTGTACAGGGAACCATCAGTATTCAGTAAGAAACTACCAGCTAGCCTTCTTAATGTCTTCTTATCATTGGAAGATGCCCCAGGTGGGTATGTTTGATCCTCCAAGAAGCACTTGATGTCATGGAACCAAGGCTTATCATCTTTAACAACATCTGCTGAGAACACATATGCTGGTCTGTCAAGTCTGGACACTTAGATACGAGGTACAAAGTTGGCAGCTTGAACTTTGATCATGGATGAAATGGTAGCCAGAGCATCCGCAAACTGATTTTCGTCTCGAGGGATATACTCAAGCTTGACCGTCGTGAAGAAAGTCAATAACCTCATTGTATAATCCCGGTAAGGTAACAGATGATCCTGGTGGGTGTACCATTTGTCGTTGGTTTGATTGATTACCAGAGCTGAATCTCCGAATACAGTCAAAGTCTTGATCCTGAGGTCAATGGCTTCCTCAAGACCCATAATACAGGCTTTGTATTCAGCTTCGTTGTTAGTGCAGTTGAAGGCGAGTTTTGCCGAGAATGGCATGTGAACCCCCTTAGGTGTAATGAGTACTGCACCAACACCACGACCATTCATATTAACAGCCCCATCAAACATCATAGTCCATTCTTCTTCTGGGTTAGGCCCTTCAGTGTGAATAGGCTCTTCATGATCTTTTGCTTTTATGAACATGAGATTTTCATCAGGGAAGTCAAATCTCATAGGCTGGTAATCATCAATGGGTTGCTCAGCGAGATAATCATACAATACACTGCCTTTGATGGCCTTTTGGGATGTGTACTGAATGTTGTATTCCGTGAGGATCATTTGCCATCTCGCAACCCGTCCGGTAAGTGTTGGCTTCTCAAAAATGTACTTAACTGGGTCCATCTTTGAAATCAATAAAGTAGTGTGAGTCAACATATACTGCCTTAGTCGGCGAGCAGCCCACGCTAAAACACATCATGTTTTCTCGAGCAGTGAATTACGTTGTTCACAGTCGGTAAACTTTTTGCTTAGGTAGTATATTGCATACTCTTTTCGACCAGACTCGTCATGCTGGCCCAGCACACACCCCATTGACTCTTCTAATACTGTCAAGTACATGATTAGAGGTCTTCTTTCAACTGGAGGCATAAGGATCGGAGGTTCTTGTAAGTATTCCTTGATTTTGTCAAAAGCCCTCTGGCAGTCTTCATTCCACCTGACCGTTTGTTCTTTTCTTAACAGCTTGAACAAAGGCTCACAGGTTGCTGTAAGGTGAGATATGAACCGTGAAATGTAATTCAATCTACCTAGAAACCCTCGAACTTCTTTCTCAGTTTTCGGTGCAGGTATTTCTTGAATGGCTTTAACCTTATCAGGGTCAACTTCAATCCCTTTCTCACTTACAATAAATCCCAGCAGCTTACCGGATCGCACCCCGAATGTGCATTTGTTGGGGTTTAACTTCAGTTGGTACTTCCTCAGACGCTTGAATAACTTCAATAGATTTACCAGGTGGTCTTCTTCTGTGAGGGACTTGGCAATCATGTCATCCACATAACATTCAATTTCTTTGTGGATCATGTCATGGAATAATGTTACCATAGCCCGTTGATAAGTAGCACCAGCATTCTTCAGGCCGAGTGGCATCACCTTATAGCAGAAGGTGCCCCAGGGTGTGATGAAAGTTGTCTTCTCCATGTCTTCAGGTGACATCTTGATTTGATTGTATCCTGAAAATCCGTCCATGAAGGAGAACACCGAGAACTGAGCCGTATTATCAACCAATACATCAATGTAAGGTAGAGGGAAGTCATCCTTCGGGCTGGCTCTGTTCAGGTCCCGATAATCCACACACATCCTCACTTTGCCGTCTTTCTTAGGCACAGGTACAATATTAGCAACCCACGGCTGGTAACTAGTCACATCAAGGAAACCGGCGTCCCACTGCTTTTGTACCTCTTCTTTAATTTTCATTGCCATATCTGGACAAGTACGGCGCAACTTCTGTTTTACTGGCGGGCAGTCTTCTTTCAAAGGCAGCTTGTGCATGACAATATCGGTGTCCAACCCTGGCATATCCTGATAAGACCAAGCAAAAACATCCACATATTCCTGAAGCATGTCAATCAGTTGTTCCTTCACTGAATCTTGCAGACGGGCCCCGATCTTCACTTCTTTCACGTCTTCTTCCGTACCAAGATTAACCGTTTCAACCTCCTCCTGATGAGGAGTGATAACCTTCTCTTCTTGCCTTAACAACCTGGCTAGCTCTTCAGGTAGCTCATAATCTTCTTCAACCCCTTCATCAGCTTGATTGATTGGATTGTCAAAGTCATACGAGGTCATAGCAGTGTTGTTGTCGGTGCAATCTGGAGGGCACTTTCTGCAAGGTTTTAGATTGGTTTATTTTAGTGATCAATTTTAATCTTGTTCAGAAAAAAGTGAAAATGAAGTTATTTATTTTGAAAAGCATTGCCATTTTATTTTTGTACAAAAAGAAAAAATGAAAAGACAGTGAGCGAAAAAGAGACTCGTTTGCAAAAGATGTATGATATTCATTGATTGATCTATTTGCACAAAATTACAAGATGGCTCGATTACAAAATGAGTCTTGACATCTTGGGCAAGATGCAAGACTTGATGCATGCTTTAAAATACAGGAAATAATAATTACTTTGCAGGAGTAACCCTTATAATTTCCTGGGAAGACCAGTTAAGGACTTGGCTCCCCGGGATCCTTGGACGTATCTAGCTCTCCAGGTTGCAGTCGCTTTCCTCCTCGTCTTCCAAGTTGTTCACGGCATCCGGGGTAAGCATTCCCCCGCTGACAAAATTGGGCTCTTTAGAAGCCTCTGATTGATCTTGCTGAGTTGGTCTGTAACCCAACCCAAATCTGTCTTCTTTCTTTTCCACGGGCAACAGCTTGCCCCAGCCTTGGGCAGTACCCTCTTCAACAACCTTCCAGGCTTGCTGATATGACGTTATGGAGGTTCCCAGTACAGCAGATGCTTCATTAATGTTCAGGGCCTCAAACCCTTGGCTCATAGTTTCATGGATTTCTCCATCCATTTCTATGTACTTGTACGTAGCCAGATGGCTAACAAAGATGTCTTCCTCCCCACAGATGGTGATGATCTGGCCTTCCCACTCGAATTTCAGCTTCTGGTGAAGGGTAGACGTAACAGCGCCAGCGGCGTGGATCCAGGGTCTACCCAACAAACAGTTGTAGGCCGACTGAATGTCCATCACATAGAAGGTAGTTTTGAAGGTCTGCGGGCCAATCATCACAGGAAAATCAATCTCTCCAAGCACTGATCTTTTACAGCCATCAAATGCTCTCACCACCAAATTACTCGGACGCAGTACCAAGCCATCATACTCCAGCTTCACTAAGGCTTTCTTTGGTAGAACATTGAGTGACGACCCAGTGTCCACCAGTACATGAGATAGAACAGCACCTTTGCATTCCAAGGTGATATGTAAAGCCTTGTTGTGGTTACGTCCCTCGGTTGTTAAGTCAGTATTTGTGAAGCCCAATCCGTGATTGGTGTTGACATTTGCCACCACAGTTTCTAGCTGATTAACAGTGATCTCCTCTGGCACGTACGCTGCGTGCAGGACTTTTAATAATACATTCCTGTGAGCTTTAAAACACATCAACAGTGATAATATGGAGATTTTTGAGGGAGTTTGGTGAAGCTGATCCACCACCTTGTAATCACTTCTCTTTATGATTCTCATAAACTCGTCTACATCTTGTTCAAAAGATGTCTTCTGAGTTTCTTTGGAAACTGGCTCTTCAGGTACCACACTCTTTCCTTTTGCTTTAGCAGCAGCTTATGCTTCAGCATTAGGTCTTTGGATTTGTGAGGCAAAAAGGCGTCCGCTTCTGGTGAAGCCTCTGCCTCCCCCAACATTATCAATTTGTGGAGAAGAGTTTGAAGAGTCCAAAGTGATTTTCTCCCCATTGCAGTAAAGATCAGAGCCATAATGCCAAGGTATGGCATTACTGCTTTCATAGGGAACGGGTCCAGGTACCGTAATGGTGACCGGACTGGCTGCTGCAGAGGAGGGTACTGTAATGGTGTGCGGATCGTAGTAAATTGTGACTGGTGATCTGGCGGGAGGTGCCACTGTTTGTTGCTGAAAGTTGTTGTTTGAAGGAACATTTGATGGGTCATAGTAGATTGTAACTGCTGAGACATCTTCATTAATTTCTGTTGGCGTTGTAGAAGATTCTGCTGATAAAATGGATGCTGATGTTGTAGAAGAAATGGTTGTTGAAATCTGATTTGTTGAAGTGATGGACGGAGCCATTGCTGATGATATTGATGAATCAGTAGGAATGATTGTTGCTGTTGTTGTAGAAGAATCAGGAATTGTTGTCAAGGGAATTGCTGGGTTCGTAGGCGCCGTTGTTGAGATCTGAAGGATACCATCCTTGATAAGACCATCTATGCCGCTTCTCAAATTATCACACCCGTTGACTGCAATGTTGCAATACCCACAACCGAGCTCACACCCGGGGAACACATGGCACTCTAGAAGCTGAGCTTTAATTTCGACCAGAGGTGTTTGAATTTGTGCAACACTGGTGATCAGAGTAGATGGTTTGTCTTCCTCAATGGCATTAATCCTTGGCCCACCATGATTAGGCATAGGATTTCTGTTGACATTTGGAGGAGGTGCGAAGTTGAGGGCTTTAGAATCTACCAGATCTTGAACTTTCATTTGCAATGCCCTGCATTTTTCCGTATTGTGGCCTGGTGCATTGGAATGGAAAACACACCTAGCGTTGACATCATAATTCTTCGGGACATTGGAGGGATCTGGGGGTGCCAATGTCCTTAACTCAACCAAGTTAAGCTTCAGGAGTTGTGGCAATAAGGCAGCATAAGGCATAGGGATAGGGTCAATCACCCTGTTTGCCTGTGATGGTCTTTGCTGGAAGGGTCTTTGTTGTTGATTGTTATTGTTGTTTTTGTAGGTTCTCTGTTGCGGATACTGAACTTGTTGTTGATAATGTGGTTGTTGTGGTTGTTGATATGCTGATTGCTGAGGAATTGGAGTTGGAATAGTGACAGCTGCTACTGATCTGTGAACATACTGAGGTCTGCCCCTACTGGCATGAATGGAATTTGTCTCTCCGGTCCTTCGAGGTCCCACAAAAGGTTTCCTGGGATTACTGGACGAACTTGCACCATTATCAGAAATTTTGCCCATTTTTAATAGACTTTCAATTCTTTCACCGGCTATAACTACGTCAGCAAAACTGGTGGAAGAAAAGGCAGCCAGCTATCAATATATGTTCCTTGCAAAGTATTCATGAACATATCAGCCATTTCTCTTTCCGACATGGGTGGCTGGATAGCAGCAACAAGATGTCTCCACCTTTGGGCATATTCCCTGAAGCTTTCTCTGGAGGATTGAGACATTCCCATCAGAAGGGTCCTGTTAGGGGCCATGTCCAGATTGTATTGATACTGCCTGATGAAAGCTTCAGCTAAGTCCTTCCAGCATCTAATGGTAGCTCTGGTCAGGTGTGAATACCACTCTCTTGAAGCCCCAGTCAAACTGTCTTCAAAGTAGAACATCCACATCTTTTCATCCATGGTATATGCTTTAAGTCTCCCTAGGAAATACTGCAGGTGAGTTCGTGGACAAGAGGTTCCATTGTATTTCTCGAAGCACGGGGGTTTGAACTTATGGGGAATTCTCACCCCATCCACTAACCCTATATCCATTACATCGAAGCCCAAGGAATTTTGAGACTCCAAAGATCTCAATTTCTCAGCAATTTCATCAAACCTCCGGTCATAGACTTCATCTCCTGCTCCCATGACAGTAAACTGCTCCTCTTGGGGGTCTTCTTGTAAGATTCTCCCCCCAGCAGTGTTTCCTTGCACATTTCCCGGGATGTTGACTTCCGGATCTAGATGAGGTCCAAATACAGGTGGATTAACATGAGGCTGACCGCTCTCATTATTACTAGTTCCTCCAGTTCCGGGATGAGGTTCCTCGGGGGTTTGTCTTTCTACCAATGCCCTTAACCTTTCCTGACTCTGGGCCAAGCCAATCATCACAGTCATGAATTGGGCCATTTGGTTTCTCATCTCCACTCTTTCATTAGCCATCTGGGTTCTGACCTCAGTCAGGTCTTGCTGTACTTGCTCCATTAGAATACCCGGAAGGTTGTTGCGAGTAGGATACCGGTGTGTACGGTTCACAGGGAACACTCTTCTGCGAGCAATATTTCCTGAGATTCACAACAGAGTTAGAGACAAATAAATAATAAAACCTACAAAACAAAACAAAAGTTAGTACGCAATGTAGTATGCTTATTTGTTTTCCAAGGTATCCGACTTGGCTCTTGGTTTTGACCTTTCCAGACCTCAAGGAAGATGCTTTGATGTTGTTTGAGAAAAGAAAACCCAAATGGAAACAAACTAAAATATATTACAGATGATGAATAATACATAGTCTGTTTTTACAACACATGCCCATGAAGGGTCAGAATACAACAAAAAGAAAAGTACATCAAATGGAAACAACAACAAACAAAAGGTCAGACATCTAGTCCAAACTCATCCTCCTTAACCTCCTTCAGAAGTGCCTCAGTCACTGGACCAGCTGGATGATCTATAATGGTCCTGATGAGGAGGTTCCTGGTGGCAATGGAAGTGGTCAGCTTCTTGTGCCTGTTCTGATCCTTTGATCTTTTCAACCTAGCCCTAAGCTTCAACTCTGAAATCTCCTTCTAGGCTGCCAGCAAAGCTTCCTGCTGCTTCTTTTCATTGGCCTCTAACTGTTCAATCTTGGTCTGAGTTCTCTGATCCTCTTGTGTCCGGGCTTCAGTGATCCTGACCCACCTAGCCTGACTTTCTTGCAGATAGAGTTCAATCCTATCCTTCTGAATCTTGGCCTCTTTACAGGCATTCTTCAGTATTTGTTCCCCAGCCCTTGCTTTTCTGATGTAGTCCTCTGTTTTCTCAATCTTGGCCAGGTGTTCCACCCTAAGCTTCTCCAACCTCTCAATGTCCAGACGACCATCACTCCTTTCCCAAAGAGTCTTCTTCAGAGCTTGAGATAGATTCTCATTCCTTTCCTTCAGCTTCTCAAATTCTTCCAGGCTGACAGTGGCTGCTGGCTGTACTATAGATGGTCCAGGTGTGTCCTCCAAAGTGAAGGGCATTCCAGTAATCTGAGCTCTAGCATGAGACCAGTCATAGTACTAAGCTGAAGCAACATTATTGCACCTTCCAAGAATAGCCACCCCTTTTGTCTGGATGTTGTCCCAAGCCTAGGATGCTTGTCTGACAACAGCTGAATTAGGTTTTACTTCACAATACAGGGTCTCAGCTAAATCTTGCACTCTAGGAGGGTGGACCAAAGCATATCCCAGTTGTCTTTTAAACAACAAAGGATTGTAGTTAATGCAACCCTTTACTCCTATCAGAGGTACATTTGGGTATTGCCCACAGCTAGTGATAATTTTTTTGCCTTTGGTGCTCTGGGTGCACCATCTGATGTCATCTGAAGTCAAAGCAATAAGTCTCTTAGCCCAATTCTTCTGTTGGTAGGGATTCAGGAAGGCATCTGTCTTAGGTAGGTGTTTGAGCAGCCAAGTGTGAAACAAAGGAGCACAGCTTCTCACCAACTTCCCTCTTTGCTTCTCATTCCTCTGATGAATGGAATAATAGAAATCCCCCAGCAAGGTGGGTACTGGGTTCCTCAGAAGGAAAACATGAATGGAATTTTTGCTGATAAATTTGGGCTCATCTACAAACAGTATAACCCCATATATGCTGAGGGCTAACAGTGCACAAAATGCCCTCCATTCTCCCAAAGAGGCCTTCAGGATGGCCTGAGAAATCAAAAAATCTAAGTGCAAACCAGGGATCCCAGCTTTTGTTGTCATGCTTTGCTCAATCAAGGCAGGCTCCAGGTACAGTGCTTTTGCTACTTCTCCATTGCTGGAAGAAGTCATCTCTGGGTTGAAGGGGACTCCTCCCCTGACAGGTACTCCAATCAATGATGAAAACTCCTCCAACAGAGGTCCTAGCTGAAAGTCTGGGAAAGTGAAACATCTCAAAGGAGGGTCATAAAACTGTAGGCAGGTGTGGATCATGCTCCTCTGAGAAGGGTCTAGGTCCATAACCATATCAAGGATACCCCCATACTGCTCTCTGAATAATGGGATGTGGTCAGGGGTGATAAGTGACTAGACCTGCCTGATACCAGTCAACACAGGCTCAATGAAATGGTATGATATATTGCTCTTCCTGGGAGTAGTCATGAGTGCTGATGAAGAGCTGAAGACAAGTGCTGATGAGGATCAAGACTGATACTGGAGATGAGCCACTGATAGGCTGGTGTTGGTGATGATGAGAATAGTTGAAGTGGGTAACTAATGAAGCAGAGGTCTATGTAGAAGAAGGGGTCAAAACCAAGCCAGATATAGTGTGGATACCCTGAAAAACAAATAAACGAATGTTAAATGATGCAATGATGATGTATGCAAATGATATGCAAAGGTTTGTGATCAAGCTGGATCTGATTATCTGTCTTGATATAAAGCCCATGTATGTTCAAGAAGTCCAGATGGAGGTTCAGAAATCCATTAACCAGGGTGGGGGACTCAAATAAAGAGTCACATGTCCAGGGTTAAATCACAAGAACTGTCCAAAATGAGGTACTCTTAAACCAAATAGGTAACAGGGTATGATGTGGCCAATGGTACCTGCAAACCTGTAAACAGCCCAACCCCCTCACAGGTAGTGTTCTAAAACAAGGATCCTCAGACTTGGATCAGTTATGAGAAGTATAAACACTTTTAACCCGGAGGTACAGTGTTTACAATAACCATAAAGGATCCGCCTCTAATTCACCTCAGTTTCTGAAGGTCATAATAAAGGTTATCCAGACTTAGCAGGCTTCCCAGATAGCCCTAGCACTACAGGAAATCTGTAGCATAGAGTTCTCAAGAAGAAACCCATATCTGAACCGTGTTTCATATTCCCGCACCAGACTGAAATGGAATGGGAAAGAACATGAACCACTCTAGCCTAGGTGTCACTCAGGTCCTAGGTGTAGGACCTTAAACTTTCAATGAAACCCCACCCACCAAGACAGAAGCCAGATCCAGCAATGACAGTATGAATAATGTAAAACTGTAAAGGAAAGCAATAAATAAAGCTGTACATAAAGCAATAAATAAAGCAAATAAATAAACACAATTAGCACATAACACCCCAGTAAACACAAATCAAACAAGCGCTAGGAGGAACCCACAAAAAGAACCAGAAGCCCTGGTTACAGTATAAGGGTCCCCAGCAGAGTCGCCAAGCTGTCGCTCCCACCAAATGAGGCTAAGTCAAATGGGGTACAGACGCGAACGGTCGGCGAAAGGAGAGATAACAAACAAGGGTGAACTCAAAAGACAAGAGTCTCCAGCTAGGCATTTTTATCCCGAAGGAAAGGTAATGCTGCATAAACCTAAGAAGAGATGGATAAGACGGTTGCGAACCAGAGAAACTGAGAAAGGGGGCTGGTTACAACCTGGGAAGGTATTAGAACCCAGATTGTCCGTCGTACTCGACGGGATCCACGCTTATAAGATTTGTGTTTTAAAAGGGTAGTGTCAGTGCAATTTGTGTATCAGAGCTGGAAAAGAATGCAAGTGTCAGTTTAAAAGAAAAGTGAAGTGTATAAGAGAAAGTGTCAGTGTAAGAACAAGAGTGAAATGATCAAGACTATGAGGCTTAAAGAATAATGCTGGAAGGAGGGGGAATATACAGAGACTTTTGTTCGATAACAGTTAAGTTATGCTTACGTATCCTCTCGTGCAATGAGGAAGTCAGAACACCGTAGTTCGAATAAAAGAGACTGAAAGATAAATTGACTTGTGAATTGCTTGCTTGCCTATGCTCAAGTGTATGACCTGTCTGGCTCAGGTGCAAACTGTCTTGCATTAGACGGAAGAAGCGAGTTCTCGTTTGTGAGTGAATGAGATGAGAAAAGAATCCCGGAGGAGACAATTATTGTTTGTTTTTTGAGTTTTCAATCTTTTATTGCCTTTTTGAAGTTTGTCATAAGGAAATGAGCTTACGCCTAAACCAAGGGTTAGTACACTCATCACATCTTCCCTCTGATTAGGGGTAATGAGAATACCCTAAGTATGAGATAAACACCTCACACTTAACCACCTTGATGTAGGATTAAGATCATTAACCTACTTGCATTTATTTAGATGTTTTTGGTATTTTTGTTTAGTGTTAAGTAATGAGTTTAAGCCATAATCAAGGATTTAATGGACCCATTACATCATCCTAATAGAAGGATAATAGATGAGAACATTTAAGCTGAGGAATGCTCCTCAACTTAATCCATGATTAGGGATTAACCTCATAACAAAACAAAGCCTTTATTAAATGGATTTTAGTTAATGGTAAGATTAAGAAATGGATTTTATGGTTTGTAAGACAACTTGAGGGGGACTTGTCCATTAACACTAGGGTTAGTCCTTCTTAACCAGTTAAGGAAGAATTAGAACCCTAATGCAAGGCCCAAGTTACAAGCTTGATGTCTTAGTGATTATTAAGTGAATTTATTAGAGGATTTAAACACATGAAGGTTTTAACACTTAGGATTAAAGTTATACACTCCATCCTAATAGAAGGATGCAGGCATAAGCTTAATCACAAAGCCTTAAAACCTTTAGGGTTTAGTCCTTGATTATGAGAAGAGAAGAGAAGATTAAAAGATGACACAAAGGCAAAACTAATGGGGGACTAATCAAACCCTAATTGTTATCATGCTTGGTTGTTCCTAGGGTTAATGAGGCTTGCAAGAAGATCTTCAGAGAAACCACCAGGAAAGGAGCAGATGAAAGGAGCAAGAAGCAGAGAGAAGCAAGACAACTTGCTTCACTTAAGAAGACAAGTTGCTTGAAGAAAGAAAGTAGGAGAGAGAATGAATGAGCAAGCTCACTCTAATACAAAGATAAAATGCAACAATGATGCATAATAGAGATGAGATGAAATTGTGAGAAGTGAAGGCAAATTCACTTCTCAAAACAACTTACCACCTGAAAAGTTAGCAAAAGAAATGAAATGCAATGAAGATGAAATGAAATGCCATGATGCAAGACAAAGTCAGAAGCATAAACATGATTTCAATGATGCTAAGAGAGGATGAAAACATATGTCAAGAGTTGTGGATGATCATACAAGGATGAGGATGCAAGTGAAGCATGCTTTGAACCATGGAAGTTCATGAAAGTTTATGAAATGGTATGAATGCATAACATGGCAAATGAAAGATGCAATGATCAAACATGATTCTAATGTGTCCTAAGATGCCTTATGAATCATGTGGATGCACAAAATGTCATGGCAAGTCCTTGAATGTAAGCATATGAGAGATGGATGCAAGGGAAAGCATGAATTAGGGTTTATGAACAACATGCAACACAACAATTCAATACCAGAAGCAAATTACATGAAAAAATATTGAAAATGGGATCAAAGGAACCCTAACCCTACCCAAGTTCACTGCCCAAATGAGGAGACCTAACTCTTAACCTAGTGAAAGTTATGAATTTCTCAAGTAAATTAGGGTTTTGGGATACCTCACAATGAAAAATACAAAACAAATTGAAAATGAAATATGAATTCAAACCAATTTTACCCTAGAAACTAAAAGATGTGAAGGATGCAATGCAAGAAGAACCATCATCAAACTCCTCATGGTTAGGTAGAATGAATTTTTCTAAGTTTGAACAAAAATATTGCCTTTAAATGAATTTAATTCCAATGAAAAAGGTCAAAATAGTTCAAGAACCAAAAAGAAACTTGTTTTGGGAGTTTGATAATGTTTCTAAATGTTTTAAAATGCAATGTGAATTTTTTGGTGATTTTTAAATACCTAAATGCATTTTTAATTAATTAATTTCCATTAACTAATTAAAAATAAACATTTAAATCATTTAAAAAATGATTTTTATTACAAAAAATAAAAATAAAAATAAAAATATTTTTGGGTTCTGAAAATTAATGGAATGCTTGACAAAAAATTTCAGAATTTTTAAATATGTTTTATTATTTTTAATAATTCGTGGAAGTTAAATGAAAAGAAAATGAAATAAAATGAAATAAAATGAAAAGTATGCAAATCCTGAGGCTCACATTCAAACTTGGAGATGGAGGGAAGATTGTGCGCGTTATCCAACGGCCTAGGTTCAAACTGGCATTTTTAAACTAAACCTAGTTAATTAATTTAATTAACCACAATTAGGGCTAAATGAAGTCATCCTGGCCCTCTAACACGCGCGGGAAGCCCAAATCCAACGCCCCACGTTTAAACCCAGCTAACCCTAATTATCAAACCCTAATGACTTTCAGGTCACCGGAGAAGAGCTCCGGTCGTCTTCTCTGGTGACACCCTCCCTGAGAAATCTCAATCCCACTCTCCAGGTCATTTTAAGAGCTGTAAAGCTCTAGATCAAACCTCTCAACCTCCCTAAACATTAATCCACCCTCAAAATCCATTTCTTTTCACTCAAAACCTAGATTCGAATCAAAAACCTAAAAATGACCAAACTTTCAGAGAGACAGTACATGCTCAATAATCAATAATTTTCAAAAATAAAAAGTTCAAAGCATTCAGGGGAGTGTAACATCCCGGGCCCCTCGCAAGGCAATCCCGGCACTGCCACCTCACGATCTTCTCTACTCCCCTCGCTAGTAGAGTTTTTGCCTTCCGTGGGAATCGAACCTTGTACCCTGGGGTTCAAGTACATGTTCATTCCATTCCCACTACCACTTGAGCTTTTTTTGTAACAGCCCGGGCCCCTCGCAAGGCAATCCCGACACTGTCACCTCACGATCTTCTCTACTCCCCTCACTAGTAGAGTTTTTGCCTTCCGTGGGAATCGAACCCTGTACCCTGGGGTTCAAGTACATGTTCATTCCATTCCCACTACCAATTGAGCTAGTAGCTCAAGTGGTAGTGGGAATGGAATGAACATGTACTTGAACCCCAGGGTACAGGGTTCGATTCCCACGGAAGGCAAAAACTCTACTAGTGAGGGGAGTAGAGAAGATCGTGAGGTGACAGTGTCGGGATTGCCTTGCGAGGGGCCCGGGCTGTTACAGGGAGCATGTAGATCATTCCAATAACCTAAAACAAGGTTTCTGGAAAAATGATTTTGCAAAGCTACCTGAGATGAAGCTTTCAGTTTGGAGCTTTCAGACTGCCTCCCTGCTTCAAAGCTTCTCTAATGGTCTCCCTGAAGATGCTTTGAGGCTTAGTTGGAGTGTTTGGTGGCTGATTTGTGAGATTGATGAAGTTCTGTTCAGAAGGAGTGGAATATCGTGTTTCTGTTTGGGGTGGTTTCAGGCTGTTTTGATGGGTCAGGGATGATCAGTGAAGCATTTGGAGATGAATGGTGGAAGAAATTTGGAGAATGAATGGATGAGTTATGGGATTCGATAAAAAATGCAAAAGGAGGGATTTTTGTGAACTCTAGCAATGTTGTGGATTCAGGCTTGCTCCTTGTGTGTTTTGAGTCTCTTTTAGTCCACATATCAAGCTGTGATAGGGCAGAGAGTTGTTGGTGGCACAACTTGATTGGTATGGTCCATTTTGCCAAAAGTCAATATTAGGTGTCCTTTGAGGTATGGGTCATGGCAGGCTGGTTTAGAGGCATGGCTTGGTTCAGCCGTGATCAAGGAGAACCATGGAAATGAATTTGAGGCCAATTTGCAAGTGGATTAGAGTTTATGTGTGGTTTTGCAATTTTGTGAACTTTTGGCCCTTTTGAAGTTTCTTAATGCACAAGTCATGAAACTTGAGAGTTCTTTGGTGCATTCTGATTTTTAGGCCATGGTTTATGTTTGTGTAATGCATAGAAGTCCATTTGAAGTCACATTTTTGCCTTGGCATGAGGTTTTGCAACTTTCCCTCTTTGGTACAAAAGTGAAAATTAAGTGATTTTTCCCAACTTTGACAAGCCATAACTTTTGATCCAAAATGAATTAGAATGAGTTCTTGTACTTTTTGAAAATGGGAGGATCCATTCTACAACTTTCATGACCAAAGTTCTTTCATTTGAAGCATTTTTGAATCAAAAAGAGGAGGTTGAAAAACTTTCCCAAAATGGCAAGTTTTCATTACAAGTCACTTTCCCAAAAAGGAAACTTTGCAAATGGCTTGAAATTTTCCAATTTTGTGAACTTCTAACACCTTCTATGACCAAATAAAGATCATACACATTAAAAATGATGGAGAACACCCTTTGGTTGGGTCATTGGGGGCCTCAGATGCCCTTATTTTACACTGACTTGCTCAAGAAGTCAACTCTTGATCAGATGCCTTCCCCATTGAATTTCTTCATGAAAATTGATATGCATGATCCTTATAACATATGGAGACCAATAGAAACAAGAATGACCAAAAAATTTGGAGTTATGGCCTCTGAAACCAAAACCCTAATTCTAGGTCATTTGTGCAGTTAAACCTGGCTCTGCCTCCATGCCTTTCTCAGTTCTTGTGATTCTTTGACTTCCTTGACCTTGTGGGGATATAATTTGATGCTTGAACATACATGGACCCCTTTGAGATGATTGAATACCTTTGAAATGGCTCAAATAGATCAGGGATGGCTCAGATCACAAACCCTAGATGCAGATGACTTAGAAACAATGCAGTGAAGCAAAAATGCAATATAAGATGCTATGATTGGACTTATGCACATGAAGAGATCACAAGCCATGGTGTGAATGGGTGAGGGCAAATTTGGGGTGTTTACAACTTGGAAACTCCAAAGCCTTAAATGCCTTATTCAATGGCATTGATAGGAACATATTCAGACTTGTGCATCACTGTGAGCTGGCCAAAGATGTTTGGGACACTCTCAAAACCACTCATGAAGGAACATCAAAGGTGAAGATGTCAAGACTTCAACTTCTCACCACCAAGTTTGAAAACTTGAGAATGAAGGAAGATGAGACAATTCATGAGTTTTACATGAACATCTTGGAAATAGCTAATACTTCTGGTGCTTTGGGAGAGAAGATGAGTGATGAAAAGCTGGTAAGAAAGATTCTCAGATCTTTACCAAAAAGATTTGACATGAAGGTTACAGCAATAGAAGAAGCTCAGAATATATGCACAATGAAGGTTGAAGAGCTCATTGGTTCCCTTCAAACATTTGAGATGGGAATGAATGATACAATTGTGAAGAAGAACAAAAGCATAGCCTTGGTTTCAAATACTGATAAAGAAGAAGAAAATCATGAAGCAGACCCTGAAGAAAATTTATCAGAAACAATTGCTATGCTTGGAAGACAATTCAACAAGATTCTCAGAAGAATGGATAGCAGGTCCGGACCAAGTGGAAGAAACTCAAACTCTTCTGAGAATAAAAGACCTTATGATGCTAATAGAAGGTCAAATTATGAAGAGAATACCAACCAAGGAAAAGGGATTCAATGTCATGGATGTGAAGGATATGGACACATCATAAATGAATGCCCTACCTATCTAAAGAAGCAGAAGAAAGGTCTCTCTGTGACCTGGTCAGATGAAGACTCAGGATGTGAATCAGAAGAAGAATTTGCAAAGCACATCACTACTCTAGTTGGAGTATGTGAATCTGAAGGGGGATCCAGTGATGAGGAGCTGACTTTTGAAGAGCTTGAAGAATCATACAAGATGTTGTGTAAAAGGAGCACTGAAGTATGCATGGACAATATAAAGCAAAAGAAGCAGATTGAGGCATTAAAGGTTGAAAAGACAAGTAGTCTAGAGATCATTGACACTCTGAAAAGTGAAGTAAGCCTTCTCAACTCCAAGTTGGAGAATATGTCCAAATGTGTCAGAATGCTGAACAATAGCTCAAACACACTTGATGTCATTCTCAACAACAACAAGCACTCAGGGGATATAACTGGGCTGGGATTTAATAAAGCTCAAAAGTTTGAGGCTAGCTCCAGCAAAACAACTTCAAATCCCATAAAGTCAGACAAGATGTCCCAACAGATGTCCCAACATCATGAAAAGAATATGATGAAAAAGAAGTATCAAAGATGGAGATGCCATCATTGTGGAAGGTTTGGTCACATCAAACCTTTTTGCTACAAGCTTCATGGACATCCAAATCAGAGGTATCAGCAAACCCCTAAGCAGAAGACAGAGGTTATCAAGAAAGTGCTGCATGGACATCAAAATCAAAGATATCAACAACCCCCTAAGTAGAAGACAAAGGTCATCAAGAAAATATGGGTACCTAAAGCTAGTCTTCATGCTGATCAAAGCTACAAATACATGCCCAAGAACAAGCTCAACAAACAACCTTGGAGCTCTAAAGATAGTCACTACACAGGGCAGAGGCATCAAAGGAAACCTCACAACAGGCAAAAATGGTCAAAGAAGGTTGTTGCCTATATAGCTCATACATCTCTCAGAGTATCAGCTAAAGAAGACTGGTACTTTGACAGTGGATGCTCAAGGCACATGACTGGATTGAAGAATCTGCTGGTAGACTTAAAGTCACACTCATCCAGATATGTAACCTTTGGAGATGGAGCTAAAGGAGAAATCAAGGGAGTTGGGACTTTGGACTACCCATATGTACCAAGACTAGATGATGTGCTGCTGGTAAAAGGATTAACTGCTAACTTGATCAGCATAAGTCAATTATGTGATCAAGGTTACAGTGTAAACTTTACCAAAACTGAATGCATAGTGTCTGATAAAGAACAGAAGGTTGTCAGGAGAGGAGCCAGATCTAAAGACAACTGTTATATGTGGGAACCTCAAGATTTCAGTCTCACTTCAACTTGCTCCTTAGCCAAAGAAGAAGAAGTGAAGCTATGGCACCAAAGACTGGGTCATCTTCATTTCAGAGGAATAAAGAAGATCATATATATGGAGGATGTAAGAGGTATTCCTAGACTGAAGATTGATGAAGGAAAAGTATGTGGGGAATGTCAAATAGGCAAGCAAACCAAGATGTCCCATCCAAAGCTCCAACATCTGACAACTTCCAAAGTTTTGGAATTATTACATATGGATCTTATGGGACCAATGCAGGTTGAGAGTCTTGGGGGGAAAAGGTATGCCTATGTAGTTGTTGATGACTTTTCAAGATATACATGGATAAATTTCATCAAAGAAAAGTCTGATGTGTTTGATGTATTCAAAGATTTGTGCCAAAGAATACAAAGTGAAAAAGCAAGCTGTGTGGTCAGAATAAGAAGTGACCATGGAAAGGAGTTTGAGAATAAAAAATTCTTAGATTTCTATTCTTCAGAAAGAATCAATCATGAGTATTCTTCTCCTATCACCCCTCAACAGAATGGGATTGTTGAGAGGAAGAACAGAACTATCCAAGAGTCAGCAAGAGCTATGATCCATGCTAAAAAGTTACCACTGTACTTCTGGGCTGAAGCTATGAATACAACTTGTTACATTCACAATAGAGTCACTCTAAGAAAAGGAACCTTGTCCACCATCTATGAAGTCTGGAAGGGCAGAAAACCTACAGTCAAGTACTTCCATGTGTTTGGAAGTAATTGTTATATTCTGGCTGATAGGGATCAAAGAAGAAAGATGGATCCTAAGAGTGATGAAGGGATTTTCGTTGGATACTCCATAAATAGCAGAGCCTATAGAGTATTTAACTCTAGAGCCAAGGTTATAATGGAGTCAATAAATGTGATCATTGATGATGCTCCTGCAGATGTAGCTGATGATGTTGGAACATCTGCTAACAGTCAGACTGAAGTTGAAATAAAGAGTGATAATCCTGACTTCACTCTAACTGAGGCAAGGACAGAACAATCCAGCAAACCTCCCTCCATCAGAATCTAGAAGGATCATCCTAAAGATCTGATAATTGGTGATCCCAACAGTGGTGTAATCACTAGATCAAGAGAGATGATTTCAGGTTCCTGTTTTGTTTCAAAGATAGAACCTAAAAACATCAAGGAAGCTCTGAATGATGAATACTGGATTTCTGCCATGCAAGAAGAATTAGGCCTGTTCACAAGGAATGAAGTGTGGGATCTTGTTCCTAGACCTTATGATATAAATGTGATTGGAACTAAATGGGTGTATAAGAACAAGTCAAATGAGCAGGGAGTTGTTACAAAGAACAAGGCTAGACTTGTAGCTCAAGGATACACACAAATTGAGGGAGTAGACTTTGATGAAACCTTTGCACCAGTAGCAAGGCTTGAATCAATCAGACTACTTTTAGGAATTGCTTGTATCTTGAAGTTCAAGCTATTTCAAATGGATGTTAAAAGTGCCTTTCTAAATGGGTATCTTAATGAGGAGGTATATGTGGAGAAGCCTAAGGGATTTGTTGATCCAAGCTGTCTAAATCATGTATACAAACTAAGGAAGGCTCTTTATGGTCTGAAACAAGCCCCAAGAGCATGGTATGAGAGACTGACTACTTTTCTCATAAAACAAGGGTACAAGAAAGGTGGAATAGACAAAACCTTGTTTGTGAAGGATGAAGAAGGAAATGTCATGATTTCTCAAATATATGTAGATAACATAGTCTTTGGTGGGATGTCAGACAGGATGGTTAAACATTTTGTCACTCAAATGGAATCTGAATTTGAGATGAGCCTAGTAGGAGAACTAACCTACTTTCTTGGACTGCAAATCAAGCAGATGGAGGACTCCATGTTCATATCCCAAAGCAAGTATGCAAAGAACATTGTCAAGAAGTTTGGGATGGACAATGCTAGTCACAAAAGAACACCTGCCCCCACTCATTTAAAGCTGACAAAGGATGACAAGGGTGAGAATCTAGATCAAAGCTTATACAGAAGCATGATTGGAAGCTTATTATATCTGACTGCTAGCAGACTAGATATAGCCTTTGCAGTAGGTGTATGTGCAAGATATCAAGCTGAGCCAAAAGTAAGTCATCTAAACCAGGTTAAGAGGATTTTGAAATATGTCAATGGTACTTGTGACTATGGCATAATGTATTCTCATGGATGTGAACCAATTCTTACTAGCTTTTGTGATGCTGATTGGGCTGGAAGTGCTGATGATAGAAAGAGCACATCAGGAGGATGCTTCTTTCTAGGAATCAATTTGATTTCTTGGTTCAGTAAGAAACAAAATTGTGTATCCTTATCCACTGCTGAAGCTGAATATATTGCAGTTGGTAGCAGTTGTTCACAGTTGGTTTGGATGAAGCAAATGCTCACAGAATACAATGTCCCACAAGATGTCATGACATTGTACTGTGAAAATTTAAGTGCTATTAACATATCAAAGAATCCTATCCAACACAGCAAGACCAAGCACATTGATATCAGGCATCATTTCATCAGGGATCTAGTGGAAGAGAAGGTGATCTCATTAGAACATGTAGCCACAGATCTGCAATTGGCTGATATATTTACTAAAGCTTTGGATGCTACCCAATTTGAAAACCTAAGGGGTAAATTGGGAATCTGTTTATGTGAAATATAGCAGTGATGGAGAAGTGCCAACATGTCCTATGACATCGTGTGGCATGATCACCATATGGCAGCACCAGTCTGGTCAGTAACTCTGTGTATTCCACTTTTTAAATTTCCACCAGTAACGGATTTTATAAAAGCTCAAGCTTGCTCTCAGCTCTTCATCTCCTCACTATCTTCTCAAAACAAATTGCATGCGAAAGCTGATTTTTTGAGCTCATCAAAATCAATCCAACCTAAACTCTTCTTCCACCACATTCGAAAATGTCTCAACATCAAAACCCTAACATCATGGAAGAAAATCTCAACCAAGAAGATGTGGTGCATGCAACCCCAATCTCTATGGTACGAATGGATACTACTCCCATAGACGAAATCAGAGGAAGTGTTCCTCTTGCTCAAAAACCTAGAACTCCTAATGTGAGAAGAGCAAAGAAACCTGTGTTCAGCAAAAGCAAAGGGATTCCTTCAGCCTCAAACACCACCCCCAAAGCTTCTGACTATGTGGATGCTTCCATCAAGCATCTTGTGAACAGAATACTATCTGAACAAAGAGTGGTGCATGGGATATCTATTCCCCTGAATAGCATGCCTGCTCCACAAGAGGAACAGAGCAATCAGGCTGAAGAGGACACTCCTGCTCAACAGGATGTCCCAACAAATGTTGAAGCATCTAAGGACCAGAACAAGGCCTCAACTGATGATGATGAAGCCACTGATGACCAAGCTTCTGTTGATCCACCTGCTGAAAAGGAGGCTTCTCAACCACCTCCTATTGAAACCATAGATGATGACTCTGACACAGAGATCATTGCATCTGTTAACCCTAGCATAGCCAAAAGGCTTAGGGCTAGGAAGGAGAAGAAGCCTGCTGGACATTCAACTCCTGAAAAGAAACTGCCTACACCAAAGAAGGACAAAGTTAAAGTTGCCTTTGGTCCTACTAAACAATGGAGCAAGGTGAGTACCCAAAAGAGGAAAGCTGCTACTCCTCCTGATTCAGATGTCGAAGAGGATGTCCCAACATCCCAACCAAGAAAGAAACCAGCCCCTTCAAGGTCTACCTCTGCTGTTCCAGAAGCTCCTCTAGACAATGTGTCCTTTCATCATGTGTCAAGTGTGAGCAGATGGAAATATGTCTACCAAAGAAGGGTGGCACTGGAAAGAGAGCTGGGCAGCAATGCACTGGAGTGCACTGAGGTAATAGACCTAATATCATCTGCTGGCTTATTCAAAACAGTTTCAAACTTTTCACCCTGCTATGAGCTGCTAGTCAAGGAGTTCATTGTCAACCTGCAAGAAGACTGTGCTGATGGAAAGTCAGAAGAATTTAGAAAAGTCTATGTAAGAGGGAGATGTGTGGAATTCTCTCCTAGGGTTATCAATCATTACCTAGGGAGAGAATCTGATGGGCCTAATGAGCTGGGGAAGACTGACAACCAAATTTGCAAGGTCAACACTGCCAATCAGGTCAAAACTTGGCCAGTCAAGGGCAAACTTTCTATTAGCTTGCTAACAAGGAAGTATGCAATGCTGCATAGGATTGGTATTGTCAACTGGGTCCCTACCAACCATACCTCTTCAATAGCTACTGGATTGGGAAGATTCATCTATGGTGTGGGCACCCAAACAAAGTTGGACTTTGGGGCTTACATATTTGATCAAACTCTGAAGCATGCAGGAACATCAGCAACAAAGCTTCCTATTGCTTTTCCATCTCTGCTATGTGGAATCATCCTCAGCCAGTATCCAAGTATCCTCACTGAGAAGGATTCAGTCAGCAAAAGAGAAAGTCCACTGGCCTTCCACTACAAACTTTTCTTGAGCCATCATGCTGCTGATGTTGAAGCTCCCAGTGGGACATCTGCTGGACCTTCAAAAGCAAAGACTCCCATATCCAAAGCTGCCTTGATTGCAGAACTCAAGAACACTTGCAAAGAGCTGGATGCCAGGAAGCAAAAGCTTGAGGAAGTTATTCAAAGGCTGGAGTTGGAAGAGGTTGCTCAGAATGCTGCTAAATCTGATGATGAATCTGATGATGAATCTGAAGAAGAAGAAGATACTGAATATGATGACTCTGACTGAAAAATGTGTGAGGAAAGTGAACTGCCTGTATCAGCATTGTATTTTGGTTTTGTAATTTTGAATATTTTGTTTTCTCTCTGCTTGTGTAAAATTTGGCCCCAATTTCTGTCTAACAAGGGGGAGAAGAGAAGTGAAGTGTACTGAACAACAACAATGTCTGCTGCAGTTTTCCTAATTAATGAAAAATGTTGTTTTTCTGTTTAATGTCTGCTTCTGAACTAAAATTTTTTTAATAAAAAATTTTGTTGAACAAGTCAGAATACATACAGGTTTGAGGGGGAGCAAACTCTCATATGATTAAAACAAAAAAGAACTCTGCTGCACTCTGATAAATGAAACTCTGCTGCACTCTGATAAAACCAGAAGATTGTGTTACCCAAAAATTAGCCAAAGGGGGAGTTTGTAGATGTTTAGAATTGGCAGAATTTTTGACCAACAAGAAGTGTTGAACTTAGTTCAGGATGTCACACCAGATGTTGTGACATTATCAAACAGAGTATAAGTTAATGAACTTAGTTCAGGATGTCACACCAGATGTTGTGACATTGTATAAGTTAATGAATTAAGTTCAGACATCAGGATGTCACACCAGATGTTGTGACATCTCAGACCTGCTACCAGACTTAAATAATGCAAAACATAACTGAGTAAATTCAGGGGATTTATCTGGAATTAATTAAGAATGGATAAACAATGCAAGGCGCATCTGTAGGGAGCTTAGTTATCTGGTTTCAGTATAACAGAATAACTATCTCACCTAGAATCAAGGAAGTAACAAACCCTAATTCAAGGTGATGACAGCATGCGTATCAGGACTGGATATTCTACAGAAAGCCCAAAATCCAAGCATCTATTTAAGCAACAGAAACTCTCAGAATAGAGTACGAAATTAGGAAGAATAAATAGGGTGTTTGTGTTTTAATAGCAGGTTTTAGTTGTGTATCACTTTATGAGCTTTTAAGCAAAAAGGGTATTGTGTCTTGATTGAAACAGTGAAGTAAAATCAAGTTGTTCTGTTTGAAGTGTGACTTCAATTTTATTAAACTTGTAACATATTACTGTGTGATTGAGGGGGAGTGAGTTGGTACTCATATCTAAGTTGTGTCTTAGGTAGAAATTGCCTTGGGTAGATATTAAGTGAAGGATTAAACTGAGTGGTTTAAGTCCAGAATTAATATTGCTTATATTGGATTTCCTTCCTGGCTTGGTAGCCCCCAGATGTAAGTGTGGAGATACACTGAACTGGGTTAACAATTTCCTGTGTTATTTACTTTACCTGCACTTTAAGTTTTGTTTAAGTCTTCAAGTATTTAAACATCTCATTCGACATCACGTACCTGATCCCAGAATTTCACAACTCCACCAGAAGTTGATGCGATTACTGAAGATGATCCTGAGAAAGATTCACCAAACTTTGTTGTGCATGGAGCGTGCTGTCAGAATTAGACTATTGTTGATGTACCATCTGTTGTTCACATTTCTAAGTAACGTCTTTGTGTTAACCTCTCGCTCTGCCCAAGGCGAGAGGGTATTTTGTAGGGCTATTTTTTTTTCTTTTAAAAAAAATGTTTCCTCTTTGCTCTGCCCAAGGCAAAAGAGTTTATTAGTTGGGCATTTTTGTTTCAAGATTGAAAAATCATTAATGAAGATGTTATTTTCGATTCCCATGGTTTTGTTTTTTTTTACTTCTTGCCTTTTGGAAAAAAATGGTAATCCTAAATATATATATATATATATATATATATATATATATATATATATATATATATAAATATATATATATATGTATATATATATATATATATGTATATATATATATATATATATATATATAAATATTCACTTTCAATATCTGCATACACTCTTTATTTGTCTATTTCTAAATAAAACATCAATCACATGTGCAGATTAATCATAAAAAAAAACCATTGAAAAGCATGACCCATTGCCTACTCCCAACTTTGAGTTCCTAGTGTTTGAAGCTGAAGAAGAAGATGACAAGGAGGTTCCTGATGAGATCTCATGACTAATCGAGAATGTGGAGGAGGCCATTCAGCCATACAAAGAGACGGTGGAAGTGATCAATTTGGGTTCAGAAGAAGACAGAAAAAAAAGTCAAAATTGGCGCACTACTTGTTCCCGATGTCAAAAAGAGAATGGTAGGGCTTCTCAAGGAATATGAAAATGTGTTCGCTTGGTCTTACCAGGATATGCCGGGATTGGATACCCGTATCATGGAACATCATCTTCCTTTGAAACCGAAATGTCCACCGATCAAACAGAAGTTAAGAAGATCGCGCCCATACATGGCTATCAAAATAAAGGAGGAAGTTTAGAAACAGATTGACGCAGGTTTCCTTGTCACATCAGAATACCCTCAATGGTTAGCTAACATAGTACCTGTTCCAAAGAAGGATGGGAAAGTCATAATGTGTGTTGATTACAGAGATTTTAACATGGCTAGTCCTAAAGATGATTTCCCACTACCACATATTGATAAGTTGGTCGACAACACAACCATGTTTAAAGTCTTCTCTTTCATGGATGGATTCTCTAGGTATAATCAAATTCGAATGTATCAAGAAGATATGGAGAAAACTTCATTCATTACACCTTGGGGAACATTTTGCTACAGAGTGATGCCTTTCGGCCTTAAGAGTGCTGGTGCAACTTGTAACACCCCAAATTTGCCCTCTCCTGTTTAGCATCACCATCATATCATAATCATCATAAGCATGTCATATCCTTAGCATATTGCATAGAAAAATGAAGCATAGTACCCGCATGTTCCAGCATAAGGCATATGATCAATCATCCGGGAAATTAAAAGCTCACAAGGCATGGTACAAGTTGGTATCATGGGCAAAGCCTTAAAAGAGATTGAGGATCAAAATTAGGTCAGAACGGTTGGCGTCGGGTTATTCCTGAGGTTTCCCACCAAAAGGAGGGAAAATTCAAAATTCACTGGCGTTAACCGGTTAACGCTTTGGTTAACCGGTTAACGGCTGTGAATTTTGAATTCCAGCAGCAAATTCAGCATGTGCTTTGGCTCCAAATTTCCAAATTTCTGATTTTTTATTCATTTGAATTGTGGGGAAGGATCTAGATCATTAATCCAAGCCTAATTCCATTGCTAAAACCTAATCACATTACCAAACCATATTTTTTGGATCCCAAGCCTAAATTTTGGGCCCCAAACCTAAACCATATTTAATCCATTTCTCTCCAAACCAAGAGGGGGGCTCTCTCATTTGATTTCATTCTTCATTCTGAATTTTCACTCTTCTCTCTCACTCTTCTCTCTTTTTCTCTCCCACATTTTCCAAATTTACTAAGAGTTCCTCTTTGAAGATCACATAACCTTTCCTTAAGGTTTGTAGATCTTGGAACTAGACCTCCATCCATAGCTTCTTTGCATCATTTTGCTGGTTTAATTAGTGATTCAGATCTGGTTTGGGAATTAGAAGTGCTTTTAGATCCAAAATTCTGCATCAAGACCCTTTGCTTGCATTTATTTTGCATGGAGTGTGAAGCTTAGCACCGGATCTTCGAAGTTCTCCATGAGATCTCTCATTTCAAGATCAAACAACAATTACCAAAGCATACCTCGGCTTTGTAGGTTGGTTTAATTCAGATTTAGTTCTATTTTAGCTTATTTATATGCTTGTGCTTTAGATCCACCATGTGCTTGTGTATTTGCTTGTGTTGCTTGAATTGATTGGTTGATTTGTAACCGGATCCGTGTGCTAATGTTCATGAGCTTAATGATGTTAATTAATGTGAATTGATCCATTTATTTCATGCTTAATTGATTGCTGGTCTGGGGAGGAATTAATTGGATAAGCTGGTTTGAGCTGATTTTCTACAGGTTTTTGTTGTTGTTTTGACAGTGTTAACCGATTAACGCTTTGGTTAACCGGTTAACACATCCCTTTTCTGTGTAAATTGCTGCAGGTTTGAACTGGTTAACCGGTTAACGCTTTGGTTAACTGGTTAACACTAAAGCAAAATGCCATTTTGGAGCTGTTTTGAGCTTGTTTGATCCCCTTACATGTTTCAATTGCCTTGGATCATTGTATGATCATTGAATATGATTGTTTAGGGTGATTTGCTTGCTGGTTGATGCATGCTTCCATGTTCTCGACACGTAAATTCTTGTGTGCGAAATTTGACATGTTGTATGAACTTTGTTGATGTGAGCTTTGAGCATGCCATTTCCATGATTATATTGATAAACATATGTTGGATTTTTGCTAACACTTGTAGGGGATCATGGTAAGAGAAGTGTGGATGTTCATCCACATTTCAACTCTTCATCTTTCTTTTTTAAGTTGCTTTCTCTTTGTGTTTTTGATGTGCCTTATGCCATCATGTGAGGCAACTCTTTTCTTCCCCCTTTAGGAGCAACTTATCTCCTTTAGAGGAGTAAGTTGCTTGCTAGCTCTTTCCTCCTCTTCTTCTTGCTCCTCTTTGGTTCTTCTTTTCTCTTAGGATAGTTGAAACCTCACTAACCTTAGGACCACTTTTTGCATGATAACTTTAGGTTTAGTCTTCCCCAATTAGACTTTTGCCTTTTGCTCCTTTGGTTCTCTTTCTCTTCTCATCTCAAAACAAAACCTAAAAAAAACATTAATAAAGAAAGAAGTGACTTCTTGTGTAATAGCCTTATTTCATGGGGCATATGTATTCATTCCTTCTTGGAATAGTGCATTTGTCTAGCATGATGCACAAGTCGGATCATGAGGTCATCTTCATCAAGAAAAACCCTAAAAAATACTTCTTCATTTTAATCACTAAAACACCTAATAAATTCAACAAGTCAATGAATTTAGGCCCTTGCCCTTGGAAACAAGTCTTGGATAAGTTCTCCTTACTTGGTGTGCTTGTTCTATTATTCCATCTTGGAATGTAGTAACAAGTACACATTCCATGGAAGAGAGTTTGATTTCATTCCCTTGTGCCACACCAATAAAAAACTCTTCTAAATAACACAAATAAACAATAAGCGTCTCCTTCGGGACTTCTTTTCTCATCTTCTTCGCTCCGTACGCGAACTTGCTCCTACTTGTCATTCTGCAAGACGGTTACGCACTCGTCGTCCGAGTCTGCAACACATGAGCATTGACATAGGCAGTTCAAGCCTTAATTCACAAGCAATCTTTTGTACCCCTAGTTAGGGGAACTACGACGTCTCTGATCTTCATTGTCCAGATGAGGTACGTAGGCAGCGGGGTAGGGCCCATTCGAGCACTCTTTTATTTTTCCTACATTTCCACCATTTCTTTTCTTTTCTTTTCCAGTTTCAGTTTCAGTTTTGCAGCGGTTTTCTTTTCTTCACCCGTTTAAATAGTTTCTTTGCAAGCGTGGATCTCGTCGGGTACGACAGACGATCTGGGGTGCTAATACCTTCCCAGGTCGTAACCGACTCCCGAACTCAGTTTCTTTGGTTCGCATGACCCGTGTCCTTCCTTTTCTTTTCTTCTGGTTTGTGCAGCATTACCATTCCCGTTCCTTCGGGATAAAAATGCATGGCTGGAGACTCTACCTCTTTCCGCGCCACTTTCGCGTTTGTACCAGGATGGAAATCCTGGGAGCGACAGCTGGCGACTCTGGTGGGGAAACCCTATCCAGAGTATATCTAGTTCCCCTTGAGAGTCAATCCTAGCGCTTGCGTGTTTCTGTTTCGTTGGGTGTTGATTGTTTGTTGTTGCGTGTTTATTTTATTGTTGTTTATTTACAGTTTTATTTACAACTTTATTTACAGTTTTTAGTATTTATTTTCATGCATCATATTATACTGGACTGTCTGGTTGTGCTGGTCATGAGCCATTTCTCGGAAATGGTGAATGTATTATTGCTATTTGGCTTTGAGAGTCCGTGATGTTTGACCCGGAGCACACCTGTGAGATTGGGAGGGGTTTACAGGTTTGCAGGAACCCTTGACCTTATCATACCTCATTGCCAGTACAGTTCTATGATTTGATATGGCTATGTGGATTTGGATATTTGATTTGGGGCTTATTTAAGACTGAGTTCTTGTTCATGGGGCTTTATTCAGAGGATCTTGGTTCTTGGTCACTTGGGTCCAGTGTTCCGTATCCAGACAGTCCCAGTTGTTGATCATATGCCTGCATTGCATTTGCATCGCATCATACTTGCATTAACCGCTTGTGTTTCCATTTCAGGTTAGCATTTAGTCTTTGTACCCAATTCTGGTATTCATTGCCTCTCCAGATGACAAAAATCCAAGAGTTACCTAGAAAAAGAAATATGCATTACACTTTCCCACGACCAGAGACTGGGAGTCTTCATTCTTTATTGCAGTTTTATGATCCTCAATTGCGAGTCTTCGTATTTCTAGATTACATCATGGCTCCTACCTTGGAAGATATTGCTAGCATCTTGAAGATTCCTGTCGGAAAGGGTATTCCTTATTATGCTTCAGGGAAGGCTCCCTCGCATGCAGACATAGCCAGTGCTTGCCACCTTAGTGTGCTCAGAATCAAGATAGGTTTAGAAGCTAGTGAGGGGAAAGGAATTGTCTTGGATTTCCTAGTGACAGAGGCTCACTTGTTTTCTCTTGGGAACAAGTGGGAAGGTTTCAATGCATTACTAGCTTTGATGGTTTACGGGATAAGTTTGTTCCCAGGGGAGAAGGGGTTAATTGGTATAGAGGCAATTTCCATCTTTATTCAGAAGAATCCAGTACCTACTTTGTTGGGAGATTTTTAATATAATGTTCATTACAGGAATGAGAGAAGAAAGGGATTCGTAAGCTGTTGTGCACCTTTATTCGTTGATTGGTTTGTTAAACAACTTCCGAAGTCAGGACCGTTCAAAGATTTGAAGCAATATTGGAAGTGGTCTAGAAGATTGATGGGCTTGACCTCAACCGATATAACTTGGGGAGTAACAGAGACTCATTAGGAAGAGAAATGATTATCAGTTGCGGAGAGTTTCCCAAAGTACCGTTGCTGGGTAGGAAAAGAATGATCAATTATAATCCCGTGCTGGTTCGGAAACAGTTTGGTTACTCTTTAAAAGATCCTCCCTCTGCTGAAGAAATTTTGGAATCGCTGTATGCACCATTGGAAGGGAATGAGAAGCTAGTCACTCAGGCGTTTCAGGATTGGGAGGTGAGGTTGAGTAAGGGAAAGAAAGAGTTTGGGAGGGTGGAAGCTAATACTTATCCCTCGTTTGCTGCTTGGATACAAGGTAGGGTTGATACCTTTTTCCTTCCATTCTCAGTTGAGGTCCCACTATATCCAAAAGAGGTATCGGTACAAACCACTGTTTCTCTTGAAGATTACAAGAAATTGGAAGCTCAGTTGCACGAGGTTCGGGTAGAGAATTCTGAAATGGAAAGTTTGTATCACCGTGCTAATCATGCTAAGCAAGAAGCAGAAGAAAAGCTACAGAAGATGCAGGCTACCTTATAAGCTAAAGAAAAGGAGTTTGCTGGAAGAGAAGCTCATTTTCAGAGATTGGGTCTAACCGAGTCAAAAAGAGAAGCGGAGCATAAGAAGATTGTGAAGACTCTCAGAGAAGCTCGTCAATCCATTACATGGTTACAGGGCCAAAGAGAACAGGAGCAGAAGAAGTACAAAGAAAAGGAAGAGTTCTTTGAGGCGCAGATGGCATTCAAGAAAGAAGAGGTCGAACAAGTTCACAAGATACGAAGGGAAAAGACTTAGCAATTGGAACAAAGTCAACTAGCCTTGAAGGAAGCAATGAAGGAGATTGTAGATATTAAGCTGAGAGCAGGCGTCAAGAAGAGCCGAACAGAGGTGGAGACTGCAGAAGAGGAATCTGGATCTTCCTTTTAGCCTAGGGTTTTAGTTTATTGTTGATTGTATCCAGACTACCTACAGGCTTGTTGTAGGAGTCTTGCTTTATCTTCTTGTCTTTTGTATTGAATTGTAACCCTTTGGGAAATGCTGTTTATGTCTATGACTCTGATTGTTGGTAGTTTGTTCCTGCTATGCAATGATACTTTCCAATTACCGTTTCTGAAGGAGCAAGGTTGGTTGTCATAAGCCATTAGGGTCTGAATACTCCTCAAAAGAGTTTGAAAAGTCAGTTTCCAAAAAGTCATCTGGAGTATTTTCTGTCAAAATACCAGAACTGGGGCATATTAATGCCTGGATGTGGAAACATGAATAGTTACATTGCATGGATTTAACGTGTTTGTTGTTTTGTAGGTATTTCTCCAGTCTTCTAACGTTCATGTCACTTTCAGGAACTATAGCTCTCAAGAAGATTCAAAGACAGTCAACGGTGCACAGATACCCTACGAAGGTGAACAGAGAAAGAGCAATGGAGCAGTTACAAGCAGATCTGGCTGATTTAAGGACAAGAATGGACAATTTTATGACCCTCATGGCTGGGATGGGTCAAACTCAAGAGCGTTTGCGCGAAATGGTAGAGAACAATCAAGTCAGGAACAATGGGACAACAGACGGAGGTAATCACAATGGGGCTGACGCCCGTCATGTTGAAATCCCTATGGTGCAACCAGGGGTCACTATTATCAATGATAGAGTGAATAATATGCAGATGGATGGGCAGGACGAGCAATTTACTTTGTTGGATGATGCGGAAGGACAAGGGGTTGACATGAATAGAAGATTTGAAGAAATGGCTGAGCAGATTCGCGCCATTCAGTCTCAGAGTTCTCTGGGGTTTGACATCACTGATCTGGGCTTGGTGCCAGGGGTGAGGATTCCCTACAAGTTCAAGGTCCCTACTTTTGATAAGTAAAACGGCACGGCGTGCCCGAAAACTCACCTTCAGTCGTTTGTGGGAAGGATTGCTGCACATACAAATGATGAAAAGCTGTAGATGTATTACTTCCAGGATAGTCTTGTAGGAGCTTCCTTAGAATGGTATATGAAGCTGAGCAGGGTCAATATCCGAAGATGGAAGGATTTAAATGAGGCATTTGTGAAACAATATCAGTATAATTTGGATATGGCTCCGAATCGTACCCAGTTGCAGACAATGTCTCAGAGTGCTAAAGAAAGGTTCAAAGAGTACACCCAAAGGTGGCGTCAGCTTGCCGCTCGAGTGCAACATCCCTTGTTAGAGAATGAAATGGCAGACATATTTATGGGAACGCTGCAGGGGGTGTTTATTGAGAGACTGGGGTCTTGTTCGGCAACGAAGTTCAACAACATCGTGATAGCTGGAGAGAGGGTTTAAACTCTTCTAAAAATGGGGAAGATTCATGACAGTGGTGCAGGTAGCTCAAGTGGTGTGAGAAAGGCTTTCAGTGGACCCCCAAGAAGAAGGGAGGGAGAACTAATGTTGTGTACGGTCGTGGTCGGGGCCGCGGATACAGAGGATCTTATGAGCAGGTGGCAGCTGTCACCATCCCCACAGGTCCTGTGTAACAACAACAACAACAACAACAACAACCACAACACAATAACTATCAGCAAAGGTCTTATCAACAGAGACAAGCTCGTCCAGCTAACAGGGTGCTCGAAGCTATCCCAATGACGTACACGACACTGCTTCAGAGATTGTTAGAGTTGAACTTGGTTCAGTTAAAGACATTAGCACCACCTCCATTTGGAGAGCTTCCAGTGGGGTATGATGCTAGTGCAAGATGCGTATTTCATTTAGGAGCTCCCGAGCACTCAACGGAGAAGTGCAGGGCATTGTAGCATAAGGTCCAGGACTTGATTGATTCAAAGGCAATTAATTTCGCACTGCCTCCAAATGTTACATCAAACCCCATTCCAAATCATGGAGGGGCCAGGATAAACGCTATCGACAGTGGCGAAAGGTTGAATTTAATCTTGAATGTGGATGAAGTGAATACTTCCTTTTTAGTCGTGAAAGACAGATTGTTGAAAGGGAAGGTGTTTCCAGGGTGTGATTTCAACTGCAAGGGTTGCATGAATTCTGTTAATGGTTGTGGGAATTTGAAGGTTGGGCTGCAGTGTTTGATTGATGAGGGGTCCCTACAGTTTGACAGAGTTGACTACAAAGGCGATTGCATATCTACAGTGACAATTTACCTTGATCCTGCTGAAGGTCCTGCTCGGAGAGAACCGGTGACTATCTATGTTCCCGAAGTGAGTCCAGTGACCATTACTGTTTCAGGACCAGTTCCATATGCTGACAACAAAGCCATCCCTTGGCACTATGGCTCAGACATGTACGTAGAAGGCCAGAAGGTGGAGAGTAAAGCAGTAACAATTGGCCCGACCGTTGTGAATGTCGGAGGAGTTGGTGGGTTTACTCGGAGTGGGCGTCTCTTTGCTCCTCAAGTTCTTAGGGGTGATCCCGAAGCTGAGGACGCTGCAAAGGCTAAGAGTAAGTAGATAAGAACTGAAGAGGTGACAACTCCTGCTACCGGCAGGGCACTTTTGAAAAGGAAGTCGAGGAATTCATAAGAATAATTAAGAAAAGCGATTATAAGGTGGTTGAACAGCTGAATCATACCTCGTCCAAGATATCCATTTTTTCGTTGTTGATGTGTTCCCAAGCTCACCGAGAGGATTTGCTGAAAGTTTTGCAAATGGCATATGTACCACAAGAGATAACTGTCAACCAGTTGGAGGCTGTGGTAGGCAATGTAAACGCCAGCCACGGGTTGGGATTCATAGATAGGGATCTTACTTCTGAGGGACGTAATCACAACAAAGCCTTACACATCACCATGGAGTGTAAGGAGGCTGTTCTATCACACGTCCTGATAGATACAGGCTCTTCTCTCAATGTGCTTCCTAAGAAGGCCTTAATGAAGCTGAACGCCAATGGCATCGTCTTGCGACCCAGGGATTTGATTGTGAAAGCCTTTGACGGGTCACGAAGATCTTTGTTTGGGGAGGTAGAGTTACCAGTGAAGATTCGGTCTCAGGGGTTCAAGGGTACATTCTTTATTATGGATATTCAACCCGTTTATAGTTGTCTGCTGGGACGTCCTTGGATTCACGCTGCTGGTGCAGTAACATCCACGTTGCATCAAAAGTTGAAGTATGTGGTAGACGGCCAAGTTGTTACTGTGTGCGGAGAAGAAGATATTTTCGTAAGCCATCTGTCAACCTTCAAGTATGTATAAATGGACGGGGAGTTCCATGAGACACTTTGCCAAGCTTTTGAGACGGTCATTGTTAGTACTTTGTCTCCGGTGGCAGCGGTTCAAAGCAATGAAAAGGAAGGGACTCCTATGTACTCCTACAAGCAAGCCAAGGAAGTAGTCCAATCCGGAAAGGCCCATGGCTGGGGAAAGCTGTTAGAAGTGGAAAAGAAGGACGACAAGTTCGGTCTCGGATATCAAACTGGTCAGTCCAGCTGGTCTCAGAGCAGTAAGCCCATAGAATTCACAAGCGTTGTAATGCTCGACTACAACAATGTTTGTGCAACAAATACATATGGGGATAGTGACTACGACTTGGATAGCTGGATTCACCCATGCGTACCTGGGGAGGAGCGCTGGAACTGGTCTGCTGAAGATTTCGTTCAAGTTACTTGGCAGTCAAAGTAATTTTCTTTGTTTCCATTTTTATCATACTGCATGTCAAATCCTGCACTCTGCCCAAGGTGTACAGATCCATTTGTAGGGCCACCATGTTTTTAATGCATTTACTTTTTCCATGAAATAAAGGACATTTTTCAAGAAAATTGCGTTCTCTTTCTTTCGCTTTTTAAAATTTTACACAAAAAAAACAAATAAAATAGCAATGTTTTTCTTTCTAGTGTTTTTGGGTGTTTGCGTCTCCTTTGAACGAACAGATTCTGAAATAAGCACATCATTTGTGCAGTGTTGATCATTCGGATTTCTATGATAACGTTCCTGCTATGACTATGCATGACTTCGACAATCCTATCTACCAAGTTGATGTAGGAGTTGAGGAAGACTGTGAACTCCCAGAACAATTGGCTAGGTTGTTGAAACAAGAGGAAAGGGTCATTCAGCCTCATCAAGAAGAAATAGAGATCGTCAACATTGGGTCTGAGGATGTAAGGAAAGAGATATAGATTGGGTCCAGTTTGTAGGTTGAGGTAAAGAAGGAGTTGATTGGTATGCTACGTGAATATGTGGATATCTTCGCCTGGTCGTATCAAGATATGTCAGGGTTGGATACTGACATCGTTGTGCACAAGCTACCACTAAAGGAAGACTGTCCTCCGGTAAAGCAAAATCTGAGAAGAACTAGCCCTGATATGGATATGAAGATCAAGGAGGAAGTTCAGAAGCAGTGGGATGCCGAGTTCCTTGTTGTAACTAGTTACCCACCTTGGGTAGCTAACATTGTGCCGGTACCAAAGAAAGATGGCAAGGTTCGGATGTGCGTCGATTATCGGGATTTAAACAGAGAAAATCCGAAGGATGACTTTCCATTACCTCACAGTGATGTGTTGGTAGATAACACCGCTCAGTTCTCGGTATTTTCTTTCATGGATGGCTTATCCGGGTACAATCAGATCAAGATGGCACCGGAAGACATGGAGAAAACGACGTTCATTACCCCATGGGGTACATTCTGTTATAAGGTTATGCCCTTTGGATTGAAGAATGCTAGGGCAACGTATCAACGGGAAATGGTAAACTTGTTCCACGATATTGTCGCTCCCGACAAATGAAACGGGGTCAGATGAAGGTACAGACGCGAACGGTCGGCGAGAGGGACAATGAGAACACACAGCCGTGAACTCACTGGAGATGAATAGAGTCGCCAGCTAGGCATTTTTATCCCGGAGGAAAGGCAATGCTGCATAAGCCTAGAAAGAGATGGATAAGACGGTTTGCGAACCAGAGAGACTGAGAAAGGGGGTTGGTTACAACCTGGGAAGGTATTAGCACCCAGATTGTCCGCCGTACTCGACGGGATCCACGCTTGAAAGATTTGTGTTTTAAAGGGGTAGTGTCGGTGCAATCTGTGTATAAAATAGCTGGAAAAGATGTACAGGTGTCAGTGTAAAGTGTATAAGTGATGTGAAGTATGAAAGTGTCAGTGTGAGAACAGGGTGAAATGCTCAAGATCATGAGGCTAAAGAATGAAGCTAGAAAGAGGGGGAATATACAGAGACTTTTGTTCGATAACTGTTAAGTTATGCCTACGTATCCTCTCGTGCAATGAGGAAGTCAGAACACCGTAGTTCGACCCAAAGAGACTGAAAGATAAAATTGACTTTGATGAACTGCTTGCTTGTCTATGCTCAAGTGTATGACCTGTCTGGCTCAGGTGCAAACTGTCTTGCAATTAGACGGAAGAAGCAAGTTCTCGTTCGTGAGTGAATGAGATGAGAAAAGAATCCCGGAGGAGACGATTATTGTTTGTTTTTGAGTTTTCAGTCTTTTATTGCTTTTGAGAATTTGTCATAAGTTAATGAGCTTAAGCCTAAACCAATGGATTTAATAAACTCATCACATCTTCCCTCTGATTAGGGGTAATGAGAGTACCTTAAGTGTGAAGTCAGATTCTCACACTTAATCACCTATGGTGTAGGATTAAGATCATTAACCTACTTGTGATTATTTAGATGTTTTTGTTGTTTTTGTTTAGTGTTGAGTAATGAGGTTAAGCCATAATCAAGGATTAAACAGATTCATTACACTATCCTAAAAGAAGGATAATAGATGAGAATGTTTAAGCTGAGGAATGCTCCTCAACTTAATCCATGATTAGGGATTAAACTCATGACAAAACAAGCCTTTGATTAAGTGGATTTTATTTAATGATATGATGATGAAGTGAATTTTATGATTTGTAAGACAACTTGAGGGGGACTTGTCCATTAACACTAGGGTTAGTCCTTCTTAACCAATTAAGGAAGAATTAGAACCCTAATGCAAGGCCCAAGTTACAAGTGTGAAGTCTTGATGATTATTATGTGAATTAATTAGAGGATTTAAACAAATTAAGGGTTTAACACTTAGGATTAAAGTTATACACTCCATCCTAAGAGAAGGATGCAGGCATAAGCTTAATCACAAAGCCTTAAAGCCTTTAGGGTTTAGTCCCTGATTATGAGATGAGAAGAGAAGACTCAAAGAGACACAAAGGTAAAACTATGAGGGGAGACTAATCAAGACCCTAATTCATTGTCATGCTTGGTTGTTCCTAAGGTTTGTGAGGTTTTCAGGAACAATCTTCAAAGGAGCCACCAGGAAGCAGATGAACAAGATCAAGAGAAGGAAAGCAACTTGCTTCATTCAAGAAGTCAAGTCACTTGAAGAAAGAAAGTGGGAGGAGAAAGAATGAGCAAGCTCAAACTCAAACACATATAGAAATGCAGCAATGGATGCAAGAGAGATGAGAAGAAAAGTTATGAGAAGTGAAGGCAAATTCACTTCTCAAGTTACTTACCACCTGAAATGTTAGGAAGAAATGCAATGCAATGCTAGATGGGATGAAATGGTATGAAGCAAAACAAAACCAGAAGCATGTTGATGATGATAATGATGCTATGAGATGATATAAACATGAGGCAGCACATGGGAATGTTCATACAAGATCATGGATGCAGATGATGCAAGTTAAGGAGCATGAATGAACATGAAAAGTTATGAAGCACACAAGGTAAATGACATGGCAAATATGTGATGCAATGATCAAACATGCTTCCTACATGTCTTAAGATGTCAAATGAATCACAAGAATGCTTGAAATGCTAAGACAAGTCATGTTATGCAAGAGAATGCAAAGGGGATGCAAATGAAAACCCAAATTAGGGTTCATGAATCAAACATCAAACAAAAACCCAAAACAGAAGCAAACCCTAAGATAAAAAATGGAAAATGTCACTCAAAGAAACCCTAACCCTACACTAAACCAATGTCCAAAGGGGAGGTCTCAACTCTTAACCAAACTCAAGATATGATTTTTCTAAGTTATTAGGGTTTTTTAGGGTTCTCAACAAAAGAAATGCCAAACAATTGGAAAATGCAAGATCAACTCATGGCCATTTTATCCTAGAAACTATATGCAAAACATAAGACAATGCAAGAAGAACCAATATCCAACTCTTCTCAAATAGGCAGAAATGAATTTTTGAACTCATGATCAAATTAATGCATAAAAAATGATTTAATTCCATGAAAAATTCTTAAAATGCATCAAGATCAAAAAAGAAATTTGGTTTGAAGGTTGGACAATGTTTCTAAATGCCTTAGAACACTTCATGAATTTTTTTGTAATTTTTAAATACCTAAAAGTATTTTTAATTAATTAATTTCCATTAATCAATTAAAAATAATCTTTTAAATATTTAAAAATACTTTTTTGATGATAAAAAATAAAATGAAAATATTTTTGTGTCATAAAAATTATTAAAACCCATGATAAAAAGTTTCATGATTTTTAGACATTTTTTACTATTTTTAATAAATTATGCAAAACAAATGAAAAGAAAATGAAAATAAATGAATTTTAAATGAATTAAAGAGAAGTCAACAGATCTGATGGCCTGGATTCAAAGTCACACGCGCGGGAGTTGACTGCGCGCCACATCTCACGGCTTAGATTCAAATTTCACTAATCAATGCTTATGCCGTAATCTCGCCGTTAAACACATTCAGATGACCGGAACAGTGTTCCGGTCATCTTCTCCGTTCACCCCAAAATGCTAACTCTCTACACACGTATTTAAAATGAAATCTAAGAACACAGGAATGATCCCCACTCACTCACGAATCAAAACCCTAACTCAAAACAAATTTATCATCCCTACAATGGCTGAATCGAAGCAATCTATTTCTAGGGCAAAAAGTTTCAGAAGCATGGTAAACTCTCATCTCTCCACCATTTTCAAAACCAAAGGCATATTCATGATCAGGAAGACATATAGAACAGATTAAGAACTTAAAAAATGATTTCTGGAAAAATATTTCTTGAGCTACCTGAGATTCGAAGCTTTCACTCTGATGACTTTCTGGCCACTTCTCCTTGTGCAATCCACTCCACTTGATCCCCAGATGATGTTTGAATGCTCAAAAGAAATTTATGTTGGCTGGATAATGAGTTTCGAAAGCTCCTGCTTCAACTCAGTCAGAAATGGCTATGGTGATTCTGGCACTTTCAGGTCATTGTGAGGGGTTGTTTGTGATCCTGAGGGTGAATGGAGAAGGTCTGTGGTGTTTGTTGGTATGTTTGTGAGCTATGGTGAGAGTTTCGAAGGAAACTGCAAAATGAGGTGGAGAATGGCAGTGGGATATTCTTGCTTGTTTCAGGCCAGGTTCTTGGTGGTTTGAGGTCTATGGAGTGAGGTGAGATGAATGGTGAAGATGGTTTTTGTGTTTGAAGGCTGGGCAGAGAGTTTCGAAGACAAAATGCAGCTTGGTGTGTTTTGTGAATGTTGTGAATGAGAGGGTTTCAGCCTTGCCTCTTCATATCTTTGGCTTGCCAAGGGATATTGTATTATAATCCTATAGGTCAGATGATGTGACCTGGCCTATAGTGATTGGTAAGTTTGCTTTTGCACAAAGTCCACCTTTTGTGTAAGTGAGGTATGGCTCATGATCTAGGCAAGTACAAAGCATGGTTCTGGTGCAGCATGGTGTGGTGAGAGGCTAGCTTAGTGCAGTAACCAATGCAGCAAGTTGTAGGAAGAATGATCATGAGTTTTGCAACTTGTGGCTTTTTGGTTCACATGTGATTCCTTTGTCCAACCAACCATAAAACCATGGGCATTCTTGGTTCATTCTGAATTTTATGACTTAGAGAATGTTTGCATACTGGTTTGGAATGAATTAGAAGTCACATTGGGCTTTGGTTCATGATCTTGCAAAATTTCCATTTGAAGCATGCCTTGAAAATCAATGATTTTAGCCAACTTTGCCACACCATAACTTTTGATCCAAAAAGAGTTTGATCATGTTCTTGTACTTTTTGAAAAGGGAAAGATGAGATCTACAACTTTCATGACCAAAGTTTTTCCATTTGAAGCATTTTTGGATCAAGAATCAAGGCTTGAAAAGTGACCTAAAATGAAGCATTCTTGAAAAGTCAACTATGCCCAAAAAGTCAACATTTGCAAAAACCCTAAATTCTTGATTTTTATGAACTTCAACCTTCTTCCATGATCAAATAAAGATCATATACACTCAAAATGATGAAGATCACCCATTGGTTGGGTCATTGGGGGCCTCAGATGCCCTGATTTTACACTGACTTGTCTGAAAAGTCAACCCTTGATCAGATGACTTCCCCATGGAATTTCTTCATGAAAATTGATATGCATACTCCCTATACCATATAGAGACCAATGGAAACAAAAATGACCAAAAAATTTGGGGTTGTGGCCTCTGAAACCAAAACCCTAATTTTAGGTCAAATGTGCAGTCAAACTTGGCTCTGCATCCATTCAAAACCCAGTTCTTGTGATTCTTTTGAAATCTTGACTTTGAGAGGATGTAATATGATAGATGAACACACATGGATCCCTTTGAAGTGATTGGTGGCCTTTGGAGTGGCTCAAGAAGCACTTGGATTGCTCAGATCACAAACCCTAGGTGCAGATGACTTTGAATCTATGCAGTGAGACATGAGATGATATGATTGTGCTTATGCATATGAGAATGATCACAAGCCATGGTGAAAAGGGTGAGGGCAAATTTGGGGTGTTTACAGCTGCCCCTATTCAAACATGAGTTAGCTGTGCAGGATGTAAGTGACGGCTTAACAGGCAAACAAGATAACTTGTGGTTGAATACCAAAGACAGTCCAAAATTTGCACTCACAGAATGAAGAAGAAAAGGGATATAGATTGTAAAGGAAAAAATAAAGTATATTGTAAAGTCTGAGCGACGCAATGACGGGGACGACCGACATGCTGGGGATAAAAGGTAAAGCCAAGACGGGGACGGCCGACTGGCTGGAGAAAAATCAGATTATGATGGGGACGACCATCAGTATAAAGTTGTAAAATTTCCTGGGAGATTAATGAAGCGTGACGGGGACGGCCATCAAGTTCATAAAGGTAAAGTAACCAACGATGGGGACGGCCATCGGGCTAAAGAATAAATGAAATAAACAGATGATGGGGTACGGCCATCAAAGGTGAAGGACGATCACCTAGCAGGGGACGGCTGCTCTGTTGGGGATAAAAGAGATATGATGGGGACGGCCATCAAAGGTGGAGGACGACCACCTGGCAGGGTACGGCTGCCGAAAGTATCGCGACATAGAACGAATGCCGGATAAAAGGTCAACGATGGGGACGGCCATCGGACGAGCATGATGGAGGACGACCATCAAGAAGTGGAGGACGACCACTCAGCAGGGGACGGCTGCTCTCAAGGTTTATCACAACACAGGACGAGTGTCAGATAACCAAAATCAACAATGGGGACGGCCATTGGATAAAGTGATGAAGGACGATCATCAAAAGGTGGAGGACGACCACCTAGCAGGGGACGGCTGCTAAAAAGATCAACGATGGGGACGGCCATCGGGAGAGCATGATGGAGGATGACCATCAAGAAGTGGAGGACGACCACTCAGCAGGGTACGGCTGCTCTCGGGGTTTATCATAACACAGGACGAGTGTTAGATAAAAAAGGAAAAGATTTGCTTTGTTGGCGATCTACTGGGGATATAGTGAACACGGACGAGCGTTCACAACCAAGAAAGGAAAGTATAAGTGTTTGGTATTGTGTATAGATTAGAGATGCGGACGAGCATCCTTAAAACTATGATACGGACGAGTATCATGTAGAAACAAACTGACACATGTTCAGAGATGATGATACGGACGAGTATCAACGGGTTAACAAAGAACACGGACGAGTGTTGAATCTGAAGGGACTCTTCTGGGGAATAGTAGACACGGACGAGTGCCTATATTCAAGAAGACAAAAATGTTTGACACAGTGTATGGGTTAAAGATGCGGACGAGCATCCTTAAGACTATGATACGGACGAGTATCATGTAGAAACAAACATTAGACGCAATGTTCTGAGATGATGATACGGACGAGTACCAACTGGTTAACAAAGAACACGGACTACTGTTGAATCTGTGGGTAGATAAGGGATGGTGTATACAAGATACGGACGAGTATCTGTATAAGTGTATCGTGAGTAGTGAGTATATGTAGATGAGTGTTTTAACTGCTGGGGAGAATGACACGGACGGGTGCCAAGAGAGAAAAGTGTAATATGAACAAGTATCTGCTATACAAAGTCTAGGCGAATGCGCTAGGGATATGACACGGACGGGTGTCAGGAAAGTGTATATATAGATATGTGTGAGTGCAAAGAGGGTGTCTTTGGCTTTCTGCTGGTAATATGACACGGACGGGTGTCATGAAGTCTGTAATACTGGTGATTTTGTTATGCAGGGTGTTCAGATGACTTTACTGGGGAGTGATGATACGGACGGGTATCAAAAGGAAATATGCTGGTATTTGTGATTTGTGAGGCAACTGCTTTTGCTGGGGACTCTGGTGAGGATTTCTGTACAATGATGATGAATGGTTATTATTCACAAGTGTTAATTCAGAACATGGCTTATGATTATGCTATGCGTTTGTTTTTTTGCCGTAATGCTCCGTATTAGACGGAATGCTACGCTCTGAGGGGATAATATGATGCAGATGCCATGATTTTGCAAAGATATCAAACCGGGATTCGTATCCCGTTGCCGTGAAGATCTCTTGGTTGATCTATTTGAGGCGAACCTCCCAGCTGGGGATGAGATCATTGGTAGATCTGATGAGAGGTATCTGCTTGGGGATACAGGTCACTGATTTGACATATCCTTGTAATGTGGAACCCAGCTGGGGTTTGTAGAGGCTCCCTTCACTCTGTTGTGATCTTCTATGCACTGCTCTTCTGGATAGAGGCTGGAACTCTGTGGGGAGATGGTTCCCTGACTTCTGTACTCAGCTGAGGATGAAATGGCAACCCGGCTGGGGAATTTATGAGAGGCAACTCAGCTGGGGAGAGCAACAAGAGGCAACTCAGCTGGGGATAGAGCAATTCGGATGCTGAGATCTTTTGCTGATTTGCCAGCTTGCTGGGATGAAGCTTACATGCCCCAAGTTGCGTCCTGTATACCTGCGATCCTGCAAAGATAAGGAAACGCACAAAAGGTCCCGAGGCATCCTTTACTGGATCCCGTCATAGGAGTTAAGTACCTTCGAGAGTAAGTATATTCCCTGTAAGCACGTGTTTTATATTATTTTTGGGAGAAAAGCATCTGTACTTATGCAATTGATTTTTTAGAGACACCAGACATCCTTTGCAAATAAAAATATACATGACTGAAAAAATCTGATTTTATTAATTCATGTGCCCTGAATTGGCAAGATACAGTCAAAGAAACATGTCTCCTGAAATGAGGAGATTGTTACAAATTGAGAAACAAAATGTTGGCAGTGTTGATGACGCTTTAAGGAGCTTCCTCTGCTGCTATGACACGTATGACTTTTGACTTTCTTCTCGTCTTGCTTTCTGGAGAAAGTTGATTCTGATTGAAGCTTGACTCTGTTGAAGCTTTCCAAGTTGTAAGTGATACAGACGAATTCAGAATACAGTTGTTCGCTTATTCCCTTATTTTGCATGGATCGCCCTTTCGGGTTTTCAATCCATCGGGATACCCATTTTTGCCTGAGTTGTCCAATGCGGCTTTTCAACTCCGCGGGTGTACATTTTTTATTTATTTCCCTTATTTTTGCCCGAGTCTTTTATTCTGTTTTTGACTCGCCGGGATGCCCTATTTTTGCCTGGACTTACATTCTGTTTTTGTGTCCAGCGGGTCATTTTATGCGAAGTATTTTTTAACTGCATCTGAATTCACAGGGGACGGGAAATCTTCACCATCCATAGTGCTGAGCATCAGTGCTCCACCAGAGAAAACTTTCTTTACAACAAACGGTCCTTCATAGTTTGGAGTCCATTTGCCCCTGTGGTCTGTATGAGGAGGGAGAATTCTTTTCAGCACAAGATCTCCCACTTGGTACTCTCGGTGCCTGACTTTCTGATCGAAGGCTTTCTTCATTCTCTTCTGATACAATTGTCCATGACATATTGCAGCCAATCTCTTCTCTTCAATCAGACTCAGTTGTTCGTATCGGGACCTAACCCATTCTGCTTCGTTCAGCTTAACATCCATCAATACCCGCAGAGAGGGTAGTTCAACTTCAACTGGTAGGACCGCTTCCATACCATACACAAGCTGATACGGTGTTGCCCCAGTGGACGTCCTGATTGACGTGCGGTACCCATGCAAGGCAAATGGTAGCATTTCATGCCAGTCTTTATAGGTGACTACCATCTTCTGCACAATCTTCTTGATATTCTTATTTGCTGCCTCAACAGCACCATTCATCTTTGGTCTGTAAGGAGAAGAATTGTGATGTTGGATCTTGAAGTCCCGGCATAACTCAGCCATCATTTTGTTGTTTAAGTTGGAACCATTGTCAGTAATGATTCGCTCGGGAACTCCGTACCGACAGATGATATCTCTCTTCAGAAATCGGGCTACCACTTGCCTGGTAACATTTGCATATGAGGCTGCTTCAACCCACTTGGTGAAATAGTCAATGGCGACCAGGATGAATCGGTGTCCATTCGAAGCAGTTGGCTCAATCTTGCCAATCATATCAATGCCCCACATAGCGAAGGGCCATGGTGAAGACATTATGTTTAAAGGATTCGGAGGCACATGCACTTTGTCTGCGTAGATCTGGCATTTGTGGCATTTTCTGGCGTAGGCACAACAGTCCGCATCCATTGTGATCCAATAATAGCCTGATCTTAACAACTTCTTAGCCATTGCATGTCCTCCAGCATGGGTACCAAAAGAGCCTTCATGCACTTCATGCATCAATAAATCTGCTTCCGTCTTGTCAACACATCTGAGGAGTACCATATCAAAGTTCCTCTTGTATAAAGACCCATCAGTGTTCAGAAAGAAACTTCCAGCAAGCCTTCTTAAGGTCTTCTTATCATTGGAAGATGCCCCAGGTGGGTATGTTTGATCCTCCAAGAAGCACTTAATATCATGGAACCAAGGCTTATCCTCTTTGACAACATCTGCTGCGAATACATATGCTGGTCTATCAAGTCTCGATACTGAAATCTGAGGTATAAAGTTAGCAGCTTGAACTTTGATCATGGATGAAATGGTAGCAAGAGCATCTGCAAACTGATTCTCGTCCCGAGGGATATACTCAAGCTTGACTGTTGTGAAGAAAGTCAATAACCTTCTTGTATAATCCCTGTAAGGTATCAGATGATCCTGGTGGGTGTACCATTTTCCGTTGGTCTGATTGACTACCAAAGCTGAATCTCCGAATACGGTCAATGTCTTGATCCTGAGGTCAATGGCTTCCTCAAGACCCATAATGCAAGCTTCGTATTCAGCTTCGTTGTTAGTGCAGTTGAAAGTGAGTTTTGCCGAGAAAGGCATGTGAACTCCCTTTGGTGAAATGAGGACTGCACCAACACCACGGCCATTCATGTTAACAGCCCCATCGAACATCATAATCCATTCTTCCTCCGGGTCAGGCCCTTCAGTGTGAATAGGCTCTTCATGATCTTTTGATTTAATGAACATGATGTCTTCATCAGGGAAGTCAAACCTCATAGGATGGTAATCATCGATGGGTTGCTCAGCAAGATATTCAGACAATATACTGCCTTTGATGGCTTTCTGAGATGTGTATTGGATGTCATACTCTGTAAGGATCATTTGCCATCTTGCAACCCGTCCGGTAAGCGCTGGCTTCTCAAAAATGTACTTGACTGGGTCCATCTTCGAGATTAATAAAGTAGTGTGGGTCAACATATACTGTCTCAGTCGGCGAGCAGCCCACGCTAAAGCACAGCAAGTTTTCTCGAGCAGTGAATAACGTTGTTCACAGTCGGTAAACTTTTTGCTTAGGTAGTATATTGCATACTCTTTTCGACCAGACTCGTCATGTTGGCCCAGCACACACCCCATTGATTCTTCTAATACTGTCAAGTACATTATCAGAGGTCTTCCTTCAACTGGCGGCATGAGGATTGGAGGTTCTTGCAGATATTCCTTGATCTTGTCAAAAGCCTTCTGGCAATCTTCGTTCCATCTGACCGTTTGTTCTTTTCTTAACAGCTTGAACAAGGGTTCACAGGTTGCTGTAAGGTGAGATATGAACCTTGAAATGTAGTTCAATCGACCTAAGAACCCTCGAACTTCTTTCTCAGTTTTCGGTGCAGGCATCTCTTGAATAGCTTTGACTTTATCAGGGTCCACTTCAATCCCTTTCTCGCTTACAATAAAGCCCAGCAGCTTACCAGACCGCACCCCAAATGTGCATTTGTTGGGGTTCAACTTCAGTTGGTACTTTCTCAGACGTTTGAACAATTTGAGCAGATTCACCAGGTGGTCTTCCTCTGTGAGGGACTTGGCAATCATATCATCCACATAACATTCTATCTCTTTGTGGATCATATCGTGGAATAATGTTACCATAGCCCGTTGATACGTTGCACCGGCATTCTTGAGCCCGAATGGCATCACTTTGTAACAGAACGTGCCCCAAGGTGTGATGAATGTTGTCTTCTCCATGTCTTCAGGTGACATTTTAATCTGGTTGTATCCTGAAAATCCATCCATGAAGGAGAATACCGAGAACTGAGCCGTGTTATCAACCAATACATCAATGTGAGGTAGAGGGAAATCATCTTTCGGGCTAGCTCTGTTCAGATCCCGGTAGTCAACACACATTCTTACTTTGCCGTCTTTCTTAGGCACAGGTACTATGTTAGCAACCCACGGCGGATAGCTAGTCACAGCAAGGAACCCGGCGTCCCATTGCTTTTGTACCTCCTCCTTGATTTTCATAGCCATGTCTGGACGAGTACGGCGTAGTTTCTGTTTAACTGGTGGGCACTCTTCTCTCAAGGGTAGCTTGTGCACCACAATATCAGTATCCAACCCTGGCATATCTTGGTAAGACCAAGCGAACACGTCCACATACTCCTGAAGCAGGTCTATCAGTTGTCTCTTCACTGAGTCTTGCAGGCAGGCCCCGATTTTAACCACTTTCACGTCTTCCTCTGTACCAATATTAATCACTTCAACCTCCTCCTGGTGAGGGGTAATAACCTTTTCCTCTTGTCTTAACAACCTGGCTAGCTCTTCAGGAAGCTCATATTCTTCTTCAACCCCTTCATCAGCTTGATTGATTGGATTGTCAAAGTCATACGAAGTCATAGCCGTGCTGTTGTCAGTGCTGTCTGGGAAGCACTCTCTGCAAGGGTTAAGTTGTTCATTTTAGTGATTGATTTTAGTCTTATTTAGAAAAGTGAAATGAAGTTGTCATTTTGAAAACACTGCCATTTATTTTTTTGTACAAAAAAGAAAAATGGAAAAACAGTGAACGAAAAGAAAAAGACGCGTTTGCAAAAAGATGTCTGATATTTCATTAATTGATCTTGTTTGCACAAAAAGTACAGATGGCCCGATTACAAAATGAGTCTTGTCATCTTGGGCAAGATGCAAGACTTTGATGCATGCTTATAAAATACAGGAAATAATAATTACTCTGATCGAGTAACTCTTATAATTTCCTGGGAAGACCAGTTCGAGACACTGCTCCCCGGGATCTTTGGACGAATCCAGCTTTCCAGGTTACGCTCCTCTTCCAGCTCGTCTTCCAGACAGTTGATAGCATCGGGGGTAAGCATCCCCCCACTGACAAAACCAGGCTCTCCAGCAGCCTTTGCTTGATGTTGAGTTGGTCTGTAACCCAACCCAAATTTGTCTTTCTTCTCCTCCACAGCTAAAACCTTGCCCCAGCCTAGGGCAGTTCCTTCCTCAACAACCTTCCGGGCTTGTTGGTAAGATGACATCGGAGTACCAGATACAGCAGATGCTTCATTCACATTCAAAGCTTCAAACCCCTGGCTCATTGTTTCATGGATCTCTCCATCCATTTCAATGTACTTATAGGTTGCCATGTGGCTGACAAAAATGTCCTCCTCTCCACAGATTGTGACAACTTGGCCTTCCCACTCAAATTTTAACTTTTGGTGAAGGGTAGACGTTATTGCGCCGGCGGCGTGAATCCAGGGTCTACCCAACAAACAGCTGTAGGCGGGCTGAATGTCCATCACGTAAAAGATAGTTTTAAAGGTCTGTGGGCCAATTGTCACAGGCAGCTCAATCTCACCCAGAACCGATCTCTTAGAACCATCAAAGGCTCTTACCACCAGGTTGCTGGGTCTCAATGCCAGTCCGTCATATTCTAACTTCACCAGAGCCTTCTTTGGTAAGACATTCAGGGATGACCCTGTATCTACCAGCACATGAGAAAGGACAGCTCCTTTGCATTCCATGGTTATGTGCAAGGCTTTGTTGTGGTTGCGGCCATTCGCTGTCAAGTCAGTATTGGTGAATCCTAGCCCATTGCTAGCAGTAACATTTCCAACCACGGTTTCCAACTGGTTGACAGTAATCTCTTCAGGCACGTAAGCTGCGTGCAGGACTTTGAGTAGTGCATTCCGATGGGCTTCGGAGCACATAAGCAGTGAGAGGATAGAGATTTTGGATGGCGTTTGGTGAAGTTGATCCACAATTTTGTAATCACTCTTTTTGATGATTCGCATAAACTCATCAACTTCTTGATCGAACGGTGTCTTCAAGGCTTCTTTAACAGCTTGATCTTCCTGCACCGGGCTCTTTCCTTTCGCCTTGGCAGCAGCTTCTGCTTCGGCTGTAGGTCTTTGAACTGGTGGAGCAAAGAGACGTCCGCTTCGAGTGAAGCCTCCGCCTCCCCCCACATTATCTACTTGTGGTGAAGGTGTTGATGTTTCAAGAGTGATTCTTTTTCCTTCGCAGTACACGTCAGAGCCATAGTGCCAAGGGATGGCCCTATTGCTTTCATATGGTACTGGTCCAGGCACCGTGACAGTGACTGGACTGATTGTTGCTGCTGAAGGGACTGTAATTGTTTGTGGATCATAAAAGATTGTAACTGGTGCTCTGGTGGGAGCAGCACCTTCTGAATGGTAGGCAGAGTTATTCTCAGGATCATAAAATATGGTGACAGTAGAGACATCTTCATGATTTGTTGCTGGAGTTGTAGGAGACATTGTCGGAAGAAATGATGTTGTCGTTGTAGGAGTCTCGAAGTGGAGTGAAGCTGAAGTTGTAGCAGGAAGATTTGTTGTAAACTGATCAGTTGAGATGATGGATGACGTACTTGTTGATGAAACTGAAGAATTGTCAGGAACAATAGTTGCTGCAGTTGTAGGAGGTTCTGAAACCGTTGCTGGATTTGTTGGAAATGATGTGGTGATCTGAAGTTGGCCACTCCGAATAAGGCCATCTATGCCATTCCTCAAATTACCGCACCCATTTACCGAGATATTGCAGTAAGCACAGCCTAACTCACACCCCGGGAACATTTGACATTCCAAGAGCTGAGCTTTGATTTCTACCAATGGTGTCCTGATCTGTCCCACACTGGTTATTAAATAAGACGGCTTGTCTTCTTCAATAGCGTTAATCCGGGGACCACCATGGTTTGGCATCGGGTTTTTGTTGACATTGGGTGGTGGTGCGAAATTCAGAGCCTTTGAGTCTACCAGGTCTTGTACCTTCATATGCAGAGCCCTGCATTTTTCTGTGCTGTGGCCAGGTGCGTTGGAATGAAAAGCACACCTAGCGTTGGAGTCATAGTTCCTTGGTAGACTGTTGGGATCCGGAGGTGCCAACGTTCTTAGCTCAACCAGGTTGAGTTTCAGAAGTTGTGGCAGCAAGGTAGCATATGGGATAGGAATCAGATCGATCACCCTATTAGTTTGAGATGGCCTCTGCTGAAACGGCCTTTGTTGCCTGTTGTTGTTGGTGTTGCTGTTGTTGTAATTCCTTGGAGGATACTGATTTTGCTGATGGTACTGAGGTTGCGGCTGATAGTTTTGTTGAGGAGGTTGATAGACAGGTTGAGGATGAGCTGGAGCAGGAATGGTGACTGCTGCTATTGACCTTTGAACATATTGGGGCCTGCCCCTGTTTGAATGGATGGCATTGGTCTCGCCAGTTCTTCTCGGGCCTGCAAAAGGCTTTCTTGTACCACTGGACGAGCTTGCACCATTGTCTGAGATCTTTCCCATTTTTAACAAGCTTTCAATTCTCTCCCCGGCTATGACAACATCGGCAAAGCTAGTGGAAGAGAAAGCTGCCAACCTGTCAATATATGTTCCCTGAAGGGTGTTCATGAACATATCCGCCATTTCCCGTTCAGACATAGGTGGTTGAACAGCAGCAGCCAGTTGCCTCCATCTCTGGGCGTATTCTCGGAAACTCTCCCTTGAAGACTGTGACATTCCCATTAGGAGGGTCCTGTTGGGTGCCATGTCTAAGTTATACTGATACTGTCTGATGAAGGCCTTTACCAGGTCCTTCCAGCATCTAATAGTTGCCCTTGTCAAGTGAGAGTACCATTCTCTCGACGCTCCAGTTAAGCTGTCTTCGAAATAGAACATCCAAAGCTTCTCATCCATTGTATAGGCCTTCAGCCTTCCCAGAAATGACTGTAAGTGAGTCCGGGGGCATGAAGTCCCATTATACTTTTCGAAACAAGGAGGCTTGAACTTATGGGGGATCCTGACCCCGTCTACCAAACCCATGTCCATAACGTCGAAGCCCAAAGAGTTTTGAGATTCTAAGGACCTCAACTTCTCAGCTATTTCATCCAATCTTCTATCATAAGCTTCTTCCCCAGCACCCATTACTGTGAATTGGTCTTCTTGAGGGTCTTCCTGTAGTACCCTCCCTGCTGTGGCAGTCCCTTGTATATTGACAGGGATGTTGGCCTCTGGATGGAGATGGGGTCCAAAAACTGGGGGATTGACATGAGGTTGGACCCTCTCGTTGTTACTTGTGCCAGCAGTTCCCACATGGGGTTCCTCTTGATTCCTCCCTTCTACCAAGGCTCTGAGCCTCTCCTGGCTTTGAGCTAAGTTGTTCATTACTTCCATGAACTGTGTTATCTGAGTTCTCATCTCCAACCTTTCGTTGGCCATCTGGTTTCTGACCTCCGTAAGGTCCTGCTGCATCTGGTCCATCAGGATGCCCGGAAGATTGTTTCTAGTTGGGTATCTGTGTGGCCTGTTGAGGGGAAATACCCGGCGGCGAGCAATAATTCCTGAGATTCACAACAGAGGTTAGTAACAACAAAACAAAAACCTACAAAACAAACAAAAGGGTTAGTATGCAATGCAGTTATGCTTATTTGCTCTCAAGGTATCCGGTTTGGCCTTCAGTTTTGACCCTTCCAGACCCTTGAAGATGCTGCTGAATGTTGCTTCCGAAGTAAACTAACATGAATATATTACATAAGGTGAAATAATACAACTTGTTCATTTTACAACACAAGCCCACTAAGGGGTCAAAATACAGTACAAAATAAAAGTACATGGAAAGAAAGCAACAACAAACAAATGGTCAAACACCAAGACCAAACTCATCCTCACGAACTTCCTTGAGAAGTGCTTCGGTCACAGGATCAGCCGGACGCTCCGTGAGATTCCTGATGAGGAGATTCCGGGTCGCAACAACTGCTGCTAATTTCTTGTGCTGAGTTTGGTCCTTGGACCTCTTCACCCCTGCTTTGATCTTCAATTCTGATATCTCCCTCTGGGCTGCTGCCAGGGCTTCTTGCTGTTCTTTTGCATCGGCTTCAAATTGCTCCATCTTGTCTTGAACTCTCTTGTCTTCCAAAGTACGAGCCTCGGTGATCCTGACCCACCGAGCTTGGCTCTCCTTCAGATACAAGTCCGTCCTTGCTCTCTGGAACTGGGCTTCTTTGCAAGCATTCTTCAGAATTTGCTCACCAGCTTTAGACTTTTTGATATAATCCCCAGACTTTTCAATCTTAGTCAAATGCTCCACCCTCAACTTCTCCAATCTCTCAATCTCCCTCATACCTTCACTCCTTTCCCGGAGGGTCTTCTGCAAAGCCTGGGTTAGCTTCTCATTTCTTTCCTTCAAGCTCTCAAACTCCTCCAAACTGATGGTGGCAGGGGGTGGTGCTGAAGATGACTCAGGCATGTCTTCTATAGTAAAAGGCATTCCAGAGAATTGAGCCCTGGCACGGGACCATTCATAATATTGTGCTGATGCCACATTATTGCACTTCCCTAGAATGGTGACTCCCTTGGTTTGAACATTATCCCAGGCCCAGGCAGCCTGCCTAACAACAGCCAAACTAATCTTGTTCTCACAATAAAGGGTCTCCACCAAGTCCTGTGCCCTCGGAGTGTGGACCAGTGCATAGCCCAGTTGCCTTCTGAACAGCAGAGGATTATAATTAATGCTGCCCTTAACTCCTATTAGGGGCACATTGGGAAAATGTCCACAGCTGGTGATGATATCCCTGCCCTTGGTGCTTTGAGTGCACCACCTGATATCTGCTGAAGTTAGAACAGTGAGTCTCTTAGCCCAGTTGCTCTGCTGATGAGGGTTTAGGAATGCATCTGTCCTGGGTAGATGCCTGAGAAGCCAAGTGTGAAACAATGGAGCACAAAACCTCACTAACCTCCCCCTCTGCTTTTCATTCCTCTGATGCACCGAATAGTAAAGGTCCCCCAATAAAGTTGGCACTGGGTTCTTCAGAATGAACAGATGGATTGCATTCTTGCTAATGAATCGAGGCTCATCTGCAAACAACACAATTCCATATACACTTAGGGCCAACAAAGCACAAACAACTTTCCACTCTCCTAAAGAAGCTTTCAGGGTAGCTTGAGAAATTAAGAAGTCCAGATGAAAGCCAGGGATCCCAGCTTTAGAGGTCATATGCTGCTCAACCAAAACAGGTTCCAGATGCAAAGCCTTTGCTATTTCTCCATTAGCAGGAAAGATCATCTCAGGGTTGAAAGGAATTTCTCTCCTGATAGGCATACCAACTAATGAGGAGTACTCTTCCAGTAAAGGGCCCAACTGAAAGTCTTGAAAAGTAAAACATCTCAGTGGAGGATCATAAAACTGAATGCAGGTGTGGATGAGGCTCCTCTGTGAAGGGTCCAGATCCATAACCATGTCCAGTATATCTCCATAACTCTCCCTGAACAAAGGTATGTGACCTGGAGTGATCAGGGTCTGAATCCTCCTGATGTCTGATAGCTCTGGCTGGAAGAAGTGATAGGTGATGTTGCTCTTTTTAGGAGCCATGATGACAAATGTTGATGAAGATACTGAAGAGAAGGGCCACTGATTGGCTGGAATAGATAGCTGGTAGCAATTGCTGATGAAGGCAGGTCAAAAACTGAAGATGGGGTCAAAACCAAAACCAGATGAAGATGGATACCCTGAAACACAAATAAGCAAATGTTAATATGATGCAATGATTATGTATGCAAATGATATGCAAGGGTTTGTGACTGAGCTGGATCTGATCAAAATGCTTTGATATAAGTCCATGTGTGTTCAAGAATTCCAGATGGAGGTCTATAAATCCAGTAACCAGGGTGGGGGACTCAAATAAAGAGCCACATGTCCAGGGTTTTAGAAATACAAGAACTGTTCCAACATGGAGTATTCTTAATCAAATCAAAGTAAAAAGGTATTCTGAGGTCAAGGTATCTGCAAACCTGTAAACAGCCCAACCCCCTCACAGGTGGTGTTCTAAAACAAGGATCCTCAGACTTGGATCAGTTATGAGAAGTGTAAACACTTCTAACCCGGAGGTACAGTGTTTACAATAACCATAACAATTCCTCCTCTAATTCACCTCAGTTTCTGAAGGTCAATACTAAAGGTCATCCAGACTTAGCAGGCTTCCTAGATAGCCCTAGCATTGCAGGAAATCTGCAACACAGAGTTCTCAAGAAGAAACCCATATCTGAACCGTGTTTCATATTCCCGCACCAGACCGAGATGGAATGGGAAAGAATATGATTCACTCTAGCCTAGGTGTCACTCAGGTCCCAGGTATAGGACCTTAACTCTCAATGGAACCCCACTCACCAAAAGGAAAACCAGATCCAGCCAGCAACACAGTATGACAATGTGATATAATGCAAAGCTATAAAGAAAGCAATAAACAAAACTGTACATAAAGCAAATAGGCAAAAATAAATATACAAGCACAGATAGCACATAACACCCCAGTAAACACAAATCAATCAAGCGCTAGGAGGAACCCACAAAAAGAACCAGAAGCCCTGGTTGCAATATAAGGGTCCCCAGCAGAGTCGCCAAGCTGTCGCTCCCGACAAATGAAACGGGGTCAGATGAAGGTACAGACGCGAACGGTCGGCGAGAGGGACAATGAGAACACACAGCCGTGAACTCACTGGAGATGAATAGAGTCGCCAGCTAGGCATTTTTATCCCGGAGGAAAGGCAATGTTGCATAAGCCTAGAAAGAGATGGATAAGACGGTTTGCGAACCAGAGAGACTGAGAAAGGGGGTTGGTTACAACCTGGGAAGGTATTAGCACCCAGATTGTCCGCCGTACTCGACGGGATCCACGCTTGAAAGATTTGTGTTTTAAAGGGGTAGTGTCGGTGCAATCTGTGTATAAAATAGCTGGAAAAGATGTACAGGTGTCAGTGTAAAGTGTATAAGTGATGTGAAGTATGAAAGTGTCAGTGTGAGAACAGGGTGAAATGCTCAAGATCATGAGGCTAAAGAATGAAGTTAGAAAGAGGGGGAATATACAGAGACTTTTGTTCGATAACTGTTAAGTTATGCCTACGTATCCTCTCGTGCAATGAGGAAGTCAGAACACCGTAGTTCGACCCAAAGAGACTGAAAGATAAAATTGACTTTGATGAACTGCTTGCTTGTCTATGCTCAAGTGTATGACCTGTCTGGCTCAGGTGCAAACTGTCTTGCATTTAGACGGAAGAAGCAAGTTCTCGTTCGTGAGTGAATGAGATGAGAAAAGAATCCCGGAGGAGACGATTATTGTTTGTTTTTGAGTTTTCAGTCTTTTATTGCTTTTGAGAATTTGTCATAAGTTAATGAGCTTAAGCCTAAACCAATGGATTTAATAAACTCATCACATCTTCCCTCTGATTAGGGGTAATGAGAGTACCTTAAGTGTGAAGTCAGATTCTCACACTTAATCACCTATGGTGTAGGATTAAGATCATTAACCTACTTGTGATTATTTAGATGTTTTTGTTGTTTTTGTTTAGTGTTGAGTAATGAGGTTAAGCCATAATCAAGGATTAAATAGATTCATTACACTATCCTAAAAGAAGGATAATAGATGAGAATGTTTAAGCTGAGGAATGCTCCTCAACTTAATCCATGATTAGGGATTAAACTCATGACAAAACAAGCCTTTGATTAAGTGGATTTTATTTAATGATATGATGATGAAGTGAATTTTATGATTTGTAAGACAACTTGAGGGGGACTTGTCCATTAACACTAGGGTTAGTCCTTCTTAACCAATTAAGGAAGAATTAGAACCCTAATGCAAGGCCCAAGTTACAAGTGTGAAGTCTTGATGATTATTATGTGAATTAATTAGAGGATTTAAACACATTAAGGGTTTAACACTTAGGATTAAAGTTATACACTCCATCCTAAGAGAAGGATGCAGGCATAAGCTTAATCACAAAGCCTTAAAGCCTTTAGGGTTTAGTCCCTGATTATGAGATGAGAAGAGAAGACTCAAAGAGACACAAAGGTAAAACTATGAGGGGAGACTAATCAAGACCCTAATTCATTGTCATGCTTGGTTGTTCCTAAGGTTTGTGAGGTTTTCAGGAACAATCTTCAAAGGAGCCACCAGGAAGCAGATGAACAAGATCAAGAGAAGCAAAGTAACTTGCTTCATTCAAGAAGTCAAGTCACTTGAAGAAAGAAAGTGGGAGGAGAAAGAATGAGCAAGCTCAAACTCAAACACATATAGAAATGCAGCAATGGATGCAAGAGAGATGAGAAGAAAAGTTATGAGAAGTGAAGGCAAATTCACTTCTCAAGTTACTTACCACCTGAAATGTTAGGAAGAAATGCAATGCAATGCTAGATGGGATGAAATGGTATGAAGCAAAACAAAACCAGAAGCATGTTGATGATGATAATGATGCTATGAGATGATATAAACATGAGGCAGCACATGGGAATGTTCATACAAGATCATGGATGCAGATGATGCAAGTTAAGGAGCATGAATGAACATGAAAAGTTATGAAGCACACAAGGTAAATGACATGGCAAATATGTGATGCAATGATCAAACATGCTTCCTACATGTCTTAAGATGTCAAATGAATCACAAGAATGCTTGAAATGCTAAGACAAGTCATGTTATGCAAGAGAATGCAAAGGGGATGCAAATGAAAACCCAAATTAGGGTTCATGAATCAAACATCAAACAAAAACCCAAAACAGAAGCAAACCCTAAGATAAAAAATGGAAAATGCCACTCAAAGAAACCCTAACCCTACACTAAACCAATGTCCAAAGGGGAGGTCTCAACTCTTAACCAAACTCAAGATATGATTTTTCTAAGTTATTAGGGTTTTTTAGGGTTCTCAACAAAAGAAATGCCAAACAATTGGAAAATGCAAGATCAACTCATGGCCATTTTATCCTAGAAACTATATGCAAAACATAAGACAATGCAAGAAGAACCAATATCCAACTCTTCTCAAATAGGCAGAAATGAATTTTTGAACTCATGATCAAATTAATGCATAAAAAATGATTTAATTCCATGAAAAATTCTTAAAATGCATCAAGATCAAAAAAGAAATTTGGTTTGAAGGTTGGACAATGTTTCTAAATGCCTTAGAACACTTCATGAATTTTTTTGTAATTTTTAAATACCTAAAAGTATTTTTAATTAATTAATTTCCATTAATCAATTAAAAATAATCTTTTAAATATTTAAAAATACTTTTTTGATGATAAAAAATAAAATGAAAATATTTTTGTGTCATAAAAATTATTAAAACCCATGAGAAAAAGTTTCATGATTTTTAGACATTTTTTACTATTTTTAATAAATTATGCAAAACAAATGAAAAGGAAATGAAAATAAATGAATTTTAAATGAATTAAAGAGAAGTCAACAGATCTGATGGCCTGGATTCAAAGTCACACGCGCGGGAGTTGACTGCGCGCCACATCTCACGGCTTAGATTCAAATTTCACTAATCAATGCTTATGCCGTAATCTCGCCGTTAAACACATTCAGATGACCGGAACAGTGTTCCGGTCATCTTCTCCGTTCACCCCAAAATGCTAACTCTCTACACACGTATTTAAAATGAAATCTAAGAACACAGGAATGATCCCCACTCACTCACGAATCAAAACCCTAACTCAAAACAAATTTATCATCCCTACAATGGCTGAATCGAAGCAATCTATTTCTAGGGCAAAAAGTTTCAGAAGCATGGTAAACTCTCATCTCTCCACCATTTTCAAAACCAAAGGCATATTCATGATCAGGAAGACATATAGAACAGATTAAGAACTTAAAAAATGATTTCTGGAAAAATATTTCTTGAGCTACCTGAGATTCGAAGCTTTCACTCTGATGACTTTCTGGCCACTTCTCCTTGTGCAATCCACTCCACTTGATCCCCAGATGATGTTTGAATGCTCAAAAGAAATTTATATTGGCTGGATAATGAGTTTCGAAAGCTCCTGCTTCAACTCAGTCAGAAATGGCTATGGTGATTCTGGCACTTTCAGGTCATTGTGAGGGGTTGTTTGTGATCCTGAGGGTGAATGGAGAAGGTCTGTGGTGTTTGTTGGTATGTTTGTGAGCTATGGTGAGAGTTTCGAAGGAAACTGCAAAATGAGGTGGAGAATGGCAGTGGGATATTCTTGCTTGTTTCAGGCCAGGTTCTTGGTGGTTTGAGGTCTATGGAGTGAGGTGAGATGAATGGTGAAGATGGTTTTTGTGTTTGAAGGCTGGGCAGAGAGTTTCGAAGACAAAATGCAGCTTGGTGTGTTTTGTGAATGTTGTGAATGAGAGGGTTTCAGCCTTGCCTCTTCATATCTTTGGCTTGCCAAGGGATATTGTATTATAATCCTATAGGTCAGATGATGTGACCTGGCCTATAGTGATTGGTAAGTTTGCTTTTGCACAAAGTCCACCTTTTGTGTAAGTGAGGTATGGCTCATGATCTAGGCAAGTACAAAGCATGGTTCTGGTGCAGCATGGTGTGGTGAGAGGCTAGCTTAGTGCAGTAACCAATGCAGCAAGTTGTAGGAAGAATGATCATGAGTTTTGCAACTTGTGGCTTTTTGGTTCACATGTGATTCCTTTGTCCAACCAACCATAAAACCATGGGCATTCTTGGTTCATTCTGAATTTTATGACTTAGAGAATGTTTGCATACTGGTTTGGAATGAATTAGAAGTCACATTGGGCTTTGGTTCATGATCTTGCAAAATTTCCATTTGAAGCATGCCTTGAAAATCAATGATTTTAGCCAACTTTGCCACACCATAACTTTTGATCCAAAAAGAGTTTGATCATGTTCTTGTACTTTTTGAAAAGGGAAAGATGAGATCTACAACTTTCATGACCAAAGTTTTTCCATTTGAAGCATTTTTGGATCAAGAATCAAGGCTTGAAAAGTGACCTAAAATGAAGCATTCTTGAAAAGTCAACTATGCCCAAAAAGTCAACATTTGCAAAAACCCTAAATTCTTGATTTTTATGAAATTCAACCTTCTTCCATGATCAAATAAAGATCATATACACTCAAAATGATGAAGATCACCCATTGGTTGGGTCATTGGGGGCCTCAGATGCCCTGATTTTACACTGACTTGTCTGAAAAGTCAACCCTTGATCAGATGACTTCCCCATGGAATTTCTTCATGAAAATTGATATGCATACTCCCTATACCATATAGAGACCAATGGAAACAAAAATGACCAAAAAATTTGGGGTTGTGGCCTCTGAAACCAAAACCCTAATTTTAGGTCAAATGTGCAGTCAAACTTGGCTCTGCATCCATTCAAAACCCAGTTCTTGTGATTCTTTTGAAATCTTGACTTTGAGAGGATGTAATATGATAGATGAAAACACATGGATCCCTTTGAAGTGATTGGTGGCCTTTGGAGTGGCTCAAGAAGCTCTTGGATTGCTCAGATCACAAACCCTAGGTGCAGATGACTTTGAATCTATGCAGTGAGACATGAGATGATATGATTGTGCTTATGCATATGAGAATGATCACAAGCCATGGTGAAAAGGGTGAGGGCAAATTTGGGGTGTTTACAGATATGATACACAGGTAAACTGAATGCTATGTGAACGATATGATCGCCAAGTCCCGGGACGAAGAAGAGCATCTGGTCAATCTCAAAAAGCTGTTTGATAGATTGATAAAGTATAGATTGAGGTTGAATCCAAACAAGTGCACATTCGGAGTGCGTTCCGGTAAATTGTTGGGTTTCATTGTTAGCCAAAGGGGAATCGAGGTAGATCCTGTAAAGGTAAAAGCAATACAAGACATGCCTGCACCGAAAAAAGAAAAAGAAGTGTGTGGGTTTTTAGGGAGTTTGAACTACATTTCTCGGTTTATATCTCATCTAACTGCCACATACGAACCAATATTCAAATTGTTAAGAAAAGAGCAAACGGTCAGGTGGAATGAGGACTGTCAAAGAGCCTTTGAAAAGATAAAAGAGTATTTGCAGGAGCCTCCGATTCTAATGCCTCCAGTTCCAGGACAACCGCTTATCATGTACTTGACTGTGTTAGAAGGGTCGATGGGGTGTGTTCTAGGCCAACATGACGAGTCTGGTCGAAAAGAGCATGCTATTTACTACCTTAGCAAAAAGTTTACCGATTGTGAATCCCGTTACTCACTGCTCGAGAAAACTTGTTGCGCTTTGGTATGGACTGCTCGCCGACTTAGACAGTACATGTTGACCCATACCACATTGCTAATCTCAAAAATGGACCTTGTCAAGTATATTTTCGAGAAACCAGTGTTAACCGGAAGGGTTTCAAGGTGGAAAATGATCTTAACAAAGTATGACATACAATATACTTCCCAAAAAGCCATCAAAGGAAGTGTATTGTCAGATTATCTTGCACAACAACCGCTTGAAGACGACTATCAGCCAATGAAGTTTAATTTCCCTGATGAGGACATTGTGTACCTCAATGCAAGAGATTGAGAGGAACCTCTTCCGGAGGAGGGGCCTGACCCTGAATCCAAATGGAAGTTGATGTTTGATGGGGCGATCAATATCAACGGACATGGAGTTGGTGTTGTTCTTATCACTCTTGAAGGTGTTCACTTTCCCTTCACTGCCAGAATTACTTTTGGTTGCACCAACAATGAAGCGGAATACGAGGCGTGCATAATGGGAATAGAGGAGGCTATTAATCTTCGGATTAAGACCCTCGATATATTCGGAGATTCAGCCCTCGTTATAAACCAGATTATCGGCAAGTGGTATACACATCAAGAGCACTTAATTCCTTATAGGGATTATGCCAGAAGACTGTTGACGTTCTTCACGGCGGTTAAGCTTCAGTATATACCACGAGATGAGAATCAATTTGCCGATGCATTGGCTACTCTTTCTTCGTCCATCAAAGTTTTGTGTTGGAACTATGTGCCTAGGATTGATATTTCCAGGCTTGACGCATCAGCTCATGCTTTCTCTGTAGACTCAGTGTCTGATGAGAAACCTTGGTACTTTGATATTAAGCTTTTTCTGGAAAAACAAGAATACCCAGCTGGGGCATCATCCAACGACAAGAAGACTTTGAGACGACTTGCTGCTAGCTTCTTCTTGAATGCAGATGGGGTTTTGTATAAGAGGAACTTTGACATGGTCTTGCTTAGATGCATGGATAGACACGAAGCAGACTTATTAGTGCGGGAAGTCCACGAGGGATCTTTCGGTACTCATGCAGGAGGGCATGCTATGGCTAAAAAGTTGTTGAGATCAGGATACTATTAGCTAACAATGGATGCAGATTGTTATTTGTACGCCCGTAAGTGCCACAAGAGCCAGATTTATGCTGACAAATTACATGTTACTCCTAGCCCTCTCAACATCATGTCATCTCCTTGGCCCTTTTCTATTTGGGGCATTAATATAATCGGGAAGATAGAGTCCACTGCTTCAAACGGTCATCGTTTCATCTTAGTTGCGATTGATTACTTCGCCAAATGGGTTGAAGCATCATCTTATGCCAATGTCACTCGCCAGGCGGTAGCCAAATTTCTGAAAAGAGACATCATTTGCAAATACGAAGTGCCCGAGCGAATCATTACTGATAATGGTTCCAACTTAAACAACAAGATGATGGAAAAGCTGTGCCGAGACTTTAAGATTCAACATCACAATTCTTCTCCTTATTGGCCAAAGATGAATGGCGCAGTAGAGGCGGCTAACAAGAATATTAAGAAGATTGTACAGAAGATGGTTGTCACTTACAAAGATTGGCATGGGTACCAAACGTCAATCAGAACGTCAACCGGGGCAACTCCTTTCTCATTGGTGTATGGCATGGAGGCAGTCTTGCCTGTTGAGGTAGAAATTCCTTCATTGCGTGTGATGATGGATGTGAAGCTTGATGAGGATGAATGGGTACGTGCCCGATACAATCAGTTGTGCCTAATTGAGGAAAAGAGATTAGCGGCTATTTGTCATGGTCAGCTTTATCAGAGAAGAATGAAGTGAGCATTCGACCAATGAGTACGTACTCGGGAGTATCAAGTAGGCGAGCTTGTACTCAAGAGGATCATTCCTCCAGGTTCAAATCATAGGGGCAAGTGGACTCTGAACTACGAAGGCCCATTCATAGTAAAGAAAGTTTTCTCAGGTGGGGCGCTGATGCTCACTACTATGGATGGAGAAGATTGCCAGTCTCTTGTTAACTCGAACACAGTTAAAAAATACTTCGCATAAAAGACCCGCTGGACACAAAAACAGAATTAAAGTCCAGGCAAGAAAAGGGCATCCCGGCGAGCTAAAAAACAGAATAAAAAGCTCGGGCAAAAGTTAGGGAAATAAATGAAAAGATGTACACCCGCTAAGTTGAAAAGCCACATCGGACAACTCAGACAAAAAAGGGTATCCCGGTGGATTGAAAACCCGAAGGGGCGATCCATGCAAAACAAGGGAATAAGCGAACAACTGTGATCCGGGTAATCTGAACCAAATCACCGTTTCATGCAGTCTGACAATATCAGAAGGATAGGAATCAGTCCCCTCATCTTCTTCAAAAAAAGCAAAGGCAAGAACAGAAAGTCTTGAAGACATGTTGGTCATAGAAGGAAGGAAACTCATTGGAATGCCGTGTACATTGCCATTAGGATAGTTTCTTTTCTCAATTTTTACGGTAGCTACCTCTTTCCAGGTAGTTGCTTCCTGATTTAAAACTTTGCCTATTCAGAGGCCATTTAATGAATGCATATTCAGTCAAAAGTGTTGTGTTGTGTTTACTTTGTTTGCAAAAATGTCTTGAATTTTTGGCAAAAAAGAGCATTTCATATGAAACATGTTGATTTTTCGGGAAAAAAATTGACATGGCAGGGAAACAATTAAAACTATCTTTGAGTGTCGGGTGACAATGGGTGAACAAATCATACCATGCAAATCCCCGGGGCACCTGTGTGTATTACTGTTGTTGCAGGATTCGCAGAGCGATGTTGCGCTTCCCCAAGTAGGGAGTTCTCCCCAGCTGAGCTGGAGCAAGTGGAATTCCTAGCAGAATTTAAAATTTAATCAAAGATGGTGTCCTCCCCAAGAGGAGTTTGTTCTTCACAGAAAGACCAGGTTATCCCCGGTAGAGCAGAAAGACCTGGTTATCCCCAACTGAGTCAAAGTAGGGTGGTATCCCTAACAGAACTTCAAAACCCGATCGAAGAGCTTCCATCCCCAAGCGGATTATCTGCATAAGTGAAATTATCCCCAACGAGCAGCTGTGCGCATGGTTTCCCCACAGGGTCAGAATTTTCAGAATTCCCTCCCCAGCTAGGGTCTGACCAAGCATCATTCCCAGTTGAGTCTGAAGATGGTTATCCTCTGCAGAGGTCATGATCAAAATTCACTCATGTCATTAGGGTATTCCCCAGAGAGGTTGCCAATCTATTTTGGCAATGTGATAATACAAACTGTCATTCATCTCCCCAGTCAGAGTTAAGCATCATCAAATCCTCTTGACCAGGTTGCCCTGCAGAATCAGGATTATTATTGCCAATCAGGACAATTCATTTGATGCTCGTCCGCATTTCCCGGCATGCGTCTGTGCTCGTATGCTTTCCTCGACAGTCGTCCATGTCGACATCTGCTTGTTGCTCGTCCCCAATTCTTGGCACTCGTCTGTGTTTGATATCTGTTGGATGCTCGTATGCTTTCCCTTAACACTCATATGTGTGTGACATCTGTTTGATGCTCGTCTGCTTTCCCCAACATTCATCCGTGTTTGATACTCATTTGATGCTCGTATGCACTCCTCAGCACCCGACTGTATTTGATATTTATTTGATGCTCGTATACACTCCTTAGCACCCGACTGTATTTGATATTTTGTTGATGCTCGTATGCAGTCCTCAGCACCCGGCTGCATTTGATATTTGTTTGATGCTCGTATGCACTCCTCAGCACCCGACTGTATTTGATATTTGTTTGATGCTCGTCCGCATTCCTCAGCACTCGTTTGTGTGTGAAATCTGTTTGATGCCCGTCCGCATTCCTCGGCATTCTTCCGTGTTTGAAAATTGGTTTGATGCTCGTCCGCACTTCCCAACACTTGTCTGTGTTTGATATTTGTTTGAAGCTTATTTGCATTGTTGGATACTTGTTTGTATCATCCTTCCCACTCGTTGGTGTTAGCTTATATCCTTTGTATTGGATTTCTGGTATTTGTCTATATCAGTGGTTGGTATTCGTCTATATCATCACCTGAAGCGCTCGTTTGTGTTTCTTAGATCATCGTCTGATATTCGTTTGTATCATTGACTTATGGCACTCGCCTGTGTTCTCTTGATGATCATCCAATACTCGTCTGTGTTGAAGATGTTTGAAGTCTTGACGGTGGGATTAAACGTCAAAATGGTTACCGGTCTTCGCGTAACAGGTATATCCGTAGGAGGTTCGTCTGTCTCAGAGACCACCTATCTGCGAAAGATTTGTGGAGAGGGTTCGTCAAATCCTAATTTTGCACCTGGTGTAACAGGTTCGCTTAAAGAAGACTTGTCTGTCTTGGACCATATATCTACGGATAATATATGAAGAGGGTTCGTCTATCCTGATTATGCATGTCTATCCCACAGACTTAAGTGCATCACCGGTCCTAGCGTAACAGGTTTATCTGAAGGAGATTCGTCTATCTTAAGTCATATGTTTTGGTAAAATGTATGAAGAGGGCTCGTATGTCCCTTTCCTGGCATAACAGGTTTGTTTAAGGAGGGCTCGTATGTCCATTTCATGGCGTAACAGGTTTGTTTGAAGAGGGCTCATATGTCCAGTTCCTGGCGTAACAGGTTATCTGAGAGACTCGTATGTCTGGGTTTTTCTATCCAAAGTAGCAATACAGCTTGGAAGGAGCTCGTCTGCTTTGTCCCTGCTTCGGTCACCGAAGCGTCATTTGGTTGAGTTTATATCCCATTGCTTGCATTCTCTAGTAGAGTGCAAATTTCAGGTCTACTTGGTATTCAACCACAGTTTATCTTGAACGTTCGATAGCCGTGATACCGTCCTCTTCAAATTAACAGTTGCTTGAATAGGGGCAGCTGTAACACCCCAAATTTGCCCTCTTCTGTTTAGCATCACCATCATATCATAATCATCATAAGCATGTCATATCCTTAGCATATTGCATAGAAAAATGAAGCATAGTACCCGCATGTTCCAGCATAAGGCATATGATCAATCATCCGGGAAATTCAAAGCTCACAAGGTATGGTACAAGTTGGTATCATGGTCAAAGCCTTAAAAGGGATTGAGGATCAAAATCAAGTCAGAACGGTTGGCGCCGGGTTATTCCTGAGGTTTCCCACCAATAGGAGGGAAAATTCAAAATTCACTGGCGTTAACCGGTTAACGCTTTGGTTAACCGGTTAATGGCTGCGAATTTTGAATTCCAGCAGCAAATTCAGCATGTGCTTTGGCTCCAAATTTCCAAATTTCTGATTTTTTATTCATTTGAATTGTGGGGAAGGATCTAGATCATTAATCCAAGCCTAATTCCATTGCTAAAACCTAATCACATTACCAAACCATATTTTTTGGATCCCAAGCCTAAATTTTGGGCCCCAAACCTAAACCATATTTAATATATTTCTCTCCAAACTAAGAGGGGGGCTCTCTCATTTGATTTCATTCTTCATTCTGAATTTTCACTCTTCTCTCTCACTATTCTCTCATTTTCTCTCCCACATTTTCCAAATTCACTAAGAGTTCCTCTTTGAAGATCACATAACCTTGCCTTAAGGTGTGTAGATCTTGGAACTAGACCTCCATCCATAACTTCTTTGCATCATTTTGTTGTTTTAATTGGTGATTCGGATCTGGTTTAGGAATTATAAGTGCTTTTGGATCCAAAATTCTGCATCAAGACCCTTTGCTTGCATTTTTTGCATGGAGTGTGAAGCTTAGCACCAGATCTTCGGAGTTCTCCGCGAGATATCTAATTTCAAGCTCAAACATCAATTACAAAAGCATACCTCGACTTTGTAGGTTGGTTTAATTCAGATCTAGTTTTGTTTTAGCTTATTTATATGCTTGTGCTTTAGATCCACCATGTGCTTGTGTATTTGCTTGTGTTGCTTGAATTGATTGGTTGATTTGTAACCGGATCCGTGTGCTAATGTTCATGAGCTTAATGATGTTAATTAATGTGAATTGATCCATTTATTTAATGCTTAATTGATTGCAGTTCTGATGAGGAATTAATTGGATAAGCTGGTTTGAGCTGATTTTCTGCAGGTTTTTGTTGCTGTTTCGACAGTGTTAACTGGTTAACGCTTTGGTTAACTGGTTAATGCATCCCTTTTCTGTGTAAATTGCTGCAGGTTTGAACTGCTTAACCAGTTAACACTTTGGTTAACCAGTTAACACTGAAGCAGAATGCCATTTTGGAGCTATTTTGAGCTTGTTTGATCTCCTTACATGTTTTAATTGCCTTGGATCATTGTATGATCATTGGATATGATTGTTTAGGATGATTTGCTTACTGGTTGATGCATGCTTCCATGTTCTCGACACGTAAATGCTTGAGTGTTCAATTTGACATGTTGTATGATCTTTGTTGATGTGAGCTTTGATCATGCCATTTCCATGATTATATTGATGAACATATGCTGGATTTTTGTTAACACTTGCAGGGGCTCATGGTAAGAGAAGTGTGGATGTTCATCCACATTTCAACTCTTCATCTTTCTTTTTTTAAGTTGCTTTCTCTTTGTGTTTTTTATGTGCCTTATTCCATCATGTGAGACAACTCTTTTCTTCCCCCTTTAGGAGAGACTTATCTCCTTTAGAGGAGTAAGTTGCTTGCTAGCTCTTTCCTCCTCTTCTTCTTGCTCCTCTTTGGTTCTTCTTTTCTCTTAGGATAGTTGAAACCTCACTAACCGTAGGACCACTTTTTGCATGATAACTTTAGGTTTAGTCTTCCCCCATTAGACTTTTGTCTTTTTCTCCTTTGGTTCTCTTTCTCTTCTCATCTCAAAGCAAAACCTAAAAAAGAAACATTAATAAAGAAAGAAGTGACTTCTTGTGTAATAGCCTTATTCCATGGGGCATATGTATTCATTCCATCTTGGAATAGTGCAATTGTCTAGCATGATGCACAAGTCAGATCATGAGGTCATCTTAATCATGAAAAACCCTAAAAAATACTTCTTCATTTTAATCACTAAAACACCTAATAAATTCAATAAGTCAATGAATTTAGGCCCTTGCCCTTGGAAACAAGTCTTGGATAAGTTCTCCTTACTTGGTGTGCTTGTTCTATTATTCCATCTTGGAATGTAGTAACAAGTACACATTCCATGGAAGAGAGTTTGAGTTCATTCCCTTGTGCCACACCAATAAAAAACTCTTCTAAAAAATACAAACAAACAATAAGCGTCTCCTTCGGGACTTCTTTTCTCATCTCCTTCACTTCGTACGCGAACTTGCTCCTACTTGTCATTCTGCAAGACGGTTACGCACTCGTCGTCCGAGTCAGCAACACCTGAGCATTAACATAGGCAGTTCAAGCCTTAATTCACAAGCAATCTTTTCTACCCCTAGTTAGGGGAACTACGGCATCTCTGATCCTCATTATCCAGATGAGGTACGTAGAAAGCGGGGTAGGGCCCGTTCGAGCACTCTTTTATTTTCCCTAAATTTTCCCCCTTTCTTTTCTTTTCTTATCCAGTTTCAGTTTCAGTTTTGCAACAGTTTTCTTTTCTTCACACTTTGAAACAATTTCTTTGCAAGTGTGGATCCCGTCAGGTACGGCGGACGATCTGGGGTGCTAATACCTTTCCAGGTCGTAACCGACTCCCGAACTCAGTTTCTTTGGTTCGCAGGACCCGTGTCCTTCCTTTTCTTTTCTTCTGGTCTGTGCAGTATTACCATTCCCGTTCCTTCGGGATAAAAATGCATGGCTAGCGACTCTACCTCTTTCCGCGCCACTTTTGTGTTTGTACCAGGATGGAAATCCGGGGAGCGACACAACCTATCAGAGAGCAATGACAACACTTTTCCATGATATGATGCATAGAGAAATAGAAGTATATGTCGACGACATGATTGCTAAATCTAGAACCGAGGAAGAACATGTGGAATATCTACTGAAGCTATTTCAGCGCTTGAGAAAGTACAAGCTTCGCTTAAACCCCAACAAATTCACCTTCGGCATTCGTTTAGGGAAGCTATTGGGTTTCATTGTTAGTCAGATGGGTATTGAAGTAGATCCTGACAAAGTCAAAGCCATCCAAGAAATACCTGCACCAAAAGAGATTGATCCTACAAACAGATAAACACAAGAAAAAGCAATTGAATTTCTCAGACATTATGAAGAAAGAGCTGAAGGAAATTATGCGTGCTCTTGTGAGAAATATGGCAATGGTCTTGATTCCTTCGGTATACTTTAAGAGCATAATTAAGTTGCTCCACCATTAAGGTAAAAACATGGGAAAAAGGCTATTGGGCTGATGTATAAACACCCCAAATTTTCCCTCTCACTTTCTCATGCCTTGGCTTATGATCACACATATTTCATAGCATATCATTACATCTCACATGGCATAATTATCCTTTAGCAACTCACCGCGCAGCTGCATAACTAGGGTTTGTGATCAGGTGAACCCAAGAAGTGATTTGAGAAATCTCAGAGGCCTTGAAGCATGCCAGGAGGGTCCTTGAGTGTTCTATGGTTGTTTTATACCCCCAAGGTTTCTTTGAAGTCAAGAAATCTCAAGGGATTGCTATGCTATCCAGGCAAGCTTGAAGCTCCTACACAGATGACTTGAAAATTAGGGTTTTGGGTTTGAGGCCCTTACAACCGAAATTTTTGGTCGTTCTTGATTCCATTGGTCTTTATATGATATAGGGAGCTTGTGTATGAAGTTTGATGCAAAAACTCACTAAGGAAGTCATCTGATCAAGTTGTAACTTGTTGTGCAAGAAAAGTCAGGATTAGGGCATCTGAGGCCTCAACCAAGGCTTCCAAAGGTTCATTTCCATCATTTTGAAATCCTATGACCTTTATTTGGTCTTAGGAGAGGTTGGATGATCACAAGATTGAAGAATTTTGAGCCAAGTCAAAAGTTGCCAAAAATGGACATTACTTGAAATGCAAACTTTCCATTTTGGGAAAGATTTTCAACCTCCTCTTTCTTGATAAAAAATGCTTCAAATGAAATTTTGTTAAACATGAAAGTTGTAGATTGGATCTTCCAATTTTAAAAAAGTACAAGAACTCCTCTTGATTCATCCTAGAACTCAAGATATGGCAAGTCAAAGTTGGGAAAAAGCTTGTAATTTTCAAGTTTAAGTCAAAGAGGGAAATGTGCAAAATTGAATTTCAGGCCTCTATGTGACTTCTAATCCACTCAAATGCATCATGGCATGATCAAACAACATCTCAAGATCAGATTTGGGCTTTGAACCAAGGGATTTCATGACTTGTTTCTCAAGAAATCACAAAGTTGCAAAATTGCAAAACCTATGCAAACTCATGATCCAAGCCTCACAACTCATAACAATTGATCCTAGGGCTCTCCTTGAAGCCAGCTGAAGCAGTTCAAGCCCTCAAATCAGCTCTGCCATGGCCCATACCTCAAGTACACAAAATTTGACTTTTTTGCCAAATGAATCATACCAATCCCAAGGTTCATAGCAACTCTTCTGACCTATCTCAATTTTCTATACAATGCCTAAGGATCATAAAAGAGATCTCACAAGAGCTCAGAACCACCCATGCTCAGTTTGCATAAAAATCCTTCAAAACTTCCTCTCTTTGATTCTCCTAATCCAACCATCAAACTTCACAAATTCCTTCACCAATCAACCACATATCACTCATAGAACAAGAATCAACCACTTAAATGGCCTGAAACATCACATATAAAAACCTCCGTTTCTGCTGCATCAGAACTGGACATCCCAAACCAGCCATTTTCAAAGCATTCCAAGCATTCCATTAGCCTCAGGAGGTTCAAAGGAAGCCATTTGCATAAGAGGGAGGCTTTGAAAGCTCATATCTGCAGGTCACTAGCTCAGGTATACTCAAGAACTTGTTGTCTCAAAGTTTAAATTTCTTGTCATAGAATGAAAATACATGCTCTAAGGATCACATAGATGTCTTTAGAATTGAAAATGATGAAGAAATGAGTATGTTATGTGTTTCTGAAATTTTGTCCATGTTTTTAATTTGATTCGATTCAGCTTGTTCATGTGTTATAAATCATGTTTGATGGTTGATTTGAGTTCCTTGGAGTATGAGGATTGATTCTGGGTTGGTTAGAGGGTTTGCAGTGGCCTAGGGAAGAAGATTGGTGTTTGGTCTCGCCGGAGAAGATGACCGGAGCACTATTCTGGTCATCTGAGGGTGATTAGGGTTAAGTGAAATTAGGGTTTCTAGATTGATTATGGACCATTGGATCATGTTTAGATTAAGAGATGGACGTTCCAGATGCACCATTAGCCCTAATTTGGATTAATTAAAATAAACTATAATTAATTTCTTCAGATTAAATGTGGACCATTAGATCACACGCGTTTAGTGAATTTGAATATGGACCCTAGGATTTGCATACCCCCAGTCTTGATGACTTGCGCCCATGACCATTGATCCTTCTTCCTTGCAATATGAGCCATCCATCCTGATTACTTTTCATTTTATTTTCATTTTATTCATTTTGTTTTCTCTTATTTATTAAAAATAGTAAAACACTTTTAAAAAGTCTGATTTTTTTGTACTTTCACTCTAATTAATTTTAAAAACCCAAAAACATTTTTATTTTCATTTTTTGTATTAAAAATTTATTTTTAAATCATTTAATTGTATTATTTAATTAATTCATTCATTTTAATTAATTAAAAATACTTTTAGGTATTTAAAAATAACCAAAAAATATTATGAAGCATCCTTGAACATTATAATCAATGTACAAACTCATTTCACTCTTTTTTTTTGTTTTGATTCTGTTTTGAGAATTAAACTTGAATTAGGGTTTTCAAAATCCCCTTTTCACAACCTAACTTCTAAAATTCACTTCTGATCAATTTGATATGAATTTTTCTTTGAGAGGTACCCAAAACCCTAGCCTAACTTAGAAAAACCATAACTTCACTTTGGTATAGCTTATGACTTCCATCTTTGGGGAGTGTTCTTGTGTGTGTTTATGGTTTGTTTGGTTGCAATTTCAAATTTTTATCATGTGTTTTGCTTCTGTTTTGATCATGGACATCTCATGCATTCTAAAAACCCTAATTTGCCATGTATACTTGCATTCATCTTTGCATATCCTCATCATATGAACTTGTCATGACATCTCATGCATTTGTATGTCATATTAGACACCTTAGGTCATGTGAGAACATTGGTTGATCATTGTTACATTCATTTGGTATGCTTTGCATGCATTACATCGTATGTATGTTCATGTATTTTCAAGCTTCTAACATGCTTGTTTTTGCATCCAACACTTGTATGATCATGCATATGCATTGTACATGACTTTGCATATTTTCATGACATATTTTCTTCATGTGTTCTCTTCTTGTTTGGATCATTGCACCTTCATTTGTTTCATTTCATCATATTTCATACCTTATGCATTCATACTAACCCTTTCAGGTGCTTTAGGTAAGTTGATCAGGATGTGGATGTGCATCCACATCCAACCTCTTCTTATCCTTTCATATACATCTTTACCTGTCTTTGAAGTGAATTTGATTCACTTGTGTTCTCTCTTGCTCTTATCCCACTCTTAGGTTACTTAACTTCTTCAGGAAGTAAGTAACCTATTCTTCTATCTCATTCCTTTTTCATCTGCTTCTCCTTCCTTGGTGGCCAATCTGAAGACTTTCTTTATGCCTCACAAACCATAGTAATTACCAAGCATGATAACTTTAGGTTTATGAATAGTCCCCCTTAGTTTTTTTACCTTTTGAGTCTCCTTGAGTCTCTGCTTCTCATCTCAATAATAAAGGCTAAACAGTTAAAGTTTTGGGGCTCTGTATTAGGGTTATATCTCTATCCTTATCTTAGGATAGAGTGTATAATTGTAATACTTAGTGTAAAACCTTTAATTTGTTTTCACCTTCTAATCAAAACACCTAATAATTATCAAGACTTAAGCTTGTAACTTGGGCCTTATATTAGGGTTACATCTCTGCCTCTTGGTCAGAGGGACTAACCCTAGGGTTTAATGGACAAGTCCCCCTCAGGTTTAGTCTTACAAACATAAAATTCACTTTTTAATCTAACCTCTAATCAAAATCCAATTTAATAAAGGTTTGTTATATAATGATTTTAATCCCTGACCATGGATTAAGTTGAGGTATCTTCCTCATCTTAAGTGTCCTCATCTATCATCCTTCTCTTAGGATGGTGTAATGAGTTCACTAATCCCTGATTAGAGATTAAACTCATTACTTAACATAAAACAAAAATCCAAAAAACACTTGATAATTACAAGTAGGTTAATGATCTTAACCCTGCATCATTAGGGTAATTAAGTTGGGATATTCATCTCACACTTAAGTAGACTCATTATCCCTAGTCAGGGGTGATATAATGAGTTTAAGACCCTTGATTAAGACTTAAGCTCATTATCCTATGAAAAACACCAAAAACAAATAAAAAACTGAAAACACAAAAACAAACAATAAACGTCTCCTCTGGGATTCTTTTCTCATCACACTCACTCTGAAAACGAGAACTCGCTTTTTCCGTCTAATGCAAGACAGTCAGCACTCGAGCCAGACGAGTCATACACTTGAGCATAGACAAGCAAGCAGTTCACACCAAAACACCAAGTCTCTTTGAGTCGAACTACGGTGTTCTGAATTCCTTATTGCACGAGAGGATACGTAGGCATGACTTAACGGTTATCGAACAAAAGTTCCCGGGTCTCCCCCCTCTTCTCTTTCTAGCTTTCTTTTCTTAGCCTCAGTTTGAACTCCTGTTCTTTTTGTACTATCACTTTGTACATCCATCTCTTTTATACACAATTAGCACATACACTTCCCCCCTTTTTAAACACAATCAGGTAAGCAAGGATCCCGTCGAGTATGACGGACGATCTGGGTGCTAATACCTTCCCATGTCGTAACCGACCCCCTTACCCAGTCTCTTTGGTTCACAACTGTCTTATCCACTTCTTTCTAGGTTTATGCAGCATTACCTTTCCTTCGGGATAAAAATTCCTAGCTGGCGACTCTATTCAACCTTCAACATTCGACTGTTCTCGCCGACAGTTCACGTTTGCACCGGGACGAATGTCCGGGGAGCAACAGCTTGGCGACTCTGCCGGGGACTTTGCAACCAGAGCTTCTGAGTTCCTGAGAGGGTTTCTCCTAGCGCTTGTTTTTTTGTGTTTACGGGGGTGTTATGTGTATACGTGTTTGTGTTTTTGCTGTATTTATCGCTTTCTGTACAACTTTATTTATCGTATTGTTTTATCGCTTTCGTTTACTGCTTTCTGCATTTCAGTATTATTATTGCATCACTGTGCTGGATTTTGGTTACCTTGGTGGGTGGGGTATTCTAGTGTGAAAGGCTCAATAAAAAGGCCTGAGTGACACATAGGATAAAAGTGGTTTCGTATTCTTTCCCATTCCATTTCGGTCTGGTGCGGGAATATGAAAACACTGTTCAGACATGGGTTTCCTTTTGAGAACTCTGTGCTACGGATCTCCTGTAGTGCTAGAGCTATCTGGGAAGTCTGCTAAGTCTGGATGACCTTTTTAGATGACCTTCAGCATCTAATGTGAATTAGGGAAGGATTCTTTATGATCAAGGTAAACATTGTACCCTCCGGGTTAGATGTGTTTACACTTCTCATGATAAATCCAAACCTAAGGATTCTTGTTCTAGTACATACATGTGAGAGGGCTGGGATGTTTACAGGTTTGCTGGAACCCTTGACCTCATCATACCTTACTACTGGAGAATGTTTATGAGGTTGTACTAGTTTTGGACTGATTCTTTGTAACCCTGGACTATTGACTCTTTATTTGAGTCCCCCACCCGGTTACCAGTTCTCAAGCCTCCATCTGAAACTCTAGACACTCAAGGATTCTACCAAAGGACGACTGATAATCTAACACATGATCACAAACCCTTGCATATCATCATCATGCATCATATTGTATCATTTCTAACATTTGTCTATTTGTTTTACAGGGTATCCACTTTTCTTGGTTTGGTTTTGACTGTTCTTCTGCTAAGCCTATCTGCTACAACACTTCTTCAGTTATCTCCTTTAGCACACATCTTCAGGATGGATTCAACAAGGAAAAGCAACATCATCTATCATTTCTTCAGTTATCCCTTAGCAGACATTAAACAGATACATTCCCTTATTACTCATGATCATTGTAAACACCCCAAATTTTCTCTCACATTTTTCTCACACCATGGCTTGTGATCTTTCCATATTGAATTGCATAAACATCTCATTAGATCTCACACTGCATAGTTTATTTCATCTGTATAGCTGCATCTTGGGTTTGTGATATGAGAAATCCAAAAAGTGATATGAGCTATCTCAATGGTCTTGAAGCATGCCAAGAGGGTCCATGAGTATTCTATGATCATCTTATGCTCCCCAAAGTTCGTTGAAGTCACAAAATCACAAAGAATTGCACAAAGGTCCAGGCAGGCTAGGGTTTTCTATGCAGATGACCTAAAAATTATGGTTTTGGGTTTGAGGCCCTTAACCTCAAATTTTTTGGTCATTCTTGATTTCATTGTCTTAATACATTATAAGGAGCATGTGTACCAAATTTTATTAAGAAATTCAATGTGGAAGTCATCTGATCAACTGGTTACTTATTATGCAAGAAAAGTCAGAATCAGGGCATCTGAGGCCACCACCAATGGAACCAAAGGGCCATCTTCATCATTTTGAGGTTCTATGATCTTTATTTGATCTTAGAAGTGGTTAGAAGTTCACAAGATTGAAGAATTTCAATCCATTTGCAAACTTTCCATTTTTGGACATGACTTGTAATGGAAACTTTCCATTTTGGGAAAGATTTTCAACCTCCTCTTTCTTGATCAAAAATGCTTCAAATGAAAAATCCTTAAACATGAAAGTTGTAGATTGGATCTTCCCATTTTCAAAAAGTACAAGAACTCCTCTTGATTCATCCTAGAACTCAAGATATGATGTTTCAAAGTTGGGAAAAATCTTGTAATTTTCAAGTATGTGCCAAAGAGGGATTTTTGCAAAATCAAGTTTCAAGACTTCTAATGACCTCTAAGCATCATAACAACATAAAAAAACTTGCCTTAATCAGAATTATGCCAAGAATCACAAGATTTCATGCCTTACACTTCAATAAATTTCAAAGGGGGAAGTTTGCAAAACACGTGTTATCTCATGAATCAAGCCATCCAGATCCTCAAATCCAATCCAAGGGCCATCCTTGAATGAAGCTGAGGCAGGACAACCCTTCAAGCCAGCTCTGACCCGTGCCATGCTTGTGGTACCATAACTTTTGACTTTTTGCAAAACAAGCCATACCAATCACACTATGCCACCACCAACTTTCTGACCAATCACAATTGTTTATGTAAACCTCATGGACCTCAAACATCATAACATTGGGGCCTGAAACCTCACCATAATTAGATTGCTCAAAATTTCCATAAACCTTCAAGTCTTCGATTCTCACTCCACAGCCACTCAAACTCAAAACTTTCTTCACCATTCAATCACTCATGGCCTGAGGAACACAGAGCAACCTTCACTTTGGCCTGAAATACTCCACAACACAAACACGATTTCTGCCTTAGCAGAATTGAAGCACACAAACTAGCCACTCTCAAAGCCTTTCAAGCACTCCATTAGCATCAGGAGGATCAAAGGAAGCTTTTTGCACGAAGGAGAGGCTTTGAAAGCTCACATTTGCAGTTCATCAGCTCAGGTATGCTCAAGAACAAAATCTTCCAGACCTTTGATTTCTTTTTATAGAATGAAACTACATGTTATGGACATCACTCTAATGCTTTTAGAATCGAAAATAGTTGAGAAATAAGCATTTCATGAGCTTCTGAAATTTTGTCCAGAAATATGTTTTGATTCGATTCTCTCTGATTGTGTGATATAAATGTTGTTTATTGATTGGTTTGAGTTTCATTTAGTGTGGGGATCATTTTTGGGCAGGTTAGAGGAGTTTTAGTGGCCTAGGGAGGAAGATGAGGCTTTGAGTTATTGGAGAAGATGACCGGAGCTTCTCTCCGGTCACCTGAGGGTCATTAGGGCTTAATTAGGATTTTATCTCCAGATGCGTTTTGGGCCATTGGATCATGTTTTGTTTAGCGCGTGGACGAATCAGATTCACTCATTAACCCTAATCTTTAATTAATTAGTTTAATTAGGTTTAATTAAATTAATTTAATCTGAAGCAATCCTGGCCTTAGAAACACGCGTGCAGTTAACCCCAGTTTGAATCTGGACCATCATATTGGTTTACTTTGCATTTCCATTTTAAATATTTTTCTTAACTCAAAAAAAAATTTTGTTTTAATTTTTGCATTAAAAAAGTATTTTTAAATCATTTAAATATTTTATTTAATTAATTAATTGATTTTAATTAATTAAAAAAACATTTAGGTTTCTAAAACTCACCAAAAAATTCATGAAGAATTCTCATACATTTAGAAACATTTACAAACTCATCAGACAAATTTCTTTTTGAATTTGATTATGTTTTCACAATTATCTTTGAATTAGGGTTCATAAAATTCCTATTTTAAAAAACTAACTTGAAAAAATAATTTCTGATCAACCATGATGAGTTTGATTTCAATTTGATTTGCATTTCCCTTTAGAAGTATCCAAAAACCCTAGCAAACTAAGGGAATTCATAACTCCCTTTAGGTTTAGCTTCTGACCTTCATCTTTGGGTAGTGATCTTGTGTATGTTTAGGTTTTTTTTTAGTTTAATTTCAAATTTTTATCATGATCTATGCTTATGTTTTGATCATATGCATCTCATACATTCAGAAAACCCTAATTTTCACATGTTCATTTGCATTCATATTTTCATTCATCATCATCATATGAACTTGTCATGCCATTCCATGCTCGTGTATGCCATCTTAGACATATTAAGACATTTATAAACATTGATTGATCATTTTTTCATTCATTTGGTATGCTTTGCATTCATTGCATTCCATGTGTATCCATGTGTTTTCATGCTTCTAACATGTTTCCTTTGCATCTCATCTCTTATATGATCATTCATATGCATCATGTATGTCTTTGCATCATCTCATAACACATTTGCATCATGTTTATGCTTCTGGTTTTGGTCTTTGCATCATTACTTATTGAATTTCATCTCATTTCTTTCCTTATGCATCTCATACTAACCTTTCAGGGGCTTATGGTAAGTTGTTTGGGATGTGGATTTTCCTCCACATCCTACCTTCTTCTTATCTCTTCATATGCATTCTTTACTTGTCTTTGAAGTGAACTTGCTTCACTTATGCTCTCTCATTCTTACTTTCTTTCTTTTAGGTTACTTATCTTCTTCAGGAAGTAAGTAACTTATTCTTTCTTTCCCTCCTCTTTTCATCTGCTTCTCTTCCATGGTGGCTTCCTGAAGATCTTCTCTTAGGCCTCACAAACTCTAGGATATCCAAGCATGATAATTTTTAGGGTTGTATATAGTCCCCCCTATTCTATTACCTTTGAGTCTCCTTGATTCTGTCTTCTCATCTCATAATCAGAGACTAAACACTTAAAGCTTTAGGACTTTAAATTCGGGTTATGCCTGCATCCTTATCTTAGGTTGGAGTGTATAACTTTAATCCTTAGTGTTAAACCTTTAATTTGTTTACACCTCTTAATCAAAACACCTAATAATGATCAAGACTTAAGCTTGTAACTTGGGCCTTACATTAGGGTTCCATCTCTTCCTTTTGGTTAAGAGGGACTAACCCTAGTGTTTAATGGACAAGTCCCCCTCAAGATAAGTCTTACAAACTTAAAACTCATTTCTTAATCTCATCCTTTAAATAAAATCCACTTAATAAAGGCTTGTTATCTAATGAATTTAGTCCCTAACCATGGATTAAGTTGAGGTATCTTCCTCAGCTTAAGTGTTCTCATCTATCATCCTTCTCTTAGGATGGTGTAATGAGTTCACTAATTTGTGATTAGAGATTAAACTCATTACTTAACACTAAACAAAAACCTAAAAACATCTTAATAATCCCAAGTAGTTTAATGATCTTAATCCTATATCATCATGGTAATTAAGTTGAGATGCTTATCTCATACTTAAGAAGGCTCATTATCCCTAATCAGGGAGGATATAATGAGTTTACAAACCCTTTATTTAGGCTTAAGCTCATTATCCTATACAAAACACCAAAAACATTAAAAAACTGAAAACACAAAAACTAACAATAAACGTCTCCTCCGGGATTCTTTTCTCATCTCACTCATTCTATAAACGAGAACTCGCTTCTTCTGTCTGATGCAAGACAATTAGCACTCGAACCATACGAGTCACACACTTGAGCATAGACAAGTCTCTTTGAGTCGAACTATGGTGTTCTGACTTCCTCATTGCTTGAGAGGATACGTAGGCATAACTTAACAGTTATTGAACAAAAGTCTTTGTGTCTTCCCCCTCCTTCAGCCTTCTTTTCTAAGCCTCGGTCTTGAGCATTTCACCATTTCTTTTGCACTGACACACTCTACATTTCTCCTTAGCTTTTTATGCACAGTCAACACATATACTACCCCTTTTAAACAAAATCAAGTAAACGTGGATCCCGTTGAGTACAACGGACGATCTAGGTGCTAATACCTTCCCAGGTCATAACCAACCCCCTTTCTTAGTCTCTCTAGTTCGAAACCATCTTATCCATACCCTTCCAGGTTTATGCAGCATTACCTTTCCTTCGGGATAAAAATGCCTAGCTGGAGACTCTATTCAACCTCTTTCGCCTCGTCCGTTCGCGTTTGCACCGAGATGTAAGTCCTTGGGAGCGACAGCTTGGTGACTCTGCTAGGGAACTTTGCAACCAGGGCTTCTGGTTCTCTTGTGGGTTTCTCCTAGCGCTTGTTTGTTTGTGTTTATGGAGGTGTTATGTGCTATGTGTGCTTTTGTTTTTGCTTTATTTATTGCTTTTTGTATAGTTGTATTTACTGCATATACTTTATCACTTTCATTTACTGTTTTATGCATTCCATTTTATTATCATACCATATTTGTGCTTGTTTGTTGGTTTGCCTTGGTGGGAGGGGTATTCCAGTGAGAAAGGTCCAACACAAAGGCCTGAGTGACAGACATAGGATTAGAGTGGCTTCATGTTCTTTCCCATTCCATTTTGGTCTGGTGCGGAAATATGAAACACGGTTCAGACATGGGTTTCTTCTTGAGAACTCTGTGCTACAGATTTCCTGTAGTGCTAGGTCTATCTGGGAAGCCTGCTAAGTCTAGATGACCTTTTTAGATGACCTTCAGCATCTGAGGTGCATTAGAGGAGGATTCTTTATGATTAGGGTAAACATTGTACCTCTGGGTTAGAAGTGTTTACACTTCTCATAATAGATCTGAATCTGAGGATCTTTGTTCTAGAACAATACCTATGAGTGGATGGGGTTGTTTACAGGTTTGAAGGAACCCTTGGCCTCAACATACCCTGTTACTGGATTATTGTTTTAAGGTCACATCACTTTGGACTGATCTTATGAAACCCTGGACAAGTGACTCTTTATTTGAGTCCCCCCACCTGGTTACTGGTTCTTAGACCTTCATCTGGAATTCTAAACACTCATGGACCCTGCCAAAAGCAACTGACAAATCCAGAACCCGATCACAAACCCTTGCATATCATTCAGCATACATCATATTGCATCATTTAACCTTTGTCTATTTGTTTTACAGGGTATCCACATCTTCTTTGGTTTGTTTTTGACCATTCTTCTGCTCAGATATCTTCTCCAACACTTCTTCAACTATCTGCATCAGTTATTTTCTTCAGTTATCTTCATCAGCACCCATTGTCAGCATGGATTCAACCAGAAAGAGAAACATCACTTACCATTTCTTTGAGTACCCTCTGGCATGCATCAGGCAAATTCAGGCACTCATCACTCCTGATCATGTCCCCTTATTCAGAGAACATTATGGTGGTATCCTGGACATGATCATGGACTTGGATGCATCACAGAGGAGCATGATTCACACTTGCCTTCAGTTCTATGACCCTCCTCTCCGTTAATTCACTTGCCTGGATTTTCATATAGGCCCTCTATTGGAAGAGTATTTTATGTTGTTGGGTGTCCCTATCAGAAGAGGAATTCCTTTCAACCCTGAGATGACTGCTCCTAAGAATGAAGACATAACTAAGGCTCTACATTTGGAAGCCATCATCATTGATCAACATATGACTTCCAAGGCTGGAATCTCAGGCCTCCATCTGGACTTCTTAATCACTCAGGCTACCAGTCACGCTGAAATAGGAAATTGGGAAACTGTTTGTCATCTCCTGGCTCTTAGTATATATGGTATCATCTTGTTTGCGGACGAGCCTAAGTTTATAAGCAATAATTCCATCCACATCTTCATGCTCAGGAATCCAGTTCCCACCTTGCTAGGAGATTTATACTACTCGGTGCATCAGAGGAATGAGAAGCAAAGGGTAAGACTAGTCAGGTGTTATGCACATCTCTTCTACAGTTGGTTGATGAGACATATGCCAAAGACGGAAGCTTTCCTAAATCAACATCAGTCAAGAAACTGGGCTAAGAGGATGATTTCCCTTACTTCAGAAGACATCAGGTGGTGTACTCAGAACACCAAGGGCAGAGACATAATTACAAGCTGTGGACAATATCCTAATGTACCTCTTATTGGAGTGAAGGGTTGCATCAACTACAATCCTCTGCTATTCAGAAGACAATTAGGGTATGCATTGATACATCCACCAAGGGAGAAGGACTTAGCAGAGTCCCTTTACTGTGATGTTCAGAATAATCATGCCACCGTCTGACAATCAGCCTGGGCTTGGGAAAACATACAGACTAAAGGGACTGCCATTTTAGGGAAGTGTAACAGCATAGCTTCAGCTCAGTACATTGAATGGTCACGCATCAGAGGAAAAATCACTCGCATGCCATTCACCCTGGAGGATGTACCAGGGCCATCAGCAGTAGAGCCTGTAGCCACAATTAGTATTGAAGAATTTGAGAAGTTGAAGGAAAGAAATGCCCAGCTTTCTGAAACTCTAAAGAAGACCCTTTGGGAAAGGAATGATGGTCGTCTGGACGTTGAGAGGTTAGAGAAGCTCTAAATCGAGCATATAACCAAGATAGAAAAGACAGAGGACTTCATCAGAAAAGCCCGAGCGGGAGAACTGGTATTGAAGAATGCTTGCAAAGAAGCCAAGATCCAGAAGGCCAGAGCTGAACACTACCTAGAAGAGAGTCGGGCTAGATGGATCAGAATAACTGAAGCTCGTTTGCTAGAAGATCAGAAGACCCAGGCTAAGATAAAGCAGTTGGAAGCTAATGAGAAGAAGAGTTAGGAAGCACTCCTAGCAGCGCAGAAGGAAATCTTCGAGCTGAAACTCCAAGCGGGGTTGAAGAGATCAAAAGAATAAGACAAGTACCAGAAGATGACAAATGCCATTGCAACCAGAAACCTTCTTATCAGGACCATCACAGAGCATCCAGTTGGACCAGTGACTGATGCTCTCCTGAAGGAAGTCAAGGAGGATGACTTTTGGCTGGATGTTTGATTTCCATTACTTGTACTTTTATTTTGGTTGTACTTTTATTCTCCATGGTGATTTTGTTTTATTTCTCGACTTGATTATATTTGGACCCACCATGGGAACTTGTTGTAATCATAAACTATGTATTTTTGCATTTGTAATGTATGGTATATGTGTTACCTGGATCTTCTTTTGAGCTTCATTTCTCTTCAAACAACTTCATCATTCCCAGAGGTCTGGAAGGTCAAAATCAAAGAATCAAAATGGATACCCCTGGAAGACAAATAGACATACTGCATTGCATGCTAACCATATTCTTTTTGCAGGTGTTTTGTTGTTGTTTTGTCATATTGCTGTGTGTTTCAGGAAATATTGCTCATAGGAGAGTCTTTCCCATCAACCACATCCACCGGTATCCAACCAGAAACAAACTTCCGAGCTTACAGATGGATCAACTTCAACAAGAATTGACAGATGTGAGGACTCAGATGACTGATGTAAGGACATAAGTGAGGACTCAGATGAATCAGTTCATGGTTGTGATGACTGGGCTAGCACAGATCCAAGAAAGATTGAGGGAGTTAGTTGAGCAACAAACTCCAAAAGATAACCATGCTGGTACTGGAGGAACAAGTAACAACGCGCGTGATCAGCCGCAAGCAAACCCACCAGAGTTTGGGCCCCACATCAACCCTGAAGTCAATGTCATTGGTAATACCCAGAGAAACACTGGAGATCATGTTCTGCAGGAAGATCCTCGGGATGAACAATTTACAGTATTGGGTGTTGGGGCTGATGAAGTTTATGATCGTCATCTGGACGAAATATCTGAGAAGTTGAGATCCTTGGAATCCCAAAACTCTTTGGGATTTGATGTGATGGATATGGGATTAGTGGAAGGAGTCAGGATTCCTCACAAGTTCAAACCTCCATGTTTTGAGAAGTATAATGCTACCTCCTGCCCTCGTACCCACCTTCAATCCTTTCTAGGGAGATTAAAATCTTATACTATGGATGAGAAATTATGGATGTTTTACTTTGAAGACAGTTTGACAGGGGCATCCCGTGAATGGTATTCTCACCTATTCAAAGCTACAGTCAGAAACTGGAAGGACTTAGTCGAGGCCTTTATACGCCAATATCAGTACAACCTGGATATGGCACCCAACAGGACTTTGTTGATGGGTGTAAAACCCCAAATTTGCCCTCTTCTTTTTAAGCATCATCATCATACCATAATCATCATAAGCATATCATATCCTTGGCATCTTTGCATGGAAAGATGAGGCATAACATTCTCATGACCTAGCATTAGGCATATGATCATCTGTGGAGGGGTTTGAAGCATCACAAGCTATGACATTCACAAGTTCATGATCAGTCACAAAAGCCCAAGAGGTTGGGAGATTATCAGGGAATTCAAGCTAGGGCAAGCTCCTACAAAATGATCCCAAATTAGGGTTTCACTTTCAAGCATGGAAACTTTGTGAATTTGGCCATTTCATCTGGGCAAAGTCTCCCATATGACAAGAGGATCCTAGGGATGAAGTTGGGTGAGAGAATTCCTTAGGGAAGTCAGTTATTTCATCAGAAGTTCAAAAATGAAACTTTTCTCCTGTATAAGGAAATCCTGATTAGGGTTGTGGACCAGATACTCATATCTTCTGAATTTTGACCATTTCTCGAGGGCAAAGACTTTTATTTAGTCTGCATGGCTTATGTATGAAGTTTGAGGCAAAAATTCATTGAAGAAGTCAATGTTTGGTTCAGTTGCTTGAAGGTGAAGTAAGAAAGTCAACTGTGCAGTCAGAAAAGTCAACATGAAGATTTCAGAGTTTTTTAGTCAGGATTATCATTTTTGAGGTCATATCATGTCAAGAAGTAATTCAGTTGAGCTTAAATGTCGAAAATCGGGACTATGCCAAAAGTTACTAAATTTGGAAGTTTCCATTTTTGGAAATTATTTTGTCCTGAAACTTCAAGCTATTATTTCATGTGCGAAAAAGCTCCAAATGATTTTTTCGGTAAACACGAAAGTTGTAGAGCACGATTTTCCCTTTCCGAAAAGTCGTAGAACACTTTCGTAGCATTTTTAGAACTCAAGTTATGATTTTTTGAAGTTTGGAGCATTTTTAGGGTTTTGGTGGACACGTGTCACTTAGCCATTGGTTTATTATTTAAATATAATTATGTGTGGCGTGACATGGTTTATTTGTTCACATTTATTTTGTAGTGAGTCCATTGCATTATTTGTGTGACCAAATATATAAAATAATCAAAAAAATAGTGACATTTGGTGATGATGTACGAAGAAGTAGTGTGAAGAGTATCATTTTGAACCAACCAACCTCAGCTTGCCACATGTTCCCTTTTCATTTGCCCTGAGGTCACACTTTTTCTTCCTCACTCACACTCAAGCGGACGCCACAATGAGAAGAGAAGGGAGTTTCACATGAGTCATGCAGTCCATGCATCATCCCATGTACCAGACAAAGTCAGCCAATCACAACTGTCCGTCATTTTCATTTCTTTCTGTCATCCAATGATGATCCAACAACACTCACACACCACCATAATACTCTACACCATCATGCACATGATTGTTTTCAAATTTGAAAACTGTCAGAAGAACCAAGGGAGTCACGTAGGCCTCATGGTTGAAAGAGATATCAATTTGATTCATTCTACACAACAAACACACGCTGCATCCTTACTATAAAAGAAGCTAGGGAAAAAGAGAGTGACATTTTTTTCACACTACACAGCAAGATCACACGCATCTCTCTCTCTTTTTCATTTAAGCTCAAAACTGCATATCACAACAAAGCATTTCCAGATCTGTTTCCTGACTCTCTCATCTCATTCCTCATCTTCAACACCTTTGCATCCTTACCTTCATCAGCACACCACATATATAAGGATTTTTTGGAGTTTCGGGCAAGAAAGTAGTTCAGTAACTCTTTTTGTTTTGCTCATCCTTCCATCTGCAAGCCTTTATTTGGCTCAAACTAGACCAAGGAGTTCATAAAGAAGCTTTGTGGATCTCTGGATTTCTAAAGATCTCAAGAAAAGTTCAAGTGCAGGTTTGAATATTCACTCTTCTTCATTTCAAAGTTGGTTGGTTTTCATTTGTTTTGACTTGCTAAGGTTAGATTTAAGATGACTAAAGTGATTGAGTTCTTTGATTGAGCTTAAATTTGAGATTTAAAGTTTTCTGGTTGAATGTTATGCTGTTCGATTTGCTTTGGTTATGGCTTGTTTTTAAAATATGATGGCATGTTCATGATCCTTGCATGTTGGACTCCATTTTTTGATTTATACGTTGAGTTTTCATGGAAAGATGGATGAGTTGTGGTGCTCTGAAGTGTGGTTGTTGATGTTGCAATTGGCCCTGTTTTTTTTGTTTCTGTTCGAATTCTTCATGAGCCAGGGAAGAAGACGAGGACGTGGTGATGGCTGAGTGGTTGCTTTGTGTTTTGTCCTCTTGTGATTTAACCTAATATTGACCGGTTGATCTCATGTTCACATGACTTTGTTATTTCATTTTTAATAAAATAATTATAACATGTAAGTATTAACATAATTAATCCTGATTAATAATGGTTAATGGTTTTTTTTGTGTGGGCCCTTCCCAGAGTTGCTAATTGCACCTCCATGTTGGGCCCAATTTTGTAATGAACTAATTTCGTTTGTTGAGCGCACCCCTGGCCTGGTTTCTCTTATTTTTATTTCTTTTTTTTATTTTCATTTTTCTTTTTAATATTTAAAAATAGATTTAGGTCATTAAAAATTATAAATAAATTCATGAAAGGTCCTTTGAGTTTTCTCTAATTTTTGGTATTTTTTATTTTTCATTTATTTTTAATTACCACGTGGAAATTAATTGTCTCTTTTAATTAATTGCTTTTATCTCATTTTCTATCTTGGTCATTAATTTGAATTTTGAGATGATTCTTTTTTCTCTGGATTCATGGTGAGATGTAGTTTGTTGATGATTTTTATTCTGATTTTTAGATGTTTGCTTATTTGATTTTGGTCTCTAACTTGTGCATGAAGCCTTTTAACCCTAATCCATGTTTGAACCTTTATTTGAACGGCTAAGATTTTGATTTTGATCCCCACCTTTTGGCATGTTGATATTGTATGATTGAAGATTGTTTGTGAAAGTTTGTGGGATTTTTGGATGTATACTTGAATTGATTTGAATTTTTGTTCCTTGCTTGTTCCCTTTTGCTTCTTTTGGATCATATGGTCACTCTTTAAGGTAGAAGGGCACTTGTGCCAACTTCTTTAGCTTGTTTAGAGAATTAATAGGATATTGGTACCCCTCTGGTCTTGAGTTTTTGTTTATACCTTGGAAAAGTTTGTGATTGTTTGCCTTTGAAGTTCATTCACTTCTATGCATGTCCACCTCACTTCCTTTGCTTCTTTCTTCTCATGATGTGAATACTTGACTTTGTGTGCTTCTTCTCTCCATCTTACATGATCCCTAGGAACTTTCCTAACATGTTAGGGTTCTAGTATTGCACTTTGTGATGTTGCTTTGTCTAGTTTGCTTTGTATTCTCTCATGTTTACTTTGTTTGGTCATGGTGATTCATAATGCTTCATGTTGAGTTGTTTAGTTCTTTTCTCATTCTTGTGCTTTGAGTTTGCATTTGGCATTTGTGTTTAGGACTTCACTTCTGGTTGTGTGACCTTGGTTTGACATTATGTTCATTTTGTGTTGCATTTATTCTTATGTCACTAACCGTTTCAGGAGCTTTGGTAAGTGAGAGGTGTGGATGTGATTCCCACATCTCCAAATCTTATCTCTTTTCTTCTCCTTGTTATTATTCTCTTACTTGTGATTGTTGGGGCTTAGGCCTTACTTCCTCCCTCTTCTAATCTTCTTTCTTCTCTTTCTCTTTTTCTTTCTTCTCTTCCTTTAGGATAGCAAACCTCACTAACCTAGGATTTTCTATGCATGATAACCATTAGGATTCTTTAGTCTCCCCTTAGACTTTTGCCTTTGAGATCCTTTTGTTGCTCTCTCTTCTCATCTTAAAGCTTAACTTTAAATCACTTTAATAAATGACGAGTCTTCTCTTGTGACACGAGACTTTGCTATGAGATACTTGCACGCGTTCCGTTTCGGGGCGAGGTGCAGGATATCCCTCGTGGTGGATAGGTCTTAGCATGAGATTACTTCACAAAGAAAATATAAAAAACAGTTCTTAACCAAAAATCACAAAAACACTTAATAAATGCCAGTAGGTCAGTGTGTCTGAGCCTTAACTTGTGGGACTAGATTTGGGGATTTCCTCCATAGATAGGTGTGCCTCTTGCGCATTCCATTTCGGGATGATGTGAGACGTACACATCCCAGTGAGTAAGACTTAGGTACACTTACCTACAAAAACTTCAAAGCAGAAAACTCATAAAAAACACAAACCAACAATAAGCGTCTTTCATTCGGGAATTCTTTTCTCATCTCCTTCGCTCCGTCCGCGAACTTGCTCCTACTTGTCATTTTGCAAGACGGTTACGCACTCGTCGTCTGAGCCTGTAACACCTGAGCGTTGACATAGGCAGTTCAAGCATTAAGACACAAGCAATCTTTTCCACCCCTAGTTAGGGGAACTACGGCGACTTTGATCCTCACTGTCCAGATGAGGTACGTAGGCAGCGGAGTAGGGCCCGTTCGAGCACAATCTTTATTTTCCCTACATTTTTCCTTTTCAGTTCTTTTTCAGTTCCCTTTTCTTTTCTTTTATCCAATTCAGTTCATTTTCTTCGCAACAGTTTTCATTTCTTCACCCTTTGAAACAATTTCTTTGCAAGTGTGGATCCCGTCGGGTACGTCGGACGATCTGGGGTGCTAATACCTTCCCAGGTCGTAACCGACTCCCGAACTCAGTCTCTTTCGTTCGCAGGACCCGTGTCCTTCCTCTTCTTTCTTCTGGTTTGTGCAGCATTACCATTCCCGTTCCTTCGGGATAAAAATGCCTGGCTGGCGACTCTAACCTTTTCCGCGCCACTTTCGCGTTTGTACCAGGAAGGAAATCCGGGGAGCGACAGCTGGCGACTCTGCTGGGGATCGAACACAGAATCTCTGGTTCCCTTGAGAGTCTCTCCTAGCGCTTGCATGTTTCTGTTTCTTTGGGTGTTGATTGTTTACTGTTGTGTGTTGTACTTTACTGTTGTTTATTTACAATGTTATTTACAACTTTTATTTACAGTTTTCAGTATTTTATTTTCATGCATCATATGTTATTACTGGACTGTCTGGACTGGTTTTCTGCTTGGTGGGATTCGGGTGATACTGTTTCTGAGAGATAAGCCAAATACCCGGCTTGAGTGCACTATAGGATTAGAGTGGACATATTGTACTCACATGTGACATGATGAGTGGCGATGTGTTTCACACCCAGACTGCGACCGTCTTGGAAATATCTTGTGTGGGGATTTCCTCCACTTTGGGATAGGACCTTGATAGTTATGTGCATCTGGGGACCGATCATTGAGAACCTTTGTGGAAACAACCCTCTCCAGTAGTGACAGTGGCAGACCACATTTCGTGGCAAACCCATTTGTACTCGAGGGTCCACTGGGGACTCGCATAGGATGGCCTGGTTCTCTTATAGGAACTCAGTTAAAGCATCTGGTTGTATGACAATAGTACTATATCTTACTGGATGAATGTACTATTGTTTCTCGATTTCAGCACTCGAAGCTGGGGACTTATAAGGGATGCTTGTTTTTCCTGGACTCAGCTGAGGCCTCCCTGCGTAGTACATAATGCCAAACCGATTCCCTGATTTGGTCATGAGCCATTTCTCGGAAATGGTGAAAGTATTATTGCTATCCGGCTTTGAGAGTCCGTGATGTTTGACCCGGAGCACACCCGTGAGATTGGGAGGGGTTTACAGGTTTGCAGGAACCCTTGACCTCATCATACCCTCGTTACCAGTGCAGTCTTATGATCTGATATGGTTACTTTGATTCCGGAGTTTTTTGAGTTTATCTGGTTCTTGATTGGGCTTATCTGAGATTATCTGAGTGTTTATGGGTTATTATTCAGAGGATTCGGGTTTCTGATCACTTGGCTCTGACATCCAGAATCCAGACAGTCCCAGATTGATCATGTGTCTTTGCATTTGTATTGCATCATTTCATCATTAATCATGTTTTGTTTTCATTCACAGGTTCATATCCTTGCTTCCGGTTCCGGTATCCTGTTCAGAGATGGAGGATTCTCGTAAGCAGAACATTCATTTCAAGTTTTTCAACACTAAGGTTGGCCTATTAAAGAAGATGGTGAAGTTGATCACGCCCAATCATGTGGAGAGGTTCAGGAAGGCTTATGGGAGAATTTTAGATATGGTGGTAGAGTTAGATCCCTCTGAAAGAAGTGCCATTCATACTCTACTTCAATACTATGATCCTCAGCTTCGATGTTTCACTTTTCCTGATTTTCAGTTAGGTCCTTTGCTGGAGGAGTATGCTTTGATCTTGGGAGTTCCTGTTCGAGACCAGATTCCGTTCAATGCTGAGATGGTTAGACCTGCACCTGAAGCAATTGCCAAGGCTCTTTATTTGAGCACTTCTGCTGTGAATTCTCTGACTATTATTAAAGTAGGTGTATCTGGTTTCTCTTTGGAGGCTTTAGTGAAGAAGGTTGAAGAGCTGGCTATTAAAGAAGAGTGGGATTTTGTGTGTGCCATTCTGGCTCTCTCTATTTATGGCATCATTTTGTTTGCAGATATGGAGAAGTTCATAGACATGAATGCCATCCATCTATTCTTGTTGAAGAATCCTATGCCTACGTTGCTCAGAGATTTGTATTACTCGGTGCACTAAAAGACTGAAAAGAAAAAGGGAGGTTTAGTTCGCTGCTGCGCTCCTTTGTTCCACATGTGGTTCATGAGGCACTTGCCTAGTACTGGGGTGTTTAGTGACCATACCTTGGTGTGGGCTCAAAATCTGGAGAAGTTGTTTGCTAAGGATGTTAGATGGATTACTCAGAGGCTTCAGGGTGCACGTTTCATCACCAGTTGTGAGAGTTACCTCAGTGTACCTCTGTCGGGAGTGACTGGGGGGATCAATTACAACCCGATCTTGTTGAGGAGATAGTTGGGGTATGCCTTGAGAGAGGTACCAGAAGAGTTGAAATTGGCCCTTATTTTCTATTTCCCGGTGAAGGACAATATGCCTTTAGTGAGAAAAGCTTCTAGAGCTTGGAAGTGCATCAAAGGAGAAGGAGTGGCTAGCTTTGGGAAGTGTAACAATCAAAATTTCCCGGAGTACGAGGCTTGGCTGAAGGATAGAGCCAAGAGGGTATTGCTAACATTCTCACCTCCAGTTCCTCCAACTGCTGAGTCTAATGCCACTGTTCCATTAGAAGAATACAAGAAGTTGGAAACACAGTTGCACGAGGTCAGGGTAGAGAATGCTGAAATGGTTAACTTGTACCACCTCGCCAATCGTGCTAAGAATGAGGCAGAAGAAAAACTACAAAAGATGCAGATCACCTTGGAGGCTAAGGAAAAAGAGTTTGCTGGAAGGGAAGCTCACTTTCAGAGATTGGGTCTGATGGAATAAAAAGAGAAGCGAAACGTAAGAAGACTTTGAAGACTCTTAAGGAAGCTCGCCAGTCTATTGTTTGGTTGCAGGGCCAGAGGGAACAGGAGCAGAAGAGGTATAAAGAAAACGAAGAGTTTTTTGAGGTACATATGACTTTCAAGAAAGAAGAAGTGGAACAAGCCCACCAGATCCGAAGAGAGAAGACTCATCAGTTGTCAAAGAGTCAGCAAGCCTTAGAAGAAGCGCTTAAGGAGATTGAAGACCTCAAGTTGATGGCTGGAGTCAAGAAGGCTAGGTCTGAGCTGGGACTTAGTGAGGGAGGATCAGGGTCTTCGAGCAGTAGTCTTGCTTTTTCAGTTTGTTTTCTCAGTATTTGGATTACCTAAAGGCATGTTGTAGGAATATTGGTTGTATGTTTTCTTTTTAGAAAACTTGTACCCTATGGGGAATTCTGTTGCTTTTGCCTGGTAGGCTGATTTATGTTATGCAGTTTTATTCAGTTCTCTATTTTCTGTGCATGCTGTTATGGTGATCTGAATTTGATTTCTATGCAAAGGTTTCTGAAGGTCGGGGATCAACAGCCATCTAGGTTATCTTTGTTAAATACCGGAACCGGGGCATGAATGACCTGGAGTTTGAAAGCATAAACAATTGCATTGCATACATATCACCATTCTTCTTGTTTTTCAAGTATGACCACAGGTTCCTAATGTCTTTTCTGTTTCAGGAACTATAGCTCCCAGGAAGGTTGAAGAATTGTCGATCATACACAGATATCCCACAAGAGTCAACAAAGAAAGAGTCAAGGATCAAATGCAGGCTGATTTAGCTGACTTGAGATTGAGAATGGACAATTTCATGACCCTTATGGCAGGGATGGGTCAGAATCAGGAACGTTTACGTGAAATGGTGGAAAATAGTCAAGCCAGGAACAACGGGGCTGCTGATGGAGGTAATCGTAACGGTGCTGGCGCCCGTCAAATTGAAATCCCTGTGGCACAACCAGGGGTCACCATTATCAATGATGGACTGAACAACATACAGATGGATGGTCAAGACGAACAGTTTACGTTGTTGGACAAAGCGGAAGGGCAAGGGGCTGAAATGAACAGAAAGTTTGATGAGATGGCTGAACAGATCAGGGCCATTCAATCTCAGAGCTCTCTGGGGTTCGATATTACTGACTTGGGCTTGGTTCCAGGGGTTAGAATCCCTTACAAGTTCAAGGTCCCGACTTTCTAGAAGTACAACGGCACAACGTGTCCAAAGACTCATCTCTAGTCCTTTGTAGGAAGAATTGTTGCCCATACTGACGATGAGAAGCTATGGATGTATTACTTCCAGGATAGCCTTGTGGGGCCCTCCTTGGAGTGGTATATGAAGCTGAGTAGGGTCAACATCAAGAGATGGAAGGATCTAGCAGAGGCGTTCGTGAAGCAATACCAGTACAATTTGGACATGGCTCCAAATCGTACCCAATTGCAGAACATGTCTAAAAATGCTAAGGAGGGGTTTAAGGAGTATGCTCAAAGGTGGCGTCAACTTGTGGCCAGAGTACAACCACCATTGCTGGTGAATGAGATGGCTGATATGTTCATGGGAACATTGCAAGGGGTGTTTATCGAGAGATTGGCGTCTTGTTCAGCTACCAAGTTCAATGATATAGTAATAGCAGGCGAGAGGGTCGAAACTCTGTTGAAAATGGGGAAGATTCAGGACACCAGTGCGAGTAGCTCGAGTGGTGTAAGAAAAGCTTTCAATGGACCTCTGAGAAGGAGAGAAGGTGAAACAAATGCTGTGTATGGCCGAGAATGGGGCCGAGGATATAGAAGATCATATGAGCAAGTGGCAGCTATCACTATCCCTTCTAGTCCTGTGCAGCAGGTACAGACTCCACAACAGCAATAACCACAACATCCACAGCGTAACAATTATCAACAAAGAACTTATCAACCGAGACAAGCTCGTCCGGCTAACAGGGTGCTTGAAGAAATTACCATGACATACACAGCATTGCTGCAGAGATTGCTAGACCTGAACTTGATACAACAGAGGACGTTGGCACCACCTCCACCTGGAGAGCTTCTAGTGGGGTACGATGCCAATGCTAGATGTGCATTCCATTCAGGGGCACCCGGGCACTCAACTGAGAAGTGAAGGGCTATAGCATAAAGTTCAAGATTTGATTGACTCAAAGGCGATTAATTTTGCACCACCGCCTAATGTTACATCAAACCCTATTCCAAACCATGGAGGGGCGAGAATAAATGCTGTTGACGGTGGTGAGAAGTTAAGTTTGATTTTGAACGTGGAAGAGGTAAAGACTCCATTGCTGGTTGTGAAGGAAAGGTTGTTAAAAGGACAAGTGTTTCCGGGATGTGGTTCTGATTCTGAAAAGTGTTTAAGTTCAGTGAACGACTGTGAAGACCTGAAGGTGGGGTTGCAAAATCTGATTGATGAGGGGTCGTTGCAGTTCGACAAGGTTGATGATAAAGGTGATTGTGTGTCCACTATAACAATCTATTGTGATCCAGCTGAAGTACCTGCCAGGAGGGAACCTGTGACTATTTATGCTCCAGAAGTCAGTCCTGTTACTATTACTATTCCTGGACCTGTTCCTTATACTGATGATAAAGCCATCCCATGGCATTATGGCTCAGATGTGTATGTGGAAGGACAAAAGGTCGAGAGTAAGTCAGTAACAATTGACCCGACTGTGGTGAACGTCGGAGGAGTTGGTGGTTTTACGAGAAGTGGTCGTCTTTTTGCTCCTCCAGTTCTGAGAGGAGATCCTGAAGCTGAGGCTGCGGCAAAGGCTAAAGGAAAGCAAACAGCAACTAAAGAAATGACAACTCCTGCTGCTGGACAAGGTACCTTTGAGAAAGAAGTGGAGGAATTCATGCGGATAATAAAGAAGAGTGATTATAAGGTGGTCGAGCAGTTGAACCAGACGCCGTCCAAAATATCAATTCTGTCTTTGCTGATGTGTTCTCCAGCTCACAGAGAAGCCTTGCTGAAAGTGTTGCAGATGGCATACGTTCCCCAGGAGATAACTGTTAATCAATTGGAAGTTGTAGTGGGCAGTGTGAATGCAAGCCACGGGTTGGGCTTCACAGATAGAGACCTTACTTCAGAAGGCCGTAATAACAAAAAAGCACTGCATATTACTATGGAGTGTAAAGGTGTTGTTTTGTCGCATGTCCTAGTTGACACAGGATCTTCTCTTAATGTACTCCCGAAGAAAGCATTAATGAAGTTGAATGTCGATGGCATCGTCTTGTGACCCAGTGATTTGATAGTTAAATCCTTTGATGGGTCCCGAAGGTCTGTGTTTGGAGAAGTTGAGTTACCTGTGAAGATAGGATCTCAAGTATTCAAGAGCACATTCTATGTCATGGATATTCAGCTCGCGTACAGTTGCTTGCTGAGACGTCCTTGGATCTATGCTGCAGGAGCAGTAACATCCACATTGCATCAAAAGCTGAAATACGTGGTTGATGGCCAAGTAATTACTGTGTGTGGAGAAGAAGATATCTTTGTGAGCCACCTATCAACTTTCAAATATGTGAAGATGGACGGAGAGATCCATGAAATGCTCTATCAGGCCTTCGAAGCGGTTAATGTCAGCATTTTGGCTCTGGTAGAAAGGAACAATGAGAAAGAAGGTACCTCCATTCACTCCTACAAGCAGGCCAAGGAAGTGGTTCAATCTGGAAGCGCCCAAGGCTGGGGCAAGTTATTGGAATTAGAGAAGAAAGATGATAAGTTTGGTCTATGTTATCATCCTGGTGGGTCTAACTGGCCTCAAAGTGGTAAAGCTATTACTTTCACAAGCGCTGGGATGCTCGATCGCAACCATATCTGTGCAACAAGCGAAGAAAGAGACAGTGACTGTGACTAGGATAACTGGATTCACCCATGTGCACCCGAAGAGGAACTCAAGAACTAGCCTGCTGAGGACATCGTTCAAGTTACCTGGGAACCAAAGTAATTTACTTGTTTCCTTTTTTTATCATGCTGCATGTCAATCCTGCACTCTGCCCAAGGTACATGGATCCATTTGTAGGGCCACCATGCTTTTAATGCATTTTTATTTTTACCATGAAATAAAGGACATTTTTCAAGCAAATTGTGTTATCTTTCTTTCGTTTTTTAAATTTTTCTCAAAAATAAATAAAATGGCAATGTGTTTTTCCTTTTTGTTTGTGTGTTTGCGTTTCTTTTGAAAAAAAAAACAAAACAGCTTCTGAAATAAGCACATCATCTATGCAGTGTTGATCATCCGGATTCTGGTGCTAATGTTCCTGCTATGACCGCGCATGACTTTGACAATCCTATCTACCAAGCTGATGAAGGGGTTGAGGAAGACTGTGAACTCCCCGAAGAATTGGTCAGGTTGTTGAAATAAGAGGAAAGGGTCATTCAGCCTCATCAGGAAGAAGTAGAGATCATCAACATTGGGACTGAAGATGTGAAGAAAGAGATAAAGATTGGGGCCAGTCTGCAGGTCGAGGTAAAGAAAGTGTTGATTGGTATGCTACGTGAATATGTGGATATCTTCGCCTGGTCGTATCAAGATATGCCAGGGCTGGATACTGACATCGTTGTACATAAGCTACCACTAAGAGAGGACTGTCCTCCTGTGAAACAGAAGCTTAGAAGAACTCGTCTTGATATGGCGATGAAGATCAAAGGGGGAAGTTCAAAAGCAGTGGGATGCCAGATTCCTTGCCGTAACTAGTTACCCACCTTGGGTAGCTAACATTATGCATGTACCAAAGAAAGACGGCAAAGCTCGGATGTGCATTAATTATCGGGATTTAAACAGAGCAAGACCAAAGGATGACTTTCCATTACCTAACATTGATGTGCTGGTAGATAACACCGCTCAATTCTCGGTATTTTCCTTCATGGATGGCTTCTCCGGGTATAATCAGATCAAAATGGCACCGGAAGACATGGAGAAAACAACGTTCATTACCCCGTGGGGTACATTCTGCTACAAGGTGATGCCCTTTGGTTTGAGGAACGCTGGGGCAACGTATCAGCGGGCTATGGTCATATTGTTCCACGACATGATACATAAGGAGATTGAATGCTATGTGGACGATATGATTGCCAAGTCCCGAGACGAAGAAGAGCATCTGGTCAATCTCAAGAAGCTATTTGATAGACTGATCAAGTATAATCTGAGGTTGAATCCAAACAAGTGCACTTTCGGAGTGCATTCCGGAAAATTGCTGGGTTTTATTGTTAGCCAGAAAGGAATCGAGGTGGATCCTTCAAAAGTAAAAGCAATACAAGATATGCCTGCATCGAAAATAGAAAAAGAAGTGCACAGGTGTAAACACCCCAAATTTGCACTCACCCATTCACACCATGGCTTGTGATCATTTCATATGCATAAACACAATCATACCATCTCATATCACATTTTTGATTCACTGCATTGATTCTAAGTCATCTGCATCTAGGGTTTGTGATCTGAGCAATCCAAGAGCTTCTTGAGCCACTCCAAAGGTCATCAATCACTTCAAAGGGGTCTATGCGTGTTCAAGCATCATATTATACCCTCTCAAAGTCAAGAATGCCAAAGAATCACAAGAATTGGGATTGGTATGGATGCAGAGCCAGGTTTGACTGCACAGTTGACCTAAAATTAGGGTTTTGGTTTCAGAGGCCATAACCCCAAATTTTTTGGTCATTATTGTTTCCATTGGTCTCTATATGGTATAGGAAGTATGCATATCAATTTTCATGAAGAAATTCCATGGGGAAGTCATCTGATCAAGAGTTAACTTTCTGGACAAGTCAGTGCAAAATCAGGGCATCTGAGGCCCCCAATGACCCAACCAAGGGGTGATCTTCATCATTTTGAGTGTATTTGATCTTTATTCGATCATGGAAGAGGTTTGAAGTTTACAAAATTCAAGAATTACAAGTTTTTGCAAAGTTGACTTTTTAGGGCATGGTTGACTTTTAATGAAATGTCATTTTATGCAACTTTTTCAACCCTTGCTTTTTGATCCAAAAATGCTTCAAACGAAAAAACTCTGGTCATGAAAGTTGTAGATTAGATCTTTCCCTTTTCAAAAAGTACAAGAACATGACCTAATTCATTTTGGATCAAAAGTTATGGTGTGTCAAAGTTGGCAAAAATCACTAATTTTCAAGATATGCACCAAATGAGAAACTTGCAAAAACTTTGTACCAAGGCATTTGTGACTTCTAATTCATGTCTAACCATTTCACAAACATCACATGTGACTTAAAGTTCAGAATGGACCAAGGGTTTCTCATGTTTCATGGTTTGTATAGCAAGATCTTTCCATATGAACCAAAAGGGAACCAAGTTGCAAAACCATCATCACACTTCCATCCACTTGTTGCCTTGGCTGCTGAACCAAACCTAGCCTTTCCCCTCACCATGCTGCGCAGCCCACACCACTTGTACTATCCTAGAACACAACCCATGCTTCTCTTACACAAGAGTGGACTTTTTGCAAAAGCTAGCACACCTATCACAGCAGGCCAAGTCACATCCACTGACCAATGGCATTTGTTTATACAAAGAAAATGCTAGCCATTTCACACAACATGCAAGCCTGAAACAAGCCATAGCAACACATTCCCATTTTCACTCCCTCAAGCAAAATCCTTCGAATCTCATTCCAAAAGCCACCAACATCAAAACAAGCTTCATCAACCTCCTCACCATGCCTCACTGAACCAAAACCAGTAAGACATAGGCCTGAAACAAGCAAGAACTGAGCTTCCCCATTTTTCACTCTCAAAGCCAAAGCTTTCGAAACTCTTCATACAGGCCACAAACACTTGAACAAACTTCACAAACCTTCTCCACTCATCATCCTGATCACAAAGAACCCCTCACCTTTGCCTGAAACTGCCTGAATCACAAACACCATTCTCACCTGAGCTTGAGCAGAAGCTGTTCAAACTCCCAAACCAACCCACATAAACTCTTGCTGAGTATCCAGACATCATCAAGGGGCCAAAGGGGGTGGTTTGCATCAAAGGAAGAGGTCAGAAAGTTGCAAGATTGAAAGCTTCGAAACTCAGGTAGCTCAAGAACATTTTTTCCAGAAATCCTTTTTTAAGTTCTTAAGTTGTTATTCATGCTTCCCTGATCATAAATATGTCATTGGTTTTGAAAATGGTGGAAAAATAAGGATGTAATCATGCTTCTGAAACTTTTTGCCCTAAATGCTGTTTGATTCGATTCAGTCATTTCAGGAATGATAAATTTGTTTTGATTGAGGGTTTTGGTTCGTGAGTGAGTGGGAATCATTCCTGTGTTCTTAGATTTCATTTTAGAAGCGTTTAGAGTGAGATTAGGTTTTTGGGGTGAACGGAGAAGATGACCGGAACACTGTTCCGGTCACCTGAGGGTGATTAACGGCAGGATTAGGGCATAAGCATTAATTAGCTGATTTTGAATTCTGACCGTAGGATATGGCGCCAGGTCAATGCGCGCGTTTGCCAGTTTAAATCTCATGCGTTGGATCTGATTACTTTCCATTATTTCAGTTTAATTTCATTTTTATTTTCCATTTAATTGCATTGTTTTGTACAATTTATTAAAAATAGCAAAAAGGTTTTAAAAATTATGAAACTTTTTGTCAAGAGTTTCATTAATTTTTAAAACACAAAAATATTTTTATTTTTATTTTTAGCATTAAAAAAGTATTTTTAAATATTTAAAAGTTTCTTTTTAATTGATTAATGAAAATTAATTTATTAAAAACACTTTTAGGTATTTAAAAATCACCAAAAAATTCATGAAATGTTTTAAGACATTTAGAAACATTGTCCAACCTTCAAACCAAATTTATTTTTTAATATTGATGCATTTTGAGAATTTTTCATTGAATTAAAATCATTTTTATGCATTATTTTGATCCAAACTTCAAAAAATCATTTCTGCCTAACCCTAAAGAGTTGGACTTTGATTCTTTTTGCATTTCATTGTGTTTAGCATGTAGTTTGTGAGATTAAATGGCCATGATTTGATCTTTCATTTTCATTTTGTTTGGAATTTTTCTTGTTAAGGAACCCTAAAACCCTAGAAAACTTGGAAAAATCATAACTTGAATTTGGTTAAGAGTTGAGACCTCTCCTTTGGGCAGTGGGTTAGTATAGGATTATGGATCCTTTGAGTGCATTTTCAATTTTTTATAATGTTGTTTGCTTCTGATTTTGGTTTGTGTTTGATGTATTGTTCATAAACCCTAATTAGGGCTTTCATATGCATCCATCTTGCATTTGCATTCATACCTTGACTTGCCATGACATTCCATGCCTCCATTTGATTCATTGAACATCATAAGACATATTGAAAGCATGTTTGATCATTGCATCTCTCATTTGCCATGTTGTATGCCATATGCATCTCATAACCTTTCATGTATGTTCTTGGTTCTTAACTTGCTTCATTTGCATTCATAAGCTTGTAGGATCATCCACATGTGTTTGTTTCTGGTTTAGAGCATCCCGTAGCATCATTAACATCATGTGTATGTTCCTGGTTTGGTTGTTCATCATATCATTTCATCTCATCTTGCATTGCATTGCATTCTCTCTTCTAACTTTTCAGGTGGTAAGTGACTTTGAGAAGTGAATTTGTCTTCACTTCTCATAACTTCTCTTCATCTCTTTTATGCATCCTTGCTGCATTTTTGTATGTGTTTGAGTTTGGGCTTGTTCATTCTTCTTCCTCCCACTTTCTTTCTTCAAGTGACTTGACTTCTTGAATGAAGCAAGTTGCTTTGCTTCTCTTGATCCTTTCATCTGCTTCCTGGTGGTTCCATTGAAGATTTCTTTCTAAGACCTCACAAACCTTAGGAACAACCAAGCATGACAATGATTAGGGTTTTGATTAGTCACCCCCTCTTAGTTTTCACCTTTGTGTCTCTTTGAGTCTTCTCTTCTCACCTCATAATCAGGGACTAAACCCTAAAGGCTTTAAGGCTTTGTGATTAAGCTTATGCCTGCATCCTTCTCTTAGGATGGAGTGTATAACTTTAATCCTAAGTGTTAAACCCTTAATGTGTTTAAATCTCTTAATCAATCCACTTAATAATAATCAAGGCATCACACTTGTAACTTGGGCCTTGCATTAGGGTTCTAATTCTTCCTTAATTGATTAAGAAGGACTAACCCTAGTGTTAATGGACAAGTCCCCCTCAAGTTGTCTTACAAATCATAAAATTCACTTCATCATCATATCATTAAATAAAATCCATCTAATAAAGGTTTGTTTTGTCATGAGTTTAATCCCTAATCACGGATTAAGTTGAGGAGCTTTCCTTAGCTTAAACATTCTCATCTATTATCCTTCTATTAGGATGGTGTAATGAGTCTATTTAATCCCTGATTACGGCTTAACCTCATTACTCAACACTAAACAAAAACACCAAAAACATCTAAATAATCACAAATAGGTTAATGATCTTAAACCTTCACCAATGGTAATTAAGTGCGAGAATCTGACTTCACACTTAAGGTATCCTCATTACCCCTAATCAGAGGGAAGATGTGATGAGTTTACTAAATCCATTGGTTTAGACTTAAGCTCATTATCTTATGACAAACTTTCAAAAGCAATAAAAGACTGAAAACTCAAAAACAAACAATAATCGTCTCCTCCGGGATTCTTTTCTCATCATCTTCATTCACAAACGAGAACTTGCTTCTTCCGTCTAATGCAAGACAGTTAGCACCTGGGCCAGACAGGTCATACACTTGAGCATAGACAAGCAGGCAGTTCATCAGTCAATTCACCTTTCAGTCTCTTTGGGTCGAACTACGGTGTTCTAACTTCCTCATTGCACGAGAGGATACGTAGGCATAACTTAACAGTTATCGAACAAAAGTCTCTGTATATTCCCCCTCTTTCCAGCTTTATTCTTTAAGCCTCATGATCTTGAGCATACTCTTTTCCAAACACTGACACATCATTTATACACTTCACACTTCTTTTACACTGACACCTGTACATCCTTTTCCAGCTTTGATACACAAATTGCACTGACACTCCCCCTTTTAAAACACAAATCTTTTAAGCGTGGATCCCGTCGAGTACGACAGACAATCTGGGTGCTAATACCTTCCCAGGTTGTAACCAACCCCCTTTCTCAGTCTCTCTGGTTCGCAACCGTCTTATCCATTTCTTTTCTAGGTCTATGCAGCATTACCTTTCCTCCGGGATGAAAATGCCTAGCTGGCGACTCTATTCATTCTCCAGTGAGTTCACGGCTGTGTGTTCTCACTGTCCCTCTCGCCAACCGTTCGCGTCTGTACCTTTATTTGGGCCGGTCCCATCTATCGGGAGCGACAACAGGTTTTTAGGGAGGTTGAAGGGTCAATGGGGTGTGTTTTAGGCCAACATGACGAGTCTGGTCAAAAAGAGTACGCTATTTATTACCTTAGCAAAACTTTTACCCACTATGAATCCCGTTACTCACTGCTCGAGAAAACTTGTTGCACTTTGGTATGGGCTGCTCGCCGACTGAGACAGTATATGTTGACCCATACCACACTGCTAATTTCAAAAATGGATCCTGTCAAGTATATCTTTGAGAAACCAGCGTTAACCGGAAGGGTTGCTAGGTGGAAAATGATCTTAACAGAGTATGACATATAATATACTTCTCAGAAAGCCATCAAGGTAAGTGTATTGTCAGATTACCTTTCACAACAACCTCTTGAAGATGACTATCAGCCAATGAAATTTGATTTCCCTGATAAAGACATCATGTACCTAAAAGCAAAAGATTGCGAGGAACCACTTCCAGAGGAGGGGCCAGACCCTGAATCCAAATGGAAGTTGATGTTTGATGGGACAATCAATATCAATGGACGTGGAGTTGGTGTTGTTCTTATCACTCCTGAAGGTGTTCACTTTCCCTTCGCTGCCAGAATTACTTTTGGCTGCACCAACAATGAAGCGGAATACTAGGCGTGCATAATGGGAATAGAGGAGGCTATTAATCTTCGGATTAAGACCCTCGATATATTCAGAGATTCAGCCCTCGTTATCAATCAGGTTACTGGTAAGTGGTATACACATCAAGAACATTTAATTCCTTATAGGGATTATGCCAGAAAACTGTTGACGTTCTTCACAACTGTTAAGCTTTAGTATATACCGCGAGATGAGAATCAATTTGGCGACGCATTGACTACTCTTTCTTCGTCCATCAATGTTTTGTGTTGGAATTATGTGCCCAGGATTGACATCTCCAGGCTTGACGCACCAGCTCATGCTTTCTCGGTAGACGCAGTGTCTGATGAGAAACCTTGGTATTTTGATATCAATCTCTTCTTGGAAAAGCAAGAATACCCAGCGGGGGCATCATCCAACGACAAGAAGACCTTAAGACGACTTGATGCTAGCTTCTTCTTGAATACAGATGGGGTTTTGTATAAGAGGAACTTTGACATGGTCTTGCTCAGATGTGTGGATAGACACGAAGCAAGCCTGTTAATGCAGGAAGTCCATGAGGGATCCTTCGGTACTCATGCAGGAGGGCATGCCATGGCTAAGAAGTTGTTGAGATTGGGGTATTATTGGATGACAATGGATGCAGACTGTTGTTCGTACGCCCGTAAGTGCCACAAGTGCCAGATTTATGCAGACAAGGTGCATGTTCCTCCCAGCCCACTCAACGTCATGTCATCTCCTTGGCCCTTTTCTATGTGGGGCATTGACATGATTGGGAAAATAGAGCCTAATGATTCAAATGGTCATCGCTTCATCTTGGTTGCAATCAATTACTTCACTAAGTGGGTTGAAGCAGCGTATTATGCCAATGTCACTCGTCAAGTGGTGGTCAAGTTTCTGAAAAGGGACATTATTTGCAGATACAGAGTGCCTGAAAGAATCATTACTGACAATGGTTCTAACTTAAACAACAAGATGATGGAAGAGTTGTGTCGGGACTTCCAGATTCAGCATCACAATTCTTCTCCTTACCGGCCAAAGATGAATAGCGCGGTAGAGGCAGCAAATAAGAATATCAAGAAGATTGTGCAAAAGATGGTTGTCACTTACAAAGATTGGCATGAGATGTTACCATTTGCGTTGCATGGGTACCGAACTTCAGTTAGGCGTCAATCGGGGCAACTCCTTTCTCATTGGTATATGGTATGGAGGCAGTCTTGCCTGTTGAGGTAGAAATTCCTTCATTGCGTGTGATGATGGATGTGAAGCTTGATGAGGATGAGTGGGTACGTGCTCGATACAATCAGCTATGCTTAATTGAGGAAAAGAGATTAGCGGCTATCTGTCATGGTCAGCTTTATCAGAGGAGAATGAAGCGAGCATTCGACCAACGAGTACGTACTCGGGAGTATCAAGTAGGAGAGCTTGTTCTCAAGAGGATCGTCCCTCCAGGTTCAGATCACAGGGGCAAGTTGACCCCAAATTATGAAGGCCCATTCATAGTGAAGAAAGTTTTCTCGGGAGGAGCACTGATGCTCACCACTATGGATGGAGAAGATTTCCAATCCCCTGTTAACTCGGACGCAGTTAAAAAATACTTCGCATAAAAAGACCCGCTGGACACAAAAACAGAATTAAAGTCTAGGCAAGAAAAGGGCATCCCGGCGAGCTAAAAACAGAATAAAAAGCTCGGGCAAAAGTTAGGGAAAATAAATAATAAAAAATGTACACCCATTGAGTTGAAAAGCCACATCGGACAACTCAGGCAAAAAAGGGTATCCCGGTGGATTGAAAACCCGAAAGGGCCATCCACGCAAAACAAGGGAATAAGCGAACAATTGCGGTCTGAGTAATCTGAACCAAATCATCATTTCGTACAGCCTGACAATATCAGAAGGATAGGAATCAGTCCCCTCATCTCCTCATAAAGCAAAGGCAAGAATGGAGAGTTTTGAAGATATGTTGGTCATAGTAAGAAGGAAACTCATGGGGATGCCGTGTCTATTGCCATTAGGATAGTTTATTTTCTCAATTTTATGGTAGCTACCTCTTCCCAGGTGGTTTCTTCCTAATGTAAAAACTTTTCCTATTCAGAGGCCTTTCAATAAAGGAATATTCAGTCAAAAAACTGTGTTGTGTTTGCAAAAATGTCCTGAATTTTTGGCAAAAATAATGAGCATTGCATTTAAAACATGGTGATTTGTTTTCAAAAATGAAAATGCAGGGAAACATTTGAAATCCTCTTTGAGTGACGGGTGACGATGGATGAACAGATCATACCATGCAAGTCCCTGGGGCACATATGTGTTTTCTGTTGTTGCAGGTTTTGCAGGATGGTGTCACATTCTCCCAAATAGAAGTTTCTCTAGCTAAGTCATAGTAGGTGGAGTCCCCAAACAGTTTATTTTCCCACAAGTGGAGTATGCCCAGCAGGCAGTGGAAGTCCCATTCTCCACAAAATTTACAATTGTTCTTTATTCCTAAGCAAAGGATATGTGAGAAGGCATCCCCCCATTTGTGTTGGAAGATCGTCATTTCCCCGCAAAGTTCCATGGTTGAGATACAACCATCATGAAAGTATTCTCCAGCACTCGTCTGTGTTCATACTTTGTTGCAGCTCGTCTGCATTTCTCAACACTCGTCTTTATTCCCGCTTTATTATTGCTTGCCGTCCCCAGCAGTTGCCCATGGCTGTAATTGTTGCTGCTCGTCTGCAATTTCCAACACTCATCTGTGTTTGATACTTTTTTGTTGCTCGTCTGCATTTCCTAACACTCGTCTGCGTTTGATGTTTGCTATTGCTCGTCTGCACTTCCCAACACTTTTCTGTGTTTGATATTTGCTTGTTGCTCGTCAGCATTCCCCAACACTCGTCTGTGTTTGTTATCTGTTTGAAGCTCGTCTGCATTGTTTGGATACTCGTCGGTATCATCCCTCACACTCGTCTGTGTTAGCTTATATCCATATGTGTTGATTTGATAATCGCTCTAATACTCGTCTGTATTGCTACTCCAATTGCTCGTCTGTATTGGATTTCTGGTATTCGTCTGTACCAGTGGCTGATATTCGTCTGTATCATCGCCTGAAGCGCTCGTTTGTGTTTCTTAGATCATCGTCTGATATTCGTTTGTATCATTGATTTATGGCACTCGTCTGTGTTTCTCTTCATGATCATCCAATGCTCATCTGTGTTGAAGAGGTTTGAAGTCCTGATTGTGGGATTAAACGCAAAAATGGTTATCGGTCCTAGCATAACAGGTTTATCCGAAGGAGATTCGTCTGTCTCAAGCACCGCTTATTATTGTTGCATCTGGCGTAACAGTTTTTCTCGAAGGAGGCTCGTCTGTCTCAGACTATATATCCACGGAGGATATATGAAGAGGGTTCGTCTATTCTGATTATGCATGTCTATCCCACAGACTTAAGTGCATTACTGGTCCTGTCGTAACAGGTTTATCCGAAGGAGATTCATCTGTCTCAAGTCATATGTTTTGCAAAGTGTATGAGGGCTCGTATGTCCAATTCCTGGCGTAACAGGATTATTCGAAGAAGACTAGTCAAAGGATCCTGATCCAAAGTAACAGTTTCAACTTGGAAGGAGCTCGTCTGCTTTCTCTCCACTTCAGTCACCAAAGCGTCATTTGGTTGGGTTTATTTCCCAATTCTTGTATTCTCCAGCAGAGTGCAAATTTCAGGTTTTCTTGGTATTCAACCACAGTTTATCTTGAAAGGTCGATAGCCCGTGCTACCGTCCTTTTCAGAATAACAGTTGTTTGAATAGGGGCAGTTGTAACACCCCAAATTTTCCCTCTTCTTTTTAAGCATCATCATCATACCATAATCATCATAAGCATATCATATCCTTGACATCTTTGCATGGAACGATGAGGCATAACATTCTCATGACCTAGCATTATGCATATGATCATCTGTGGAGGGATTTGAAGCATCACAAGCTATAACAAGAGGCCCAGAGGATTGGTCCAAGTCTTATGAGGAGTCTACATGACATTCACAAGTTCAAGATCAGTTACAAAAGCCCAAGAGGTTGGGAGATTATCAGGGAATTCAAGCTAGGGCAAGCTCCTACAAAATGATCCCAAATTAGGGTTTCACTTTCAAGCATGGAAACTTTGTGAATTTGGCCATTTCATCTGGGCAAAGTCTCCCATATGACAAGAGGATCCTAGGGATGAAGTTGGGTGAGAGAATTCCTTAGGGAAGTCAGTTATTTCATCAGAAGTTCAAAAATGCAACTTTTCTCCTGTATAAGGAAATCCTGATTAGGGTTGTGGACTAGATACTCATATATTATGAATTTTGACCATTTCTTGAGGGCAAAGACTTTTATTTAGTCTGCATGGCTTATGTATGAAGTTTGAGGCAAAAATTCATTGAAGAAGTCAATGTTTGGTTCAGTTGCTTGAAGGTGAAGTAAGAAAGTCAACTGTGCAGTCAGAAAAGTCAACATGAAGATTTCAGAGTTTTTTAGTCAGGATTATCATTTTGGAGGTCATATCATGTCAAGGAGTAATTCAGTTGAGCTTAAATGTCGAAAATCGGGACTATGCCAAAAGTTACTAAATTTGGAAGTTTCCATTTTTGGAAATTATTTTGTCTTGAAACTTCAAGCTATTATTTCATGTGCGAAAAAGCTCCGAATGATTTTTTGGTAAACACGAAAGTTGTAGAGCACGATTTTCCCTTTCCGAAAAGTCATAGAACACTTTCGTAGCATTTTTAGAACTAAAGTTATGATTTTTTGAAGTTTGGAGCATTTTTAGGGTTTTGGTGGACACGTGTCACTTAGCCATTGGTTTATTATTTAAATATAATTATGTGTGGCGTGACATGGTTTATTTGTTCACATTTATTTTGTAGTGAGTCCATTGCATTATTTGTGTGACCAAATATATAAAATAATCAAAAAAATAGTGACATTTGGTGATGATGTACGAAGAAGTAGTGTGAAGAGTAGCATTTTGAGCCAACCAACTTCACTCACACTCACGCGGACGCCACAATGAGAAGAGAAGGGAGTTTCATGTGAGTCATGCAGTCCATGCATCATCCCATGTACCACACAAAGCCAGCCTATCACAGTTGTCCGTCATTTTCATTTCTTTCCGTCATCCAATGATGATCCAACAACACTCACACACCACCATAATACTCTACACCATTATGCACATGATTGTTTTCAAATTTGAAAAATGAAAGAAGAACCAAGGGAGTCACGCAGGCCTCATGGTTGAAAGAGATATCAATTTGATTCATTATACACAACAAACACACGCTGCATCCTTACTATAAAAGAAGCTAGGGAAAAAGAGAGTGACATTTTTTTAACACTACACAACAAGATCACACGCCTCTCTCTCTCTTTTTCATTTAATCTCAAAACTGCATATCACAACAAAGCATTTCCAGATCTGTTTCCTGACTCTCTCATCTCATTCCTCATCTTCAACACCTTTGCATCCTTAGCTTCATCATCACACCACATATATAAGGAGTTTTTGGAGTTTCGGGCAAGAAAGTAGTTCAATCACTCTTTTTGTTTTGCTTATCCTTCCATCTGCAAGCCTTTATTTGGCTCAAACAAGACCAAGAAGTTCATAAAGAAGCTTTGTGGATCTCTGGATTTCTGAAGATCTCAAGAAAAGGTCAAGTGCGGGTTTGAATATTCACTCTTCTTCATTTCGGATTTGGTTGGTTTTCATTTGTTTTGACTTGCTAAGGTTAGATTTAAGATGACTAAAGTGTTTGAGTTCTTTTATTGAGCTTAAATTTGAGATTTACAGTTTTCTGGTTGAATGTTATGTTGTTCGATTTGCTTTGGTTATGGCTTGTTTTTAAAATATGATGGCATGTTCATGATCCTTGCATGTTGGACTCCATGTTTTGCTTTTATACTTTGAGTTTTCATGGAAAGATGGATGAGTTGTGGTGCTCTGAAGTGTGGTTGTTGATGTTGCAATTGGCCCTATTTTTTTGTTTCTGTTCGAATTCTTCATGAGCCAGGGAAGAAGATGAGGACGTGGTGATGGCTGAGTGGTTGCTTTGTGTTTTGTCCTCTTGTGACTTAACATAATATTGACCGGTTGATCTCATGTTCACATGACTTTGTTATTTCATTTTTAATAAAATAATTATAACATGTAAGTATTAACATAATTAATCCTGATTATTAATGGTTAATGGTTTTTTCGTGTGGGCCTTGCCTAGAGTTGCTAATTGCACCTCCATGTTGGGCCCAATTTTGTAATGAACTGATTTCGTTTGCTGAGCGCACCCCTTGCCTAGTTTCTCTTATTTTTATTTCTTTTTTTATTTTCAGTTTTCTTTTTAATTTTTAAAAATAGATTTAGGTCATTAAGAATTATAAAAAAATTCATGAAAGGTCCTTTGACTTTTCTCTAATTTTTGGAATTTTTTATGAAGCATGCTGACTTGTTCATTTTCTATCTTGGTCATTAATTTGAATTTTGAGATGATTCTTTTTGCTCTGGATTCATGATGAGATGTAGTTTGTTGATGATTTTTATTCTGATTTTTAGATGTTTGCTTATTTGATTTTGGTCTCTAACTTTTGCATGAAGCCTTTTAACCCTATTCCATGTTTGAACCTTTATTTGCACGGCTAAGCTTCTGATTTTGATCCCCTCCTTTTGGCATGTTGATATTGTATGATTGAAGATTGTTTGTGCAAGTTTGTGGGATTTTTGGATGTATACTTGAATTGATTTGAATTTTTGTTCCTTGCTTGTTCCCTTTTGCTTCTTTTGGATCATATGGTCACTCTTTAAGGTAGAAGGGCACTTGTGCCAACTTCTTTAGCTTGTTTAGAGCCTTATTAGGATATTGGTACCCCTCTGGTCATTAGTTTGTGTTTATACCCTGGAAAATTTTGTGATTGTTTGCCTTTGAAGTTCATTCACTTCTATGCATGTCCACCTCACTTCCTTTCCTTCTTTCTTCTCATGATGTGAATACTTGACTTTGTGTGCTTCTTCTCTCCATCTTACATGATCCCTAGGCACTTTCCTAACATGTTAGGGTTCTGGTCTTGCACTTTGTGATGTTGCTTTGTCTAGTTTGCTTTGTATTCTCTCATGTTTACTTTGTTTGGTCATGGTGATTCATAATGCTTCATGTTGAGTTGTTTAGTTCTTTTCTCATTCTTGTGCTTTGAGTTTGCATTTGGCATTTGTGTTTAGGACTTCACTTCTTGTTGTGTGACCTTTGTTTGACATTATGTTCATTTTGTGTTGCATTTATTCTTATGTCACTAACCGTTTCAGGAGCTTTGGTAAGTGAGAGGTGTGGATGTGATTCCCACATCTCCAAATCTTATCTCTTTTATTCTCCTTGTTATTATTCTCTTACTTGTGATTGTTGGGGCTTAGGCCTTACTTCCTCCCTCTTCTATTCTTCTTTCTTCTCTTTCTCTTTTTCTTTCTTCTCTTCCTTTAGGATAGCAAATCTCACTAACCTAGGATTTTCTATGCATGATAACCATTAGGATTCTTTAGTCTCCCCTTAGATTTTTGCCTTTGAGATCCTTTTGTTGCTCTCTCTTCTCATCTTCAAACTTAACTTTAAATCACTTTAATAAATGACGAGTCTTCTCTTGTGACACGAGACTTTGCTATGAGATACTTGCACACGTTCCGTTTCGGGGCGAGGTGCAGGATATACCTCGTGGTGGATAGGTCTTAGCATGAGATTACTTCACAAAGAAAATATAAAAAACAGTTCTTAACCAAAAATCACAAAAACACTTAATAAATGCCAGTAGGTCAGTGTGTCTGAGCCTTAACTTGTGGTACTAGATTTGGGGATTTCCTCCATAGATAGGTGTGCCTCTTGCGCATTCCATTTCGGGATGATGTGAGACGTACACATCCTAGTGAGTAAGACTTAGGTACACTTACCTACACAAACTTCAAAGCAGAAAACTCATAAAAAACACAAACCAACAATAAGCGTCTTTCCTTCAGGAATTCTTTTCTCATCTCCTTCGCTCCGTCCGCGAACTTGCTCCTACTTGTCATTTTGCAAGACGGTTACGCACTCGTCGTCTGAGCCTGTAACACCTGAGCGTTGACATAGGCAGTACAAGCCTTAAGACATAAGAAATCTTTTCCACCCCTAGTTAGGGGAACTACGACGATTCTGATCCTCATTGTCCAGATGAGGTACGTAGGCAGCAGGGTAGGGCCCGTTCGAGCACAATCTTTATTTTCCCTACATTTTTCCTTTTCATTTCTTTTTCAGTTCCCTTTTCTTTTCTTTTATCCAATTCAGTTCATTTTCTTCGCAGAAGTTTTCATTTCTTCACCCTTTGAAACAATTTCTTTGCAAGTGTGGATCTCGTCGGGTACGGTGGATGATCTGGGGTGCTAATACCTTCCCAGGTCATAACCGACTCCCGAACTCAGTCTCTTTGGTTCGCAGGACCCGTGTCCTTCCTCTTCTTTCTTCTTGTTTGTACAACATTACCATTCCCGTTCCTTCGGGATAAAAATGTCTGGCTGGAGACTCTAACCTTTTCCGCGCCACTTTCGCGTTTGTACCAGGATGGAAATCCGGGGAGCGACAATGGGTATGTCTCAGTCCTCAAAAGAAAGTTTCCGTGAATATGCCCAAAGGTGGAGACAACCATCTGCTGCTGTCCAGCCACCTATGTCAGAAAGAGAAATGGTTGATATGTTTATGAACACCCTGCAAGGAACCTACATTGACCGACTTGCTGCCTTCTCCTCTACCAGTTTTGCTGATGTGGTTATAGCTGGTGAGAGAATTGAAAGTCTTTTGAAGATGGGTAAGATCTATGACAATGGCGCTAGCTCTAGCAATGCCAGAAAACCTTTCTCAGGGCCTCGTAGGACAGGTGAAGCTAATTCAATACATATGGGCCGAGGTAGACCTCAGTACATGTAAAGATCAATAGTTGTCGTCACCATTCCTGCTTCAGCACCTCAACAACAACAATATCCTCAACAACAACACTTCCCACAACAACAACAACAACAGTTTCCTCAACAACAGAGATCTTATGGCAACAACAACAACAATCAGCAACAACGCCCGTTCCAAGAAAGGACTTGACAAATCAACAGGGTTGTCAATCCCATCCTGATACCCTATGCAGCTCTACTTCCACAGTTATTGAAGCTCAACTTGATCGAATTAAGGACTTTGGCTCCACCAGATCCTCATAACCTTCCAAGAAACTATGATGTCAATGCTAGATGTGCCTTCCACTCCAATTCACCTGGCCATACAACAGAGAAATGCATAGCCTTGCATATGAAAGTTCAGGACTTAGTTGATTCCAAAGCTTTGAATTTTGCACCTTCTCCAAATGTCACAAAGAATCTAATACCGAATCACGGTGGGCCGAGGATTAATGCTATTGAAGAAGACCAACCATCTATTCTGATTGATGATGTTGTAAGTATTCAAACACCACTGGCCAAAGTTAAAGCTCAGCTATTAAAATGCCAGGTGTTCCCGGGTTGTGAGGCCCATTGTGAAGCTTGCAAGATTTCTGCCAATGGTTGTGCAAATCTGAGGAATGGTATCAACGGTCTTATCAAAGAAGGCATCCTACAAATCACATCAACGATTCCATCTTCTACAACTTCAACAAACATCTCTCCTACAACATCAACAAACGCCATTTCAAAGGAATCTCCTACAAAGTCAGCAAACATCATTCCAACAGAGCTACTACAACAACAACAACCATCAATGAAGACATTTCCACAGTCACCATTTACTATGACCCAGCAACCATTCATGTTCCGGGTTCTTTTGACAACAACTTTTAGCAACATCAACATCAACATCAGCAACTTCTTGCAACTGCATCACCCGCACCACCTGCAATCAGACCTCCTGTCACAATCTATTATGATCAACAAACTGTCGCAACTCTTTCTTCCGCAGCAATTAGTCTGGGTACCATCACGGTACCTGGACCAACTCTATATGACAGCAGCAGTGTCTTGCCTTGGCACTATGGCTCAGATCTATATTGCAACGGAAAGAAAGTCACTCTTGATTCTTCAACTTCTACACCACAGATTGACAATGTAGGGGGAGGCGAAGGCTTCACTCGAAGCAGACGCCTCTTCGCGTCACAATTCCCGAGCGTTAATGGTGAAGCAAAAGTTGCTGCCAAAGCCAAAGGCAATAGTGTGGTGCCTGAAGAACCAATTGCCAAGGAAACTCAGAAGACGTCCTTTGATTAGGATGTAGACGAGTTCATGAGGATTATCAAGAAGAGTGACTACAAGGTTGTGGACCAGCTTCACCAGACACCCTCCAAGATCTCCATTCTATCTCTGCTCAAGTGTTCTGAAGCTCACATGAATGCATTACTCAATGTCTTGCACGCAACTTATGTGCCTGAAGAGATTACAGTCAACCAGCTAGAAACGGTGGTTTCGAATGTTAATACTAGTCATGGACTAGGGTTCACCGATGCTGATCTGACCACGGAGGTCCGTAACCACAATAAGGCCTTACAAATCACCTTGGAATGTAAAGGTGTTGTACTTTCTCACATCTTGGTTGAAACTGGGTCATCTCTCAATGTTCTTCCAAAGAAAGCCTTGGTCAAGATGGAATATGATGGTCTTGCACTCCGCCCGAGTAACCTAGTTGTGAGAGCCTTTGATGGTTCTAAGATACCGGTTCTTGGAGAAATTGCGTTGCCTGTGGTAATTGGCCCACAGATTTTCAAAACTACCTTCTATGTGATGGACATTCAGCCTGCCTACAACTGTTTGTTGGGTCGACCCTGGATTCATGCCGCTGGCGCCGTAACATCGACCCTTCACCAGAAGTTAAAATACGAGTGGGAGGGCCAAGTTATCACAATTTGTGGAGAAGAGGACATATTTGTCAGTCATCTAGCTACGTACAAGTACATTGAGATGGACAGGGAGATCTATGAAACAATGACTCAGGGTTTTGAAGCTCTCAATGTCAATGAAGCATCAACTGAAGTGTCTGGTACTTCAATTGCTTCTTATAAACAAGCTCAGAAGGTTGTTGAAGACGGGAACGCCCAAGGCTGGGGTAAGCTGCTGCAAGTTCAGATAAAAGAAGACAAGTTCGGTTTGGGTTACAGACCATCCCGATAGGTCCAAGAGGAGGTTGCTGAAGCTCCCAAGTTTATAATTGGGGGAATGCTGACCCCGAATGCTATCAACAATGTGGAAGACAAGGCTGAAAGCGACTTCAACCTAGAAAGCTGGATTCGTCCAAGAGTCCCAGGCCAACAAGTTCGCAACTAGTCTTCCCAGGAAATTATAAGGGTTACTGCTGCAGAGTAATTATTATTTCCTGTTTAAGCATGCATCAAGTCCTACATCTTGCCCAAGGTGTCAGGACTCATTTTGTAATAGGGTCATATATGTATTTTGTGCAAATGGAAATTAATGAACAATGGACATCTTTTGCAAACAATCTTTTCGCTCACTGTCTTTCATTGTTTGTTATTTTCGCACAAGACAATAAATGGCAATGTTTTTCTTAATAAATAAACTTCATTCACTTTTTCTAAAAAAGATAAAATCAATCACTAAAATGAACAAACTCAACCCTTGTAGAGATAGTCCTCCAGATTGCACCGACAACGACACTGCTATGACCTCATATGACTTGGACAATCCGATTAATCAAGCAGATGAAGGGGTTGATGAAGACTATGATTTTCCTGAAGAGTTGGCCAGGTTACTGAGATAAGAGGAAAAAGTGATTGCTCCTTATCAAAAGGAGGTTGAGACTGTCAATCTGGGTACCGAGGAAGATGTAAAAGAGGTGAAGATCGGGGCTAATCTGCAAGCTCCAGTGAAAGAACAACTCATCAGTATGCTTCGGGAATATGTCGATGTCTTTGCTTGGTCTTATCAAGATATACCGGGTCTGGATACGGATATTGTCATGCACAAGTTGCCATTGAAAGAAGAATGTTCTCCAGTTAAGCAGAAGTTGCGCCGTACTCGCCCAGACATGGCCATGAAAATCAAAGAAGAAGTACAAAAGCAGTGGGACACCGATTTTCTTGCTGTAACTAGTTACCCGCCGTTGGTTGCTAACATTGTACCCGTACCTAAGAAAGATGGAAAGGTGTGTATGTGTGTCGATTACCGGGATCTGAACAGAGCAAGCCCGAAAGATAATTTCCCATTACCTCACATTGATGTATTGGTGGATAACACAGCTCAGTTCTCGGTATTTTCTTTTATGGATGCATTTTCTCGATACAATCAGATCAATATGTCACCTGAAGACATGGAGAAGACAACTTTCATCACACCTTGGGGCACGTTCTGCTACAAAGTAATGTCATTCGGTCTGAAGAACGCCGGTGCAACATATCAACGAGCTATGTTAACATTATTCCACGATATGATCCATAATGAAATCGAGTGCTACATGGATGATATGATTGTCAAGTCCCTAACAGAGGAAGAGCATTTGGTGAATCTATTGAAGTTGTTCAAGCGTCTGAGTAAGTATCTGTTAAGGTTGAACCCCAACAAATGCACATTCGGGGTACGTTCTGGTAAGCTGCTGGGTTTCATTGTAAGCGGAAAAGGAATTGAGGTTGATCCCGATAAAGTCAAAGCAATTCAGGAAATGCCTGCACCTAAGACTGAGAAAGAAGTTTGAGGGTTCTTAGGTAGATTGAACTACATCTCAAGGTTCATATCTCATCTCACTACAACCTGCGAACCCTTGTTCAAGCTGTTAAGAAAATAACAAACAGTTAGGTGGAACAATGACTGCCAGAGAGCTTTTGACAAGATTAAGAACCTCCAATTCTCATGCCTTCGGTCGAAGGAAGACCTCTAATCATGTACCTGACAGTATTAGAAGAGTCAATGGGGTGTGTGTTGGGCCAGCATGACGAGTCTGGTCGAAAAGAGTATACAATATACTACCTAAGCAAAAAGTTTACCGACTGTGAAAAACGTTATTCACTGCTCGAGAAAATTTGTTGTGCTTTAGCGTGGGTTGCTCGTCGACTAAGACAGTATATGTTGACTCATACTACCTTATTAATCTCAAATATGGATCCAATCAAGTACATATTTGAGAAGCCAACACTTACCAGAAGGGTTGCCAGGTGGCAAATGATTCTAACAGAATATGACATTCAGTACACCTCTCAGAAAGCCATCAACGGCAGTGTATTGTCTGACTATCTGGATGAGCAACCCATTGATGATTACCAGCCTATGAGATTTGACTTCCCTGATGAAGACATCATGTTCTCTAAAGCAAAAGATTGTGTAGAGCCTATTCACACTGAAGGGCCTGATCTAGAAGAAGCATGGACTATGATGTTTGATGGGGCGAATAATTGCAACGGTCGTGGGGTTGGTCCAATGCTTATTACACCTAAAGGGGTTCATATGCCTTTCTGAGCAAGGCTCACCTTTTCCTGCACTAACAACGAAGCAGAGTACAAAGCTTGTATCATGGGTCTTGAGGAAGCCATTGACCTCGGTATCAAAACCTTGAATGTATTCGGAGATTCAGCTTTGGTAATCAACCAGACCAACGACAAGTGGTACACTCACCAGGAGCATCTGATTCCCTACCGTGACTATACTAGGAGATTATTGACCTTCTTCACAATAGTTAAGCTTAAATACATCCCACGAGATGAGAATCAGTTTGTAAACGCTTTGGCTACCATTTCAGCCATGTTCAAAGTACAAGTTGTTAATTATGTACCTCATATTTCGGTATCCAGATTGGACAGACCAACATATGTATTCTTTGTGGACACTGCCACTGACAACAAGCCTTGGTTCCACGACATCAAATGCTTCTTGGAAACTCAGACACACCCACTTGGGGCATCATCAAATGATAAGAAGACATTAAGAAGGCTAGCCGGCAGTTTCTTCCTCAATACTGATGGTTCTTTGTACAAGCGAAACTTCGACATGGTCCTGCTCAGATGTGTTAACAAGAAGGAAGCAGACCTAATGATGCACGAAGTACATGAAGGTTCTTTCGGTAACCATGCCGGAGGACATGCAATGGCAAAGAAATTGTTAAGAGCAGGTTACTACTGGATCACAATGGATGCAGACTATTGTGCCTATGCCAGGAAATGCCACAAATGCCAGAACTACGCAGATAAAGTGCATGTGCCTCCGAATCCTTTGAATATATTGTCTTCACCCTGGCCCTTCGCCATGTGAGGTATTGATATGATTGGAAAGATCGAGCCAACTGCTTCAAATGGTCACAAATTCATCCTGGTAGCCATTGATTACTTCACCAAATGGGTTGAAGTAGCTTCGTATGCAAATGTCACCAGGCAAGTGGTAGCTCGATTTTTGAAAAGGGATATCATCTGTCAATATGGAGTTCCCGAGCGAATCATTACTGATAATGGTTCCAATTTGAACAACAAGATGATGGAAGAACTTTGTCGGGACTTCAAGATTCAACATCACAACTCTTCTCCTTACAGGTCAAAGATGAATGGCGCTGTTGAGGCCATAACAAGAATATTAAGAAGATTGTGCAAAAGATGGTAGTCACCTACAAAGACTGGCACGAAATGCTACCATTTGCCTTGCATGGATACCGAACCTTCATCAGAACATCTACTGGGGCAACACCTTATCAGCTTGTGTATGGTATGGAAACTGTCCTACCTGTTGAAGTTGAACTACCCTCCTTACAGGTAATGATGGATGTGAAACTGGATGAAGAAGAATGGGTCCGATCTCGATATAATCAACTGAGCCTGATTGAGGAAAAGAGATTAGCAGCCATCTGTCATGGGCAGTTGTATAAAAAGCGAATGAAGAAAGCCTTCGATCAGAAAGTAAGACCTCGGGAATACCAAGTGGGAGAGCTTGTTCTGAAAAGACTTCTTCCTCCTCATACAGACCACAAGGGCAAATGGACGCCAAACTATGAAGGCCCATTCATAGTAAAGAAAGTTTTCTCTGGTGGGACACTGATGCTCACTACTATGGATGGCGAGGATTTCTTATCTCCTGTGAATTCAGATGCAGTTAAAAAATACTTCGCATAAACGACCCGCTGGACATAAAAACAGAATGTAAGTCCGGGATAAAATAGGGCATCCCGGCGAGTCAAAAACAGAATAAAAGACTCGGGCAAAAATAAGGGAAAATTGAAAAAAATGTGTACACCCGCTGAGTTGAAAAGCCACATCGGACAGCTCAGGAAAAAATGGGTATCCTAGTGGATTGAAAACCCGAAAGGGCAATCCATGCAAAATCAGGGAATAAGTGAACAAATGCATTCTGAATTCGTCAGTATCACTCATAACATGACAAGCTTTGAAAGGATAAAGCGCCAGTCAGAATCAACCTTCTTTAGAAAGCAAGATAAGAAGAATGTCAAGGTCATACAGTTCATAGCAAAGAAAGCTCACTGGAGCGTCAACTTCAACATTGCCAACATTTTTATTTTTCTGAATTTTACAGCGATCTCCTCCTTTCAGGGATTCGCTTCTTCATTGTACTTGCATATTCAGGGCACACAAATCAATAAAATCAGAATTTTCAGTCACACTCTGTTCTGTACATTTTTTGTTTCGTTTGTAAAATGTCCAAAGTTCATAATACAACGCTTGCATGGAAACATATAAGCCATTTTTAATATATGCTTGCAAGAAATATGTTGCAATCTTGAGCAAATATAACTCCTATGACGGAATCCGGTTGACGATATCTCGGGACACTTGTGCTTTTCCTCTATTTAACAGGTTACAGGTATTCAAGACAGACAATCTTTCACAGCACGAGGTATATCAAGCCTCGTATCCCCAGTCAAGTCAGCAATCACCTCATCGGCAAGTTTACTTGACAGGAGTATTCCCCCATGAAGTTGTCATCCCCTCAGAGGATCCTTCGAGAAACTCATTAAATCCCCAGCGTGTCACTTGGACAAAGGAGTTACAACAAATTACTTCCCAGAAATTCTTTTCTCCCCAAGCAGGATCTCCCGAGTAATGCCTGAACTACTCTTCCCCAGCGGAGTTTCCGAAGCCTCCTCATCCACAACATTAGTCTCTTCAACGAAAGTTTCTCAGTCGGGCTCCCTACATATTTCTTCCCCCAGAGCGCCACAGAGTTCCCTAGGAAGATCGTTCAGTGATCTTTTCTCCCCACAGACCGGCCAATGATCTCTTTCCCCAGCGAAGTTCTCTCTCCAGAAAGATCGGCCATAGATCTTTCTCCCCGCAGGATCCGGATCTCGGATGGGTTCTCTCATTTTTCATAATCATAGAATTTGCATCATTTTCCCCAAACTAAGCGTAGCATTCCGTCTAATACGGAGCATTACGGCAAAAATCAAACATTTGCATGATCATAAGCCAGGTTCGAGGCAATCACCTACAAACATCAGAATCTATTCACCAACAATATACAAAACTTATACCCCACAGACAAAGCCAGAATACTCTTTTTGCACTCTCAATACAGATACTTGTTCATACTTGTACATATTCTTTTTGGCACTCGTCTGTGTCATACTTCCCTAACAAGTCGAACACTCGTACGTGTCCCTTGCTCAATCTTTTTAACACCTGTCCGTGTCTTGCACATATCTCCCCAGCAGGTCAAACACTGGTTCATACTTATACACAATCCTCTGATACTCGTCTGTATCCTGTATATATCACCTCCCCGCAGATCAAACACTCGTCCGTGTTCCTTGCCTAACCGAGTGACACTCGTCCGTATCATTATCCTTAAACACGTGTCAACATTGGTTTCTATCGATACTCATCCATATCATGGTCATAAGGATGCTCGTCCGCATCTTTATTCTATACACACTTTCAAACACTTATACCGTTTATTTCAAAGCGTAAGCACTTGTCCGTGTTTACCATTCCCCAGTAAGTCACCAACAAAACAACTTTTCTATCCTACATTCGCCCTATGTCGTGATATTTTCGGCAGCCGTCCCCTGCCAGGTGATCGTCCCTAACCTTTTTGATGACCGTCCCTCATCATTTTATCCGATGGCCATCCCCATCGTTGATCTTCTTATCCGGCATTCGTCCTATGTCGCGATATTTTCGGCAGCCGTCCCCTGCCAGGTGATCGTCCTTCACCTTTGGATGACCATCCCTCATCCTATCCCCAGTGGAATCCCCATTGTTGGAACTTTCTATCCAGCATTCGTCCTATGTCGTGATATCTTTTTAGCAGCCGTCCCCTGCTAGGTGATCGTCCTTCACCTCTTTTGATGATCGCCCCTCATCATTTATCCGATGGTCGTCCCCATCGTCGATCTTTGTTATCCGACATTCGTCCTATGTCGAGATAATCCCCAAGAGAAGTCGTACCCTGCTGGGTGATCATCCTTCACGTCTTGATGATCGTTCTTCATCATGCTTATCCGATGGCCGTCCCCATCGTTGATCTTTTCTATCCGGCATTCGTCTTATGTCGCGATATTTTCAGCAGCAGTCCCTTGCTAGGTGATTGTCCTTCACCTTTTGATGATCGTCCCTCATCATTATTTCATTTATTCTTTTACTCGATGGCAGTCCCCGTCGCGGTTTATTTACCCTTTAACCTGATGGTCGTCCCCGTCAGTGCTTTTCTCATTTCTTTAATCCCCAGAGAGTTTTATTTCTTTGCCCGATGGGCGTCCCCGTCGCGGTCTCTTTATTTTCCAGCATGATAGACATCCCCGTCATTGTTTTACTTACCGTTTTTCATCCTCATCAGTCGTCCTCTGCTCGATGGTCGTCCTCCATCACTTTCATTTGATACTCATACTATACTGCCTTTTACAATTTATATCCCTTTTCCTCCATCACAAGTTATCTTGTTTGTCTGTTAAGCCAGGCGCTTACACCCTGCACAACTAACTCATGCTTGAATAGGGGAAGATGTAAACACCCCAAATTTGTCCTCACCTTTTTCTCACACTGTGGCTTGTGATCTTTCCATATTCCATTGCATAAACATCTCATTACATCTCACACTGCATAATTTATTTAATCTGCATAGCTGCATCTAGGGTTTGTGATTTGAGCAATCCAAGAAGTGATCTGAGCTATCTCAATGGTCTTGAAGCATGCCAAGAGGGTCCATGAGTATTCTATGATCATCTTATGCTCCCCAAAGTTCATTGAAGTCACAAAATCACAAAGGATTGCACAGAGGTCCAGGTGGGATAGGGTTTTTTATGTAGATGACCTAAAAATTAGGGTTTTGGGTTTGAGGCCCTTAAACTCAAATTTTTTGGTCATTCTTGATTCCATTGGTCTTAATATGTTATAAGGAGCATGTGTACCAAATTTGATGAAGAAATTCATTGTGGAAGTCATCTGATCAACTGGTAACTTATTGTGCAAGAAAAGTCAGAATCAGGGCATCTGAGGCCACCACCAATGGAACCAAAGGGTCATCTTCATCATTTTGAGGTTCTATGATCTTTATTTGATCTTAGAAGTGGTTAGAAGTTCACAATATTAAATGATTTCAAGCCATTTGCAAACTTTCCATTTTTGGACATGACTTGTAATGGAAACTTTCCATTTTGGGAATGATTTTCAACCTCCTCTTTCTTGATCAAAAATGCTTCAAATGAAAAATCCTTAAACATGAAAGTTGTAGATTGGATCTTCCCATTTTCAAAAAAATACAAGAACTCCTCTTGATTCAACCTAGAACTCAAGATATGATGTTTCAAAGTTGGGAAAAATCATGTAATTTTCAAGTATGTGCCAAAGAGGGATTTTTGCAAAATCAAGTTTCAAGACTTCTAATGACCTCTAATTGACCTCTAAGCATCATAACAACATAACACAACTTGCCTTGATCAGAATTATGCCAGGAATCACAAGATTTCATGCCTTGCACTTCAAGAAATTTCAAAGGGGGAAGTTTGCAAAACACATGCTATCTCATGAATCAAGCCATCCAGATCCTCAAATCCAATCCAAGGGCCATCCTTGAATGAAGCTGAGGCAGGACAACCCTTCAAGCCAACTCTGACACGTGCCATGCTTGTGGTACCATAACGTTTAACTTTTTGCAAGATAAGCCATAACAATCACACTATGCCACCACCAACTTTCTGACCAATCACAATTGTTTATGTAAACCTCATGGACCTCAAACATCATAACATTGGGGCCTGAAACCTCACCATAATCAGATTGCTCAAAATTTCCATCAACCTTCAAGTCTTCGATTCTCACTCCACAACCACTCAAACTCAAAACTTTCTTCACCATTCAATCACTCATGACCTGAGGAACACAAAGCACCCTTCACTTTGGCCTGAAACACTCCACAACACAAACACGATTTCTGCCTTAGCAGAATTGAAGCACACAAACTAGCCACTCTCAAAGCCTTTCAAGCACTCCATTAGCATCAGGAGGATCAAAGGAAGCTTTTTGCACGAAGGAGAGGCTCTAAAAGCTCAAATTTGCAGTTCATCAGCTCAGCTATGCTCAAGAACAAAATCTTTCAGACCTTTGATTTCCTTTTATAGAATGAAACTACGTGTTATGGGGATCACTCTGATGCTTTTAGAATCGAAAATAGTTGAGAAATAAGCATTTCATGAGCTTCTGAAATTTTGTCCAGAAATATATTTTGATTTGATTTTCTCTGATTGTGTAATATAAATGTTGTTTATTGATTGATTTGAGTTGCATTTAGTGTGGGGATCATTTCTGGGCAGGTTAGAGGAGTTTTAGTGGCTTAGGGAGGAAGATGAGGTTTTGAGTGATCGGAGAATATGACCGGAGCATCTCTCCGGTCACCTTGAGGGTCATTAGGGCTTAATTAGGGTTTAATCTCCATATGCGTTTTGGGCCATTTGATCATGTTTTGTTTAGCGCGTGGACGGATCAGATTCACTCATTAACCCTAATCTTTAATTAATTATTTTAATTAAGTTTAATTAAATTAATTTAATCTGAAGAAATCCTGGCCTTAGAAACACGCGCGCAGTCAACCCCAGTTTGAATCTGGACCTTCAGATTGGTTTACTTTGCATTTTCTTTTATTTTAGTTGCATTTCTTTTGTTCTATTTATTTAAAATATCAAAACATTTTCTAAAATCATGAAACTTTTCATTTCCATTTCAAATATTTTTCTTAACTCAAAAACATTTTTTATTTTAATTTTTGCATTAAAAAAGTATTTTTAAATCATTTAAATGTTTTATTTAATTAATTAATTGATTTTAATTAATTAAAAAAACATTTAGGTTTCTAAAAATCACCAAAAAAATATGAAGCATTCTCATACATTTAGAAACATTTACAAACTCATCACACAAATTTCCTTTTGGATTTGATTATGTTTTCACAATTATCTTTGAATTAGGGTTCATAAAGTTCCTATTTTCTAACCCTAACTTGAAAAAATCATTTCTGATCAACCATGATGATTTTGAACTTGATTCTTTTTTCATTATTTCATATATTGCATCTAGTATCTAGGTTATTAATCTCATAATTTTGCATTGCATTTTCAATTTGATTTTCATTTTCCCTTTAGAAGTACCCAAAAACTCTAGCAAACTTAGGAAATTCATAACTCCCTTTAGGTTTAGATTCTGACCTTCATCTTTGGGTAGTGATCTTGTGTATGTTTAGGTTTTTTTTGAGTTCAATTTCAAATTTTTATCATGATGTATGCTTCTGTTTTGATCATATGCATCTCATACATTCATAAAACCCTAATTTTCTTATGTTCATTTGCATTCATCTTTGCATATCATCATCATATGAACTTGTCATGCCATTCCATGATCTTTTATGCCATCTTAGACATCTTAAGACATGTATAAACATTTCTTGATCATTTCTTCATTCATTTGGTATGCTTTGCATTCATTGCATTCCATGTGTATCCATGTGTTTTCATGCTTCTAACATGTTTCCTTTGCATCTCATCTCTTGTATGATCATTCATATGCATCATGTATGTCTTTGCATCATCTCATAACACATTTTCATCATGTTTATGCTTCTGGTTTTGGTCTTTGCATCATTACTTATTTCATTTCATCTCATTTCTTTCCTTATGCATCTCATACTAACCTTTCAAGGGCTTATGGTAAGTTGTTTGGGATGTAGATTTGCCTCCACATCCTACATTCTTCTTATCTCTTCATATGCATTCTTTACTTATCTTTGAAGTGAACTTGCTTCACTTATGCTCTCTCATTCTTACTTTCTTTATTTTAGGTTACTTATCTTCTTCAGGAAGTAAGTAACTTATTCTTTCTTTCCCTCCTCTTTTCATATGCTTCTCTTCCATGGTGGCTTCCTGAAGATCTTCTCTTAGGCCTCACAAACCATAGGATATCCAAGCATGATAATTTTTAGGGTTGTATATAGTCCCCCTAGTTTATTACCTTTGAGTCTCCTTGAGTCTCTCTTCTCATCTCATAATCAGAGACTAAACACTTAAAGCTTTAGGACTTTGAATTAGGGTTATGCCTGCATGCTTATCTTAGGATGGAGTGTATAACTTTAATCCTTAGTGTTAAACCCTTAATTTATTTACACCTCTTAATCAAAACACCTAATAATGATTAAGACTTAAGCTTGTAACTTGGGCCTTACATTAGGATTCCATATCTTCCTTTTGGTTAAGAGGGACTAACCCTAGTATTTAATGGACAAGTCCCCCTCAAGATAAGTCTTACAAACTTAAAACTCATTTCTTAATCTCATCCTTTAATTAAAATCCACTTAATAAAGGCTTGTTATCTAATGAATTTAGTCCCTAACCATGGATTAAGTTGATGTATCTTCCTCAGCTTAAGTGTTTGTATCTATCATCCTTCTCTTAGGATGGTGTAATGAGTTCACTAATCCCTGATTAGAGATTAAACTCATTACTTAACACTAAACAAAAACCTAAAAACATTTTAATAATCCCAAGTAGGTTAATGATCTTAATCCTATATCATCATGGTAATTAAGTTGAGATTCTTATCTCATACTTAAGAAGGCTCATTATCCCTAATCAGGGAGGATATAATGAGTTTACAAACCCTTGATTTAGGCTTAAGCTCATTATCCTCTACAAAACATCAAAAACAATAAAAAACTGAAAAACAAAAAAACAAACAATAAACGTCTCCTCCGGGATTCTTTTCTCATCTCACTCATTCTATAAACGAGAACTCGCTTCTTCCATCTGATGCAAGACAGTTAGCACTCGAACCAGACGAGTCATACACTTGAGCATAGACAAGCAAGCAGTTCATAGTCAAATCATCCAGTCTCTTTGAGTCGAACTACGATGTTCTGACTTCCTCATTGCACGAGAGGATACATAGGCATAACTTAACAGTTATCGAACAAAAGTCTATGTGTCTTCCCCCTCTTTCAACTTTCTTTTCTAAGCCTCAGTCTTGAGCATTTCACCATTCTTTTGCACTGACACACTGTACATTTCTCCCTAGCTTTTTATGCACAGTCAGCACATACACTACCCCTTTTAAACACAATCAAGTAAGCGTGGACCCCGTCGAGTACGACGAACCATCTGGTTGCTAATACCTTCCCAGGTCGTAACCAACCCCCTTTCTCAGTCTCTCTGGTTCGCAACCGTCTTATCCATACCCATCCAGGTTTATGCAACATTACCTTTCCTTCGGGATAAAAATACCTAGTTGGAGACTCTATTCAACCTCTTTCACCTCGTCCGTTCGCGTTTGCACCAGGATGTAAGTCCTTAGGAGTGAAAATCATGTACCTCTGTTCAGAGAAAGTTACGGTGGAATCTTGGACATAATCATGGACCTGGATACATTGCAAAGGAGCATGATTCACACTTGTTTGCAGTTTTATGACCCTCCCCAGCGTTGTTTCACTTTCCCAGACTTTCAGATAGGTCCGTTGCTGGAAGAGTACTCCATGTTGTTGGATATCCCCATCCGAAGAGGAATTCCTTTCAATCCTGAAATGACTCCTCCAAAGAATGAAGACATAGCCAAAGCACTACATCTGGAAGTAACCACCATTGATGAACACATGACTTCTAAAGTTGGAACCCCATGTTGTCGCTCCCATCAAATGAGGCCAAGTCATATGGGGTACAGACGCGAACGGTCAGCGAAGAGGAGAGAATGAATAGAGTCGCCAGCTAGGCATTTTTATCCCGAAGGAAAGGTAATGCTGCATAGACCTAGAAAGATATGGATAAGACGGTTGCGAACCAGAGAGACTGAGAAAGGGGGTTGGTTACAACCTGGGAAGGTATTAGCACCCAGATTGTCCGTCGTACTCGACGGGATCCACGCTTAAAATATTTGTGTTTAAAGGGGTAGTGTCAGTGCAATTTGTATATCAAGGCTGGAAAGAATGCAAGTGTCAGTGTAAAATAACTGTGAAGTGTATAAGAGAAAGTGTCAGTGTAGGAACAAGAGTGAAATGTTCAAGACTATGAGGCTAAAAGAATGATGCTGGAAAGAGGGGGAATATACAGAGACTTTTGTTCGGTAACTGTTAAGTTATGCCTACGTATCCTCTCGTGCAATGAGGAAGTCAGAACACCGTAGTTCGACTCAAAGAGACTGAAAGATAAATTGACTTGTGAACTGCTTACTTGTCTATGCTCAAGTGTATGACCTGTCTGGCTCAGGTGCTAACTGTCTTGCATTAGACGGAAGAAGCAAGTTCTCGTTTGCGAATGAATGAGATGAGAAAAGAATCCCAAAGGGGACGATTATTGTTTGTTTTTTTTGTTTTTCAGTCTTTTATTGCTTTTGGATTTGTCATAAGAAAATGAGCTTAAGCCTAAACCAAAGGATAGTAAGCTCATCACATCCTCCCTCTGATTAGGGGTAATGAGAATACCTTAAGTGTGAAGTCAGCATCCCACACTTAATCACCATGGTATAGGACTAAGATCATTAACCTACTTGTGATTATTTAGATGTTTTTGTTGTTTTTGTTTAGTGTTAAGTAATGAGTTTAAGCCATAATCAGGGATTAAACAGACTCATTACACCATCCTAATAGAAGGATAATAGATGAGAATGTTTAAGCTGAGGAAGACTCCTCAACTTAATCCATGATTAGGGATTAACCTCATGACAAAACAAAGCCTTTATTAGATGGATTTTAGTTAATGATAAGATGGAGAAGTGAGTTTTATGGTTTGTAAGACAACTTGAGGGGGACTTGTCCATTAACACTAGGGTTAGTCCTTCTTAACCAATTAAGGAAGAATTAGAACCCTAATGCAAGGCCCAAGTTACAAGCTTGATGTCTTGATGATTATTATATGGATTGATTAAAGGATTTAAACACATTAAGGGTTCAACACTTAGGATTAAAGTTATACACTCCATCCTAATAGAAGGATGCAGACATAAGCTTAATCACAAAGCCTTAAAACCTTTAGGGTTTAGTCCTGGATTATGAGATGAGGAGAGAAGACTCAGATATGACACAAAGGTAAAAGCTAAATGGGGGGAATAATCAACCCTAATTGTTATCATTCTTGGTTGTTCCTAGGTTTTATGAGGCTTGCAAAAGATCTTCATAGAAAACCACCAGGAAGGAAGCAGATGGAAGGAGCAAAGAGAAGCAAAACAACTTGCTTCACTTAAGAAGACAAGTTGCTTGAAGGAAGAAAGTAAGAGATGAACATGAATGAGCAAGCTCACTCTAATACACATACAAAATGCAGCAAAGGAAGTATGAAAGAGATGAAAAGATATTGTGAGAAGTGAAGGCAAATTCACTTCTCAAAGCAACTTACCACCTGAAAAGTTAGTGAAAGAAATGAAATGCAATGCAAATGAGATGAAATGGCATGATGCAAGACAAAGTCAGAAGCAAACACATGATGGTAATGATGCTAAGATATGATGCAAACATGAGGCAAGGCGTGAGAATGATCAAACAAGCAAAAAGATGCAAAGGAGATATGCTTAGAACCATGAACATACATGCAAAGTTATGGAATGCAAATGACATACAACATGGAAAATGAAAGATGCAATGATCAAACATGATTCTAATATGTCCTAAGATGTCTTATGAATCAAATGAATTCACAAAATGTCATGGCAAGTCATGGTATGCAAGCAAATGGAAGATGGATGCAAAGGAAGGCATAAATTAGGGTTTATTGATCAACACACAAAGCAAAATCCAAAACCAGAAGCAAATGACATGATAAAAATTTGAAAATGCAATCAAAGGAACCCTAAACCTATACAAACTCACTTCCCAAAGGAGGGGATCCAACTCTTAACCTAGTGAGAGTTATGAATTTCCTAAGATTGCTAGGGTTTTAAGGTACCTTGTCAAGAAAAATGAAAAACAAATTGGAAATGCAAGATCAATTCATGCCAATTTTATCCTATAAACTACATGTTATGCAAGATGCAATGCAAAAGGAATCATTGTCCAACTCTCAATGGTTAGGCAGAAATGAATTTTTGAAGTTTGAAACAAAATATTGCCTTGAAATGAAATAAATTCCAAAGAAAATTATCAAAAGGCATCAAGATCAAAAAAGAAATTTGGTTTGAGAGTGGGACAATGTTTCTAAATATTTTTAAATGTTACATGAATTTTTTTGTGATTTTTAAATACCTAAAAGTATTTTTAATTAATTAATTTTCATTAACTAATTAAAAATAATCTTTTAAATGATTTAAAAATAATTTTTAATGCAAAAAATGAAAATAAAAATCATTTTCTGATTGAGAAAAATATTTAGAACAAGAATGCAAGAGGAAATATTTTTGGGATTTTTCTAACTATTTTAAAATAAATATGAAAGAAAATGCAAGAAAAATGAAATTAAAATTGATTTAATGGGAAGTCAACAGATCCAGTGGCTGGTATTCAAACTGAACGCGCGGGAGTTGACTGGCGCGCTATCCTACGGCTGGCATTTGAACTGGCTAGATTAATATAAAAATCTGATTAATTAACTAATGACGTGGATTAGGGTTTTAATGAAACAATCCAGGCCATTAAAACGCGCGGGAGTCAAACAAAGTCAACCAAATCTACGCTCCACATTCAAACTGAACCCTAAACGCAATTAAGACACTAATCACTTTCAGGTGGCCGGAGAAGACTTCCGGTCGTCTTCTCCGGCCAGACCCTCACCTGAAAGTTGCTAACTTCTTCCCCAGGTCCCTAAAACCTAATCTCTCTGCCCATAATCCATCCCCAAATATCATAGGGCAAGAATCAACAATCAAAACACATTTATTTTTCATAACAAAGCTGAATCGAAGCAAAATGCATTTAGGTCAGAAAAGTTTCAGAAGCATCATACATACTCAATACTCAATCATTTTCGAAAAAAAACATATCAGCATGATCAGTGAAGCATAGAGAATCATTTAGGAACTTAAAAACATGTTTCTGGAAAAAATGTTCTTGAGCTCACCTGAACTGAAGCTTTGATTTCTGGAACTTTCTGGCAGTCCCTATGATCCAAAACGCCTCTAATGGACCTCCTGAGAAGCTTGCAATGCTTGGTTGGAGTTTCTTTTGGCTAGTTTGAGAGATTGAGTGAGTTCTGTTCAGTGAGGGAGAGAAATCGTGTTTCAGTTTGAGGATGTTTCAGGGATGAATGAGGGCAGGGAAATGATCAGGGGAGTATGCTGAGATGTTTTGTGAAGTTTGTTTGAATGTTTGATGCTTGTATGATGAGTTTCGAAGGAAGTTGCATAAGAGGTGAAAAATGAGAATGCTGGCTTAGAGAGAGTTTCAGGCTTGTGTGTGTGGTGTGTTGAGCTGCTTTTGGTCCATGTATCAAGTGGTGATAGGTCAGAGAGTTGTTGGTGGCCTATGGTGATTGGTATGGGTCTTTTGCAAAAAAGTCAAGCTTTGTGTAAGAGAGTTATTGGCTCATAGCCAGCCAAGGACAAGAGGTGTGTCCTGCGCAGCAAGAAGTGTGGAGAGCCATAGGATCAATTTTGAAACCAGCCAGCAAATGGATTAGGGTTTGAAGGATATTTTGCAACTTTGTGACCTTTAGCCCCTTTTGTGATTTCTTGATCCACAAGTCATGAAAATGACCAAACTTTTGATGCAATCTGATCTTTAGGCCTTGGTTTATGTTTGTACAAAGGTTAGAAGTCCATTTGATAGCACAATTTGTCTTGGCAAGTGGTTTTGCAACTTTGCCTCTTTGGTGCATAACTTGAAATTATGTGATTTTTCCCAACTTTGACAAGCCATAACTTTTGATCCAAAATGAATTAGAATGAGTTCTTGTACTTTTTGAAGAGGGAATGATCCATTCTACAACTTTCATGACCAAAGTTTTCCCATTTGAAGCATTTTTGAATCAAAAAGCAAGGGTTGAAAAAGTTTCCCAAAATGGCAATTTCCCATTATAAGTCATTTTCCCAAAAAGTCAACTTTGCAAATGGCTTGAAATCCTTCAAATTTGTGAACTTCTAACATCTCCTATGATCAAATAAAGATCATACACATTCAAAATGATGAAGAACACCCTTTGGTTGGGTCATTGGGGGCCTCAGATGCCCTGATTTTGCACTGACTTGCTCAAAAAGTCAACCCTTGATTAGATGCCTTCCACATGGAATTTCTTCATGAAAATTGATATGCATAATCCCTATAACATATGGAGACCAATAGAAACAAGAATGACCAAAATAATTGGAGTTATGGCCTTTGAAACCAAAACCCTATTTCTAGGTCATCTGTGCAGTCAATCCTGGCTCTGCTCCTATGCCTTTCTCAGTTCTTGTGATTCTTTGACTTTATTGACTTTGTGGGGATACAATATGATGTTTGAACACACATGGACCCCTCTGAAGTGATTGATGACCTTTGGAGTGGCTCAAATGGCTCTTGGATAGCTCAAACCACAAACCCTAGATGCAGATGACTTAGAAACAATGCAGTGAATTAAAAATGTGATATGAGATGCTATGATTGAATTTATGCATATGAAAAGATCACAAGCCATGGTGTGAATGGGTGAGGCCAAATTTGGGGTGTTTACAGCTGCCCCTATTCAAACATGAGTTAGCTGTGCAGGATGTAAGCAACAGCTTAACAGACAAACAAGATAACTTGTGGTTGAATACCAAAGACAGTCCAAAATTTTCACTCACAGAATGAAGAAGAAAAGGGATATAGATTGTAAGGGGAAAATAAAGTATATTATAAAGTGCGGGCGACGAAGGACGACCGTCGAGCATAGGACGACTGCTGGGGAAAGAGCAATGACGGGGACGGCCGACATGCTGGGGATATGAGAGATTATGATGGGGACGACCATCAAGTAAAGATATAAGACCCTATGGGGATTATAGGTAAATGAAATAAATGATGAGGTACGGTCATCAAAGGTGAAGGACGATCACCTATCAGGGGACGGCTGCTCTGTTGGGGATAAGATGAGGGACGGTCATCTGAGGTGAAGGACGATCACCTGGCAGGGTTCGGCTGCCGAAAGTATCACGACATAGGACGAATGTCGGATAGAAAGGTCGACGATGGGGACGGCCATCGGATAAGCATGATGAAGGACGATCATCAAGAGGTGAAGGACGATCACCTAGCAGGGTACGGCTGCCCTCGGGGTTTTATCATGACACATGACGAATGTCAGATAACAAGATCAACGATGGGGACGGCCATCGGGTAAAATGATGAAGGACGATCATCAGGAGGTGAAGGACGATCACCTAGCAGGGGACGGCTGCTAAAAATCACGACATAGGACGAATGTCGGATAGAAGGGGGTTCCAATAATAGAGACTCCGCTGGGGAAAGGATGAGGGACGGTCATCCAAAGGTGAAGGACGATCACCTGGCAAGGTACGGTTGCCGCAAGTATCATGACATAGGACGGATGTCAGATAGAAAAGAAAAAGTTCAACAAGTTTTGTTGAGGACTTTGCTGGGGAATAGTAAACACGGACGAGTGTCTATATCCAAGGAAATGAAAGGTATAAGTGTTTTGGCACTGTGTATGGATTAAAGATGCGGACGAGCATCCTTAACACCGAGATACGGACGAGTATCAAGTAGAAGCAAACACAGACACATGTTCAGAGATGATGATATGGACGAGTATCAACTGGTTAACAAAGAACACAGACGAGTGTTGATTTTGTGGGGACTCTTCTGGGGAAAAGTAGACACAGACGAGTGTCTAAATTCAAGAAGACATAAGTGTTTGATACGTGTATGGATTAAAGATGTGGACGAGCATCCTTAAGATTGTGATGCGGACGAGTATCAGGTAGAAACAAACGCTTGACGCATGTTCTGAGATGACGATACAGACGAGTACCAACTGGTTAACAAAGAACACGGACGAGTGTTGATTCTAAAGGGGGCATAAGTGGTGTATATAAGATACGGACGAGTATCTGTATGAGTGGAACAGGAGTAATAAGTATGAGTGGTGTACGGATGAGTGTTTAACTCACTGGGGAGAGTGACACGGACGAGTGTCAAAAGGTATATTATAAACAAGTATATGCTTTACAAAGTGTTCAGGCAGCTATGTTGGGGAAGGTGGCACGGACGGGTGTTAGGGAATCTGTATGGATATATGTATCTGTGAGTGCAAAGAGGACGCTTTGGCTTTTTGCTGGGGATATAACACGGACGGGTGTCAGGAAGTATATGTATTTGTAAGAGAAATGTTTGGGCTTTCTACCGGGGAACTTTGGGGAGCTTTTCTGTATATTGTTGATGGATTGTCAGTTTTCACAAGTGTTTGATTCAGATCATGGCTTATGATTATGCAATATGTTTGATTTTTGCCGTAATGCTCCGTATTAGACGGAATGCTACGCTCTGTGGGGAGGATATGATGCGAATGCTATGATTATGCAAAGATACCGATCCGGGATTCGGATCCCACTGCTGCGAAGATCTCTGGCTGATCTTCTTGAAGTGGACATCCCAGCTGGGGATGAGATCACTGGTAGGTATGTCATGTATGACTTTGCTTGGGGAATAGGTCATTGATAAACCTATCGCATTAATGAGGAACCCAACTGAGGTTTGTAGAAGCCTTCTTCACTCTGTTGTGATTTCTTCGCGCGTTGCTCTTCTGGGTAGAGGTTGACACCATGTGGGGAGATGGTTCCCTGGCTTTTGTACTTGGCTGAGGAGGAATAATGGATGGCAACTCAGCTGGGGAGAAAATACCTCCGGTGCTAAGACTGAGTAGATAATGATTTGCCAGCTTGCTGGGGTGAAGCTTTCATGCCCCACATTGTGCTTTGAATACCTGCAATCCTGAAAAGACAGAGAAACGCACAAGTAATCCCGAGGTATCCCTTACCGGATTCCATCATAGGAGTTTAGACACTCCCGGGAGTAAGTATATTTCCTGCAAGCACGTATTCTTTAGAAGAGAAGCATATGTATTTATGCAATCAGTATCTTAAAGACATCGGACATTTTGCAAATGAGAATAAAATGTATGAGACGAAACATGACTGAAAAATCTGATTTTATTAATTCATGTGCCCTGAATTGGCAAGACAGTCAAAGAAACAAATCCCCTGAAATGAGGAGATCGTTATAAATTGAGAAACAAAAAGATGTTGGCAATGTTGATGACGCTTCAAGGAGCTTCCCCTTTGCTATGACTCGTATGACTTTTGACGTTCTTCTCGTCTTGCTTTCTGAAGAAGGCTGATTCTGAAAGAAGCTCGATCCTTTCGAAGCCTTTCAAGTTGCAAGTGATACAGACGAATTCAGAATGCAGTTGTTCGCTCATTCCCTTATTTTGCATGGATCGCCCTTTCGGGTTTTCAATCCATCGGGATACCCATTTTTTCCTGAGTTGTCCAATGCGGCTTTTCAACTCAGCGGGTGTACATTTTTTTGTTTATTTTCCCTTATTTTTGCCCGAGTCTTTTATTCTGTTTTTGACTCGCCGGGATGCCCTATTTTTGCCTGGACTTACATTCTGTTTTTATGTCCAGCGGGTCATTTTATGCGAAGTATTTTTTAACTGCATCTGAATTCACAGGGGATGGGAAGTCTTCGCCATCCATAGTACTGAGCATCAGTGCTCCACCAGAGAAAACTTTCTTTACTACGAATGGACCTTCATAGTTCGGAGTCCACTTGCCCCTGTGGTCTGTATGAGGAGGGAGGAGTCTCTTCAACACAAGATCTCCTACTTGGTACTCTCGGAGCCTGACTTTATGATCGAAGTCTTTCTTCATTCTTTTCTGATATAACTGCCCATGACAGATTGCAGCCAATCTTTTCTCTTCAATCAAACTCAGTTGTTCGTATCTGGACCGGACCCATTCTGCTTCATTCAACTTAACATCCATCAGTACCCGCATGGAGGGTAATTCAACTTCAACAGGTAGGACTGCCTCCATACCATATACAAGCTGATACGGTGTTGCCCCTGTAGATGTTCTGATTGATGTACGGTACCCATGCAAGGCAAATGGTAGCATCTCATGCCAGTCTTTATAGGTGACTACCATCTTCTGCACAATCTTCTTAATGTTCTTATTAGCTGCCTCCACAGCGCCATTCATCTTTGGCCTGTAAGGAGAAGAATTGTGGTGTTGGATCTTGAAGTCCCGGCATAGCTCTGCCATCATTTTGTTGTTCAAGTTGGAACCATTGTCAGTAATGATTCGCTCGGGAACTCCATACCGACAGATGATGTCTCTCTTCAGGAATCGGGCTACCATTTGCCTTGTAACATTTGCATAGGAAGCTGCTTCAACCCACTTGGTAAAATAGTCAATGGCAACCAGGATGAATCTGTGGCCATTTGAAGCAGTCGGTTCAATCTTGCCAATCATATCAATGCCCCACATGGCAAAGGGCCAGGGTGAAGACATCACATTCAAAGGATTCGGAGGCACATGCACTTTATCAGCATAAATCTGGCATTTATGACATTTTCTGGCATAGGCCCAGCAGTCGGCATCCATTGTGATCCAGTAATAACCTGATCTTAGCAACTTCTTGGCCATGGCATGCCCTCCTGCATGGGTACCAAAGGATCCTTCGTGCACCTCGTGCATTAACAAGTCTGCTTCTGTTCTATCGACGCATCTGAGAAGTACCATATCAAAGTTTCTCTTGTACAGGGAACCGTCGGTATTCAAGAAGAAACTACCAGCAAGCCTTCTTAATGTCTTCTTATCATTGGAAGATGCCCCAGGTGGGTATGTCTGATCCTCCAAGAAGCACTTAATGTCATGGAACCAAGGCTTATCATCTTTGGCAGCATCTGCTGCAAATACATATGTTGGTCTGTCAAGTCTGGAAACTGAAATCCGAGGTACAAAGTTGGCAGCCTGAAGTTTGATCATGGATGAAATGGTAGCCAGAGCATATGAAAACTGGTTCTCGTCCCGAGGGATATACTCAAGCTTGACCGTTGTAAAGAAAGTCAATAATCTCCTTGTATAATCCCTATAAGGTATCAGATGGTCCTGGTGGGTGTACCATTTGCCGTTGGTTTGATTAACTACCAGAGCTGAATCTCCGAACACAGTCAAAGTCTTGATCCAGAGGTCAATGGCTTCCTCAAGACCCATAATGCAAGCTTCGTATTCAGCTTCATTGTTAGTGCAGTTGAAGGTGAGTTTTGCCGAGAAAGGCATGTGAACCCCCTTAGGTGTAATGAGTACTGCACCAACACCACGACCATTCATATTAACAGCCCCATCAAACATCATAGTCCATTCTTCTTCCGGGTCAGGCCCTTCAGTGTGAATAGGCTCTTCATGATCTTTCGCTTTTATGAACATGATGTCTTCATCAGGGAAGACAAATCTCATAGGCTGGTAATCATCAATGAGTTGGTCAGCAAGATAATCAGACAACACACTGCCCTTGATGGCTTTCTGAGATGTGTACTGGATGTCATATTCTGTGAGGATCATTTGCCATCTCGCAACCCGTCCGGTAAGTGTTGGATTCTCAAAAATGTACTTAACTGGATCCATTTTTGATATCAATAAAATAGTGTGGGTCAACATATACTGTCTCAGCCGGCGAGCAGCCCACGCTAAAGCACAACAAGTTTTCTCGAGCAGTGAATAACGTTGTTCACAGTCGGTAAACTTTTTGCTTAGGTAGTATATTGCATACTCTTTTCGACCAGACTCGTCATGCTGGCCCAGCACACACCCCATTGACTCTTCTAATACTGTCAAGTACATTATCAGAGGTCTTCCTTCAACTGGAGGCATAAGGATTGGAGGCTCTTGTAAGTATTCTTTGATTTTATCAAAAGCTCTCTGACAGTCTTCGTTCCACCTGACCGTTTGTTCTTTTCTTAACAGCTTGAACAAAGGCTCACAAGTTGTTGTAAGGTGAGATATGAACCTTGAAATGTAGTTCAATCTACCTAGGAACCCCCGAACTTCTTTCTCAGTCTTCGGTGCAGGCATTTCTTGAATGGCTTTAACTTTATCAGGGTCAACTTCAATCCCTTTCTCACTTACGATAAAGCCCAGCAGCTTACCAGATCGCACCCTGAATGTGCATTTGTTGGGGTTTAACTTCAGTTGGTACTTCCTCAGACGCTTAAATAACTTCAGCAGATTCACCAGGTGGTCTTCTTCTGTGAGGGACTTGGCAATCATGTCATCCACATAACATTCAATTTCTTTATGGATCATGTCGTGGAATAATGTTACCATAGCCCATTGATAAGTGGCACCAGCATTCTTCAGTCCGAATGGCATCACCTTATAAAAGAATGTGCCCCAGGGTGTGATGAAAGTTGTCTTCTCCATGTCTTCAGGTGACATCTTGATCTGATTGTATCCTGAAAATCCGTCCATGAAGGAGAACACCGAGAACTGAGCCGTATTATCAACCAATACGTCAATGTGAGGTAATGGGAAATCATCTTTCGGGCTAGCTCTGTTCAGATCCCGGTAGTCCACACACATTCTCACATTGTCGTCTTTCTTAGGCATAGGTACAATATTAGCAACCCACGGTGGATAACTAGTCACAGCAAGGAAACCGGCATCCCACTGTTTTTGTACCTCTTCTTTAATTTTCATTGCCATATCTGGGCGAGTACGGCGCAACTTCTGTTTTACTGGCGGACAGTCTTCTTTTAAAGGCAGCTTGTGCATGAAAATATCGGTGTCCATCCCTGGCATATCTTGATAAGACCAAGCAAAGACATCCACATACTCCCGAAGCATATCAATCAGTTGTTCTTTCAATGAGTCTTGTAAGCAGGCCCCGATCTTAACTTCTTTCACATCTTCTTCCGTACCAAGATTAACCGTTTCGACCTCCTCCTGATGAGGAGTGATAACCTTCTCCTCTTGCCTTAACAATCTGGCTAGCTCTTCAGGTAGCTCATAATCTTCTTCAACCCCTTCATCAGCTTGATTGATTGGATTGTCAAAGTCATACGAAGTCATAACAGTGATGTTGTCGGTGCAGTCTGAAAGGCACTCTCTGCAAGGGTTTAGATTGTTCATTTTAGTGATTGATTTTAATCTTGTTTAGAAAAAAGTGAAATGAAGTTTATCATTTTGGAAAACATTGCCATTTTATTTTTTGTACAAAAAGAAAAGTGAAAAACAGTGAGCGGAAAAGGAAAAGATTCATTTGCAAAAGATGTCTGATATTCATTGATTGATCTGTTTGCACAAAATTACAAGATGGCCCGATTACAAAATGAGTCTTGTCATCTTGGGCAAGATGCAAGACTTGATGCATGCTTAAAAAATACAGGAAATAATAATTACTCTGCAGGAGTAACCCTTATAATTTCCTGGGAAGACCAGTTAAGGACTTGGCTCCCCGGGATCCTTGGACGTATCCAGCTCTCCAGGTTGTGGTCGCTTTCATCCTCGTCTTCCAAGTTGTTCACTGCATCAGGGGTGAGCATTCCCCCGCTGACAAAATTGGGCTTCTTGGCAGCCTCTGATTGATCTTGTTGAGTTGGTTTGTAACCCAACCCAAATTTGTCCTCCTTCTTCTCCACGGGTAACAGCTTCCCCCAGCCTTGGGCAGTTCCCTCTTCAACAACCTTCCTGGCTTGCTGATAAGATGTCATGGAGGTCCCCAATACAGCAGATGCTTCATTAATGTTTAGGGCCTCAAATCCCTGGCTCATGGTTTCATGGATTTCTCTATCCATCTCAATATACTTATACGTAGCCAGATGGCTAACAAAGATATCTTCTTCACCACAGATGGTGATGATCTGGCCTTCCCACTCGAATTTCAGCTTCTGGTGAAGGGTAGACGTAACAACGCCAGCGGCATGGATCCAAGGTCTACCCAACAAACAGCTGTAGGCCGGCTGAATGTCCATCACATAGAAGGTAATTTTAAAAGTCTGCGGGCCAATCATCACAGGCAGATCAATCTCTCCAAGCACTGATCTTTTAGAGCCATCAAACGCTCTCACCACCAAATTACTCGGACGCAGTGCCAAGCCATCGTACTCCAGCTTCACCAAGGCTTTCTTTGGTAGAACATTGAGTGAAGACCTAGTGTCTACTAGTACATGGGATAGAACAGCACCCTTGCATTCTAGAGTGATATGTAAAGCCTTGTTGTGGTTATGTCCCTCAGTTGTTAAGTCAGCATTGGTGAAGGCCACTCCATGACTGGTATTGACATTTGCCACCATAGTTTCTAGCTGATTAACATTGATCTCCTCTGGCACGTATGCTGCGTGCAGGACTTTCAATAATGCATTCCTGTGAGCTTCAGAACACATCAACAGGGATAATATGGAGATTTTTGAGGGAGTTTGGTGAAGCTGATCCACCGCCTTGTAATCACTTCTCTTTATGATTCTTATAAATTCGTCTACATCTTGCTCAAAAGATGTCTTCTGAGTTTCTCTGAGAATTGGTTCTTCAGATATCACATTCTTCCCTTTTGCTTTGGCAACAGCTTCTGCTTCAGCATTAGGTCTTTGCAATTGTGAGGCAAAAAGGCGTCCGCTTCTGGTGAAGCCTCCGCCTCCCCCAACATTATCAATCTGTGGAGAAGAAGTTGAAGTGTCCAAAGTAATTTTCTCCCCGTTGCAGTAGAGGTCAGAGCCATAATGCCAAGGTATGGCATTACTGCTTTCATAAGGAACTGGTCCAGGCACCATGATGGTAACTGGACTGACTGCTGCAGCGGAGGGTACTGAAATGGTGTGCGGATCGTAGTAGATGGTGACTGGTGATCTGGCAGGAGGTGCCACTGTTTGTTGTTGAAAGTTGTTGTTTGGAGGAACACTTGACGGATCATAGTAGATAGTGACTGCTGAGATATCTTCATTAGTTGCTGTTGGTGTTGTAGAAGGCCCTGCTGAATAAATAGGTGTTGATTTTGTAGAAGAAAGGGTTGTTTACATCTGGTTTGTTGAAGTGATGGATGAAGCTATTGTTGATGATATTGATGAATTGTTCGGAATGATTGTTGTTGCAGTTGTAGAAGAGTCAGGAATTGTTGTCAAAGGGATTGCTGGATTTGTAGGCGCCGTTGTTGTGATCTAAAGTATACCACTTTTGATAAGACCATCTATGCCGCTCCTCAAATTATCATACCCGTTGATCGAAATGTTGCAATACCCACAACCGAGCTCACACCCGGGGAACATTTGGAACTCTAGAAGCTGAGCTTTAATTTCGACCAGAGGTGTCCGAATCTGTCCAACACTGGTGATTAAGAAATATGGCTTGTCTTCCTCAATGGCATTAATTCTTGGTCCTCCATGATTGGGCATGGGATTCTTGGTGACACTTGGAGGGGGTGCAAAGTTGAGGGCTTTAGAATCCACCAGGTCTTGTACCTTCATTTGTAAATCCCTGCATTTCTCCGTATTGTAGCCAGGTGCATTGGAATGGAAAGCACATCTGGCGTTGACAGCGTAATTTCTTGGGAGATTAGAGGGATCTGGTGGTGCCAATGTCCTTAATTCAACCAAGTTGAGTTTCAGGAGTTGTGGCAATAAAGCGGCATAAGGCATAGGGATTGGATCAATCACCCTATTTGCCTGTGATGGCCTTTGCTGAAAGGGTCTTTGCTGCTGATTGTTGTTATTGTTGTTGTAGGTCCTTTGTGGCGGATACTGAACTTGCTGTTGGTAGTGTGGTTGTTGTGGTTGTTGATATGCTGGTCGCTGAGGAATCGGGGCTGGAATGGTGACAGCTACTACTGATCTGTGGACATACTGAGGTCTGCCCCTGCTAGCATGAATGGCATTTGTCTCACCAGTTCTCCTAGGTCCCACAAAATGCTTCCTGGGGTTACTAGACGAACTTGCACCATTATCAGAAATCTTACCCATCTTCAGAAGGATTTCAATTCTTTCTCCAGCTATAACTACGTCAGCGAAGCTGGTGGAAGAAAAGGCAGCTAGCCTATCAATATATGTTCCTTGCAGATTATTCATAAACATGTCGGCCATTTCTCTTTCCGACATGGGTGGCTGGACAGCAGCAGTAAGATGTCTCCACCTCTGGGCATATTCCCTGAAGCTTTCTCTGGAGGATTGAGACATTCCCATCAAAAGGGTCCTGTTAGGAGCCATGTCCAGATTGTATTGGTACTGCCTGATGAAGGCTTCAGCTAGGTCCTTCCAGCATCTGATAGTAGCTCTGGTCAAGTGTGAGTACCACTCCCTGGAAGCCCCGGTCAAACTGTCTTCAAAATAAAACATCCACAGTTTTTCATCCATAGTGTATGCCTTAAGTCTCCCCAGGAAGGACTGTAAGTGAGTTCGTGGATAGGAAGTCCCATTGTACTTCTCGAAGCAAGGGGGTTTAAACTTGTGGGGAATCCTTACCCCATCCACTAACCCCATATCCATGACATCAAAACCCAGGGAATTTTGAGACTCCAGAGATCTCAACTTCTCAGCAATTTCATCAAACCTCCTATCATAAACTTCATCCCCAACTCCCATTACAGTAAACTATTCTTCTTGGGGGTCTTCCTGTAAGATCCTTCCTCTAGTAGTATTTCCCTGTACATTACCCGGGATATTGACTTCCGGATGTAGATGAGGCCCATATACTGGTGGGTTAGCATGAGGCTGACCTCTTTCATTGTTACTTGTTCCTCCAGTTCCCAGATGGGGTTCTTCCGGGTTTTGTCTCTCTACCAATGCCCTCAACCTTTCTTGACTTTGGGCTAAGCCATTCATTACTTCCATGAATTGGGTCATTTGGTTTCTCATCTCCAGCCTTTCATTATCTATCTGGGTTCTGACCTCTGTCAGATCTTGTTGTACTTGATCCATCTGTATACCAGGAAGATTGTTGCGAGTAGGATACCGGTGCAGACGGTTGAGAGGGAACACCCATCGGCGAGCAATAATTCCTGAATCACAACAGAGTTAGTAACAAACAAAACAAAAACCTACAAAATAAAACAAAAGTTAATATGCAATGCAATATGCTTATTTATTTTCCAAGGTATCCAGCTTGGTGCTTGGTTTTGACCTTTCCAGACCCTGAGGAAGATGCTTTGATGTTGCTTGAGAAAAAGGAACTTAATGAAACAAACTAACAAATATATTACACGTGGTGGATCATACATAGTTTGTTTTTTACAACACATGCCCCTGAGGGGTCAAAATACAACATAAAAAGAAAAGTACATGAAATGGAAATAACAACAAGCAAAGAAGTCAAACATCTAATCCAAACTCATCCTCCTTAACCTCCTTCAGAAGTGCTTCAGTTACAGGACCAGCCGGATGCTCCGTAATGTTTCTGATAAGAAGGTTTCTGGTGGCAGTAGCAGTGGTCAGCTTCTTGTGCCCGCCTTGGTCCTTTGACCTCTTCACACCAGCCCTAAGCTTCAACTCTGAAATCTCCTTATGGGCTGCTAGCAGAGCCTCCTGTTGTTTCTTTTCATTGGCCTCCAACTGCTCAATCCTGTCCTGAGTTCTCTTATCTTCTTGAGTACGAGCTTCATTGATCCTGACCCACCTAGCTTGACTTTCTTTCAGATAGAGATCGGTCCTAGCCTTCTGAAACTGGGCCTCTTTACAGGCATTCTTCAAAATTTGCTCTCCAGCTCTTGATTTCTTGATGTAGTCCTCTGCTTTCTCAATCTTGGCTAGATGCTCCACCTTAAGCTTTTCCAACCTCTCAATGTCTAGACGACCATCACTCCTCTCCCAGAGGGTCCTCTTTATAGCTTGAGACAGATTCTCATTCCTCTCCTTCAGTTTCTCAAATTTTTCCAGGATGACAGTGGCTGGAGGTGGTGCTGTGGATGGTCCAGGTACATCCTCAATGGTGAAAGGCATCCCAGAAATCTGAGCTCTGGCATGAGACCATTCATAATACTGAGCTGAAGCTACATTATTGCATCTCCCAAAGAATGGCCATCCCTTTGGTTTGGATGTTGTCCCAAGCCCAGGATGCTTGCCTGACAACAGCTAGATTAGGCTTTATCTCACAATACAAGGTTTCAGCCAAGTCTTGTACTCTAGGAGGGTGAACCAAAGCATAGCCCAACTGTCTCTTAAACAGCAAAGGATTGTAGTTGATGCAACCCTTCACTCCTACCAGAGGTACATTGGGGTACTGCCCACAGCTAGTAATTATGTCCCTGCCTTTGGTGCTTTGGGTGCACCACCTGATGTCATCTGAGGTCAAAGCAATAAGTCTCTTAGCCCAATTCTTCTGTTGGTGAGGATTCAGGAAGGCATCAGTCTTGGGTAAGTGTTTGAGCAGTCAGGAATGAAATAGAGGAGCACAACACCTCACCAACCTCCCTCTCTGCTTGTCATTTCTTTGGTGAACAGAGTAATAGAAATCTCCCAGCAATGTGGGCACTGGGTTCCTCAGAAGGAAAATATGAATGGTATTCTTGCTGATAAACTTGGGCTCATCTGCAAATAATATCACCCCATAAACACTGAGGGCTAACAATGCACAAACTGCCTTCCATTCTCCCAGAGAGGCCTTCAGGATGGCCTGAGAAGTCAGAAAGTCCAAGTGCAGGCCAGGGATCCCAGCCTTTGTTGTCATGTTCTGCTCAATCAAAATAGGCTCCAGGTACAATGCTTTTGCCACTTCTTCATTGCTGGGAAAAGTCATTTCTGGGTTGAAGGGGATACCACCCCTGACAGGTACTCCAATTAATGATGAGAACTCCTCCAGCAGAGGGCCTAGCTGAAAGTTCTAGAAAGTGAAACATCTCAAAGGAGGGTCATAAAACTGTAGGCAAGTGTGAATCAAACTCCTCTGAGAAGGGTCTAGGTCCATAACCATATCAAGGATGCCTCCATAATGCTCTCTAAATAATGGGATGTGGTCTGGAGTGATAAGGTCCTGGACCTGCCTGATGCCAGTCAGCACAGGCTCAAAGAAGTGGTATGAAATGTTGCTCTTCTTGGGTGCCATGACTGTTGTTGAAGAGCTGAAACAGATGCTGATGATGAAGACTGATACTGGAGATGAGCCACTGATAGGCTGAGGCTGGTGATGAAAATAGCTGAAGCAGGCAACTGATGAAGATAATTGAAGCAGATAACTGATGAACAGGGGTCTATGCAGATGAAGGGGTCAAAACCAAGCCAGATATGATGTGGATACCCTGAAAAACAAATAAACAAATGTTAAATGATGCAAATAATGAGTATGCAAATGATTATGCAAGGGTTTATGATCAAGCTGGATCTAATTACTGCCTTGATATAAGGCCATGTATGTCTAAGAAGTCCAGATGGAGGTTCAAAAATCCAGTAACCAAGGTGGGGGACTCAAATAAAGAATCACATGTCCGGGGTTCAAATCACAAGAACTGTCCCAAAATGGAGTACTCTTAGTCAAAACAAAGTATCAGGGTATGATGTGGTCAAGGGTACCTGCAAACCTGTAAACAGCCCAACCCCCTCACAGGTGGTGTTCTAAAACAAGGATCCTCAGACTTGGACCAGTTATGAGAAGTGTAAACACTTCTAACCCGGAGGTACAGTGTTTACAATAACCATAAAGGATCCTCCTCTAATTCACCTCAGTTTCTGAAGGTCATAATAAAGGTCATCCAGACTTAGCAGGCTTCCCAGATAGTCCTAGCACTGCAGGAGATCTGTAGCATAGAGTTCTCAAGAAGAAACCCACATCTGAACCGTGTTTCATATTCCCGCACCAGACCGAAATGGAATGGGAAAGAACATGAACCACTCTAGCCTAGGTGTCACTTAGGTCCCAGGTATAGGACCTTAAACTCTCAATAGAACCCCACCCTTCAAAGCAACAAAACCAGATCCAGCCAGATAACAGTATGACAGTGTGATGTATATAAAGCTGTAAAGAAAGCGATAAATAACTGTACATAAAGCAGTAAATAAAGAAAATATACAAACACAAATGGCACATAACACCCCAGTAAACACAAATCAACCAAGCGCTAGGAGGAACCCACAAAAAGAACCAGAAGCCCTAGTTACAGTATAAGGGTCCCAAGCAGAGTCGCCAAGCTGTCGCTCCCACCAAATGAGGCCAAGTCATATGGGGTACAGACGCGAACGGTCGGCGAAGAGGAGAGAATGAATAGAGTCTCCAGCTAGGCATTTTTATCCCGAAGGAAAGGTAATGCTGCATAAACCTAGAAAGATATGGATAAGACGGTTGCGAACCAGAGAGACTGAGAAAGGGGGTTGGTTACAACCTGGGAAGGTATTAGCACCCAGATTGTCCGTTGTACTCGACGGGATCCACGCTTAAAATATTTGTGTTTAAAGGGGTAGTGTCAGTGCAATTTGTATATCAAGGCTGGAAAGAATGCAAGTGTCAGTGTAAAATAACTGTGAAGTGTATAAGAGAAAGTGTCAGTGTAGGAACAAGATTGAAATGTTCAAGACTATGAGGCTAAAAGAATGATGCTGGAAAGAGGGGGTATATAGAAAGACTTTTGTTCGATAACTGTTAAGTTATGCCTACGTATCCTCTCGTGCAATGAGGAAGTCAGAACACCGTAGTTCGACTCAAAGAGACTGAAAGATAAATTGACTTGTGAACTGCTTACTTGTCTATGCTCAAGTGTATGACCTGTCTGGCTCAGGTTCTAACTGTATTGCATTAGACGGAAGAAGCAAGTTCTCGTTTGCGAATGAATGAGATGAGAAAAGAATCCCAAAGGGGACGATTATTGTTTGTTTTTTTGTTTTCAGTCTTTTATTGCTTTTGGATTTGTCATAAGAAAATGAGCTTAAGCCTAAACCAAAGGTTAGTAAGCTCATCACATCCTCCCTCTGATTAGGGGTAATGAGAATACCTTAAGTGTGAAGTCAGCATCTCACACTTAATCACCATGGTATAGGACTAAGATCATTAACCTACTTGTGATTATTTAGATGTTTTTGTTGTTTTTGTTTAGTGTTAAGTAATGAGTTTAAGCCATAATCAGGGATTAAACAGACTCATTACACCATCCTAATAGAAGGATAATAGATGAGAATGTTTAAGCTGAGGAAGACTCCTCAACTTAATCCATGATTAGGGATTAACCTCATGACAAAACAAAGCCTTTATTAGATGGATTTTAGTTAATGATAAGATGGAGAAGTGAGTTTTATGGTTTGTAAGACAACTTGAGGGGGACTTGTCCATTAACACTAGGGTTAGTCCTTCTTAACCAATTAAGGAAGAATTAGAACCCTAATGCAAGGCCCAAGTTACAAGCTTGATGTCTTGATGATTATTAGATGGATTGATTAAAGGATTTAAACACATTAAGGGTTCAACACTTAGGATTAAATTTATACACTCCATCCTAATAGAAGGATGCAGGCATAAGCTTAATCACAAAGCCTTAAAACCTTTAGGGTTTAGTCCTGGATTATGAGATGAGGAGAGAAGACTCAAAGATGACACAAAGGTAAAAGCTAAATGGGGGGACTAATCAACCCTAATTGGTATCATGCTTGGTTGTTCCTGTGTTTTATGAGGCTTGCAAAAGATCTTCAGAGAAAACCACCAGGAAGGAAGCAGATGGAAGGAGCAAAGAGAAGCAAAACAACTTGCTTCACTTAAGAAGTCAAGTTGCTTGAAGAAAGAAGGTAAGATGAACAAGAATGAGCAAGCTCAATCCAATACACATACAAAATGCAGCAAGGGAAGTATGAAAGAGATGAAAAGAGATTATGAGAAGTGAAGGCAAATTCACTTCTCAAAGCAACTTACCACCTGAAAAGTTAGTGAAAGAAATGAAATGCAATGCAAATGAGATGAAATGGCATGATGCAAACATGAGGCAAGGCATGAGAATGATCAAACAAGCAAAAAGATGCAAAGGAGATATGCTTAGAACCATGAACATACATGCAAAGTTATGGAATGCAAATGACATACAACATGGAAAATGAAAGATGCAATGATCAAACATGATTCTAATATGTCCTAAGATGTCTTAAGAACCAAAATGAATGCACAAAATGTCATGGCAAGTCATGGTATGCAAGCAAATGGAAGATGGATGCAAAGGAAGGCATAAATTAGGGTTTATGATCAATACACAAAGCAAAATCCAAAACCAGAAGCAAATGACATGATAAAAATTTGAAAATGCAATCAAAGGAACCCTAAACCTATACAAACTCACTGCCCAAAGGAGGGGATCCAACTCTTAACCCAGTGAAGTTATGAATTTCCTAAGATTGCTAGGGTTTTAAGGTACCTTGTCAAGAAAAATGCAAAACAAATTGGAAATGCCAGATCAAATCAAGCCAATTTTATCCTATAAACTACATGTTATGCAAGATGCAATGCAAAAGGAATCATTGTTCAACTCTCAATGGTTAGGCAGAAATGAATTTTTGAAGTTTGAAACAAAATATTGCCTTGAAATGAAATAAATTCCAAAGAAAATTATCAAAAGGCATCAAGATCAAAAAAGAAATTTGGTTTGATAGTGGGACAATGTTTCTAAATGTTTTTAAATGTTACATGAATTTTTTGTGATTTTTAAATACCTAAAAGTATTTTTAATTAATTAATTTTCATTAACTAATTAAAAATAATCTTTTAAATGATTTAAAAATAATTTTTAATGCAAAAAATGAAAATAAAAATCCTTTTCTGATTTAGAAAAATATTTAGAACAAGAATGCAAGAGGAATTATTTTTGGGATTTTTCTAACTATTTTAAAATAAATATGAAAGAAAATGCAAGAAAAATGAAATTAAAATTGATTTAATGGGAAGTCTACAGATCCAGTGGCTGGTATTCAAACTGAACGCGCGGGAGTTGACTGGCGCGCTATCCTACGGCTGGCATTTGAACTAGCTAGATTAATATAAAAACCTGATTAATTAACTAATGACGTGGATTAGGGTTTTAATGAAACAATCCAGGCCATTAAAACGCGCGGGAGTCAAACAAAGTCAACCAAATCTACGCTCCACATTCAAACTGAACCCTAAACGCAATTAAGACACTAATCACTTTCAGGTGGCCGGAGAAGACTTCCGGTCGTCTTCTCCGGCCAGACCCTCACCTGAAAGTTGCTAACTTCTTCCCCAGGTCCCTAAAACCTAATCTCTCTGCCCATAATCCATCCCCAAACATCATAGAGCAAGAATCAACAATCAAAACACATTTATTTTTCATAACAAAGCTGAATCGAAGCAAAATGCATTTAGGTCAGAAAAGTTTCAGAAGCATCATACATACTCAATACTCAATCATTTTCGAAACAAAACATATCAGCATGATCAGTGAAGCATAGAGAATCATTTCGGAACTTAAAAACATGTTTCTGGAAAAAATGTTCTTGAGCTCACCTGAACTGAAGCTTTGATTTCTAGAACTTTCTGGCTGCCCCTTTGATCCAAAACGCCTCTAATGGACCTCCTGAGAAGCTTGCAATGCTTGGTTGGAGTTTATTTTGGCTGGTTTGAGAGATTGAGTGAGTTCTGTTCAGTGAGGGAGAGAAATCATGTTTCAGTTTGAGGATGTTTCAGGGATGAATGAGGGCAGGGAAATGATCAGGGGAGTATGCTGAGATGTTTTGTGAAGTTTGTTTGAATGTTTGATGCTTGTATGATGAGTTTAGAAGGAAGTTGCATAAGAGGTGAAAAATGAGAATGCTGGCTTAGAGAGAGTTTCAGGTTTGTGTGTGTGGTGTGTTGAGCTGCTTTTGGTCCATGTATCAAGTGGTGATAGGTCAGAGAGTTGTTGGTGGCCTATGGTGATTGGTATGGGTCTTTTGCAAAAAAGTCAAGCTTTGTGTAAGAGAGGTATGGGCTCATAGCCAGCCAAGGACAAGAGGGGTGTCCTGCGCAGCAAGAAGTGTGGAGAGCCATAGGATCAATTTTGAAACCAGCCAGCAAATGGATTAGGGTTTGAAGGATATTTTGCAACTTTGTGACCTTTAGCCCCTTTTGTGATTTCTTGATCCACAAGTCATGAAAATGACCAAACTTTTGATGCAATCTGATCTTTAGGCCTTGGTTTATGTTTGTACAAAGGTTAGAAGTCCATTTGATAGCACAATTTGTCTTGGCAAGTGGTTTTGCAACTTTGCCTCTTTGGTGCATAACTTGAAATTATGTGATTTTTCCCAACTTTGACAAGCCATAAATTTTGATACAAAATGAATTAGAATGAGTTCTTGTACTTTTTGAAGAGGGAATGATCCATTCTACAACTTTCATGACCAAAGTTTTCCCATTTGAAGCATTTTTGAATCAAAAAGCAAGGGTTGAAAAAGTTTCCCAAAATGGCAATTTCCCATTATAAGTCATTTTCCCAAAAAGTCAACTTTGCAAATGGCTTGAAATCCTTCAAATTTGTGAACTTCTAACATCTCCTATGATCAAATAAAGATCATACACATTCAAAATGATGAAGAACACCCTTTGGTTGGGTCATTGGGGGCCTCAGATGCCCTGATTTTGCACTGACTTGCTCAAAAAGTCAACCCTTGATTAGATGCCTTCCCCATGGAATTTCTTCATGAAAATTGATATGCATAATCCTTATAACATATGGAGACCAATAGAAACAAGAATGACCAAAAAAATTGGAGTTATGGCCTTTGAAACCAAAACCCTAATTCTAGGTCATCTGTGCAGTCAATCCTGGCTCTGCTCCTATGCCTTTCTCAGTTCTTGTGATTCTTTGACTTTCTTGACTTTGTGGGGATACAATATGATGTTTGAACACGCATGGACCCCTCTTAAGTGATTGATGACCTTTGGAGTGGCTCAAATGGCTCTTGGATAGCTCAAACCACAAACCCTAGATGCAGATGACTTAGAAACAATGCAGTGAATTAAAAATGTGATATGAGATGCTATGATTGAATTTATGCATATGAAAAGATCACAAGCCATGGTGTGAATGGGTGAGGGAAAATTTGGGGTGTTTACACATGCCTTCATCTGGATTTCTTGATTACTCAGGCTACGAAGCATGCTGCAAAAGGGAATTGGGAAACTGTATGTGCTCTCCTAGCTCTCAGAATTTATGGTATCATTTTGTTTGCAGACGAGCCTAAGTTTGTTAGCAAAACTGTCATCCACATCTTCATGCTAAAGAACCCGATTCCCACCTTGTTAGGAGACTTTTATTACTCAGTTCATCAAAGGAATGAGAAACAGAGAGGAAGACTGGTAAGATGTTGTACACCTCTTTTCTACAGTTGGTTGATAAAACATATGCCAAAGACGAAAGCTTTCTTAAACTCACATCAGACAAGGAGTTGGGCTAAGAGGATGGTTGCCCTTGCTTCAGAAGATATCAGGTGGTGTACTCAGAACACCAAGGGTCGAGATATAGTAACGAGCTGTGGTCAATACCCAAATGTGCCTCTCATTGGAGTGAAGGGTTGTATCAACTACAATCCTTTAATTTTCAAAAGACAGTTGGGGTATGCCTTGGTACATCTACCTAGGGAGCAAGACCTAGAAGAATCATTTTATTATGTTGTTTAAATCAACCATGCCACTGCCCGACAAGCAGCCTGGGCTTAGGACAATATACAGACTAAAGGAACCGCCATTCTGGGAAAGTGCAATAACATAGCCTCTGCTCAGTACATTGAACGGTCGCGCATCAGAGGACAAATTACTCGTATGCCATTCACCCTGGAGGATGTACCAGGGCCATCAGCAGTTGAGCCCATAGCCATAGTGAGCCTGGAAGAGTTTGAAAAGCTGAAGGAAAGAAATACCCAACTCGCCGAAGCTTTAAAGAAGATCCTTTGGGAAAGGAATGATGCTTGTTTAGACATTGAGAGGTTAGAGAAGCTATGCATCGAGCATATACCCAAGAGTGAGAAGACTTAAGACTTCATCAGGATAGCCCGAGCAGGGGAACTTGTGTTGAAGAATGCATGTAATGAGGCAAAAAATCAGAAGGCAAGAGCTGAGCATTATCTGGAAGAGAGTCAGGGTAGATGGGTCAGAATAATTGAGGCTCGTTTGAAAGAAGACCAGAAGATACAAGCCAAGATAGAGCAGTTGGAGTCCAGTGAGAGAAGAAGCCAAGAAGCACTTCTAGCCGCTCAGAAGGAAATCTCAGAGTTAAAACTCCGGGCAGGGTTAAAAAGATCCAAAGAGCAAGATAAGTATCAGAAGATGATGAATGCCATCGCAACCAGAAACCTTCTCATCAGGACCATCACAGAGCACCCAGTTGGACCTGTGACTGATGCTCTCCTGAAGGAAGTTAGGGAGGATGCATATGGATTGGATGTCTGATTTTCTTTGTACTTGTTTTTTGTGTGTGACTCACCATGGGGGTTTTGTTTTGTTCTTGAACTTGTTGTATTTCGACTCACCATGGGAGTTTTGCTTTGTTGTATTCATGAACTGGTTGTATTTTGGCAATGCCACTTGTATTTTATGGTTTATGTATTATTGGTTCTTCTTGTGGATTTCATTCACTCCAACATCTTCATACCCTCGAAAGACAAAAGGTCATATTTCATTGCATTCTAACCACATACCTTTTGTGTTTGTAGGTGTTTTGTTTTTGTTTTCTCACATTGTTGATTGTTTCAGGAAATATTGCTCACAGAAGGGTCTTTTCCGTCAACCGAGTCCACAGATATCCAACTCGACGCAACCTTCTGAGTCTACAAATGGATCAGCTACAACAGAACTGACAGATGTGAGGACTCAAATGAATCAATTTATGGATGTGATGACTGGACTGGCCCAGGGCCAGGAAAGATTGAGGGAGTTGGTCGAACGGCAAATCCCGGAAGATAACTACACATGCACTGGAGGTACTAATAACAACGAGCGCGAGCATCCGCGAACGACTCCAGAAGAGATTGAACCCGTCAACAACCCTGAAGCTAATATCATTGGGAATGGCCAAAGGAATACTAGAGGTCGTATTCTACAGGAAGATCCTCAAGATAAGCAATTTATAGTGCTAGGTTCTAGGGCGGATGAAGCTTATAACGGTCGGTTGGACGAGATATCAGAAAAGTTAAGATCCTTGGCATCCCAGAACTCCTTGGGATTTGATGTAATGGATATGGGCCTGGTTGAGGGGGTAAGGATTCCCCACAAATTCAAGCCCCCGTGTTTTGAGAAGTACAATGGAACTTCCTGTCCTCGCACTCATTTGCAGTCCTTTCTGGGAAGGTTGAAGGCATACACTATGGATGAGAAGTTATGGATGTTTTATTTTGAAGATAGCTTGATAGGGGCATCCAGAGAATGGTACTCACACTTATCCAGAGCCACCGTCAGAAATTGGAAAGATTTGGTTGAAGCCTTTGTGCGCCAGTAACAATACAACTTGGACATGGCACCTAACAGGACTTTCCTAATGGGAATGTCTCAATCTTCGAGGGAAAGTTTCCGTGAGTATGCTCAGAGGTGGAGACAGCTGGCTACTGATTTCCAACCTCCAATGTCAGAAAGGGAGATGGCTGACATGTTCATGAATACCCTGCAAGGAACTTATATTGATAGACTTGTTGCTTTCTCTTCCACTAGCTTTGCTGATGTGGTCATAGCGGGAGAGAGAATTGAAAGTTTTTTGAAGATGGGCAAGATTTCTAATAATGGCGCCAGCTCTTGCAAAACAAAGAAACTATTCTCCGGACCCCGAAGGACAGGAGAAACTAATTCAGTGCATATTGGCAGAGATAGGCCTCAGTATTTGCAAAGGTCAGTGGCTGCTGTCACCATTCCTACTCCAGCACCTCAACAACAACAGTTCCCACAACAACAGCAGAGACCTTACAACAACAATAATCAACAACAACGTCCATTTCAACAAAGGACTTCTTAGATCAACAGGGTAATTGATCCCATTATGATGCTCTATGTAGTGTTACTCCCACAACTATTGAAACTCAACTTGATTGAACTGAGGACTTTGGCTCCACCAGATCCTCTCAACCTTCCAAGAAATTATGATGTCAATGCAAGATGCGCCTTCCACTCAAATGCTCTCGGCCATGCCACAGAAAAGTGTAGGGCATTGCATATGAAGGTCCAAGACCTGATTGATTCCAAAGCCGTAAACTTCGCGTCTCCTCCGAGTGTCACAAAACTCCAATACCTAACCATGGTGGGCCAAGGATTAATGCTATCGAGGAAGACCAACCAGCAATCCTGATTGATGATATTGCAAGTGTTCGAACACCTATGGCCGAGGTGAATGCTCAGCTTTTAAAATGCCAAGTGTTTCCAGGTTGTGAAGCCTACTGCGAAGCTTGTAAGGTTACTACTAATGGTTGCGCAAGTTTGAAGAATGGTATCAACAGTCTGATTAAGGAAGGCATCCTGCGGATAACATCAACAGTTCAAGCTTCTACAACTGCAACAGAAATCACTTCTACAAATACAACAAAAATCATTTCAACGGAATCGGCTACAACAACAACAACAACAAACACCAGCAGTGATATTTCAACAATTACTATCTACTACGACCCAGAAACGGTCCTTGTTCATGAATCTCACAACAACAACTTCCAGCAACTTTCTCACCAACATTATCATCAACAACGTCCCAACAACACTCTCTCATCAGTTTGTCAGCTTCCTGCACTTGTGCCACCTTCAGTCAGACTCCCTGTTACTATATACTACGATCCACATACAATCATGACTCCTTCTTCTAATGCAATTAGTCTAGTGACCCTCACGGTGCCTGGACCAATTCCTTATGATAACAACAGTGTTGTGCCTTGGCATTATGGTTCGGATCTTTACTGCCACAAAAGAAAAGTCACTCTTGACTCCTCAACATCTGCACCACGGGTATAAAATGTAGGGGGAGGTGAAGGATTCACTAGAAGAGGATGTCTCTTCGCTTCACAAATTCCCACAACTAATGCCGAAGCGGAAGCGGCTGCTAAAGCTAAAGGTAAAAGTGTGGTTCCAGAAGAACCTGCTGCAACTACATTAGTTCTGACTACGGTTAAGTTATGCCTACGTATCCTCTCGTGCAATGAGGTAGTCAGAACACCATAGTTCGACTCAAAAAGACTGAAAGGTAAATTGACTTGTGAACTGCTTGCTTGTCTATGCTCAAGTGTATGACCTGTCTGGCTCACGTGCAAACTGTCTTGCATTAGACGGAAGAAGCAAGTTCTCGTTTGTGAGTGAAGATGATGAGAAAAGAATCCCGGAGGAGACGATTATTGTTAGTTTTTGTGTTTTCAATCTTTTATTGCTTTTGTGTTTGTCATAAGAAAATGAGCTTAAGCCTGAACCAAGGGTTAGCAAACGCATCACATCTTCCCTCTGATTAGGGGTAATGAGAATACCTTAAGTATGAAGTAAGCACCTCACACTTAATCACTATGATGTAGGATTAAGATCATTAACCTACTTGTATTTACTTAGATGTTTTTGTTGTTTTTGTTTGGTGTAAAGTAATGAGTTTAAGCCATAATCAAGGATTTAATGGACCCATTACACCATCCTAATAGAAGGATAATAGATGAGTACATTTAAGCTGAGAAAGGCTCCTCAACTTAATCCATGATTAGGGATTAACCTCATGACAAAACAAAGCCTTTATTAAAATGGATTTTAGTTAATGATAAGGTTAAGAAGTGGATTTTATGGTTTGTAAGACAACATGAGGGGGACTTGTCCATTAACACTAGGGTTAGTCCTTCTTAACCAATTAAGGAAGAATTAGAACCCTAATGCAAGGCCCAAGTTACAAGCTTGATGTCTTAGTGATTTATTAGATGGATTTATTAAAGGATTTAAACACATTAGGGGTTTAACACTTAGGATTAAAGTTATACACTCCATCCTAATAGAAGGATGCAGGTATAATCTTAATCACAAAGCCTTAAAACCTTTAAGGTTTAGTCCTTGATTAAGAGATGAGAAGAGAAGAATCAAAGATGACACAAAGGTAAAACTAATGGGGGACTAATCAAACCCTAATTGTGATCATTCTTGGTTGTTCCTAGGGTTTATGAGGCTTGCAAGAGATCTTCAAGGAAAAGCCACCATGGGAGAAGCAGGATGAAAGGAAGGAGAAGCAGAAAGAAGCAAGACAACTTGCTTCACTTAAGAAGACAAGTTGCTTGAAGGAAGAAAGTAAGGAGGGAACATGAATGAGCAAGCTCAATCTAATTCACAAGTAAAATGCAGCAATGAATTCATAAGAGGGATGAGAAGAGATTATGAGAAGTGAAGGCAAATTCACTTCTCAAACACTTATCACCTGAAAAGTTATCAAAAGGAAATGAAATGAAATGAAAATGAGATGAAATGCAAAGATGAAAACCAAAGTCAGAAGCATATTCATGATGCAAATGATGCTATGAGATGGTATGAAAGCATGTCAAGAAATGAGGATGATCTTACAAGTAATGAAGATGCAAATGAGACATGAAAAGATGCATGAAAGTTCATGAAAACTTATGAAATGCAATGGATGCATAACATGGAAAATGGATGATGCAATGATCAAACATGATTCTAATGTGTCCTAAGATGTCTTATATGTCATGTGGATGCACAAAATGTCATGGCAAGTTCATGTATGCAAGCATATGAAGAATGAATGCAAATGAAGGCAAAGATTAGGGTTTACATACAATATGCAATGCAAGATTCAAATTCAGAAGCAAAAAATGAGATAAAAAAAATTGAAAATGGGATCAAAGTTACCCTAAACCCACATGATATCACACCCCAAAGGAGGAGACCTAACTCTTAACCCTAAGGTAGTTATGATTTTCCTAAGTTTCTAGGGTTTTAAGGGTGATCCTAAAGGGAAAATGCCAAACAAATTGAAAATGAAAGATAAAAATGAAGCAAAAATATTTTAGAAGCTTGAAAGTATGCTTAACACAATGCAAAAAGAACCATTCACAAACTCAACTTGGATCAAAAGTTATGAATTTTTGAAGTTAGGTTTAAAAATATTCAAATTAAAGAACCCTAATTCAAATGAAAATTGGCAAAACATGATCAAAACCAAAAAGAAATTTGTTTCGTGGGTTTTTAAATGTTTTTAAATGTTTCAAAATGCCCTCTGAATTTTTTTGGGATTTTTATATACCTAAATGTATTTTTAATTAATTAATCCTCATTAACTAATTAAAAATAATCATTTAAATGATTTAAAAATATTTTTTAATGCAAAAAATAAAAATAAAAATATTTTTGGGTTGGGAAAAATATTTGAAGTCAAAATGCAGAAAGAAAATATTTTTGGAAATTTTTAGCTATTTTTAATAAATGGAACAAAATAAATAAGAAAAATATGAAATAAAACTGAATTAAATGAAAGTAATCCAATCCATGGGATGTGGTTGAATCTGGGGAATTCTAGGTTGACTACGCGCCAGATCTAGTGGCCTGAATTCAAACTCAGCTAATTTCAATTAATTAAGTTAATTAAATCATTTAGGGTTTAATGATAGCATCTGGACCATTCATCTCACGCGGGAAACTCAAATCAACGACCTACATTCAAACAAAACCCTAAACCTAATTAAAACATTTAATGACTTTCAGGTCACCGGAGAAGAGCTCCGGTCGTCTTCTCTGGTGACCCCCTCACCTGAAAATTGCTAACTTTTTTCCTAGGTTATTTCTGGAGCTCTAAAGCTCCAGATCAACTCCCTTCATCTCCCTGAATCCAAATCCACCCTCAAATCACATTTCTTTTCACTCAAACTCAAGATTCGAAGGGAAGAACAAAAATGGCAGAAATTTCAGACAATCAATACACACTCATTTCTCAACCATTTTCGAAAATTTAAAGTTCAGTGTGATCAGGGAAGCAAGCTTAACCATTTAGAAACTTAAAACAAGAGTTTTGGAAAAATAAATTCCATGGCTACCTGAAGTGAAGCTTTCAACCCTGGAGCTTTCTGACCAGTTCTTTGCCTCAAATCACCTCCAATGACTCCCCTGAAGAGTTTGCAATGCTTGGTTGGAGTTTAAAAGGCCTCTATGTGAAGTTGGTTGTTGTTCAATTCAAGGGAGGTGAAAATCGTGTTTTTGATTTGGAGTGTTTCAGGTTGTTTCAAGGGGTGGGAAATGATCAGTGGATCATGGTGAGTTGTTCTATGGAATTTGTTTGAAGGTTTGTGGCTTGTGGGATCAGTTTCAAAGGAAAATGCAAAGAGGGGAGTTTTGGTGAATGCTGAGTTCTTGGAGGATTCAGCTTGTGTTGTGGTATGTGTTGAATTGCTTGACGTCCACATATCAATCCTTGATAGGTCAGAGAGTTGTTGTGGAGCAGTGTGATTGGTATGGGCAAAAATGAAAAAAGTCAAGATTTTGTGTACCATAGGTATGGCTCGGGTCAGAGGAGATCTTAGGGCTTGTCCTGCTTCAGCTTGAGTCAAGGAAGGCCTTTGGATCAGGTTTTGTGAACTGGATGGTCTTGATCAAGAGTTTCTAATGTTCTTGCATATTTCCCTCTTTGGAGTTTCTTGTGAATCAAGGCAAGGAAACTTATGAGTTTTTGGCCAATTTGCCGCAAAGTGGACCATATGAAGTTGTTATGATGCATTGAGATCAATTAACAATCAAACCAATCATTAAAAGCTCTTGCAAAAGTTCCTTTCTTGAAAATTTATGGAAAATGCCTTATGGTAGCTTGTGATTCAAGGCATGAAACTTGAGATTTCTTTGGGAAATTTTGAATTATAGGTCATGTATGATGTTTGTGTAATGGTTAAAAGTCAATTAGAGGTCACAAATTGGTTTGACATGAGTTTTTGCAAGTTTCCCACTTTGTTACATAAGTGAAATTTTGTGATTTTTCCCAACTTTGCAAGGCCATAACTTGAGTTCTATGATGAATTAGATCAAGTTCTTATACTTTTTGAAAAGGGAATGATCCAATACACAACTTTCATGACCAATAATTTTTCATTTGAAGCATTTTTGAATCAAAAAGAGGAGGTTGAAAAACTTTCCCAAAATGGCAAGTTTGCATTACAAGTCACTTTCCCAAAATGGCAACTTTGCAAATGGCTTGAAATTATTCAATTTTGTGAACTTCTAACTTCTTCTAAGACTAAATAAAGATCATAGACACCCAAAATGATGGAGAAGACCCTTTGGTTGTGTCGCTCCCGACAAATGAAATTGGATCAGATGAAGGTACAGACGCGAACGGTCGGCGAGAGGGACAATGAGAACACACAGCCGTGAACTCACTGGAGAAGAAAAGAGTCGCCAGCTAGGCATTTTTATCCCGGAGGAAAGGTAATGCTGCATAGACCTAGAAAGAGGTGGATAAGACGGTTGCGAACCAGAGAGACTGAGAAAGGGGGTTGGTTACAACCTGGGAAGGTATTAGCACCCAGATTGTCCGTCGTACTCGACGGGATCCACGCTTAAAAGATTTGTGTTTTAAAGGGGTAGTGTCAGTGCAATCTGTGTATAAAAGAGCTGGAAAAGAATGTACAGGTGTCAGTGTATAGTGTATAAGTGATATGAAGTATGAAAGTGTCAGTGTAAGAACAGAGTGAAATGCTCAAGATCATGAGGCTAAAGAATAAAGCTAGAAAGAGGGGGAATATACAGAGACTTTTGTTCGATAACCGTTAAGTTATGCCTACGTATCCTCTCGTGCAATGAGGAAGTCAGAACACCGTAGTTCGACTCAAAGAGACTGAAAGATGAATTGACTTGTGAACTGCTTGCTTGTCTATGCTCAAGTGTATGACCTGTCTGGCTCAGGTGCAAACTGTCTTGCATTAGACGGAAGAAGCAAGTTCTCGGTTATGAGTGAATGAGATAAGAAAAGAATCCCGAAGGAGACGATTATTGTTTGTTTTTGTGTTTTCAGTCTTTTATTGCTTTTTGAAGTTTGTCATAAGTTAATGAGCTTAAGCCTAAACCAGTGGATTTAGTAAACTCATCACATCATCCCTCTGATTAGGGGTAATGAGAATACCTTAAGTGTGAAGTCAGATTCTCACACTTAATCACCTTGGGTGTAGGATTAAGATCATTAACCTACTTGTGATTATTTAGGTGTTTTTGTGGTTCTGTTTAGTGTTAAGTAATGAGGTTAAGCCATAATCAAGGATTAAATAGACTCATTATACCATCCTAATAGAAGGATAATAGATGAGAATGTTTAAGCTGAGGAAGACTCCTCAACTTAATCCATGATTAGGGATTAAACTCATGACAAAACAAGCCTTTATTAAGTGGATTTTATTTAATGATATGATGATGAAGTGAATTTTGATGATTTGTAAGACAACTTGAGGGGGACTTGTCCATTAACACTAGGGTTAGTCCTTCTCAACCAATTAAGGAAGAATTAGAACCCTAATGCAAGGCCCAAGTTACAAGTGTGATGTCTTGATACTTATTAAATGAATTGATTAAGAGATTTAAACACATTAAGGGTTTAACACTTAGGATTAAAGTTATACACTCCATCCTAAGAGAAGGATGCAGGCATAAGCTTAATCACAAAGCCTTAAAGCCTTTAGGGTTTAGTCCCTGATTATGAGGTGAGAAGAGAGGACTCAAAGAGAGACACAAAGGTAAAACTATAAGGGGAGACTAAACAAAACCCTAACTCATTGTCATGCTTGGTTGTTCCTAAGGTTTGTGTGGTTTGCAAGAACAATCTTCAAAGGAGCCACCAGGAAGCAGATGAACAAGATCAAGAGAAGCAAAGCAACTTGCTTCATTCAAGAAGTCAAATCACTTGAAGAAAGAAAGTGGGAGGAGAAAGAATGAGCAAGCTCAAACTCAAACACATATAGAAATGCAGCAATGGATGCAAGAGAGATGAGAAGAAAAAAGTTATGAGAAGTGAAGGCAAATTCACTTCTCAAGGTTACTTACCACCTGAAATGTTAGAAAGAAATGCAATGCAATGCAAGATGGGATGAAATGGCATGATGCTAAGCAAAACCAGAAGCATGTTGATGATGATTATGATGTTATGAGGTGCTGCAAACATGAGGCAAGACATGGAGATGTTCATACAAGATCATGGGTGCAAATGATGCAAGTTAGAAGCATGGATGAACATGAAAAGTTATGAAACATACAAGGCAAATGACATGGCAAATATGAGATGCAATGATCAAATATGCTTTATACATGTCTTAAGATGTCAAATGAAACACAAGCATGCATAAAATGCAAAGACAAGTCATGTTATGCAAGAGAATGCAAGAAGGATGCAAATGAAAGCTCAAATTAGGGTTTAAGGATCAAACATCAAACAAAAACCCAAAACAGAAGCAAACCCTAAGATAAAAAATGGAAAATGCCATCCTAAGAAACCCTAAACCTATACTAAACCAAGGTCCAAAGGGGAAGTCTCAACTCCTAACCAATCTCAAGATATGATTTTTCTAAGTTATTAGGGTTTTTTAGGGTTCTTAACAAAAGAAATACCAAACAATTGGAAAATGAGGAATCAAATCAAGACCATTTTATCCTAGAAACTACATGCTAAACACAAGACAAAGCAAAAAGAATCAATGTCCAAACCTTCCTAGATAGGCAGAAATGAATTTTTGAACTTAGGATCAAATTAATGCATAAAAAATGATTTAATTCAATGAAAAATTCTTAAAATGCATCAAGATCAAAAAGAAATTTGGTTTGAAGGTTGGACAATGTTTCTAAATGTCTTAGAACATTTCATGAATTTTTTGGTGATTTTTAAATACCTAAAAGTATTTTTAATTAATTAATTTCCATTAATCAATTAAAAATAATCTTTTAAATATTTAAAAATACTTTTTTAATGCTAAAAATAAAATAAAAAATATTTTTGTGTCATGAAAATTAATAAAACTTTTAAGAAAAAGTTTCATAATTTTTAGGAATTTTTTACTATTTTAAAATAATTGTGCAAATAAAAATGAAAAGAAAATGAATTAAAATCAAATAAAATGAAAGTAATCAGGATGGAGGGCCAGGATGGAGCCTGAGTTTGAAAACATTGACTGCGCGCGCCATCTGATGGCCCAGATTCAAACAGGATTAATCTTAATTAATTAAATAAATGATGCTGATTAGGGTTTAATGACTGCATCCTAGCCGTTCACGCGCGCGCGAAGTCAACTTTTTCAACGCATCCAAAGGTCCAAATTCAAATGGCATTTAATCACGTAATTAGGGCATAATCACTCTCAGGTGGCCGGAGAAGACCTCCGGTCGTCTTCTCCGGCCAGCAACTCCCCTGAAAAACTTCAAACTCCCTCAAATCGTAACAAAAACGAAAACTAAGGAATGGGAAATGTTTTCCAACCTCTCACGAATCAAACCCCTCTCTCAAAACAAATTTCTTCTTCCTAAATAAGCTGAATCGAAAGAAATAAAAACTAGGGCACGCAAGCTTCAGAGAGAAATTAAACTCTCATTCCAGAACCAAATCAAAAACTAAAAACACCAGGATGCTCAGTGAATCATAAGGAACAAGTTTGTAACAAGAAAAACAATTTCTGGAAAAATAAATTTCAAGCTACCTGAGATTTGGAGCTTTCAACCTGAGGACTTTCTGGCCACCTCTCCTTGTGCAATCCACTCCTTAGGACCTCTTGATGATGTTTGAATGCCTTAGAACAATTTATGTAGGCTGGTTGATGAGCTTCGACAGTTTCTGCTTCACCTCAGTCAGAAATGGCTATGATGATTCTGGTAGTTTCAGGCCATTGTGAATGGTGGTTTATGGTCCAGATGATGTATGGAGAAGCTTTGCAAGGTTTGTTTGGATGTTTGTGAGATAGGGAGGGAGATTCGAATGGAACTGCAGAATGAAGTGAAGAATGGCTATGGGGTGTTCTGGTTGATTCAGGCTTGTGTTCTTGCTAGTTCCTACTTAATGATGCATGGTAAGTTGAATGGTGAAAATGGTTTGAGTGTTTCTTGGCTGAGCAGAGAGATTCGAAAGCTTAGGCAATGTGGTGTGTTTTTGTGAATGTTGTGCATGAGAGAGTTTCAGCCTTGCTTCTTCATATCTTTGGCTTGCCAAGGGATATTGTATTATAATCCTATAGGTCAGATGATGTAACCTGGCCTATAGTGATTGGTAAGTTTGCTTTTGCAAAATGTCCACCTTTTGTGTAAGTGAAGTATGGCTCATGATCTAGGCAAGTACAAGGCATGGGGCTGCGCAGCAAAATGAGGTGAGAGGCTAGCAAAAGTCAGCATCCAATGTCACAAGTTGTAGGAAGCATGATGAGTGGTTTTGCAAGTTGTTGCAACTTTGGTTCACATGTGATTTCTTTGCCTAACCAACCATAAACCATGGGCATTCTTGGTTCAATTCTGATTTTTATGACTTAGAGAATGTTTGTGTCATGGTTTGAAATGAATTAGAGGTTGCAATTGGCCTTGGTCCATGATTTTGCAAAATTTCCATTTGAGGCATGCCTTGAAAATCAATGATTTTAGCCAACTTTGTCATGCCATAACTTTTGATCCAAGAAGAGTTTGATCATGTTCTTGTACTTTTTGAAAAGGGAAAGATGAGATCTACAACTTTCATGACCAAAGTTTTTCCATTTGAAGCATTTTTGGATCAAGAATCAAGGCTTGAAAAATGACCTAAAATGATGCATTCTTGAAAAGTCAACTATGCCCAAAAAGTCAACATTTGTAAAAACCTTAAATTCTTGATTTTTGTGAAATTCAATCTTCTTCCATGATCAAATAAAGATCATATACACTCAAAATGATGAAGATCACCCATTGGTTGGGTCAATGGGGGCCTCAGATGCCCTGATTTTACACTGACTTGTCAAAAAAAGTCAACCTTTGATCAGATGACTTCCCCATGGAATTTCTTCATGAAAATTGATATGAATACTCCCTATACCATATAGAGACCAATGGAAACAAGAATGACCAAAAAATTTGGGGTTATGGCCTCTGAAACCAAAACCCTAATTCTAGGTCAACTGTGCAGTCAAACTTGGCTCTGCATCCACTCAAACCCTAGTTCTTGTGATTCTTTTGAATTCTTGGCTTTGTGAGGATGTAATATGATACTTGAACACACATGGATCCCTTTGAAGTGATTGGTAGCATTTGGGGTGGCTCAAGTAGCTCTTGGATTGCTCAGATCACAAACCCTAGGTGCAGATGACTTAGAAACTATGCAGGGAATCAAAATGAGATATGAGATGATATGATTGTGTTTATGCATATGAGGATGATCACAAGCCATGGTGAAGGGGTGAGGGCAAATTTGGGGTGTTTACAGCTGCCCCTATTCAAACATGAGTTAATTGTGCAGGTTGTAAGCAACGGCTTAACAGGCAAGCAAGATAACTTGTGGTTGAATACCAAAGACAGTCCAAAATTTGCACTCACAAAAAATGAAGAAGAAAAGGGATATAGATTGTAAAGAAAAATGAAGTATATTGTAAAAAGGGTGATAGAGCAATGACGGGGACGGCCGACATGCTGGGAAAAGCGTGCCAAATAAAGCGATGACGGGGGCGGCCGACATGCTGGGGATAAAAGGTAAAGCTAAGACGGGGACGGCCGACTAGCTGGGAAAAATGAAATCGTGATGGGGACGGCCATCAAGTTCATAAAGCAAGGTAACCAACGATGGGGACGGCCATCGGGCTGAAAAGGAAAAGGGACCACGACGGGGACGGCCATCGGGTTAAAGAATAAATGAAATAAACAGATGATGGGGGACGACCATCAAAGGTGAAGGACGATCACCTAGCAGGGTACGGCTGCTCTGTTGGGGATAAGAGAAATATGATGGGGACGGCCATCAAAGGTGGAGGACGACCATCTGGCAGGGTACGGCTGCCGAAAATAACAACAATGGGGACGGCCATCGGATAGAAAAGGTCAACGATGGGGACGGCCATCGGACGAGCATGATGGAGGACGACCATCAAGAAGTGGAGGACGACCACTCAGCTGGGTACGGCTGCTCTCAAGGTTTATCGCAACTCAGGACGAGTGTCGGATAACCAAAATCAACAATGGGGACGGCCATTGGATAAGGTGATGAAGGACGATCATCAAAAGGTGGAGGACGACCACCTAGCAGGGGACGGCTGCTAAAAACAACGATGGGGACGGCCATCGGATGAGCATGATGGAGGACGACCATCAAGAAGTGGAGGACGACCACTCAGCAGGGGACGGCTGCTCTCGGGGTATCATAACACAGGACGAGTGTTAGATAAAGGAAAAAAATGCTTTGTTGGTGATCTACTGGGGATATAGTGAACACGGACGAGTGTTCACAACCAAGAAAGGGAAGTATAAGTGTTTGGTATTGTGTATAGATTAAAGATGCGGACGAGCATCCTTAGACTATGATACGGACGAGTATCATGTAGAAACAAATACTGATACGTGTTCAGAGATGATGATACGGACGAGTACCATCTGGTTAACAGAGAACACGGACGAGTGTTGAATCTGAAGGGACTCTTCTGGGGAATAGTAGACACATGCAAGTATCTACGTTCAAGAAGACATAAGTGTTTGACGCGGTATATGGATTAAAGATGCGGACGAGCATCCTTAAGACTATGATACGGACGAGTATCACGTAGAAACAAACACTAGACGCAATGTTCTAAGATGATGGTACGGACGAGTACCAACTGGTTAACAAAGAACAAGGACTACTGTCGAGTCTGTGGGGAGATAAGTGTTGTGTATACAAGATACGGACGAGTATCTGTATAAGTGTATCGTGAGTAGTGAGTATATATAGATGAATGTTTTAACTGCTGGGGAGAATGACACGGACGGGTGCCAAGAGAGAAAAGTGTAATATGAACAAGTATCTGCTATACAAAGTATAGATGACTGCTGGGGATATGACACGAACGGGTGTCAGGAGAGTGTATATACAAGTACATGTGAGGATGCAAAGAGGATGTCTTTGGCTTTCTGCTGGTAATATGACACGGACGGGTGTCATGAAGTATCTGTAACACAGGTGATTTGGTTAGTAAAGAGTGTTCTGGCGACTTTACTGGGAGTGATGATACAGACGGGTGTCAAAAGGAAATATGTACTGGTGTTGGTGATTATGAGGCTACTGTTTTTGCTGGGACTCTGGTGAGGATTTCTGTACAATGATGATGAACGGTTATTATTCACAAGCGTTAATCCAGAACATGGTTATGATTATGCTATGTGTTTGATTTTTTTGCCGTAATGCTCCGTATTAGACGGAATGCTACGCTCTGAGGGGACAGTATGATGCGAATGCTGTGATTATGCAAAGATATCAAACCGGGATTCGGATCCCGTAGCCGCGAAGATCTCTGGCTGATCTGTTTGAAATGGACCTCCCAGCTGGGGATGAGATCATTGATAGACTTGGGGAGATGGATCCACTTGGGGATATATGCCACCTGGTTGACACATCCTTGAAATGAGGGACCCAGCTGGGGTTTGTAGAAGCTTTCTTCACTCTGTTGTGATCTTCTATGCGCTGCTCTTCTGGATAGAGGCTGGAACTCTGTGGGGTGATGGCTCCCTGACTTTTGGCTGAGGAAGAATAGTTGGTACTACAGCTGGGGAATGCTGTTGGTAACTCAGCTGGGGAGAGCAACAAGAGGCAACTCAGCTGGGGATAGAGCATTTCAGATGCTGAGATTGAGTGCATGTTGATTTGGCAACTTCGCTGGGGAAATGGGCACCTTCCAGTGCCATGTGGAAGATAGACCGAGTTGACAATGATTCACCAGCTTGCCAAGACGTGACTTGCATGCCCCCAGGTTGCGTTCTGGATACCTACAATCCTGCAAAGATAAGGAGACGCACAAAAGGTCCCGAGGTATCCTTTACTGGATTCCGTCATAGGAGTCAAGCATTCTCACGAGTAAGTATATTCCCTACAAGCATGTGTTTTATTATTATTACTTTTGGGAGAAAAACATCTGTACTTATGCAATTGATTTTTAGAGACATCAGACATCCTTTGCAAATAAAATATACAGAATGAAACATGACTGAAAAATCTGATTTTATTAATTCATGTGCCCTGAATCGGCAAGATACAACCAAAGAAACATATCCCCTGAAATGAGGAGATTGTTTACAAATTGAGAAACAAAGTGCTGGCAGTGTTGATGACGCTTTAAGGAGCTTCCTCTCCTGCTATGACTCGTATGACAATGACGTTCTTCTCGTCTTGCTTTCTGAAGAAAGTTGATTCTGATTGAAGCTTGATTCCGTCGAAACTTTCCAAGTTGTAAGTGATACAGACGAACTCAGAGTGCAGTTGTTCGCTTATTCCCTTATTTTGCATGGATCGCCCTTTCGGGTTTTCAATCCATCGGGATACCCATTTTTGTCTGAGCTGTCCAATGCGGCTTTTCAACTCAGCGGGTGTACATTTCTTGCTTATCTTCCCTTATTTTTGCCCGAGTCTTTTATTCTGTTTTTGACTCGCCGGGATGCCCTATTTTTGCCTGGACTTACATTCTGTTTTTATGTCCAGCGGGTCATTTTATGCGAAGTATTTTTTAACTGCATCTGAATTCACAGGGGACGGGAAACCTTCACCATCCATGGTGCTGAGCATCAGCGCTCCACCAGAGAAAACTTTCTTTACCACAAATGGCCCCTCATAGTTTGGAGTCCATTTGCCCCTGTGGTCTGTATGAGGAGGGAGGATTCTTTTCAGCACAAGATCTCCCACTTGGTACTCTTGGCGCCTAACTTTCTGATTGAAGGCTTTCTTCATTCTTTTCTGATATAACTGCCCATGACAGATTGCAGCCAACCTTTTCTCTTCGATCAGACTCAGCTGTTCATATCGGGACCGAACCCATTCTGCTTCGCTCAGTTTGACATCCATTAATACTCGTAACGAGGGTAATTCAACTTCAACTGGTAAGACTGCTTCCATACCATACACGAGTTGATACGGTGTTGCCCCAGTAGATGTCCTGACTGATGTGCGATACCCATGCAAGGCAAATGTCAGCATTTCATGCCAGTCTTTGTAAGTGACTACCATCTTCTGCACAATCTTCTTAATATTCTTGTTAGCCGCCTCAACAGCGCCATTCATCTTTGGCCTGTAAGGAGAAGAATTGTGATGCTGAATCTTGAAGTCCCGGCATAGCTCTGCCATCATTTTGTTGTTTAGATTGGAACCATTATCAGTAATGATTCGCTCGGGAACTCCATATCGACAGATGATATCTCTTTTCAGAAATCGGGCTACCACTTGCCTTGTGACATTTGCATATGAGGCTGCTTCAACCCACTTGGTAAAATAGTCGATGGCGACCAGGATGAATCTGTGGCCGTTTGAAGCAGTTGTCTCAATCTTGCCAATCATATCAATGCCCCACATGGCAAAGGGCCATGGTGAAGACATGATGTTCAAAGGGTTGGGAGGCACATGCACCTTATCTGCGTAGATCTGGCATTTGTGGCATTTTCTGGCGTAAGCACAACAGTCTGCATCCATTGTGATCCAGTAATAACCTGATCTTAACAACTTCTTGGCCATGGCGTGCCCTCCAGCATGGGTACCAAAGGAGCCTTCGTGCACTTCATGCATCAACAAATCTGCTTCCGTCTTGTCAACACATCTGAGGAGTACCATATCAAAGTTCCTTTTGTACAAAGACCCATCAGTGTTCAGGAAGAAACTACCAGCAAGCCTTCTTAATGTCTTCTTATCATTAGATGATGCCCCAGGTGGGTATGTTTGATCCTCCAAGAAGCACTTGATGTCATGGAACCAAGGCTTATCATCTTTGACAACATCTGCTGCGAATACATATGCTGGTCTGTCAAGTCGCGATACTGAAATCTGAGGTACAAAGTTAGCAGCCTGAACTTTGATCATGGACGAAATGGTAGCCAAGGCATCTGCAAACTGATTCTCATCCCGAGGGATATACTCAAGTTTGACTGTTGTGAAGAAAGTCAATAACCTTCTTGTATAATCCCTGTAAGGTATCAGATGATCCTGGTGGGTGTACCATTTTCCGTTGGTCTGATTGATTACCAAAGCCGAATCTCCGAATACGGTCAATGTCTTGATCCTAAGGTCAATGGCTTCCTCAAGACCCATAATGCAAGCTTCGTATTCAGCTTCGTTGTTAGTGCAGTTGAAAGTGAGCTTTGCCGAGAAAGGCATGTGAACTCCTTTGGGTGTGATAAGTACTGCACCAACACCACGGCCATTCATGTTAACAGCCCCATCGAACATCATAATCCATTCTTCCTCCGGGTCGGGCCCTTCAGTGTGAACAGGCTCTTCATGATCTTTCGATTTTATGAACATGATGTCTTCATCAGGGAAGTCAAATCTCATAGGCTGGTAATCATCAATAGGTTGCTCAGCAAGATATTCAGACAGCACACTGCCCTTGATGGCTTTCTGAGATGTGTATTGGATGTCATACTCTGTAAGGATCATTTGCCATCTTGCAACCCGTCCGGTAAGCGCTGGCTTCTCAAATATGTACTTGACTGGGTCCATCTTCGAGATCAATAAAGTAGTGTGGGTCAACATATACTGTCTCAGTCGGCGAGCAGCCCACGCTAAAGCACAGCAAGTTTTCTCGAGCAGTGAATAACGTTGTTCACAGTCGGTAAACTTTTTGCTTAGGTAGTATATTGCATACTCTTTTCGACCAGACTCGTCATGTTGGCCTAGCACACACCCCATTGATTCTTCTAATACTGTCAAGTACATTATCAGAGGTCTTCCTTCGACTGGCGGCATGAGGATTAGAGGTTCTTGCAGATATTCCTTGATCTTGTCAAAAGCCTTCTGGCAATCTTCGTTCCATCTGGCCGTTTGTTCTTTTCTTAACAGCTTGAACAAGGGTTCACAGGTTGCTGTAAGGTGAGATATGAACCTTGAAATGTAGTTCAATCGACCTAAGAACCCTCGAACTTCTTTCTCAGTTTTCGGTGAAGGCATCTCTTGAATAGCTTTGACTTTATCAGGGTCCACTTCAATCCCTTTCTCGCTTACAATAAAGCCCAGCAGCTTACCAGACCGCACCCCAAATGTGCATTTGTTGGGGTTCAACTTCAGCTGGTACTTCCTCAGACGCTTGAACAACTTAAGCAGATTCACCAGATGATCTTCTTCAGTAAGGGACTTGGCAATCATATCGTCCACATAACACTCTATTTCTTTATGGATCATATCGTGGAATAATGTTACCATAGCCCGTTGATACGTTGCACCAGCATTCTTGAGCCCAAATGGCATTACCTTGTAGCAGAACGTGCCCCAGGGTGTGATGAAAGTTGTCTTCTCCATGTCTTCAGGTGACATTTTGATCTGATTGTATCCTGAAAATCCGTCCACGAAGGAGAATACCGAGAACTGAGCCGTATTATCTACCAATACGTCAATGTGAGGTAATGGGAAATCATCTTTCGGGCTGGCTCTGTTCAGGTCCCGGTAGTCAACACACATTCTTACTTTTCCGTCTTTCTTAGGCACAGGTACTATGTTAGCAACCCATGGCGGGTAGCTAGTCACAGCAAGGAACCCGGCGTCCCATTGCTTTTGTACCTCTTCCTTGATTTTCATAGCCATGTCGGGACGAGTTCGGCGCAGTTTCTGTTTGACCGGTGGGCATTCTTCTCTCAAAGGCAGCTTGTGCACCACAATGTCGGTATCCAACCCTGGCATGTCTTGATACGACCAAGCAAACACATCCACATACTCTCGAAGTAGATCAACCAGTTGCTTCTTCACTGAGTCTTGCAGGCAGGCCCCGATTTTAACCTCTTTCACGTCTTCCTCTGTACCAAGATTAATCACTTCAACCTCCTCCTGGTGAGGGGTAATAACCTTTTCCTCTTGTCTTAACAACCTGGCTAGCTCTTCAGGAAGCTCATATTCTTCTTCAACCCCTTCATCAGCTTGATTGATCGGATTGTCAAAGTCATACGATGTCATAGCCGTGCTGTTGTCGGTGCTGTCAGGAAGGCACTCTCTGCAAGGGTTAAGTTGTTCGTTTTAGTGATCTGATTTTAATCTTATTTAGAAAAGTGAAATGAAGTTGTCATTTTGAAAACACTGCCATTTATTTTTTTGTACAAAAAGAAAAATGGAAAAACAGTGAACGAAAAGAAAAAAAAGACTCGTTTGCAAAAAGATGTCTGATATTTCATTAATTGATCTTGTTTGCACAAAAAGTACAGATGGCCCGATTACAAAATGAGTCTTGTCATCTTGGGCAAGATGCAAGACTTTGATGCATGCTTATAAAAATACAGGAAATAATAATTACTCTGATCGAGTAACTCTTATAATTTCCTGGGAAGACCAGTTCGAGACACTGCTCCCCGGGATCTTTGGACGGATCCAATTCTCCAGATTGCGCTCCTCTTCCAGCTCGTCTTCCAGACAGTTGATAGCATCGGGGGTAAGCATCCCCCCACTGACAAAACCAGGCTCTTCAGCAGCCTTTGCTTGATGTTGAGTTGGTCTGTAACCCAACCCAAACTTGTCTTCTTTTTTCTCCACCGATAGCAGTTTGCCCCAGCCTTGGGCAGTTCCTTCCTTAACAACCTTTCGGGCTTGTTGGTATGATGACATTGGAGTACCAGATACAGCAGATGCCTCATTCACATTCAAAGCTTCAAACCCCTGGCTCATTGTTTCATGGATCTCCCCATCCATTTCAATGTACTTATAGGTTTCCAGGTGGCTGACAAAAATGTCCTCCTCTCCACAGATTGTGACAACTTGGCCTTCCCACTCAAATTTTAACTTTTGGTGAAGGGTAGACGTTATTGCGCCGGCGGCGTGAATCCAGGGTCTACCCAACAAACAGCTGTAGGCGGGCTGAATGTCCATCACATAAAAGATAGTTTTAAAGGTCTGTGGGCCAATTGTCACAGGCAGCTCGATCTCTCCCAGAACTGATCTCTTTGAGCCATCAAAAGCTCTTACTACCAGGTTGCTGGGTCTCAATGCCAAACCATCATATTCTAACTTCACCAGAGCCTTCTTTGGTAAGACATTCAGGGATGAACCTGTGTCCACCAGCACATGTGAAAGGACAGCTCCTTTGCATTCCATGGTGATGTGCAAGGCTTTGTTGTGGTTGCGGCCATCCGCTGTTAAGTCAGTATTGGTGAACCCTAGCCCATTGCTAGCAGTAACATTTCCAACCATGGTTTCCAACTGGTTGACGGTAATCTCTTCAGGCACGTAAGCTGCGTGCAAGACCTTGAGTAGTGCATTCCGATGGGCTTCGGAGCACATAAGCAGTGAGAGGATAGAGATTTTGGATGGCGTCTGGTGAAGTTGATCCACAATTTTGTAATCGCTCTTTTTGATGATTCTCATAAACTCATCAACTTCTTGATCGAACGGTGTTTTCAGGGTTTCTTTGGCAGCTTGATCTTCCTGCACCGGGCTCTTTCCCTTTGCCTTGGCAGCAGCTTCTGCTTCGGCAGTAGGTCTTTGAATTGGTGGAGCGAAGAGACGTCCGCTTCGGGTGAAGCCTCCGCCTCCCCCCACATTATCTACTTGTGGTGCAGGTGTTGATGTTTCAAGAGTGATTCTTTTTCCTTCGCAGTACACGTCAGAGCCATAGTGCCAAGGGATGGCCCTGTTGCTCTCATATGGTACTGGTCCAGGCACCGTGACAGTGACTGGACTGATTGCTGCTGTTGAAGGGACTGTAATCGTTTGCGGATCATAAAAGATTGTAACTGGTGCTCTGGTGGGAGCAGCACCTTCTGAATGGTAGGCAGAGTTGTTTTCCGGATCATAGAATATTGTGACAGTAGAGACATCTTCATGATTTGTTGCTGGTGTTGTAGGAGATATTGTCGGAAGAAATGATGTTGTTGTTGTAGGAGGTTCAAAATGGAGTGAAGCTGACGTTGTAGCAGAAAGATTTATTGTGAACTGATCGGTTGAGATGATGGATGGAGTGCTTGTTGATGAAACCGAAGAATTGTCAGGAACAATGGTTGCTGCAGTTGTAGGAGGTTCTGAAACCGTTGCTGATGAAATTGCTGGATTTGTTGGAAATGATGTGGTGATCTGAAGTTGGCCACTCTGAATAAGGCCATCTATGCCATTCCTCAAATTATCGCACCCATTCACAGAGATATTGCAGTAAGCACAACCCAATTCGCACCCCGGGAACATGTTGCATTCCAAGAGCTGAGCTTTGATTTCTACCAATGGTGTCCTGATCTGTCCCACACTGGTTATTAAATAAGACGGCTTGTCTTCTTCAATAGCGTTAATCCGAGGACCACCATGGTTTGGCATCGTGTTTTTATTGACATTGGGTGGTGGTGCGAAATTCAGAGCCTTTGAGTCTACCAGGTCTTGTACCTTCATATGCAGAGCCCTGCATTTTTCTGTGCTGTGGCCAGGTGCGTTTGAATGAAAGGCACACCTAGCATTGGAGTCATAATTCCTTGGTAGACTGTTGGGATCCGGAGGTGCCAACGTTCTTAGCTCAACCAGGTTGAGTTTCAGAAGTTGTGGCAGCAAAGTAGCATATGGCATTGGGATCGGATTGATCACTCTGTTAGCTTGAGATGGCCTCTGTTGGAATGGCCTTTGTTGACTGTTGTTGTTGGTGTTGCTGTTGTTGTAATTTCTTGGAGGATACTGATTTTGCTGATGGTACTGAGGTTGTTGTTGATAGCTTTGCTGAGGAGGTTGATAGACAGGTTGAGGATGAGCCGGAGCAGGGATGGTGACTGCTGCTATGGACCTCTGAGCATATTGGGGCCTACCCCTGTTTGAATGGATGGCATTGGTTTCGCCAGTTCTTCTCGGGCCTGCAAAAGGCTTTCTTGTACTACTGGACGAGCTTGCTCCATTGTCTGAGATCTTTCCCATTTTCAACAAGCTTTCAATTCTCTCCCCAGCTATGACAACATCTGCAAAGCTAGTAGAAGAGAAAGCAGCCAACCTGTCAATATATGTTCCCTGAAGGGTGTTCATGAACATATCTGCCATTTCCCGTTCAGACATAGGTGGTTGAACAGCAGCAGCCAGTTGCCTCCACCTTTGGGCATATTCTCGGAAACTCTCCCTCGAAGACTGTGACATTCCCATCAGGAGAGTCCTGTTGGGTGCCATGTCTAGATTATACTGATACTGTCTGATGAAGGCCTCTGCCAGGTCCTTCCAGCATCTAATTGTTGCTCTTGTCAGATGGGAATACCACTCCCTCGAAGCTCCGGTCAAGCTATCTTCAAAATAGAACATCCACAATTTCTCATCCATTGTATAGGCCTTCAGCCTTCCCAGAAATGATTGTAGATGAGTCCGGGGGCATGAAGTCCCATTATACTTTTCGAAACAAGGAGGCTTGAACTTATGGGGGATCCTGACCCCGTCTACCAAACCCATGTCCATAACGTCGAAGCCCAAAGAGTTTTGAGATTCTAAGGACCTCAATTTCTCAGCTATTTCATCCAATCTTCTATCATAAGCCTCTTCTCCAGCACCCATTACTGTGAACTGGTCCTCTTGAGGGTCTTCCTGTAGTACCCTCCCTGCTGTGGCAGTCCCTTGTATATTGACAGGGATGTTGGTCTCTGGATGGAGATGGGGTCCAAAAACTGGGGGATTGACATGAGGTTGGACCCTCTCGTTGTTACTTGTGCCAGCCGTTCCCACATGGGGTTCCTCTTGATTCCTCCCTTCTACCAAAGCTCTGAGCCTCTCCTGGCTTTGAGCTAAGTTGTTCATTACTTCCATGAACTGTGTTATCTGAGTTCTCATCTCCAACCTTTCGTTGGCCATCTGGTTTCTGACCTCCGTAAGGTCCTGCTGCATCTGATCCATCTGAATTCCCGGAAGGTTGTTTCTAGTTGGGTACCTGTGTGGCCTGTTGAGGGGAAATACCCGGCGGCGAGCAATAATTCCTGAGATTCACAACAGAGGTTAGTAACAACAAAACAAAAGCCTACAAAACAAACAAAAGGGTTAGCATGCAATGCAGTTATGCTTATTTGCTCTCAAGGTATCCGGTTTGGCCTTCAGTTTTGACCCTTCCAGACCCTTGAAGATGCTGCTGTTGAAGTTGCTTTCGAAGTAAACTAACATGAATATATTACATAAGGTGAAATAATACAATTTGTTCGTTTTACAACGCAAGCCCACTAAGGGGTCAAAATACAGTACAAAAATAAAAGTACATGAAAAGAAAGAAACAACAAACAAATGGTCAAACACCAAGACCAAACTCATCCTCACGAACTTCCTTGAGAAGTGCTTCGGTCACAGGATCAGCCGGACGCTCCGTGAGATTCCTGATGAGGAGATTCCGGGTCGTAACAGCTGCTGTTAGCTTCTTGTGCTGATTTTGTTCTTTGGACCTCTTCACCCCTGCTTTGATCTTCAGCTCTGATATCTCTCTCTGGGCTGCTGCCAGGGCTTCTTGCTGTTCTTTTGCACTAGCTTCCAATTGCTCCATCTTGTCTTGAACTCTCTTGTCTTCCAGGGTACGAGCCTCGGTGATCCTGACCCACCGGGCTTGACTCTCCTTCAAGTACAAGTCTGTCCTTGCTCTTTGGAACTGGGCTTCTTTGCAAGCATTCTTCAGAATTTGCTCACCAGCTTTAGACTTGTTGATATAATCCCCAGACTTTTCAATCTTAGTCAAATGCTCCACTCTCAACTTCTCCAATCTCTCAACTTCCCTCATACCTTCACCCCTCTCCCGGAGGGTCTTCTGCAAGGCTTGGGTTAGCTTCTCATTTCTTTCCTTCAAGCTCTCAAACTTCTCCAAACTGATGGTGGCAGGGGGTGGTGCTGAAGATGACTCAGGCATGTCTTCTATGGTAAAGGGCATTCCAGAGAATTGGGCCCTGGCACGGGACCATTCATAATATTGTGCTGATTCCACATTATTACACTTCCCCAGAATGGTGACTCCCTTGGTTTGAACATTATCCCAGGCCCAGGCAGCCTGCCTAGCAACAGCCAAACTAATCTTGTTCTCACAATAAAGGGTCTCTACCAAGTCCTGTGCCCTTGGAGTATGGACCAGTGCATAGCCCAGTTGCCTCCTGAACAGCAGAGGGTTGTAATTGATGCTTCCCTTAACTCCTATTAAGGGCACATTGGGAAAGTGCCCACAGCTGGTGATGATATCTCTACCCTTGGTGTTTTGAGTACACCATCTGATATCTGCTGAAGTTAGGGTAGTGAGCCTCTTAGCCCAGTTGCTCTGCTGATGAGGATTGAGAAATGTATCTGCCCTGGGTAGATGCTTGAGAAGCCAAGTGTGAAACAATGGAGCACAAAACCTCACTAACCTCCCCCTCTGTTTCTCATTCCTCTGATGCACTGAATAGTAAAGATCCCCCAATAAAGTTGGCACTGGGTTCTTCAGGATGAACAGATGGATTGCATTTTTGCTAATGAATCGAGGCTCATCTGCAAACAACACAATTCCATATATGCACAAGGCCAGCAGGGCACAAACAGCTTTCCATTCCCCTAGAGAAGCCTTCAAGGTAGCTTGAGAAATTAAGAAGTCCAGATGAAAACCAGGGATCCCAGCTTTAGAGGTCATATGCTGCTCAATCAGGACAGGCTCCAGATGCAAAGCTTTTGCTACTTCTCCATTAGCAGGAAAGACCATCTCAGGGTTGAAAGGAATTTCTCTCCTGATAGGCATACCAACTAATGAGGAGTACTCTTCCAATAAGGGGCCCAACTGAAAGTCTTGAAAAGTAAAACATCTCAGTGGAGGATCATAAAACTGAATGCAGGTGTGGATGAGGCTCCTCTGTGAAGGGTCCAGATCCATAACCATGTCCAGTATATCTCCATAACTCTCCCTGAACAAGGGTATGTGATCTGGAGTGATCAGGGTTTGGATCCTCCTGATGTCTGATAAGTCTGGCTGGAAGAAGTGATAGGTGATGTTGCTTTTCTTTGGAGCCATGATGCTGGGACTGAGTAGAGATAGGCACTGATGCTGATGCTGAAGAAGAGGGCCACTGATTGGCTGGTGCTGGTGATAGCTGAAGCAGGTGCTGGTGAAGACAGGTCAATACTGCAGATAGGGTCAAAACCAAAACCAAATGAAGATGGATACCCTGAAACAAATAAGCAAATGTCAATATGATGCAATGATTATGTATGCAAATGATATGCAAGGGTCTGCGACCGAGCTGGATCTGATCAAAATGCCCTGATATAAGTCCATGTGTGTAAGAAATCCAGATGAGGTTTATAAATCCAGTAACCAGGGTGGGGGGCTCAAATAAAGAACCACAAGTCCTGGGTTTAGAATCACAAGAACTATCCAACATGGAGTACTCTTAACAAATCAAAGTAACATGGTATTCTGAGGTCAAGGTACCTGCAAACCTGTAAACAGCCCAACCCCCTCACAGGTGGTGTTCTAAAACAAGGATCCTCAGACTTGGATCAGTTATGAGAAGTGTAAACACTTCTAACCCGGAGGCACAGTGTTTACAATACCCATAACAATTCCTCCTCTAATTCACCTCAGTTTCTGAAGGTCAATACTAAAGGTCATCCAGACTTAGCAGGCTTCCCAGATAGCCCTAGCATTGCAGGAAATCTGCAACACAGAGTTCTCAAGAAGAAACCCATATCTGAACCGTGTTTCATATTCCCGCACCAGACCGAAATGGAATGGGAAAGAATATGATTCACTCTAACCTAGGTGTCACTCAGGTCCCAGGTATAGGACCTTAACTCTCAATGAAACACCCACCCACCAAAGCAAACAAACAGATCCAGCCAGCAGCATGACAGTATGATATATACAAAATGCAATAAAGAAAGCAGTAAAGCAACTGTACATAAATCAAAATAAATACAAATATACAGACACAAATAAGCACATAACACCCCAGTAAACACAAATCAAACAAGCGCTAGGAGGAACCCACCAAAAGAACCAGAAGCCCTGGTTACAGTATAAGGCTCCCCAGCAGAGTCGCCAAGCTGTCGCTCCCGACAAATGAAATTGGATCAGATGAAGGTACAGACGCGAACGGTCGGCGAGAGGGACAATGAGAACACACATCCGTGAACTCACTAGAGAAGAAAAGAGTCGCCAGCTAGGCATTTTTATCCCGGAGGAAAGGTAATGCTGCATAGACCTAGAAAGAGGTGGATAAGACGGTTGCGAACCAGAGAGACTGAGAAAGGGGGTTGGTTACAACCTGGGAAGGTATTAGCACCCAGATTGTCCGTCGTACTCGACGGGATCCACGCTTAAAAGATTTGTGTTTTAAAGGGGTAGTGTCAGTGCAATCTGTGTATAAAAGAGCTGGAAAAGAATGTACAGGTGTCAGTGTATAGTGTATAAGTGATATGAAGTATGAAAGTGTCAGTGTAAGAACAGAGTGAAATGCTCAAGATCATGAGGCTAAAGAATAAAGCTAGAAAGAGGGGGAATATACAGAGACTTTTGTTCGATAACCGTTAAGTTATGCCTACGTATCCTCTCGTGCAATGAGGAAGTCAGAACACCGTAGTTCGACTCAAAGAGACTGAAAGATGAATTGACTTGTGAACTGCTTGCTTGTCTATGCTCAAGTGTATGACCTGTCTGGCTCAGGTGCAAACTGTCTTGCATTAGACGGAAGAAGCAAGTTCTCGGTTATGAGTGAATGAGATAAGAAAAGAATCCCGAAGGAGACGATTATTGTTTGTTTTTGTGTTTTCAGTCTTTTATTGCTTTTTGAAGTTTGTCATAAGTTAATGAGCTTAAGCCTAAACCAGTGGATTTAGTAAACTCATCACATCATCCCTCTGATTAGGGGTAATGAGAATACCTTAAGTGTGAAGTCAGATTCTCACACTTAATCACCTTGGGTGTAGGATTAAGATCATTAACCTACTTGTGATTATTTAGGTGTTTTTGTGGTTCTGTTTAGTGTTAAGTAATGAGGTTAAGCCATAATCAAGGATTAAACAGACTCATTATACCATCCTAATAGAAGGATAATAGATGAGAATGTTTAAGCTGAGGAAGACTCCTCAACTTAATCCATGATTAGGGATTAAACTCATGACAAAACAAGCCTTTATTAAGTGGATTTTATTTAATGATATGATGATGAAGTGAATTTTGATGATTTGTAAGACAACTTGAGGGGGACTTGTCCATTAACACTAGGGTTAGTCCTTCTCAACCAATTAAGGAAGAATTAGAACCCTAATGCAAGGCCCAAGTTACAAGTGTGATGTCTTGATACTTATTAAATGAATTGATTAAGAGATTTAAACACATTAAGGGTTTAACACTTAGGATTAAAGTTATACACTCCATCCTAAGAGAAGGATGCAGGCATAAGCTTAATCACAAAGCCTTAAAGCCTTTAGGGTTTAGTCCCTGATTATGAGGTGAGAAGAGAGGACTCAAAGAGAGACACAAAGGTAAAACTATAAGGGGAGACTAAACAAAACCCTAACTCATTGTCATGCTTGGTTGTTCCTAAGGTTTGTGTGGTTTGCAAGAACAATCTTCAAAGGAGCCACCAGGAAGCAGATGAACAAGATCAAGAGAAGCAAAGCAACTTGCTTCATTCAAGAAGTCAAATCACTTGAAGAAAGAAAGTGGGAGGAGAAAGAATGAGCAAGCTCAAACTCAAACACATATAGAAATGCAGCAATGGATGCAAGAGAGATGAGAAGAAAAAAGTTATGAGAAGTGAAGGCAAATTCACTTCTCAAGGTTACTTACCACCTGAAATGTTAGAAAGAAATGCAATGCAATGCAAGATGGGATGAAATGGCATGATGCTAAGCAAAACCAGAAGCATGTTGATGATGATTATGATGTTATGAGGTGCTGCAAACATGAGGCAAGACATGGAGATGTTCATACAAGATCATGGGTGCAAATGATGCAAGTTAGAAGCATGGATGAACATGAAAAGTTATGAAACATACAAGGCAAATGACATGGCAAATATGAGATGCAATGATCAAAGATGCTTTATACATGTCTTAAGATGTCAAATGAAACACAAGCATGCATAAAATGCAAAGACAAGTCATGTTATGCAAGAGAATGCAAGAAGGATGCAAATGAAAGCTCAAATTAGGGTTTAAGGATCAAACATCAAACAAAAACCCAAAACAGAAGCAAACCCTAAGATAAAAAATGGAAAATGCCATCCTAAGAAACCCTAAACCTATACTAAACCAAGGTCCAAAGGGGAAGTCTCAACTCCTAACCAATCTCAAGATATGATTTTTCTAAGTTATTAGGGTTTTTTAGGGTTCTTAACAAAAGAAATACCAAACAATTGGAAAATGAGGAATCAAATCAAGACCATTTTATCCTAGAAACTACATGCTAAACACAAGACAAAGCAAAACGAATCAATGTCCAAACCTTCCTAGATAGGCAGAAATGAATTTTTGAACTTAGGATCAAATTAATGCATAAAAAATGATTTAATTCAATGAAAAATTCTTAAAATGCATCAAGATCAAAAAGAAATTTGGTTTGAAGGTTGGACAATGTTTCTAAATGTCTTAGAACATTTCATGAATTTTTTGGTAATTTTTAAATACCTAAAAGTATTTTTAATTAATTAATTTCCATTAATCAATTAAAAATAATCTTTTAAATATTTAAAAATACTTTTTTAATGCTAAAAATAAAATAAAAAATATTTTTGTGTCATGAAAATTAATAAAACTTTTAAGAAAAAGTTTCATAATTTTTAGGAATTTTTTACTATTTTAAAATAATTGTGCAAATAAAAATGAAAAGAAAATGAATTAAAATCAAATAAAATGAAAGTAATCAGGATGGAGGGCCAGGATGGAGCCTGAGTTTGAAAACATTGACTGCGCGCGCCATCTGATGGCCCAGATTCAAACAGGATTAATCTTAATTAATTAAATAAATGATGCTGATTAGGGTTTAATGACTGCATCCTAGCCGTTCACGCGCGCGCGAAGTCAACTTTTTCAACGCATCCAAAGGTCCAAATTCAAATGGCATTTAATCACGTAATTAGGGCATAATCACTCTCAGGTGGCCGGAGAAGACCTCCGGTCGTCTTCTCCGGCCAGCAACTCCCCTGAAAAACTTCAAACTCCCTCAAATCGTAACAAAAACGAAAACTAAGGAATGGGAAATGTTTTCCAACCTCTCACGAATCAAACCCCTCTCTCAAAACAAATTTCTTCTTCCTAAATAAGCTGAATCGAAAGAAATAAAAACTAGGGCACGCAAGCTTCAGAGAGAAATTAAACTCTCATTCCATAACCAAATCAAAAACTAAAAACACCAGGATGCTCAGTGAATCATAAGGAACAAGTTTGTAACAAGAAAAACAATTTCTGGAAAAATAAATTTCAAGCTACCTGAGATTTGGAGCTTTCAACCTGAGGACTTTCTGGCCACCTCTCCTTGTGCAATCCACTCCTTAGGACCTCTTGATGATGTTTGAATGCCTTAGAACAATTTATGTAGGCTGGTTGATGAGCTTCGACAGTTTCTGCTTCACCTCAGTCAGAAATGGCTATGATGATTCTGGTAGTTTCAGGCCATTGTGAATGGTGGTTTATGGTCCAGATGATGTATGGAGAAGCTTTGCAAGGTTTGTTTGGATGTTTGTGAGCTAGGGAGGGAGATTCGAATGGAACTGCAGAATGAAGTGAAGAATGGCTATGGGGTGTTCTGGTTGATTCAGGCTTGTGTTCTTGCTAGTTCCTACTTAATGATGCATGGTAAGTTGAATGGTGAAAATGGTTTGAGTGTTTCTTGGCTGAGCAGAGAGATTCGAAAGCTTAGGCAATGTGGTGTGTTTTTGTGAATGTTGTGCATGAGAGAGTTTCAGCCTTGCTTCTTCATATCTTTGGCTTGCCAAGGGATATTGTATTATAATCCTATAGGTCAGATGATGTGACCTGGCCTATAGTGATTGGTAAGTTTGCTTTTGCAAAATGTCCACCTTTTGTGTAAGTGAAGTATGGCTCATGATCTAGGCAAGTACAAGGCATGGGGCTGCGCAGCAAAATGAGGTGAGAGGCTAGCAAAAGTCAGCATCCAATGTGTAAACACCCCAAATTTGCCCTCACCCATTCACACCATGGCTTGTGATCATTTCATATGCATAAACTCAATCATAGCATCTCATGTCACATTTTTGATTCACTGCATTGATTCAAAGTCATCTGCACCTAGGGTTTGTGATCTGAGCAATCCAAGAGCTTCTTGGGCCACTCCAAAGGTCATCAATCACTTCAAAGAGGTCCATGTATGTTCAAGCATCATATTATATCCTCTCAAAGTCAAGAATGTCAAAGAGTCACAAGAACTGAGAATGGCATGGAAGCGGAGCCGGGTTTGACTGCACAAATAACACTTAACTTCCACCATTGGAAGTTAAGTGCAAAAAGGGACATTTTTGAAAAAGGTCACAAATAACACTTAACTTCCACCATTGGAAGTTAAGTGCAAAAAGGGACATTTTTGAAAAGAAGCCCATAACTCCAAATTTTTTGGTCATTCTTGTTTCCATTGGTCTCTATATGTTATGAGGATCATGCATATCAAGTTTCATGAAGAAATTCCATGGGGAAGGCATTTGATCAAGAGGTGACTTCTTGAGCAAGTCAATGCGAAATCAGGGCATCCGAGGCCCCCAATCACCCAACCAAAGGGGTTTCTCCATCATTTTGAATGTGTATGATCTTTATTTGATCATAGAAGATGTTAGAAGTTCACAAAATTGAAGAATTTCAAGACATTTGCAAAGTTGCCTTTCTTGGAAAGTGACTTATAATGTAAACTTGCTGTTTTGGGAAAGTTTTTCAACCTCCTCTTATTGATTCAAAAATGCTTCAAATGAGAAAACTTTGGTCATGAAAGTTGTAGATTGGATCATTCCCTTTTCAAAAAGTACAAGAACTTTTTCTAATTCATTTTGGATCAAAAGTTATGGCTTTGCAAAGTTGGAAAAAATCATTGAAATTTCACTTTTGCACAAAAAGGAAAAGTTGCAAAACCTCATGCCAAGGCCAAAGATGACTTAAAAGTGACTTCTAATCTTCATACAAACACAATGCAATGCCTAAAATTCAGATTGGCCCAAGAAATTTCTCATTTTTTCATGCCTTGATGTCCAAGTATCATAAGCCATTTTTCATAAAAATCACAAAGAGGGAAAACTTGCAAGAAGGGTTCCTTTGGTTTTGTTCAATCTCTAATCAATATCAAACTGTCATAGCAGAATTATATGTTGCATTTTGCTGCATATTGCCCAAGAGATGTCACATGTCCATGGCCAAAAATCACAAGATGCACAAAGTTGGAAATTGGCAAAACACATGCTGTCTTGCAATCCCAATGTTGCAGTCCTGCACAAACCATCCAAGGGTCCTCCTTAAAGCTGGCTGAAGCAATCTAAACACAGAGATCTCCTCTGCCATGGCCCCTACCCCCAAGTACAACTTACTTGACATTTTGGCAACTTGAGCCATACCAATCACATCAGTCCACATCAACTTTCTGAACCAATCCCATCTGTTTATACAAACCAAAAAGCAAGCCATCTTGATATAGAAAACACAGGCCTGAAAACACACACAATCTAACTTGCACAAGTTCTGTCCCAAAAACTCCTTCTCTGAATTTTTCTTCACACAGCCAAGAAACTCCACTTTTTCTTCCACCAACAAGTCACAAATCACCCTTAGAACAAGAATCCTCCCCTGAAACAACTTGAAACATCTCACAAAAAGCCCTCCATTTCTGCTACACCAGAGAAAAACAGTCATAACCAACCATTCTCAAAGTTATCCAAGCTTCATTTCATCATCAAGGTGTTCAAAGGAGAGGGATTGCACCAAGTTTGAGGCCAGAAAGTTCCACAGTTCAAAGCTCCAGTTCAGGTATCATCAAGAACATTTTTTTATAGAAATGTAATCTCTTGTTATAGAATGATAGATTTTGTTTCACTCATCATGTTAAGCTTTGAAATACTGAAAATGGTTGAGAAATGAGTGTTTATGCATGTTTTGAAGTTTTTGTAGTGTTCTTGATTTTGCTCGAATCTTGTTGTTGATACATTGTAAATGTGATCTTGTGATTGATTCATGCTTGTGATTGATTCATGTTTGTGGTTTAAGTACAGAAAATGACCTTTTTGAAAAAAGCCACAAATAACACTTAACTTCCACCATTGGAAGTTAAGTGCAAAAAAGGACCATTTTGGAAAAAACCAGAAAAAACACTTAACTTCCACCATTGGAAGTTAAGTGCAAAAAAGGACCATTTTGGAAAAAACCAGAAAAAACACTTAACTTCCACCATTGGAAGTTAAGTGCAAAAAAGGACCATTTTGGAAAAAACCAGAAAAAACACTTAACTTCCACCATTGGAAGTTAAGTGCAAAAAAGGACCATTTTGGAAAAAACCAGAAAAAACACTTAACTTCCACCATTGGAAGTTAAGTGCAAAAAAGGACCATTTTCAAAAAAGCCAGAAATAACACATAACTTCCACCATTGGAAGTTAAGTGCAAAATGTGACCTTTTTGAAAAAAATTAAGAATTGGATCCCCTCCTTTGGGCAGTGAATTTGTATAGGTTTAGGGTTCTTTTGAATGCATTTTCATCTTTTTATCTTGATGTTTGCTTTTGGCTTCCTTTTACATTCGTCTTGCATTTGCATCCATACCTTGACTTGCCATAGCATTTTGTGCCCCCATTTGTTTCATTTGACATCATAAGACATATTGAAAGCATGTTTGATCATTGCATCTTGTATTTACCATGTTGCATGCCATATGCACCTCATAACTTTTCATGTATGTTCATGCTTCTTAACTTGCTTCATTTGCATCCATAGGTTTGTATGATCATTTCCATGTGCTGCCTCATGTTTGTAGCATCTCATAGCATCATTAACATCACATATGTGCTTCTGGTTTTGGTTTGCATCATGTCATTCCATCCCATTTTGCACTGCATTGCATTTCTTTTCTAACCTTTCAGGTGGTAAGTGATTTTGAGAAGTGAATTTGCCTTCACTTCTCATAACTTCTCTTCATCTCTTTTCATGCATCCTTGCTGCATTTTTGCTTGTGTTTGAGTTTGAGTTTGCTCATTCTCCTTCTTCCCACTTTCTTTCTTCAAGTGACTTGACTTCTTGAATGAAGCAAGTTGCTTTGCTTCTCTTGATCCTTTCATCTGCTTCCTGGTGGTTCCATTGAAGATTGTTCTTGCAAACCTCACAAACCTTAGGAACAACCAAGCATGACAATGATTAGGGTTTTGATTAGTTCCCCTTAGTTTTATCTTTGTGTCTCTCTTGAGTCTTCTCTTCCCACCCCATAATCAGGGACTAAACCCTAAAGGCTTTAAGGCTTTGTGATTAAGCTTATGCCTGCATCCTTCTATTAGGATGGAGTGTATAACTTTAATCCTAAGTGTTAAACCCTTAATGTGTTTAAATCTCTTAATCAATTCACATGATAATCATCAAGACATTACACTTGTAACTTGGGCCTTGCATTAGGGTTCTAATTCTTCCTTAACTGGTTAAGAAGGACTAACCCTAGTGTTAATGGACAAGTCCCCCTCAAGTTGTCTTACAAACCATAAAATTCACTTCATCATCAAATCATTAAATAAAATTCACTTAATCAAAGGCTTGTTTTGTCATAAGTTTAATCCCTAATCATGGATTAAGTTGAGGAGCTTTCCTCAGCTTAAACATTCTCATCTATTATCCTTCTATTAGGATGGTGTAATGAGTCTGTTTAATCCGTGATTATGGCTTAACCTCATTACTCAACACTAAACAAAAACACCCAAAAACATATAAATAATCACAAGTAGGTTAATGATCTTAATCCTACATCAAAAGGTGATTAAGTGTGAGAATCTGACTTCACACTTAAGGTATTCTCATTACCCCTAATCAGAGGGAAGATGTGATGAGTTTACTAAATCCATTGGTTTAGGCTTAAGCTCATTAACTTATGACAAACTTTCAAAAGCAATAAAAGACTGAAAACTCAAAAACAAACAATAATTGTCTCCTTCGGGATTCTTTCCTCATCATCTTCACTCACAAACGAGAACTTGCTTCTTCCGTCTAATGCAAGACAGTTTGCATCTGTGCCAGACAGATCATACACTTGAGCATAGGCAAGTAAGCAGTTCACAAGTCAATTCATCTTTCAGTCTCTTTGGGTCGAACTACGGTGTTCTGACTTCCTCATTGCACGAGAGGATACGTAGGCATAACTTAACAGTTATCGAACAAAAGTCTCTGTATATTCCCCCTCCTTCCAGCATTATTCTTTGAGCCTCATTATCATGAGCATCTTATTCTTGTCTTTACACTGACACTTTCATACTTCACACCACTTATACACTTTACATATTGCTTTCCAGCTCTTTATACACAGATTGCACTGACACTACCCCTTTAAAACACAAATCTTTTAAGCGTGGATCCCGTCGAGTACGACGGACAATCTGGGTGCTAATACCTTCCCAGGTTGTAACCAACCCCCTTTCTCAGTCTCTCTGGTTCGCAACCGTCTTATCCGTATCTTTCTAGGTCTATGCAGCATTGCCTTTCCTCCGGGATAAAAATGCCTAGCTGGCGACTCTTTTCATCTCCAGTGAGTTCACGGCTGTGTGTTCTCACTGTTCCCTTCGCCGACCGTTCGCGCTTGTACCAGGATGCAAATCTTTGGGAGCGACAGCTTGGCGACTCTGCTGGGGAACCTTATATTGCAACCAGGGCTTCTGGTTCTTTTTGTGGGTTCCTCCTAGCGCTTGTTTGATTTGTGTTTACTGGGGTGTTATGTGCTTGTTTGTGCTTGTATTTATTTTTGTTTATTGCTTTATGTACAGTTACTTTACTGCTTTCTTTACTGCATTTATATATCATATTGTCATTGTTGCTGGCTGGATCTGTTGTTTGCCTTGGTGGGTGGGTGATTCATTGAGAGTTAAGGTCCTATACCTGGGACCCGAGTGACACCTAGGCTAGAGTGAATCATATTCTTTCCCATTCCATTTCGGTCTGGTGCGGGAATATGAAACACGGTTCAGATATGGGTTTCTTCTTGAGAACTCTGTGTTGCAGATTTCCTGCAATGCTAGGGCTATCTGGGAAGCCTGCTAAGTCTGGATGACCTTTTAGTATTGACCTTCAGAAACTGAGGTGAATTAGAGGAGGAACTTTTATGGTTATTGTAAACACTGTACCTCCGGGTTAGAAGTGTTTACACTTCTCATAACTGATCCAAGTCTGAGGATCCTTGTTTTAGAACACCACCTGTGAGGGGGTTGGGCTGTTTACAGGTTTGCAGGTACCTTGACCTCAGAATACCCTGTTACTTTGACTTTGTTAAGAATGCTCCATGTTGGACAGTTCTTGTGATTCTAAAACCTTGGACTTGTGGCTCTTTATTTGAGTCCCCCACCCTGGTTACTGGATTTTTAGACCTCCATCTGGATTTCTTGAACACACATGGATCTACACCAAGGCAGTTAATCAGATCCAGCTCAGTCACAAACCCTTGCATTTCATTTGCATACATACCCATTGCATCATATTAACATTTGCTTATTTGTGTTTCAGGGTATCCACCTTCATCTTTGGTTTTGGTTTTGACCCCATCTGCAGTTTTGACCTATCTCCACCAGCACTTGCTTCAGCCTGTCAGCCATATACTTCAGTTACTAGCACTAGCCAGCCAGTGGCCCACTCCTCAGCATCTTCATCAGCACTTATCCTACTCAGTCTCAGCATCATGGCTCCAAAGAAAAGCAACATCACCTATCATTTCTTCCAACCAGACTTATCAGACATCAGGAGGATCCAAACCTTGATCACTCCAGATCACGTACCTTTGTTCAGGGATCATTATGGGGATATACTTGACTTGGTCATGGATCTGGACCCATCTCAGAGAAGCCTGATCCATACCTGTATTTAGTTCTATGACCCCCCATTGAGATGTTTCACCTTTCAAGACTTTCAGTTGGGTCCTCTTCTGGAAGAATACTCATCATTGATTGGTCTGTCTATCAAAAGAGAAATCCCTTTCAACCCTGAAATGGTCTCTCCCAGCAATGGAGAGGTAGCAAAAGCTTTGCACCTGGAACCTGCTTTGATTGAGCAGCATATGACCTCTAAAGCTGGGATCCCTGGATTTCATCTGGACTTCTTGATTTCTCAAGCTAGTCTGAAGGCCTCCTTGGGAGAGTGGAAAGCTGTTTGTGCTTTGTTGGCCTTAAGTGTATATGGAATTGTGTTGTTTGCAGATGAGCCTCGATTCATCAGCAAGAATGCAATCCATTTGTTCATCCTGAAGAACCCAGTGCCAGCTTTACTGGGTGATCTCTATTACTCAGTACATCAGAAGAATGAGAAGCAGAGGGGGAGGCTAGTGAGGTGTTGTGCTCCATTATTTCATGCTTGGCTTCTCAGGCATCTACCCAGGACAGATGCATTTCTAAATCCTCATCAGCAAAGCAACTGGGCTAAGAGGCTCACTACTCTCACTTCAGCAGACATCAGATGGTGTACTCAGAGCACCAAGGGCAGAGATATAATCACCAGCTGTGGGCACTTTCCCAATGTGCCCTTAATAGGAGTTAAGGGAAGTATCAATTACAACCCTCTGCTGTTCAGAAGGCAATTAGGCTATGCACTGGTTCATACTCCTAGGGAACAAGACTTGGTTGAGACCCTCTACTGTGAGAACAAGATTAGTTTGGCTGTTGTTAGGCAGGCTGCCTGGGCCTGGGATCATGTTCAAACCAAGGGAATCACCATTCTGGGGAAGTGCAATAATGTGGCATCAGTCCAATATTATGAGTGGTCCCATGCTAGGGCCCAATTCTCTGGAATGCCCTTTACCATAGAAGACATGCCTGAGTCATCTTCAGCACCACCCCCTGCCACTATCAGTTTGGAGGAGTTTGAGAGCTTGAAGGAAAGAAATGGGAAGCTAACCCAAGCTTTGCAGAAGACCCTCCGGGAGAGGAGTGAAGGTGTGAGGGAGATTGAGAGATTGGAGAAATTGAAAGTGGAACACTTGACTAAGATCGAGAAGTCTGGAGATTATATCAACAAGTCTAAAGCTGGTGAACAGATTCTGAAGAATGCTTGTAAAGAAGCCCAGTTCCAGAGAGCAAGGACAGACTTGTATTTGAAAGAGAGTCAGGCCAGGTGGGTCCGGATCACTGAGGCCCGTACTCTAGAAGACAAGAGAGTTCAGGACAAGATGGAGCAGATGGAAAAAGCCCTGGCAGCAGCCCAGAAGGAAATATCAGAGCTAGAAATCAGAGCTGGAGTGAAGAGGTCTAAGGACCAAAGTCAGAACAGGAAGTTGACTGCAGCTGTTGCAACAAAAAAACCTTCTCATCAGAAATCTTACGGAGCATCCGGCTGATCCTGTGACCGAAGCACTTCTCAAGGAAGTTCGTGAGGATGAGTTTGGCCTTGGAGTTTGATCATTTGCTTGTTGTTGTTCCTTTTCCATGTACTTTTGTTTTTTGTGATGTATTTTGACCCCTTAGGGGGCCGGTGTTGTAAAATGAACAAATTCTATTATTTCACCTTTGTAATATATTTGTGTTGGTTTCTATCTGGGTTCACATCAAAAGCAACTTCAACAGCAGCATCTTCAAGGGTCTGGAAGGGTCAAAACTGAAGGCCAAACCGGATACCTTGAGAACAAATAAGCATAACTGCATTGCATGCTAACCCTTTTGTTTGTTTTGTAGGTTTTTGTTTTGTTGTTGCTAACCTCTGTTGTGATGTTCAGGAATTATTGCTCGCCGCCGGGTATTTCCTCTCAACAGGCCACACAGGTACCCAACTAGAAACAACCTTCCGGGAATCCAGATGGACCAGATGCAACAAGACCTTACGGAGGTCAGAAACCAGATGGCCAACGGAAGGCTGGAGATGAGAACCCAGATAACACAGTTCATGGAAGTGATGAACAACTTAGCTCAAAGCCAGGAGAGGCTCAGAACTTTGGTAGAAGGGAGGAATCAAGAGGAGCCCCGTGTGGGGACTGCAGGCACAAGTAACAATGAACGGGTGCAACCACATGTTAACCCCCCTGTGTTTGGTCCACATCTACATCCTGAGGTTAATATTCCCGCAAACATTCAAGGAGCAGCCACTGCAGCCAGAGTACTTCAAGAAGATCCTCAGGAGGACCAATTCACAGTAATGGGTGCTGGAGAGGAAACTTATGATAGACGATTGGAAGAAATAGCTGAGAAGTTGAGGTCCTTAGAATCTCAAAATTCTTTGGGTTTCGACGTCATGGACATGGGTTTGGTAGACGGGGTCAGGATCCCCCATAAGTTCAAGCCTCCTTGTTTCGAAAAGTATAATGGGACTTCATGCCCCCGGACTCATTTGCAATCATTTCTGGGAAGGCTGAAGGCCTATACAATGGATGAGAAACTCTGGATGTTCTACTTCGAAGATAGCTTGACTGGAGCATCAAGGGAATGGTATTCCCATCTGACAAGAGCAACTATAAGATGCTGGAAGGACCTGGCAGAAGCCTTCATCAGACAGTATCAGTATAATCTAGATATGGCACCCAACAGGACCCTCCTAATGGGAATGTCACAGTCTTCGAGGGAGAGTTTCCGAGAGTATGCCCAAAGGTGGAGGCAACTGGCTGCTGCTGTTCAACCACCAATGTCTGAGAGAGAAATGGCAGACATGTTTATGAACACTCTTCAGGGAACGTATATTGACAGGTTGGCTGCTTTCTCTTCCACTAGCTTCGCAGATGTTGTCATAGCTGGGGAGAGAATTGAAAGCCTGTTGAAAATGGGTAAGATCTCTGATAATGGTGCCAGTTCGTCCAGCAGTACAAGAAAGCCTTTTGCAGGCCCGAGAAGAGCTGGCGAGACTAATGCCATCCACACCAACAGGGGTAGGCCCCAATATGCTCAGAGGTCAATAGCAGCAGTCACCATCCCTGCTCCGGCTCATCCTCAACCTGTCTATCAACCTCCTCAACAAAACTTCCAACAACAACCTCAGTATCAGCAGAATCAGTATCCTCCAAGGAACTTCAACAACAACTCCAACAACAACAATCAACAAAGGCCATTCCAACAAAGACCATCCCAAGCTAACCGAGTGATCGACCCGATCCCAATGCCGTATGCTGCCTTGCTGCCACAACTTCTGAAACTCAACCTGGTTGAGCTAAGAACGTTGGCACCTCCGGATCCCAACAGTCTACCAAGGAACTATGACTCCAATGCTAGGTGTGCTTTTCACTCGAACGCACCTGGTCACAGTACAGAAAAATGCAGAGCTCTGCATATGAAGGTACAAGACTTGGTAGACTCCAAGGCTCTGAATTTTGCACCTCCGCCCAATGTCAATAAAAACCCAATGCCAAATCATGGTGGTCCCCGAATTAACGCTATTGAAGAAGACCACCCGTCTTATTTAATAACAAGTGTGGATCAGATCCGGACGCCATTGGTGGAAATCAAAGCTCAACTCCGTGAAAACCAAATATTTCCGGGATGTGAACTAGGGTGTCCCTATTGCAATATTTCATGGAATGGGTGCGAGGACCTGAGGAATGGCATTGACAGCCTTATTCAGAGTGGCCTGCTACAGATCACTACATCATTCCCAACAAATCCGGCAACTTCATCAACAACGGTTTCAGAACCTCCTACAACTACAGCAACTATTGTTCCCGACAACTCACCAGCAACATCAACCAGTACTTCATCTGTCCTCCCAAATGATCAGTTTTCAACAGTTTCTCCTGCTACAACTTCAGCTTCATTCCATTTCGAATCTCCGTCAGCAACAACAACAGTCCTTCCAACAGTACCTCCTACAACACCAGCAATCAATCATGAAGATGTCTCTACCGTCACCATATTCTACGATCCTGAAAATAATTCTGCCTACCATTCAGAAGGTGCTGCTCCCGCCAAAGCACCAGTTACAATCTTTTATGATCCACAAACAATAACAGTCCCTTCAGCAGCAGCAATCAGTCCGGTCACTGTCACGGTGCCTGGACCAGTACCATATGAAAGCAATAGGGCCATCCCCTGGCACTATGGCTCTGACTTGTATTGCGAAGGAAAAAGAATCACTCTGGAAACATCAACACCTGCACCACAAGTAGATAATGTGGGGGGAGGCGGAGGCTTCACTCGAAGCGGACGTCTCTTTGCTTCACAAGTTCAAAGACCTACTGCCGAAGCAGAAGCTGCTGCCAAGGCAAAAGGAAAAGGCCCGGTGCAGGAAGACCAAGTTGCCAAAGAAGCCCTGAAAACTCCATTTGATCAGGAAGTTGATGAGTTTATGCGAATCATCAAAAAGAGTGATTATAAAATTGTGGATCAGCTTCACCAGACGCCATCCAAAATCTCTATCCTCTCACTGCTTATGTGCTCCGAAGCCCATCGGAATGCACTACTTAAAGTCTTGCACGCAGCTTACGTGCCTGAGGAGATTACTGTCAACCAATTGGAAACCGTGGTTGGAAATGTTACTGCTAGCAATGGGCTAGGGTTTACCAATTCTGACTTGACAGCGGATGGCCGCAACCACAACAAAGCCTTGCACATAACCCTGGAATGCAAAGGAGCTGTCCTTTCTCATGTGCTGGTGGACACAGGTTCTTCCCTGAATGTCTTACCAAAGAAGGCTCTGGTGAAGTTAGAATATGATGGATTGGCATTGAGACCCAGCAACCTGGTGGTAAGAGCCTTTGATGGTTCGAAGAGATCGGTTCTGGGAGAGATTGAGCTGCCTGTGACAATTGGCCCACAGACCTTTAAAACTATCTTTTATGTGATGGACATTCAGCCCGCCTACAGCTGTTTGTTGGGTAGGCCCTGGATTCACGCCGCCGGCGCAGTAACGTCTACCCTTCATCAAAAGTTAAAATTTGAGTGGGAAGGTCAAGTTGTCACAATCTGTGGGGAAGAGGATATTTTCGTTAGCCATCTGGCTACTTACAAATACATTGAGATGGATGGGGAGATCCATGAAACAATGAGCCAAGGTTTTGAAGCCTTGAACGTCAATGAAGCATCTGCTGTGTCAGGGATCTCCATGTCATCTTACCAACAAGCCCGAAAGGTTGTTGAAGAAGGAACTGCCCTAGGCTGGGGCAAGGTATTAGCTGTGGAGGAGAAGAAGGACAAATTTGGGTTGGGTTACAGACCAACTCAACATCAAGCAAAGGCTGCTGCAGAGCCTGGTTTTGTCAGTGGGGGGATGCTTACCCCCGATGCTATCAACTGTCTGGAAGACGAGCTGGAAGAGGAGCGCAATCTGGAGAATTGGATTCGTCCGAAGATCCCGGGGAGCAGTGTCTCGAACTGGTCCTCCCAGGAAATTATAAGAGTTACTCATGCAGAGTAATTATTATTTCCTGTATTTTTTATAGCATGCATCCAAGTCTTGCATCTTGCCCAAGATGACAAGACTCATTTTGTAACCAGGGCCATCTGTACTTTTGTGCAAACAAGATTAAATTAATGAAATATCAGACATCTTTTTGCAAACGAGTCTTTTTCTTTTATGCTCACTGTTTTTCCATTTTTCTTTTTGTACAAAAATAAATGGCGGTGTTTTCAAAATGATAACTTCATTTCACTTTTTCTAAAGCAAGATTAAAATCAATCACTAAAATGAACAAACTTAACCCTTGCAGAGAGTGCCTTCCTGACAGCACCGACAACAGCACGGCTATGACATCGTATGACTTTGACAATCCGATCAATCAAGCTGATGAAGGGGTTGATGAAGAATATGAGCTTCCTGAAGAGCTAGCCAGGTTGTTGAGACAGGAGGAAAAGGTTATTGCTCCTCATCAGGAGGAGATTGAAGTGATTAATCTTGGTACTGACGAAGACGTGAAAGAAGTTAAAATCGGGGCCTGCCTGCAAGACTCAGTGAAGAGGCAACTGGTAGATCTGCTTCAGGAGTATGTTGATGTGTTTGCTTGGTCGTATCAAGATATGCCAGGGTTGGATACCGACATTGTTGTGCACAAGCTGCCTCTGAGGGAAGAATGCCCGCCAGTTAAACAGAAGTTGCGCCGAACTCGCCCAGACATGGCTATGAAAATCAAGGAAGAGGTACAAAAGCAATGGGACGCCGGGTTCCTTGCTGTGACTAGCTATCCGCCGTGGGTTGCTAACATAGTACCTGTGCCTAAGAAGGACGGCAAAGTAAGAATGTGTGTTGACTACCGGGATCTGAACAGAGCCAGCCCGAAGGATGACTTCCCATTACCTCACATTGATGTATTGGTGGATAACACGGCTCAGTTCTCGGTATTCTCCTTCATGGATGGATTTTCAGGATATAATCAGATCAAGATGTCACCTGAAGACATGGAGAAGACAACATTCATTACACCTTGGGGCACGTTCTGTTACAAAGTGATGCCATTCGGACTGAAGAATGCTGGTGCAACATACCAACGGGCTATGGTGACATTATTCCACGATATGATCCACAAAGAAATAGAATGTTATGTGGATGATATGATCGCCAAGTCCCTTACAGAGGAAGATCACCTGGTAAATCTGCTGAAGTTGTTCAAGCGCCTGAGGAAGTACCAACTAAAGCTGAACCCCAACAAATGCACATTCGGGGTGCGATCCGGTAAGCTGCTGGGCTTTATTGTAAGCGAGAAAGGGATTGAAGTCGACCCTGATAAAGTCAAAGCCATTCAAGAGATGCCTGCACCGAAGACAGAAAAGGAAGTCCGAGGGTTCTTAGGTCGATTGAACTATATTTCACGGTTCATATCTCACCTTACAGCAACCTGTGAACCCTTGTTCAAGCTGCTAAGAAAGGAACAAACGGTCAGGTGGAACGAAGACTGCCAGAAGGCTTTTGACAAGATCAAGGAATATCTGCAAGAACCTCCAATCCTCATGCCGCCAGATGAAGGAAGACCTCTGATTATGTACTTGACAGTGCTAGAAGAGTCAATGGGGTGTGTGCTGGGCCAGCATGACGAGTCTGGTCGAAAAGAGTATGCAATATACTACCTAAGCAAAAAGTTTACCGACTGTGAACAACGTTATTCGCTGCTCGAGAAAACTTGCTGTGCTTTAGCGTGGGCTGCTCGCCGACTGAGACAGTATATGCTGACCCACACCACCTTATTAATCTCAAAAATGGATCCAGTTAAGTACATTTTCGAGAAGCCAGCTCTTACCGGACGGGTTGCAAGATGGCAGATGATTCTCACAGAATACGACATACGGTACACCTCTCAGAAAGCCATCAAGGGCAGTGTACTATCTGAATATCTTGCTGAGCAACCCATTGATGACTACCAGCCTATGAGGTTTGACTTCCCTGATGAGGACATCATGTTCATTAAAGCAAAAGATCACGAGTAGCCTATTCACACCGAAGGGCCTGACCCGGAGGAAGAATGGACTATGATGTTTGATGGGGATGTTAACATGAATGGCCGTGGTGTTGGTGCAGTACTCATTACACCAAAAGGAGTTCACATGCCTTTCTCGGCAAAACTCACTTTCAACTGCACTAACAACGAAGCTGAATACGAAGCTTGCATTATGGGTCTTGAGGAAGCCATTGACCTCAGGATCAAGACATTGACCGTATTCGGAGATTCAGCTTTGGTAGTCAATCAAACCAACGGGAAATGGTACACCCACCAAGATCATCTGATACCTTACAGGGATTATACAAGGAGGTTATTGACTTTCTTCACAACAGTCAAGCTTGAGTATATCCCTCGGGACGAGAATCAGTTTGCGAATGCTCTTGCTACCATTTCATCCATGATCAAAGTTCAAGCCGCTAACTTTATACCTCAGATTTCAGTGTCCAGACTCAACAGACCAGCATATGTATTTGCAGCGGATGTTGTAAAAGATGATAAGCCTTGGTTCCATGACATTAAGTGCTTCTTGGAGGATCAGACATACCCACCTGGGGCATCTTCCAATGATAAGAAGACTTTGAGAAGGCTTGCTGGTAGTTTCTTTCTGAACACTGATGGGTCTTTATACAAAAGGAACTTTGACATGGTACTCCTCAGATGTGTTGACAAGACGGAAGCAGATTTGTTGATGCATGAAGTGCACGAAGGATCTTTTGGTACCCACGCAGGAGGGCATGCCATGGCTAAGAAATTGCTAAGATCAGGCTATTACTGGATCACAATGGATGCAGACTGTTGTGCTTACGCCAGAAAATGCCATAAATGCCAGATCTATGCAGATAAGGTGCATGTGCCTCCCAATCCTTTGAACATCATGTCTTCACCATGGCCCTTTGCTATGTGGGGTATTGATATGATTGGCAAGATTGAGCCGACTGCTTCAAATGGTCACAGATTCATCCTGGTCGCCATTGACTATTTCACCAAGTGGGTTGAAGCAGCCTCATATTCAAATGTTACTAGGCAAGTGGTAGCCCGATTCCTGAAGAGAGACATCATCTGTCGGTATGGAGTGCCCGAGCGAATCATTACTGATAATGGTTCCAATTTAAACAACAAAATGATGGCAGAGCTGTGCCGGGACTTCAAGATCCAACATCACAATTCTTCTCCTTACAGGCCAAAGATGAATGGCGCTGTTGAGGCAGCTAACAAGAATATCAAGAAGATTGTGCAGAAGATGGTAATCACCTACAAAGACTGGCATGAAATGCTACCGTTTGCCTTGCATGGGTACCGCACGTCAATCAGAACGTCCACTGGGGCAACACCTTATCAGCTTGTATATGGTATGGAAGCGGTCCTACCTGTTGAAGTTGAACTACCCTCGTTACGGGTATTAATGGATGTTAAACTGAGTGAAGCAGAATGTGTTCGGTCCCGATTCGAACAACTAGGTCTGATCGAAGAGAAAAGATTGGCTGCAATCTGCCATGGGCAGTTATATCAGAAGAGAATGAAGAGGGCCTTCGATCAGAAAGTCAGGCACCGAGAATACCAAGTAGGGGATCTTGTGTTGAAAAGAATCCTCCCTCCTCATACAGACTACAGGGGAAAATGGACTCCAAATTATGAAGGACCATTCGTTGTAAAGAAAGTTTTCTCTGGTGGAGCACTGATGCTCAGCACCATGGATGGTGAAGATTTCCCATCCCCTGTGAATTCAGATGCAGTTAAAAAATACTTCGCATAAAATGACCCGCTGGACATAAAAACAGAATGTAAGTCCAGGCAAAAATAGGGCATCCCGGCGAGTCAAAAACAGAATAAAAGACTCGGGCAAAAATAAGGGAAATAAACAGAAAAATGTACACCCGTTGAGTTGAAAAGCCGCATTGGACAGCTCAGGCAAAAATGGGTATCCCGATGGATTGAAAACCCGAAAGGGCGATCCATGCAAAATAAGGGAATAAGCGAACAACTGCATTCTGAATTCGTCTGTATCACCTACAACTTGGTAAGTTTCAAAGGATCAAGCATCAATCAGAATCAACTCTCTCCAGAAAGCAAGACGAGAAGAACGTCATTGTCATACGAGTCATAGCAGAAGAGGAAGCTCCTTGAAAGCCTCGTCAACACCGCCAGCACTTTATTTCTCAATTTGTAACAATCTCCTCATTCCAGGAGATATGTTTCTTTGATTGTATTTTGCCAATTCAGGGCACAGGAATTAATAAAATCAGATTTTCAGTCATGTCTCGTTTTTACATTTATGTTTTGCAAAGAATTGTCTGATATATCTAAAAATACGATTGCATAAGTACAGATGCCTTTCTCTAAAAATAAAAACACATGCTTGCAGGGAATATGATTACTCTCGAAAGTACTTAAACTCCTATGACGGAATCCGGTAGAGGATACCTCGGGACCTTTTGCGCGTTTCTTTATCTTTACAGGATTGCAGGTATCCAGAACGCAACTTGGGGCATGCAAGGTACATCCCAGCAAGCTGGCAAATCAACAAAAGATATCAGCATCCGAAATGCTCTATCCCCAGCCGAGTTGCCTCTCATTACTCTCCCCAGCTGAGTTACCAACAGCATTCCCCAGTTGAAGCACCAACCATTCTTCCTCAGCAGAATGCAAGAATCAGGGAATCATCTCCCCACAGAGCTTCAAGCCTCTATTCCGAAGAGCAACGCATGAAGAAGCCACAACAGAGAGGGAGAAAGCTTCTACAAACCCCAGCTGGGTCCCATATTATAAGGATATGTCTATCAGTGACCTATATCCCCAAGCAGATACATCATTAGGTCTACCAATGATCTCATCCCCAGCTGGGATGTTCACTTCAAGCAGATCAACCAGAGATCTTCACAGCAATGGGATCCGAATCCCGGATCTGTGCCTCTTTGCATAATCATGGCATTTGCATCATACTATCCCCTCAGAGCGTAGCATTCCGTCTAATACGGAGCATTACGGCAAAAATCAAATGCATAGCATAATCATAAGTCATGTTGTGAATTGAACACTTGTGAATAATAAACCGTTCATCATCATTATACAAACATCCCCATCAGAGTCCCAGCAAAAGCAGTTGCCTCTCCAATCACAAACACCAATATATACACTTTTGGACACCCGTCCATGTCAAATCACCAGCAGAAAGCCAAAGACATCCTCTTTGCACTCACATATACCTATACATACACTTTCTTGACACCCGTCCGTGTCATATCCCCAGCGCAGTCGCTTACCTTTATCACCCATACACTTGTTAATATTATACTTTTCTCTCTTGACACTCGTCCGTGTCACTCTCCCCAGCAGATAAACACTCATCAATACAATGCTCACTACTCATGGTACACTTATACAGATACTCGTCCGTATCTTGTATACATCATCACTCATATCCCCACAGATTCGACAGTAGTCCTTGTTCTTTGTTAACCAGTTGGTACTCGTCCGTACCATCATCTCAGAACATTGCGTTTAGTGTTTGTTTCTACATGATACTCGTCCGTATCATAGTCTTAGGGATGCTCGTCCGCATCCTTAATCCATACACCATGTCAAACACTTATGTCTTCTTGAATATAGATACTCGTCTGTGTCTATTATTTCCCAGAAGGTTTCTTTCAGATGCAACACTCGTCCGTGTTCTTTGTTAACCAGTTGATACTCGTCCGTATCATCATCTCCGAACATGTGTCAGTTTGTTTCTACATGATACTCGTCCGTATCATAAGTCTTAAGGATGCTCGTCCGCATCTTTAATCTATACACAATACCAAACACTTATACCTTTTGTTTCTTGGATGTAAACGCTCGTCCGTGTTTACATTATCCCCAGTAGATCACCAACAAATGTTCTTTTTATCTAACACTCGTCCCGTGTTATGATACCTTTGAGAGCAGCCGTACCCTGCTGAGTGGTCGTCCTCCACTTCTTGATGGTCGTCCTCCATCATGCTCATCCGATGGCCGTCCCCATCGTTGATTTTAGCAGCCGTCCCCTGCTAGGTGGTCGTCCTCCACCTTTTGATGATCGTCCTTCATCACTTTATCCAATGGCCGTCCCCATTGTTGATTTTGGTTATCTGACATTCGTCCTATGTCATGATAAACCTTGAGAGCAGCTGTACCCTGCTGAGTGGTCGTCCTCCACTTCTTGATGGTCGTCCTCCATCATGCTCGTCCGATGGCCGTCCCCATCGTGGACCTTTTCTATCCGATGGCCGTCCCCATCGTTGATATTTTCGGCAGTCGTACCCTGCCAGGTGGTCGTCCTCCACCTTTGATGGCCGTCCCCATCATATTTCTTTTATCCCCAACAGAGCAGCCGTCCCCTGCTAGGTGATCGTCCCTCACCTTTGATGGCCGTACCCCATCATCTGTTTATTTCATTTATTCTTTAACCCGATGGCCGTTCCCGTCGTGGTCCCTTTTCTTTTTAACCCGATGGCCGTCCCCATCGTTGGTTACTTTGCTTTATGAACTTGATGGCCGTCCCCGCCATGTTTCATTCGATCCCCAGAGAATCTTGCAGCTGTAATTGGTGGCCGTCCCCATCATAATATCTTATTTTCCCAGCTAGTCGGCCGTCCCCGTCTTGGCTTTACCTTTTATCCCCAGCATGTCGGCCGTCCCCGTCATTGCTTTATTTCCTGCACCTTTCCCAGCATGTCGGCCGTCCCCGTCATTGCTCTTTCCCAGCAGTCGTCCTCTGCTCGACGGTCGTCCTCCGTCGCCCACACTTTACAATATACTTTATTTTCCTTTTACAATCTATATCCCTTTTCTTCTTCATTTTGTGAGTGCAAATTTTGGATTGTCTTTGGTATTCAACCACAAGTTATCTTGTTTGCCTGATAAGCCGTTGCTTACACCCTGCACAGCTAACTCATGCTTGAATAGGGGCAGCTGTAAACACCCCAAATTTGCCCTCACCCATTCAAACCATGGCTTGTGATCATTTCATATGCATAAACTCAATCATAGCATCTCATGTCACATTTTTGATTCACTGCATTGATTCAAAGTCATCTGCACCTAGGGTTTGTGATCTGAGCAATCCAAGAGCTTCTTGGGCCACTCCAAAGGTCATCAATCACTTCAAAGAGGTCCATGTATGTTCAAGCATCATATTATATCCTCTCAAAGTCAAGAATGTCAAAGAGTCACAAGAACTGAGAATGGCATGGAAGCGGAGCCGGGTTTGACTGCACAAATAACACTTAACTTCCACCATTGGAAGATAAGTGCAAAAAGGGACATTTTTGAAAAAGGTCACAAATAACACTTAACTTCCACCATTGGAAGTTAAGTGCAAAAAGGGACATTTTTGAAAAGAAGCCCATAACTCCAAATTTTTTGGTCATTCTTGTTTCCATTGGTCTCTATATGTTATGAGGATCATGCATATCAAGTTTCATGAAGAAATTCCATGGGGAAGGCATTTGATCAAGAGGTGACTTCTTGAGCAAGTCAATGCGAAATCAGGGCATCCGAGGCCCCCAATCACCCAACCAAAGGGGTTTCTCCATCATTTTGAATGTGTATGATCTTTATTTGATCATAGAAGATGTTAGAAGTTCACAAAATTGAAGAATTTCAAGACATTTGCAAAGTTGCCTTTCTTGGAAAGTGACTTATAATGTAAACTTGCTGTTTTGGGAAAGTTTTTCAACCTCCTCTTATTGATTCAAAAATGCTTCAAATGAGAAAACTTTGGTCATGAAAGTTGTAGATTGGATCATTCCCTTTTCAAAAAGTACAAGAACTTTTTCTAATTCATTTTGGATCAAAAGTTATGGCTTTGCAAAGTTGGAAAAAATCATTGAAATTTCACTTTTGCACAAAAGGAAAAGTTGCAAAACCTCATGCCAAGGCCAAAGATGACTTAAAAGTGACTTCTAATCTTCATACAAACACAATGCAATGCCTAAAATTCAGATTGGCCCAAGAAATTTCTCATTTTTTCATGCCTTGATGTCCAAGTATCATAAGCCATTTTTCATAAAAATCACAAAGAGGGAAAACTTGCAAGAAGGGTTCCTTTGGTTTTGTTCAATCTCTAATCAATATCAAACTGTCATAGCAGAATTATATGTTGCATTTTGCTGCATATTGCCCAAGAGATGTCACATGTCCATGGCCAAAAATCACAAGATGCACAAAGTTGGAAATTGGCAAAACACATGCTGTCTTGCAATCCCAATGTTGCAGTCCTGCACAAACCATCCAAGGGTCCTCCTTAAAGCTGGCTGAAGCAATCTAAACACAGAGATCTCCTCTGCCATGGCCCCTACCCCCAAGTACAACTTACTTGACATTTTGGCAACTTGAGCCATACCAATCACATCAGTCCACATCAACTTTCTGAACCAATCCCATCTGTTTATACAAACCAAAAAGCAAGCCATCTTGATATAGAAAACACAGGCCTGAAAACACACACAATCTAACTTGCACAAGTTCTGTCCCAAAAACTCCTTCTCTGAATTTTTCTTCACACAGCCAAGAAACTCCACTTTTTCTTCCACCAACAAGTCACAAATCACCCTTAGAACAAGAATCCTCCCCTGAAACAACTTGAAACATCTCACAAAAAGCCCTCCATTTCTGCTACACCAGAGCAAAACAGTCATAACCAACCATTCTCAAAGTTATCCAAGCTTCATTTCATCATCAAGGTGTTCAAAGGAGAGGGATTGCACCAAGTTTGAGGCCAGAAAGTTCCACAGTTCAAAGCTCCAGTTCAGGTATCATCAAGAACATTTTTTTTATAGAAATGTAATCTCTTGTTATAGAATGATAGATTTTGTTTCACTCATCATGTTAAGCTTTGAAATACTGAAAATGGTTGAGAAATGAGTGTTTATGCATGTTTTGAAGTTTTTGTAGTGTTCTTGATTTTGCTCGAATCTTGTTGTTGATACATTGTAAATGTGATCTTGTGATTGATTCATGTTTGTGGTTTAAGTACAGAAAATGACCTTTTTGAAAAAAGCCACAAATAACACTTAACTTCCACCATTGGAAGTTAAGTGCAAAAAAGGACCATTTTGGAAAAAACCAGAAAAAACACTTAACTTCCACCATTGGAAGTTAAGTGCAAAAAAGGACCATTTTGGAAAAAACCAGAAAAAACACTTAACTTCCACCATTGGAAGTTAAGTGCAAAAAAGGACCATTTTGGAAAAAACCAGAAAAAACACTTAACTTCCACCATTGGAAGTTAAGTGCAAAAAAGGACCATTTTGGAAAAAACCAGAAAAAACACTTAACTTCCACCATTGGAAGTTAAGTGCAAAAAAGGACCATTTTCAAAAAAGCCAGAAATAACACATAACTTCCACCATTGGAAGTTAAGTGCAAAATGTGACCTTTTTGAAAAAAATTAAGAATTGGATCCCCTCCTTTGGGCAGTGAATTTGTATAGGTTTAGGGTTCTTTTGAATGCATTTTCATCTTTTTATCTTGATGTTTGCTTTTGGCTTCCTTTTACATTCGTCTTGCATTTGCATCCATACCTTGACTTGCCATAGCATTTTGTGCCCCCATTTGTTTCATTTGACATCATAAGACATATTGAAAGCATGTTTGATCATTGCATCTTGTATTTACCATGTTGCATGCCATATGCACCTCATAACTTTTCATGTATGTTCATGCTTCTTAACTTGCTTCATTTGCATCCATAGGTTTGTATGATCATTTCCATGTGCTGCCTCATGTTTGTAGCATCTCATAGCATCATTAACATCACATATGTGCTTCTGGTTTTGGTTTGCATCATGTCATTCCATCCCATTTTGCACTGCATTGCATTTCTTTTCTAACCTTTCAGGTGGTAAGTGATTTTGAGAAGTGAATTTGCCTTCACTTCTCATAACTTCTCTTCATCTCTTTTCATGCATCCTTGCTGCATTTTTGCTTGTGTTTGAGTTTGAGTTTGCTCATTCTCCTTCTTCCCACTTTCTTTCTTCAAGTGACTTGACTTCTTGAATGAAGCAAGTTGCTTTGCTTCTCTTGATCCTTTCATCTGCTTCCTGGTGGTTCCATTGAAGATTGTTCTTGCAAACCTCACAAACCTTAGGAACAACCAAGCATGACAATGATTAGGGTTTTGATTAGTTCCCCTTAGTTTTATCTTTGTGTCTCTCTTGAGTCTTCTCTTCCCACCCCATAATCAGGGACTAAACCCTAAAGGCTTTAAGGCTTTGTGATTAAGCTTATGCATGCATCCTTCTATTAGGATGGAGTGTATAACTTTAATCCTAAGTGTTAAACCCTTAATGTGTTTAAATCTCTTAATCAATTCACATGATAATCATCAAGACATTACACTTGTAACTTGGGCCTTGCATTAGGGTTCTAATTCTTCCTTAACTGGTTAAGAAGGACTAACCCTAGTGTTAATGGACAAGTCCCCCTCAAGTTGTCTTACAAACCATAAAATTCACTTCATCATCAAATCATTAAATAAAATTCACTTAATCAAAGGCTTGTTTTGTCATAAGTTTAATCCCTAATCATGGATTAAGTTGAGGAGCTTTCCTCAGCTTAAACATTCTCATCTATTATCCTTCTATTAGGATGGTGTAATGAGTCTGTTTAATCCGTGATTATGGCTTAACCTCATTACTCAACACTAAACAAAAACACCCAAAAACATATAAATAATCACAAGTAGGTTAATGATCTTAATCCTACATCAAAAGGTGATTAAGTGTGAGAATCTGACTTCACACTTAAGGTATTCTCATTACCCCTAATCAGAGGGAAGATGTGATGAGTTTACTAAATCCATTGGTTTAGGCTTAAGCTCATTAACTTATGCGAAACTTTCAAAAGCAATAAAAGACTGAAAACTCAAAAACAAACAATAATCGTCTCCTTCGGGATTCTTTCCTCATCATCTTCACTCACAAACGAGAACTTGCTTCTTCCGTCTAATGCAAGACAGTTTGCATCTGTGCCAGACAGATCATACACTTGAGCATAGGCAAGTAAGCAGTTCACAAGTCAATTCATCTTTCAGTCTCTTTGGGTCGAACTACGGTGTTCTGACTTCCTCATTGCACGAGAGGATACGTAGGCATAACTTAACAGTTATCGAACAAAAGTCTCTGTATATTCCCCCTCCTTCCAGCATTATTCTTTGAGCCTCATTATCATGAGCATCTTATTCTTGTCTTTACACTGACACTTTCATACTTCACACCACTTATACACTTTACATATTGCTTTCCAGCTCTTTATACACAGATTGCACTGACACTACCCCTTTAAAACACAAATCTTTTAAGCGTGGATCCCGTCGAGTACGACGGACAATCTGGGTGCTAATACCTTCCCAGGTTGTAACCAACCCCCTTTCTCAGTCTCTCTGGTTCGCAACCGTCTTATCCGTATCTTTCTAGGTCTATGCAGCATTGCCTTTCCTCCGGGATAAAAATGCCTAGCTGGCGACTCTTTTCATCTCCAGTGAGTTCACGGCTGTGTGTTCTCACTGTTCCCTTCGCCGACCGTTCGCGCTTGTACCAGGATGCAAATCTTTGGGAGCGACACAATGTCACAAGTTGTAGGAAGCATGATGAGTGGTTTTGCAAGTTGTTGCAACTTTGGTTCACATGTGATTTCTTTGCCTAACCAACCATAAACCATGGGCATTCTTGGTTCAATTCTGATTTTTATGACTTAGAGAATGTTTGTGTCATGGTTTGAAATGAATTAGAGGTTGCAATTGGCCTTGGTCCATGATTTTGCAAAATTTCCATTTGAGGCATGCCTTGAAAATCAATGATTTTAGCCAACTTTGTCATGCCATAACTTTTGATCCAAGAAGAGTTTGATCATGTTATTGTACTTTTTGAAAAGGGAAAGATGAGATCTACAACTTTCATGACCAAAGTTTTTCCATTTGAAGCATTTTTGGATCAAGAATCAAGGCTTGAAAAATGACCTAAAATGATGCATTCTTGAAAAGTCAACTATGCCCAAAAAGTCAACATTTGTAAAAACCTTAAATTCTTGATTTTTGTGAAATTCAATCTTCTTCCATGATCAAATAAAGATCATATACACTCAAAATGATGAAGATCACCCATTGGTTGGGTCATTGGGGGCCTCAGATGCCCTGATTTTACACTGACTTGTCAAAAAAAGTCAACCTTTGATCAGATGACTTCCCCATGGAATTTCTTCATGAAAATTGATATGCATACTCCCTATACCATATAGAGACCAATGGAAACAAGAATGACCAAAAAATTTGGGGTTATGGCCTCTGAAACCAAAACCCTAATTCTAGGTCAACTGTGCAGTCAAACTTGGCTCTGCATCCACTCAAACCCTAGTTCTTGTGATTCTTTTGAATTCTTGGCTTTGTGAGGATGTAATATGATACTTGAACACACATGGATCCCTTTGAAGTGATTGGTAGCATTTGGGGTGGCTCAAGTAGCTCTTGGATTGCTCAGATCACAAACCCTAGGTGCAGATGACTTAGAAACTATGCAGGGAATCAAAATGAGATATGAGATGATATGATTGTGTTTATGCATATGAGGATGATCACAAGCCATGGTGAAGGGGTGAGGGCAAATTTGGGGTGTTTACAGGTTGGGTGATTGGGGGCCTCAGATGCCCTGATTTTGCACTGACTTGCTCAAGAAGTCATCTATTGATCAGATGCCTTCCCCATTGAATCTCTTCATGAAAATTGGTATGAATGATCTTCATATCATATAGAGATAAATAGAAACAAGAATGACCAAAACATTTGGAGTTATGGCCTCTGAAACCAAAACCCTAATTTTAGGTCATTTGTGTCGTTAAACCTGGCTCTGCTTCCATGCCTTTCTCAGTTCTTGTGATTTTCTGACTTTCTGGATCTTGGGAGGATATAATTTGATGCTTGAACATACATGGACCCTCTTGAGATGATTGAAGACCTTTTCAGTGGCTCAGATGGCTCAGGGATTGCTCAGATCACAAACCCTAGATGCAGATGACTTTAAACCAATGCAGTGAAGCAAAAATGTAATATGAGATGACATGATTGAGCTTATGCAAATGAAAAGAATCACAAGCCATGGTGAAATGAGTGAGGGAAAATTTGGGGTGTTTACAGCTGCCCCTATTCAAGCATGAGTTAGCTGTGCAGGATGTAAGCGACGAGCTTATCATACCAACAGGATAACTTGTGGTTGAATACCAAAGACAGTCCAAAATTTGCACTCACTGGGTATGAAGAAGAAAAGGGATATTGATTGTAAAAGGAAGTAAAGTATGATTATAAAGTGAGGGCGACGGAGGACAACCGTCGAGCAGAGGAAGACTGCTGGGGATAAAGCAATGACGGGGACGGCCGACATGCTGGGGAAATGGAGGTATCATGATGGGGACGACCATCAAGTAAAGGAACAAAACTCTCTGGGGATTAAAGGTAAAGTAAATGATGGGGACGACCATCAGGTTCAAAGCATAAATGAAATAAATGATGAGGTACGGTCATCAAAGGTAAAGGACGATCACCTAGCAGGGTGTCGCTCCCACCAAATGAGGCTAAGTCAAATGGGGTACAGATGCGAACGGTCGGCGAAAGAGAAATAAAATGAAAAGAGTCGCTAGCTAGGCATTTTTATCCCGAAGGAAAGGTAATGCTGCATGAAACTAAGAAAAGAAGGATAAGACGGTTGCGAACCAGAGAAACTGAGAAAGGGGGTTGGTTACAACCTGGGAAGGTATTAGCACCCAGATTGTCCGCCGTACTCGACGGGATCCACGCTTGAAAGATTTGTGTTTAAAGGGGTAGTGTCTGTGCTATTCTGTGTACATAAAGCTGGGAAAGAATGCAAGTGTCAGTGTAAAAGGAAATGAAGTGAAATATGTGAAGTGTCAGTGTTGGAACAGAGGTGCAAAGCTCAAGATAATGAGGCTAAAAGAATAATGCTGGAGGAGGGGGGATATACAGAGACTTTTGTTCGATAACCGTTAAGTTATGCCTACGTATCCTCTCATGCAATGAGGAAGTCAGAACACCGTAGTTCGACTCAAAGAGACTGAAAGATACATTGACTGTGAACTGCTTACTTGTCTATGCTCAAGTGTATGACCTGTCTGGCTCAGGTGCAAACTGTCTTGCATTAGACGGAAGAAGCAAGTTCTCGTTTGTGAGTGAATAAGGTGAGGAAAGAATCCCGGAGGAGACGATTATTGTTTGTTTTTGTGTTTTCAGTCTTTTATTGCCTTTGGTGTTTGTCATAAGTTAATGAGCTTAAGCCTAAATCAAGGGATAGTAAACTCATCACAACCTCCCTTTGATTAGGGGTAATGAGAATACCTTAAGTATGAAGTAAGCACCTCACACTTAATCACCATGATGTAGGATTAAGATCATTAACCTATTTTCAATTTAGATGTTTTTTGGAGTTTTTTGTTTAGTGTTAAGTAATGAGTTTAAGCCATAATCAAGGATTTAATGGACTCATTACACCATCCTAATAGAAGGATAATAGATGAGAACATTTAAACTGAGGAAGGCTCCTCAACTTAATCCATGATTAGGGATTAACCTCATGACAAAACAAAGCCTTTATTAAATGGATTTTAGTTAATGATAAGGTTAAGAAATGGATTTTATGGTTTGTAAGACAACTTGAGGGGGACTTGTCCATTAACACTTGGGTTAGTACTTCTTAACCAATTAAGGAAGAATTAGAACCCTAATGCAAGGCCCAAGTTACAAGCTTGATGTCTTAGTGATTATTAGATGGATTGATTAAAGGATTTAAACACATTAAGGATTTAACACTTAGGATTAAAGTTATACATTCCATCCTAATAGAAGGATACAGGCATAACCCTAATCACAAAGCCTTAAAGCCATAAGGGTTTAGTCCTTGATTAAGAGATGAGAAGAGAAGACACAAAGATGACACAAAGGAAAAAATAATGGGGGGACTAATCAAACCCTAATTGTGATCATGCTTGGGTGTTCTTAGGGTTAATGAGGCTTGCAAGAAGATCTTCAAGATGAGCCACCAAGGAAGAAGCAAAGATGGAAGAGAAGCAGAAGAAGAAAGTCAACTTACTTCACTTAAGAAGATAAGTTGATTGAAGAAAGAGAGTGAGAAGAGAACATGAATGAGCATGCTCAATCTAATACAAAAGTAAAATGCAGCAATGATGCATAAGAGAGATGAAAAGAAATTATGAGAGTGAAGGCAAATTCACTTCTCAAAAACTTACCACCTGCAAAGTTAGCAACAAGCAATGAAAGGAAATGAAAATGGGATGAAATGAAAATATGAAAACCAAAAAAAGAAGCATATTCATGATGCAAATGATGCTATGAGATGGTATGAAAGCATGTCATGAGGTGTGAATGATCATACAAGTCATGAAGATGCAAATGAAACTTAAAGAAGCATGGAAGATCATGAATGCCTATGACATGAAATGAAAGCAAAAGCATGGCAAATGGATGATGCAATGATCAAGCATGATTCTAATATGTCCTAAGATGTCTTATATGTCATGTGGATGCACAAAATGTCATGGAAAATTCATGTATGCAAGCATATGAAAGATGAATACAAATGAAGGCAAAATTAGGGTTTATGCATAACATGCAATACAAAATTCAAAACCAGAAGAAAGACATAAGATAAAAAATTGAAAGTGGGATTAAAGATACCCTAAACCTATACAAGTTCACTGCCCAAAGGAGGAGACCTAAACCTTAACCTAATGGAAGTTATGATTTTCTCAAGTTTGCTAGGGTTTTAGGATGCCTCAAAAGGAAAAATGCACAACAAATTGAAAATGAAAGATAAATTCATGCCCATTTTATCCTAGAAAATTCATGATATGAGGAATGCAATGCAAAAAGAAACAACATCAAACTCTTCATGGTTAGGCAGAAGGGATTTTTCTAAGTTAGAGCAAAAATATTGACTTTTAAGAACCCTAAATCCAAAGAAAAATGTCAAAATAGGTCAAGAACCAAAAAGAAATTTGTGTGAAGGGTTTGATAATGTTTCTGAATGTATCAAGATGCAATGTGATTTTTTTGGTGATTTTTAGAAACTTAAATGGTATTTTAATGAATTAATTCTCATTAATTAATTAAAATAAACATTTAAATATTTTAAAAATACGAATTTTATGCAAAAAATAAAATAAAAATTATTTTCAGAATGAGAAAAATATTTGAAAAGGAAATGCAAAAGACAAAATTTTTTGAAAGTGTTTTGCTATTTTTAATAAAATGTAGAAAGAAATGCAATTAAAATGAAATTAAAATATCAATTAATGGAGGTCAACTGATCCAGTGGTCCAGATTTGAATGAGAAAGGGAGGGAATTGACCAGCGTGCGCATCTGGATGGCTGAGATTCAAACTACGCTAATTACGTCATTAAGCCCTAATCTGAACCCTAAATACTTTCAGGTGACCGGAACAGTGTTCCGGTCATCTTCTCCGGCTATCCTCTCAAGCTATCTCACTCAATACGCAACCCCAAGCCCTAAAACTCTCCAGAAATGATCCTCACATCAACCCCAACAAGAATCACATAACAAAAATCATTTATTCATCATCAAGAACAAGAATCGAAGCAAAACGAAAAACATCTCAGAAATTTCAGAAGCTTATGAAATGCTTATTTCTCAACTATTTTCGAAACCAAACATATCATGGCAATCAGAGGAACACATAGAATCATTCTATAACATAAAATGAAGGTTCTGGAAAAATAAATGCCATGGCTACCTGAAGTTGAGCTTTCAAACCAGGAGCTTTCTGGCCAGTTCTTTGCCTCAAATCCACTCCAATGACTCCCCTCAAGAGCTTGTGATGCTTGGTTGGAGTTTAAATGGCCTCAAAATGAAGTTGGCGGAAGTTCAGTTCATGAAATGTCAAAATCGTGTTTCTGATTCTGGGTGTTTTAGGGCAAAATGAAGGGTGGGAAATGATCAGCAATGAGTGTGTAGTTGAATGGTGGAATAAGTTTTGATGTTTGTTGGCTGAGTTATGAGATTCGATAACTTTTGCAAATTTGGGGGATTTTGTGTATGCTGAGTTCTTGGAGGTTTCAGCTTGTGTTATGTTATGTGTTGGGTTGCTTGAAGTCCACATATCAATCCTTGATAGGTCAGAGAGTTGTTATGGAGCAGTGTGATTGGTATGGAGCAAAATGCATAAAGTCAACATTTGTGTAAGTGAAGGCATGGGTTGGTGGCAGGCCAAGGACAATGGGGTGTCCTGCGCAGCTGACTTTAGGGAAGTCCATGGAATTGGCTTTGAGGCAATTTGGCAAGTGGGATGAAATTTGTGTGATGTTTTGCAATTTTTGGGAAGTTTGGCCCCTTTTGAAGTTTGTGAAGTTCTAAGCATGAAAGCTTGTGATTCAAGGCACAAATCTGATCCAAATGAGTTGCACTAGGATGATATGATGTGTAGAAATGCATTAGAGGTCCCAAATTGGCTTGGCATAACAATTTACAAACTTCCCTCTTTGGTACAAAAGTGAAAATTAAGTGATTTTTCCCAACTTTGACAAACCATAACTTGAGTTCTAAAATGAATTAGATCAAGTTCTTGTACTTTTTGAAAAGGGAATGATCCAATATACAACTTTCATTACCAAGAATTTTTCATTTGAAGCATTTTTGAATCAAAAAGAGGAGGTTGAAAAACATTCCCAAAATGGCAATTTTGCATTACAAGTCACTTTCCCATAATGGCAACTTTGCAAATGGCTTGAAATTCTTCAATTTTGTGAACTTATAACTTCTTCTAAGATCAAATAAAGATCAAATACACCCAAAATGATGGAGAAGACCCTTTGGATGGGTGATTGGGGGCCTCAGATGCCCTGATTTTGCACTGACTTGTTCAAGAAGTCATCCATTGATCAGATGCCTTCCCCATTGAATTTCTTCATGAAAATTGGTATGTATGATCCTTACAACATATAGAGACCAATAGAAAAAAGAATGGCCAAAAAATTTGGAGTTATGGCCTCTGAAACCAAAACCCTAATTTTAGGTCATCTGTGCAGTTAAACCTGGCTCTGCTTCTACACCTTTCTCAATTCTTGTGATTTTCTGACTTCTTTGATCTTAGGAGGATATTATATGATGTTTGAACATACATGGACCCTCTTGAGATGATTTAAGACCTTTGGAGTGGCTCAGTTAGCTCAGGGATTGCTCAAATCACAAACCCTAGATGCAGATGACTTTGAAACCATGAAGCAAAAATGTAATATGAGATGATATGATTGAACTTATGCATATGAAAAGAATCACAAGCCATGGTGAAATGAGTGAGGGCAAATTTGGGGTGTTTACAGCTGCCCCTATTCAAGCACGAGTTAGCTGTGCAGGGTGTAAGCGACGACTTAACAGGCGAACAAGATAACTTGTGGTTGAATACCAAAGACAGTCCAAAATTTTCACTCACTGAATGAAGAAGAAAAGGGATATAGATTGTAAAAGAAAATAAAGTATGGTTATAAAGTGCGGGCGACGGAGGATGTCCGTCGAGCAGAGGACGACTGTTGGGGATAAAGCAATGACGGGTACGACCGACATGCTGGGGAAATAGAGGATCATGATGGGGACGACCATCAAGCAAAGAAACAAGATTCTGCGGGGATTAACGGTAAAGGTAATGATGGGGACGACCATCAGATTAAAACATAGATGAAATAAATGATGAGGTACAATCATCAAAGGGTGAAAGATGATCACCTAGCCAGGGACGGCTGCTCTGTTGGGGAGAAAGATGAGGGACGGTCATCTAAGGTGAAGGACGGTCACCTGGCAGGGGACGGCTGCTGAAAATATCACGACATAGAGCGAATGCCGAATAGAAAAGGTCGACGATGGGGACGACCATCGGATAAACATGATGAAGGATGATCATCAAGAGGTGAAGGACGATCACCTAGCAGGGTACGACTGCTCTCGGGGTTTATCATCACATATGACGAATGTCAGATAATAAGATCAACGATGGGGACGGCCATCGGATAAAAGTGATGAAGGACGATCATCAAAAGGGTGAAGGACGATCACCTAGCAGGGGACGGATGCTAAAATATCACGACATAGGACGAATGTCGGATAGGAAGGGGTTCCAATAATGGAGACTCCACTGGGGGAACGATGAAGGACGATCATCAAAAGGTGAAGGATGATCACCTAGAAGGGTACGGCTGCCAGGAGTATCATGACATAGGACGATGTCAGATAGAAAGGAAATTTTGCCAAGAATTTGCTGGGAACTTTTTTGGGGAATAGTAGACAAATACGAATGTCTAAATTTAAGAAGATATAAGTGTTTGACACGGTGTATAGATTAAAGATGCGGACAAGCATTCTTAAGACTACGATACGGACGAGTATCGGTAGAAACAAACGCTGACGCATGTTCAGAGATGATGATACGGACGAGTACCAACCGGTTAACAAAGAACACGGACGAGTGTCGACTCTGATGGGAATTAAGTATGTATACAAGATACGGGCGAGCATCTGTATAAGTGAGGATAAGCGTTGTGAGGCACGGACGAGTGTTCAACTTGCTGGGGAGAGTATGATACGGACGAGTATCATAAAGGGAAGTGTATAAGTTATAAGAGATATCTTTGAAAATCTGTGGAGATAAGATGACACGGACGGGTGTCGAAAGAAGTGTATTATAAACAAGTGTTTAGGCAACTGTGCTAGGGATAGGTGACACGGACGGGTGTTAGGAGAGTGTATTAATATGTTTTTGTGAGTGCAAAGGGGACGCTTTGGCTTTCTGCTGGGGATATGACACAAACGAGTGTCGAAAATTATCTGTAATGTATAAGTATCTGTTTGTGGAAAGTGTTACGACAACTTTCTTGGGAAAGATGACACGGACGAGTGTCAAAAGGAGCATATATCTGGATCTGGGAAATGTAAAGAAAATGCTCTGATATTCTGTCGGGGAATTTTGAGAGGTGTCTTGTATATCATTGATGGGATGTCAATATTCACAGGTGACTGATTCAAAACATGGCTTGAGATTATGCCATATGTTTGATTTTTGCCGTAATGCTCCGTATTAAACGGAATGCTACGCTTTGGGGGAAAATATGATGCGAATGCTATGATTATGCAAAAGATACCGATTCGGGATTCGGATCCCGTTGCTATGAAGATCTCTGGCTGATTTTCCTGAAGGAGTGTCCCAGCTGGGGATGAGATCATTGGTAGATCTGATAAGATGTACGATTGCTTGGGGAGACCAGTCAATGATAAACCTATCTTATTGGTGAGGAGCCCAGCTGGGGTCTTGTGAATGTTTCTGTCACTTTGTTGTGAGATCTTCAGACATTGCTCTTCTGGATAGAGGCTGGAGCTCTGCGGGGAGATGGTTCCCTGTCTTTGCACTTGGCTGGGGAGGAATAACCATTGAACGATCTTCCTAGAGATGTCTATGAGGATCCTTCTGAGGATAAGGAGACATGCAATCCTGTTATGACAAAGAAAACATACAAGTACCTCGAGGTGTCCTTTACCGGATTCCATCATAGGAATTTAGACACTCCCGGGAGCAAATACATTTCCCGCTAGCATGTAATTTAGAAAAGACGCATCTGCATTTATGCGATCATTATATTAAAGACATCAGACATTTTTGAAAATAAAGATAAAATATACGCGACAGCATGTGACTGAAAATCTGATTTTATTAATTGGCGTGCCCTGAATTGGCAAGTACAGTCAAAGAAACAAGTCCCCTGAAATGAGGAGATTGTTACAAATTGAGAAACAAAAAGGTGTCGGCAATTTTGATGACGCTTCAGTGTGCTCCCTTTTTGCTATGACTCGTATGACATTGACGTTCTTCTCATCTTGCTTTTGAAGAGGCTGATTCTGACCGATGCTTGAATCCTTCGAGGCTTGCCATGTCACAAGTGATACAGACGAATTCAGAATGCAGTTGTTCACTTATTCCCTGATTTTGCGTGGATCGCCCTTTCGGGTTTTCAATACACCGGGATACCCATTTTTTCCTGAGCTGTCCAATGCGGCTTTTCAACTTAGCGGGTGTACATTTTTCATTTATTTTCCCTTATTTTTGCCCGAGTCTTTTTATTCTGTTTTTGACTCGCCGGGATGCCCTATTTTTGCCTGGACTCATATTCTGTTTTTATGTCCAGCGGGTCATTTCATGCGAAGTATTTTTTAACTGCATCTGAATTCACAAGGGACAGGAAGTCTTCACCATCCATAGTACTGAGCATCAGTGCTTCACCAGAGAAAACTTTCTTTACTATGAATGGACCATCATAATTCGGAGTCCACTTGCCCCTGTGGTCTGTATGAGGAGGAAGGAGTCTTTTCAGCACAAGATCTCCTACTTGGTATTCCCGAAGCCTGACTTTCTGATCGAAGGCTTTCTTCATTCTTTTCTGATACAGCTGCCCATGACAGATTGCAGCTAATCTCTTCTCTTCAATCAGGCTCAGTTGTTCGTATCGGGATCGGACCCATTCTGCTTCATTCAGTTTAAAATCCATTAGTACCTGTAAGGAGGGTAGTTCAACTTCAACAGGTAGGACTGCCTCCATACCATACACAAGTTGATACGGTGTTGCCCCAGTGGATGTCCTGATTGATGTACGGTACCCATGCAAGGCAAATGGTAGCATTTCATGCCAGTCTTTGTATGTGACCACCATCTTCTGCACAATCTTCTTGATATTCTTGTTAGCTGCCTCAACAGCGCCATTCATCTTTGGCCTGTAAGGGGAAGAATTGTGATGTTGGATCTTGAAGTCCCGACACAGTTCTGCCATCATTTTATTGTTCAAATTAGAACCATTATCAGTAATGATTCGCTCGGGCACTCCATACCGACAGATGATGTCTCTCTTCAGGAATCGGGCTACCACTTGCCTGGTGACATTTGCATATGAAGCTACTTCGACCCACTTGGTGAAATAGTCAATGGCTACCAGGATGAATCTATGGCTGTTTGAAGCAGTCGGTTCAATCTTGCCAATCATATCAATGCCCCACATGGCAAAGGACCAAGGTGAAGACTTCACGCTCAGAGGATTCTGAGGCACATGCACCTTATATGCATAAGTCTGGAATTTATGACATTTTCTAGCATAAGCGCAACAGTCTGCATCCATTGTGATCCAATAATAGCCTAATCTTAACAAAGTTTTAGCCATTGCATGCCCTCCAGCATGGGTACCAAAAGATCCCTCGTGCACCTCGTGCATCAACAAATCTGCCTCTGTCTTATCAACACATCTGAGAAGTACCATGTCAAAGTTGTGCTTGTACAAGGAACCATCAGTATTCAGGAAGAAACTACCAGCTAGCCTTCTTAACGTCTTCTTGTCATTGGATGATGCCCCAGGTGGGTATGTTTGAACCTCCAAGAAGCATTTGATGTCATAGAACCAAGGCTTATCATCTTTAGCAAGGTCTGCAGAGAATACATATGCTGGTTTGGCAAGTCTGGACACTGAAATCCGAGGCACAAAGTTGGAAGCTTGAACTATGATCATGGAAGATATGGTAGCCAGAGCATCTACAAACTGATTTTCATCTCGAGGGATATACTCAAGCTTGACTGTAGTGAAGAAAGTGAGCAACCTTCTTGTATAATCCCGGTAAGGTATCAGATGCTCCTAGTGAGTATACCATTTGTCGTTTGTTTGATTGATTACCAAAGCTGAATCTCCGAATACAGTTAAAATCTTGATCCTGAGGTCAATGGCTTCCTCAAGATCCATAATGCAAGCTTCGTATTCAGCTTCGTTGTTAGTGCAATTAAAGGTGAGTTTTGCCGAGAAAGGCATGTGAACTCCCTTAGGTGTAATGAGTACTGCACCAACACCATGACCATTCATGTTAACAGCCCCATCAAACATCATTGTCCATTCTTCTTCCGGGTCAGGCCCTTGAGTGTGAATAGGCTCTTCATGATCTTTTGCTTTTATGAACAGGATGTCTTCATCAAGGAAGTCAAATCTCATAGGCTGGTAATCATCAATGGGTTGCTCAGCAAGATAATCAGACAATACACTGCCTTTGATGGCTTTTTGGGATGTGTATTGAATGTCATATTCTGTGAGAATCATTTGCCATCTTGCAACCCGTCCGGTAAGTGCTGGCTTCTCAAATATATACTAGACTGGGTCCATCTTTGAATCAATAAGGTAGTGTGGGTCAACATATACTGCCTTAGTCGGCGAGCAGCCCACGCTAAAGCACAACAAGTTTTCTCGAGCACTGAATAATGTTGTTCACAGTCGGTAAACTTTTTGCTCATGTAGTAAATTGCATACTCTTTTCGACCAGACTCGTCATGCTGGCCCAGCACACACCCTATTGACTCTTTTAATACTGTTAAGTACATGATTAGAGGTCTTCCTTCAACTGGAGACATAAGGATTAGAGGCTCTTGTAAGTACTCTTTGATTTTGTCAAAAGCCCTCTGGCAGTCTTCATTCCACCTGACTGTTTGTTCCTTTCTCAGCAGCTTGAACAAGGGCTCACAGGTTGCTGTAAGGTGAGATATGAACCGTGAAATATAGTTCAATCTACCTAGAAACCCCCGAACTTCTTTTTCAGTCTTTGGTGCAGGCATTTCTTGAATGGCTTTGACTTTGTCAGGGTCAACTTCAATCCCTTTCTCACTTACGATAAATCCCAGCAGCTTACCGGATCGCACTCTGAATGTGCATTTGTTGGGGTTCAACTTCAATTGGTACTTCCTAACACGCTTGAACAACTTCAATAGATTCACCAGGTGGTCTTCTTCTGTGAGGGACTTGGCAATCATGTCATCCACATAACATTCAATTTCTTTATGGATCATGTCATGGAATAATGTTACCATAGCTCGTTGGTAAGTGGCACCAGCATTCTTCAGTCCAAATGGCATCACCTTATAACAGAATGTGCCCCAGGGTGTGATGAAAGTTGTCTTCTCCATGTCTTCAGGTGACATCTTGATCTGATTATATCCTGAAAATCCATCCATGAAGGAGAACACCGAGAACTGAGCCGTATTGTCGACCAATACATCAATGTGAGGTAATGGGAAGTCATCTTTCGGACTGGCTCTGTTTAGATCCCGGTAATCCACACACATCCTCACCTTTCCATCCTTCTTAGGCACAGGTACAATGTTAGCAACCCATGGAGGATAGCTAGTCACAGCAAGGAAACCGGCGTCCCACTGTTTTTGTACCGCTTCTTTTATCTTCATTGCCATATCTGGGCGAGTACGGCACAACTTCTATTTTACAGGCAGACAGTCTTCTTTCAGAGGTAGCTTGTGCATAACAATGTCGGTATCCAGACCCGACATATCCTGATAAGACCAAGTGAAAACATCCACGTACTCCCGAAGCATGTCAATAAGTTGTTCTTTTACTGAATCTTGCAGACGGGCCCCGATCTTAACTTCTTTCGAGTCTTCTTCCGTACCAAGATTAACCGTTTCAACCTCCTCCTGATGAGAGGTGATAACCTTCTCCTATTGTCTTAACAACCTGTCTAGCTCTTCAGGTAGCTCATAATCTTCCTCAACCCCTTCATCAGCTTGATTAATCGGATTGTCAAAGTCGTAAGAAATCATAGCGGAGTTGTTGTCGGTGCAATCTGGAGGGCACTTTCTGCAAGGGTTTAGATTGGTTCATTTTAGTGATCAATTTTATCTTGCTTTGAAAAAGTGAAAATGAAGTTATTATTTTGAAAAACATTGCCATTTTATTTTTGTACAAAAAATAAAGAATGAAAAACAGTGAGCGGAAAGGAAAAAAGACTCATTTGCAAAAGATGTCCTGATATTCATTAATTGATCTTTGCACAAAATACAAGATGGCCCGATTACAAAATGAGCCCTGCCATCTTGGGCAAGATGCAGGACTTGATGCATGCTTTAAAAACAGGAAATAATAATTACTCTGCGGGAGTAACTCTTATAATTTCTTGGGAAGACCAGTTTGAGACATGGCTCCCCGGGATCCTTGGACGTATCCAGCTTTCCAGGTTGCGTTCGCCTTCTGACTCATCTTCCAAATTATTCACAGCATCCGGGGTGAGCATTCCCCCGCTGACAAACTTGGACTCCTTTGCAACCTCTGGGTGATCTTGTCGGATTGGTCTGTAACCCAACCCGAATCTGTCATCTTTCTTTTCTACGAGCAGCAGCTTGCCCCAGCCTTGGGCGGTACCTTCCTTAACAACCTTCCGGGCTTGTTGATATGATGTGATGGAGGTCCCAAGCACAGCAGATGTTTCATTAATATTAAGGGCCTCAAACCCTTGACTCATGGTTTCATGGATTTCCCCATCCATTTCAATGTATTTGAAAGTAGCCAGCTGGCTAACAAAAATATCCTCCTCCCCACAAATGGTAATGACTTGACCTTCCCACTCGAATTTTAACTTCTGGTGAAGGGTTGACTTCACGGTGCCAACGGCGTGGATCCATGGTCTACCCAATAGACATCTGTAGGCAGGTTGTATATCCATCACAAAGAAGGTCATTTTGAAAACTTGTGGGCCAATCATTATAGGCAACTCTATCTCTCCCAGAACTGATCTCTTAGAACCGTCAAAGGCTCTTACTACCAAAATGCTTGGGCGTAGTGCCAATCCATCATGCTCCAGCTTCACAAGGGCTTTCTTGGGTAGGACATTGAGGGATGACCCTGTGTCTACCAGTACGTGAGAAAGAACTGCACCCTTACACTCCAAGGTAATGTGCAAAGCCTTGTTGTGATTGTGACCTTCTGTTGTTAGATCAGCGTCGGTAAATCCTAGTCCATGACTAGCGTTGACATTTCCAACCACAGCCTCTAACTGATTGACAGTAATCTCCTCCGGCACATAAGCTGCGTGCCGTACTTTTAATAGTGTGTTCCGATGAGCCTCAGAGCACATTAGCAATGATAGTATGGAGATTTTGGAAGGTGTTTGGTGAAGCTGGTCTACCACCTTGTAATCACTTTTCTTTATGATTCTCATGAATTCATCAACTTCCTGATCAAAAGGAGTATTCAAAGCTTCTCTAGCAACTGGTTCTTCTTACACCATGCTCTTCCCTTTTGCCTTGGCAGCAGCTTCTGCTTCAGCAACGGGTCTTGGAATTTGCGAGGCAAAGAGACGTCCGCTTCTAGTGAAACCTCTGCCTCCCCCCACATTGTCTATCTGAGGTGAAGAAGTTGATGATTCTAAAGTGATTTTCTGCAGAGGGGACCATAATGGTGTGTGGATCATAATATATGGTAACCGGAGTAGTAATTTGTTGTAAGCTGCTGGAAGGAACATTTGCAGAATCGTAGTATATCGTAACCGTTGAGACGCTTTCATTAACTGTTGCTGATGTTGTAGAAGGTGTTGAAGTTGTAGCAGGAACTGATGGAATAATGGGTGTTGTCATTGTAGAAGGAATGGTGACTGAACTTGTATTTGTTGAAGTGATTGATTGAGCAGTTGTTGGAGTTGTAGTAGAATCTGTCGGAACAATGGTTGCTGACGTTGTAGGAGTATCTGTGATCGTTGATGAAGGAATTGTTGGAGTTGTAGTCGTTGTTGTTGTAATCTGAAGAATGCCATCCTTAATAAGACCATCTATTCCGTTTCTCAGTCTCTCACATCCATTAACAACAATGTTGCAATATCCACAGCCGAGCTCACATCCGAGGAACACTTGGCATTCTAACAGCTGGGCTTTGATCTCAACCAAGGGTGTTCGGATTTGTGCAACACTGTTGATTAAAGTGGACTATTTTCCCTCCTCAATAGCATTAATCCTTGGCCCGTTGTGACTAGGCATTGGATTTCTTGTGACGTTTGGAGGAGGCGCAAAATTGAGAGCTTTTGAGTCCACCAGATCCTGGACTTTCATCTGTAGGGCCCTACATTTATCAGTATTATGCCCCGGTGCGTTTGAGTGGAATGCACACCTGGCATTTGCATCATAATTCTTAGGCATATTAAGAGGATCTGGGGGTGCCAATGTCCTTAACTCAACTAGGTTGAGCTTCAGGAGTTGTGGCAAGAGTGCAGCATACGACATTGGGATTGGGTCAATCACCCTGTTTTCTTGTGATGACCTCTGTTGGAAAGGGCGCTGTTGTTGGTTGTTATTACTGTTGTTGTAGGTTCTCTGTTGCGGAAAATGAGATTGTTGTTGATAATGAGATTGTTGTTGATATTGTGGCTGTTGTTGTCGAGGATATGATGGTTGTTGTGGAATTGGAGCTGGAATGGTAACAGCTGCTACTGACCGGTGAGCATATTGAGGCCTGCCCTTGCTTGTATGAATTGAATTAGTTTCACCTGCCCTTCGGGGTCCTGCAAATGGTTTTCTTGGATTGCTGGAAGAACTAGCACCACTGTCGGAGATCTTTCCCATCTTCAAGAGACTTTCAATTCTCTCGCCAGCTATGACTACGTCAGCAAAATTTGTAGAGGAAAAAGTGGCCAGCCTATCAATATAAGTCTCTTGCAATGTATTCATAAACATGTCAGCCATTTCCCTCTCTGACATGGGTGGTTGGACAGCAGCAGCAAGCTGTCTCCATCTTTGAGCATACTCCCAGAAGCTCTCTCTAGATGATTGAGATATCCCCATTATGAGGGTCCTATTGGGAGCCATGTCTAGGTTGTATTGATATTGACGGATGAAAGCCTCAGCCAAATCCTTCCAGCACCTTATGGTGGCCCTAGATAAATGTGAATACCATTCTCTTGAAGCCCCCGTCAGACTGCCTTCAAAGTAGAACATCCACAACTTTTCATCCATAGTATAAGCTTTGAGCCTTCCCAAGAAAGACTGCAGGTGAGTGCGAGGACAGGAGGTACCATTGTACTTTTCAAAGCATGGGGGTTTGAATTTGTGGGGAATTCTCACCCCATCCACTAATCCCATGTTCATCACATCGAAGCCCAAAGAATTCTGAGATTCCAAAGATCTTAACTTTTCAGCAAGCTCATCCAATCTCCTGTCATATACCTCATCTCCAGCTCCTATGACAGTGAAATGTTCTTCATGGGGATCCTCCTGCAGGATTCTGCCCCCAGTAGTGTTACCTTGCACATTCCTCGGGATGTTAACCTCTGGATCCAGATGAGGTCCATATACTGGTGGGTCAATGCGAGGCTGGCCCCGTTCATTGTTGCTAGTTCCTCTTGTTCCAAGATGAGGCTCCTCAGGAGTTTGTCTTTCCACCAGCTCTCTTAACCTTTCTTGACTCTGGGCTAAGCCAGTCATCACTGCCATGAACTGAAACATCTGATTTCTCATCTCCACTCTCTCATTGGCCATCTGGTTTCTGACCTCAGACAGGTCCTGCTGTACTTGTTCCATTTGAATGCCAGGAAGGTTGTTACGAGTTGGGTACCGGTGCGCGCGGTTGACAGGGAACACTCGGCGACGAGCAATGTTTCCTGAGATCACAACAAAGTTAGAAACAATAATAATTACAAAACCTACAAAACAAAAAAACAAAGTTAGTATGCAATGCAGTATGGTTATTTGTTTTCCAAGGTATCCGGTTTGGTTCTTGGTTTTGACCTTTCCAGACCTCGAGGAAGATGCTTGATGTTGTTGAGAGAAGGCCCGGATAAAAACAAACCAAAATATATCACAAATGATGGAGCAATACATAGTCTGTTTTACAATACATGCCCTTGTAGGGTCAAAATACATCAAAAAGAAAAAAAGTACATCAAATGGAAACAAACAACAAGCAAAGGATCAGACATCCAGTCCAAACTCATCCTCTTTGACCTCCTTCAGGAGTGCCTCAGTCACTGGACCAGCTGGGTGCTCTGTAATGGTCCTAATGAGGAGGTTCCTGGTAGCAATGGCAGTAGTCAGCTTCTTATGCCTGTCCTGGTCTTTTGATCTCTTCAATCCTGCTCTGAGCTTCAACTCTGAAATCTCCTTCTGGGCTTCCAACAAAGCTTCCTGCTGCTTCTTTTCATTGGCCTCTAGCTGTTCAATCTTGGCTTGAGTTTTCTGGTCTTCTTGTGTACGGGCTTCAGTGATCCTAACCCACCTAGCCTGACTCTCTTGCAGATAGTGCTCAGCCCTAGCTTTCTGCATCTTAGCCTCCTTGCAGGCATTCTTCAATATCTGTTCTCCAGCCCTTGCTTTCCTTATCTAGTCCTCTGTCCTTTCAATTTTGGTAAGATGCTCCACCTTGATTTTCTCTAGTCTCTCAATGTCTAGACGACCATCACTCCTCTCCCAAAGATTTTTCTTCAAAGCCTCAGATAATTTCTCATTTCTTTCCTTCAGCTTTTCAAATTCTTCTAGGCTGACAGTTGCTGCTGGCTGCACTGTAGATGGTCCAGGCATGTCTTCCAAGGTGAAAGGCATTCTGGTAATCTGAGCCCTAGCATGGGACCAGTCATAATACTGAGTTAAAGCAACATTGTTACATCTTCCAAGAATAGCAACCCCTTTTGTCTAGATGTTGTCCCAAGCCCAGGATGCTTGTCTGACAACAGTTGAATTAGGTTGCATTTCACAATATAAGGTCTCAGCTAAATCCTGTCCTCTGGGAGGGTGAACTAAGGCATAACCCAGTTGTCTCTTAAACAGTAAAGGATTGTAGTTGATGCAACCCTTTACTCCTATCAGAGGCACATTTGGGTACTGTCCGGAGCTGGTGATGATGTCTTTGCCTTTGGTGCTCTGGGTGCACCATCTGATATCATCTGGAGTCAAAGCAATGAGCCTCTTGGCCCAATTTTTCTGTTGGTGTAGGTTCAAGAAAGCATCTAACTTAGGCAGGTGTCTGAGCAGCCAGGTGTAAAACAAAGGAGCACAACATCTTACCAACTTCCCCCTTTGTTTCTCATTCCTTTGATGAATGGAGTAATAGAAATCTCCCAGTAATGTAGGTACTGGGTTCATCAGAAGAAACAAATGGATAGCATTCTTGCCGACAAATCTTGGCTCATCTGCAAACAGTATAGCCCCATATATGCTGAGGGCTAACAGTGCACAGACTGCCCTCCATTCTCCCAATGAGGCCTTCAGGATGGCCTGAGAAATCAAGAAGTCTAAGTGCAAACCAGGGATCCCAGCCTTTGTGGTCATACTTTGCTCAATTATGGCAGGCTCCAAGTACAGTGCCCTTGCTATCTCTTCATTCTTGGGAGAAGTCATTTCTGGGTTGAAGGGGATTCCACCTCTGACAGGCACTCCAATCAACAAAGAGAATTCTTCCAGCAGAGGCCCTAACTGGAAGTCTGGAAAGGTGAAACATCTCAAAGGAGGGTCATAGAACTGTAAGCATGTGTGGATCATGCTCCTCTGAGAGGGGTCAAGGTACATAACCATATCCAAGATACCACCATAGTGTTCTCTAAACAGTGGGATATGGTCATGGGTGATGAGTGACTAGACCTGCCTGATTCCAGTCAATACAAGCTCAAAGAAATGGTAGGATATGTTGCTCTTCCTGGGAGTAGTCATGAGTGCTGCTGAAGAAGCTGGAGACAAATGCTGATGAAGATCACAAATTGGGAAGCTGTAAGTAGCTCTGACAGGCTAATGCAGGTGGTGGTGGAGATGACTGAAGCAGATACTGAAGAAGACAACTGAAGCAAGGGTCTAGGCAGAAGAAGGGGTCAAAACCAAAACCAAGATATAGTGAGGTGGATACCCTGAAAAGCAAATAAACAAACGTTAAATGATGCAATGATGAATATGCAAATGATATGCAAGGGTTTGTGATCAAGCTGGATCTGATTATCTGCCTTGATACAAGGTCCATAAAGGTTCAGGATGAAAGTTCAGAAATCCAATAACCAGGGTGGGGGACTCAAATAAAGAGTCACATGTACAGGGTTAATCACAAGAACTGTCCAAAATGAGGTACTCTTAATCAAGATAGTAACAGGGTATGATGTGGCCAAAGGGTTCCTGCAAACCTGTAAACAACCCAACCCCCTCACATGTGATGCTCTAGAACAAGGATCCTCAGACTTGGATCAATTATGAAAAGTGTAAACACTTCTAACCCGGAGGTACAATGTTTACAATAACCATAAGAGATCCTCCTCTAATTCACCTCAGCTTCTGAAGGTCATAATAAAGGTCATCCAGACTTAGCAGGCTTCCCAGATAGCCCTAGCACTACAGGAAATCTGTAGCACAGAGTTCTCAAGAAGAAACCCACATCTGAACCGTGTTTCATATTCCCGCACCAGACCGAAATGGAATGGGAAAGAACATGAACCACTCTAGCCTAGGTGTCACTCAGGTCCCAGGTATAGGACCTTAAACTCTCAATGGAACCCCATCCATCAAAACAACAATCCAGATCCAGCAATGACAGTATGATGCATATAAAAACTTTACAGAAAGCAGTAAATAAAGCTGTACATAAAGCAATAAATAAAATACATACATAAACACATATAGCACATAACACCCCAGTAAACACAAATCAAACAAGCGCTAGGAGGAACCCACAAAAAGAACCAGAAGCCCTGGTTACAGTAAAAGGGTCCCCAGCAGAGTCGCCAAGCTGTCGCTCCCACCAAATGAGGCGAAGTCAAATGGGGTACATACGCGAACGGTCGGCGAAAGAGAAAGAAAATGAAAAGAGTCGCCAGCTAGGCATTTTTATCCCGAAGGAAAGGTAATGATGCATGAACCTAAGAAAAGATGGATAAGACGGTTGCGAACCAGAGAAACTGAGAAAGGGGGTTGGTTACAACCTGGGAAGGTATTAGCACCCAGATTTTCTGTCGTACTCGACGGGATCCACGCTTGAAATATTTGTGTTTAAAGGGTTAGTGTCTGTGCTATTCTGTGTACAAAAAGCTGGGAAAGAATGCAAGTGTCAGTGTAAAAGGAAATGAAGCGAAATATGTGAAGTGCCAGTGCTGGAACAGAGGTGCAAAGCTCAAGATAATGAGGCTAAAAGAATAATGCTAGAGGAGGGGGGATATACAGATACTTTTGTTCGATAACCGTTAAGTTATGCCTACATATCCTCTCGTGCAATGAGGAAGTCAGAACACTGTAGTTCGACTCAAAGAGACTGAAAGATACATTGATTGTGAACTGCTTACTTGTCTATGCTCAAGTGTATGACCTGTCTGGCTCATGTGCAAACTGTCTTGCATTAGACGGAAGAAGCAAGTTCTCGTTTGTGAGTGAATAAGGTGAGGAAAGAATCCCGGAGGAGACGATTATTGTTTGTTTTTGTGTTTTCAGTCTTTTATTGCCTTTGGTGTTTGTCATAATTTAATGAGCTTAAGCCTAAATCAAGGGATAGTAAACTCATCACAACCTCCCTTTGATTAGGGGTAATGAGAATATCTTAAGTATGAAGTAAGCACCTCACACTTAATCACCATGATGTAGGATTAAGATCATTAACCTATTTGCAATTTAGACGTTTTTTGGAGTTTTTGTTTAGTGTTAAGTAATGAGTTTAAGCCATAATCAAGGATTTAATGGACTCATTACACCATCCTAATAGAAGGATAATAGATGAGAACATTTAAACTGAGGAAGGCTCCTCAACTTAATCCATGATTAGGGATTAACCTCATGACAAAACAAAGCCTTTATTAAATGGATTTTAGTTAATGATAAGGTTAAGAAATGGATTTTATGGTTTGTAAGACAACTTGAGGGGGACTTGTCCATTAACACTAGGGTTAGTCCTTCTTAACCAATTAAGGAAGAATTAGAACCCTAATGCAAGGCCCAAGTTACAAGCTTGATGTCTTAGTGATTATTAGATGGATTGATTAAAGGATTTAAACACATTAAGGGTTTAACACTTAGGATTAAAGTTATACACTCCATCCTAATAGAAGGATACAAGCATAACCCTAATCACAAAGCCTTAAAGCCTTAAGGGTTTAGTCCTTGATTAAGAGATGAGAAGAGAAGAAACAAAGATGACACAAAGGAAAAACTAATGGGGGGACTAATCAAGCCCTAATTGTGATCATGCTTGGGTGTTCTTAGGGTTAATGAGGCTTGCAAGAAGATCTTCAAGATGAGCCACCAAGGAAGAAGCAAAGATGGAAGAGAAGCAGAAGAAGCAAGTCAACTTACTTCACTTAAGAAGATAAGTTGATTGAAGAAAGAGAGTGAGGAGAGAACATGAATGAGAAAGCTCAATCTAATACAAAAGTAAAATGCAGCAATGATGCATAAGAGAGATGAAAAGAAATTATGAGAGTGATGGCAAATTCACTTCTCAAAAACTTACCACCTGCAAAGTTAGCAACAAGCAATGAAAGGAAATGAAAATGGGATGAAATGAAAAGATGCAAACCAAAACCAGAAGCATATTCATGATGCAAATAATGCTATGAGATGGTATGAAAGCATGTCATGAGGTGTGAATGATCATACAAGTCATGAAGATGCAAATGAAACTTAAAGAAGCATGGAAGATCATGAATGCCTATGACATGAAATGAAAGTAAAAGCATGGCAAATGGATGATGCAATGATCAAGCATGATTCTAATATTTCCTAAGATGTCTTATATGTCATGTGGATTCACAAAATGTCATGGCAAATTCATGTATGCAAGCATATGAGAGATGAATGCAAATGAAGGCAAAATTAGGGTTTATGCATAACATGCAATACAAAATTCAAAACCAGAAGCAAGACATAAGATAAAAAATTAAAAGTGGGATTAAAGATACCCTAAACCTATACAAGTTCACTGCCCAAAGGAGGAGACCTAAACCTTAACCTAATGGAAGTTATGATTTTCTCAAGTTTGTTAGGGTTTTAGGATGCCTCAAAAGGAAAAATGCACAAAAAATTGAAAATGAAAGATAAATTCATGCCCATTTTATCCTAGAAACTTCATGATATGAGGAATGCAATGCAAAAAGAAACAACATCAAACTCTTCATGGTTAGGCAGAAGGGATTTTTCTAAGTTAGGGCAAAAATATTGACTTTTAAGAACCCTAAATCCAAAGAAAAATGTCAAAATAGGTCAAGAACCAAAAAGAAATTTGTGTGAAGGGTTTGATAATGTTTCTAAATGTATCAAGATGCAATGTGATTTTTTTGGTGATTTTTAGAAACTTAAATGGTATTTTAATTAATTAATTCTCATTAATTAATTAAAATAAACATTTAAATATTTTAAAAATACGTATTTTATGCAAAAAATAAAATAAAAATTATTTTCAGAATGAGAAAAATATTTGAAAGGGAAATGCAAAAGATAAATTTTTTTGAAAGTGTTTTGCTATTTTTAATAAAATGTAGAAAGAAATGCAATTAAAATGAAATTAAAATATGAATTAATGGAGGTCAACTGATCTAGTGGTCCAGATTTGAATGAGAAAGGGAGGAAATTGACCAGCGCGCGCATCTGGATGGCTGAGATTCAAACTACACTAATTACGTCATTAAGCCCTAATCTGAACCCTAAACACTTTCAGGTGACCGGAACACTGTTCCGGTCATCTTCTCCGGCTATCCTCTCAAGCTATCTCACTCAATACGCAACCCCAAGCCCTAAAACTCTCCAGAAATGATCCTCACATCAACCCCAACAAGAATCACACAACAAAAATCATTTATTCATCATCAAGAACAAGAATCGAAGCAAAATGGAAAACATCTCAGAAATTTCAGAAGCTTATGAAATGCTTATTTCTCAACTATTTTCGAAACCAAACATATCATGGCAATCAGAGGAACACATAGAATCCTTCTATAACATAAAATGAAGGTTCTGGAAAAATAAATGCCATGGCTACCTGAAGTTGAGCTTTCAAACCAGGAGCTTTCTGGCCAGTTCTTTGCCTCAAATCCACTCCAATGACTCCCCTCAAGAGCTTGTGATGCTTAGTTGGAGTTTAAATGGCCTCAAAATGAAGTTGGCAGAAGTTCAGTTCATGAAATGTCAAAATCGTGTTTCTGATTCTGGGTGTTTTAGGGAAAAATGAAGGGTGGGAAATGATCAGCGATGAGTGTGTAGTTGAATGGTGGAAGAAGTTTTGATGTTTGTTGGCTGAGTTATGAGATTCAATAACTTTTGCAAATTTGGAGGATTTTGTGTATGTTGAGTTCTTGGAGGTTTCAGCTTGTGTTATGTTATGTGTTGGGTTTCTTGAAGTCCACATATCAATCCTTGATAGGTCAGAGAGTTGTTGTGGAGCAGTGTGATTGGTATGGAGCAAAATGCATAAAGTCAACATTTGTGTAAGTGAAGGCATGGGCTGGTGGCAGGCCAAGGACAATGGGGTGTTCTGCGCAGCTGACTTTAGGGAAGTCCATGGAATTAGCTTTGAGGCAATTTGGCAAGTGGGATTAAGTTTGTGTGATGTTTTGCAATTTTTGGGAAGTTTGACCCCTTTTGAAGTTTGTGAAGTTCTAAGCATGAAAGCTTGTGATTCAAGGCACAAATATGATCCAAATGAGTTTCACTAGGATGATATGATGTGTAGAGATGCATTAGAGGTCCCAAATTGGCTTGGCATAAGAATTTGCAAACTTACCTCTTTGGTACAAAAGTGAAAATTAAGTGATTTTTCCCAACTTTGACAAACCATAACTTGAGTTATAAAATGAATTAGATCAAGTTCTTGTACTTTTTGAAAATGGAATGATCCAATCTACAACTTTCATGACCAAGAATTTTTCATTTGAAGCATTTTTGAATCAAAAAGAGGAGGTTGAAAAACATTCCCAAAATGGCAATTTTGCATTACAAGTCACTTTCCCAAAATGGCAACTTTGCAAATGGCTTGAAATTCTTCAATTTTGTGAACTTCTAACTTCTTGTAAGATCAAATTAAGATCACATACACCCAAAATGATGGAGAAGACCCTTTGGATGGGTGATTGGGGGCCTCAGATGCCCTGATTTTGCACTGACTTGTTCAAGAAGTCATCCAATGATCAGATGCCTTCCCCGTTGAATTTCTTCATGAAAATTGGTATGTATGATCCTTAAAACATATATAGACCAATAGAAACAAGAATGGCCAAAAAATTTGGAGTTATGGCCTCTGAAACCAAAACCCTAATTTTAGGTCATCTGTGCAGTAAAACCTGGCTCTGCTTCTACACCTTTCTCATTTCTTGTGATTTTCTGACTTCTTTGATCTTGGGAGGATATAATATGATGTTTGAACATACATGGACCCTCTTGAGATGATTGAAGACCTTTGGAGTGGCTCAGTTAGCTCAGGGATTGCTCAAATCACAAACCCTAGATGCAGATGACTTTGAAACCATGAAGCAAAAATGTAATACGAGATGATGTGATTGAACTTATGCATATGAAAAGAATCACAAGCCATGGTGAAATGAGTGAGGGAAAATTTGGGGATAAGATGAGGGACGGTCATCTAAGGTGAAGGACGATCACCTGGCAAGGTACGGTTGCCGAAAGTATCACGACATAGGACGAATGTCGGATAGAAAGATTCGACGATGGGGACGGCCATCGGATAAGTATGATGAAGGACGATCATCTAGAGGTGAAGGACGATCACCTAGCAGGGTACGGCTGCTCTGGGGTTTTTCATGACATAAGATGAATGTCAGATAACAAGATCGACGATGGGGACGGCCATCAGATAAAATGATGAAGGACGATCATCAAAAGGTGAAGGACGATCACCTAGCAGGGGACGGCCTCTGAAATATCACGACATAGGATGAATGTCGGATATGAAAGGGTTCCAATAATTGAGACTCCGCTGGGGGGATGATGAAGGACGATCATCAAAAGGTGAAGGATGATCACCTGGCAGGGTACGGCTGCCGAAAGTATCATGACATAGGACGAATGTCAGATAGAAAAGAAATTTTTTCTTTTTACTGGGGATTTGCTGGGAACTCTTCTGGGGAATGGTAGACACGGACTAGTGTCTAAATTCAAGAAAGAAAAGGGTCTAAGTGTTTGACGTTGTGTATAGATTAAAGATGCGGACGAGCATCCTTAAGACCACGATACAGACGAGTATCGGTAGAAACAAACGCTGATGCATGTTCAGAGATGACGGTACGGACGAGTGTTGACTCTGAGGGGAAATAAGAGGTGTATACAAGATACGGTTGAGTATCTGTATGAGTAAAAAGTATGAGTGAGACACAGACGAGTGTTCACCTTGCTGGGGAGAGTATGATACAGACGAGTATCATAAAAGGAAGTGTATGAGTTTATGAGTGTAAAAGATATTCTGAAGATCTGTGGGGATAAGATGACACGGACGAGTGCCAAAAGGAGCATGTATCTGTATTTTGAGAGTGCAAAGGGGACGCTTTGGCTTTCTGCCGGGGAAATTGAGAGGTATTTTTTGTATATATATATTGCTGATGGAATGCTGGTACATACAGGTGCTTGATTCAAAACATGACTTATGATTATGCAATATGTTTGATTTTTTCCGTAATGCTCCGTATTAGACGGAATGCTACGCTCTGAGGGGAAATATGATGTGAATGATATGATTATGCAAAAGATACCAATCCGGGATTCAGATCCCGTTGCGGTGAAGATCTCTAGCTGATCTGCTTGAAAGAATATCCCTGCTGGGGGTGAGATCATTGGTAGATCTGATAAGATGTATGACTGCTTGGGGAAACAGGTCACTGATAGACCTATTTTTGGTGATGAGGGACCCAGCTGGGGCCTGTGGAAACTTTCATCATTTTGTTGTGAGATCTTCAGGCATTGCTCTTCTGGATAGAGGTTGAAACTTTGCGGGGAGATGGTTCCCTGTCTAACACTTGGCTGGGGAGGAAAGATCACTAAACGATCTTCCTAGAGATGTTTGTGGGGATCCTGCTGAGGGTGAGGATTTCTGACAACTCAGCCGGGGAAATGAGCCCCTCCTGGTATTGTTTGAAAGATGTGCTGGAGAAATAATGCCCGGCAACTCTGATGGGGAGAAAACACTTCTGAAGTTGTTTGGAAGATGTGCTGAGGAAATAAAGATTTGGCAGCTTGCTGGGGAGAAACTTTCATGCCCCATGTTGCGCTTTGAATACCTGCAATCCTGTTATGACAAAGAAACGTACAAGTACCTCGAGGTATCCCTTACCGGATTCCATCATAGGAGTTTAGATACTCCCGGGAGTAAGTAATATATATTTCCTACAAGCATGTAATTTAGAAAAGACGCATTTGTATTTATGTAATCAATATTATAAGGACATCAAACATTTTTGAAAATGAAAATAAAATATACGAGACGAAACGTGACTGAAAATCTGATTTTATTAATTTGTGTGCCCTAAATTGGCAAGTACAGTCAAAGAAACAGATCCCCTGAAATGAGGAGATTGTTACAAATTGAGAAACAAAAAGGTGCTGGCAATGTTGATGACACTTCAGTGTGCTTCCCTTTTGCTATGACTTGTATGACATTGACGTTCTTCTCATCTTGCTTTCTGAAGAAGGCTGATTCTTACCTATGCCTTAACCTTTCGAAGCTTACCATGTTGTAAATGATATAGACGAATTTAGAACGCAGTTGTTCGCTTATTCCCTGATTTTTCGTGGATCGCCCTTTCGGGTTTTCAATCCACCGGGATACCCATTTTTGCCTGAGTTGTCCAATGTGGCTTTTCAACTCAGCGGTGTACATTTTTATTTATTTTCCCTTATTTTTGCCCGAGTCTTTTTTCTGTTTTTGACTCGCCGGGATGCCCTATTTTTGCTTGGACTTACATTCTGTATTTGTGTCCAGCGGGTCATTTTATGCGAATTATTTTTTAACTGCATTTGAATTCACAGGGGATAGGAATTCTTCACCATCCATAGTACTGAGCATCAGTGCTCCACCAGAGAAGACATTCTTTACTATGAACGGACCATCGTAATTCGGAGTCCACTTGCCTCTATGGTCTGTATGAGGAGGGAGAAGTCTTTTCAGCACAAGATCTCCTACTTGGTATTCCCGAAGCCTGACTTTCTGATCGAAGGCTTTCTTCATTCTCTTCTGATACAACTGCCCATGACAGATTGCAGTTAATCTCTTCTCTTCGATCAGATTCAGTTGTTCGTATCGGGATCGAACCCATTCTGCTTCATTTAGTTTAACATCCATCAGTACCCGTAAGGAGGGTAATTCAACTTCAACAGGTAGGACTGCCTCCATCCCATATACAAGCTGATACGGTGTTGCCCCAGTGGATGTTCTGATTGATGTACAGTACCCATGCAAGGCAAATGGTAGCATTTCATGTCAGTATTTATAGGTGACCACCATCTTCTGCACAATCTTCTTGATATTCTTGTTAGCTGCCTCTATAGCGCCATTCATCTTTGGCCTGTAAGGAGAAGAACTGTGGTGTTGGATTTTGAAGTCCCGACATAGTTCTACCATCATTTTATTGTTCAAATTGGAACCATTATCAGTAATGATTCGCTCGGGCACTCCATACCGACAGATGATATCTCTCTTTAGGAATCGGGTCACCACTTGCCTGGTGACATTTGCATACGAAGCTGCCTCAACCCACTTGGTAAAATAGTCAATGGCTACAGGATGAATTTGTGGCCATTTGAAGCAGTCGGTTCAATCTTGCCAATCATATCAATGCCCCACATGGCAAAGGGCCAGGGTGAAGACATCACATTCAAAGGATTTGGAGGAACTTGCACCTTATCTGCGTAAATCTGGCATTTATGACATTTGCTGGCATAGGCACAACAGCCTGCATCCATTGTGATCCAATAATAGCCTGATCTTAATAAATTTTTTGGCCATTGCATGCCCTCCAGCATGGGTACAAAAAGATCCTTCATGCACCTCGTGCATCAGCAAGTCTACCTCTGCTTTATCAACACATCTGAGAAGTACCATATCAAAGTTTCTCTTGTACAAGGAACCATCAGCATTCAGGAAGAAACTACCAGCTAGCCTTCTTAATGTCTTCTTATCATTGGACGATGCCCCAGGTGGTATGTTTGATCCTCCAAGAAGCACTTGATGTCGTGGAACCAAGGCTTATCATTTTTAGCAAGGTCTGCCGATAATACTTATGCTGGTCTATCAAGCCTGGATACTGAAATCCGAGGCACGAAGTTGGCAGCTTGAACTTTGATCATGGATGAAATGGTAGCCAGAGCATCTGCAAACTGATTTTCATCTCAAGGGATATACTCAAGCTTGACTGTTGTGAAGAATGTAAGTAACCTCCTCGTATAATCCCGGTAAGGCACCAGATGCTCCTGGTGAGTGTACCATTTGCCGTTGGTTTGATTAATTACCAGAGCTGAATCTCCAAACACAGTCAAAGTCTTAATCCTGAGGTGAATGGCCTCCTCAAGACCCATGATACAAGCTTCGTATTCAGCTTCATTGTTAGTGCAGTTAAAAGTGAGTTTTTCCGAGAAAGGCATGTGAACTCCCTTATGTGTAATGAGTACTGCACCAACACCATGGCCATTCATATTAACAGCCCCATCAAACATCATAGTCCATTATTCTTCTGGGTCGGGCCCTTTAGTGTGAATAGGCTCTTCATGATCATTTGCTTTTATGAACATGATGTCTTCATCAGGGAAGTCAAATCTCATAGGCTGGTAATCATCAATGGGTTGCTCAACTAGATAATCAGACAATACACTGCCTTTGATGGCTTTCTGAGATGTGTACTGAATGTCATATTCTGTGAGAATCATTTGCCATCTTGAAACTCGTCCGGTAAGTGCTGGCTTCTCGAATATGTACTTAACTGGGTCCATCTTGGAGATTAATTAGGTAGTGTGGGTCAACATATACTGCCTTATTCGGCGAGCAGCCCACGCTAAAGCACAACAAGTTTTCTCGAGCAGTGAATAATGTTGTTCACAGTAGGTAAGCTTTTTGCTTAGGTAGTATATTGCATACTCTTTTCGACCAGACTCGTCATGCTGGCCCAACACACACCCCATTGACTCTTCTAATACTGTCAAGTACATGATTAGAGGTCTTCCTTCAACTGGAGGCATAAGGATCGGAGGTTCTTGTAAGTACTCCTTGATTTTTTCAAAAGCCCTCTGGCAGTCTTCATTCCACCTGACTGTTTGCTCTTTTCTTAACAGCTTGAACAAGGGCTCACAGGTTGCTGTAAGGTGAGATATGAACCGTGAAATGTAGTTCAATCTACCTAGAAACCCTCGAACTTCTTTTTCAGTCTTCGGTGCAGGCATTTCTTGAATGGCTTTGACTTTATCAGGGTCAACTTCAATCCCTTTCTCACTTACGATAAATCCCAACAGCTTACCGGATCGCACCCCGAATGTGAATTTGTTGGGGTTTAACTTCAATTGGTACTTTCTCAGACGCTTGAATAGCTTCAACAGATTCACCAGGTGGTCTTCTTCTGTGAGGGACTTGGCAATCATGTCATCCACATAACATTCAATTTCTTTGTGGATCATGTCATGGAATAATGTTACCATAGCCCGTTGATAAGTGGCACCAACATTCTTCAGTCTGAATGGCATTACCTTATAACAGAATGTGCCCCAGGGTGTGATGAAAGTTTTCTTTTCCATGTCTTCAGGTGACATCTTGATCTGATTATATCCTGAAAATCCATCCATGAAGGAGAACACCGAGAACTAAGCCGTGTTGTCGACCAATACATCAATGTGAGGTAAAGGGAAGTCAACTTTCGGGCTGGCCCTGTTCAGGTCCCGGTAATCCACACACATCCTCACCTTGCCATCCTTCTTGGGCACAGGCACAATGTTAACAACCCACAGCGGGTAACTGGTCACAGCTAGGAAACCGGCGTCCCACTGTTTTTGTACCTCTTCTTTTATCTTCATGGCCATATCTGGACGAGTACGACGCAACTTCTGTTTTACGGGAGGACAGTCTTCTTTCAGAGGCAGCTTGTGCATAACAATGTCGGTGTCCAACCCTGGCATATCCTGATAATACCAAAAAAAAACATCCACATACTCCCGAAGCATGTCAATAAGTTGCTCTTTTACTGAATCTTGCAGACAGGCCCCGATTTTCACTTCTTTCGAGTCTTCTTTTGTACCAAGATTAACCGTCTCAACTTCCTCCTGATGAGGAGTTATAACCTTCTCCTCTTGTCTCAACAACCTGGCTAGTTCTTCAGGTAGCTCGTAATCCTCTTCAACCCCTTCATCGGCTTGATTAATTGGATTGTCAAAGTCATACGAAGTCATAGCTGTGTTGTTGTCGGTGCAGTCTGGAGGGAACTCTCTGCAAGGGTTTAGATTTGTTCATTTTAGTGATCAGTTTTATCTTGTTTAGAAAAAAGTGAAAATGAAGTTATTATTTTGAAAAACATTGCCATTTTATTTTTGTACAAAAAATGAAAAATGAAAAACAGTGAGCGGAAAAGAAAATACTCATTTGCAAAAGATGTCCTGATATTCATTAATTGATCGTTTGAACAAAATACAAGATGACCCTATTACAAAATGAGCCCTGACATCTTGGGCAAGATGCAAGACTTGATGCATGCTTAAAGACAGGAAATAATAATTACTCTGCAGGAGTAACTCTTATAATTTCCTGGGAAGACCAGTTTGAGACATGGCTCCCCGGGATCCTTGGACGTATCCAGCTTTCCAGGTTGCGCTCGTCTTCTGACTCATCTTCCAAACTATTCACAGCATCTGGGGTGAGCATCCCCCCACTGACAAACTTGGGCTCCGTTGCAGCCTCTAGTTGATCTTGTCGAGTTGGTCTGTAACCAAACCTGAATTGGTCTTCTTTCTTCTCAATCGGCAGCAGCTTGCCCCAGCCTTGGGCGGTACCCTTTTCAACAACCTTCCGGGCTTGTTGATATGATGTGATGGAGGTCCCAGACACAGCAGATGCTTCATTGATATTCAAGGCCTCCAACCCTTGACTCATGGTCTCATGGATTTCCCCATCCATTTCAATGTATTTGAAAGTAGCCAGCTGGCTAACGAAGATATCCTCCTCCCCACAAATGGTAATGACTTGGCCCTCCCACTCAAATTTTAACTTCTGGTGAAGGGTTGACGTCACGGCGCCAACGGCATGTATCCATGGTCTACCCAATAGACAGCTGTAGGCAGGCTGTATATCCATCACAAAGAAGGTCTTTTTGAAAACCTATGGGCCAATCATTATTGGCAACTCTATCTCTCCAAGAACTGATCTTTTAGAACCGTCAAAGGCTCTCACTACCAAGTTGCTTGGGCGTAGTGCCAATCCATCATACTCCAGCTTCACAAGGGCTTTCTTGGCTAGGACATTGAGTGATGACCCTGTGTCCACCAATACGTGAGAAAGAACTGCACCCTTACACTCCAAGGTAATGTGCAAAGCCTTGTTGTGATTGTGACCTTCCGTTGTCAGATCAGCGTTGGTAAATCCTAGCCCATGACTAGCGTTGACATTTCCAACCACAGCCTCTAACTGATTGACAGTAATCTCCTCCGGCACATAAGCTGCATGCAGGACCTTTAATAGTGCGTTCCGATGAGCCTCTGAGCACATTAGCAATGATAGTATGAGGATTTTGGAAGGTGTCTGGTGAAGCTGGCCACCACCTTATAATCACTTTTCTTGATTATCCGCATGAATTCATCAACCTCTTGATCAAAAGGAGTCTTCAAAGTTTCCTTAGCAACTGATCCTTCTTGCACCACGCTATTCCCTTTTGCCTTAGCAGCAACTTCTGCTTCAACAATGGGTCTTGGTATTTGCGAGGCAAAGAGACGTCCGCTTCTAGTGAAGCCTCCGCCTCCCCCCACATTGTCTATTTGAGGTGAAGAAGTTGATGACTCTAAAGTGATTTTATGTCCCTCGCAGTATAAATCTGAGCCATAGTGCCAAGGGATGGCATTATTGCTTTCGTAAGGAACCGGCCCAGGCACTATGATAGTGACCGGACTGATAGCAGCTACAGAGGGGACCACAATAGTGTGTGGATCATAATATATGGTAACTGGAGCTCTGACAGGTGTAGCATTTTGTTGTGAGTTGTTGGAAGGAACATTTGCGGGATCATAGTATATCGTAACCATTGAGACACTTTCATTAACTTGTGCTGGTGTTGTAGTCGAAGTTGATTGGACGGGTGTTGAAGTTGTAGCAGGAACTGTGACTGAATCCGTATTTGTTGAAGTGATTGATTGGATATTTGTTGGAGTTGTAGCAGAATCTGTTGGAACAATGGTTGCTGACGTTGTAGGAGTATCTGTGATTGTTGATGAAGGAGTTGTTGTAGTTGTAGTTGTTGTTGTCATAATCTGAAGAATTCCATCTCTAATGAGGCCATCTATGCCGTTTCTCAGTCTCTCACATCCATTAACGGCAATGTTGCAATATTCACAGCCGACCTCACATCCGGGGAACACTTGGCATTCTAACAGCTGCGCTTTGATTTCAACCAAGGGTGTTCGGATTTGTGCAACACTGTTAATTAATGTGGATGGTTTGCCCTCCTCATTAGCATTAATCCTAGGCCCGTTGTGACTAGGCATTGGATTTCTTGTGACGTTCGGAGGAGGCGCAAAATTGAGAGCTTTTGAGTCCACCAAATCCTGGACTTTCATCTGTAGGGCCCTGCATTTTTCAGTATTATGCTCTGGTGCGTTTGAGTGGAATGCACGCCTGGCATTTGCATCATAGTTCTTTGGCAAATTGAGAGGATCTGGAGGAGCCAACGTCCTTAACTCAACTAGGTTGTGCTTTAGGAGTTGTGGCAAGAGTGCAGCATACAACATTGGGATTGGGTCAATTACCCTGTTTGTTTGTGATGGCCTATGTTGGAAGGGACGCTGCTGTTGGTTACCGTTGTTGTTGTTATATGACCTTTGTTGTGGATAATAAGCTTGTTGTTGATACTGTGGTGGTTGTTGTTGAGGATATGATGATTGTTGCGGAATTGGAGCTGGGATGGTAACAGCTGCTACTGACCAGTGAGCATATTGAGGCCTACCCCTGCTTGTATGAATGGAATTTGTTTCACCTACCCTTCGGGGTCCCGCAAAAGGTTTTCTAGGATTGCTGGAGGAACTCGCACCCCTGTCGGAGATTTTGCCCATCTTCAAGAGACTTTCTATCCTCTCACCAGCTATGACCACATCAGCAAAACTGGTAGAGGAGAAAGTGGCCAGTCTATCAATATAGGTCCCTTGCAATGTGTTCATGAACATGTCAGCCATTTCCCTTTCTGACATGGGTGGTTGGACAGCAGCAGCAAGCTGTCTCCATCTTTGAGCATAATCCCGGAAGCTCTCTCTGGAAGTCTGAGACATGCCCATTAGAAGAGTTCTATTGGGAGCCATGTCCAGGTTGTACTGATATTTCCGGATAAAAGCCTCGGCCAAATCCTTCCAACATATTATGGTGGCCCTAGACAAATGCGAATACCATTCTCTCGAAGCTCCAGTCAGACTGTCCTCAAAGTAGAACATCCATATCTTTTCATCCATGGTATAAGCTTTGAGTCTTCCCAAGAAAGATTGCAGATGAGTGCGAGGACAGGAGGTACCATTGTACTTTTCAAAGCATGGGGGTTTGAATTTGTGGGGAATTCTCACCCCATCCACTAGTCCCATATCCATCACATCGAAGCCCAAAGAATTCTGAGATTCCAAAGATCTTAACTTTTCAGCAATCTCGTCCAATCTTCTGTCATATACCTCATCTCCAGCCCCTATAACAGTAAATTGTTCTCCTTGGGGATCCTCCTGCAAGATTTGGCCCCCAGCAAAATTACCTTGACCATTCCTCAGGATGTTAATTTATGGATTTAGGTGAGGTCCATACTCCAATGGGTCAATACGAGGCTGGCCCATTCATTGTTGCTAGTTCCTCCTGTTCCAAGATGAGGCTCCTCAGGAGTTTGTCTTTCCACCAGCTCTCTTAACCTTTCTTGACTCTGGGCTAAGCCAGTCATCACTGCCATAAACTGAGACATCTGATTTCTCATCTCTACTCTCTCATTGGCCATCTGATTTCTGACCTCATTCAAGTCCTACTGTACTTGTTCCATTTGAATGCCGAGAAGGTTGTTACGAGTCGGGTACCGGTGCGTGCGGCTGACAGGGAACACTCAGCGACGAGCAATGTTTCCTGAGATCACAACAAAGTTAGAAACAAAAATAATAGCAAAACCTACAAAACCAAAACAAAGTTAGTATGCAATGCAGTATGCTTATTTGTTTTCCAAGATATCTGGTTTGGTTCTTGGTTTTGACCTTTCCAGACCTCGAGGAAGATGTGTGATGTTGTTGAGAGAAAAGCCCAAATGAAAACAAACTAAAATATATTACAGATGATGAACAACACATAGTTTGTTTTACAATACATGCCCATGGAAGGTCAAAATACAACAAAAGGAAAAGTACATCAAATGGAAACAAATAACAAGCAAAGAGTCAGACATCCAGTCGAAACTCATCTTCTCTAACCTCCTTCAGGAGTGCCTCAGTCACTAGACCAGCTGGGTGCTCTATAATGGTCCTAATGAGGAGGTTCCTGGTAGCAATGGCAGTAGTCAGCTTCTTATGCATGTCCTGGTCTTTTGATCTCTTTAATCCTGCTCTGAGCTTCAACTCTGATATCTCCTTCTGTGCAGCCAACAGAGCTTCCTGCTGCTTCTTCTCATTGGCCTCTAGCTGTTCAATCTTGGCTTGAGTCTTCTGGTCTACTTGTGTACGGGCTTCAGTGATCCTGACCCATCAAGCATGACTCTCTTGCAGATAATACTCATCCCTAGCTTTCTGGATCTTGGCCTCCTTGCAGGCATTCTTCAATATTTGTTCCCCAGCCCTTGCTTTCCTTATGTCGTCTTCTGTCTTTTCAATTTTGGCAAGATGCTCAACCCTGAGCTTTTCCAATCTCTCAATGTCCAGACGACCATCACTCCTTTCCCAAAGAGTCTTCTTCAAGGCTTGAGATAACTGCTCATTCCTTTCCTTCAACTTTTCAAATTCCTCCAGGCTAACTGTTGCTGCAGGTTGTACTGTAGATGGTCCAGGTATGTCTTCCAAGGTGAAAGGAATTCTGGTAATCTGAGCTCTGGTACGGGACCAGTCTGAGTACTGAGCTGAAGCAACATTATTACATCTTCCAAGAATAGCTACCCCTTTTGTCTGGATGTTGTCCCAAGCCCATGATGCTTGTCTGACAACAACTGAATTAGGTTGTACTTCACAATACAGGGTCTCAGCTAAATCCTGATCTCTGGGAGGGTGAACCAAGGCATAACCCAGTTGTCTCTTAAATAGTAAAGGATTATAGTTGATGCAACCCTTCACTCCTATCAGAGGCACATTAGGGTACTGTCCATAACTGGTGATAATGTCCTTGCCCTTGGTGCTCATGGTGCACCACCTGATATAATCTGAAGTTAAGGCAATGAACCTCTTGGCCCAATTCTTCTGCTGGTGGGGGTTCAAGAAAGCATCTGACTTAGGCAGGTGTCTGAGCAGCCAGGTGTAGAACAGAGGAGAACAACATCTTACCAACTTCCCCCTTTGTTTCTCATTCCTCTGATGAATGGAGTAGTAAAAGTCTCCTAGCAGTGTGGATATTGGGTTCTTCAGAAGGAACAGATGGATGGCATTCTTGCTGACAAATTTGGGCTCATCTGCAAACAGTATAGCCCCATATATGTTGAGGGCTAACAGTGCACAGACTGCCCTCCACTCTCCCAGTGAAGCCTTCAGGATGGCCTGAGAAATCAAGAAGTCCAAATGCAAACCAGGGATCCCAGCTTTTGTTGTCATACTTTGCTCAATAAGGGCAGGCTCCAAGCACAGTGCCCTTGCTATCTCTTCATTTCTGGGAGCAGTCATCTCTGGGTTGAAGGGGATTCCACCTCTGATAGGTACTCCAATTAATGAAGAAAATCTTCCAGAAGAGGCCCTAACTGAAAGTCTGGAAAGGTGAAGCATCTCAATGGAGGGTCATAAAACTGCAAGCATGTATGGATCATGCTTCTCTGAGAAGGATCAAGGTCCATAACCATGTCCAAGATACCTCCATAGTGCTCTCTAAACAGTGGGATGTGGTCAGGTGTGATAAGTGATTGGACCTGCCTGATACCAGTCAAAACAGGCTCAAAGAAGTGATAGGATATGTTACTTTTCCTGGGAGTAGCCATGAATGTTGCTGAAGAAGCCGAAAAATAAATGCTGATGAAGATCACATACTGAGATGCTGAAGGTGGGTCTCTGGCAGACTGATGCTGGTGGTGATGGAGATTTCTGAAGCAGATGCTGAAGAAGACAGCTGAAGCAGAGATCTAAGCATAAGAAAGGGGTCAAAACCAAAACCAAGATACAATGAGGTGGATACCCTGAAAATCAAATAAGAAAATGTTAAATGATGCAATGATGATATATGCAAATGATATGCAAGGGTTTGTGATTAAGCTGGATCTGATTATCAGAAATCCAGTAACCATGGTGGGGGACTCAAATAAAGAGTCACATGTCCAGGGTTAATCACAAGAATTGTCCAAAGTGGAGTACTCTTAAACAAAACAGTAACAGGCTATGATGTGGCCAAGGGTTCCTGCAAACCTGTAAACACCCCAACCCCCTCACATGTAATGTTCTAGAACAAGGATCCTCATACTTGGATCAGTTATGAGAAGTGTAAGCACTTCTAACCTGGAGGTACAGTGTTTACAATAACCATAAAAGATCCTCCTCTAATTCACCTCAGCTTCTGAAGGTCAAAATAAAGGTCATCCAGACTTAGCAGGCTTCCCTGATAGCCCTTGCACTACAGGAAATCTGTAGCACATAGTTCTCAAGAAGAAACCCACATCTGAACCGTGTTTCATATTCCCGCACCAGACCGAAATGGAATGGGAAAGAACATGAACCACTCTAGCCTAGGTGTCACTCAGGTCCCAGGTATAGGACCTTAAACTCTCAATGGAACCCCACCCACCAAAGAAAACCAGATCCAGCAAATGACAGTATGAAATATGCAAAATTGTAAAGAAAGCAATAAATAAAGTTGTACATATAGCAGTAAATAAAGAAAAATAAATAAACACACATAGCACATAACACCCCAGTAAACACAAATCAAACAAGTGCTAGGAGGAACCCACAAAAAGAACCAGAAGCCCTGGTTGCAATATAAGGGTCCCCAGCAGAGTTGCCAAGCTGTCGCTCCCAAATATTTGCATCCTGGTACAAGCGCGAACGGTCAGCGAAAGGAGAGAGCACACAAGGGTCAACTGAAGAGAGTCGCCAGCTAGGAATTTTTATCCCGATGGAAAGGTAATGCTGCATAGACCTAAGAAACGATGGATAAGACGGTTGCGAACCAGAGAAACTGAGAAAGGGGGTTGGTTACAACCTGGGAAGGTATTAGCACCCAGATTGTCCACCGTATTCGATGGGATCCACGCTTGAAAGATTTGTGCTTAAAAGGGTAGTGTCAGTGCTGTCTGTGTGCAAAAGCTGGAAAAGAATGCAAGTGTCAGTGCTGGAAAGAAGTGTGAAGTGAGAAAAAGGAGTGTTAGTGTAAGGAAATAGTGAAATGCTCAAGACAATGAGGCTTAAAGAATAATACTAGAAGAGGGGGGAATATACAGAGACTTTTGTTCGATAACAGTTAAGTTATGCCTACGTATCCTCTCGTGCAATGAGGAAGTCAGAACACCGTAGTTCGACTCAAAGAGACTGAAAGGTAAATTGACTTGTGAACTGCTTGCTTGTCTATGCTCAAGTGTATGACCTGTCTGGCTCAGGTGCAAACTGTCTTGCATTAGACGGAAGAAGCAAGTTCTCGTTTGTGAGTGAAGATGATGAGAAAAGAATCCCGGAGGAGACGATTATTGTTTGTTTTTGTGTTTTCAATCTTTTATTGCTTTTGTGTTTGTCATAAGAAAATGAGCTTAAGCCTAAACCAAGGGTTAGCAAACTCATCACATCTTTCCTCTGATTAGGGGTAATGAGAATACCTTAAGTATGAAGTAAGCACCTCACACTTAATCACCATGATGTAGGATTAAGATCATTAACCTACTTGTATTTACTTAGATGTTTTTGTTGTTTTTGTTTGGTGTAAAGTAATGAGTTTAAGCCATAAGCAAGGATTTAATGGACCCATTACACCATCCTAATAGAAGGATAATAGATGAGTACATTTAAGCTGAGAAAGGCTCCTCAACTTAATCCATGATTAGGGATTAACCTCATGACAAAACAAAGCCTTTATTAAAATGGATTTTAGTTAATGATAAGATTAAGAAGTGGATTTTATGGTTTGTAAGACAAATTGAGAGGGACTTGTCCATTAACACTAGGGTTAGTCCTTCTTAACCAATTAAGGAAGAATTAGAACCCTAATGCAAGGCCCAAGTTACAAGCTTGATATCTTAGTGATTTATTATATGGATTGATTAAAGGATTTAAACACATTAAGGGTTTAACACTTAGGATTAAAGTTATACACTCCATCCTAATAGAAGGATGCAGGTATAAGCTTAATCACAAAGCCTTAAAACCTTTAAGGTTTAGTCCTTGATTAAGAGATGAGAAGAGAAGACTCAAAGATGACACAAAGGTAAAACTAATGAGGGACTAATCAAACCCTAATTGTGATCATACTTGGTTGTTCCTAGGGTTTATGAGGCTTGCAAGAGATCTTCAAGGAAAAGCCACCATGGGAGAAGCAGGATGAAAGGAAGGAGAAGCAGAAAGAAGCAAGACAACTTGCTTCACTTAAGAAGACAAGTTGCTTGAAGGAACATATATGAGCAAGCTCACTATAATTCACAAGTAAAATGCAGCAATGAATGTATAATAGGGATGAGAAGATATTATGAGAAGTGAAGGCAAATTCACTTCTCAAACACTTACCACCTGAAAAGTTAGCAAAAGGAAATGAAATGAAATGAAAATGAGATGAAATGCAAAGATGAAAACCAAAGTCAGAAGCATATTCATGATGCAAATGATTCTATGAGATGGTATGAAAGCATGTCAAGAAATGAGGATGATCTTACAAGTAATGAAGATGCAAATGAGACATGAAAGGATGCATGAAAGTTCATGAAAACTTATGAAATGCAATGGATGCATAACATGGAAAATGGATGATGCAATGATCAAACATGATTCGAATGTGTCCTAAGATGTCTTATATGTCATGTGGATGCACAAAATGTCATGGCAAGTTCATGTATGCAAGCATATGAAGAATGAATGCAAATGAAGGCAAAGATTAGGGTTTACATACAATATGCAATGCAAGATTCAAATTCAGAAGCAAAACATGAGATAAAAAAAATTGAAAATGGGATCAAAGGTACCCTAAACCCACATGATATCACACCCCAAAGGAGGAGACCTAACTCTTAACCCTAAGGAAGTTATGATTTTCCTAAGTTTCTAGGGTTTTAAGGGTGATGCTAAAGGGAAAATGCCAAACAAATTGAAAATGCAAGATAAAAATGAAGCAAAAATATTTTAGAAGCTTGAAAGTATGCTTAACACAATGCAAAAAGAACCATTCACAAACTCAACTTGGATCAAAAGTTATGAATTTTTGAAGTTAGGGTTAAAAATATTCAAATTAAAGAACCCTAATTCAAATGAAAATTGGCAAAACATGATCAAAACCAAAAAGAAATTTGTTTTGTGAGTTTGTAAATGTTTGTAAATGTTTCAAAATGCCCTCTGAATTTTTTTGAGATTTTTAAATACCTAAATGTTTTTTTAATTAATTAATTCTCATTAACTAATTAAAAATAATCATTTAAATGATTTAAAAATATTTTTTAATGCAAAAAATAAAAATAAAAATATTTTTGGGTTGGGAAAAATATTTGAAGTCAAAATGCAGAAAGAAAATATTTTTCGAAATTTTTAGCTATTTTTAATAAATGGAACAAAATAAATAAGAAAAATATGAAATAAAACTGAATTAAATGAAAGTAATCCAATCCAAGGGATGTGGTTGAATCTGGGGAATTCTAGGTTGACTGCGCGCCAGATCTAATGGCCTGAATTCAAACTCAGCTAATTTCAATTAATTAAGTTAATTAAATCAATTAGGGTTTAATGATAGCATCTGGACCATTCATCTCACACGGGAAACTCAAATCAACGGCCTACATTCAAACAAAACCCTAAACCTAATTAAAACATTTAATGACTTTCAGGTCACTGGAGAAGAGCTCCGGTCGTCTTCTCTGGTGACCCCCTCACATGAAAATTGCTAACTTCTTCCCTGGGTTATTTCTGGAGCTCTAAAGCTCCAGATCAACTCCCCTCATCTCCCTGAATCCAAATCCACCCTCAAATCACATTTCTTTTCACTCAAACTCAAGATTCGAAGGGAAGAACAAAAATTGCAGAAATTTCAGACAATCAATACACTCATTTCTCAACCATTTTCGAAAATTTAAAGTTCAGTGTGATCAGGGAAGCAAGCTTAAGCATTTAGAAACTTAAAACAAGAGTTCTGGAAAAATAAATTCCATGGCTACCTGAAGTGAAGCTTTCAACCCTGGAGCTTTCTGACCAGTTATTTTCCTCAAATCACCTCCAATGACTCCCCTGAATATTTTGCAATGCTTGGTTAGAGTTTAAAAGGCCTCTATGTGAAGTTGGCTGAAGTTCAGTTCAAGGGAGGTGAAAATCGTTTTTTTTATTTGGAGTGTTTCAGGTTGTTTCAAGGGGTGGGAAATGATCAGTGGATCATGGTGAGTTGTTCTATGGAATTTGTTTGAAGGTTTGTGGCTTGTGGGATCAGTTTCGAAGGAAAATGCAAAGAGGGGAGTTTTGGTGAATGCTGAGTTCTTGGAGGATTCAGCTTGTGTTGTGGTATGTGTTGAATTGCTTGACGTCCACATATCAATCCTTGATAGGTCAGAGAGTTGTTGTGGAGCAGTGTGATTGGTATGGGCAAAAATGCAAAAAGTCAAGATTTTGTGTACCATAGGTATGGCTCGGGTCAGAGGAGATCTTAGGGCTTGTCCTGCTTCAGCTTGAGTCAAGGAAGGCCTTTGGATCAGGTTTTGTGAACTGGATGGTCTTGATCAAGAGTTTCTAATGTTCTTGCATATTTCCCTCTTTGGAGTTTCTTTTGAATCAAGGCAAGGAAACTTATGATTTTTTGGCCAATTTGCAGAAAAATGGACCATATGAAGTTGTTATGATGCATTGAGATCAATTAACAATCAAACCAATCATTAAAAGTTCTTCTTGCAAAAGTTCCTTTCTTGAAAATTTATGGAAAATGCCTTATGGTAGCTTGTGATTCAAGGCATGAAACTTGATATTTCTTTGGGCAATTTTGAATTATAGGTCATGTATGATGTTTGTGTAATGGTTAAAAGTTAATTAGAGGTCACAAATTTGTTTGACATGAGTTTTTGCAAGTTTCCCACTTTGGTACATAAGTGAAATTTTGTGATTTTTCCCAACTTTGCAAGGCCATAACTTGAGTTCTATGATGAATTAGATCAAGTTCTTGTACTTTTTGAAAATGGAATGATCCAATACACAACTTTCATGACCAATAATATTTCATTTGAAGCATTTTTGAATCAAAAAGAGGAGGTTGAAAAACTTTCCCAAAATGGCAAGTTTGCATTACAAGTCACTTTCCCAAAATGACAACTTTTCAAATGGCTTGAAATTATTCAATTTTGTGAACTTCTAACTTCTTCTAAGACCAAATAAAGATCATAGACACCCAAAATTATGGAGAAGACCCTTTGGTTGGGTGATTGGGGGCCTCAGATGCCCTGATTTTGCACTGACTTGCTCAAGAAGTCATCTATTGATCAGATGCCTTCCCCATTGAATTTCTTCATGAAAATTGGTATGCATGATCTTCATATCATATAGAGACCAATAGAAACAAGAATGACCAAAAAATTTGGAGTTATGGCCTCTGAAACCAAAACCCTAATTTTAGGTCATCTGTGCAGTTAAACTTGGCTCTGCTTCCATGCCTTTCTCAGTTCTTGTGATTTTCTGACTTTCTGGATCTTGGGAGGATATAATATGATGCTTGAACATACATGGACCCTCTTGAGATGATTTAAGACCTTTGGAGTGGCTCAAATGGCTCAGGGATTGCTCAGATCAAAAACCCTAGATGCAGATGACTTTAAACCAATGCAGTGAAGCAAAAATGTAATATGAGATGACATGATTGAACTTATGCAAATGAAAAGAATCACAAGCCATGGTGAAATGAGTGAGGGCAAATTTGGGGTGTTTACAGGATTATCAAAAGAAGTGACTACAAAATAGTGGATCAGCTCCACCAAACACCCTCCAAGATATCCATATTATCACTACTTATGTGTTCTGAGGCTCACCAGAATGCACTACTCAAAGTCCTGCACGCATCTTATATGCCTGAAGAGATCACTTTCAATCAGTTGGAATCAGTAGTTGCAAATGTTAATACTAGTCATGGACTAGGCTTTACCGATGTTGATTTGACTACAAAGGGGCGTAACCACAACAAGGCATTACACATCACTCTGGAATGTAAAGGGGTTGTGCTCTCGCACATCCTTGTTGACACTGGATCATCATTCAACGTCCTTCCAAAGAAAGCCTTAGTCAAACTGGAGTATGATGGTCTAGCCCTCCGTCCAAGCAATCTAGTTGTAAGAGCTTTTGATGGTTCTAAGAAATCGTTTCTCGGAGAGGTGGAGCTACCCGTGGTAATTGGCCCACAAGTTTTCAAAACTATCTTCTACGTGATGGACATACAGCCTGCCTACATCTGTTTGTTAGGTCGACCATGGATCCATGTCGTCGGCGCAGTAACATCAACCCTTCACCAGAAGTTAAAATATGAGTGGGAAGGTCAGATTATCACTATCTGTGGAGAAGAAGATATATTTGTCAGTCACCTGGCTACGTACAAGTACATAGAAATGGATGGAGAAATCCATGAAACCATGAGCCAAGGTTTTGAAGCTTTGAATGTCAACGAAGCAACAACTGAGGTGTTTGCTGCATCCTAAGAGGAGAGGATGGGTACCTCAATTGCTTCCTACAAGCAGACTTGGAAGGTTGTGGAAGAAGGGAATGCCCAAGGCTGGGGCAAGCTGTTGAAGGTGGAAATGAAAGAAAACAAATTCAGTTTGGGGTACAGACCATCCCGACAAGTTCAAGAGGAGGATGTTGGAGGGCCAAAGTTCATAAGTGGGGGAATGTTGACCCCTGATGTTGTCAACACTCTGGAAGACGAGGCTGAGAGAGACTACAACCTGTAAAATTGGATCCGTCCAAGAATTCCGGGCCGACAAGTCCTCAACTGGTCTTCCCAGGAAATTATAAGGGTTACTGTTGCAGAGTAATTATTATTTCCTGTTTTAAGCATGCATCAAAGTCCTGCATATTGCCCAAGATGTCGGGACTCATTTTGTAATAGGGCCATATGTGTTTGTGCAAATTGAATATTAATGAACAATGGACATCTTTTTGCAAACAACCTTTTTCGCTAACTGTCTTTTCATTTTTGTTATTTTTGCACAAAGTAATAAATGGCAATGTTTTTCTAAATAAAAACTTCATTTACTTACTTTTTCTAAAACAAAATAAAATCAATCACTAAAATGAACCAAATCTCAAGCCTTACAGAAATAGCCCTCTAGATTGCACTGACAACGACACTGCTATGACCTTTTATGACTTCGACAATCCGATTAATCAAGCAGATGAAGGGGTTGAAGAAGACTATGATTTACCTGAAGAGTTAGCTAGGTTATTGAGATAAGAGGAAAAGGTGATTGCTCCTCATTAGGAGGAGGTTGAGACTATTAATCTTGGTACCGATGAAGTTGTGAAAGAAGTGATGATTTGAGCCAGTCTGCAAACTCCGGTAAAAGAGCAACTTATCAGTATGCTGCGAGAATATGTCGATGTCTTCGCTTGGTCCTACCAAGATATGTCGGGTTTGGATACATATATTTTCATGCACAGGTCGCCATTAAAAGAGGATTTCCCACGGGTCAAACAAAAGTTGCGCCATACTCGCCCGGACATGGCCATGAAAATCAAAGAGGAAGTACAAAAGCAGTGGGACGCCGGTTTTATTGCTGTAACTAGTTACCCAACGTGGGTTGCTAACATTGTACCCGTACCTAAGAAGGATGGCAAGGTGCGTATGCGTGTAGATTACCGGGATTTGAACAAAGCAAGCCCAAAAGATGACTTCCCATTACCTCACATTGATGTATTGGTAGACAACAAAACTCAGTTCTCGGTATTTCCCTTCATGGACAGATTTTCTGGATATAATCAGATCAAGATGTCACCTGAAGACATGGAGAAAGCAACCTTCATCACACCATGGGGCACGTTCTGCTACAAAGTAATGCCGTTTGGTTTGAGGAATGCCGGTGTAACATATCAACGGGCTATGGTAACATTATTCCACGACATGATCCATAAAGAAATTGAGTGCTACATGGATGACATGATTTCCAAGTCCCTCACAGAGGAAGAGCATTTGGTAAATCTATTGAAACTTTTCAAGCGTCTGAGGAAATATCAGTTAAGGTTAAACCCCAACAAGTGCACATTCGGGGTACGTTCTGGTAAGATGTTGGGGTTTATTGTGAGCGGAAGAGGAATTGAGGTTGACCCCGACAAAGTTAAAGCAATTCAGGAAATGCCTGCACCTAAGACTGAGAAAGAAGTTCGAGGGTTCTTGGGTAGATTGAAATACATTTCAAGGTTCATATCTCACCTCACTGCAACATGCGAGCCCTTGTTCAAACTACTAAGAAAGGAACAAACAGTCAGGTGGAACAATGATTTTCATAAAGCTTTTGACAAGATCAAGGAGTATCTGCAAGAACCTCCAATTCTCATGCCTCCAGTTGAAGGAAGACCTCTAATAATGTACCTGACGGTATTAGATGAATCAATGGGGTGTGTATTGGGCCAGCATGATGCGTCTGGTCGAAAAGAGTATGCAATATACTACCTAAGAAAAAAGTTTACCGATTGTGAACAACGTTATTCACTGCTCGAGAAACCTTGATGTGCTTTAGCGTGGGCTGCTCACCGACTAAGACAGTATATGTTGACTCATACTACCTTGTTGATCTCAGAGATGGACCCAGTCAAGTACATATTTGAGACGCCAGCACTTACCGGAAGGGTTTCAAGGTGGCAAATGATTCTGACAGAATATGATATTCAGTACACCTCTCAAAAATCCATCAAAGGCAGCGTATTGTCTGACTATCTGGATGGGCAACCCATTGATGATTACCAGCCTATGAGATTTGATTTCCCCGATGAAGACATCATGTTAATAAAATCAAAATATTGTGAAGAGCATATTCACACTGAAGGGCCTGATCTAGAAGGAGCATGGACTATGATCTTCGATGGGGCAGTTAATTGTAACGGTCGTGGGGTTGGTGCAGTGCTTATTACACCCGAAGGAGTCCATCTGCCTTTCTCAGAAAGGCTCACATTGGCCTGCACTAACAATGAAACATAGTACGAAGCTTGTATCATGGGTCTTGAGGAAGCCATTGACCTCAGGATCAAAACCTTGAATGTATTCGGAGATTCGGCTTTGGTGATCAACCAAACTAATGGCAAGTGGTATACTCATCAAGAGCATCTGGTTCCCTACCGTGACTATACGAGGAGATTGTTGACTTTCTTTACAACAGTCAAGCTTGAATACATCCCTCGAGATGAAAATCAGTTTGCAGACGCCTTGACCACTATGTCATCTATGATCAAAGTACAGACTGCTAACTATGTACCTCGGATTTTAGTATCCAGACTAAACCGACCGGCATACATCTTCTCTGTGGACACTGTCATTGACAACAAACATTGGTTCCACGACCTCAAATGCTTTCTGGAGACTCAGACGTACCCTCCTGGGGCATCGTCTAATGATAAGAAGATATTAAGAAGACTAGCCGGCAGTTTCTTCCTCAATACTGATGGCTCCTTATACAAGCGAAACTTCGACATGGTCTTGCTCAGATGTTTTGACAAAAAGGAAGCAGACCTACTGATGCACGAAGTACACGAGGGTTCTTTCGGTACCCATGCCGGAGGACATGCAATGGAGAAGAAATTGTTGAGATCAGGTTACTATTGGATCACAATGGATGCAGACTATTGTGCCTATGCCAAAAAATGCCATAAATGCCAAATCTACGCAGACAAAGTGCATGTGCCTCCAAATCCTTTGAATGTATTGTCTTCACCCTGGCTCTTCACCATGTGGGGCATTGATATGATTGGAAAGATCAAACCAACTACTTCAAATGGTCACATATTCATCATGGTAGCCATTGATTACTTCACCAAATGGGTCGAAGCAGCTTCGTATGCAAACGTCGCCAAGCAAGTGGTAGCCCGATTTCTGAAAAAGGATATCATTTGTCGATATGAAGTTCCCGAGCGAATCATTACTGATAATGGTTCAAACCTTAACAACAAAATGATGACAGAACTATGCTGGGATTTCAAGATTCAACATCACAACTATTCTCCTTACAGGCCAAAGATGAATGGCGCTGTTGAGGCAGCTAACAAGAACATTAAGAAGATTGTGCAAAAGATGGTAGTCACATACAAAGACTGGCACGAAATGTTACCATTCGCCTTACATGGGTACCAAAATTCCATCAGAACATCTACCGGGGCAACGCCTTATCAGCTTGTGTATGGTATGGAAGTCGTTCAACTTGTTGAAGTTGAATTGCCCTCCTTGCGGGTAATAATGGATGTGAAACTAGACGAAGCAGAATGGGTCTGTTATCGTTATAATCAACTGAGCATGATTGAAGAAAAGAGATTAACAGCTATTTGTCATGGTCAGTTATATCAGAAATAGATGAAAAGAGCCTTCGATCAAAAGGTGAGACCTCGGGAATATCAAGTGGGGGAGCTTGTACTGAAAAGAATCCTTCCTCCTCACACAAACCACATGGGCAAGTGGACGCCAAACTATGAAGGTCCCTACGTGATAACTAAAGTCTTCTCAGGCGGAGCACTGATGCTCGCAACCATGGATGGCGAAAATTTCCTATCTCCTGTGAATTCAGATGCAGTTAAAAAATACTTCGCATAAATGACCCGCTGGACATAAAAACAAAATGTAAGTCCAGGTAAAAACAGGGCATCTCGGCGAATCAAAAACAGAATAAAAGACTCGGGCAAAAATAAGGGAAAATTATAAAAAAATGTGTACACCCGCTGAGTTGAAAAGCCACATCGGACAGCTTAGGAAAAAATGGGTATCCTGGTGGATTGAAAACCCAAAAAGGCGATCCACGCAAAATCAGGGAACAAGCGAACAACTACATTCTGAATTCATATGTATTACACTTACATAACTTGGCAAGTTTCGAAAGGACAAAGCTTCAATCAGAATCAACTTTCCTCATAAAGCAAGATAAGAAGAGCGTTTGAGGTCATACAGGTCATAGTAAGAGGAAGCTCATTGGAGCGTCGACTCCAACATTGCCAAATAGGACACTGTTATTTTTCTCTATTTTATAGCAATCTCCTCATTTCAGGGATTAGGTTGTTCACTGTACTTGCCTATTCAGGGCACAGAAATCAATAAAGTCAAATGTTCATTCACACTTTGTTTTGCACCTTTTCGTTTTTGTTTGTAAAATTTCCAAAATTCATAATACAACATTTGCATGGAAGACATATAGGCCATTTTAATAAATGCTTGCAGGAAATATGCGCTCTTAAGCGAATCTAATTCTTATGATGGAATCCATTTGAGGATGCCTTAGGACGCTTGTATGTTTCCTCTGTTTAACAGGTTGCAGGTACTCAAGGCAGATAATCTTTTACAGCATGGGGCATATCAAGCACTGTATCCCCCAGCCAAGTCAGTAGTCACATCCTTAGCAGGATCACTTGACGAGAGTAATCCCCATGAAGTTAATCATTCCCCCAGGATATAGCCTAGACGAAAGAATTACAACATATTACTTCCCAAAAGTTCTCTTTTCCCCAAGCAGGACCTCCCGAGAAATGACTGAAATTTGTTCTTCTCCAACGAAGACAACAACCAACAACTTGGGGCTTTCCTTACCCCAAGCTTAAGTATCCCCACAGATTTCTCCAGAAAGATCGCCCAGTGATCCTTTCTCCCTGCAGAGTTCAGATCCCGGATCGGCTCTCTCATTTGCATAATCATACCATTCGCATCATCCTCCCTAAACAAAGCGTAGCATTCCGTATAATACGGAGCATTACGACAAAAATCAAACATACATTTGCATGATCATAAGTCAGGTTCAAGCCTTTCACCTATGGATACCAAAATTACTCCTCCAGCAGTATACAAGAGCATTTCCCCTATAGATAAAGCCAGAATACCTTTTGCACTCTCAATACAAATACTTATTCATACTTGTACATAGTGTTTTTGATACTCGTCCGTGTCTTGCATATACTACTCCCCAGCGGATCAAACACTCGTATGTGTTCCTTCCTTAACCAATTGGTACCCGTCTATATCATGATCCTTAAAACACGCGTCAATGTTTGTTTCTATCGATACTCGTCCGTATCGTGGTCCTAAAGATGCTCGCCCGTATCTTTAGTCTATACACACAGTCGAAACACTTATACTATTTTATTTTAGGGCTTAAACACTCGTCCGTGTTTATCTCTTCCCACAGCAAAACTACTTTCTATCCAGCATTCGTCCTATGTCGTGATATTTTCAGCAGTCGTACCCTGCTAGGTGATCGTCCTTCACCTTATGATGACCGCCCCTCATCATTTATCCGATGGCCATCCCCATCATTGATCTTTCTATCCGACATTCGTCCTATGTCTTGATATTTTTAGCAGACGTCCCCTGCTAGGTGATCGTCCTTCACCTTATGATGACCGTCTCTCATCATTTATCTGATGGCCATCCCCATCGTTAATCTTTCTATTCGGCATTCGTCCTATGTCGTGATATATTTCAGCAGCCGTCCCCTGCTAGGTGATCGTCCTTCCACTTATGATGACCGTCCCTCATCATTATTTCATTTATTCTTTACCCGATGGCCGTCCCCGTCGTGGATTCTTTATTCTTTACCCTGATGGCTATCCCCGTCAGTGCATTTCTCACCTTTTAACCCCTAGCAGTCGTCCTCTGCTCAATGGTCGTCCTCCATCGCTATCATTTAATGTTCACTATACATCATCTTGTTTTGTGAATAACAATTTATATCCTTTTTCTTCTTATACCAGAGAGCGCAAACTTTGGAATGTCTTGGTATTCAACCACAAGTGATCTTGATTGCCTTTTAAGCTTGGCGCTTACATCCTGCACAACTAACTCATGCTTGAATAGGGGCAGCTGTAAACACCCCAAATTTTCCCTCTCACTTTCTCATGCCTTGGCTTATGATCACACATATTGCATAGCATATCATTACATCTCACATTGCATAATTATCCTTTAGAAACTCACTGCATAGCTGTATAACTAGGGTTTGTGATCAGGTAAACCCAAGAAGTGATTTGAGCAATCTCAGAGGCCTTGAAGCATGCCAGGAGGGTCCTTGAGTGTTCTATGGTTGATTTATACCCCCAAGGTTTCTTTGATGTCAAGAAATCTCAAGGGATTGCAGAGCTATCCAGGCAAGCTTGAAGCTCCTACACAGATGACTTTAAAATTAGGGTTTTGGGTTTGAGGCTCTTACACCCAAATTTTTTTGTCATTCTTGATTCCATTGGTATTTATATGATATAGGGAGCTTGTGTATGAAGTTTGATGCAAAAATTCACTAAGGAAGTCATATGATCAAGTTGTAACTTGTTATGCAAGAAAAGTCAGGATTAGGGCATCTGAGGCCTCAACCAAGGTTTCCAAAGGTTCATTTCCATCATTTTGAAATCCTATGACCTTTATTTGGTATTATGAAAGGTTGGATGATCACAAGATTGAAGAATTTTGAGCCAAGTCAAAAGTTGTAAAAAATGGACATTACTTGAAATGCAAACTTTCCATTTTGGGAAAGATTTTCAACCTCCTCTTTCTTGATCAAAAATGCTTCAAATGAAATTTTGTTAAAAATGAAAGTTGTATATTGGATCTTCCCATTTTCAAAAAGTCAAGAACTCCTCTTGATTCATCCTAGAGATCAAGATATGGCAAGTCAAAGTTGGGAAAAATATTGTAATTTTCAAGTTTAGGTCAAAGAGGGAAATGTGCAAAATTGAATTTCAGGCCTCTATGTGACTTCTAATCCACTCAAATGCATCATGGTATGATCAAACAACATCTCAAGATCATATTTGGGCTTTGAACCAAGGGATTTCATGACTTGTTTATCAAGAAATCAAAAAGTTACAAAATTGCAAACCTATTCAAACTCATGATCCAAGCCTCACAGCTTATAACAATTGATCCTAGGACTCTCCTTGAAGCCAGCTGAAGCAGTTCAAGCCCTCAAATCAGATCTGCCATGGCCCATACCTCAAGTACACAAAATTTGAATTTTTTTGCCAATGAACCATACTAATCCCATAGTGCATAGCAACTCTTCTGACCTATCTCAATTTTCTATACAATGCCTAAGGATCATAAAAGAGATCTTACAAGAGCTCAGAACCACCCATGCTCAGTTTGCACAAAAATCCTTCAAAACTTCCTCTCTTATATTCTCCTAATACAACCATCAAACTTCACAAATTCCTTCACCAATCAACCACATATCACTCATAGAACAAGAATCAACCATTGAAATGGCCTGAAACATCACAAATCAAAACCTCCATTTCTGCTACATCAGAACTAGACATCCCAAACCATCCATTTTCAAAGCATTCCAAGCATTCCATTAGCTTCAGGAGGTTCAAAGGAAGCCATTTGCACAAGAGGGAGGCTTTGAAAGCTCATATCTACAGGTCACCAGCTTAGGTATACTCAAGAACTTGTTGTCTCAAAGCTTAAATTTCTTGTCATAGAATGAAAATACATGCTTTAGGGATCACATAGATGTCTTTAGAATTGAAAATGATGAATAAATGAATATGTTATGTGTTTCTGAAATTTTGCTCGTGTTTTTAATTTGCTTCGATTCAGCTTGTTCATGTGTTATAAATCATGTTTGATGGTTGAATTGAGTTCCTTGGAGTATGAGGATTGATTTTGGGTTGGTTAGAGGGTTTGTAGTGGCCTAGGGAAGAAGATTGGTGTCTGGTCTCGCCGGAGAAGATAACCGGAGCACTATTCCAGTCATCTGAGGGTGATTAGGGTTAAGTGAGATTAGGGTTTCCAGATTGGTTATGGACCATTGGATCATGTTTAGATTAAGAGATGGATGCTCCAGATGCACCATTAGCCCTAATTTGGATTAATTAAAATAAACTATAATTAATTTCCTCAGATTAAATGTGGACCATTAGATCACGCGCGTTTAGTGAATTTGAATCATGACCCTAGGATTTGCATACCCCCAGTCTTGCTGACTTGCGCCCATGACCCTTGATCCTTCTTCCTTGCAATCTGAGCCATCCATCCTGATTACGTTTCATTTTATTTTCATTTTATTCATTTTTGTTTTCTCTTATTTATTAAAAATAGTAAAACACTTTTAAAAATTCTGATTTTTTTGCACTTTTACTCTAATTAATTTTAAAAACCCAAAAACATTTTTATTTTCATTTATTGCATTAAAAATTTATTTTTAAATCATTTAATTGTATTATTTAATTTATTCATTCATTTTAATTAATTAAAAATACTTTTAGGTATTTAAAAATAACAAAAAAAAAATCATGAAGCATCCTTGAACATTATAATCAATGTACAAACTCATTTCACTCATTTATTTTAGGTTTTGATTCTATTTTGAGAATTAAACTTGAATTAGGGTTTTCAAAATCCCCTTTTTCACAACCTAACTTCTAAAATTCACTTCTGATCAATAAAAATTAGTTTGTACTTGGTTTTTTTTTGCATTCTTTTACATGTTGTATCTAGTATCTAGGACATTTAAATCATATTTTTGCATTGCATTTTCAATTTGATATGCATTTTTCTTTGAGAGTTACCCAAAACCCTAGCCTAACTTAGAAAAACCATAACTTGACATTGGTATAGCTTCTGACTTCCATCTTTGGAGAGTGTTCTTGTGTGTGTTTAGGGTTTGTTTGGTTTCAATTTCAAATTATTATCATGTGTTTTGCTTCTGTTTTGATCATGGACATCTCATGCATTCTAAAAACCCTAATTTTCCATGTATACTTGCATTCATCTTTGCATATCCTTATCATATGAACTTGTCATGACATCTCATGCATTTGTATGTCATATTAGACACATTAGGTCATGTGAGAACATTGGTTGATCATTGTTACATTCATTTGGTATGCTTTGCATGCATTACATCTTATGTATGTTCATGTATTTTCAAGCTTCTAACATGCTTGTTTTTGCATCAAACACTTGTATGATCATACATATGCATTGTACTTGACTTTGCATCTTTTCATGACACATTTTCATCATGTGTTCTCTTCTGGTTTGGATCAATGCACCTTCATTTGTTTCATTTCATCTTATTTCATACCTTATGCAATCATACTAACCCTTTCAGGTGCTTCAGGTAAGTTGATCAGGATGTGGATGTGCATTCACATCTAACCTCTTCTTATCCTTTCATATGCATCTTTACCTGTCTTTGAAGTGAATTTGATTCATTGTGTTCTCTCTTGCTCATATCCCACTTTTAGGTTACTAAACTTCTTCAGGAAGTAAGTAACCTATTCTTCTATCTCCTTCCTTTTTCACCTGCTTCTCCTTCCTTGGTGGCCAATCTGAAGACTTTCTTTATACCTCATAAACCATAGGAATAATCAAGCATGATAAATTTAGGGTTGTGAATAGTCCCCCTTAGTTTTTTTACCTTTTGAGTCTCCTTGAGTCTCTGCTTCTCACCTCAATAACAAAGGCTAAACAGTTAATGTTTTGGGGCTCTGTATTAGGGTTATGCATGTATCCTTATCTTAGGATGGAGTGTATAATTGTAATACTTAGTGTTAAAACTTTAAACTGTTTTCACCTTCTAATCAAAACACCTAATAATTATCAAGACTTAAGCTTGTAACTTGGGCCTTATATTAGGGTTACATCTCTGCCTCTGGGTCAGAGGGACTAACCCTAGTGTTTAATGGACAAGTCCCCCTCAGGTTTAGTCTTACAAACATAAAATTCATTTCTTAATCTAACATCTAATCAAAATCCACTTTAATAAAAGTTTGTTATATAATGATTTTAATCCCTGACCATGGATTAAGTTGAGGTATCTTTCTCATCTTAAGTGTCCTCGTCAATCATCCCTCTCTTAGGATGGTGTAATGAGTTCACTAATCCCTGATTAGAGATTAAACTCATTACTTAACACAAAACAAAAATCCAAAAAAATACTTGATAAATACAAGTAGGTTAATGATCTTAATCCTGCATCATTAGGGTAATTAAGTTGGGATATTCATCTCACACTTAAGTAGACTCATTATCCCTAGTCAGGGGTGATATAATGAGTTTATGACCCTTGATTAAGGCTAAAGCTCATTATCCTATGAAAAACACCAAAAACAAATAAAAAACTGAAAACACAAAAACAAACAATAAACGTCTCCTCCGGGATTCTTTTCTCATCACACTCACTCTGAAAATGAGAACTCGCTTCTTCCGTCTAATGCAAGATAGTCAGCACTCGAGCCAGACGAGTCATACACTTCAGCATAGAGAAGCAAGCAGTTCACACTAAAACACCAAGTCTCTTTGAGTCGAACTACGGTGTTCTGACTTCCTCATTGCATGAGAGGATACATAGGCATGACTTAACGGTTATCGAACAAAAGTCCCCAGGTCTCCCCCCTTCTCTCTTTCTAGCTTTCTTTTCTTAGCCTCAGTTTGAAATCCTGTTCTTTTTGCACTGTCACTTTGTACATCCAACTCTTTTATACACAGTTAGCACGTACACTTCCCCCCTTTTTAAACACAATCAGGTAAACGTGGATCCCGTCGAGTACGACGGACGATCTGGGTGCTAATACCTTCCCAGGTCGTAACTGGTCCCCTTACCCAGTCTCTTTGGTTCGCAACCGTCTTATCCACTTCTTTCTATGTTTATGCAGCATTACCTTTCCTTCGGGATAAAAATGCCTAGCTGGCAACTCTATTCAACCTTCAACATCCGACCGTTCTCGCCGACAGTTCGCGTTTGCACCGGGACGAAAGTCCGGGGAGCGACATGATGCTGCAAGAAATCACAATAAAAGTAAGCTTAGCTTTTAAAGACAACAAAAGTTCAAGGTCAAGATTAAGTTTTCCTTGGCTTCATATGGATGAAAGTTATCAAGAGTCACTCGATAAAATGAGTTTAGAAATTCTTCAGGTACCTGATGATTCATCAAATACCTTTTTGAAAATAGTTGTTGTTTCAGCGATTGGAAGTTCTTGCAGAAAGATTCCATTCGAATAGTTCCATCTTTAGTGTATGCCTTGGATCTATTACAAAATCTATTACATCTTATGACTTGTCTGTGACTTCTAGCTGCCTTCGAACATCTGTTGCGCTGATCTGCTGGTCAAGTCAGCAATTGAAGTTTTGTTATGGACTCAATCATATGGGCATTTCGAAACACAGAATGAAACATTGTTGACTGAACTTCTATGGGATGCTGCTACAAATACATATCCATACCCAAGTAACGCTGATTTCTTACACAGATTCATGATAAAACTTTTAAGCGCATCATTTCCCAGCATGACTAATGTGGAGGTTACCCAATTTGTTAATGGACTCTTTTCCACAAATAATCTTGACACAATGCTATGTTTTAACCCGCCTTAGAAGCTCTTGAGTCCGATTTTTGAAACCTGCAAACGGAAGAAGAACGCATCAGGGTCATAAACTCATAATATCTTATCAGCAAACCTCATCAATTCAGGTTTAATACAAAAAGGGATGACCTCACACATCGGTAAAAAGGAGGACAAGCAGTGAAATTAAAAGTTCATGGCGGTAAAATATTGCAAACTAATTCAATCACAAACTAACTTTTCAATCTAATCCGATTTCAACTTATCAAGTTCATTCCAAACCAAAAAGGAAACTGAGTCAGAACAATGTAATTATAAAAGATACAAATAGGCAGGACACAACAGGGTTACAGGACCAAGAATTTCACAAATTCGGCAAAAATAATTTTTGATGCAAAAAGGTATAGCATGCATAACAGATATGAATTTTCCCAGCAAGTTTCAAAGTGTGAAAAACCCTAATTTACGCACTATAAAAGAGGGATCCAGGAAACACTAAGGGCGGCGAAAATTGAAAGGAAATAGAAAACACGAAACCCTAGCCACGAGCGACATCACAAAGAAAAACCGAGTGGGACTCCGCATAAATCATTTCGTCAACCTTAATTCATTAAAGAGTTTTGAATTGAGCCCTAACCTTAACAACAATCACAAAACAAAGAAAAATTAGGAGAAGGAGAAACGAGAAGATAAGACGCAACCACATAGATATTTACCTGAGGGATTTCTTCACTCCGATAACTTTCGGAAGGTAACGGTTTCTGCTTTTCTTGTCTCTGATATATGCTGCATGATATGGCTTGTGATGTGAGTTGATGTTTGTTTTGGGTAGTTCTATCATCGTATGACAACCTTGATGTTTTTCTGATTTGATTCAAAAAATCGATTTGTGTTTAGGGTTTGGGACACAATTTGGGATACAATCTGAGGTTAAGATTCTTAAGAAAATGGATTAAGGTTTATGATTGTCAAAGGTTTATGTAAAACCATAGATGATAAGGCTAATGATTTCGTTTTCTCTTAGGGAGGCAAGGTTGAAGGTAGTGAAGGGGATAGCGATACAAAGAGCTTTTAGTAGTTAGATTTTTTTTTTTTTTTTCATTTTAATAACTTTTGAGAAACATAAATACTGAGGTTTAAAGGTTTGGTCTTGAAGCGTTTCGTTTATTCCCAATATATGATTTTCTCGTTTTAATTTAATACCAGTGGAATATTATTATTCCCAAGATTTGATTTTTATCATCCCAATCAATGCCTGCGAATTGGTTACTTAGTGACATGTGTCGGAAACCTCATTGTTTCGTTGATTGACTCTTGGAGTCTAATCTTCATGCGGCTAAGGATGTATGGGTTTTCATGTGGGTAGGCCAAGTCCTCCATGATCCGGATCTTTCGTGGGCCTCGTTTATTTTATAAAACATTGATCCGGCATTTGTTTAGATAATTATTTTTTTTCAAGTTTATAGTCATGAAAGTTTTTCATAGGACATGACTTCTTACAAACTCTTTTTATCATTTCATTTTTTTAGACGTAAAAATAGAATCTATTAGGTTTACACATTTTATATTATCTTCACATAAAACTTCACATTAGAATTAAGTTCGATTATCTTTTTATGATTAATGTCTCATGTTTGATTTCCTTTGGATGTGTGAGACACTCATTTGATTCTTTCTCATTACTTGATTGGATCCTTGTCATACGATACACTTGCGTGATTTATTTTTCACACTATGGCCATAAACGGTTAAGATAGGGCATTTGCGCACGTTAAGAATAAATCATTCAAAACGATAAAAAAATCTTGGTCCAATGCCAAGTAAATATTTTAAAAACACGTACACATTTTGCATACACGTAAGTCGGTCATTCTTATGATCGCCATCTGTACAACCATAAGCGTCATGATTAATTAACAAAAGAACTAAACTCAGGAATCTAGCATTCCTCGGGTTTTTGAATGAATCACTCTTGAGGCTAGCCCTCGAGTTATATCTCATTCACTCTTTCGTTTCTAAAACATTCGAGCAATCAAACTTTTAATTCACATATCAAATAGTGGAAGAACTGGACTCAGGAATCTAGCATTCCTTGGGTCCTTGAATGAATTACTCTTGAGGCTAGCCCTTGGGTTGTGATTCATTCGAACTTTCGCCTCTAAAAACACTTAAAACATATCCAACAAATACAAAAATCACTTTCTTAATTAATTAACGAAGAACTGAATTCAGGAATCTAGCATTCCTCTGGTTCATGAATGGATTACTCTTGAGGCTAGCCCTCGGGTTGTGATTCATTCGCCCTTACATTTTAAAATACTTTAACAAAGTTCAAACACTTTTCTCCAAACGAACATTGTTTAAATCTTTCTATCTCGCAAATAAGCTAGTGCTTCAGCCTCCTATCATGAGCAGATAAGTCAAACGCTTAGCAGTTATAAAATCGGTTTAAATGATTGCTCATTAAAAAAACACCAACAAGTCGTAGTAGCACGAACTACGAAGCTCTGACTTTCCCATTGCACAAGGGAATACATAGGCACAGGGATTTTAATTCTTCGCGAGTACAATAATAAAAAATTTAATCTTCTCTCCGTCAAAAATCACACTAATAAAAACTTAACTATTTCTCCATAACAATTAATAATCAAAATATTTTTTAAAAGCAAATCTTAACAAAACTTTTATCATTAAAAGAAGACAATAATATAAATTAACATTTAAGCACAAATTAGACTAAGAGGTTCCTGTTGAGTAAAATGGACGTAAGGGGTGCTTCATACCTTCCTCTTGCGTAACTGACTCCCGAACTTAGATTAGTGGTTTTGTTAACCAATTCTTGGCCTATTTAGGTTGTGTCTATATCTCCTTTTCTTTCGTTAGAATAAATAGAATTAGGTGGCAACTTTGTTGTTTGTTTTTTCCTCGTCCATTGCGAGGATCGTATTTTTCGAGGTACGACACAAGGCATGTGATCGGTGGCGTGTCTGTGATGTGTCAATCATATAATCATGTGACTGTGTAGGGTCACAACAATAAAAGTTTCTCTGAACAGGAATCCCGGATCTAAGAACCAAAGAACTAGATCACAATACTGAACAATACTGGAAAAGTGGGTATGTTGGAAGTTTTAAGGTTCCTGTAAACCTGTAACCCCCCCATCTTACGGGTGTGCTACTCGGGTCAATATCACGGACTCTCAAAGCCGAATAGAAATAATACGTTCACCATTTCCAAGAAATGACTCATGACCAAATCAGAGAATCAGTTTGGCATTATGTACTACTCAGGGAGGTCTCAGTTGAGTCCAAGGAAAAAAGCAATCCTCGTAAGTCCACGGCTTCAAGCACTGAATCGAGAAACAATAGTACATTCAGCCCTTGGGATACAGTACTATCGTCGTACAAACAATTTGCTTTAACTGGATTCCTATGAGAGAACCATGTCATCCTATGTGAGTTCCCAGTGGACCCTCGGATGCGAGTGGGTTTGCCAACAAATGTGGTATGCCACTATCATCACTGGAGAGGGGTGTTTCCACTAAGGTCCTCGAAGATCGATCACCATATGCACATAACTATCGAGGTCCTACCCTGAAGTGGAGAATAACCCCCACACATAATAGTTCCAAGACGGTCGTAGTATGAGTGTGGAACACATCGCCACTCATCATAGTGAGATACCATAGGAGTACAATGGCTGTCCACGCTAATCCTATGGTGCACTCAAGCTGGGTAGTTGGCTTATCTCACAGTAACTCCCATCCCACAGAAAAATGCAAACCAACACAACCAGACAGTCCAATATATATGATGCATGGAAAATAAATACTGAAAGAGGTAAATAAATGATGTAAAGCTGTAAAGTAAAACAGTAAATGAAAATATTAAATAAACACACAGCAGCACACATGTAAACACCCAAAGAAACAGAAACAAATAGGCGCTAGTATTGACTCTCAAAGGAACCCAGAGATTCTGGGTTCGGTCCCTAGTAGAGTTGCCAGTTTTCGCTCCCGTGATTTTCATCCTGGTACAAACGCTAAAGTGGCGCGGAAAAGTCAGAGTCGTCGGCCAAGCACTTTTATCCCAAATGAATGGGAAAGGTCATGCTGCACAAACCTAAGAGAGAAGGAAATGACAAGGTCCTTCGAACCAAAGATCTTGGTTCGGGAGTTGGTTACGACCTGGGAAGGTATTAGCACCCCAGACCGTCCTCCGTACCCGACGGGATCCACGCTTGTTTGTTTGTTTTAAAGGGTGAGAAATAAGATGCTTCTGAACAAAAGAACTGCTAACTGGAACTGGAATGAGAAATGAAACTAGAAGAAAGAGAAAGAAAAGAAAGGGGGAAATGTAGGGAAAATAAAGAATGAGCTCGAACGGGCCCTACCCCGCTACCTACGAAAAGAAAAGGGAAATAGAATACAACTTACTTCTTAATAAAGTTAAGTCGATTCCAAAGGGGAATTAGCATGAAGTTGTGAAGATTTAAACATAAAAATGCTAATTAAATGCATAAAGAAGTAAAAAGAATAAGTTGTGAAGAACATACCTCAACCTCCCTACAAAACAAGGGTTAGTATGATAAAAATGAATAAGAAATGAGGTAAACAATTCCTAAGGGATCTAGGACCTAAACTAGACTCAATCCTAAGTCTAAGGAACCTAAAAAGGTGCAAAGCAAAAATACAGCAACCTATTACATCTCCTAAATGCACAAACAACAATGAAATGCAAACAACTTTTTATAGCCAGCACACAATATGCAAAATAGGTGTGAAAAGTCAAAAACAACATGAATGCAATGTATTTTTTATAGCCTCTATCTCAAAATTAAGCTATGAAAAGTGAGACAGGTTTGGATCATTTTCACTTATGCACCAAATAAATTTCAATGCACAAAGTGGAATGCAAAAATAATGCAAGATAAATGCAATAAAATGCAATGAATCATTTAACAATGCCATGCAAAACATTCATGCAATTTAATGATGCAAGTTAAGTGATTTTTGGGGTTTTTACATTATGCAAATTTTCAAACATGCTCATGATTTAACAAAATGCAAATGCCTCATAATATAATGCAAAATACAGAGATGTGTCATTTATTGTGATGCTATGAATGAAGCAAATCAATGCAAACAATGATCACTAAAATGCTATGAACATATATGCAACTTTTATGCACAAAAACGGAAACTAACGAACGCGTGTCAAAAGCTATCAAAAATACATAATCATGCACCTAAAATGATCCTAATAATTCCCTAAAATCATGATCTATCAAGCTAAGGGGATTAAATGAAGAGAGATGCACAAAGAGGCTAAGAACCAAGTGGATTTGAAAATCAGAACAACGTTAACCGTTTAAAGGTATAGGTTAACCGGTTAATGTCTTTAAAAACTCAGTTCTTGGGCAAAAAATACACATGTTAACCGGTTAACCATATGCGTTAACCGGCTAACACTGATCAATATGCTAAAAAATAGCAATACATAAGAACTTTTGGTCTCAAACTTACTTCTAAAGCCCCCTAGCACATATATGAACATGTTAGCACGGATTTTCTACTCAAATATGCTTCTCTAACACCTATGACCACCTAGATTAAGCTACAAATCTAGCTTCTAACAATTGAAATACACAAATCGCAATAAAATCGTAAAAACGTTCAAAACGCAAGCAAATGCAATCAAATGATAAGAAATCGAAAAATGACATACGACAAGATGAAGAGAATAAATTAAATGCGAAGCGGTTTCGAATTACCAACCTACAAAGTGGAAGATTCCTTTGGTGAGTGTTGCAGTGTAGATCGAAATGCAAGTGAAGAAGAAAACCGAAGATTCGCGAAGGCGCAAAATAAATGCGGTTGACGATGCTTCTTGATGAACACTTGCACAATCACTTCCAATAAGCCAAAATTGATCCAAAAACAAAAGCACTTCTTCAATAAACTATGGATTTGATGATTGATGAAGGTCTAGCTTCAAGTTTTTCAAGTTATCAATGCAAAACTTGAAGAACTTATATGGAGAAGCTTTGAAGAATTTGGAAATGGAGGAGAATTGAGAGAAAAATGAGAGATTTGGAAAATGAAATGATGAAAAAATGAAGTTGTAACCCCTTGCTTTAGAGTGATTATGACTTATATAGAGGGTAGGCTTGGCATGAGGCTTAGGTATGGAGCTTGCTTGGGCATTAGGTTAGGTTTGGACTTAGGTATGGAGTTAGTTAAAATTGGTTTGGATTTAGGGAATATTCCTTGGAATATTCCTTAGAAGAGTGTATAAGGGTCTAGAATGTGGTAGAAATTTCTAGTGAATGAAATCGAAAAATGAAGTGGAAAGTGAAGTATGAAAGAAAGTGGAGGGAAAAGAGAAAACAACCACTTTTGAACTTTTTATTCAAAATTTTCCCCCATTAACAGGTTAACCAAATGCGTTAACCGGTTAACGGATAAAAAATTTGATTTTTTTCTTCCTTTTGGTGGGTTAGCTTGGGAATATTCTTTGGATTATTTTTGTAGTACTATTTTTTCTCTTTAGCTCCAATGCTTGAAAAGCCTTTGCTTGATCACATGCCTCATGCACATGCAAATGATCATGATTTATTTATTTTTATTATTTTTTTGAATGCGATGCGATTCTTGGACGATCATGCGAAATGACGAAGCATAAACCACTCGAGGTTGGCAATAAATTAAGAGGGAAAATTTTAAGGTATTACACACTGGATTCAGAATTTGCCAAGTATCCATCTATAACGGCCCTTGTACTATGGAGGAATTCAAATTCATTTGATCAAGTTATCTTAACAACAACTACTTTATGCAGATTGCTATAAATATGTTAAAGATTCAAAGCTGGGATTTGGAACAAGGTTTCAAGACGAGAAGGAGTAGCAAGATCAATCAATTATCAACACATTGTGATATGCAGAAATTTTATAGGTAGTTGTAACTATAAAAGCCTTAAGATTTCTTACCATTTAATATCTTAGAAATATTAGGAGTTTTAGGTCTTTGTTATGGTGATTTCCAGTACCTATGATACTTCTATCATGTATACCTTGTTCTCTATTATGCTGAGCCTTCAATAGTTTAGATTAAAGTCTATTGCTATGTGCTTGAGTAAAAGTCTTGTCTCATTGGGATTCAAGCAATAAGCCTTGAGCCATTATGCTTAACCACATAATTCTAATTGCTTAAGTGCTTGAGTTGTGAAAGTCTTATTCATCTATTCTAATTGAGCAAGAAGTCTCAGGTGTGGCCTTAGTCATTTAAATATCAATATTGATAACCAATGGAGCAGGAGTTTCAGTCAGAGAATGAGTAGTTAGCCATGGAAAGTAAGTCTATGCAAGGGAAGTTTTAGACATGTGCTCTAAGAAAATGGAAGTATCAGCCATAGGATCTTGAAGCAATATACTTGGATAAACAGGCTTGAACAAGGGTAAATCTTAGACATGTGCTATAAGTAAGGAAAGATTCATACCATTGGTTTGAACAATTGTAAAAGACTTGCGTAGAAGCACAAACGATTGTAATCTAAGTGATTATAATCGTACTTTTTAATCTGAACCGTAATGAAAGGTATTACTTTATTTATATATAAGCAAAGTTATCTACAGTAAATAACAACCGTCTCTCACAAAATAAAACCCTGATAACTCTTTCTCTTGTGAAATCCCCAAAACGAAACCATAATAACAAATCTTAACTTAGGTTCATTTTCTTTGTAGTTTTTATTTTTCAAAATCAATTTAAATAGCTTGTTTCATTATCTTTTAACATTTAAAATTTGTTTCAATAACTTCATTTTCAATAGCTTGTAACATGTTTGTTTCATGATCTGTGCATTTTCTTGTTTTTTGATTCGTAGATATATGGATGTTTCTTTAAACAAAGAAGAAGCTAGATTTAGCCTTGCAAACTTGTGTCAAAGATCCCAAATAACATCCATTCAATATATACAAAAGTTTGTTAGTATAAATTTATCTTTTCCTTATCTCATTGTTGACACGCCATTATATGACATGTATGGTATGTTTCTGAAGCATTTATAGGTTCATTTTCATGTAATTTATTTTTCAAATTATGTTTCAAGAGCTTGTTTTATGATCTTTGAACTTTATTCCTTTTTTTACTTGTAGGTATATGGACGCATGTATGTATATTGATGCTTCTTTCAATAAAGTGGATGAAGATAGCTTTAACCTTGCAAACTTGTGTTAAAGATCTAGAATGACACAAGTTTGGAAGTTTAAATTTATCTCCATCCTTATTGTTGATACGCCACTATGTGACATGTATGGTATGGTATCTTCATCATTTTTGTTATTGATGAATGTTGTTAATGTTAATATAAAAGATGAGTTTATTATATATTATGTGGTTTGAGTGTTTTTCCAATCAATTACTGAATATATAACTTCCCAAACTGCATTAGAAAATTATGATATGATTGATAAAATGGTATTAGAAAATAAGTACACGTTAAATTTTTGACAAGTATTATTCACACTCTTAACTACACGTTACTTCACTCTTATAGTTACAATATTATATTTATCATGTATATATGCAATATTAGGTAGCATGGTTATTTCATGTTACAGTTGCTTTTTATCATGTATGTATGCAATGTTAACATGGTTGTTTTCTAATTTATCATGTATATTTACAATGCATGGCTGTAGACAATATCATTTTTTTAGGCATAATTGCTTGGATGGGCAGACATGCTCAGATTTGCAGACTGGCTCTACCGCGTATAATAAGACAATTGGTCATGTTGTGAAACATGTGGATTACAAAGAAATCTAGTATACCAATCATGTTTTGGCATAAATATAGATATATCTGAATTAAAAGATCAATCATTAATGAGAACATAAACATGATTGGTGTAAATTATGGTTAACCATTACACCAGACTGTTCAAAGCTCAGGCTCGCAAAGCGCGAATTTAAAGCATCCCCTTTAATCTAAACCAAAATAATAATAAAAAAATATTAATAAATTTGGATATATGCATCCTCTTAAATTTTTCTAAGACTTACAATGTAGAACGACACATGTATTGCTTCCACGAGTCACTTCCATCTTCACGATCACCGCCAATTGCCTTTTCTCCATCAAAGGCACCTCCAATGTCAACTCCATGTGTTGGTTTGTTCATATTTATAATACCACAATCACTCCCACATGGCCTACACAACAATCACACCCATGAGAAAATCACCACAAGTTACTATTTCATAAATACATCATTTTAATGTTTCCATTAAACCTAAATACCTTGAGAAAATCCTGTAACTAGCACAGACAGAAAATGGCATAAAACTTCAGTTCAATCTTAATTTCATTTAGTTTACATTACTCTAGAGATTATCTTAAAATGCTCCTTCAAAAACCTCTTATAATTGTACCCTCTGATCTACTTGTGTGCTGCCATTAGTTCTTTGATTTCCAAAATACTCATAAAATTCCTCATGTTGTAATATTTTGTAATAGAATCCATGTTTAAAATAACCCATATAACTACCGTCAAAATGCACCCACACCACGCCTTTAGAGTAACCATAGTTATGTGTATGATGTATAGAATCATTAAATAACCACTAATTAAAGAAAAAGAGAAACATTAAGTTATCAATGTGATTTACGGTATTAAACAATTGGCAGTCACACGTACAACCAAAACTAGTATAGTATAGTATACACATGACAAACGTATTAACAATGGCAACACTCAGCCATACATAGTCGTATGGATGGCAACATAACTGCTGATAGTGGAAAATGGAAAACATGTTAAACAAACATAAACTGTAACAAACGAACATGTGGAGGTAAATAATAAGACATAATAGCTCATATAAAAAACACCAAACGCGATAACATTTTTTATGAAAATTAATTTATCACATGAAGAACAAGTTCACAACACAGACTTACAAACCAAAATGTACCAGTAATATCGAGAAAGAAAACAAAAAATGAGTATCCTTACTTGTTAATTGTCATATCCCCTGATAGAGGTGTAAAGGGAATACTACTGAGAGATGTTTTTGAATCTAAATAATTCACACAAATCCAAGGGGTGGATCTAACAATGCAAAATGCAAATGTTTCTAAGTTTATTCTAAATAAATTTTGTGTGTTATGTGGTGTAGATCATTGTTCGCCAGTTAGTTTCCAGAAAAGTAAACAATTACAAATGAACCAACTGAATAATGTGTTCTTATAGTATTGATACAAAAAATTTAGGATTTTCAATAGAATTTGGGGATTTTTAGATTAGGATTAAAAATGATCGATTAGGGAAAAAGAATATTCACCCTTGGAGGAGATGAAGCTCGCAGTGGCCTAAGGGAAACCGGCACGGTGGTTCAGTTTCAAACAGCTCCATTTCAACACTGATTGAAAAGAAAAAGGATGGGTTCAACACAGAGAAGTAAAAGAAAGGAGACGGCCTAAACATGTAATGGCCAAAACAATCACCTCCATGACGAAAAAGTGGCGGTCAGAAACGAGAGATGATGGTCAGAGTAGAGAACCGGAAAGTGGTGAAGAAATGGTGGCGGTGGTGGTAGGGTTTCAGAGAAAGGTGTTCATGTGGAAGTATGAGGAAAATACGTGAGATTTTTAACTAAGTTAATATAATTTCTTATAAATAAATTAGTTTAAGAAAAATAATAATAAAATAAAGTGTAATTTTAATAGTTACTAAGTTCTCACTAAAATATAAAATTAAATAAAATTATCTAGAGATAAATTAAATTAAATATAATTTATTTTAATCCAAAATAAAATTATTTGTATTATAAATTATATAATCTTTTAACAAGTTTAATATTAATAGATTATTAGTTTTTTATTATTTATTATTTATAGTTTTTTATGACTTTTTTAATTAAATTATTCTTTTGAAAGTTGGTTAATGTTATTCTTGAGCTAAACACTATCTAAACAAAAAAGCAACCAAGAAGAAAATAGTTAAATTATTACACATCATGGAAATTGTGATACATTTGTCAAATGGGGATAGGATGAAACAACTAAAAATCAAATCCATCGAACAAATGGATGTAAGTAAAAAATAAAAGTTTGTAGGGCAGTGCAAGACTCATTGTAAGAAATTCCAAGAGTAAATTATGTGAGGTTGATTGCGATGTTTAAAAAGCTGTCTACTTAAAAGATATAAAATGACTCGACATTTAATCGAGAATCAATTCTTTTTTAAGAGGGTTTAATGATGTAAATGCTTGAAGTTAGAGAAGTATTAATTAAAAATCATCGAGATTTAAAGAGTTACATAACAAATGAATGCTTTATAAAATTTGTATCTATCGGGTAATATTGATTTATATCTTTAGCATACGTAACTATTTTTGGTAAATATAAAATAAAAAGTTGCTTATTGTAAAATTAAAAAGATTCCATCATATTATTGTAAAATAAATAGGATTATAAGAGATGATGAACCATCATCTCTACATAGATATTTCTATAACTTTTTAACAAGGTTTAGTGCAAAAACATCTCTGACGCAACCCTTCACATTTTTCTCCGGAAAAACCCTCAGTTTGGCACACACTAGCACAATTGGTGTTACTGACACACAATCCTTTGAATTTTTGACTTGGTGACTCACATTCCCTTGTCTCTACCACAATACTTGGGCCCAACTCTATTCATGCCACAAAATCAACAACAAAAGTTAATTATGAATTAATAGTTAATTAAGATTTAAAAAGAGATTGTGATATTAATAAGCATAAAGAAACTACACCCACCAGTGGCAACAAGAAGAAGGAAGACAAAGATGGTGGAACCCAAAGAAAACGATCGAGCCATGTAAATTTGTGGAAGGGATGAATAGTTAAATTTGTTGAAGTGAAATGAAAATGGAACTATTGTGTCTTAAATAGGAGGAAAAAGCTCTTTTATTTATTGAAAATTAAGAGGATAATAAAGGGGTGAACACTTCGGTACCCTTGAATTTAGTTGGGTACCGATAGCTTTAACCAATAAAAAACTATAATTCAATGTCATGTTATTTTATTGTATTATTTTATTTTAAAATAAATTAAAATATTTGTACAATTAGAGATACCGCTACCGAATTACTTATCACGGGTACCTAAAAATTTACCTAATAAAGATCTTTTGTCATGAAATAGATAAATTTCTAAATTACAACTAATATATATGATTTTTTTACAAAAGATATATTTAGTAAAATAAAATATATATTTTAATGTAAAATATTTGTAAATTTCTAGAATGTTATGATTTTTTTACAAAAGAATATATTTAGTCAAATAAAAATAAATTTTAATGTAAAATATTTTGTAAATTTCTAGAATATTATTATTTAATATTCAATCTCTTAAGTAAAATTCACGATAATCTCATCATATTTAAAATAAATTCATATTTTTTAATATTCAATCTCTTAAGATAGTGACACGATAATACTAGTTAACTATATCATATTTTTTATACTCATCTCAATCTAATATATATATATATATATATATATATATATATATATATATATATATATATATATATATATATATATATATATATATATATATATATATATGTATATATATATGTATATATATATATATATATATATATATATATATATATATATATATATATATATATATATATATATATATATATATATATATATATATATATATATATATATATATATATATATATATATAGTTTACTAACGTAGTTTTGATATATATAGTTTACTAACGTAGACCCATCTGTTTTTATAAAGATCTATTTAAGCAACATACACCTTAGGATGTATTAATCATTTTTTTAGTTAGAGATTACTAGACAGATCTTCATAAAAGCAAGTGAATGTATTATAAAAAAAACCCACAGGGGTTTGCTATAATACACCTATTTGTTTTCATGAAATTGTGTTTTAGTAACATGCATCTTAAGGTACATTTAATGATTATGTTTGTTAATATTTGCTAAAATAGACCTTCATAAAAATAAGTGGGTCTACATTAGTGTGTGTGTATATATATATATATATATATATATATATATATATATATATATATATATATATATATATATATATATATATATATACATCTTCAATTTTAGATCAAAAATATGAATCAGTAAATAGAGAGATTAAGATTGTTATTAAACTTAAATATAAAAGACAAAAGTTCCCTTGCAGTAATATTTATATTTAAAATTTAAATTAATATTGAGATTATTTTTTAAGGTTTGATGTTATTATTAAATATTATTTATTTTAATAAATTAATTATTAATTACTGATTATTTTTAAAAGGAAAATATCATATATATGTATATATATAAATAAGTGACAAAAGATCATTTGTAAAGTTGCTACAAAATTGAGGGCCTAATTAGATATAAGAGATATTTTCAGTTGTTAACCCACCAATGTTGAGAAGCTAAATAGACCAAAAACATTAAAGACACCAAAAATAAAACGCTCGATACACAAAACCAAAATGTAATGAAAATGGGAATCATCCCATGGTAAGCAAGCTAGATCTCAACATAAAGAAACCACCATTAATATAAAAGAGATCTCCAAGAACCGCTAAAGAACTCAAAACCATAAGTAAAAAGGGGTACTTTGTTAGAGCAAGATTTGTTCTTGACTTAATTCTTGGGTTTGTCATCAACAAAAATGGAGAGATTGTTAGAACATGATGTTCTTTACTTAATTCTCTTTAGTTTTGATGATAACAAAGTATTGAAAGAATAGTGGTTTGTTTGATGTGTGTTTTATTTATATCAGGTTCTACATCATTGTACATAAATAATTTGAATATGATCTACATGAACACACTTGAGAGTTGCTTCATTGCTAGCTTCTGGTGGCAGAATCTATAAAATAATTACTAGTATGGTTGAACGTAGACTCTGAACTGAAGGCCTCAACATTAAGACGAGTGATTACACTTTGTTATTTCATATTAGCTTATGGTACCATTCACAATTGGTGGTAATGCTTTGGTTATTTGTACTACTGTAAAACAAACTATATTGTCTTATTAACATGTCAGCTAGAGTCTACTTAGTGCAAGACACGAGAAAAGTTGAACAATTCTATGAATAACTACTCCCAACGATTCTATTAGCACAAATTCTATTGAAAATCCAAAGGTTAAACGCGTTAGCCACTGGATTAAGAATCTGCCGATTATCCATCTATAACAACTCTTGTACTATGGAGGAATGAAAAGTCACTTGGTCAAGTTATATTAACAACAACTAGTTTCTGCAGATTGCTATAAATATGTTGAAGATTCAAAGCTGGGATTTTCAATAAGGTTTCAAGACGAGAAGGAGTAGCATGATCAATCAACTATCAACACATTGTGATATGCAGAAATTTTATAAGTAGTTGTAATTAGAAAAGCCTTAAAATTTCTTACCATTGAATATCTTTGAAATCTTAAGTGTTTTAGGTCTTTGTTATGGTGATTTCCAGTACCTCTGATACTTCTATCATGTACACTTGTTCTCTATTATGCTAAGCCTTCAATAGTTTAGATTAAAGTCTCTTGCTATGTACTTGAGTAAAAGTCTTGTCTCATTGGGATTCAATCAATAAGTCTTGAGCCAATATGCTTAACCACGTAATTATAATTGCTTAAGTGCTTGAGTTGTGAAAGTCTTATTCATCTAGTCTGATTGAGCAAAAAGTATAAGGCGTCGCCTTAGCCGGTTAAGCCTCAGTATGGACGACCAATGGAGCATGAGGCTTGGTCAAAGAATGAGTAGTTAGCCATGGAAAGTCAGTCTATGCAAGGGACATCTTAGACATGTGCTCTAATAAAAGGGAAGTATCAACTAGAGGATCTTGAAGCAAGATACTAGGATAAACAGGATTAAACAAGGGTAAGTCTTAGACATGTGCTATAAGTAAGGAAAGTTTCATACCATTGGTTTGAACAATTGTAAAAGACTTATGTAGAAGCACAAACGATTGTAATATGAGTGATTATAATCATGGTTTTTAATACGAACCTTAATGAAAGGTGTTACTTTATTTATATATAAGAAAGTTATCAATAGTAAATAACAATCGTCTCTCACAAAAGAAAACCCTGGTAACTCTTTCTCTCGTGGAATCCCCAAAACGAAACCATAATAACAAATCTTAGCTAAGGTTCATTTTCTTTGTAGATTTTATTTTTCAAAATCAATTTCAATAGATTGTTTCATTATCTTTGAACATTCAAAATTTGTTTCAATAACTTCATTTTCAATAGTTGTAACATGTTTGTTTCATGATCTGTGAACTTTCTTGTTTTTTGATTTGTAGGTATATGGATGCTTGTAGGTATATGGATGCTTCTTTCAACAAAGAATAAGAAGCTAGATTTATCCTTGCAAACTTGTGTCAAAGATCTAGAATGACATCCATTCAAAATATACACAAGTTTGTTAGTCTAAATTTATCTTTATCCTTATCTCATTGTTGTCATGCCATTATGTAACATGTATGGTATGTTTCTGAAGCATTTATAGGGTCATTTTCTATGTAATTTATTTTTCAAAATATGTTTCAAGAGCTTATTTTATGATCTTTGAACTTTCTTCCTTTTTTTACTTGTAGGTATATGGATGCATGTATGTATATTGATGCTTCTTTCAATAAAGTGGATGCGGATAACTTTAACCATGCAAACTTGTGTTAAAGATCTAGAATGATAGAAGTTTGGAAGTTTAAATTTATCTTCATCCTTAATGTTGATACGTCACTATGTGACACGTATGTTATGGTATCTTCATCATTTTATTGTTGATGAATATTCTTGATGAATGTTGTTGTTAATGTTAATATAAAAGATGAGTTTATTATATATTATGTGGTTTGACTGTTTTTCCAATCCATTTATGAATATATAACTTCCCAAACTGTATTAGAAAATTAGGATATGATAGATAAAATGGTATTAGAAAATAAGTACACGTTCAACTCAACAAGTATTATTCACACTCTTAACTACATGTTGTTATTTCACCGTTAGAACTTGATTTAATGATTGTAGATCATCAATCACCCCTTTCTCCACCTCTAACTTTGTTTGCAAACTAAAATATATTTTGAGAAAATAATTAGAGGTGAAGGCATGGGTTGTTGTTGAACTAAACTCATTAAACCAAGTTCTGATGGTCAAAGAATAAAATACGGATAAGGAGTTGAAGAACCCTTGTCAAGAACTGGACGAGTACTTATTCTTCTAATATAACTTAATTTTTCATATTATAATGTTCTAGTGCAGATTGGAAGCTTATATGCTTAGTGAGCATTGGCAAAATGAGCATTCCACATCATTTATAATAAACTCATGACTATATACAAAAATGGTTGTCTAACACAACCGTTGTTAAGTATGTTGCATTTTATATACCACAACGGGTTTTTAACGTAACTGTTGTGGTAGGTAGCGTGCTACTGGGTGTTATACCAAAAATTTGTCCTACTTAATACTCATAAATTATTCTTGTCTGCATCAACCTGATTACATTAGATCCTTAATTTGTTTAGTTGAAAATAATCCATTCAAGGAAAGTAAAATTCAATTTTGACTTTCTTTATCTTATCTTTTTTAATTCCTAAACAAATTCATGTTTCATCATAACCATCATTATTTAAAAATACATTTTATAGATAATTTCATCTTTATTAATCTTCATCATTTTCATTTTTTTATTACATCTCCATTTTCTTATATTTTTAGTTCAATTTATGAATAAACCATTTTTATCATTCTTTTATCCAATTCCATATTACAATTTTTAATCCATTTGTCTCTTTATACATTTATGTACTAATCCAATTATAAGAAAATTGGCAACAAAAAAAATAGAGAAGCCCAATTACAAAGTTGTTAGAAAGAGTAAGAGTGCATATAAACATCAATGAGCCCATTTACACTTTCATGTAAAAATAACAGATGACAAGAGGGAGGTTACTTAGATTCAAAGGTTCAAATGGTTCATATTGTACCAGATGAGGATTTGAAGATCAGTTGGGTGTCATTTTATTCAATTCAATTCAAGGATCACAAAGTTATCGGGGTTCAGTAAGGGAAAATGCAAAGCTTTACAAGAAGGTAACTTTACAAGTTCATGGCACCATAACTCAAGAGCTAATTCCCGAGCCAATTTCATACATGATTTTTGCTAAGCCATGTTGGAGTCCAAGATGCCTACAGAGGTTTTTACCAATATAGCATTATAAATGATGCATTACAAGCTACACACATGAGTTACAATAAAAGAAGTCATGTCAATTTCCATAGTCTAAAAAAAATACAAAGTTGATACAATAAGGATGATACTGAATATACAAAAGACTTGAGATTTAGATCTCTAATAGCATCATTTGGTACAAACGGTATGTCTCACAATAAATACAAATGACATTAGTTTAATCTTCTTCAAGAAAATAAAGGGTGTGCCATCCCATCTCTTTGTGTGCATTTCATGAAACTCTTTGATCAATTTCTTTTTGAAGGCTTATCCCATGCTATTATGGATTACCTGTTGCATGCTCTTACCAAGCCAGCTTGCAAATTGCCTCGTTGCTGAGCACTATGAATATTTGTGTTGATTTCCCCATATTCACCAAGTCCTAGATCACAAGCTATTGTTAGAATCAATCATAAAACATGTCCTATCAGTACAGAAACAGAACAAATATATAAGTGCTCATGGAGCAATCAAGGCCTATCAAAATGGTAAAAGAACGATGTGCTTCAAGGTTAGTAAGTTCAGAAGTTTGTTTCAAGCAATGCCAAGTCAAGGAAGAGCCACAAAATGTGATAAAATGAAGGAAGAATTACTAAAAGGTCATAGTAGCTTATCATATGCAATGAGTTACTCAAGGAGAGTTTAAGTGTCAAGATCACACCTTGCTCCATGTTTCTTCAAACCTGCAAGACAAGATGATCATGTCAAAAAAAAGCACCATGAGTTTATTCTTCACACAAAAATTTAAAAGGATAATAGATCAGCAGCTCAAAGTGATTGACATTGTTTCATGTTCCATGGTCACTTGAAGTACAATAATGAGAAATTGAGAAAACTGATATAATATTATGTGAAATTTTGACAAAAAAAATTGATCTAGTGTTAAAGATACTTTTTCAGTCAACTAAACTCAAGTTCTGAGCCTGTTCTTCATCATTTGTCCATCATCAATACACCAAGGATCGTTTCCTTCCAATCCAAGCTTCAGTAAGGTACAAATAGCTCCAGAGGTATAAACTTGAAAAGAAATCAAAACAGGATTAGTACAATAAGCAAGAAAGGTCATAATTTATGGAAATCGCAAGGTAATAAGGGTCAAAATAAGTCAGGCCAGCATAATGTCACTTTACCTACTGTTTAAGGAGTCGGTCCAATCAACCAAAATCTTCAAATCCAAGCTCTAACCATGGGGATGAACTCTTCATGTCAAGAACTGTGTACACATGAAAGGAGAAGTTGACATGAACATTAGCACAAGAAGTAGAGATTTATGCAGCAACAGTAAAATCAGAATTTGCAGCATTAAAAGAAAAGTAACCTCAAACATCCAGTAAGCCACAAGTACAATATGCAGAGTGAGAATGAAAATAATTGTAAGAGGTTCGTGTAGCAGTACAAGGACAAATTTGCAAGCAGCAAAAGCAAGTTTCACAGTGGTCAAAATTTCAAATGAAATCAAGGGGACCCCACACAACATCTAGAAGCTCTTCCAGTTCACAACAAACAAAAGAAAAAGATTGTGAATCATTCCCAGGGCCCAGACAATCTCACATAGCAAAAATTATGCTAACGGTATGAAGGATTCACAACTCACTCACACGTACCTCACCATTCTCTCACAAGAATTCACACGTATTAAATCATGAATATTCCACTATAAAACCATTTCAATCATTTGCAATCAAAAAAGAAAAAAACACCTGAAGAAACCCTAATGAAACATTGTGAAATTCAATCCCCATAACCTCACACTCAAAGATCTTATTCTTTACATAGATTGTTGAGTTTTCACATTGAAACTCAACAATCTCGAGCTAGACCTACTCGTACACAACAAACGACACAGAGACGAAAGAAGAAGAAGAAGAGCGAGCGAAAATCAAAGGAAGTAAAGGACGAAAATCACTCACCATAGCCGCTAAAGCTTCTGAATCGGTAGATTGTTGTTGTTCATCCTTTATCTTCGACCTGTTGTTGTTTCGCTTCTACTCATTGATTCTTGATTGTCGCCTTTGTAACATGTAAATCACCGTGAACATAATGAAATAGAGGGCTCTAGGGTTTCGATTGGCGATGAGGGTTTCCGTTTTTGACATTGATGTTGGTTTCATGTTGTTCTTCGGGTTTTGATTTCGTGTTAGTGTGTTTGATCGATGATGCTGATGGTGCACAGTGAAGGTTCGTCTTCTTCTCTGAAGAAGGGTGAGAACTGAGTGTAATTTTTATCGGCAGAAATTCGTTTCTTTTGATGAGGCTCATGGTTTTAGTTTTAATGTTTTGTCCTTTCAAAGTCTGACTTCTAACTGCCCAATGTTGCATCACATTATTTTGGTTTGTTTTTATTTATTTATTGTATTTAATTATTTGTTTTCCTTGAGTTTGATATGACCGAATCTTATATGGCTAGGGTTATGTGTATATTTGTTCTCATTCATTTTCGGGTTGCATGCTCAAACGGGTCATTGGTACCCAAACCCAACCAGTGTGGAGGTTGTTGATTTCGATTGGGCTGATTACCCATTACTGGGCCAAAGTCTTGTTTGTTTTTTATATAAATTTACTTGTGCTTTCATTTTTATTTATTTATTTGATTAAAAATAAAATATCCTAAAATAAAGGCATGTTAATAAATTTATTTACTTCTTTTGGGCCAATGATATAATTGTGGTTTATCGATATTCGAATTTTCTAATCGATGTTATCTAAACTGTTATGAGGCCAACTTTTCCATTTTTCATTATTTATCGATTTCTCGATTTATTCCTTATTTTAATATGGTCTATGATATTATTATCCAATTTGTGACATTCAATTTATCGACGTTGTCTGAATCTATATGAGACCGTTTTCTATTATTTTTTTTATTGTTTCTAATTAATTTAATCCATTATTTATCGACTTTATTATTTAATCGGACTATGATAAATGATGATATTCAATTTCTAATAAATCAATGTTATCCCCTAATTTGAGGCCACACTCTTTTATTTTCCTCATTATTTCCTATTTTCCCAATTTATTATTTTGGCCGATGAATAAATATTTAAATATTTGATTTCGAATAAATCGATGTTATTTAAATTAAATATGAGGCCAATTCTTTTATTTACTATTATTTTTCACTTTACTTTATTTTTACGGTCTATGACATAACAAACGATTTAAATATTTGATTTCAACAAATCGACATTATTTAAATCAATATGAGACTTCTCTATTCCTTTCTTGAAAATTCAATTTTATTTTATTTATTCTATTTAATTTATTTTATTTACGCATTTATCACTTTTATTTCGTCAGTGAATCAACCTTTAAATAATTAACCTCCATTTTGCATTTACCCTTATAAGTCGGTCGCATCGTGCACCGCCATCGAACTAATCAAATATTAATAATCAAACTACTTTTCTTAATCAAATAACGGAAGAACTGAGTTCTGGAGTCTAGCATTCCTCGAATTCTTGAAAGAACGCTCCTAAGGCTCGCTCCACGGGATGTGGTTCATTCACCCTTTTCGTTCCTAAAACACTTAACAAAATCAAACATCTTCCCTTAAATGAACATTGTTTAAATCTCTTCTATCTCGCAAACAAGCTAGCGCTTCGCCTCCTGTCGCGAGCAAACAAGCCAACGCTTATCAGTTAGAATGCGGTCTAAACAATCGTGCATTAATATAAACTAACCAACCAACCTTAAGTACCACGAACTACGAGGCTCTGACTTTCCCATTGCACAAGGAAATACGTAGGCACACGGATCTTACTCCCATCCGAGCACCCTAGGAACAAAACCACTCATTTTTCATATCATCGTTTATCCTTAAAAAGAAAGCAAAAGCATAAGTTAACATTCAATCGCAGTTTAAACTAAGAGGTTCCTGTTGAGTACATGAGACGTAAGGGGTGCTAATACCTTCCCCTTATGTAACCGACTCCCGAACGTAGAATTTGGTTTCAATGACCTTGTTCTATCCATCTTTCCTTATTATGTTTTATCTATATCTTTCTATTCTTTTGTTAGAATAAATAGTATTAGGTGGCGACTCTGTAGTTTCGTTTGTTCCACGGTCAGCGCGAAGATTGTATTTTTTGAGGTACGACACTGGGATACAATCACGGTGGCACGTATGTGGTGGAAAACATCATATATATAATCACACCTTATGTCACTATGGTTGGACTGGCACGATGATATCTATTTTCCAACTGTTGTGAAATGCGTTTTTTGTCGTAGTGAAACAGAGATAAGGTAGCGTAAATATATAAAGGAGATGTGGAGAAGAGAGGTACACAAACTAAATAAAACAAATAAAATAAAATAAAGAGACAAGAGATTGAGAGATTTCACTTGAGATTTTTATAGTTTCGGCCTAACCACTTATCCTACTCTTGTCACCAATGTTTCCTCTTGATAGGTCCACTAAAAAAATACACTTGAGCTTTTTACAAGATCAAGCCACAAACCTTCAAGAACAAACTAAATGATCTTTTACAGTAGTTAAGCTCAATAACCAACATATAAAGCTCTTATACGAGATTAGCTCAAGAATCATTTTATGCAAGCTTGGCTCAATAACTAACAGGCATAGCTTTTACATGGGATTAACTTAAGAACATTCAAACAAAGCCTTTACATATGTTTAGCTTAGGAATAAACATACGAGTTTTTATTAAGTTTAGCTTGAAAACTTTAAATCATTTACAATCAATACTTCACAAGAGAATTATATTATTAAGTAAAGAGATTAAGCGAATAACCTATTACAACATAACTCTCACAAGGGAATTTTAATACTTTAGCCCTACAATATTTCTTGTGAATATTAAATTTCAAAAAGAAAGATAGTAGAATAAAAATAGAGAGCTTTCTATTCAGAAACATGTGAAGGTGTGAGAAAAACAAAAGAAATGGGGGACATTACATATTCTCATAGTGAAACACTTTTTTACTTTTACGAGAGAATTTTACATTGAGTTTATTGTATTAAGGACATTTAGAGAAAGGAGCTCATTCTTGAGCGAAAGCAATTGAAGATCAAAATTTCATTCTGATCGAATTGTAATGTCAACCTTTAATTTTATTGTTGTTTTTGCTTTTAGAACTATGAGTTGTTAAACCCCCCAATGTTAAAGGATGTCCCTAGTTTGCAATGTAATGGATCTTTATGTTATTACTCTATGAGATTATGTTTTCTCTTTAATCTTTTATTATGCAATGTTCTTAATGCCTTTTCAATCTGAACAATTGAAATCAATTTACGGTTAGGGTTTAGATCGGACCAACCAACCTAACACTTTTACATAATAATATCACGGTAGATATTGCCTAGGAATGGGGATACCTCATAATAACCTTTTTTAATTTTGTTAAAACTATTGTTTGATGTTCTTCCTAGACAACTAAGGAATTAGGTTCGAGGAAGAATATCAAAGGTTTTTCCGTTAAAGAATTAAGGAAAAATACTCTTGAAATTGGGTAAGATAAGATTTAAGACACCTCTCTCTCAAGTAATAATTAGGATTGTTACAAAGCAAATCATACACCTTCCCTAAAGTATTTTATCATGATTGTTAAAGTTATTTTATTATTTTGCTTATTTTATATTTTTGTTATTTTAATTATACGTAAAATCACAACAAAACCCCAAGAAACTTTGTCTAATTGAATTCCTCGAAAACAACTTATTCTTCCTGCGCAGTCCTCAAGAGATCGATAATGGAGATAACCCTAACTATTACTACATCCGTAAAAACATTACACTTTCTATTTTTCCGATCATGTTTGTTTCACCGTTGTTGGGGACTGCAAAATTATATGTTCTTTTTGTAATTCAATTAGAATTTTTTCGCTCTATAACTAAAATTATTTTCTATTATTTTTATTTTTATGTTTATTATAACTACTATTTGTCTAACTTGTGTATGAGAGGCAAGCCCTCAGCTGAATTGTCTTTTGACACAGAACCAGAGAGATTGTTACATGTGAGACGTCGTCAAGCTAGACGAGAAAGACTGACAGCGTCAGGCTCAGGTCCGATTATTCCTTAATAGGAAAAAGAAGTTTCGCTTCATTCCGAGCATACTGATTCAGGCATAGATACAGATCCAAAAACATTTATCATGACCGAAGATCCTCCTCTAACAGAGATACTTTTGGGGGACTATAGAATATAAAATGCTCAAACAGACTAGTTGACCATCGTAAATTAACTAGTTAATGTTGATCACTTTCGAGTTGCACCCATCTGCCATCTGACAACTCGAAAGGAGACCTTTTTCTAGAAAAATTAATGAAGATAATAATAAGCACCTATAAAGGTTTCTAACTATGAGCACGTCATTAAAAATTGAGGGTAATTCTGAAGAAGCTAAAAATATGGTCATGTTTCCTTTTACATTGCCCGAAGATGCGGAAGAATGGTTTTACTCTTTACCTGTCGGGATTATAACCATGTGGAAAGAGATGGAAACAATATTTATGAATGAATATTTTCCTTCTTCTGTGTACATTCGTAAAAGGTATGACATTGTTTTTTAAATAGAAGGAGGGAGAGTCACTCGAAGAGGCTTATAAGCGATTTAAGAAGTTGTTGGTTGCATGTCCTACTCACAACATGGATGCAATTGAATAGATGCAAGACTTTGTAAATGGCCTGAAGATGAAGACTAAGCAACTAATTAATACAATTGTCGGTGGCTCATATAACTTGTAAAGAGCCACTAGTATCATAAAGATCATCGAAGTCATTGCTACAAATGAGCATTTGGAATTATATGACTGTATTGTGAGTCAACCTGAAGGAAAAATTGACTTGAAACTAGATAATCAAGTGGTGCACATGGAAGATCAGATTAAAGCTGAAGTTGAGAGAAGATTGAAAGGTATGAATATTGGCACTCAGACCGTGGTACAAGTTCAACCGGTTCAAGCTGTTAGTTGTGAAATATGTGGTGGACCGCATCTTGCTATGCATTGTGTGGCAATTGTGAAACAAATTGAAGAGATCAAGTTTATGAAGAAGAATAACCCATATTCTAATGCTTACAATCCAGGTTGGAAGAATCATCCTAATTTCTCCTGGAAAGAGCAACAAGGGAATGTTCAACAACAGGGATCTATGCAATATCAGACTCCACTGCAGCAACAATATCAACACCCACAATAATAATATCAATAACATGTTCTGAAGAAAGAGGATTGGGAGATTTCTATTGAAAAGATGGCAACTCAGAGTGCTCAATTTCAAGAAGAAACCAGTAACAATCAGAGAAATATTAATGCTTCTATTAAAAATCTAGAAGTTCAATTGGGTCAGATAGCACAACAGATAACAAGTTCTCAAGCACCGGGTGCTTTACCAAGTGCAACTATTACCAATCCAAGAAATCAAAAGAATGTGAATGCGGTGACCATGGAAAGTCGGAAAGTTGTGGAAAAAGAAGAAGCGTGAGAAGCTGATGAGGAGTATTGTATAGAGGTAGATCTGGAAGTAAGATAAATTGAGAAAGAACTAGAAAAAGTTACAACTCCAGTTAAGCCAACAGCAGAGAAAAAGAAAGATGATACCAAACCAATGATTAAGCTACCTTATCCTTAGAGAGTGACAAAGAAATATCCTAAAGAGAAAGACTCTAAAAAATTTGTCTCAATGTTCAAAAAGTTAGAAGACCATATGCCATTCTTTGAAGCACTCAACAAAATTCCCTTGTATCAGAAACTCATGAAAGAGGTGATAACTAATAAAAGACATATTAGAGATGAGTCTAATGTTCCAAAGGAAAAGTGCAGGGCAATCTCGTCCAAAAGGAAAATCCAAATCAAGTAGAAGGATCCCAGATCGGTCGCAATACCTTGCACTATAAAAGACAGAAATTTCAGAAAGGTTCTTATGGATTCAGGTGCTAGTGTTAGTATTATGCCATTATCCATTTATAAAAAGTTGGGAATTGGAAAGGAGTGTAATGCAGGAACAAATTTAAAATTTTAAAACTATACAACTGAAAGATCTTATGGGGTAGCTGAATATGTGTTAGTGACAATCAGTGAATTTGTTTTTCCAGTTGACTTTGAGATCATGGATATTCTAGAAGATGAAGAAACTTATATCATCCTCGGTCGACCTTTCTTGCTCACTAGTCGATACAATCTCGATATTGAAAAAGGCACAATGACTTTTAAATCTTTTGATGAGGAAATATCTTTAAATGTGTTGGATATTAAGAAGAGAAAGGAAGGTAATGGTGAGAAAGCTTCAATTAGAATGATATAAATGGTGGAAAAAGCATAAGTGCAAAACCACCTCCTAAATAAATCTCGGGCATTATCTCTAAGGTTGAAGTATCTTGTCCACTTAGTGCACATGTCAACACTTTAAAGTCCATTCGTGCAAGCAAGAAAAGAAAGAAAATCATCGAAGTAAGGATAAGGAAGTTTGAGTTGAATTGATGCACTAAGTGCCTCTTACCTCTGAACCAGATAATTTCTCTATTGCTGAAAGGTCACACACCAAGGTGTGGAAGCTGAAGTCTTCCCCATAAAAATGGGGAGTGAACCGTCGAACCATGCGACTTTAAACAAAGTGCTTCGTGGGAGGTAACCCACGAGTTTTATTTCTAACTATTTCATTTTTTTTTGGGTACGCAAAGAGTCCTTCACATGAAAGAGGAGGATACCCAAAGAATGATATTTTGAGTAGGCATCATCAGGATAAAGTATGCTGGTGAAAAAATGGAGAAAAGTCAAAAATAGAAAAATGGTGTAAAAAACAGAGGCTTGACACGGCCAACCGTGTCACCGGACACAGTCCGTGTCAAGAGATGCTAGCAAAGATGGAAAATTGAGATTCTATAGAAGGCTCACACGGCCTCCCATGTCAGTCTACACGACCGCCCATGTCAACTTACACGAATGCCCGTGTCAACTAACAAGAGCCGTGTCAGACCTACTATAGCTTTATGAAAATATTGTTTCGTGGAATGGGATAGAAGCCTGACATGACCAACCGTGTCACTGGACACGGCCCGTGTCACCGGACACGGCCCGTGTCAGGCAGGTTTGTTTTAAAAAAAAATTTAAAAATTCTCCCCCTTGTGTGGACCCCACTCGAACCTAACCCCGTTTACTACCCTATTGCAATTCTCTCCCCCGCAATGAGGCTCTGTGAGTTCCCTTCTCTAGCTTTTTCTAAAACACTGAGGCCAATGTTTAGTTCAAGTGTGGGGGAGGGGGATTTTATTTGTGTGCTTTCAATTTTAATTTTCGTTAGTTTAATTCCACGTTCATTTTGTTTATATTATTTTTATTTGGTTTGGTATCTTGTTTGTGTGTAATACATAATAAACGTATTTATGCCTGATGAATGATGATGCTTGTAGTTTGTGGATGAAAAGACACATCCCATTTTTGTTCTCCATTAAATCCCTGAAAGTTGGTATTGCTGAATTGGATGATTGGAGGCAACTTTCCAACACTGGACTGATAGGGGAGTATAGTGCAATTGAGACGAAAATGAAGCGACATTACACTAGAGGTACCTTGGAATTTGTCAAGATTCCAAACATGGCGAGAATCATAAAAAGAAAAACACCTTATCATCATGAGAGTTCATCAGGTATGTTTCTGTCACTCTTAGTTTACGTACTCGTTGTCGCTCCCGGGATTTTAATCCTAGTACAAACGCGAAAGTGGCGCGGAAAAGGTAGAGTCGCCAGCCAGGCATTTTTATCTCGAATGAATGGGAAAGGTAATGATGCACAAACCTAAGAGAAAAGGAAAGGACAAGGTCCTGCGAACAAAAGATTTGGATTCGGGAGTCGGTTATGACCTAGGAAGGTATTAGCACCCCAGACCATCTGTCCTACCCGACGGGATCCACGCTTGTTTATCTGTTTCAAAGGGTGAGGAATAAAGATGATGCTGAATAAAAAACCGCTTTTGGAACTGAAATGAGAAAAGGAACTGGAAAAGAAGAACGAAAAGAAAGAGGGAAAATATAGGGAAAATAAAGAATGTGCTCAAACGGGCCCTACCCCGCTGCCTACGTACTTCATCGGGAATATGAGGATTAGAGTCGAAGTAGTTCTCCTAACTAAGGCGGAAACCATTTTTGTGTTTTTTAGAGTTGAACTGCGTATGTCTATGCTCAGGTGTTGCAGGCTCGTCTGGTACGAGTGCGTTACCGTCTTACAAATGAGACAAGTCATCGCAAATTCACGTTGAGAGTGAATGAGGCGAGAAAAGAATTCCTGAAGGAAAAGACGAGTCTTCTTTGTTGTTTTGTCTTTTAGAGAAGTGTTTTCTGTTTATTGTTTGTGAACCTTCTCGTACTAAGACCTATTCATTGTGGTAGATGCCTTACAACTCGCCCTGAGATAGGATGTCCATAAGTAACCTATGGAAAAGTCTCGTGTCATACGAGAAGACCAACCTTTATTATGTGTTTTTTACTTTTCTTTGAGATGATAAAGCAAGAAAAGCGAACCAAAGGCAAAAGACTAAAGGGAGACTAAATATCCTAGTGTTGTCATGCGTATGAACCTATGTTAGTGTGGTTTTCTATTCCTAACGAGAAAAGGAAAAGAAGAAGGGAAATAGAATACAACTTACTTCCTAAAGAAGCTAACTTGTTTCTAAAGGGGATTAGCATGAAGTTGTGTAAAGAGTGAACACAAAAATACTAAAACAAATACACTTTGAAAGCATTAGGCAAAAATGAAAATTAAATGCATAAAGAAGTAAAAAGAATAAGTTGTGAAGAACTTACCTCAACCTCCATACAAAACAAGCTTTATCATGATAAACATGAATAAGAAATGAGGTTAAAAATTACCAAACAAATCCTTAGGGGTCTAGGACCTAAACTAGACTCAATCTTAAGTTTAAGGGACCTAAAAAATAATGCAAAGCAAAAATCCAACAGCCTATTACAGCTCCTAAATGCACAAACAACAATGAAATGCAATGCACAATACACACAACTTTCTACAGCTAACAACCAGCATCCAAAACAGGTGTGAAAAGTAAAAAAAACAACATGAATGCAATGTGTTTTTATAACCTCTATCTCAAAATGCATCTATGAAAAGTGAGACAGGTTTGGATTATTTCCAATTATGCACCAAATGAATTTCAATTCACAAAGTGGAATGCAAAATAATGCAACATATATACAATAAAATGCAATGAATCATTTAACAATGCCATGCAAAACATTCATGCAATTTAATGATGCAAGTTAAGTGATTTTGGGGGGTTTTACATTATGCAAAATTTCAAACATGCTCATGATTTAACAAAATGCAAATACCTCATAATACAATGCAAAATACAGAGATGTGTAGTTTATTGTGATGCAAAGAATTATGCAAAGCAATGCAAACAATGATCACTAAAATGCTATGAACATATATGTAACTTTTATGCACAAAAATGGAAAATAACGAACGCGTGTCGAAAGCTATCAAAAATACAGAATCATGCACCTAAAATGATCCTAATTTTTTCCTAAAATCATGATCTATCAAGCTAAGGGGATTAAATGAAGAGAGATGCACAAAAAGGTTAAGAACCAAGTGGATTTTCAAAATCAGAACAGCGTTAACCGGTTAACGGTATAGGTTAACCGGTTAACGTCTTTAAGAACTCAGTTCTGGGGAAAAATACACGTGTTAACCGGTTAACCATACACATTAACTGGTTAACACTGATCAGTATGCTAAAAAACAGCAATGCAGAAGCACTTTTGGTCTCAAACTTACTTCTAAAGACCCCTAGCACATACATGAACATGTTAACACGAATTTTCTACTCAAATATGGTTCGCTAACACCTATGAGCACCTAGATTAATCTACAAATCTAGCTTCTAACAATCGAAATACACAAATCACAAACAAATCGTAAAAACACTCACTACACAAGCAAACGAAATCAAATGATGTGCAATCGAAGAATGCCATACGGAAAGATGAAGAGAATAAATTAAACATGAAGAAACGGTATCGGATTCACCAACCTACAAAGCAGAGGATTGCTTTGGTGAGTGTTACGCTGTAGATCGAAACACAAGTGAAGAAGAAAATCGATGATCCACGAACACGCAAAATAAATGCGGCTGGTGATGCTTCTTGATGAACATTTGCACAACCACTTCCAATAAGCCAAAATCGATAAAAAAAACAGAAGCACTTCTTTAATAAGCTATGGATTTGATGATTGTTAAAGGTCTAGCTTCAAGTTCTTCAAGTTTCAATGCAAAACTTGAAGAACATCTATGGAGAAGCTTTGAAGAATTTGGAAATGGAGGAAAATTGAGAGATAAATGAGAGATTTGGAAAGTGAAATGATGAAAATGAAGTTGTAACCCCTTGCTTTGGAGTGATTAGGACTTATATAGTGGGTAGGTTTGGACTTAGGTTTGGGTATGGAGCTTGCTTGGGCATTAGGTTAGGTTTGAACTTAGGTATGGAGTTAGTTAATGTTGGTTAGGGATTAGGGAATATTCCTTGGAAGAGTGTGGAAGGGTCTAGAATGTGGTAGAAAAATCTAGTGAAGTGAAGTGAAAAATGAAATGTGAAACAAAGTGAAGAAAGGTGGAAAAAAGGGAAAAGAAAAATGTGGAGAAAAGGGTGGGAAGAAACCACTTTTTGAACTTTTTATTCAAAATTCGCCCCCATTAACCTGTTAACCATATGCGTTAACCGGTTAATGGCATAAAAATTTGAATCCTCCTTTTCTTTGGTGGTACCTCTTGGAAATGACTTGGATTGCTTTTTGTTGCATTATTTTTCTCTTGAGCTCCAATGATTGACGAGCCTTGATCGATAACATGCCTCATGCACATGCAAATGATGATGATTTATTTCTTACTATTTATTATTATTTTGTTTATTTTTTTGAATGAGACGCGATGCTTGGACGATCATGCAAAATGATGAAGCATAAACCACTTAAGGTTGGCAATAAATTAAGAGGGAAAATTTGAGGGTATTATAGCTGCCCCTATTCAATCATCTGTAGACCTGAATGGTTGATAGCAACGACTTTCAGACCTTCATGTATGGAGTGATTGAATACCCGAATAAACCGGAAAATTTGTACTCTGTGAGAATGAAAGACAAAATGTCATTCGTGGATGACGACTCAACACAGTGGACTGACCTCTAATAGCATAAAAGGAATGAACTAATCGTACTTAGATGATAACTCAAGGGAAATAAGACCATCATACTTAGATGGAATCGGAAATGAAACCATTGTACTGAAACGAAATCAGAAGGAACATGATCATTGTACTTAAACGATAACATGAGGCATGACCGTTGTACTTAAACGGAAATGAAGGAACGAGGCCATTGTACTTAAATTGGAGCTCGACAACACGAAACCATTGTACTTAAATGGAGCCGTAGGCATGAAATCATCGTACTTAGATGAAGTCAAAGAAAACGGGATCATTGTACTTAAATGATTACCCGCAACACGACCGTTGTACTTAAACGGAGACGTGAAAAATGAGACTGTTGTACTTAAACAAGAATCAATGACGAGACCATTGTACTTAAATGGAATCGAAAGGAATGAGATTGTTGTACTTAAACGAGATTCCGAGATGTGACCGTTGTACTTAAACGAAGACGCAAAAAATGAGACTGTTGTACTGAAACAAGACTCAAAGATGAGACCGTTGTACTTAAATGGAATCGAGGATATGAAATCATCATACTTAGATGATATCAATGGAATGGGCTCATTGTACTTAAATGATTAACCGCGACGTAACCGTTGTACTTAAACGAGACGCGAAAAAATGATGAGACTGTTGTACTGAAACAAGACTCAAAAACGAGACCATTATACTTAAATGGAAACTCGACTGGGGATGTCAAACAGGACTTGGTAGAAATAAACACATCGGGGAATGAAATTGGCATTCTGTGGGGACACTTCGGTCTGATTGTGGAAACAGTGTTTCAGGCTTTTGTGCAAGGTACCAAAACTGGTTTATGCTTCGTATGCATCTGTTTGAATTTTTCCATGGAGTAATACTCCATAATGATGGAAATACTATGTGTTTTGAGGATGAAAATGTAATGATGATTACTAAATGCAAATGCAAAGAGATCTTCTGATGAGGAGACAACAAGTGTCCTTGACGGCTTCGCTGGAGAAGAACCAATTTCTGCATTGATCTCGTGAATCCCTGTGGGGAAAAGAAAGCAACTTTGCGGGGGACAGTGTTTAATATACTGGCTCTAAATTGTCGTCATTGCCAAAAATAAATTAGGCTTCTAGATTGGAGAGCCAAGACCTTGTTGAGGATGAACTTGATTTGGAAGGCACGCTACCCGCCGAACTCTATTGGAGAAGTGATACTCCTCTGACTCGGATGGGGAATTAGATGTGTTGGTACTCTGGCGAGGAAGAGACATGCTGGGGGAATCCCTTAGGTGTAAAATCTTCTGCTTGGGGAAGAGATCTGTTAGGGACTCCTCAAATACACCCACTTCCGCTTGGGTGAATCCGCTAGGGAAAAGGACGGACACTGCTGGGAAAAGAAGACGACTTCCAGGCTCTTCTATATCTTTTCTCTGATAGGAAATGATGAATTATCCCGTGCTGCTGAGGATAAGAAGACGCTTGTGGGGTGTCGCTCCCGGAAAAGACATTAGGTCCCACAGTGCAGATGCGAACAATCGACGAAAGAGAAAGGGTTGAATTGAATAGAGTCGCCAGCTAGGCATTTTTATCCCGAAGGAAAGGTAATGCTGCATAAACCTGGAAAAAGAGGGATAAGACGGTTGCAAACCAGAGAAATTGAGAAAGGGGCTTGGTTATGACCTGGGAATGTATTAGCACCCAGATCGTCCATCGTACTCGACGGGATCCATGCTTACAAGATTGTGTTTAAAAGGGGTAAGTGTATGTGCTATCTGTGTGCAAAAGCTAGAAAGGGAAAATACAGTTGTTAGTGCAAAAAGTGAATTGCTCAGGAACTAAGGCTTAGAAAAGAATGCTAAAAGAGGGGGATGACAAAGAGACTTTTGTTCGATAACTGTTAAGTTATGCCTACGTATCCTCTCGTGCAACAAGGAAGTCAGAACACCGTAGTTCGACACAAAGAGAGTGAAAAATAAAATGACTGTGAACTGCTTACTTGTCTATGCTCAAGTGTGTGACTCGTCTGGCTTGAATGCTAATTGTCTTGCATTAGACGGAAGAAACGAGTTCTCGTTTATGAATGAGTGTGATAAGAAAAGAATCCCGAAGGAGACGATTATTGTTTGTTTTTGTGTTTTCAGTTTTTTATTATTTTTGGTGTTTTGCATAGTATTATGAGCTTAAGCGTAAATCAAAGGCTTGTAAACTCATTATATCCTCCCTGATTAGGGATAATGAGCATACTTAAGTATGAGATAAACATCTCAACTTAATTACCATGATGATGTAGGATTAAGATCATTAACCTACTTGTGATTATTTAGATGTTTTTGGGTTTTGGTTTAGTGTTAAGTAATGAGTTTAATCTCTAATCACAGATTAGTGAACTCATTACACCTTCCTAATAGAAGGATGATAGATGAGGATAGTTAAGCTGAGGAAGGTACCTCAACTTAATCCATGGTTAGGGATTAAATTCATTATATAACGAGCCTTTATTAAATGGATTTTAATTAAAGGATGAGATTAAGAAGTGGATTTTATGGTTTGTAAGACAACTTGAGGGGGACTTGTCCATTAAACACTAGGGTTAGTCCCTCTTAACCATAAGGAAGAGATAGAACCCTAATGTAAGGCCCAAGTTACAAGATAAAGTCTTACTGATTATTAATGTGTTTTGATTAAGAGGTGTAAAAAAATTAAAGGTTTAACACTAAGGATTAAAGTTATACACTCCATCGTAAGATAAGGATGCAGGCATAACCCTAATTCAAAGTCCTAAAACTTTAAGAGTTTAGCCTCTAATTAAGAGATGAGAAGAGAGACTCAAGGAGACTCAGGGAGACTCAAAGGTAAAATACTAGGGGGACTATATACAACCCTAAAAGTTATCATGCTTGGATATCCTATGGTTTGTGAGGCTTAAGAGAAAGGATCTTCAAGAAGGCCACAAAGGAAGAAGCAGATGAAAAGAGAAGGAGGAAGAAGTATAAGTTACTTACTTCCTGAAGAAGATAAGTAACTTTGGAGAAAATAAAGGAGCAAGGGAAGCACAATTGAAAAAATTTCACTTCAAAGACAAATAAAGGATGCAAATGCAAAGGAAAGAAGAGGTGGGAGGTGAAGGCAAATCCACCTCCCAGATAACTTACCAAAAGTACCTGAAATGTTAGTATGAATGCATATGGAATGAAGTGAAAAGAAATAAGACAAATGAAGGTGCAAAGACCAAAGTCATAAGTGGATATGAAATGTAAATTGCATATGAGATGATGCAAAATCATACAAGATGCATATGAATGACCATACAAGGATGAGATGCAATGGAAGCATGTATAGAAGCATGAAAACACATGGATGTTCATGAAATGTAATGGATGCAAAGCATAGAAAATAAATGAAGAAATGATCAAGCAATGTTTCAAACATGTCCTAAGATGTCTAAGATGACATACAAAAGAATGGAATTGCATGACAAGTTCATAAGTTCATGATATGCAAAGAAGAATGCAAATGAAGATGCAAAATTAGGGTTTTAAGACAACATGAGATGCATATGACCAAAACAGAAGCATTCACCATGATAAAAAATTGAAATTAAGCTAAAACAAACCCTAAACCTATACAAGATCACACCCCGAAGGAGAAATTCAGAAGCCAATTCTAGTGAAAGTTATGAAATTCCTAAGTTAACTAGGGTTTTTTGGGTGCTTCTAAAGGGAAAATGCAAATCAAATTGATAATGCAAGATAAAAATATGAGGTAAATAACCTAGAAACTATATGCAATATGTGAAACAATGCAAGAAAAACCAAGTTCAAACTCATCATGGTTAGGCAGAAATGAATTTTTCAAGTTAGGGTTAAAAAATGTGAAATTTAAGAACCGTAATTTAAAGAAAATTGTGAAAATGTGATCAAACCTAAAACGAAATTTGTATGGTGAGTTTGGAAATGTTTCTAAATGTTTAAGGATGCTTCATGATTGTTTTGGTGATTTTTAGAAACCTAAATGCATATTTAATTAATTAAAATCAATTAATTAATTAAATAAAACATTTAAATGTTTTAAAAATACTTTTTTAATGCAAAAATTAAAATAAAAAATGTTTTTTGGTTAAGAAAAAATATTTAAAACAGAAATGCAAAGTTTGAGATTTTTTTGATGATTTTTTCTATTTTAAATAAATTATGGAAAGAAATGCAATAAAAATGAAAATAAAATGAATTAAAATGGAAGTCAACTGATCTAAACGCTGGGATTTGAAGGGGGTTTGACTGGCGCGCAAATGGAGGGCTTGGATTTGATCTGGCAGAATTAATTTTATTAAATCTAATTAAACTAATTAAATGAGGATTAGGGTTAATGAAGCAATCCTGGCCATTCACACACGCGGGAACCACAAAATCCAAGGGCCTACGTTCAAACTTAGCTAATTACACAGATTAGGGCAAATGACTTTCAGGTGACCAGAACAATGTTCCGGTCATCTTCTCCAGCGACCTCAAAACTCAATCTCTCTCCCTAGGCCATCCCAGACTCTCTAAAGCTCCAGAAACACTTCCCTAAACTTCCTAAACACGAATCCAAACTCAAAACGCATTTATCATGCATCAAAAAGGGGAATCGAAGAAGAACACACTCTAGATTAAAAAGTTTCAGAGCAAGCATACATGGCCATTTCTCCATCATTTTCAAAATAAATCATATCAGTGTGACCAGGGGAACATATAGAATCATATTGTAGCTAAAAATGAAGGTTCTGGAAAAAACGTTTGAGATGGCTACCTGAGATGAAGCTTTCACTCCTTGAGCTTTCTGGCCTCTTTCTTTGTTCAATCCACCTCCAATGAACTCCCTGATGATGTTGCAATGCTTAGAACAAGTTTTGAATGGCTATTTTATGGTGTTTGGTTCTGGTGAGGCAGCAATCGTATTTCTGTTTCTGGAGCTTTTAGGCCATGGTAATGGATGCTTTATGATCCTTGAGTGATGTTGAGATGATTGATGAAAGAATCAGTGATTTTTGTTGGTTGTGGAGTGAGTTTCGAAGGAATGAAGTTTTATGGAATTTTTGGTGATTCTGAGCTTAGGGTTCATTCAGACTTGTGTGTGTTATGAAATGAGCTGCATAAGGTTAGTATAGGCCAATGAGAGTGACCAGAAAGTGGGTGGTGGCATAATGTGATTGGTATGGGCCAAGTTGCAAAAAATGTCAACATTGTGTACTTGAGGTATGGGCATGGTTCAGAGCTGTCCTTAAGGGTGTTTTGACCTCATCTTGATTCATGGATGGCCCTAGGATGAAGTTTATGCAGCCGGAACACTTGGATCAAGAGATGTCATAGGTTTTGCAAATTTCCCTCTTTGGAATTTCTTGAAGTGCAAGGCATAGAAACTTGTGATCCAAGGCACAATTCTGGTCTAAATTTGTTGCACTATGTTTGTATGATGTTTAGAAGTCAATTAGAGGTCATGAAATGGCTTGGCAAGTGAATTTGCAAAATTCTCTCTTTGGTGCACACTTGAAAATTATAGGATTTTTGCCAACTTTGAAAGGCCATATCTTGAGTTCTAGGAAGAATCAAGATATGTTCTTGTACTTTTTGAGAATAGGAAGACATAATCTACAACTTTCATGTCCAAGAATTTTTCATTTGAAGCATTTTTGGTCAAGAAAGAATAGGTTGAATATCTTTCCCAAAATGGAAAGTTTCCATTACAAGTCCTTTCCAAAAATAACAAGTTTGCATTTGGCTTGTAATTATTCAATATTGTGAACCTCTAACCACTTCAATGGTCAAATAAAGATCATATAGACTCAAAATGATGATGATGACCCTTTGGTACCCTTGATGGAGGCCTCAGATGCCCTTATTTTGACTTTACTTGCTCAAGAAGTTACCCAATGATCAGATGACTTCCACAGTGAATTTCTTCATCAAATTTGGTACACATGATCCTTACAACATATTGAGACCATTAGAAAAAAAAATTTAGGATAAAGGCCTCTGAAACCAAAACCCAAATTTTAGGTCATATGTGCAGGAAATCTTCAGTCTGCCTCTATGCCTTTGCCATGCCTTGTGATCCCTTGACTTTTATGAACTTTGGGGAGCATATTATGATCATGGAACACATATGGACCCTCTTGGCAAGCTTCAAGACCTTTGGGATGGCTCAGATCACTTCTTGGATGGCTCAAATCATAAACCCTAGATGCAGATGAAATGAACTATGCAGTGGGATATGATATGCTTATGCTAATGCAAAAATGAAAGATCACAAGCCATGGTGCGAAAAAGTGAGGGCAAATTTGTGGTATTTACAGCTGCCCCTATTCAAGCATGAGTTAGCTGTGCAGGGTGTAAGCGCCCAACTTAACAGACAAAAAAGATAACTTGTGGTTGAATACCAAAGACAGTCCGAAATTTGCACTCACTAGGGAGAAGAAGAAAGGGGATATAAATTGTAAAAGATAGTATAGTATGTTTATCAAGTACAAGCGATGGAGGATGACCATCGAGCAGAGGACGATTGTTGGGGCTAAAACAGTAAGTAAAGCAATGACGGGGACGACCATCATGCTGGGAAATAAAGAAACCGCGACGGGGATGGCCATCGGGTAAGGAAAATAAAATTCTCTGGGGATTGAGGAAAGCATTGATGGGGACATCCATCAGGATGGAAATTAAAGTAAACAAACAATAGGGACGACCATCGGGCTAAATTGATGAAGGACGATCATCAGGAAAAGGAAAAGGGACCACGAAGGGGACGACCATCAGGTTAAAGAATAAATGAAATATCTGATGAGGGACGGTCGTCAAAGGTGAAGGACGATCACCTAGCAGGGGACAGCCTGCTCTTTATCATGACATAGGATGAATTCCGGATAGAAAAGATCAACGATGGGGATGGCCATCGGATAAATGATGAGGGACGGTCATCTTAAGGTGAAGGACGATCACCTAGCAGGGGACGGCTGCTCTTGGGGGATTTTCTCGACATAGGATGAATGCCGGATAACAAAGATCAACGATGGGGACGGTTATCAATTAAGCATGATGAAGTACGATCATCAAGAGGTGAAGGACAATCACCTAGCAGGGTACGGCTGCTCTAAAATATCACGACATAGGACGAATGTCGGATAGAAAGTTCCAACAATAGGGATTCCACTGGGGAAAGGATGAGGGACAGTCATCCAAAGGTGAAGGACAATCACCTAGCAGGGGACGGCTGTCAAAAGTACCACGACATAGGACGAATGTCGGATGGGAGAAAGTTGTTTTATTTCTGCGGGGATGTAAACCCGGACGAGTGCTTACGCTTTTGAAATAAACGGTATAAGTGTTTGACGGTGTGTATAGACTAAAGATGCGGACGAGCATCCTCAGGACCATGATATGGACGAGTATCAGTAGAAACAAACGCTGACACGTGTTTAAGGGTGATGATACGGACGAGTATCAATCAATTAAGCAAGGAACACGGACGAGTGTTGAATCTGATGAGGAGGTGATATATACAAGATACAGACGAGTATCAAAGACTTTTGTATAAGTATGCACAAGTATGATCTGCTGCTGAAGTATGTGCAAGACACGGACGAGTGCCAAAAGATTGACCAAGGGACACAAACGAGTGTTTTGACTTGCCGGGGAAGTATGACATGGGCGAGTGTCAACAAACAACATGTACAGTGATGAACAAGTGTTTGAGAATTCTGAAGGTTTTATGGTGACTTTACTGGGGAAGGATGACACGAATGAGTGTCGAAAAGAGCATGTATAAATGTGAGCATGCATCTGTGTTTGAGTGCAGAAGGTATTCTGGCTTTGTCTGCGGGGGATAAGTTTTATATATGGCTGGTGAAGTGACGATGGTGTTTGCAGGTGACTAGCTTGAACTTGGCTTATGATCATGCAAATGTTTGATTTTTGTCGTAATGCTCCATTTTAGACGGAATGCTACGCTTATTTTATGAAATATGATACGAATGCTATGATTATGCAAATGAGAAAATCGATCCGAGATTCAGATCCTGCGGGGATAAAGATATCTGGTTTATCTGTCCGGATGGAGAACTTTTTTGTGGATGAGGAAGTGTCAGCAACTCCACTGGGGATGTATTTCAGGCATTGCTCTACTGGGGAGAGAATGGCAACTCTATGGGGAAGCAAATCTACCAACTCTGCCGAGGATGAGAAAATCCTAGCAACTCTGATGGGGAACAAAAAGTTCCTGACCACTTTGCTGGGAAAAAGCCGCCAGGCATTGCTCGGGAGATCCCGCTTGGGGAGGAGATAACTTTTGGGAAGTAATACGTTGGGGATTGATGAATTCCTCAAGGGATCCTCTAGGTTGGATAAAAACTTTGCGAGGAAATACTTCTTGTCAAGGAGTTCTGCTGATGATGTGATTGTTGGCTTGGCTGGGGATACTATGCTTGATATGCCCCATGCTATGAAATGGTCTGCCTTGAGTACCTGCAACCTATTAAGACAAAGGAAACTCACAAGTGTCCTGCGGTATCCTCGACCGAATTCCGTCATAGGAGTTAGATTTGCCTGATGTCGCTCCCGAAGATTTGCAACCCGGTGCAGACGCGAATGATCGGCGAAAAGAGAAAGTGAAAGTGAAATGAATAGAGTCGCCAACTAAGCATTTTTATCCCGAAGGAAAGGTAATGCTGCATAAACCTAGAAAAGGATGGATAAGACGGTTGTGAACCAGAGAAACTGAGAAAGAGGGTTGGTTACAGCCTGGGAAGGTATTAGCACCCAGATTGTCCTTCGTACTCTACGGGATCCACGCTTTAAAGTTTGTGTTTAAAGGGGTAGTATATATGCTATCTGTGTGCAAAAGCTGGAGATGAAAAGTACAAGTCTCAGTGCAAAAAGGTGAGTGCTCAGGAAATGAGGCTTAAAAGAGAATGCTGAAAGAGGGGGAAGACAAAGAGACTTTTGTTCGATAACTGTTAAGTTATGCCTACGTATCCTCTCGTGCAATGAGGAATTCAGAACATCATAGTTCAACTCAAAGAGACTGAAAATAAATTGACTGTGAATAGCTTACTTATCTATGCTCAAGTGTATAACTCGTCTGGCTCGAGTGCTAATTGTCTTGCATTAGACGGAAGAAGCAAGTTCTCGTTTGTGAATGAGTGTGATGAGAAAAGAATCCCGAAGGAGAAGATTATTGTTTGTTTTTGTATTTTTAGTTTTGTTATTGTTTTTGGTGTTTTGCATAAGTTAATGAGCTTAAGCCTAAATCAAGGGCTTGTAAACTCATTATATCTTCCCTGATTAGGGATAATGAGCATACTTAAGTATGAAATAAGCATCTCAACTTAATTACCATGATGATGTAGGATTAAGATAATTAACCTACTTGTTATTACTTAGATGTTTTTGGGTTTTTGTTTAGTGTTAACTAATGAGTTTAATCTCTAATCACAGATTAGTGAACTCATTACACCATCCTAATAGAAGGATAATAGATGAGAACACTTAAGCTGAGGAAGATACCTCAACTTAATCCATGGTTAGGGATTAAATTCATTATATAACAAGCCTTTATTAAGTGGATTTTAATTAAAGGATGAGATTAAGAAGTGGATTTTATGGTTTGTAAGACAACTTGAGGAGGACTTGTCCATTAAACACTAAGGTTGGTCCCTCTTAACCATAAGGAAGAGATAGAACCCTAATATAAGGCCCAAGTTACAAGATAAAGTCTTAGTGATTATTAATGTGTTTTTATTAAGAGGTGTAAACAAATTAAAGGTTTAACACTTAGGATTAAAGTTATACACTCCATCCTAAGAGAAGGATACAGGCATAACCCTAATTCTAAAGTCCTAAAACATTAAGAGTTTAGTCTCTGATTATTGAGATGAGAAGAGAGACTAAAGGAGACTCAAAGGTAAAAGACTAAGGGGACTATACACAACCCTAAAAATTTATCATGCTTGGATATCTTATGGTTTGTTTGGCTTAAGAGAAAGGATCTTCAAGACCACCAATGGAAGTAGCAGATGAAAGGAGGAACACAAGTGAACAAGTTCACTTAAAAGACAAATAAGAATGCATATGAAATAGATAAGAAGAAGTGAGAGGTGAAGGCAAATCCACCTCCCAAAATAACTTACCAAACCTGAAATGGTTAGTATGAATGCGTAAAGTATAAAGCATATAGAAATGAAGTGAAATGAGATGCAATGATCAAAGTCAGAAGTGTTTATGCAATGAAAATGTCATGTAAGATGATGCAAAGGCATACAAAATGCATATGTATGATCATACAAAGATGAGATGCAAAGGAAGCATGCTTTGAAGTTTGAAAACACATGAAAGTTTATGAAATGAAATGAATGCTAATCATGGCAAATAGATGAAGAAATGATTGAGCAAGGTTCTAACATGTCCTAAGATGTCTAAGATGACATATGAATGCATAAAATGTCATGGAAAGTTCATGTAATGATGCATATGCAAGGTGAATGCAAATGAACATGAGAAATTAGGGTTTTATGGACATGTGAGGTGTAAATGAATAAAACAGAAGCAAATGACATGATAAAAATTTTCAATTAAGCTCAATCAAACCCTAACTCATATTAGGTCACACCCCAAAGGAGAAGGTCAGAAGCCTAACGAATCAAAAGTTATGATTTTCCTAAGTTTTCTAGGGTTTTTGGGTGGTTCAAAGGGAAAAATGCAAATTAATTTGAAAATGCAAGATAAATTCATGATAAAAAAGACTTATTAAATACATGAAATATGCAACACAATGCAAAAAGAATCATCTTCAAACTCTTCTTTGTTAGGCAGAAATGATTTTTTAAAGTTAGGGTTCAAAAATGTGATTTTTTATGACCCTTAATTCAAAGAAAATTGGCAAACTATGATAAAACCTAAAAAGAAATTTGTGTGAAGAGTTTGAAAATGTTTCTAAATGCATTGGGATGATTCATGATTTTTTTGGTGATTTTTAGAAACCTAAATGTATTTTTAATTAATTAAAATACTTTAATTAATTAAAAATAAAATTTAAATGTTTTAAAAATGCTTTTTTAATGCAAAAAATAAAATAAAAATCATTTTTGGAATGAGAAAAATATTTAAAGTCAGAATGCAAAAGAAAATATTTTTTGAATGCTTTTTGCTATTTTAAATTAATTATAATATAAAATGCAATAAAAATGAAATAAAAATGATTTAAATGAGAAGTATGCAGATCCTAAGGCTGAGATTCAAACTAAAAGGGAGGGAATTGACTGCGCGCGAAATCCAATTGTCAGAATTCAAACTGGCTAATTAATTTGATTTTATATTAATTAATCAGGATTAAAAGCTAATGGTGCATCTGGACCACTCATTGCCTAACCATAATCACCATCCAACGGCCACGCACGCATCTGAGCAACTAACCCTAATTAGGGTTCTAATCTCTCTCAGGTGACCGGAGCTAGCTCCGGTCATCTTCTCTGGCAAGCCAAACACCCTAATTTCTTCCCTAGGCTAAATCAAACTCTCTAAAGCTCCAGAAATGATCATTAAACATCAGCAAGTAAGAATCAAGCATAAAAAACAATTTATTTCACGCATACATGATGAATCGAAGCAAAAATCATTTCACGGGCAAAATTTCAGAACATCATGAAATGCTTATTTCTGTACCATTTTCAATTTTAAACACATCAGGGTGATCAGTGAAGCATGAGGAATCATTTAGAAACTTAAAAGAGAAGTTCTGGAAAAAAGTTCATCATAGCTACCTGAGTTGAAGCTTTGTGTTCTTGAGCTTTCTGACCTCTCTCTTGGTTCAAATCCACCCCAATGAACTCCCTGATGATGATGAGGAGCTTAGAGCAAGCGTGTGATGGCTATTTTGAAGGGTTTGGTTCTGAGTATGCAGAAATCGTATTTTTGATTGAGGATGTTTTAGGCTATGGTGAAGGGTGGGAAATGATCCTGAGGTGTTTTTGAGTTGATTGGTGAAGGAAGTTTGAAGTTTCAGTGGTTGGTTTTTGAGATTCGAAGAGAGGAAGTTTTTGACAAATTTTGTGAATGTTGAGTTCTTGGATGATTCAGGCTCTTGTGTGTTATGAAATGGCTTGCATAATGTTTGTTTAAGCCAATGGGATTGCTCAGATAGTTGTTGTGGCACAGGCTGATTGGTATGGGGTGTTTTGCAAAAATGTCAAGATATGTGTACTTGAGGTTTGGGCCATGGCAGGTCTAGTTTTTTTGGGGTGTCTGGCCTTAGCAAGATTCATGGAGAGCCATAGAATCAAGATTATGCAGCTGGCACAAGTGGATGAGAGGATCCAATGTGTTTTTCAATTTTGGAAAGTTTTGGCCCTTTTGTGATTTCTTGAAGTTTAAGTCATGAAAAACCTAGGTTTGATGCACAATTCTGATGTTTATAGGTTGTCTTGACATATTGTGAAGTGTTTGTGTACATTATAAGTCATTAGAATGCTTGAACATGCCAAAATGCAAAATCCCTCTTTGACATAAAACTTGAAATTATAGGATTTTTGCCAACTTTGAAAGGCCATATCTTGAGTTCTATGATGAATCAAGACATGTTCTTGTACAGTTTGAAAGGGGAAAGACCCAATCTACAACTTTCATGACCAAGAATTTTTCATTTGAAGCATTTTTGGTTATGAAAGAGGAGGTTGAAAAACTTTCCCAAAATGGAAAGTTTGCATTTCAAGTCATTTCCAAAAATGGCAAGTTTGCAATTGGCTTAAAATTCTTCAATCTTGTGAACTTACAACCACTTCTAAGATCAAATAAAGATCATATAACTTCAATTTGATGAAAATACCCCTTTGGTTCCATTGTTGGGGGCCTCAGATGCCTTGATTTTGACTTAACTTGCTCAGGAAGTTACCTAGTGAACAAATGACTTCCACAATGAGTTTCTTCATCAAACTTGGTACACATGATCCTTATGACATATTAATAACATTAGAAACAATAATGGCCTAAAAATTTGGAGTTAAGGCCTCTGAAACCAAAACCCTAATTTTGGTCATCTGTGTAGTGAAACCCTAGCTCTGCTTCCATGACTTTGCCAGATCTTGTGATCTCTTGACTTTAATGAACTTTGAGGAGCATAATATGATGATAGGAAACACATGGACCCTCTTGTAAAGCTTTGAGGCCTTTGAGATGGCTCGGATGGATTCTTGGGTTGGTCAGATTACACACCCTAGATGCAGATGAACTTGAACTTATGCAGTGAAACAAAAATGCAATATGAGGTGGTATGCTTATGTTAATGGAAACATGAAAGATCACAAGCCATGGTGTGATATGATTGAGGGAAAATTTAGGGTGTTTACAACTTCCCCTATTCAAGCATGAGTTAGCTGTGTAGGATGTAAGGGCTTAGCTTAACAGACAAACAAGATAACTTGTGGTTGAATACCAAAGACAGTCCAAAATTTGCACTCGCTGGATAGAAGAAGAAAAGTGATATAAATTATAAAAGATAGCATAGTATGATTATCAAATGAAGGCAATGGAGGACGACCATCGAGCAGAGGACGACTGTTGGGGATAAATTGGTAAGTAAAGCAATTACGGGGACGGCCGACAAGCTGGGGAAATAAAGAGACCATGATGGGGACGGCCATCAGAAAAAAGATTCTCTGGGGATTAAAGTAAAGGCAATGATGGGGATGGCCATCAGGCTTGGAAGGTAGAGTAAGCAATGATGGGGACGACCATCGGTTCAAAGAATAAATGAAATAATTATGAGAGACGGTCATCAGAGGTGAAGGATGATCACCTAGCAGGGGACAACTGCTCTTTATCACGACATAGGATGAATGTCGGATTGAAAAGGTCGACGATGGGGACAGCCATTGGATAAGCATGATGAAGGACGATCATTAAGAGGTGAAGGACGATCACCTAGAAGGGTACGGCTGCTCTCGGGGTTTATCACGACATAGGACGAATGTCAGATAACAAGATCAACGATGGGGACAGCCATTGGATGAAATGATAAGGGATGGTCATCAAGAGGTGAAGGACGATCACCTAGAAGGGGACGACTTCTCTTTATCACGACATAGGACGAATGCCGGATAAAAAAAGGTTCCACTAATAGGACTCCGCTGGGGAAGGGATGACGGACGGTCATCCAAAGGCGAAGGACGATTACCTGGCAGGGGACGGCTGCCGAAAGTATCACGACATAGGACAAATTTCGGATAGGAGAAAGTTGTTTTGTTGGTGGCTTACTGAGGAATGGTAAACACGGACGAGTGCTTACGCTTAAGAATAAAAGGTATAAGTGTTTGACGATGTGTATCGATTAAAGATGCGGACGAGCATCCTTAGGACCATGATACGAACGAATATCAGTAGAAACAAACGCTGACGCGTGTTCAGAGATGATGATACGGACGAGTACCAACTAGTTAACAAAGAACACGGACGAGTGTTAGATCTGTTGAGGAGTGGTATATAAACAAGATACAGACGAGTATCAAAGACTTCTGTATATGTATGAGTGAGTATTGGTTTGTTGATTGAAGTTTGAGCAAGACACGGACGAGTGTTTGATCTGCTGGGGAATATATGACACAGACGGGTGTCTGATATGTACTATATAAACAGGCATTTGTTTTGAGAGTGAAAAGGAGATACTTTGGCTTTCTGTGGGAAGGACACGGACGGGCGTCGAAAAGAGCATGTTAATGAACAAGTATTTGTTTGTAGAAAGTGTTCGGGAAACCTTGCTGGGGAAGGATGACACAGACGAGTGTCAAAAGGAGCATGCATGTATCTGTATTTGAGAGTGCAAATGGGACGCTTTGGCTTTTATGTGCAGGGGATGTATTTCGTATATTGCTGATGAAATACTAATAGTAATTGTAGGTGACGGGCTCAATCCTGGCTTGTGATCATGCAAATGTTTGATTTTTTCCGTAATGCTCCGTATTAGACGGAATGCTACACTCTGTGTGGGGAAAATGATGCAAATTCTATGATTATGCAAAAGAGAAACTGATCCGGGATTCGGATCCCACCGAAGATCTCTGGCTGATCTGCTCGGAAGAATAACCCGGCTGGGGAAGAGATCATTGGTAGATCTATCAGGAGGGAGAACTCTGCTTGCGGAGATAGAGCATTGGTAGATCTATCCGCAAGGGGAACTCAGCTGGGGAGAAGGAAACTTTCGTCACTTTGTTGGGTGTAGGTTTCAGGCATAGCTCTTCTGGGGAGAAAATGGAAACTCTGTGGGGAGGCAGTTCCATTAGCTTTGATGGGGATGAGAGAAATCTGGCTCTCTAGTGGGGAATAGGAGATTCCTTGCCCACCTTGCTGTGGAATAGCTGTCAGGCATTGCTCGGGGAGGTCCTGCTTTTGGGAAGTAACATGTTGGGGATGCAATGCTTGGCATGCCCCATGCTGCGTATTGAAAACCTGCAACCTGTTAAGACAAAAGAAACGCACAAGTATCCCGAGGTATCCCTTACCAGATTCTGTCATAGGAGTTAGACTTTCCTGAAAGTAATAAATTTCCTGCAAGCATTTATTAAAAATGGCCCATTTGTTTTATGCAAGTATTGTATCATGAATACTGGACATTTTGCAAACGAAACAAAAATGTACAAAACGAGGTGTGACTGAAAACTCTAATTTTATTGATTTTAGGTGCCCTGGATTGGCAAGTACAGTCAAAGAAACAAATCTCCTGAAATGAGGAGATTGCTATAAATTGAGAAAAAATAAAAGTGTTGACAATGTTGACGATGCTCCAGTGGGCTTCCTTTGACATGACCTGTATGACCCTGACGTTCTTCTCATCTTGCTATCTGAAGAAGGCCGATTCTGACTGCTGCTTTGTCCTTTCGAAGCTTTTCATGTTGTGAGTGAAACAGAAGAATTCAGAATACAGTTGTTCGCTTATTCCCTGGTTTTGCATGGATCGCCCTTTCGGGTTTTCAATCCACCGGGATATCCATTTTTTCCTGAGCTGGCCAATGCGGCTTTTCAACTCAGTGGGTGTACATTTTGTTTCTTCAATTTTTCCCTTATTTTTTCCCGAGTCTTTTATTTTGTTTTTGACTCGCCGGGATGCCCTACCTTTTGCCTGGACTTACATTCTGTTTTTATGTCCAGCGGGTCTTTTTATGCGAAATATTTTTTAACTGCATTTGAATTCACAGGGGATACGAAATCCTCGCCATCCATAGTAGTGAGCATCAGTGCTCCACCAGAGAAAACCCTCTTTACTATAAATGGACCATCGTAGTTTGGAGTCCATTTGCCCTTGTGATCTGTATGAGGAGGAAGGAGTCTTTTTAGCACAAGATCTCCCACTTGGTATTCCCGAAGTCTGACTTTCTGATCGAAGGCTTTCTTCATTCTTTTCTGATATAACTTCCCATGACAGATGGCAGCTAATCTCTTCTCTTCGATCAGATTCAGATGATTGTACCGAGACCGGACCCACTCTGCTTCGTCCAGCTTTACATCCATCATTATCCGTAAGGAGGGTAGCTCAAACTCAACAGGTAGGATAGCTTCCATACCGTACACAAGCTGATAAGATGTTGCCCCAGTGGACATTCTGATTGAGGTTCGATACCCATGCAAGGCAAATGGTAGCATTTCATGCCAGTCTTTGTAAGTAACCACCATCTTCTGCACAATCTTCTTAATGTTTTTGTTAGCTGCCTCAACAACGCCATTCATATTTGGTCTGTAAGGAGAAGAGTTGTGATGTTGGATTTTGAAGTCCCGACACAGTTCTGCCATCATTTTGTTGTTCAAATTGGAACCATTATCAGTAATGAATTGCTCGGGAACTCCATATCGACAAATGATGTGTCTTTTCAGAAATCTGGCTACCTCTTGTCTGGTGACGTTTGCATACGAAGCTGCTTCAACCCATTTGGTGAAATAATCAATGGCTACCAGGACGAATCTGTGGCCATTTGAAGTAGTTGGTTCGATCTTTCCAATCATGTCAATGCCCCACATGGCAAAGGGCCACGGTGAAGACATCACATTCAAAGGATTTGGGGGCACATGCACTTTATCTGCGTAGATCTGGCACTTGTGGCATTTTCTGGCATAGGCACAACAGTCTGCATCCATTGTGATCCAGTAGTAACCTGATCTTAACAATTTCTTAGCCATTGCATGTCCTCCAGCCTGGGTACCGAAAGATCCTTCATGCACCTCGTGCATTAGCAAGTCTGCTTCTTTCTTATCAACACATCTAAGTAGCACCGTGTCGAAGTTTCGCTTGTATAATAAACCATCAGCATTAAGGAAGAAACTACCGGCCAACCTTCTTAATGTCTTCTTATCATTAGATGATGCCCCAGGTGGGTATGTTTAATCCTCTAAGAAGCTTTTAATGTCATGGAACCAAGGCTTGTCATCTTTAGCAATGTCCACAGAGAAAACGTATGCTGGCCAGTCTAGTCTAGATACCGAAATCCGAGGCACATAATTTGCAGTTTGAACCTTGATCATGGAGGAAATGGTAGCTAGAGCATCTACGAAATGATTTTTGTCTCGAGGGATATACTCAAGTTTAACTTTTGTGAAGAAAGTCAATAATCTCCTCGTGTAGTCACGGTATGGAATCAAATGCTCTTGGTGAGTATACCATTTGTCGTTGGTCTGATTGATTACCAAAGCTGAATCTCCGATTACATTCAATGTCTTGATCCTGAGGTCAATGGCTTCCTCAAGACACATGATACAGGCTTCATATTCAGCTTCTTGTTAGTGCGGGCAAAGGTGAGTTTTGCCGAGAAAGGCATATGAACTCCTTTAGGTGTAATGACTAATGCACCAACCCCACGACCATTCATATTGATGGCCCCGTAAAACATCATACTCCATTCTTCCTCAGGATCAGGCCCTTCAGCGTGAACAGGCTCTTCATGATCTTTTGCTTTTAAGAACATGATGTCTTCATCAGGGAAGTCAAATCTCATGGGCTGGTAATCATCAATAGGTTGCTCAGCCAAATAGTCAGACAGTACACTACCTTTGATGGCTTTTTGAGATGTGTACTGAATGTCATACTCTGTCAGAATCATTTGCCATCTTGCAACCCTTCCGGTAAGTGCTGGCTTCTCAAATATGTACTTGACGGGGTCCATTTTTGAAATCAACAAGGTAGTGTGAGTCAACATATACTGTCTTAGTCGGCGAGCAGCCCACGCTAAAGCACAACAAGTTTACTCGAGCAGTGAATAACGTTGTTCACAGTTGGTAAACGTTTTGCTTAGGTAGTATATTGCATACTCTTTTCGACCAAACTCGTCATGCTGGCCCAACACACACCCCATTGATTCTTCTAATACTGTCAGGTACATTATTAGAGGTCTTCCTTCAACTAGAGGCATGAGAATTTGAGGTTCTTGCAGGTACTCCTTGATCTTGTCAAAAGCCTTCTGACAATCTTCGTTCCACCTGACCGTCTATTCTTTTCTTAACAGTTTGAACAAAGGTTCACATGTTGCAGTAAGATGAGATATGAACCTTGATATGTAGTTCAATCTACCTAAGAACCCCCAAACTTCTTTTTCAGTCCTAGGGGAAGGCATCTCCTGAATGGCTTTGACTTTGTCGGGATCAAACTCAATTCCCTTTTCACTTACAATAAATCCCAGCAGCTTACCGGAACGTACCCCGAATGTGCATTTGTTGGGGTTTAACTTTAGCTGATACTTTCTCAGACGCTTGAACAACTTTAGCAGATTTACTAGATGGTCTTCTTCGGTAAGGGACTTGGCAATCATGTCATCCACGTAGCATTCAATTTCTTTGTGGATCATATCGTGGAATAAAGTGACCATAGCCCATTGATAAGTGGCATCGGCATTCTTTAGTCTAAAAGGCATTACCTTGTAACAAAATGTGCCCCAAGGTGTGATGAAGGTTGTTTTCTCCATGTCTTCGGGTGATATCTTGATCTGATTATACCCAGAAAAACCATCCATGAAAGAAAACACCGAGAACTGAGATGTGTTGTCGACCAATACATCAATGTGAGGTAATGGGAAATCATCCTTCGGGCTAGCTCTGTTAAGATATCGGTAATCCACACACATATGTACTTTTCCATCTTTCTTAGGCACTGGTACAATGTTAGCAACCCACGGCGGGTAACTAGTTACAGCAAGGAAACCGGCGTGCAACTTTTTTTGTACATCTTCCTTAATCTTTATGGCCATATCTGGGCGAGTACGGCATAGCTTTTGCTTCACTGGAGGGCAATCTTATTTCAAGGGTAGCCTGTGCATGACAATATCCGTATCTAGACCTGGCATGTCTTGATAGGACCAAGCAAAGACATCGACGTATTCTCGAAGCATGTTGATAAGTTGTTCTTTTACTGAAGCTCGCAGACCGGCCCCAATCTTCACTTCTTTCAAATCCTCTTTGGTACCAAGATTAACTGTCTCAACCTCCTCCTGATGAGGAGTAATCACTTTCTCTTCTTGCCTCAACAACCTGGCTAACTCTTCAGGCAACTCATAGTCTTCTTCAACCCCTTCATCAGCTTGATTGATTGGATTGTCAAAGTCATGCAAGGTCATAGAGGTGTTGTTGTCGGTGCAATCTGGAAGATTATTTATGCAAGGGTTGAGATTTGTTCGTTTTAGTGATTAATTTTAATCTTGTTTAGAAAAAGTGTAAATGAAGTTATTATTTTGAAAACATTGCCATTTTATTGTTTTGTGCGAAAAAATAACAAAAATGAAAAGATAGTGAGCGAAAAATAAAATTCTTTGCAAAAGATGTCCATTGTTCATTGATATTCCATTTGCACAAAATTACAATATGGCCCTATTACAAAATGAGTCCTACCACCTTGGGCAAGATGCAGGACTTGATGCATGCTGAAAAAAGTAGGAAATAATAATTACTCTGCATAAGTAACCCTTATAATTTCCTGGGAAGACCAGTTAAGGACTTGGTGACCCGGGATCCTTGGACGTATCCAGCTGATCAGTGATCTTTAGTTGTAGTTTTCAAGCCGTTTTTCATTTTCCTTTGCGTTTAATTTAGTTTGTTTGAAGTATTTCATTCATGTTTCGTCGTAGTTTTCTTAATGTAGCATGCAAGTTTAGTTTTAATCTTTTTACCTGTGCCCGTGTTGTACAACACGGCCCGTGTCATGGCATCTGAAGAAGAGGATGAATTGAGAAGACTCAGAGGCAAAACACGGGTGCCTGTGTTGCACTACACGGCCCGTTTTGTGGAAACCAGAAAAAGCCTGATATTTTGTTATGTTGCTGCAAGGGCATTCTGGTCTTTTCGCGGTGTTTTTGGAAGACTGATTTATATTAGATGATTATGACTGTAAAAGAACTACTTTGGATTTGGGGATTTTGGGGATTGAACGATAACGGGAGAAGAAGGATTGATCAAGAGCGGAAGCGATTGACGATCCAACCAATTCTACGTTAATTGTAATGTCTCTATATTATTGCTTGTTTTTATTTTCGTTATGAACATGAATGGCTAAACCCCCCAATGCCAGGGGGGTGTACCTGATTTGCTTTATGTAATGACAATTTGAATTCTTAATTTTGAGATTATGCGATTAAATCCGTTTCTTTATTTTATGCAACGTTCTTAATGCTTTGTCTTTGTTGGAAAATTGGATAATTGATCGTGGTTAGGATTTGGTCTGACCAACCATCCTAACCTTGTTGCATAATTTTTATCATGGTAAATATTACTGAGGAATTGGAATATTTTGTGAAAACCATTTTATGTCAGAATTATTGCTTGATATTCTTCTTTGACCGTTGAGGAATCAAGGTCGAGGAAGAATACCAAAGGTTTTTCTCTAAAGGAATTTTGGAAAAACATTATTGAACATAGGAAAGATACTTTTTGAAGCGTGTCTCTGTAAAATTGAGAAATTATTAAGTCATGGCATTGCAGATTATACACCGTCCCTGACATTATTCTCATATAAGTAAAAATCTCTGTTTTCGTTTACGTTTTAATAATTTTATTTTATTTAATCTAAAATAAAACTTTTAACCATAACTTTTGTCCAATTGAAATCAATCCATTAGAACTTATTTTGTTAAGCAGTCCTTGAGATCGATATTTGGGGTTACTCCCTTCTATTACTACATCGGTAAAAATAGTACACTTGCTATTTTCCGATCAACTTTTTGGCGCCGTTGCCGGGGACTGCCAAAGAACTAAGCTGTTTTGTATTATATCAATTGGAATTTTGTTGCTCTACGGCTAAAATTTTATTGTTTTCTCTGTATATCATTTTAGTGTTATTGAAATTTTTTTTTCTAACTTGTGTCTAACTGTTTATGCAAGGTCAGGCCTCAGCTAAATTTTCTTTTGACACAGAACCAGAAAGAGCTTCGCACGAGAGACGCCGCAAGGAAAGAATTGATAGACTGGCTAAAATTGGTTCAAGTGTCCCGAATCAGGAAACTGAGGACTATATATCCGTGCACTCTGAGCATAGTGACTCTGACTCAGACGGAGAAACTGACCCAGGATTTGACAACATGGCAGGGAATAAACCTGTTGCAGAGAGACTTTTAGGGGATTACGGAGGGGCAAATGCTCAACCTAACAGGATGACTATTGTTAATCAACCGATGAATGTAGCACACTTTCAGTTGCATCCATCAACTATCCGCCAGTTAGAGAGCAAGCCTTTCTCCAGAAGAATCAATGAGGATGCAAATAAGCATCTTCAGAGATTTCTTACAACCACCACTTCTTTGAAGATCGAAGGTCATTCAGAGGAGGCAAAATGACTTGTGATGTTTCCATTCACACTTACCGACGATGCAGTAGAGTGGTTTTACTCTCTTCCAGCAGCGAGTATCACAACATGGCTAGAGATGGAAACATCGTTCCTTAATGAATACTTTCCTGCTTCAGTGTTCATCCGGAAGAGATATGATATAGTCAATTTTAAACAAAAAGAGGGTGAATCACTTGGAGATGCTTATAAAAGATTCAAAAGGTATTTGACTGCGTGTCCCACTCATAATATGGACGCGACCGAGCAGATGCAAAACTTTGTGAATGGGTTGCGACTCAAGACTAAACAGCTTATTGATACTGCTGTAGGTGGCTCAACAAACTTTTCAACAACCACTGGTATTAAAAGAATCATAGAAGCCATTGCTGCCAATGAACACCTTGAATTATATGATCGCACAGTGAGTCAACCAGATGGAAAAATTGATCTAAAGCTAACAGAGCAGGTTGTAAAAATGGAAGATCAAATTGCTGCAGAAGTTGAAAGAAGATTAAAGAAGATGAATCTTGGAACTCAAACAGTTGCTCAGGTTGAACCTGTTCAAGCTGTGATTTGCGAGATATGTTGTGGACCACAATTTGCCATGCACTGTTTGGCAACTCAAGAACAGGTTGAACAGATTAATATGTTGAGGCAGAACAATCCGTATGCCAACACATATAATCCGGGGTGGAAAAATCACCCAAATTTCTCTTGGAAAGATCAACAAGGGAACATCCAAAAATCGGTTCAAGGCCAACAACAATATCAGCCCCAGCAACAACCATATCAGCCCCCAGTTCCAAGAAAAGCTGACTGGGAAATTGCCATTGAAAAGATGGCAGCTCACAATTGTCAATTTCAAGAAGAAACAAGGAGTAACTTCAAGAATACTGGAGCCTCTATCAAGAATCTTGAAGTGAAAATGAGCCAAATTGCCGAACACCTCGCCATTCCACAAACTCCAGGGACTCTTTCTTGTGCTACAGTGCCAAATCCAAGAGATAATCACAAACTCAATGCAGTCACAACACGAAGAGGTAAAGTTAGTGAGGAGGTGAAAGAAAATGCTGAAAGTGAAAATCAAATGATTGAAGTGGAACTGGAAATCAAAGAGAATGAAGTGGTTGATAAAGAAAAAGAAGTTACCTCAGCACCGAACATCAAAGAATAAGCGGTTGAACCAAAACTGGTGATCAAACTTCCGTATCCTACAAGAAACAAGAAGAAAGGGCGGCAAGAAAAGAATTTTGAGAAATTCCTTGAGTTGTTCAAGAAGTTGGAGCTGAATATTCCATTGCTTGAAGCACTTGAGCAAATGCCCACTTATGCCAAGTTCATGAAAGATATCATTGCTAAAAAGAGGACCATGGGAGCTGAACCTATTATTTTAACCGAAACTTGTAATGCTATTTTGCAAGGACTAAAGATTCCGGTGAAGAAAAAAGATAGAGGAGCTGTCACCATTCCATGCACCATCGGTGACCCGTCATTCAAGAGAGCTCTCATTGACTTGGGAGCGAGCATCAGTTTAATGCCTTTATCCATCTACAAAAAGTTGGGTATTGGTGTTGTTCAAGACACTCGGATGACTCTCCAATTCGTTGACCATTCTGTGAAGCGGCCATATGGAGTTGTCCCTGATGTCCTAGTTAGAGTGGACAAATTTGTGTTTCCTGTTGACTTTGTGATCCTTGAAATGCCTGAATATGAAGAAATTCCCTTGATTTTGGGAAGACCTTTCTTAGAAACCGGGAGAGTCATGATAGATATGGAAGGGGGAACACTCACGTTGAAAGTGTACGATGAAGAGTTGAAAATTGATGTTAGGAACACTTTGAAGTATAAAGATGATGTGGGCACTAGTAGTAACATACAAGTGTTAGAACAAGTGGAAGCTAGTGAGCATTTAGAAAGTGTGTCCCAATTGCCTCTAGAGAGGGTGCTGAGTATGTCCATTTTTGAAGATGATAAGGAAGTTGGAGATAGTGATATGGAAGTGGTAGCTATGCTTGAAACTCAACCTATCCTGAAAAGAGTTAGAATGCACCGGTGGGAAGAGTTAAGACAACCTATAACGGTTGATGAAGGCAAAGACAAGCCAAAGATATCAGAATTGAAGCAACTACTTGAGAATCTCAAATATATCTTTCTTGACACGAAAGAAAAATGTCCCGCTATTATTAGCGCTAATTTGAAAAGTGTACAAGAAGACAAGTTAATTGAAGTTCTTAAGAAATTCAAGGGAGCAATTGGGTGGAAGATTGAAGACCTTAAAGGTATAAGTCCTACGGTGTGTATGCATAAAATACTTATGGAAGAAGATCACAAACCGGTCGTGCAGCCCCAAAGGAGATTGAACCCGGTGATGAAGGAGGTAGTGCGAAAAGAAGTTGTTAAGCTACTGGATGCGGGATTGATCTATCCTATATCCAATAGTGCTTGGGTGAGTCCGGTACATGTGGTGCCCAAAAAGGGAGGAACAACTGTTATAACAAATGAAAAAAATGAGTTGATTCCTACTAGAACTGTTACTGGATGGAGAGTTTGCATTGATTATAGACGACTGAATTTGGCTACGAGAAAGGACCATTTTCTGTTGCCATTCATTGACCAAATGTTAGAAAGACTAGCGGGACATGATTACTATTGTTTTCTAGATGGTTACTCCGGATACAATCAAATTGCTGTTGCATCGGAAGACCAAGAGAAGACGGCGTTTACATGTTCATATGGCATTTTTGCATATAGAAGGATGCCATTTGGGCTATGTAATGCCCCCGCTACATTCCAAAGATGCATGACATCCATTTTTGCTGACATGTTGGAAAAGCACATGGAAGTGTTCATGGATGATTTCTCCGTGTTCGGATCCTCATTTGATCACTGTTTATCTAACATTTCGCTTGTTTTGCAGCGATGTCAAGAAAGTAATTTAATATTGAACTGGGAAAAATGTCATTTCATGGTGCGAGAAGGCATTGTTCTTGGTCACAAGATCTCACAAAAAGGGATCGAAGTTAATCAAGAAAAAGTGGAAGTGATCTCGAAGATGCCACCACCGATTAATGAGAAAGGTATAAGAAGCTTCTTGGGACATGCGGGTTTTTACTGCAGGTTCATAAGAGACTTCTCGAAGATAGCTAAACCTTTAACTACTCTGTTGGTTAAAGATAAGGCTTTTGTTTTCAATAAGGAGTGCACCGATGCTTTTGAAACACTTAAAAAGGAATTAGTGTCGGCACCTATTGTTATTTCTCCTGATTGGTCCCTACCCTTTGAAATTATGTGCGATGCTAGTGATATTGCGGTAGGGGCTGTTCTTGGACAGCAAAGAGGAAAATTGCTTCATGTGATTTATTATGCTAGTCACGTTTTGAACCCCGCACAGATAAATTATGCAACTACCGAGAAGGAGTTGCTAGCTGTTGTGTATGCCTTCGATAAATTCAGGCAATATCTGTTAGGTTCAAAAGTGATTGTTTACACTGACCATGCTGCTTTGAAATATCTTTTTGCTAAGCAGGATTCAAAGCCCAGGCTTTTGAGGTGGATTTTACTTCTCCAGGAATTCGATGTCGAGATCCGCGACAAGAAAGGGTGTGAAAACACTGTTGCAGATCATCTTTCTCGGATGTCACCAATTGAGGAGACTGAAGAGCAGCGCCCCATAAAGGATGAGTTTGCTGACGAACACATCCTAGCTGTTATTGGGGTGCCTTGGTTTGCAGATTATGCAAACTACCTCGTTGGCGGTATTATACCCGACGATTTTGATTCTAACAAAAGGAAAAAGTTTGTTCATGACTGCAGGTTTTACTTATGGGACGATTCGTTTCTCTACAAAAGAGGGGTGGATGGCCTTGTAAGAAGATGTGTACCCGACGAAGAGCAAAAAGATGTGCTGAAAGCATGTCACGACTCTAAGTATGGTGGACATTTCAGTGGTGATCGGACAGCAGCTAAAGTCCTTCAATCCGGACTATACTGGCCATCTCTATTTAAGGATGCTCAAGAATTAGTGAAAGAGTGTGACAGATGTCAGAGGACTGGGAATATATCAAAAAGAAACCAGATGCCCCAAAACTCTATGCTAGAGGTTGAGTTATTCGATGTATGGGGGATAGACTTCATGGAGCCGTTTCCACCGTCATTTGGAAAAAACTATATTTTGGTTGCGGTGGACTATGTGTCCAAATGGGTAGAGGTTGTTGCATTGCCCACCAATGATGCTAAGGTTGTGGTGAGATTCCAGAAAGAGAACATTTTTGCAAGGTTTGGTGTCCCGGGAGCATTGATAAGCGACGAAGGAACACATTTCCTGAATCACCTCATGGAGAAGCTTCTGCAAAAGTACAATGTTAAACACCGGATAGCTACTCCATACCACCCCCAAACAAGCGGACAAGTTGAGGTGTCAAATAAACAACTGAAACAAATCCTGGAAAAATTAGTGAATTCGTCTAAAAAGGATTGGTCGATTAAGTTGGATGACGCTTTATGGGCGTATCGAACGGCTTTCAAAACGCCTATCGGTATGTCACCATATCAACTGGTATACGGAAAGGCATGTCAGCTACCATTGGAACTTGAACACAAGGCTTTTTGGGCGTCTAAGTATCTTAATATGGATTCGTCAAAAGCTGGAAGTTCGAGGATTCTTCAACTTCATGAGTTAGAAGAATTCAGGAATCGGGCGTATGAGAATGCTAAGGTTTACAAAGAGCAAACGAAAAAATAGCATGACAAGAGGATTCAAAGAAAAGAGTTTTGGGAAGGACAAATGGTCCTTCTGTACAATTCAAGGTTGAAGCTATTTCCAGGAAAACTACGGTCTAAATGGTCCGGACCTTTTGTATTTCACAAGGTATTTCCTCACGGAGCGGTCGAAATTAAAAATCAGACCAATGGAGATATTTTCAAGGTGAACGGGAAGAGATTAAAGCCCTACTTCAAAGGCCAAACTACTGGTGATGTGAATGTCACTCGTCTTACTCAGTAGGATGACAGATCGTCGAGCCATGCAACGTTAAACGCAGCGCTAAGTGGGAGGCAACCCACGATTTTATCATTCTTACTTTTGTTTGTTTCAATTTTTGTAGGTTGTGCGTTTTTGTGCATCACTGGTTCTGTTAAGGAAAGAAGGAGGTTGGATAGTCGGGCAAGAAAAAAATCAAAAAGCTAAGAAAAAGTGAAAAATCAGGGGTGCAACACGGCCCGTGTTGCAATGTCTGAGGAGGAATGGTTTTTAAAGAGATTTTTAAAGGATCCAGGGGTGCAACACGGGTGCCCGTGTTGTGCAACACGGCTCGTGTTGCAATGTCTGATCAGTTGTTGTTTTTGCAGGATTTTTTGGAGAATGCAGGGGTGAAACACGGGTGCCCGTGTTGCAATGTCTGAGCAAGGCATTGTTTGTTTCAAAATTGCATTTCATTACAGGGGCCTGACACGGGTGCCCGTATTGTGCAACACGGCCCGTGTCAGGCGTGTGGGCAGCCCTATTTTTGAATTTTTCATCTTCTAAATTTTTAATGCAGTGGGGCCCACGTGTTTATTATTTTAATTTATCATTAGTGGCTCCATTACCACTCATTTCCCCTAAACATTCATCTTCTCCAACCTTCATTCTCTTAAAAAACCCTAACCCCATTTTTCTTCTTCACAAAAGCTTCAATTTCTCCAATACCCACTCACTAAAACACCATACCCTATTCAAAAAAAGTGTTCTCCTTGCCTCCATCGTCACTTCTACGGTGACGGATTTCACTAATCCTTCTGTCAAATTGTGTGTTCATTTTGTGCAGGTAATAACAATGCCTCCTCGCAAAGATACCGGAAAGAGTGTCGCCGAATCTTCTCGCCCCCGTAAGCGAGCACACCGAATGCCTAATGCTCACGACATTTTGTTTGAGAATCCGGAGCACCAAGTCAAATACTCAAAGTTGGTAAGGCGTAAGTTGATACCGGCTAGGTATATGTGTAATGACACTCTTGAAAATCTAGGGCTTAAATTTGAGGTACATAGAATGTTTCACAATATTGGAATGCTCAATTTTATGCTTTATGAAGCGCCGACTTTCGAGCGCATACCATTGGAAATTTTGAGTTCTTTGCAATTTCTGCTTAAGCATATGTGGACAGGGTCAGACACAGAGTACTACGGTACTTTGAAGTTTCGCCTCTTTGACACTGATCATGTGTTGTCGGTTGCTGATTTGGGAAAGATGTTAGATCTTCCAATCTACGGGCCTGGTGCACCGCCGAGTACATTTGTTGCAGGAGAATTCTGGAGAGATATCACCGGCAGTACCGATTATATTGCATCGGCGGCAAAAGCTTCGGGGATTCATAACCCGTGCTTTAGGTATGCTCAAAAGGGGTTAGCTTATACCTTTTTCTGCCGAGGCGATAGCACAGGAGTAGCTACGCAAAGAGAGCTGTACATTCTATATCGTATGGCTAATGATGAGTTGATTAACGTTGCGGCCTTCGCAGCAGACCACCTAAAGCGGGTAGCCAATGCTGCCTCTGGTGAGATCTCTGTAGGAGGGATGATTACGCAAATTGCTGAAAAACTTGGGTATGGTGAGAGGTTGCTTGAAGTACCTGCAGAGGCAGGTAAGAACAAAATTGATCTTGAAACCTTAACCAACCAAGGTATGATTAAGAGCTGTCATAATTATTACTCGGTGCTGACCCGTAACCGGCATTTGATATCTTTGCCTGCTCCTAATTTGATTACCATAGACAATAGAGCTAACTGGTTGTATGAGGACCCTATGCAGGGAGGAAATGATCAATTTGATGAATATTTTTCAGGTGAGGAAGATGAGGGGAACCAAGCTGAAGAGGTCCCGGTTCAAACTGCTGGTGGCTCATCAAACCAAGAAACCGGTCAGTGGAGCGTGACCAAGGAGGAGTGGGACAAAATGATAAGAGAGCAGACCCGGCAAGGGGACCTCATCGATGAGTTGCATGCATGGATGCAACAGATGAGGCTACATGGATTTCCACCAGAGCATTGATGGTTGTGAGTTCCGTCCGACATTGGTTCTTCAACAGTGTGGATACTGTTGAGTTCAAGTGTGGGGGGGGGGGGGGGTTAGTTTTCGTGTTTTCCTTTTGTTTTGTTTTAATTTATGTTTATTTTTAGTAGTGTCGGCTTGAAAATTATAGCTATGTGTTATTTGAAAAAACACCCCTGAGTTGACCTGTTGTGTTGTTGCGAGTGAATAATGAGAAAGTATATAGGATTTGAGTGAAAAGAAACCCGATGAGCAAAAATGAAAAAATTTTGATGTTTAGGTACAACATGAACACACTGAATCTCCTGAATTAGGAACGAGTCCGACGTGTAGATTCGTGCCATGGTACTTTGATCTGAGAAGTAAACCCGAAGTAGTTTCTACTGACATTTCTGGCTTTATCTATAATAATTGTGTGTGCAGAGTTGATCCAAAAGAGAAAAAGGCTTGAAGGCACCGAAAAAAAAATTAATAAAAACATTAGAACGATCGATCCTTCTAAGTTGGGTAACCCTCACCCGGTTATTCAACCTAACGGCAGTTGAACATAAATGTTTCCCTTAAGGAACAAAGAAATATCGGTGCCAACAATAAAAAGGGGGGATCAATTTTGTACACACAGTGAAAATCTTAAGAAGCCTTAAAAAGGATTTTCCGAATGAAAAGGGTGGAAAATCAAAATATAAGACATAAGCCCGAAGCATAGTCGGAGAGATTACCGAAATGGAGATTCGGGTCCGGGGTTTTCCGCGGTGTAGTGTTTGTGTGATACCTTTACAGAGAGAGAAGTACCAAAAGAACTTATTGGGTGACTTGGAACAAAGGATCCACGTATGAGTATCGTAATTCATATCGCTAGTGTTTGAATGTGTAAATACAGGATCTTTGCTTGAGGTCAAGCAAGAGTTCAAGTTCGGGGGAGTTTGATCAGTGATCTTTAGTTGTAGCTTTCAAGCCGTTTTTCATTTTCCTTTGCGTTTAATTTAGTTTGTTTGAAGTATTTCGTTCATGTTTTGTCGTAGTTTTCTTAATGTAGCATGCAAGTTTAGTTTTAATCTTTTTACCTGTTTTTATCTTTGGTATGGGTTATGTGGTTGTTTTTGATGTGTTTTCAGGTCAATATCTAATCGGTTGTTCGAAGCGTTCGAAAAGATGATCCGAGCGTGAAAAAATGACAGCAAAATAGGATATCAGAAGCACAACACGGGTGCCAGTGTTGTACAACACGGCCCGTGTTGTGAAGGCCTGCTGAAGAGGAAATTTATGACAGAAAAGGAGAAACCAGTGTTGTGACACGGGTGCCCGTGTTGTACAACACGGCCCGTGTCATGGCATCTGAAGAAGAGGATGAATTGAGAAGACTCAGAGGCACAACACGGGTGCCCGTGTTGCACAACACGACCCGTGTTGTGGAAACCAGAAAAAGCCTGATATTTTGTTATGTTGCTGCAAGGGCATTCTGGTCTTTTCGCGGTGTTTTTGGAAGATTGATTTATATTAGATGATTATGACTGTAAAAGAACTACTTTGGATTTGGGGATTTTGGGGATTGAATGATAACGGGAGAAGAAGGATTGATCAAGAGCGGAAGCGATTGACGATCCAACCAATTCTACGTTAATTGTAATGTCTCTATATTATTGCTCTGTTTTTATTTTCGTTATGAACATGAGTGGCTAAACCCCCCAATGCCAGGGGGTGTCCCTGATTTTCTTTATGTAATGACAATTTGAATTCTTAATTTTGAGATTATGCGATTAAATCCGTTTCTTTATTTTATGCAACGTTCTTAATGCTTTGTCTTTGTTGGAAAATTGGATAATTGATCGTGGTTAGGATTTGGTCTGACCAACCATCCTAACCTTGTTGCATAATTTTTATCACTGTAAATATTACTGAGGAATTGGAATATTTTGTGAAAACCATTTTATGTCAGAATTATTGCTTGATATTCTTCTTTGACCGTTGAGGAATCAAGGTCGAGGAAGAATACCAAAGGTTTTTCTCTAAAGGAATTTTGGAAAAACATTATTGAACATAGGAAAGATACTTTTTGAAGCGTGTCTCTGTAAAATTGAGAAATTATTAAGTCATTGCATTGCAGATTATACACCGTCCCTGGCATTATTCTCATATAAGTAAAAATCTCTGTTTTCGTTTACGTTTTAATAATTTTATTTTATTTAATCTAAAATCAAACTTTTAACCATAACTTTTGTCCAATTGAAATCAATCCATTAGAACTTATTTTGTTAAGCATTCCTTGAGATCGATATTTGGGGTTACTCCCTTCTATTACTACATCGGTAAAAATAGTACACTTGCTATTTTCTAATCACCAGCTCTCCAGGTTGAGGTTGCTTTCCGCCTCTTCTTCCATGTTATTAACAGCATCTGGGGTGAGCATCCCCCCACTGATGAACTTGGGCTCCTTAGCAGCCTCTGCTTGATCTTGTCGGAATGGTTTGTAACCCAAACCGAATTTGCCCTCCTTTTTCTCCACCAGTAGCAGCTTTCCCCAGCCCTGGGCATTTCCATCTTTAACAACCTTCTGGGCTTGCTGATAGGAGACAATTGAAGTACCAATCCTATCTTTCTGGGATGCAGCAAATACTTCAGTCGTCGCCTCATTGACGTTCAGTGCTTCGAACCCCTGGCTCATAGTTTCATGGATTTCACCATCCATCTCAATGTATTTGTATGTAGCCAGATGGCTAACAAAGATGTCCTATTCACCACAGATGGTGATAATTTATCCTTCCCACTCATATTTCAATTTCTGGTGAAGGGTCGACGTAACTGTGCCAGCGGCGTGAATCAATGGTCGACCCAACAAACACTTATAGGCCGGCTGAATGTCCATCACATAGAAAGTAGTCTGAAAGACATGCGGACCGATTATCACAGGAAGCTCCACCTCTCCAAGAACAGACCTCTTGGAGCCATCAAAAGCTCTAACCACCAGATTGCTTGGTCGGAGTGCTATATCATTGTATTCAAGCTTGACAAGGGCTTTTTTTGGCAAGACATTGAGTGAAGACCCAGTGTCAACAAGAACATGCGAGAGCACAGCCCCTTTACACTCCAAAGTGATGTGTAAAGCCTTGTTGTGGTGACATCCTTCCGTTGTCAAGTCAGCATTGGTGAAACCCAGCCCATGGCTAGTATTAACATTGGACACCACTATCTCAAGCTGATTCACTATGATCTCCTCCGGCACGTAGGCTGCGTGCAAGACTTTGAGTAATGCATCCCGATGAGCTTCGGAACACAATAGCAGGGATAAGATGAAGATCTTTGAAGGGGTATGGTGGAGCTGATCCACAACTTTGTAGTCACTTCTGTTGATTATCCTCATAAACTCATCCACATCCTAATCAAAGGATGATTTATGAGTCTCTTTTGGCGCAGGTTCTTCAGGTGCCACACTTTTACCTTTAGCTTTGGCAGCAACCTCTGCCTCAGTATTGGTCTTTGGAGCTTGTGACGCGAAGAGGCGTCCGCTTCGGGTGAAGCCTCCGCCTCCCCTGACATTATCCACTTAGGGCGTATGAACCGAATAATCAAGAAGGACTCTTTCTTCGTTGCAGTAAAGGTCTGAACCATAGTGACATGGTACAACATTGTCTTTATCATATGGAATAGGCCCTGGCACCGTGATGGTGACTGGGCTAACTGCAACAGAGGTGGGAACCGTTATTGTTTGTGGATCATAAAAGATGGTGACAGGACTTCTGGTTGATGTTAGTGGTGATTGATTAAAGCTTGGTTGTTGCTGAAACTGTTGTTGATAATTATTGGAAACAGGGACCGTTGTAGGGTCGTAATAGATGGTGACTGTGGAGACGTCATTGTTGGTGGTTGCTGTAGTTGTAGAAATATATGCAATTAAATTGTTGTTTGTTGAAGTGATGGAAGAAGTGGTTACTGATTTTGTAGACGAGCCTGTGGGTACAATTGTCTTTGCAGTTGTAGGAGAAACACTTGTTGTTGAAAAAGGAGTTACTGGTGTTATAGAAGCGGTTTTTATTTGAAGGACCCCTTCTTTGATCAAGCCATTGATGCCATTCCTCAAGCTTGCACACCCATTCACGGAAACCTTGCAAGATTCACAACAGGCCTCACAACCTGGAAACACCTGGCATTTTAAAAGCTGAGCTTTAACCTCTGCCAGAGGTGTCTGAATACCTGCAGTATCTTCAATTAAATTCATGGGTGAGCCCTCCTCTATTGCATTTATCCTTGGCCCACCATGGCTGGGCATAGGATTCTTCGTGACATTAGGAGGTGGTGAAATATTTAGGGCTTTTGAATCTACCAGATCCTGGACCTTCCTGTGCAGAGCCCTGCACTTTTTTGTGGAGTGACCAGGTGCATTAGAATGAAAAGCACACCTGGCGTTGACGTCGTAATTTCTCGGAAGGTTCTGAGGATCTGGTGGAGCCAAAGTCCTTAGCTCTACAAGATTGAGCTTCAGGAGTTGTGGCAACAATGTGGCATATGGCATTGGTATAGGGTCAATCACCCTGTTGATCTGAGATGGCCGCTGCTGAAAAGGGCGTTGTTGTTGGTTGTTGTTGTTGTAGGATCTTTGTTGAGGAAACTGTGGTTGTTGAGGAAAGTGTTGTGGTTGTTGAGTATATTGAGGATGTGGAGTAGGGATAGTGATAGTGGCAACTAATCTTGGCAGATACTGGGGTCTTCCGCTTCCCATATGTACAGAATTTGTTTCACCGGACTTGCAGGGCCCTGCAAATGGCTTCCTTGCACTGCTTGAACTGGCACAATTTTCAGAAATCTTTCCCATTTTCAATAAGCTCTCAATTCTTTCCCCAGCTATAACCACGTTTGCAAAGCTAGTGGAAGAGAATCAGCCAACCTATCAATATAAGTCCCCTGGAGGGTGTTCATAAACATGTCTTCCATTTCCCTTTCTGACATCGGGGGTTGAACGGCAGCAGCTAATTGCCTCCATATTTGGGCGTACTCTCTAAAACTTTCTCGGGAAGACTATGACATTCCCATCAGGAGGGTTCTATTTGGAGCCATGTCCAGATTATATTGATATTGACGAATGAAAGCTTCGGCCAAGTCTTTCCAATTCCTTATTGTGGCCCTGGTTAAGTGGGAGTACCACTCACGGGATGCCCCTGTCAAGCTATCCTCGAAATAAAACATCCACAGATTTTCATCCATGGTGTAAGCATTCAATCTCCCCAGGAAAGATTGGAGATGGGTACGTGGGAAAGATGTGCCATTGTATCTTTCAAAACAAGGAGGTTTGAATTTGTGAGGAATTCTAACCCCCTCCACTAGTCCCATATCCATGACATCAAAACCTAGAGAGTCTTGAGACTCTAGAGACCTCAGCTTTTCTGCTATCTCATCCAACCAACGATCATAGACTTCGTCTCCTGCCCCGACCACAATAAATTGTTCTTCCTGAGGGTCCTCCTGCAAGGCCCTCCCTCCAGTGTTGCCTTGGGTGTTTCTTATAGCATTTATCTCTGGGTTCAGATGAGGTCCAAACTCTGGGGGGATCGGTACGAGGCTGTACGTGACCGGTGCACTCTATTGACGGGGAACACTCTTCTACGAGATATGTTTCTTGGAACCACAACAAAGTGAGAAACAACAACAAAAACAAAAACCTACAAAACAAAGAAAATAAAAGATGTTAGTATGCAATGCAGGATGCCTATTTGTCTTCCAAGGGTATCCGGTTTGGTTCTTTGGTTTTGACCTTCCAGACCTTGAGGAAATGATGATGTTACAGAGAGATAAAGCCCATGAAATAATACAAACCATATATTACAAAAATGTTAAGATACATAGTTTGATTACAACAAAGTTCCCATGGTGGGTCAAAATACAACAACAAAAATAAAATCAAAATGAAGTACAAACAAAAGAGTCAAACATCCAATCCATAATCATCCTCTCTGACTTCTTTCAGGAGAGCCTCAGTCACTGGGCCAACTGGGTGCTCTGTGTGGTCCTGGTAAGAAGATTCTTGGTGCTCTGTCTGGCCTTCTGAGTCTTGGCTTCCTTGCAAGCATTCTTCAACACTAACTCTCCTGCTCTAGCCTTTCTGATGTAATCATTTGTCCTTTCAATCTTGGTCAAGTGCTCAATCCGGAGCTTCTCTAACCTTTCATTATCCATACGACTATCATTCCTCTCCCAGAGGGTCTTCTTCGAAGCTTCAGACAACTGAGTATTCCTTTCCTTCAATTTCTCAAACTCCTCTAAACTGACAGTAGCTGTAGGCTCCACTGCTGATGGTCCAGGCACATCCTCTAAGGTGAATGGCATACGAGTGATTTGTCCCCTGGTACGAGACCAATCAAGACACTGAGCTGAAGCTATGTTGTTGCACTTGCCAAGAATAGTTGTCCACTTAGTCTGAATATTGTCCCAAGCCCATGCAGCCTGTCTAACAATGGCAAGGTTGTGCTGAATGTCACAATAGAGGGTCTCTGTCAAGTCTTCCTCTCTTGGGGGATGTAACAAGGCATACCCTAATTTCCTTTTGAAAAGCAAAGGATTGTAGTTGATGCAACCCTTTACTCCAATCAGGGGTACAATGGGATACTGCCCACAACTGGTGATGATATATTTTCCCTTTGTGCTCTGAGTGCACCATCTGATGTCTTCTGATGTAAGGGCAATCATTCTCTTAGCCTAGTTCCTCGGCTGATGAGGATTCAAGAAAGTGTTCGACTTCGGCAAGTGTCTTAACAACCAACAGTAGAAGAGGGGCGCACATCATCTGACCAATCTTCCCCTCTGCTTCGCATTCCTTTGATGCACTGAATAATAGAAGTCTCCAAGCAAGGTAGGGACTGGATTCTTCAACAGGAAGAGATGGATAGCACTCTTGCTTACAAACTTAGGCTCGTCTGCAAACAAGATGACTCCATATATGCTGAGGGAAAGAAGAGCACAAACAGTGTCCCACTTCCCTACTGCACAATGTAGGATGGCCTGAGTAACCAAGAAATCCAAATGAAGGCTTGGTATTCCAGCCTTGGTGGTCATATTCTGGTCAATGAGGGTGGGCTCCAGGTGCAAAGCCTTAGCTACATCTTCATTCTTGGGAGCAACCATCTCAGGGTTGAGAGGAATCCCTCTCCTAATAGGGACACCCAACAACATGGAGAACTCTTCCATCAATGGTCCCAACTGAAAATCTGGGAAAGTGAAACATCTGAGAGGAGGGTCATAGAACTGGATACATGTGTGGATCATGCTCCTCTGGGATGCATCCAAATCCATGATCATGTCCATAATGCCACCATAATTTTCCCTGAATAAAGGGACATGATCAGGAGTGATAAGAGACTGGATCTGTCTGATGCCTGTCAGAGTGGGCTCAAAGAAATGATAAGTGATGTTGCTCTTCCTGGATGTGTCCATGCTGACAATGGATGCTGGTGAAGAAGACTGAGGATAACTGCTGATAAAGGCAACTGAAGAAGATGCTAAAGAAAAAAAGTCTCTGATGAAGACAACTGGTAAAAACAGATGAAGATAACTGGAGAAGGTACTGGAGAAGAATCTCTGATGAAGATAACTGATGAAGAGGCTGGTGCAGATATCTGAAGGACTCTGAGCAGTAGAACAGGTCAAAACCAAACCAAAGATAAGACGCGGATACCCTGTAAAACAAATAGACAAATGTTAAATGATGCAAAATGATGTATGCATAATGATATGAAAAGGGTTTGTGATCAAGTGCTGGATCTATTATCTGCCTTGATAAGGTCCATGTGTGTTCATAAGTCCGGATGAAGGCTTAGAAAACCAGTAACCAGGTGGGGGACTCAAATAAAGAGTCACAAGTCCAGGGTTTCACAAGAACAGTCCAAAATGATACAACCTTAAAACAATATTAGTAACAAGGGTATGATGAGGCCAAGGGTTCCTACAAACCTGCAAACCTGTAAACATCCCAACCCCCTCACATTTATTGTTCTAGAACAAGGATCCTCAGACTTGGATCAGTTATGAGAAGTGTAAACACTTCTAACCCGGAGGTACAATGTTTACAATAACTATAAAAGATCCTCCTCTAACTTACCTCAGATGCTGAAGGTCATAAAAAGGTCATCCAGACTTAGCAAGCTTCCCAGATAGCCCTAGTACTACAGGAAATCCGTAGCACAGAGTTCTCAAGAAGAAACCCATGCCTGAACCGTGTTTCATATTCCCGCACCAGACCGAAATGGAATGGGAAAGAATATGAAGCCACTCTATCCTATGTGTCACTCAGGCTCCCGGTGTAGAACCTTACTCACTCAATGATCCCTCCCACCAAAACAGACAAGAGATCCAGCTCACATGATATGATGATAACAGTATGAAATGCATATAAACAGTAAATGAAAGCAATAAATAAAACCGTACAGAAAGCAATAAATAAAGCAACAATCAACAAGCACAAGTAGCACATAACACCCCCGTAAACACAAATCAAACAAGCGCTAGGAGAAACCCACAAAAAGAACCAGAAGCCCTGGTTGCAAGGTAAGCATCCCCAACAGAGTCGCCAAGCTGTCGCTCCCGGAGATTTGCATCCCAGTGCAGACGCGAATGGTCGGCAAAAAGAGAAAGTTAAGGTGAAATGAATAGAGTCACCAGCTAAGCATTTTTATCCCGAAGGAAAGGTAATGTTGCATAAACCTAGAAAAGGATGGATAAGATAGTTGTGAATTAGAGAAACTGAGAAAGGGGATTGGTTATAGCCTGGGAAGGTATTAGCACCCAGATTGTCTGTCTTACTCGACGGGATCCACGCTTAAAAGTTTGTGTTTAAAGGGGTAGTATATATGCTATCTGTGTGCAAAAGCTGGAGAAGAAAAGTACAAGTGTCAGTGCAAAAAGGTAAGTGCTCAGGAAATTAGGCTTAAAAGAGAATGCTGAAAGAGGGGGAAGACAAATAGACTTTTGTTCGATAACTGTTAAGTTATGCCTATGTATCCTCTCATGCAATGAGGAAGTCAGAACACCGTAGTTCGACTCAAAGAGACTGAAAATAAATTGACTGTGAACAACTTTCTTGTCTATGCTCAAGTGTATGACTCATCTGGCTCGAGTGTTAACTGTCTTGCATTAGACGGAAGAAGCAAGTTCTCGTTTGTGAATGAGTGTGATGAGAAAGGAATCCCGAAGGAGACGATTATTGTTTATTTTTGTATTTTCAGTTTTGTTATTGTTTTTGGTGTTTTGCATAAGTTAATGAGCTTTAAGCTAAATCAAGGTCTTGTAAACTCAATATATCTTCCCTGATTAGGGATAATGAGCATACTTAAGTATGAGATAAGCATCTTAAATTAATTACCATGATGATGTAGGATTAAGATCATTAACCTACTTGTGATTACTTAGATGTTTTTAGGTTTTTGTTTATTGTTAAGTAATGAGTTTAATCTCTAATCACAGATTAGTGAACTCATTACACCATCATAATAGAAGGATAATAGATGAGAACACTTAAGCTGAGGAAGATACCTCAACTTAATCCATGGTGTAAACACCCCAAATTTGCCCTCACTCATTCACACCAGGGCTTGTGATCTTTTCATATGCATAAGTTGAATCATAGCATCTCATATTTCATATTTGCTTCACTGCATTGGTTCAAAGTCATCTGCATCTAGGGTTTGTGATCTGAGCTATCCAAGAGCTACTTGAGCCACTCCAAAGGTCTTCAATCACTTAAAAGGGGTCCATGTGTGTTCAAGCATCATATTATATCCTCACAAGGTCAAGAAAGTCAAAGGATCACAAGAACTGAGAATGGCATGGAAGCAGAGCCAGGTTTAACTGCACAGATGACCTAGAATTAGGGTTTTGGTTTCAAAGGCCATAACTCCAAATTTTTTGGTCATTCTTGTTTCTATTGGTCCCCATATGGTATAGGGATCATGCATATCAATTTTCATGAAGAAATTCAATGGGGAAGGCATCTGATCAAGAGTTGACTTTTTGAGCAAGTCAGTGCAAAATCAGGGCATCTGAGACCCCCAATGACCCAACCAAAGGGTGTTCTTCATCATTTTGATGGTTTATGATCTTTATTTGATCATAGAAGATTTTATAAGTTCACAAAATTGAAGAATTTCAAGCCATTTGCAAAGTTGACTTTTTGGGAAAATGACTTGTAATGGAAACTTGCCATTTTGGGAAACGTTTTCAACCCTTGCTTTTTGATTCAAAAATGCTTCAAATGAGAAAACTTTGGTCATGAAAGTTGTAGAATGGATCATTCCCTTTTCAAAAAGTACAAGAACTCATTCTAATTAATTTTGGATCAAAAGTTATGGCTTGTCAAAGTTGGGAAAAATCACATAAATTCAAGTTTTGTACCAAAGAGGCATTTTGCAAAATGGTATGATCAAGCATTCTAAAGACTTCTAATGTGCACAAACTCTTCACAATATGATCATGTGACTTCTAAAAGTCAGAATTGGCCCAAGAATATTGCATTTTGGTGCCTTGAACTTCATGAATTTCCAAAGGGGGGAAACATGTACCAACTTGCAAAAACTCATGAAGCCATGCCTCTACTTGTTACAGCTCATAGAATCTGATCCATATGAACTCCATGATCTCTGCTGAACTCAACCATGCCCCTATCACAACCTCACACTTGCCCATACCTCAAGTACACCTAGACTTGACTTTTTGCAAAAACCCCCATACAAATCCCACAGTGACACAACAACTATTCTGACCAACCAAGACTTTACAAACACACCAAAAGCAAGCCATTTCACATGATCTTGGAGCCTGAATACACACACAAGCCAGCATTCCCAAAAACCTCCCCTTATGCATTTTTCTTCGAATCACACAGCACAAGCATCAAACACAAAAACAAACTTCACAAAACATCTCAGCATGTCTCACTGATCATTTCCCTGCCCTCACTCATCCCTGAAACCTCACATAAACCAAATACGATTTCTTCCCCTCTTTGAACAGAACTCAAGCAATCTCTCAAACTAGCCCAAATAAACTCCAGATAAGCTTTGCAAACACTTGAGGGAGGTCAGTGGAGTTGATTGGAAGCAAGGAACTGGTCCAGAAGCTCTTGGGTTGAAAGCTTCGATTCAGGTAACCATGGAAATTCATTTTTTCCAGAACTCTTATTTCTTGTTTCTAAAATGATCTACATGCTTCCCTGAATGCAATGAGCTTTGAATTTTTGAAAATGATGCAGAAATAAGGATGTATTGTTTGTCTGAAACTTTGCCCGTAAATTTGATTTCTGTTTGTTCTTCATGATTCATGAAAAAGAAATGAATTTTGTTGCTGGATTGTTGTTTAGGATGTTTAGTTGAGTTGATCTGGAGGTTTTGGCATGATTTAGTGAGGTTTTGAGAGAGTTAGGTTGGAGGTCTCGCCGGAGAAGACGACCAAAAGTCTTCTACAGCCACCTGAAACTCATTAAGCCCTAATTACATCATTAATGAGAGTTTGAATGTGGAGCGTAGGATGGTTTGACCAGGGTTAACTCGCGCGTGAATGAGTGGTCAGGATGCATCATTAGAAACCCTAATCCCTGATTATTTAATTTAATTTTGTTTAATTAAGTCATAAAGCAAATTAGCCAGGTTTGAATTTGGGCCCTTGGATCTGGCGCGCAGTCAACCAGTCCAAGCCCAGATCAAATCCTGGCCCTCCCTTTTAATTACTTTCATTTATTCTCATTTTAAATTCATTTTCTTTTCCTTTTATTTATACATTTTATTTAAAATAGTAAAATACCTTTAAAAATTCTGAAATTTTTTGTCAAAGGTTTAATTATTTTTCAGAACACAAAAATATTTTTATTTTCATTTTTTGCATTAAAAATTATTTTTAAATCATTTAAAAGTTTATTTTTAATTAGTTAATGAAAATTAATTAATTAAAAATACTTTTAGGTATTTAAAAATCACAAAAAAATTCATATAGCATTTAAAAACATTTAGAAACATTGTCCAACTCTCAAACCAAATTTCTTTTTTGATCTTGATGCCTTTTGATAATTTTCTTTGGAATTAATCTTATTTCAAGGCAATATTTTGTTTCAAACTTCAAAAATTCATTTCTGCCTAACCATTGAGAGTTGGACAATGATTCTTTTTGCATTGCATCTTGTATTGCATGTAGTTTATAGGATAAAATTGGTTTGAATTGATCTTGAATTTTCAATTTGTTTTGCATTTTTCTTGAGGAGGTACCTTAAAACCCTAGCAATCTTAGGAAATTCATAACTTTCAATAGGTTAAGAGGTGGATCCCCTCCTTTGGGCAGTGAGTTTGTATAGGTTTAGGGTTCCTTTGATTGCATTTTCAAATTTTTATCATGTCATTTGCTTCTGGTTTTGCATTTTGTTTTGTGTATTGATCATAAACCCTAATTTGTGTTTTCTCTTGCATCCATCTTCCATTTGCTTGCATACCATGACTTTCCATGACATTTTGTGCATCCATTTGATTCATAAGACATTTTAGGACATATTAGAATCATGTTAGATCATTGCATCTTTCATTTGCCATGTTGTATGTCATTTGCATTCCATAACTTTTCATGTATGTTCATGGTTCTAAGCATGTTTCCTTTGCATCTTTTTGCTTGTTTGATCATTCTCATGCCTTACCTCATGATTGCATCATCTCTTAGCATCATTAACATCTTGTATTTGCATCTGGTTTTGGTTTGCATCATGCCATTTCATCTCATTTGCATTGCATTTCATTTCTTTCACTAACTTTTCAGGTGGTAAGTTACTTTGAGAAGTGAATTTTCCTTCACTTCTCATGTTCTCTTTTCATCTCTTTCATAATCCCCTTGCTGAATTTTGTATGTGTTTGGGTTTGAGCTTGCTCATTCTTGTTCATCTTACTTTCTTTCTTCAAGCAACCTGACTTCTTAAGTGAAGCAAGTTGTTTTGCTTCTCTTTGTTCCTCTCATTTGCTTCTCTCCTTGGTGGTTCCTTGAAGATTCTTCTTGTAAACCTCACAAACCCTAGGATGACCAAGCATGAAAATAATTAGGGTTTGATTAGTCCCCCCATTAGTTTTACCTTTGTGTCATCATTGAGTCTTCTCTTCTCACCTCATAATCAAGGACTAAACCTTAAAGGTTTTAAGGCTTTGTGATTAAGCTTATGCTTGCATCCTTCTATTAGGATGGAGTGTATAACTTTAATCCTAAGTGTTAAACCCTTAATGTGTTTAAATCCTTTAATAAATTCACTTAATAATCATCAAGACATCAAGCTTGTAACTTGGGCCTTGCATTAGGGTTCTAATTCTTCCTTAATTGGTTAAGAAGGACTAACCCTAGTGTTAATGGACAAGTCCCCATCAAGTTGTCTTACAAACCATAAAACTCACTTCTTCATTTTATCATTAACTAAAATCCACTTTAATAAAGGCTTTGTTTTGTCATGAGGTTAATCCCTAATCATGGATTAAGCTGAGGAGTCTTTCTCAGCTTAAATATTCTCATCTATTATCCTTCTATTAGGATGGTGTAATGAGTCTGTTTAATCCTTGATTATGGCTTAAAATCATTACTTAACACTAAACAAAAACAACAGAAACATCTAAATAATCACAAGTAGATTAATGATCTTAATCCTACATCAGGGTGATTAAGTGTGAGATGCTGACTTCACACTTAAGGTATTCTCATTACCCCTAATCAGAGGGAGGATGTGATGAGTTTGCTAACCCTTTGGTTTAGGCTTAAGCTCATTTTCTTATGACAAACTCCAAAAAGAAATAAAAGATTGAAAACTCAAAAACAAACAATAATCGTCTCCTCCGGGATTCTTTTCTCACCTCATTCACTCATAAACGAGAACTCGCTTCTTCCGTCTAATGCAAGACAGTTTGCACCTGAGCCAGACAGGTCATACACTTGACCATAGACAAGTAAGTAGTTCATCAGTCAAATTTATCTTTCAGTCTCTTTGGGTCGAACTACGGTGTTCTGACTTCCTCATTGCACGAGAGGATAAGTAGGCATAACTTAACAGTTATCGAACAAAAGTCTCTGTATATTCCCCCTATTTCCTGTATTATTCTTTAAGCCTCATAGTATTGAGCTCTTCACTCTTGTTCTTACACTGACACTTCTTCATTTCACTTCACATTTATTTTACACTAACACTTGCATTCTTTTCCAGCTTTTGCACACAAATAGCACTGACACTACCCCTTTTAAACACAAATCTTTTAAGCGTGGATCCCGTCGAGTACGACGGACAATCTGGGTGCTAATACCTTCCCAGGTTGTAACCAACCCCCTTTCTCAGTCTCTCTGGTTCACGACCGTCTTATCCATATCTTTCTAGGTCTATGCAGCATTACCTTTCCTCCGGGATAAAAATTCCTAGCTGGCGACTCTTTTCTTTCTCTCTTTTCGCCGACCGTTCGCGTCTGTACCCCTTATGACCTAGCCTCATTTGGTGGGAGCGACACATGGTTAGGGATTAAATTCATTATATAACAAGCCTTTATTAAGTGGATTTTAATTAAAGGATGAGATTAAGAAGTGGATTTTATGATTTGTAAGACAACTTGAGGAGGACTTGTCCATTAAACACTAGGGTTGGTCCCTTTTAACCATAAGGAAGAGATAGAACCTTAATGTAAGGCCCAAGTTACAAGATAAAGTCTTAGTGATTATTAATGTGTTTTGATTAAGAGGTGTAAACAAATTAAAGGTTTAACACTTAGGATTAAATTTATACACTCCATCCTAAGAGAAGGATGCAGGCATAACCCTAATTCCAAAGTCCTAAATCTTTAAGAGTTTAGTCTCTGATTATTGAGATGAGAAGAGAGACTCAAAGAGACTCAAAGGTAAAAGACTAAGGGGGACTATACACAACCCTAAAAAGTTATCATGCTTGGATATTCTATGGTTTGTTTGGCTTAAGAGAAAGGATCTTCAAGGCCACCAATGGAAGAAGCAGATGAAAGGAGGAAGAAGCAGAAGAATAAGTTACTTACTTCATTGAAGAAGATAAGTAACTTAAAGAAAGAAAGTAAAAGATATGGAACACATGTGAACAATTTCACTTAAAATAAAAATAAGGATGCATATGAAAGAGATAAGAAGAAGTGAGAGGTGAAGGCAAATCCACCTCCCAAAATAACTTACCACACTTGAAATGGATAGTATGAATGCATAAAGTATAAAGCATAAAGAAATGAAGTGAAATGAGATGCAATGATCAAAGTCAGAATTTTTTATGCAATGAAAATGTCATGTAAGATGGTACAAAGGCATACAAAATGCATATGTGTGATCATACAAAGATGAGATGCAAAGGAAGCATGCTTTGAAGTTTGAAAACACGTGAAAGTTTATGAAATGAAATGAATGCTAATCATGGAAAATTGATGAAGAAATGATTGAGCAAGGTTTTAAATGTCCTAAGATGTCTAAGATGACATATGAATGCATGAAATGTCATGTCAAGTTCATGTAATGATGCATATGCAAGGTGAATGCAAATGAACATGAGAAATTAGGGTTTTATGGACATGTGAGGTGCAAATGAATAAAACAGAAGCAAATGACATGATAAAAATTTTCAATTAAGCTCAATCAAACCCTAATCTCATATTAGGTCACACCCCAAAGGAGAAGGTCAGAAGCCTAACCAATCAAACGTTATGATTTTCCTAAGTTTTCTAGAGTTTTCGGGTGGTTCAAAGGGAAAAATGCAAATTAATTTGAAAATGCAAGATAAATTCATGAGGCAAAAGACCTATAAACTACATGCAATATGTAACACAATGCAAAAAGAATCATTTTCAAACTCTTCTTTGTTAGGCAAAAATGATTTTTTAAAGTTAGGGTTCAAAAATGTGATTTTTTATGACCTTTAATTCTAAGAAAATTGGCAAACTATGATCAAACCTAAAAAGAAATTTGGGTGAAGAGTTTGAAAATGTTTCTAAATGCATTGGGATGATTCATGATTTTTTTGGTGATTTTTAGAAACCTAAATGTATTTTTAATTAATTAAAATACTTTAATTAATTAAAAATAACATTTAAATGTTTTAAAAATGCTTTTTTAATGCAAAAAATAAAATAAAAATCATTTTTGGAATGAGAAAAATATTTAAAGTCAGAATGCAAAAGAAAATATTTTTGAATATTTTAAATTAATTATGCAAGAAAATGCAATAAAAATGAAATAAAAATGATTTAAATGAGAAGTATGCAGATCCTAAGGCTGAGATTCAAACTAAAAGGGAGGGAATTGACTGCGCAAAATCCAATGATCAGAATTCAAACTGACTAATTAATTTGATTTTATATTAATTAATCAGGAATAAAAGCCAATGGCGCATCTGGACCACTCATTGCCTGACCCTAATCACCATCCAACGACCACGCACGCATCTGGGCAACTAACCCTAATTAGGGTTCTAATCACTCTCAGGTGACCGGAGCTAGCTCCGGTCATCTTCTCTGGCAAGCCAAACACCCTAACTTCTTCCCTAGGCTAAATCAAACTCTCTAAAGCTCTAGAAATGATCATTAAACATCAACAAGCAAGAATCAAGCATCAAAATCAATTTATTTCACGCATACATGATGAATCGAAGCAAAAATCATTTCACGGGAAAAATTTCAGAACATCATGAAATGCTTATTTCTCAACCATTTTCAATTTTAAACACATCAGGGTGATCAGTGAAGCATGAGGAATCATTTAGAAACTTAAAAGAGAAGTTCTGGAAAAAAGTTCATCATAGCTACCTGAGTTGAAGCTTTGTGTTCTTGAGCTTTCTGACCTCTCTCTTGGTTCAAATCCACCCCAATGAACTCCCTGATGATTATAAGGAGCTTAGAGCAAGCTTGTGATGGCTATTTTGAAGGGTTTGTTTATGAGTATGCAGAAATCGTATTTCTGATTGAGGGTGTTTTAGGCTATGGTGAAGGGTGGGAAATGATCCTGAGGTGTTTTTGAGTTGATTGGTGAAGGAAGTTTGAAGTTTCAGTGGTTGGTTTTTGAGATTCGAAGAGAGGAAGTTTTTGACAAATTTTTTGAATGTTGAGTTCTTGGATGATTCAGACTCTTGTGTGTTATGAAATGGCTTGCATAATGTTTGTTTAAGCCAATGGGATTGCTCAGATAGTTGTTGTGGCACAGGCTGATTGGTATGGGGTGTTTTGCAAAAAAGTCAAGATTTGTGTACTTAAGGTATGCACCATGGCAGGTCTGGTTTTTTTGGGGTGTCTGGCCTCAGCAAGATTCATGGAAAGCCATAGAATCAAGATTATGCAGCTGACACAAGTGGATGAGAGGATCCGATGTGTTTTGCAATTTTGGAAAGTTTTGGCCCTTTTGTGATTTCTTGAAGTTCAAGTCATGAAAACCCTAGGTTTGATGCACAATTCTGATGTTTAGAGGTTGTCTAGACATATTGTGAAGTGTTTGTGTACATTAGAAATCATTAGAATGCTTGAACATGCCAAAATGAAAAATCCCTATTTGAAAGGCCATATCTTGAGTTCTATGATGAATCAAGACATGTTCTTGTACTTTTTGAAAAGGGAAAGACCCAATTTACAACTTTCATGCCCAAGAATTTTTCATTTGAAGCATTTTTGGTTATGAAAGAGGAGGTTGAAAAACTTTCCCAAAATGGAAAGTTTGCGTTTCAAGTCATTTCCAAAAATGGCAAGTTTGCAATTGGCTTAAAATTCTTCAATATTGTGAACTTACAACCACTTCTAAGATAAAATAAAGATCATATAACTTCAATTTGATGAAAATACCCCTTTGGTTCCATTGTTGGGGGCCTCAGATGCCCTAATTTTGACTTAACTTGCTCAGGAAGTTACCCAGTGAACAAATGACTTCCATAATGAGTTTCTTCATCAAATTTGGTACACATGATCCTTATGACATATTAAGAACATTAGAAACAAGAATGGCCCAAAAATTTGGAGTTAAGGCCTCTGAAACCAAAACCCTAATTTTGGTCATCTGTGTAGTGAAACCCTAGCTCTGCTTCCATGACTTTTCCAGTTCTTGTGATCTCTTGACTTCCATGAACTTTGAGGAGCATAATATGATGATAGTACACACATGGACCCTCTTGGAAAGCTTTGAGGCCTTTGGGATGGCTCAGATGGATTCTTTGGTTGCTCAGATCACAAACCCTAGATGCAGATGAACTTAAACTTATGCAGTGAAACAAAAATGCAATATGAGGTGGTATGCTTATGTTAATGTAAACATGAAAGATCACAAGCCATGGTGTGATATGAGTGAGGGAAAATTTGGGGTGTTTACACCTGAGAGCAACATATTTCCTGCAAGCATTCATCAAAATGGCTCATATGTTTTCATGCAAGTATTGTATTATGAACTTTGGACATTTTGCAAACGAAACAAAAATGTACAAAACAAAGTGTGACTGAATATTCTGATTTTATTGATGTGTGTGCCTTGAATAGGAAAGTACAGTCAAAGATGTAAATTCCCTAAAATGAGGAGATTGTTGTAAATTGAGAAAATAAAAGTGTTGGCAATGTTGAAGATGACGCTTCAATGAGCTTCCTTTGCTATGACCCGTATGACCTTGAAGTTCTTCTTATATTGCTTTCTGAAAAAGGTTGATTCTTACCGATGCCTTATCCTTTCGGAGCTTGCCAAGTTGTGAGTGATACAGTCGAATTCAAAATGCAATTGTTCGCTTATTCCCTGATTTTGCATGGATTGCCCTTTCGAGTTTTCAATCCACCGGGATACCCATTTTTGCCTGAGCTGTCCGATGTGGCTTTTCAATTCAGCGGGTGTACATTTTTTTCAATTTTCCCTTATTTTTGCCCGAGTCTTTTATTCTGTTTTTGACTCGCCAGTGTAACACGGTGGGAGAACTGACTTTAGTTATGTTGCGGATAGCAAGATTCACCACCGACTTTTATTTTATCCAAAGGAAAGGGCATAAAAGAACAGGAAAGACCTTAAAATATTTTTGGGTCCGGGGGGTAGGTTATGTAAAGGGAAGGTGTTAGCACCCTTTACATCCATGGTTATCCATGGGCTTTTAGTTACTTAGCTCACTTTAAAATGTTTTTGAAATGTGTAGTGTGTGTTTAGAAATTTTCTTAAGTGTTTTATAATGATCCATGTACGGATGTATATAAAAACTTTGTTTTGAAAATTGCTTGCAAAATGTGAAGTGTTTGAAATTTTTTGAAGAGTGAGCAAGTACATAAGAGGAACCTACCTTAAGTTAAATCTTTTTTGTTCTTAAATATCCTTTAAGTGGTAAGACTATCCCTATTATTAAGGAATAGGTAGTCATTACCTTGGATGTGTGAGGGACATGTGAAGGGACAACTATTATTTAGGCAACTGTAAGGTGTATAAGCAATTCGAAGGGACTTATCATCTTTATTCGAAAGGGACAAGATCATTACGAAGGCAACCATGAAGGGACTTGATCTTTTTATCTTTTAAGGGACTAGATGATGTTAATGAGAGAAGGGACTTTGCTTTATACACCTTACTTGACCTTTTGTTTAGGCAACTTGAGAGGTAACCCTTAAGAAGTGAGATGGCGATCCAGGATCGACTTACGTGTGTGAGTGTACAAGTTCAAATATTTATCTTGAGATTTAATGATCTAAATTAATTTTAAAGCAAACATGTTATCACTCCCTATTTTACTAACCATAGCAATAAAATAAACAATAAACATTACTCCTACAAATATTACATAAAGTATACAATTACATAATAATAATAATTAAAATAAATTAAATAAATAAGCAAAATAAACAATAATAAATAATTGGGTTAGTAACAATAAAAATAACAAAAATAATATATAAATAAATGGGGTTAGTAACAATAAAAATTAATAAGAATAAAATCAAGAAATTAACATAATAATAAATTTAAAAGTGCAATTTTTAATGGATAATTATTTTTTAAGATTTTAAGAAGAAAAATAAACAATTCATATTATATACTAATTATTATAAATATTTAAATTATATACATGTTATATAAGGTTAATTATAATTAAATAAACATATTATGAAAATAAATTATATTTACAAAATTAAATTAGGAGTTTTGAATTATTTTAAGCCTACACTAAAATTATTTACATGCAATAATTATACAAAATAAAAATATGTACATAATTAAGGTTTATAAATAAATAAATTAAAAGTTATAATTAACAAATAAATTAATATTTACAATTAGGTTTTATAAAAAATAATTAGGTTTTATAAAAAATATTTTAGAGTTTTAGAAAATATTAGGGTTTACATATTTAGAAAAATAAATTAGGATTAATTATTAATTATACAAATTTATACAATATTAATAATATACAAAAATAAATATTAAATAATTTTTCTAATAAGGTTTAATTTTTTAAAAAAATGATTTCTAAATTATAGAAAAGAAAATAATAATATAAACATTTTATTTTTATTATTTAAACTTATTTAATTATAATATAAACAAATTAAGCAAAAAACAAGAAAAAAAGTTGAAAAAACTTACCTGGGCTGGGATTCGAACCCAGCCCCTGAGCTTTCACAACCTCAAGACCAACACACCAGCCACTGGGCTACGCACGCGCAGGTGAGAAGGAGAGAACTCCATATGGTTTTGTTTCTAATCCTGTGAAAATCATAATAAAACAAAACAAAAGCACAAAAAGGGCCTGGGGGGGGATTCGAACCCAGGACCCTCACACAACAAGCAAACACTCTTACCATCCAGCCAGAAGGGTGCAACTGATATACAATCCACAACAATGAATAATATATTAAGTTCTATGAATAGATGAGAAAATATAACAAAAATAATGTTGCCTCCAGGACTCGAACTCAAGCCTTGAGGCAATACGCGCGCGTCCCTCACCACTGGGCCAAGCAGGCTTCTGTGAAATAAATCAGAAACAATTTCATAAAATATTAAGCACAAAATTCAAATTCTAGAATGCGCGCCAGGGGTCTTCTTCTTCCTATTTCCTTCAAAAATTCCTGCAAAATCAAATACAAAATTTCCTGCGAATTTTTTAACACCCGAAACCTATGTTTTTTGAAACATTATGCAAACCATCATGACAACCAAAATTAGTAACCCAGATCAATTGTACAAGGTCCACACATCACAACCATGGTCTTAGAATTGATTTTAATGTCCTAAATATCTGGTTCCCGTTTTGAAACTCCAAACCCTAACAATGGCAATCTTCACCACAGTTCACGATAATTCAATTAATCTATGCAAAAAGCTTCTAAACATCACAACAAACACAAATATATGATTAGTTTTCAATATCAAAGCATGAATCAATCAAATCGAAAAATTTTATAATATGAAAGGGATGCATTCGGTTCGTGCAAATTAGGGCATGAAGAGGCAATGTTATGATCCATAATTGATCTATGAACTCCAAGGAACAAGTTCCAACCTTTGGTTTGTCTTGAAAGAGCTTGGAGAATGGAATCCGAATTTGATTTTTTAGGTGAATTTTTGAAAGTGAAAACTTACTCTTGAGGCAGAAGATTCGTCCCCTAGCATTGTGTTTGGTTTGTCTACTTATAGTTGAATGAAACTAGGTCAAAAGATTGGATCATTGTTTGGACTTTTCGATTTTTGAAGATTGAAATAGATAATGCCTTAAAATTCAAATATTTCTTGATAGAACATTGCTATTTTAAGACAATCACCATAACTTCCATATCAATCTAATTCAATCAAGGTTTATGACTTTCTAGAACCAAAATATATTTTAAATCTTCATATTTTATATTTTATTTGAATTTTAAATGATTTTTAATATAAAAAATCATAATAAATAAAATAAATATAATAAAATTATGAAAATATTAAATAAATTTCGTGCATGATGTCATGGAACACCTTGGGTCACAAAAAGTTCAGCCCATTTGGAAGAATTTGGTTTTAAGACCCTATTTTCTTCATAAACCACCCAAACATTTCCCAACTTTGCAAAGGCACACATCCTACAATTTTAATGCTATGAGGGTGTTCTTGGACATTTTGAAAAGCTTAAAGAGTCCTATAACCAACCCCATTGGTTTCATGTCCATATCATTTACTATTCTCAAGTTATGCCCTTTTAAAGTTGTTGACTTTTTGTTGACTTTCAAAAGGACCTATAATGTCTTAGCTCATACCTTCCAAATAAAGCATTTTTGGGCTTGGCTTGTGAGACACAAAGTTGTAGATAATTCAATTTCCTTCAAAATGAGCTTTGGATGGGAAAAATTTGATGAAGAATGTGAAAGTTATGGCTGGTCAAAGTTCAGTTGACTTTTCCTGAGGAAACCCTAATTTAGAAACTCCTGATTCTTGATGATCTGAAATCTTCTTGATGAATCATGATCAACCCTTTATCAAATGATGAATTTTACTTCATATACTTGATGTTGGCAAAAAATCATGAAGTTTGACTTTGGTTTGACCACAGTTGACCTCAGTTTGACTTTTTAACTGCTTTAACTGATTTTAACCTATCTAATCATCTGATTGAGCAAACCTTTGGGAAAAGTTTGTCATGGGGGTTCTTAAACACATATAAGATGTTATGAAGCTCACTTGAAGTCTTGCAAGTCCATTTAGCCTGATTAAAGTCAAAACCCTAGTTTTGGATGCATTGCTTAGGAGGATGCATTGTCTGAGGGAATTGTCAAATCTTCTGACTAATTGTGAACTTTGTGAACCTTGTGATCCTCATGAGATGTCTTGTGAACTTTGTGAACCTCATAAGAGGTCTTGTGAAACTTGTGAACCTCATGAGGGGTCTTGTGAACCTTGTGAACCTTGTGAACCTCTTAGCACACAAAGTCTTATATTGTGAGGGCAAATTTTGGGGTGCAACAGCTGCCCCTGTTCAATTTTCTGAGACCTGAGGGGTTAGATTGGTATATGTGTCAGTCATAACTTGGAAGGTTGAAGGGGATTGAACACAAAAGCCCAAAAATTTGCACTCACCAGTGCGTAGAGTGATACTGATGACTAGTTGTATATGCTTGAGTGGGCTTAAAGATGCCACTTGGAAAAAGTTCTTCAAATATATCTCTTGGAGAATAAAGTAGTCCAAAGTATGAAGATATAACTTTTTGGGAGGATAAACAAAGGCCCAAAGTAATGATAGCTTTCAGGAGGATAAACAACGTCCTGAGGTATAAGTATAACTTTTGGGAGGATAAACAACGGCCCAATAGTCATGGTAGCTTTCAAGAGGATAAACAACGTCCTGAGGTATAAGTATAACTTTTGGGAGGATAAAGAACGGCCCAATAGTCATGGTAGCTTTCAGGAGGATAAACAACGTCCTGAGGTATAATGATAGCTTTCAGGAGGATAAACAACGTCCTGAGGTATAATGATAGCTTTCAGGAGGATAAACAACGTCCTGAGGTATAAACATAACTTTTGGGAGGATAAACAACGGCCCAATAGTCATGATATGGCTTTTGAGAAGATAAACGACGTCTCAAGATAGCCTTCGGGAAGATAAACGACGTCCCATGATAATGAGGTAACCTTTGGGAAGATAAACAATGGCCCAAGGTCATGATAGCTTTCAGGAGGATAAACAACGTCCTGAGGTAATGAGATAGCCTTTGGGAAGATAAACAACGGCCCAAGGTCACAAGTTGTTGATGAAGTTTTGTCTGCTGGAGAATTAATCTGAAAAATAAGATAACATTCTGCAAGATAATATTAGTTTATACATTATGTATGCATGAATAGTATGATGCACTTAAGTAATGTATTATGTATCTATGTATATGTATGTTATGGTATGATGTAAATGATGTATGTATGCATCATGCAGCTTGAAGCGCTTGGATATCTTCGTATAACAACTACTGGCCAGGGAAAATAAATCCTGATTCGTTGCTGAAGAATATGAGGAACTTGTTCCCGTCTTGTTTGATGATATAGTATTCAAAACTTCCCGTCTTCGTTTGATAGTAAGGTATCCATAACCTCCCGTCTTCGTTCGTCGTACTCCTATTGGAGGAATAAATTCCCGATTATCCGTATGAGGATAAAAGAGATGGATATAGATTCCAGGGGAGATGTGACTTGAAGTATTTATGAAGATGGATTTGCCCTACTGAGGGACTTGTAGCTGTCTTGTGGGAATGAACCGGCGAAGCTTCGTTGAAATTCTTCCCTCATTCGTCCTTAGTAAATACTATTACTGCATTTTCATGCATTTCTGGTAAACATCAATCATATTAAGCATTTATGCATTTCTGGTAAACATCAATCATATTCAAAGCATACATACATTCAAACACAACCAATGGACGTTTCGCTTATGTAAATAGGGTAAAAGTAAATCTGGATTCAAAGATGGAATTTTATTTATATCACAAAGTGACCTATACATGGGTAAGTTTGTACAAGGAGACAGAAATCCTAGTAAGAGGAATTCGTCATAAAAATTTTACAAAACGAAGAAAATCAGCTATGTGGGAAATAATCCTATTGAGTTTCAATTCTACTATTGCCATTATCTTCAAGTATCTCATCTTTTGTTGTTGAGACTGAATGATTGGATTGAGCTTTATCTGTTCGAGCTTGAGTAAATATCACAAACGGTTGTAGTTTCATGGGTGATCCAAACGAGACATAGTCATACGCTTTAATCCCTAACGTTTGCCTGGATTACCCTTTCAGGTTTTCAATCCACCGGGATACCCTTTTTTGCCCAAGCCGCCTTTTCAGGTTTTCGACTTGCCGGGTGTACATCTTTTTTTTTATATATATCCCTAACTTTTGCCCGAACCCTTTTGGTTCGCCGGGATGCCCTTATTTTTTCCTAGGCCAGTCAACCTAGCGGGTCTCTTTTTATGCGTAGTATTTTTTAACTATGTCTGCGTTTACAGGCTGTGGGAAGTCTTCACCGTCCATAGTAGTAAGTATCATAGCACCTCCTGAGAATACTGTCTTGACTACAAATGGTCCTTCATATGTAGGAGTCCACTTGCCCCTAGGATCACCCTGTGGTAATATGATACGCTTGATTACCAAGTCACCAACCTGATATACCTTTGGCTTAACCTTCTTGTTGAAAGCCTTGATCATTCGTTTCTGGTACATCTGGCCATGACAAACTGCTGCTAACCTCTTCTCATCAATCAAATTTATCTGGTCAAGTCGGGTATGAATCCACTCATCTAGATCCAAGCCTGCATCCTTCATGATTCTTAAAGAAGGGATCTGAACTTCAATGGGCAGAACTGCTTCCATACCATAGACTAAGGAGAATGGGGTTGCCCCTGTTGAAGTGCGTATTGTAGTACGATAACCATGAAGAGCAAATGGTAACATCTCATGCCAATCCTTGTAAGTAACAGTCATCTTCTGTAGAATCTTCTTAATGTTCTTATTAGCAGCTTCTACTGCCCCATTCATCTTCGGACAATACGGAGAAGAGTTGTGATGCTTAATCTTGAACTGCGTGCAGAGATCAGTAATCATAGTGTTGTTCAGATTAGAGCCATTGTCAGTAATAATCCTTTCAGGGATGCCATACCTACATATGAGATTATTCTTAATGAATCGAGCCACAACATTCTTGGTAACAGATGCAAACGAAGCTGCCTCCACCCACTTCGTGAAGTAATCAGTAGCAACCAGGATGAAACGATGCCCATTAGAAGCAGTAGGCTTGATCTCACCAATCATATCAATGCCCCACATGGCAAAAGGCCAAGGAGCCGTCAACACATTCAATGGTGATGGAGGTATATGTACTTTATCAGCATAGATTTGACACTTATGACACGTTCTGGAATGTTGATAGCAATCAGCTTCCATGGTAGACCAATAGTAACCTGCTCTCAATATCTTCTTTGCCATAGTATGACCACTAGAATGAGTGCCAAAGATCCCATCATGCATGTCTTCCATAATCTCTATAGCTTCCTTCTTATCCACACAACGAATCATAGTTGAATCATGGTTGCGTTTGTACAAAATTCCATTACTCAAAAAGAACTTAGCAGAAAACCTTCTCAGAAACTTCTTATCTTTGACAGATGCCCCTTCAGGGAATTCCTAGGCTTCAAGATATCTTTTCACTTCATAGAACCAAGGCTTCCCTTCTGCTTCTTCAGTGTCAATCTCATTGCAGTATGCAGGCTTTTCAAATCTATCAATAGTAATCTTGGGAGCTTCATCATCCCAGCTGATCTCAAACATGGATGCCATGGTGGCTAATGCATCTGCCAGCTGATTCTCTCTTCGTGGAATATGTCCAAAAGTAATCTCTTTGAAATGTGGAACCAAAGACAACACATGTTCTCTGTAAGGAATGAGATTATCATGCTTGGTATCCCAATCTCCTTTAATCTGACTTACTACTAGGGTTGAATCTCCATACACGTCTAGGAACTGAATCTTCATATCAATGGCAGCTTTGATACCCAGGATACATGCCTCATACTCAGCCATGTTATTAGTACAATAGAAACAAAGTCTGGAAGTAATCGGGGTATGACAACCTTCAGGGGAACTGATCACAACACCAACACCATTACCATGTGCATTAGAAGCTCCATCAAAAACCATAGTCCATCGGGATCCTTGTTCAGGTCCGTCATATAGTCCAGGTTCTTTGGTAATAATCATAATGTCTTCATCAGGGAACTCAAAACTCATTGACTGATAATCATCCACTGCTTGATGAGCCAAATGATCAGCCACAACACTTCCTTTAATGGCCTTCTGAGTAGTATATTGTATATCATATTCTGTCAAGATCATTTGCCATCTTGCTATTCTTCCGGAGAGAGCAGGTTTTCGAATATGTACTTGATTGGATCCATCTTCGAAATCAACAAGGTAGTATGGGTCAACATATACTGTCTTAGTCGGCGAGCAGCCCATGCCAAAGCGCAGCAAGTTTTCTCGAGCAGTGAGTATCTTGTTTCACAGTCGGTAAACTTTTTGCTAAGGTGTCGCTCCCAAAGATTTGCATCCAGGTACAAGCGCGAACGGTCGGCGAAAAGAACAGTGAGAACACACAGCCGTGAACTCACTGGAGAATGAATAGAGTCGCCAGCTAGGCATTTTTTATCCCGGAGGAAAGGTAATGCTGCATAGACCTAGAAAGATACGGATAAGACGGTTTGCGAACCAGAGAGGCTGAGAAAGGGGGTTGGTTACAACCTGGGAAGGTATTAGCACCCAGATTGTCCGCCGTACTCGACGGGATCCACGCTTAAAAGATTTGTGTTTTAAAGGGGTAGTGTCAGTGCTATTTGTGCATAAAAGAGCTGGAAAAGATGTACAAGTGTCAGTGTAAAGAAATGTGATGTGTATAAATGTACAGTGTCAGTGTGAGATCAGGAATGAAATGCTCAAGAATATGAGGCTAAAGAATGAAGCTGGAAGGAGGGGGAATGTACAGAGACTTTTGTTCGATAACTGTTAAGTTATGCCTACGTATCCTCTCGTGCAATGAGGAAGTCAGAACACCGTAGTTCGACCCAAAGAGACTGAAAGGATTGACTGGTGAACTGCTTGCAGTCTATGCTCAAGTGTATGATCTGTCTGGCACAGATGCAAACTGTCTTGCATTAGACGGAAGAAGCAAGTTCTCGGTTGTGAGTGAAGATGATGAGAAAAGAATCCCGAAGGAGACGATTATTGTTTGTTCTTGTGTTTTCAGTCTTTTATTTCTTTTTGGAGTTTGTCATAAGATAATGAGCTTAAACCTAAATCAATGGATTTGGTAAACTCATCACATCATCCCTCTGATTAGGGGTAATGAGAATTACCTTAAGTGTGAAGTCAGATTCTCACACTTAATCACCTTTGGTGTAGGATTAAGATCATTAACCTACTTGTGATTATTTAGATGTTTTTTGTGATTTTTGTTTAGTGTTGAGTAATGAGGTTAAGCCATAATCAAGGATTAAACAGGCCCATTACACCATCCTAAAAGAAGGATAATAGATGAGAATGTTTAAGTTGAGAAAAACTCCTCAACTTAATCCATGATTAGGGATTAAACCCATGACAAAACAAAGCCTTTATTAAGTGGATTTTAGTTAATGATAAGATGATGAAGTGAATTTTATGATTTGTAAGACAACTTGAGGGGGACTTGTCCATTAACACTAGGGTTAGTCCTTCTTAACCAATTAAGGAAGAATTAGAACCCTAATGCAAGGCCCAAGTTACAAGTGTGATGTCTTGGTGATTATTATGTGAATTGATTAAGAGATTTAAACACCTTAAGGGTTTAATACTTAGGATTAAAGTTATACACTCCATCCTAAGAGAAGGATGCAGGCATAACCCTAAGCACAAAGTCTTAAAGCCTTTAGGGTTTAGTCCCCGATTATGAGGTGAGAAGAGGAGACTCAAAGAGAGACACAAAGGTAAAACTATGAGGGGGGACTAATCAAAACCCTAATTCATTGTCATGCTTGGATGATCCTAAGGTTTGTGAGGTTTTCAAGAACAATCTTCAAAGGAGCCACCAGGAAGCAGATGAATAAGATCAAGAGAAGCAAAGTGACTTGCTTCATTCAAGAAGTCAAGTCACTTGCAGAAAGAAAGTGGGAAGAACAAGAATGAGCAAGCTCAATCTCAAACACAAATAGAAATGCAGCAATGGATGCAAGAGAGATGAAAAGAAAAGTTATGAGAAGTGAAGGCAAATCCACTTCTCAAGTTTACTTACCACCTGAAAAGTTAGAAAGAAATGCAATGCAATGCAAGATGAAGATGAAATGGTATGATGCAAAGCAAAACCAGAAGCATGTTGATGATTATTATGATGTTATGAGGTGCTGCAAACATGAGGCAAGACAATGGGAATGTTCATGAATGCAAATGATGCAAGCTAAAGAGCATGAACAAGCATGAAAAGTTAAGAAGCATACAAGACAAATGACATGGCAAATATGTAATGCAATGATCAATGATGCTTTATACATGTCTTAAGATGTCAAATGAGTCACAAGAATGCACACAATGCAAAGACAAGTCAAGTTATGCAAGGAAATGCAAGAAGGATGCAAATGAGAGCCCAAATTAGGGTTCATGGATCAAACATCAAACACAAACCAACAACAGAAGCAAACCTTAACCTAAAAAATGGAAAATGGTACCCAAAGAAACCCTAGGCCTATAATGAACCACTGCCCAAAGGGGAGCTCTCAACTCTCAACCAAACTCAAGTTATGAATTTTGCAAGTTATTAGGGTTTTTTAGGGTTTGTAACAAAAGAAATGCCAATCAATTAGAAAATGTAAAATCAAATAATGGCCTCTTTATCCTTGAAAGTTCATGCTAAATGGAAAACAATGCAAGAAGAATCAATGTTTCAACCTTCACCAATAGGCAGAAATGAATTTTCACACTTATGATCAAAATAATGCATCAAAAATGATTTAATTCAATGAAAAATTCTTAAAATGCATCAAGATCAAAAAAGAAATTTGGTTTGAAGGTTGGACAATGTTTCTAAATGTCTTAGAACATTTCATGAATTTTTTTGTAATTTTTAAATACCTAAAAGTATTTTTAATTAATTAATTCTCATTAATCAATTAAAAATAATCTTTTAAATATTTAAAAATACTTTTTTAATGATAAAAAATAAAATAAAAATATTTTTGTGTCATAAAAATTAATAAAACCTTAAAGAAAAAGTTTCATAATTTTTATGATTTTTTTAACTATTTTAAATAAATTGTACAAGTTAATTGAAAATAAAATGAATTAAAATTAAATTAAATGAAAAGTAATCAAGATGGACGAATGAGATTGGCTCTGAGTTTGAAAATGCTGACCAGCGCGCAAATGAAGGGTGGAGATTGCATCTGGCCAGATTAAATTAAAAATGAATTAATTAATGTTAATTAAGTGGATTAGGGTTAATGACAAGATCCTGGCCATCAAAAAAGGTGGGAAGTCAGCCAGTCAACGCCATCTAACGTTCCAGATTTGAACCTCACTTAATGACTGAGATTAGGGTTAACTACTTTCAGGCTGCCGGAGAGGACCTCCGGTCGTCTTCTCCGGCCAGCCAAAACCCTAGAAAACGATTCAAGCCACCATCCAACAAATTTCCTGCCCAGAAACAACCTCCTATCCTAACTAAACCTTAATCCAAGATCAAAATACATTTATCTAACATGAACAAGGAGAATCGAAACGAAATGCATTCACGGGCCAAATTTCAGAGATGCATAAAATGCTCATTTTCACACCATTTTAAATTCTAAACACATCCCAGTGATCCTCAGAGCATGTATTTTTGATTTGGAACAAAAGGAACAAGCTTTAAAAAGTTTGAAGTTTAAGACTACCTGAGGTGACAAGTCCTGTTTCTGAGCTTCCAGAGCCGTTTCTTGATGCAAGCTGGCTCTAATGAATCCCCTGGTGTCAATGGCAGGCTTGAGATGAAGTTTAGCAAGCTATTTCAATGGCTACCAAACTGGTGTAGCAGAGAATGACCTTGGTGTACAGGCTGTTTTAGGCCAGTGTAATGGGTGGTTTGGACTCCTCTGAGTGTGCCTGACTTGTTGGTGAGGGAAGATGAAGTGTTTGAGGGATGGACAGTGAGATTCGAAGAGGACTGGTTCTGAGGATGAAGAATGGTGAGGTTCAAATCAGGCTTGATTCAGGCCTGAGCTTTGATGGTTTTAGGCCTATGGAGTGTATTGAGTTTAGTGATGAAGAAAGTTTTGGTGTTTCTTGGCTGTGGAGGCAAATTCGATAGATTTTGCAATGTGAAGGGATTTTGTGTAAGTGATGAGTGAGGATGTTTCAGCTTGGCCTGCCCTTATGCTTTGCTTGCAAGTTGTCCATATGACTCTCTCTCATTGGTCAGATGATTGGACACATGCTTTTTTGATAGATAAGTCAACTTTTGCAAAATGTCCACCTTTTGTGTAAGTGATGCATAGCTCATGGCATAGGCAAGTACAATGTTGGTTCTGGTGCAGCATGGTGTGGGAGGGGCCTAGCAAAACTCAGCACTCAAGGCTGCAAGTTGGTGAGAGGTGTTCATGAGTTTTTGCAACTTGTGGTTTTATGTTTCACATGTGATCCTTTATCCAACCAAACATGAAACCATGGGCCAACCTAGTCCAATTCTGATTTTTGTAACTTAGAGGATGCTTACATGCTGGTTTGAAGTGGATTAGAGGTTGCATTATGCATTGGTTCAAGACTTAGCAAAATTTCCATAACTTGAAAAACAATGATTTTTGGCAACTTTGCATGGCCATAACTTTTGATCCAAGAAGAATTTGGTCATGTTCTTGTACTTTTTGAAAAGGGAAAGATGAGATCTACAACTTTCATGACCAAAGTTTTTCCATTTGAAGCCTTTTTGGATCATGAATCAAGGCTTGAAAATTGACCTAAAATGATGCATTCTTGAAAAGTCAACTATGCCCAAAAAGTCAACATTTGCAAAAACCCTAAATTCTTGATTTTTATGAACTTCAACCTTCCTCCATGATCAAATAAAGATCATATACACTCAAAATGATGAAGATCACCCATTGGTTGGGTCATTGGGGGCCTCAGATGCCCTGATTTTGCACTGACTTGTCTGAAAAGTCAACTCTTGATCAGATGACTTCCCCAAGGAATTTCTTCATGAAAATTGATATGCATACTCCCTATACCATATAGAGACCAATGGAAACAAGAATGACCAAAAAATTTGGGGTTATGGCCTCTGAAACCAAAACCCTAATTTTCAGTCAACTGTGCAGTTAAACCTGGCTCTGCATCCACTCAAACCCTAGTTTTTGTGATTCCTCTGCATTTTTGACTTTGAGGAGATGGAATATGATGTAAGAACACACATGGACCCCTTTGAGTTGATTAGTGGCCTTTGGAATGGCCCAAGATACCTTTGGCTTGCTCAGATCACAAACCCTAGGTGCAGATGACCTAGAAACTATCCAGTGAATCAAAAATGGGATATGAGATGATATGTTTGTGTTTATGCATATGAGATGATCACAAGCCATGGTGTGAATGGGTGAGGGCAAATTTGGGGTGTTTACAGCTGCCCCTATTCAAACATGAGTTAGCTGTGCAGGATGTAAGCAACGGCTTAACAGGCAAACAAGATAACTTGTGGTTGAATACCAAAGACAGTCCAAAATTTGCACTCACAGAATGAAGAAGAAAAGGGATATAGATTGTAAAAGGAAAATAAAGTATATTGTAAAGTGTAAGCGACGGAGGACGACCGTCGAGCAGAGGACGACTGCTGGGTAAATAGCAATGCCGGGGACGGCCGACACGCTGGGGAAGGTGCGGAAAATAAAGCAATGACGGGGACGACCGACATGCTGGGGATAAAAAGGTAAAGCTAAGACGGGGACGGCCGACTAGCTGGGGAAAATAGAATATTATGATGGGGACGGCCATCAAGATAAAGCTATAGCATTCTCTGGGAATCAAATGAAACATGACGGGGACGGCCATCAAGTTCATAAGGTAGGTAAAATAACCAACGATGGGGACGGCCATCGGGCTAAAAGGAAAAGGGACCACGACGGGGACGGCCATCGGGTTAAAAAGAAAAGGGACCACGACGGGGACGACCATCGGGTTAAAGAAAAGGGACCACGACGGGGACGGCCATCGGGTTAAAGAATAAATGAAATAAGCAAATGATGAGGTACGGTCATCAAAGGTGAAGGACGATCACCTAGCAGGGGACGGCTGCTCTGTTGGGGATAAAAGAAATATGATGGGGACGGCCATCAAAGGTGGAGGACGACCACCTGGCAGGGTACGGCTGCCGAAAATATCAACGATGGGGACGGCCATCGGATAGAAAAGGTCAACGATGGGGACGGCCATCGGACGAGCATGATGGAGGACGACCATCAAGAAGTGGAGGACGACCACTCAGCAGGGTACGGCTGCTCTCGAGGTTTAACATGACATAGGACGAATGCCAGATAACCAAAATCAACAATGGGGACGGCCATTGGATAAAGTGATGAAGGACGATCATCAAAAAGGTGGAGAACGGCCACCTAGCAGGGGACGGCTGCTAAAGGTCAACGATGGGGACGGCCATCGGATGAGCATGATGGAGGACGACCATCAAGAAGTGGAGGACGACCACTCAGCAGGGTACGGCTGCTCTCAGGGTTGTCATAACACAGGACGAGTGTTATACAGAAGAAAGTTTGTTGGTGATCTACTAGGGAGATAGTAAACACGGACGAGCGTTTACATCCAAGAAACAAAAGGTATAAGTGTTTGGTATTGTGTATAGATTAAAGATGCGGACGAGCATCCTCAAGACTATGATACGGACGAGTATCGTGTAGAAACGATACTGACACATGTTCAGAGATGATGATACGGACGAGTATCAACTGGTTAACAAAGAACACGGACGAGTGTTGCATCTGAAGGGACTCTTCTGGGGAATAGTAGACACAAACGAGTATCTATATTCAGGAAGACATAAGTGTTTGACATGGTGTATGGATCGAAGATGCGGACGAGCATCCTTAAGACTATGATACGGACGAGTATCATGTAGAACAAACATTAAACGCAATGCTCTGAGATGATGGTACGGGCGAGTACCAACTGGTTAACAAAGAACAAGGACTACTGTCGAATCTGTGGGGATATGAGTGGTGATGTATACAAGATACGGGCGAGTATCTGTATAAGTGTACCGACGAGTAGTGAGTATTGTATATGAGTGTTTATCTGCTGGGGAGAATGACACGGACGGGTGCCACGAGAGAAAAGTATAATATTAACAAGTATATGGGTTGCAAAAGTGTAAGCGACTGCGCTGGGGATATGACACGGACGGGTGTCAAAAGGTGTATATACGAGTATGTGTGAGTGCAAAGAGGATGTCTTTGGCTTTTTGCTGGGACATGACACGGACAGGTGTCAGGAAGTATCTGTAATGAGGGTGATTTGTTTGTAAAGGGAGTTCAGGCGACTTTACTGGGGAAAGATGACGCGGACGGGTGCCAAAAGGTGTATATACGGGTGTTCGTGATTTGTGAGGCAACTGCTTTTGCTGGGACTCTGATGGGGACTCTTGGGGAAAGTAATCTGTATTCACAAGCGTTTAATTCACAACATGACTTATGATTATGCTATGCGCTTGATTTTTGCCGTAATGCTCCATATTAGACGGAATGCTACGCTTTGGGGGTGATAGTATGATGCGAATGCTATGATTATGCAAAGAGGCAAAGATCCGGGATCCGGATCCTGCTGCTGCGAGAATCTCTGGGTGATCTGCTGAGGAAGACATCCCAGCTGGGGATGAGGTCACTGGTAGATCTAATGATGCACCTGCTTGGGGATATAGGTCATTGGTTGACATATCCTTATAATAGGACCCAGCTGGGGTTTGTAGGAGCTTTCTGTACTCTGTTGTGATCTCTTCGCGCGTTGCATCTTCTGAAAAGAGGCTTGAAGCTCTGTGGGGGGATGATTCCCTGATTCTTGTATCTCGCTGGGGAGTGCTGTTGGTAACCCAGCTGGGGAATTATGAGAGGCAACTCAACTGGGGGTAGCAACAAGAAGCAAACTCAGCTGGGGATAGAGTGTCTCCGATGCTGTACGTTGATTTGGCAACTTTGCTGGGGAAGTGGGCACCTCCCAGTGCCAGGTGAGTTGATAATGATTTGCCAGTTGCTGAGACGTAACTTGCATGCCCCAGGTCGCGTTCTGGATACCTGCAATCCTGCAAAGATAAGGAAACGTACAAAAGGTCCCGAGGTATCCTTTACCGGATTCCGTCATAGGAAATAAGTACTTTCGAGAGTAAGTATATTCCCTGCAAGCATGTGTTTTATTTTTAGAGAGAGGCATCTGTACTTATGCAATTGTGTTTTTAGAGACATCAGACAACTCTTTGCAAAACATAAATGTAAAAAACGAGACACGACTGAAAATCTGATTATATTAATTCGTGTGCCCTGGATTGGCAAGATACAGTCAGAGAAACATATCTCCTGAAATGAGGAGATTGTTACAAATTGAGAAATAAAGTGCTGGCGGTGCTGGCGATGCTTTCAAGGAGCTTCCTCTTCTGCTATGACTCGTATGACAATGACGTTCTTCTCGTCTTGCTTTCTGGAGAGAGTTGATTCTGATTGCAGCTTGATCCCTTGGAGCTTACCAAGTTGTAGGTGATACAGACGAATTCAGAATGCAGTTGTTCGCTTATTCCCTTATTTTGCATGGATCGCCCTTTCGGGTTTTCAATCCATCGGGATACCCATTTTTGCCTGAGCTGTCCAATGCGGCTTTTCAACTCAGCGGGTGTACATTTTTTGCTTATTTCCCTTATTTTTGCCCGAGTCTTTTATTCTGTCTTTGACTCGCCGGGAGGCCCTATTTTGCCTGGACTTACATTCTGTTTTTATGTCCAGCGGGTCATTTTATGCGAAGTATTTTTTAACTGCATCTGAATTCACAGGGGACGGGAAATCTTCACCATCCATGGTGCTGAGCATCAGTGCTCCACCAGAGAAGACTTTCTTCACAACAAATGGTCCTTCGTAATTGGGAGTCCACTTGCCCCTGTGGTCTGTATGAGGAGGGAGGATTCTCTTCAACACAAGATCTCCCACCCGGTACTCTCGGTGCCTGACTTTCTGATCGAAGGCTCTCTTCATTCTTTTCTGATATAGCTGCCCGTGACAGATTGCAGCCAATCTTTTCTCTTCGATCAGACTTAGTTGTTCGTATCGGGCCCGAACCCATTCTGCTTCGTTTAGCTTAACATCCATCAGTACCCGTAGGGAGGGTAGTTCAACTTCAACAGGTAGGACTGCTTCCATACCATACACAAGTTGATACGGTGTTGCCCCAGTGGATGTCCTGATTGATGTGCGGTACCCATGCAAGGCAAACGGTAGCATTTCATGCCAATCTTTGTAAGTGACTACCATCTTCTGCACAATCTTCTTGATATTCTTATTTGCTGCCTCAACAGCGCCGTTCATCTTTGGCCTGTAAGGAGAAGAATTGTGATGTTGGATCTTGAAGTCCCGGCACAGCTCTGCCATCATTTTGTTGTTCAAGTTGGAACCATTATCAGTAATGATTCGCTCGGGCACTCCATACCGACAGATGATATCTCTTTTCAGAAATCTGGCTACCACTTGCCTTGTGACATTTGCATATGAGGCTGCTTCAACCCACTTTGTAAAATAATCGATGGCGACCAGGATGAATCTGTGGCCGTTCGAAGCAGTTGGCTCAATTTTGCCAATCATGTCAATGCCCCACATAGCAAAGGGCCATGGTGAAGACATTATGTTCAGGGGATTGGGAGGCACATGCACCTTGTCTGCATAAATCTGGCATTTATGGCATTTTCTGGCGTAAGCACAACAGTCTGCATCCATTGTGATCCAGTAATAGCCTGATCTTAACAACTTTTTAGCCATGGCATGCCCTCCTGCATGGGTACCAAAGGATCCTTCGTGCACTTCATGCATCAACAAATCTGCTTCTGTCTTGTCAACACATCTGAGGAGTACCATATCAAAGTTCCTCTTGTATAAAGATCCATCAGTGTTCAGAAAGAAACTTCCAGCAAGTCTTCTTAAAGTCTTTTTATCATTGGAAGATGCCCCAGGTGGGTACGTTTGATCCTCCAAGAAGCACTTGATGTCATGGAACCAAGGCTTATCATCTTTAGCAATATCTGCTGCAAATACATATGCTGGTCTATCGAGTCTCGATACTGAAATCTGAGGTACAAAATTAGCAGCTTGAACTTTGATCATGGATGAAATGGTAGCAAGAGCATCTGCAAACTGATTCTCGTCCCGAGGGATATACTCAAGTTTGACTGTTGTGAAGAAAGTCAGTAACCTTCTTGTATAATCCCTGTAAGGTATCAGATGATCTTGATGGGTGTACCATTTTCCGTTGGTCTGATTGATTACCAAAGCTGAATCTCCGAATACGGTCAATGTCTTGATCCTGAGGTCAATGGCTTCCTCAAGACCCATAATGCAAGCTTCGTATTCAGCTTCGTTGTTAGTGCAGTTGAAAGTGAGTTTTGCCGAGAAAGGCATGTGAACTCCTTTGGGTGTAATGAGTACTGCACCAACACCACGGCCATTCATGTTAACAGCCCCGTCAAACATCATAGTCCACTCTTCTCCGGGGTCGGGCCCTTCAGTGTGAATGGGCTCTTCATGATCTTTTGCTTTAATGAACATGATGTCTTCATCGGGGAAGTCAAATCTCATAGGCTGGTAGTCATCAATGGGTTGCTCAGCAAGATATTCAGATAATGCACTGCCCTTGATGGCTTTTTGAGAAGTGTATTGTATGTCGTATTCTGTGAGAATCATCTGCCATCTTGCAACCCGTCCGGTAAGAGCTGGCTTCTCGAAAATGTACTTAACTGGATCCATTTTTGAGATTAACAAGGTAGTGTGGGTCAACATATACTGTCTCAGTCGGCGAGCAGCCCACGCTAAGGCACAGCAAGTTTTCTCGAGCAGTGAATAACGCTGTTCACAGTCGGTAAACTTTTTGCTTAGGTAGTATATTGCATACTCTTTTCGACCAGACTCGTCATGCTGGCCCAGCACACACCCCATTGACTCTTCTAATACTGTCAAGTACATTATTAGAGGTCTTCCTTCAACTGGAGGCATAAGGATTGGAGGTTCTTGTAAGTACTCCTTGATCTTGTCAAAAGCCTTTTGGCAGTCTTCGTTCCACCTGACCGTTTGTTCCTTTCTTAGCAGCTTGAACAAGGGTTCACAGGTTGCTGTGAGGTGAGATATGAACCGTGAAATGTAGTTCAATCGACCTAAGAACCCTCGAACTTCCTTCTCAGTTTTCGGTGCAGGCATCTCTTGAATAGCCTTGACTTTATCAGGGTCAACCTCAATCCCTTTCTCGCTTACAATAAATCCCAGCAGCTTACCGGATCGCACCCCGAATGTGCATTTGTTGGGGTTCAACTTCAGTTGGTATTTCCTCATACGCTTGAATAACTTGAGCAGATTCACCAGGTGGTCTTCCTCTGTAAGGGACTTGGCAATCATATCATCCACATAACATTCTATTTCTTTGTGGATCATATCATGGAATAATGTCACCATAGCCCGTTGATACGTTGCACCAGCATTCTTCAGTCCGAATGGCATCACTTTATAACAGAACGTGCCCCAAGGTGTGATGAATGTTGTCTTCTCCATGTCTTCAGGTGACATCTTGATCTGATTGTATCCCGAAAATCCATCCATGAAGGAGAATACCGAGAACTGAGCCGTGTTATCCACCAATACATCAATGTGGGGTAATGGGAAGTCATCTTTCGGGCTGGCTCTGTTCAGATCCCGGTAATCAACACACATTCTTACTTTTCCGTCCTTCTTAGGCACAGGTACTATGTTAGCAACCCACGGAGGATAGCTAGTCACAGCAAGGAACCCGGCGTCCCATTGCTTTTGTACCTCTTCCTTGATTTTCATAGCCATGTCTGGGCGAGTTCGGCGCAACTTCTGTTTGACTGGTGGGCATTCTTCCCTCAAAGGCAGCTTATGCACAACAATATCGGTATCCAACCCTGGCATATCTCGGTAGGACCAAGCAAACACATCAACATACTCTTGAAGCAGATCTATCAGCTGTCTCTTCACTGAGTCTTGCAGGCAGGCCCCGATTTTGACTTCTTTCACGTCTTCCTCCGTACCAAGATTAATCACTTCAATCTCCTCCTGATGAGGAGTAATAACTTTTTCCTCCTGTCTCAGCAACCTGGCTAGCTCTTCAGGAAGCTCATATTCTTCTTCAACCCCTTCATCAGCTTGATTGATCGGATTGTCAAAGTCATACGATGTCATAGCCGTGCTGTTGTCGGTGCGGTCAGGAAGGCACTCTCTGCAAGGGTTAGGTTGTTTATTTTAGTGATCTGATTTTAGTCTTGTTTAGAAAAGTGAAATGAAGTTGTCATTTTGAAAAACACTGCCATTTATTTTTGTACAAAAAAGAAAAATGGAAAAACAGTGAGCATAAAAGAAAAAGACTCTTTTGCAAAAAGACGTCTGATATTTCATTAATTTAATCTTGTTTGCACAAAAGTACAGATGGCCCTGATTACAAAATGAGTCTCGTCATCTTGGGCAAGATGCAAGACTTTGATGCATGCTTATAAAAATACAGGAAATAATAATTACTCTGCTCGAGTAACACTTATAATTCCCTGGGAAGACCAGTTCGAGACACTGCTCCCCGGGACCTTTGGACGAATCCAATTCTCCAGGTTGCGCTCCTCCTCCAGCTCGTCTTCCAGACAGTTGATAGCATCGGGGGTAAGCATCCCCCCACTGACAAAACCAGGCTCTCCAGCAGCCTTTGCTTGATGTTGAGTTGGTTTGTAACCCAACCCAAATTTGTCTTTCTTTTCTTCCACAGCTAAAACTTTGCCCCAGCCTAGGGCAGTTCCCTCTTCAACAACCTTCCGGGCTTGCTGGTATGATGACATGGAAATCCCAGATACAGTAGATGCTTCATTCACATTCAAGGCTTCAAAACCTTGGCTCATCGTTTCATGGATTTCTCCATCCATCTCAATGTACTTGTAGGTAGCCAGGTGGCTAACAAAGATGTCCTCTTCTCCACAGATTGTGACAACTTGACCCTCCCACTCAAATTTTAACTTTTGGTGAAGGGTAGACGTTATAGCGCCAGCGGCGTGAATCCAGGGTCTACCCAACAAACAGCTGTAGGCGGGCTGAATGTCCATCACATAAAAGATAGTTTTAAAAGTCTGCGGGCCAATTGTCACGGGCAGCTCAATCTCTCCCAGAACCGATCTCTTTGAGCCATCAAAAGCTCTAACCACCAGGTTGCTGGGTCTCAATGCCAATCCATCATATTCTAACTTCACCAGAGCCTTCTTTGGTAAGACATTCAGGGAGGAACCTGTGTCCACCAGCACATGAGAAAGGACAGCTCCTTTGCATTCCATAGTTATGTGCAAGGCTTTGTTGTGGTTACGACCATCCACTGTCAAATCAGAATTGGTAAACCCTAGCCCGTTGCTAGCAGTAACATTCCCAACCACCGTTTCCAACTGGTTGACAGTAATCTCCTCTGGCACGTAAGCTGCGTGCAGGACTTTCAGTAGTGCATTCCGATGGGCTTCGGAGCACATGAGCAGTGAGAGGATGGAGATTTTGGATGGAGTTTGGTGAAGTTGATCCACAACTTTATAATCACTCTTCTTGATGATCCGCATAAACTCATCAACTTCCTGATCAAATGGAGTCTTCAGGGCTTCTTTGGCAGCTGGATCTTCCTGCACCGGTCCTTTACCCTTTTCCTTGGCAGTAGCTTCTGCTTCGGCAGTGGGTCTTTGGACTTGTGAAGCGAAGAGACGTCCGCTTCGAGTGAAGCCTCCGCCTCCCCCCACATTATCAACTTGTGGTGCAGGTGATGACGTTTCCAGAGTGATTCTTTTCCCTTCACAGTACAAGTCAGAGCCATAGTGCCAAGGGATGGCCCTATTGCTTTCATATGGTACAGGTCCAGGTACCGTGACGGTGACTGGACTGATTGCTGCTGCTGAGGGGACTGTTATTGTCTGTGGATCATAAAAGATTGTAACTGGTGCTCTAGTGGGAGCAGCACCTTCTGAATGATAAGCGGAATTGTTTTCTGGATCGTAGAATATGGTAACAGTGGAGACATCTTCGTGATTGTTTGCTGGTGTTGTAGAAGGTTCTGTTGGAAGAACTGTTGTTGTTGTTGATGGGGAGTCGAAGTGGACTGAAGCTGAAGTTGTAGCAGGAGAAACTATTGAAAACTGATCATTGGGTAGGACAGATGAAGTACTTGCTGATGTTGCTGATGAATTGTTGGGAACAATTGTTGCTGTATTTGTAGGAGGATCTGAAACCATTGCTGATGAAGTCGTCGGGTTTGCCGGGAATGATGTAGTGATCTGCAGTAAGCCACTCTGAATAAGGCTGTCAATGCCATTCCTCAAGTCTTCACACCCATTCCAAGAAATATTGCAGTATGGGCACCCTAGTTCACACCCCGGAAATATATTGCTTTCACGGAGTTGAGCCTTGATTTCCACCAATGGTGTCCTGATCTGATCCACACTGGTTATCAAATAAGACGGTTGGTCTTCTTCGATAGCATTAATTCGGGGACCACCATGGTGTGGCATTGGGTTTTTGTTGACGTTGGGCGGAGGTGCAAAGTTCAAAGCCTTGGAGTCTACTAAGTCTTGTACCTTCATATGCAGTGCCCTGCATTTTTCTGTACTGTGACCAGGCGCGTTTGAGTGAAAAGCACACCTAGCATTAGAGTCATAGTTTCTTGGTAGACTGTTTGGATCCGGAGGTGCCAACGTTCTTAGCTCAACCAGGTTGAGTTTCAGAAGCTGTGGCAGCAAAGCAGCATACGGCATTGGAATCGGGTCGATCACTCGATTAGCTTGAGAGGGCCTTTGTTGGAATGGCCTCTGTTGATTGTTGTTGTTGGAGTTGTTGTTGTTGTAGTTCCTTGGAGGATATTGGTTCTGCTGATACGGAGGTTGTTGTTGGAAGTTTTGTTGAGGAGGTTGATAGACTGGCAGAGGATGTGCTGGAGCAGGGATAGTGACTGCTGCTATGGACCTTTGAACATATTGGGGCCTACCCCTGTTGGTATGAATGGCATTGGTCTCGCCAGCTCTTCTAGGGCCTGCAAAAGGCTTCCTTGTACTGCTGGACGAACTGGCGCCATTATCGGAAATTTTACCCATTTTTAACAGGCTTTCAATTCTCTCCCCAGCTATAACAACATCTGCGAAGCTAGTGGACGAGAAAGCAGCCAACCTGTCAATATACGTTCCCTGGAGAGTGTTCATAAACATGTCTGCCAATTCTCTCTCAGACATTGGTGGTTGAACAGCAGCAGCCAATTGCCTCCATCTCTGGGCATATTCTCGGAAACTTTCCCTTGACGACTGTGACATTCCCATTAGGAGAGTCCTGTTGGGTGCCATATCTAGATTGTATTGATATTGTCGGATGAAGGCCTCTGCCAGGTCCTTCCAGCATCTCACAGTTGCCTTTGTCAAATGGGAATACCATTCTCTGGATGCTCCCGTTAAGCTGTCTTCGAAGTAGAACATCCAAAGTTTCTCATCCATTGTATAGGCCTTCAGCCTTCCCAGAAACGATTGCAAATGAGTCCGGGGGCATGAAGTCCCATTATATCTTTCGAAACAAGGAGGCTTGAACTTATGAGGGATCCTGACCCCCTCTACTAAACCCATGTCCATGACATCGAACCCCAAAGAATTTTGGGATTCCAAAGACCTCAACTTCTCAGCCAACTCATCCAATCTCCTATCATAGGTTTCCTCTCCAGCACCCATGACTGTAAACTGATCCTCCTGAGGATCCTCTTGAAGTACTCTGGCTGCAGTGGCTGTTCCTTGAACGTTTGCAGGAATATGAATCTCAGGATGTAGGTGTGGACCAAATATAGGGGGGTTAACATGTGGTTGCACCCTTTCATTGTTACTGGTGCCAGCAGTTCCCACATGGGGGTCATCTTGAGTTCTCCCCTCTACCAGAACTCTAAGCCTCTCCTGGCTTTGAGCTAAATTATTCATCACTTCCATGAACTGAGTTATTTGGGTTCTCATCTCCAACCTTTCATTAGCCATCTGGGTTCTGGCCTCATTGAGGTCTTGCTGCAACTGGTCCATCTGGATGCCCGGAAGGTTGTTTCTTGTAGGGTACCTGTGTGGCCTGTTGAGAGGGAATAGCCTGCGGCGAGCAATAATTCCTGAATGTCACAACAGAGGTTAGAAACAATAAAACAAAACCTACAAAACAAACAAAAGGGTTAGTATGCAATGCAGTATGCTTATTTGCTATCAAGGTATCCGGCTTGGTCTTCAGTTTTGACCCGTCCAGACCCTTGAAGATGATGCTGTTGAAGTTGCTTTTGAAGTGAACCCAGATGGAAACAAACACAAATATATTACAAAGGTAAAATAATACAAATTGTTCATTTTTTACAACACTAGCCCTCTAAGGGGTCAAAAATACATCACCCAAAAGCAAAAGTACATGGAAAAGGAACAACAACAAGCAAATAATCAGACTCCAAGGCCAAACTCATCCTCGCGAACTTCCTTAAGAAGTGCTTCGGTCACAGGATCAGCCGGATGCTCCGTAAGATTCCTGATGAGAAGGTTTCTTGTTGCAACAGCTGTAGTCAACTTCTTGTTCTGGCTTTGGTTTTTGGATTTCTTCACTCCAGCTTTGATTTTTAACTCTGAAATTTCCTCCTGGGCTGCTGCCAGGGCTTTTTCCATCTGTTCCATCTTATCTTGAACTCTCTTGTCTTCTAGAGTACGGGCTTCAGTGATCCGGACCCACCTGGCCTGACTCTCTTTCAAGTACAAGTCTGTCCTTGCTTTTTGGAACTGGGCTTCTTTACAAGCATTTTTCAGAATCTGCTCACCAGCTTTAGACTTGTTGATATAGTCTCCAGACTTCTCAATCTTAGTCAAGTGTTCCACTCTCAGCTTCTCCAATCTTTCAATCTCCCTTACACCTTCACTCCTCTCCCTGAGGGTCTTCTGCAGGGCTTGGGATAGCTTCTCATTTCTTTCTTTCAAGCCTTCAAACTCTTCCAAACTGACAGTAGCAGGGGGTGGTGCTAATGATGACTCAGGCATGTCTTTGATGGTGAAGGGCAATCCTGAGATTTGGGCCCTAGCATAGGACCACTCATGATATTGGGCTGATGCCACATTATTGCACTTCCCCAGAATGGTGATTCCCTTGGTTTGAACATGATCCCAGGCCCAGGCAGCCTGCCTAACAACAGTCAAACTGATCTTGTTCTCACAGTAGAGGGTCTCAACCAGGTCTTGTTCCCTAGGAGCATGAACCAGTGCATAGCCTAATTGCCTCTTGAACAGCAGGGGGTTGTAGTTGATACTTCCCTTAACTCCTACCAAAGGTACATTGGGAAAGTGCCCACAGCTTGTGATCATATCTCTGCCCTTGGTGCCTTGGGTGCACCATCTAATGTCTGCTGCAGTGAGAGTAGTGAGCCTCTTAGCCCAGTTGCTTTGCTGATGAGGATTCAGGAATGCATCTGTCCTGGGTAGATGCTTGAGAAGCCAAGCATGGAATAGTGGAGCACAACACCTCACTAGCTTACCCCTCTGTTTCTCATTCCTCTGATGTACTGAGTAATAGAGGTCACCCAACAAGGTTGGCACTGGGTTCTTCAGGATGAACAGGTGGATGGCATTCTTGCTGATGAATCTGGGCTCATCTGCAAACAACACAATTCCATATACACTCAAGGCCAACAATGCACAAACAGCTTTCCAATCCCCCAGGGAGGCCTTCAAACTAGCTTGAGAAATCAGGAAGTCCAGATGAAAACCAGGGATCCCAGCTTTAGAGGTCATATGCTGCTCAATCAAAGCAGGTTCCAGGTGCAAAGCTCTTGCTATCTCTCCATTGCTGGGAAAGACCATTTCAGGGTTAAAAGGAATTTCTCTCTTGATAGGCAAACCAACCAAAGATGCATATTCTTCTAAGAGAGGTCCCAACTGAAAGTCTTGAAAGGTGAAACACCTCAATGGGGGGTCATAGAACTGGATGCAGGTATGGATCAGGCTCCTCTGAGATGGGTCCATGTCTATAACCAAGTCAAGTATATCCCCATAATGCTCCCTGAACAGAGGTATGTGATCTGGGGTCATCAGGGTTTGGACCCTCCTGATGTCTGACAAGTCTGGTTGGAAGAAATGATAGGTGATATTGCTTTTCTTTGGAGCCATGATGCTGAAGACTGGGTAGAGTGCTGATGACAATGCTGAAGTAGAGGAAACCACTGACTGGCTGGTGCTGAAGCAGACAGCTAAACTGAAGCAGATGCTGGTGAAGATGGGTCAAAGCTGCAGATGGGGTCAAAACCAAAACCTGATGAAAATGGATACCCTGAAAAACAAATAAGCACATGTTAATATGATGCAATGAGGATGTATGCAAATGATATGCAAAGGGTTTGTGACTGAGCTGGATCTGGATAAACTGCCTTGGTATAGATCCATGTGTGTTCAAGAATTCCGGATGGAGGTCTATAAATCCAGTAACCAAGGTGGGGGACTCAAATAAAGAGCCACATGTCCAGGGTTTTAGAATCACAAGAACTATCCAACATGGAGCATTCTTAACAAAGTCAAAGTAACAGGGTATTCTGAGGTCAAGGTACCTGCAAACCTGTAAACAGCCCAACCCCCTCACAGGTAGTGATCTAGAACAAGGATCCTCAGACTTGGATCAGTTATGAGAAGTGTAAACACTTCTAACCCGGAGGTACAGTGTTTACAATAACCATAACAATTCCTCCTCTAATTCACCTCAATTTCTGAAGGTCAATACTAAAAGGTCATCCAGACTTAGCAGGCTTCCCAGATCCCCCTAGCACTACAGGAAATCCGTAGCACAGAGTTCTCAAGAAGAAACCCATATCTGAACCGTGTTTCATATTCCCGCACCAGACCGAAATGGAATGGGAAAGAATATGATTCACTCTAGCCTAGGTGTCACTCAGGTCCCAGGTATAGGACCTTGGCTCTCAATAGAACCCCACCCACTAAAACAAAACCAGATCCAGCACAGACAGCATGACAGTATGATATATATAAATGCAATAAAGAAAGCAGTAAAGTAACTGTACATAAAGCAATGAATAAAAAAAAAAAAAATACAAGCACAAACAAGCACATAACACCCCCAATAAACACAAATCAATCAAGCGCTAGGAGGAACCCACAAAAAGAACCAGAAGCCCTGGTTGCAGTATAAAAATCCCCAGCAGAGTCGCCAAGCTGTCGCTCCCAAAGATTTGCATCCAGGTACAAGCGCGAACGGTCGGCGAAAAGAACAGTGAGAACACACAGCCGTGAACTCACTGGAGAATGAATAGAGTCGCCAGCTAGGCATTTTTTATCCCGGAGGAAAGGTAATGCTGCATAGACCTAGAAAGATACGGATAAGACGGTTTGCGAACCAGAGAGGCTGAGAAAGGGGGTTGGTTACAACCTGGGAAGGTATTAGCACCCAGATTGTCCGCCGTACTCGACGGGATCCACGCTTAAAAGATTTGTGTTTTAAAGGGGTAGTGTCAGTGCTATTTGTGCATAAAAGAGCTGGAAAAGATGTACAAGTGTCAGTGTAAAGAAATGTGATGTGTATAAATGTACAGTGTCAGTGTGAGATCAGGAATGAAATGCTCAAGAATATGAGGCTAAAGAATGAAGCTGGAAGGAGGGGGAATGTACAGAGACTTTTGTTCGATAACTGTTAAGTTATGCCTACGTATCCTCTCGTGCAATGAGGAAGTCAGAACACCGTAGTTCGACCCAAAGAGACTGAAAGGATTGACTGGTGAACTGCTTGCAGTCTATGCTCAAGTGTATGATCTGTCTGGCACAGATGCAAACTGTCTTGCATTAGACGGAAGAAGCAAGTTCTCGGTTGTGAGTGAAGATGATGAGAAAAGAATCCCGAAGGAGACGATTATTGTTTGTTCTTGTGTTTTCAGTCTTTTATTTCTTTTTGGAGTTTGTCATAAGATAATGAGCTTAAACCTAAATCAATGGATTTGGTAAACTCATCACATCATCCCTCTGATTAGGGGTAATGAGAATTACCTTAAGTGTGAAGTCAGATTCTCACACTTAATCACCTTTGGTGTAGGATTAAGATCATTAACCTACTTGTGATTATTTAGATGTTTTTTGTGATTTTTGTTTAGTGTTGAGTAATGAGGTTAAGCCATAATCAAGGATTAAACAGGCCCATTACACCATCCTAAAAGAAGGATAATAGATGAGAATGTTTAAGTTGAGAAAAACTCCTCAACTTAATCCATGATTAGGGATTAAACCCATGACAAAACAAAGCCTTTATTAAGTGGATTTTAGTTAATGATAAGATGATGAAGTGAATTTTATGATTTGTAAGACAACTTGAGGGGGACTTGTCCATTAACACTAGGGTTAGTCCTTCTTAACCAATTAAGGAAGAATTAGAACCCTAATGCAAGGCCCAAGTTACAAGTGTGATGTCTTGGTGATTATTATGTGAATTGATTAAGAGATTTAAACACCTTAAGGGTTTAATACTTAGGATTAAAGTTATACACTCCATCCTAAGAGAAGGATGCAGGCATAACCCTAAGCACAAAGTCTTAAAGCCTTTAGGGTTTAGTCCCCGATTATGAGGTGAGAAGAGGAGACTCAAAGAGAGACACAAAGGTAAAACTATGAGGGGGGACTAATCAAAACCCTAATTCATTGTCATGCTTGGATGATCCTAAGGTTTGTGAGGTTTTCAAGAACAATCTTCAAAGGAGCCACCAGGAAGCAGATGAATAAGATCAAGAGAAGCAAAGTGACTTGCTTCATTCAAGAAGTCAAGTCACTTGCAGAAAGAAAGTGGGAAGAACAAGAATGAGCAAGCTCAATCTCAAACACAAATAGAAATGCAGCAATGGATGCAAGAGAGATGAAAAGAAAAGTTATGAGAAGTGAAGGCAAATCCACTTCTCAAGTTTACTTACCACCTGAAAAGTTAGAAAGAAATGCAATGCAATGCAAGATGAAGATGAAATGGTATGATGCAAAGCAAAACCAGAAGCATGTTGATGATTATTATGATGTTATGAGGTGCTGCAAACATGAGGCAAGACAATGGGAATGTTCATGAATGCAAATGATGCAAGCTAAAGAGCATGAACAAGCATGAAAAGTTAAGAAGCATACAAGACAAATGACATGGCAAATATGTAATGCAATGATCAATGATGCTTTATACATGTCTTAAGATGTCAAATGAGTCACAAGAATGCACACAATGCAAAGACAAGTCAAGTTATGCAAGGAAATGCAAGAAGGATGCAAATGAGAGCCCAAATTAGGGTTCATGGATCAAACATCAAACACAAACCAACAACAGAAGCAAACCTTAACCTAAAAAATGGAAAATGGTACCCAAAGAAACCCTAGGCCTATAATGAACCACTGCCCAAAGGGGAGCTCTCAACTCTCAACCAAACTCAAGTTATGAATTTTGCAAGTTATTAGGGTTTTTTAGGGTTTGTAACAAAAGAAATGCCAATCAATTAGAAAATGTAAAATCAAATAATGGCCTCTTTATCCTTGAAAGTTCATGCTAAATGGAAAACAATGCAAGAAGAATCAATGTTTCAACCTTCACCAATAGGCAGAAATGAATTTTCACACTTATGATCAAAATAATGCATCAAAAATGATTTAATTCAATGAAAAATTCTTAAAATGCATCAAGATCAAAAAAGAAATTTGGTTTGAAGGTTGGACAATGTTTCTAAATGTCTTAGAACATTTCATGAATTTTTTTGTAATTTTTAAATACCTAAAAGTATTTTTAATTAATTAATTCTCATTAATCAATTAAAAATAATCTTTTAAATATTTAAAAATACTTTTTTAATGATAAAAAATAAAATAAAAATATTTTTGTGTCATAAAAATTAATAAAACCTTAAAGAAAAAGTTTCATAATTTTTATGATTTTTTTAACTATTTTAAATAAATTGTACAAGTTAATTGAAAATAAAATGAATTAAAATTAAATTAAATGAAAAGTAATCAAGATGGACGAATGAGATTGGCTCTGAGTTTGAAAATGCTGACCAGCGCGCAAATGAAGGGTGGAGATTGCATCTGGCCAGATTAAATTAAAAATGAATTAATTAATGTTAATTAAGTGGATTAGGGTTAATGACAAGATCCTGGCCATCAAAAAAGGTGGGAAGTCAGCCAGTCAACGCCATCTAACGTTCCAGATTTGAACCTCACTTAATGACTGAGATTAGGGTTAACTACTTTCAGGCTGCCGGAGAGGACCTCCGGTCGTCTTCTCCGGCCAGCCAAAACCCTAGAAAACGATTCAAGCCACCATCCAACAAATTTCCTGCCCAGAAACAACCTCCTATCCTAACTAAACCTTAATCCAAGATCAAAATACATTTATCTAACATGAACAAGGAGAATCGAAACGAAATGCATTCACGGGCCAAATTTCAGAGATGCATAAAATGCTCATTTTCACACCATTTTAAATTCTAAACACATCCCAGTGATCCTCAGAGCATGTATTTTTGATTTGGAACAAAAGGAACAAGCTTTAAAAAGTTTGAAGTTTAAGACTACCTGAGGTGACAAGTCCTGTTTCTGAGCTTCCAGAGCCGTTTCTTGATGCAAGCTGGCTCTAATGAATCCCCTGGTGTCAATGGCAGGCTTGAGATGAAGTTTAGCAAGCTATTTCAATGGCTACCAAACTGGTGTAGCAGAGAATGACCTTGGTGTACAGGCTGTTTTAGGCCAGTGTAATGGGTGGTTTGGACTCCTCTGAGTGTGCCTGACTTGTTGGTGAGGGAAGATGAAGTGTTTGAGGGATGGACAGTGAGATTCGAAGAGGACTGGTTCTGAGGATGAAGAATGGTGAGGTTCAAATCAGGCTTGATTCAGGCCTGAGCTTTGATGGTTTTAGGCCTATGGAGTGTATTGAGTTTAGTGATGAAGAAAGTTTTGGTGTTTCTTGGCTGTGGAGGCAAATTCGATAGATTTTGCAATGTGAAGGGATTTTGTGTAAGTGATGAGTGAGGATGTTTCAGCTTGGCCTGCCCTTATGCTTTGCTTGCAAGTTGTCCATATGACTCTCTCTCATTGGTCAGATGATTGGACACATGCTTTTTTGATAGATAAGTCAACTTTTGCAAAATGTCCACCTTTTGTGTAAGTGATGCATAGCTCATGGCATAGGCAAGTACAATGTTGGTTCTGGTGCAGCATGGTGTGGGAGGGGCCTAGCAAAACTCAGCACTCAAGGCTGCAAGTTGGTGAGAGGTGTTCATGAGTTTTTGCAACTTGTGGTTTTATGTTTCACATGTGATCCTTTATCCAACCAAACATGAAACCATGGGCCAACCTAGTCCAATTCTGATTTTTGTAACTTAGAGGATGCTTACATGCTGGTTTGAAGTGGATTAGAGGTTGCATTATGCATTGGTTCAAGACTTAGCAAAATTTCCATAACTTGAAAAACAATGATTTTTGGCAACTTTGCATGGCCATAACTTTTGATCCAAGAAGAATTTGGTCATGTTCTTGTACTTTTTGAAAAGGGAAAGATGAGATCTACAACTTTCATGACCAAAGTTTTTCCATTTGAAGCCTTTTTGGATCATGAATCAAGGCTTGAAAATTGACCTAAAATGATGCATTCTTGAAAAGTCAACTATGCCCAAAAAGTCAACATTTGCAAAAACCCTAAATTCTTGATTTTTATGAACTTCAACCTTCCTCCATGATCAAATAAAGATCATATACACTCAAAATGATGAAGATCACCCATTGGTTGGGTCATTGGGGGCCTCAGATGCCCTGATTTTGCACTGACTTGTCTGAAAAGTCAACTCTTGATCAGATGACTTCCCCAAGGAATTTCTTCATGAAAATTGATATGCATACTCCCTATACCATATAGAGACCAATGGAAACAAGAATGACCAAAAAATTTGGGGTTATGGCCTCTGAAACCAAAACCCTAATTTTCAGTCAACTGTGCAGTTAAACCTGGCTCTGCATCCACTCAAACCCTAGTTTTTGTGATTCCTCTGCATTTTTGACTTTGAGGAGATGGAATATGATGTAAGAACACACATGGACCCCTTTGAGTTGATTAGTGGCCTTTGGAATGGCCCAAGATACCTTTGGCTTGCTCAGATCACAAACCCTAGGTGCAGATGACCTAGAAACTATCCAGTGAATCAAAAATGGGATATGAGATGATATGTTTGTGTTTATGCATATGAGATGATCACAAGCCATGGTGTGAATGGGTGAGGGCAAATTTGGGGTGTTTACATAAGGTAGTATATTGCTTGCTCTTTTCGACCAGACTCGTCATGTTGTCCCAACACACACCCCATTGAGTTGTCTAACACTGTCAAGTACATGATCAAGGGTCTTCCATCAACTGGTGGCATCAAAATTGGAGGTTCTAGCAGATATTTCTTGATTTCATCAAAGGCATTCTAGCACTCATCATTCCATTCCATCATCTGATCTTTCTTCAACAATTTGAATATTGGCTCACAGATGGCAGTTAATTGGGAAATAAATCTTGCAATGTAATTCAATCGTCCCAAGAAACCTCTAACTTCCTTCTCAGTGCGGGGAGCTGGCATCTCTCGTATAGCTTTCACTTTTGCAGGATCCACTTAAATACCTTTTCCACTAACAATGAAACCTAGGAGTTTACCAGATCTAACTCCAAAGGTACACTTATTTGGGTTCAATCTCAACTTGTATTTCTTCAACCTCTCAAACAACTTATGCAAATGATCAAGATGTTGTTCTTCATTTTGGGATCTGGCTATCATATCATCCACATATACCTCTATCTCATGATGTATCATATCATGGAACAAAGCCACCATAGCACGCTGATATGTTGCCCCTGCATTCTTCAAACCAAATGACATCACCTTATAACAAAAAGTGCCCCACTGTGTAACAAATGTAGTCTTCTCCATATCTTCGGGTGCCATCTTGATTTGATTGTAACCAGAGAAACCATCCATAAAAGAGAATACCTTATGCTGAGCAGTGTTGTCTACCAGAACATCAATATGAGGAAGTGGAAAGTCATCTTTGGGGCTGGCCTTGTTCAGATCCCTGTAATCTACACACATACGTACCTTACCATCTTTCTTAGGTACCGACACCACATTTGCAACCCACTGAGGATAAGAAGTCACAGCTAAGAACCCTGCATCAAACTGTTTCATTACCTCTGCTTTGATCTTCTCTGACATTTCAGGACGCATGCGACGAACCTTCTGCTTCTTTGGACGACAATCTTCTTTTACTGGTAAACGGTGAACCACAATGTCTGTATCCAACCCTGGCATATCTTCATAGGACCAAGCAAAGATCTCCACATAATCATGTAACATCTGAATCAATCTGCTCTTGACACTATCCTCTAATTCAGCCCCTATCTTGACTTCCTTCCTGTTTTCTTCAGTTCCCAGATTCACAACTTCGACTGGCTCTTCATGTGGCTGTATAGCTTTCTCTTCTTGTTGTAACAACCTAGCAAGCTCTACAGGTACTTCACAATCGTCCTCATTTCCATCTTCAGCTTGATAGATCGGATTCTCGAAATTATAATTGGCAATAGTAGAACTGTTATCAACAGGATCCAGAGTGGATGAGGATCTGCATTTTAGTGATGTGGATGTGTGTAAGAACACATAGCTGATAAAACAAAAAAGAAAAGAAAAGAAAAACAAGGGACACAATATTTACGAAAACGAAACGTCCACTGATTTTTATTGAATGAAGTATGCAAATGAAATGACATCCCGTAACAAGCATACCATTGTGCCCCGGGTAAGGCACAAGGCTTAAGAGTTTAAATGTTCAAAAATTACAAACTTTAAAAGTAACAACACAGTAATAGTATTTACTCCTGACTAAAGGAGATAGGAATAACATCTTCAGCCTTCCAGTTATTGAGCCCAACACCCACAGTAGGAAAAATCCAAGCATCCAAGTTGTAGTCTTCATCATAGTCACCCACAGCATTGATCTGATTCTTCATAATCCCCTGATTGGTGATACGAACAGCACGAGCACGACGAACAACCTTCTGGGACTCTGTAGTGAAACCCAAACCAAATTTGTCAGACTTGTAAGGAATGTCAGAAAGCTGACCCCAAGTAGTACAACCACCTTCATCCACCACAGCTCTAGCATCTTTGAGGGAGGCCATTGTTGGAGGTACTCTGGTGACCACAGGAACTTTCTTGACAACAAGAGGAGCTTCATAATTGTTAACAAACCAAGGAACCACTTCGAACGTCTGACATGGAGTTTCAACATATTCACCTTCCATTTCAAGATATTTAAAGGTGTTCACATGGCTAACTATATATCCTTCCTCTCCATAAACAGTGACAACTTTTCCTTCTACCGGATATCTCAACTTCTGATGTAAAGTAGAAGTTACAGCACCTGCCCCATGGATCCAGGGACGCCCAAGCAAACAAGAATACGATGGACAAATATCCATTACATAAAAGGTAGCATTGAAGACCTGAGAACCTACTTTGATTAGGAGATCAATTTCTCCATGCACCACTCTTCTCGAGCCATCAAAAGCTTTCACCACTATATTACTGGGCTTCAACACAGCATCTTCAGGACTAAGTTTATTCAGAACTTCTTTGGGCAACACATTCAGAGAGGAACCATTGTCTATCAATACATGTGACAGGGTAGTGCCCCTGCATTCAATAGAGATATGTAGAGCCCTATTATGATCTCTCTTGGCTGGAGTCAAATCAGCATCGGAGAAACCTAACCCATTATCATAGGTCAAGTGGGCAACACAATTTTCAAACTGGTCTATAGAGATCTCATTTGGTACATGAGCAATCTTCAAAAACTTGATCAAGGCTTTGGCATGAGCCTCAGAACACAACAATAAAGACAACATAGAAATCTTGGAGGGAGTGTGCCCCAATTGGTCAACAATGTCATAATCACTCTTGCGAATGATCTTCAATACTTCTTCTATCTGCTTAGAAAGATCATTAGCAGCTGGCACATCAGTTGGTATAGGTTCAATAATAGGACCCTTGCCCCGAGCATCAGCAGTAGAGGTAGTAGCTGGAGTAACTGTATTCTTGGAGGTAACTGGAGGAGAGAAAACTCTTCCACTTCGCGTGATCTTACTAGATCCAGCAATATTATCAACTTCAAGGTTTTCATCAGCAACAGGCGTATCGGCTAAGGGTTCCTGCTTAACACCATGAATATAAACATCGGACCCATAATGCCAAGGCACAACTTTATTAGAAGTATATGGAATAGGACTTGGAGTGGTAATGATCATAGGAGCCACTCTAGCTTCACCAACAATCTTCACAGGGCCTTCAGCAGTAATTTTAATTGGACCCTTATGAGTGATTTTGACAGGCCCTTTAGAAGTAATCCTTACCGGCACTTTATCAACCATATCCACCTCTTCAATATTTGCACCTTTAGTTATATGATCAACCATACTCTCCACAGAAGGTGGAGTCCTCTCAAACACTATGGTGTAATTATTCATGAGGCGTTGAATTCCGTCCTTCAACCTCCAGCAGCTATCCGGCTTATAGGTACAATATAAACAATCTTCACGACAACCTAGAAAGAGCCCAGCTTGTACTAACTTCTTCTTAATAACAGACAATGGTGTAGTCAACTCTGCAACTGAGGAAATATGTGAATCTTCATCAATGGCATTGACAGTCTTCTCATGATTTGGCATGGGAGCAGTGATCACATTTGGAGTACCCGGAGGGTCAAACTCAATTTCTCCAGCATCAATCATATCTTGAATTTTGTTCTTCAATACCCAATAACTATTGGTGTCATGTCCCTGACAATTTGAATGATATGCACATCGTGCATTAGGATTATACCTGGGTGAGGTAACATTGGGATTCTGAGGAGGATCCCTCAAAGAGATAAGTTCACCCTTCAACAAGTGTTGCAAGGCTTGGGCCAGTGACATGTTGATCTTAGTGAACTCCCTTCTATTCCTCTGTTGATTTCCCTGTGGCTGCTCTGGTGTTGCAGGAGTTGGATTAGAGATATGAACTGCACTCACAGATTGGTGCCTCCTATTACGATCAGGTTGACCATAAACAGCATTTGACTCTTTCTTCCCACTAGGGGGCTTCTTTGTAGTGCTGGATGAAGAAGCACCCACTTGGATCTTGCCACTCCTTATACCACTTTCTATGCGTTCTCCTGTCATTATCAACTCAGTGAAGCCAGATGATGAGCTTCCAATGAGATGACTGTAAAAAGGACCATTCAGCGTACACATGAACATATCAACTAACTCCCTGTCAGTTAGAGGGGGGTACACTCTTCCAGCCAAGTCTCTCCACTTCTGTGCATACTCCTTGAAGTTTTCTTTAGCACCCATAGACATGCTCTGAAGTTGCATGCGAGTAGGAGCTAGATCAGCATTGTATTGATATTTCTTATAAAAGGCTTCAGCAAGATCATTCCAATCCCGGATGTTGACACTCTCCAACTGATAGTACCACTCCAATTGAGCTCCAGATAAGCTCTCTTGGAAGAAATGGATCCACAACTTCTTATCAGCAGTATGGGGTTGGATTCTCCGGACATAAGACCTCAGATGCAACTTGGGACAAGAGACACCATCATAAACTACGAAGGTAGGAACCTTGAAACCAATGGGTATAACCACCCCAGATATCAAACTCAGGTCTTCAAAATCCAGCCCATAAGACTTTTGCAATTCCATAGCATCCATTCTATCCACCAGCATCTTGAACTTATCTTCATTAGGCTCATGATAGTAGTTAGCTTCAGAATCAGAGTCCCCCATTGTGTTGTGGGGACTGCCTCCCTCTTTCTCAGACTCTTCAGGCTCATAATCTTCAACCTGTTCTTTGGTCTTGACAGGACCTCTGAACCTTCTTCCCATGTTGATCAGGCCTCCTGACCTTCTAGTCTTCTTAGTCTTCTTGGCCAGCAGTGTCTTCAATTCATCCTGCCCCTTGGACAAGTTCAGGATCAGCTCTTGGAACTGTGCATTTTGTTCCTGAAGATCTTTGACTGTTTGTTCAAGAGCCATTGCTGAAATAAACAACGAGAAGATGAGAAACCTGTGCACAATAAACCTGTGATGCAATGATATGGTATGTGAATGCATATGCAATGTTTTCAAGGACCGCAGGATTTAAATTTGCATAAACAATCAAGAAGGTAAAATTTTATTAGTAGTAAATTTTTTTGCCCTTTGGGCTTACAAAATGAAATGAAATAAATACAAAAGATGGGGTTTTAAGTCTCCCATGGACGTTTCCTCTTTATGTTGAGGTATGAGTTGAGATTCCGCTCCTCGTGAAGTTGCTTTGTTAGCTCCTGGATTCTTTCTTGACTTGCTTTGTAATGAGCCTCAAAAGTATCCTTTTGCTCCTTCAACTGGATCCAGGATCTCTGTAAGTCTTCCATGTCAGTGGGCATGTCTGGGTGAAGGATGGTATAAGAAGTATCTCCTTCAGCAACAGGTTCCATGGTAACTGGCAGGATAGCAGGATATGGCATCATAAGAGTCTGAGCACGAGATCACACCCATCTGAGGTAAGCTTCCATAGGAATGGTGTACTTGGGCTCCAGAGTCTTGCTGTCAACCTTGTTCACTTTTCCCAATGCTCGTATAAACCTTTGACGGTAACCTTGAAGATCGTTGTCGTAGTCGAACACAATACCCTGAATCAACATGTCATGAGGACCATCACTCCGAGCGTAACCACACTGATGTAGAGCTAAAGAAGGGTTGTAAGTAATGCCCCCTCTTATGCCAAGGAGTGGCACATTAGGGAACTCCCCGCAACGGTCAATGATAGTAACATTCTCCATAGATCTAGAGCACCAATGAATATATGAATGAGAAAGTGACATAATCCTCTTGGACCACCTTAACCCTTGTTCATTCTTCATCACTGATCGAGGAAGGTGAGAAATAAACCACCTAGATAGAAAAGGTATGCAACACATCAGAGTTCCTCGTGCCTTCGTAGTACGGGCATGAAAAGAGTGTAAGATGTCTCCAAGTAATGTAGGCACTGGATTATGAGTCAGAAATATGTTGATGGCATGCACGTCTATGAACTGATCAGGATTGGGGAACAACACTAAGCCATAAATCAACAAGGCTAAGATCTCCTCAAAAGCATCATATCTCATAGCTTTCAAGAACACTTGAGCCTTCTCTATCAACACCTTAGCAAGAATACCCTTAACTCCGTTTCTCGTTTCTAGAACAATGTCAGACTTCTTCAGATGTAGAGCTGCAGCAATAACCTCCAGTTTAGGCTCTTTTTCCAAGCCTGTGAATGGTTTCTGATCAAGTACAGGTATACCCAGAAGTTTAGAGAACTCTTCCATTGTAGGAACCAGCAGGTAGTCGGGGAATGTGAAGCAATGGTGCTTAGGATCAAAGAACTGAAACAGAACACTCATCATGTCTTCATTGAATCCTGAAGTGACTAGATCCAGTAGGTGACCATGCCTCTTGATGAACTGGGAGTTTTCAGAAACTTGAGAAACCAACTCCTTAAGCTTAGGAGGTATTCCTACAAAATTGATCCGGATAGTGTTCCTACGAGCAGAAGCCATGACCTGCAACAAAGAACAAAGATAAATCCTTTGGTCCTTGAAATGGTTAGTGAAAATGCTATGCTTATGATGCATGATGATGCTATGATGTTATGCACAATCACAAACATGTGGCACACACAAACAAGTCACACAATAGCCCTAGGTTTAAAGGCTTGCATGAGGTTCAAAGGTAAGTACCCTCCCCTGAAGTTTAGATGGTTCATCCTGTCCTACAAATGTAACCAGGTTCTAAGGGATCTCAATATCATTGATCCTTCACAAGGGTGGTTTTTCAGTAGGCAACTTACTTGCCAACCAAAACCCTCCAAGTTTAGAATCTCAATGAGTGTAGCATCGAGTATCAACCAACTTAAGTCTTCACCAAAGCCGGCTATCTCACTACTTTCTAAAGGCCAAGATGGGATAACTAGGGTTCTAAAAGTCAGTTAGTGTATTGACAACATATGGCAGCCTCATATTATCCTCAACTTGACTTAAGGAACATAAGCACCAACCAAGAAGTCACACTAACTATGGCCACCAGATCAACCATATCGGTATACGCCGTACAGTTTCCTTGGTCTATTGCCATTTACATAAGGTACACTAGATCCGGGTTAGGATCTTTCACACATAAGAGCACCCAACAAGATAAGTATAAAGCAAACAAGGCAAACAATTTTAAAGTGATCTAATTCCTAAGGGTACCCCTCTTTTATTAAATCCCTAACAGAGTCGCCAGTTCTGTAACACGGTGGGAGAACTGACTTTAGTTATGTTGCGGATAGCAAGAGTCGCCACCGACTTTTATTTTATCCAAAGGAAAGGGCATAAAAGAACAGGAAAGACCTTAAAAGATTTTTGGGTCCGGGGGGTAGGTTATGTAAAGGGAAGGTGTTAGCACCCTTTACATCCATGGTTATCCATGGGCTCTTAGTTACTTAGCTCACTTTAAAATGTTTTTGAAATGTGTAGTGTGTGTTTAGAAATTTTCTTAAGTGTTTTATAATGATCCATGTACGGATGTATATAAAAACTTTGTTTTGAAAATTGCTTGCAAAATGTGAAGTGTTTGAAATGTTTTGAAGAGTGAGCAAGTACATAAGAGGAACCTACCCTAAGTTAAATCTTTTCTGTTCTTAAATATCCTTTAAGTGGTAAGACTATCCCTATTATTAAGGAATAGGTAGTCATTACCTTGGATGTGTGAGGGACATGTGAAGGGACAACTATTATTTAGGCAACTGTAAGATGTATAAGCAATTCGAAGGGACTTATCATCTTTATTCGAAAGGGACAAGATCATTACGAAGGCAACCACTAAGGGACATGATCTTTTTATATTTTAAGGGACTAGATGATGTTAATGAGAGAAGGGACTTTGCTTTATACACCTTACTTGACCTTTTGTTTAGGCAACTTGAGAGGTAACCCTTAAGAAGTGAGATGGCGATCCAGGATCGACTTACGTGTGTGAGTGTACAAGTTCAAATATTTATCTTGAGATTTAATGATCTAAATTAATTTTAAAGCAAACATGTTATCACTCCCTATTTTACTAACCATAGCAATAAAATAAACAATAAACATTACTCCTACAATAAATTAAATAAATAAGCAAAATAAACAATAATAAATAATTGGGTTAGTAACAATAAAAATAACAAAAATAATATATAAATAAATGGGTTTAATAACAATAAAAATTAATAAGAATAAAATCAAGAAATTAACATAATAATAAATTTAAAAGTGCAATTTTTAATGGATAATTATTTTTTAAGATTTTAAGAAGAAAAATAAACAATTCATATTATATACTAATTATTATAAAGATTTAAATTATATACATGTTATATAAGGTTAATTATAATTAAATAAACATATTATGAAAATAAATTATATTTACAAAATTAAATTAGGAGTTTTGAATTATTTTAAGGCTACACTAAAATTATTTACATGCAATAATTATACAAAATAAAAATATGTACATAATTAAGGTTTATAAATAAATAAATTAAAAGTTATAATTAACAAATAAATTAATATTTACAATTAGGGTTTATAAAAAATAATTAGGTTTTATAAAAATATTTTAGAGTTTTAGAAAATATTAGGGTTTACATATTTAGAAAAATAAATTAGGATTAATTATTAATTATACAAATTTATACAATATTAATAATATACAAAAATAAATATTAAATAATTTTTCTAATAAGGTTTAATTTTTTTTAAAAATGATTTCTAAATTATAGAAAAGAAAATAATAATATAAACATTTTATTTTTATTATTTAAACTTATTTAATTATAATATAAACAAATTAAGCAAAAAACAAGAAAAAATGTTGAAAAAACTTACCTGGGCTGGGATTCGAACCCAGCCCCTGAGCTTTCACAACCTCAAGACCAACACACCAGCCACTGGGCTACGCACGCGCAGGTGAGAAGGAGAGAACTCCATATGATTTTGTTTCTAATCCTGTGAAAATCATAATAAAACAAAACAAAAGCACAAAAAGGGCCTGGGGGGGATTCGAACCCAGGACCCTCACACAACAAGCAAACACTCTTACCATCCAGCCAGAAGGGCGCAACTGATATACAATCCACAACAATGAATAATATATTAAGTTCTATGAATAGATGAGAAAATATAACAAAAATAATGCTGCCTCCAGGACTCGAACTCAAGCCTTGAGGCAATACGCGCGCGTCCCTCACCACTGGGCCAAGCAGGCTTCTGTGTAATAAATCAGAAACAAATTCATAAAATATTAAGCACAAAATTCAAATTCTAGAATGCGCGCCAGGGGTCTTCTTCTTCCTATTTCCTGCAAAAATTCCTGCAAAATCAAATACGAAATTTCCTGCGAATTTTTTAACACCCGAAACCTATGTTTTTTGAAACATTATGCAAACAATCATGACAACAAAAATTAGTAACCCAGATCAATTGTACAAGTTCCAAACATCACAACCATGGTCTTAGAATTGATTTTAATGTCCTAAATATCTGGTTCCCGTTTTGAAACTCCAAACCCTAACAATGGCAATCTTCACCACAGTCCATGATAATTCAATTTTAATGCTTCAAGGGTGTTCTTGGACATTTTGAAAAGCTTAAAGAGTCCTTTAACCAACCCCATTGGTTTCATGTCCATATCATTTACCATTCTCAAGTTATGCCCTTTTGAAGTTGTTGACTTTTTGTTGACTTTCAAAAGGACCTATAATGTCTTAGCTCATACCTTCCAAATGAAGCATTTTTGGGCTTGGCTTGTGAGACAAAAAGTTGTAGAGAATTCAATTTCCTTCAAAATTAGCTTTGGATGGGAAAAATTTTATGAAGCATGTGAAAGGTATGGCTGGTCAAAGTTCAGTTGACTTTTCCTGAGGAAACCCTAATTTAGAAACTCCTAATTCTTGATGATCTGAAATCTTCTTGATGAATCATGATCAAACCTTTATCAAATGATGAATTTTACTTCATATACTTGATGTTGGCAAAAAATCATGAAGTTTGACTTTGGTTTGACCACAGTTGACCTCAGTTTGACTTTTTAACTACTTTAACTGATTTTAACCTATCTGATCATCTGACTGAGAAAACCTTTGGGAAAAGTTTGTCATGGGGGTTCTTAAACACATATAAGATGTTATGAAGCTCAATTGAAGTCTTGGAAGTCCATTTAGCCTGATTAAAGTCAAAACCCTAGTTTTGGATGCATTGCTTAGGAGGATGCATTGTCTGAGGGAATTGTCAAATCTTTTGACTAATTGTGAACTTTGTGAACCTTGTGATCCTCATGAGATGTCTTGTGAACCTTGTGAACCTCATTAGAGGTCTTGTGAAACTTGTGAACCTCATGAGGGGTCTTGTGAACCTTGTGAACCTCTTAGCACACAAAGTCTTATATTGTGAGGGCAAATTTTGGGGTGCAACAGCCAGGATGCCCTATTTTTTCCTGGACTTACATTCTGTTTTTGTGTCCATCATGTCATTTTATGCGAAGTATTTTTTAACTACATCTGAATTCAAAGGAGATAAGAAATCCTCGCCATCCATAGTAGTGAGCATCAGTGCCCCACCAGAGAAAACTTTCTTTACTATGAATGGGCCTTCGTAGTTTGGCGTCCATTTGCCCTTGTGGTCTGTATGAGGAGGAAGAAGTCTTTTTAGAACCAGCTCTCCCACTTGGTATTTGTCGCTCCCACCAAATGAGGCTAAGTCAGATGGGGTACAGACGCGAACGGTCGGCGAAAGGAGAGAGAACACACAAGGGTGAACTGAAAAGGAAAGAGTCGCCAGCTAGGCATTTTTATCCCGAAGGAAAGGTAATGCTGCATAAACCTAGGAAGATATGGATAAGACAGTTGCGAACCATAGAAACTGAGAAAGGGGGTTGGTTACAACCTGGGAAGGTATTATCACCCAGATTGTCCGCCGTACTCGACGGGATCCACGCTTAAAGGATTTGTGTTTTAAAGGGGTGGTGTCTATGCTATTTTGTGTGCAAGAATCTGGAAAAGAATGCAAGTGTCAGTGCAAAAAGAAATGTGAAGTGTATAAGAGAAGTGTCAGTGTAAGAACAATAGTGAAATGCTCAAGATATTGAGGCTTAAAGAATAATGTTGGAAGAGGGGGGGGGGTATACAGAGACTTTTGTTCGATAACTGTTAAGTTATGCCTACGTATCCTCTCGTGCAATGAGGAAGTCAGAACACCGTAGTTCGACTCAAAGAGACTGAAAGATAAATTGACTTGTGAACTGCTTGCTTGTCTATGCTCAAGTGTATGACCTGTCTGGTTCAGGTGCAAACTGTCTTGCATTAGACGGAAGAAGCGAGTTCTCGTTTGTGAGTGAATGAGGTGAGAAAAGAATCCCGAGGGAGACGATTATTGTTTGTTTTTTGTGTTTTTAGTCTTTTATTGCTTTTGGAAGTTTGTCACAGAAAAACGAGCTTAGGCCTAAACCAAAAGGTTAGTAAACTCATCACATCTTCCCTCTGATTAGGGGTAATGAGAATACCTTAAGTATGGAGTAAACACCCCACACTTAATCACCATGATGTAGGATTAAGATCATTAACCTATTTGTATTTATTTAAATGTTTTTGGAGTTTTTTGTTTAGTGTTAAGTAATGAGTTTAAGCCATAATCAAGGATTTAATGGACTCATTAGACCATCCTAATAGAAGGATAATAGATGAGAACATTTAAGCTGAGGAAGGCTCCTCAACTTAAAACATGATTAGGGATTAACCTCATGACATAACAAAGCCTTTATTAAAGTGGATTTTAGTTAATGATAAGATTAAGAAGTGAATTTTATGGTTTGTAAGACAACTTGAGGGGGACTTGTCCATTAACACTAGGGTTAGTCCTTCTTAACCAGTTAAGGAAGAATTAGAACCCTAATGCAAGGCCCAAGTTACAAGTTTGATGTCTTGATGATTATTAAATTGATTGATTAAAGGGATTAAACACATTAAGGGTTTAACACTTAGGATTAAAGTTATACATTCCATCCTAATAGAAGGATGCAGGCATAAGCTTAATCACAAAGCCTTAAAACCTTTAAGGTTTAGTCCTTGATTATGAGATGAGAAAAGAAGACACAAAGATGACACAAAGGTAAAACTAATGGGGGACTAATCAAACCCTAATTATGATCATGCTTGGTTGTTCCTAGGGTTTATGAGGCTTGCAAAAGATCTTCAGGAGAAAAGACACCAAGGAAGAAGCAGATGAAAGGAGAAGGAAGCAGAAGAAGCAAGTCAACTTACTTCACTTAAGAAGATAAGTTGCTTGAAGAAAGAAAGAGGGGAGGGAGCATGAATGAGAAAGCTCACTCTAATACACAAGTAAAATGCAGCAATGAATTCATAAGAGAGATGAGAAGAGATTATGAGAAGTGAAGACAAATTCACTTCTCAATGACTTACCACTTGAAAAGTTAGTAACAAGAGGTGAAATGAAATGAAAATGAGATAAATGAAATGATGCAAACCAAAGTCAGAAGTATAAACATGATGTTAATGATGCTAAGAGATGATGCAAACACATGTCAAGAGTTGTGGATGATCATACAAGGATGAAGGTGCAAATGAAGCATGTTTTGAACCATTAAAGTTCATGAAAGTTTATGAAATGTAATGGAGGTATAACATGACAAATGGATGAAGAAATGACTTATCATGATTCTAATGTATCCTAACATGTCTTAGAAGTCATGTGGATGCACAAAATGTCATGGAAAGTTCATGTATGCAAGCAAATGAGAGGTGAATGCAAATGAAAGCTAAAATTAGGGTTTATGCACAAGACACAAAGCAAAATTTAAAATCATAAGCAAATGACAAGATAAAAATTTGAAAATGGGATCAAAGGAAACCTAACCCTACATAAGCTCACTGCCCAAAGGAGGGGACCTAACTCTTAACCTAATGGGAGTTATGATTTTCTTAAGTTTGCTAGGGTTTTAAGGCACTTCAAAAGGAAAAATTCACATCAAATTGAAAATGAAAGATAAATTCAAACCAATTTTACCCTAGAAACTACATTATATGAAGAATGCAATGCAAAAAGAATCAACATCAAACTCTTCATGGTTAGGCAGAATGAATTTTTCTAAGTTAGGACAAAAATATTGCCTTTTAAGAACTTTAATTCCAAAGAAAAATGTCAAAATAGGTCAAGAACCAAAAAGAAATTTGTTTGAAGAGTTTGATAATGTTTTTAAATGTATTAAAATGCAATGTGATTTTTTTTGGGATTTTTAAATACCTAAATGTATTTTTAATTAATTAATCATCATTAACTAATTAAAAATAATCATTTAAATGATTTAAAAATAATTTTTAATGCAAAAAATAAAAATAAAATATTTTTGGGTTCTGAAAATTATTAAAAGATTTGATAAAAATTTTCAGAATTTTTTGATGTATTTCACTATTTTTAAAAATTCGTAGAAATTAAATACAAAACAAATGAAATAAAAATGAATTTAATGAGAAAATGAGAAAGTCAAACAATCCAAGGGCCCAGATTCAAATTCAGGATGGAGGGAATTGACTTCGCGCGTCATCCAAGGGCCAGAATTCAAACTATGCTAATTATGATTAAACCCTAATCTGATGCCCTAATTACTTTCAGGTGACCGGAACAGTGCTCCAGTCATCTTCTCCGGCTATCCATTTCTTCAATCTCACTCAATACACAACCCTAAGCTCTCTAACTCTCCAGAAATGATCCCCACCCCATTCTAAACAAGAATCAATCATCAAACATGATTTATTTCACATGATCAGAGAGATTCGAAGCAAAACGGAAAAAATCACAGAAATTTCAAAAGCTTCATACATGCTTAATATTCAATCATTTTCAAAACCAAAAGGTGCAGTGTGATCAGTGAAGCATGGAGAAAAATCTAAGAACTTAAAATCAAGTTTCTGGAAAAAAAGTTCTTGATGATACCTGAACTGAAGCTTTCGAAAATGGTGCTTTCTGGCCAGTTCCTTGCTTCAAACAAGCTCCAATGATCCTCTCCAAGTGTTTGTGATGCTTTGCTGGAGTTTATATGGCCTCAAAATGAAAATGGAAGAAGTTCAGTTTGTGAAATGTGAAAATCGTATTGTTGATTGTGAAGGTTTTGGGGCCAAATCAAAGGTGGGAAATGATCAGTGAGGTTTATGGAGTTGAATGGTGAAAGAAATTTGAAGGTTTGATGGTTGAATCAAGAGATTCGAAGGCTTTTGCAAATTTTGGGACTTTGGAGTGTGCTGAGTTCTTGGAGTTTCAGGCTGTGTTTTTGTGTGCTTTTGTTTGGTTTTGATCCACATAAAGAAATGTGATAGGTCAGAGAGTGGGTGCTGGCCTATGTTGATTGGTATGGGCAAGTTGCCAAAATGTCAAAAGTTGGTGTACTTGAGGTATGGGCACATGGCAGGCCAAGGACAATGGGGTGTCCTATGCAGCAAGGATCAAGGAGTGTCATGAAATCAGATTTTGTGAGTTGTGGCAAGTGAATGAAGGGATTTGGATCATTTTGCAATTTTGGGGAAGTTTGGCCCCTTTTGAAATTTGTGAAGTTCTAAGCATGAAGGCTTGTGATTCAAGGCACAAATCTGATCCAAACGAGTTGCAATAGGATGATATGATGTGTAGAGATGCATTAGAGGTCCCAAATTGGCTTGGCACAAGAATTTGCAAACTTCCCTCTTTGGTACAAAAGTGAAAATTAAGTGATTTTGTCCAACTTTGCAAAGCCATAACTTTAGTTCTAGAATGAATTAGATCAAGTTTTTGTACTTTTTGAAAATGGGAGGATCCAATCTACAACTTTCATGACCAAAGATTTTTCATTTGAAGCATTTTTGAATCAAAAAGAGGAGGTTGAAAAACTTTCCCAAAATGGCAAGTTTTCATTACAAGTCACTTTCCCAAAATGGCAACTTTGCAAATGGCTTGAAATTCTTCATTTTTGTGATCTTCTAACATCTTATAAGATCAAATAAAGATCATATACATCCAAAATGATGAAGAAAACCTTTTGGTTGGATGGTTGGGGGCCTCAGATGCCCTGATTTTGCACTGACTTGCTCAAGAAGTCATCTATTGATCAGATGCCTTCCCCTTTGAATTTCTTCATGAAAATTGGTATGCGTGATCCTTATACCATATAGAGACCAATAGAAACAAGAATGACCAAAAAATTTGGAGTTATGGCCTCTGAAACCAAAACCCTAATTTTAGGTCATCTGTGCAGTTAAGTTTGGCTTTGCTTCCATGCCTTTCCTCAGTTCTTGTGATTTTTGACTTTCTTGATATTGGGAGGATAAAATATGATGCTTAAACATACATGGACCCTTTTGAGATGATTGGAGACCTTTGAAGTGGCTCAGATGGCTCAGATCACAAACCCTAGATGCAGATGACTTTGAAACCATGTAGTGAAGCAAAAATGCAATGTGAGATGTTATGATTGAACTTATGCTAATGAAAAGAATCACAAGCCATGGTGAAATGAGTGAGGGAAAATTTGGGGTGTTTACAGCTGCCCCTATTCAAACATGAGTTAGCTGTGCAGGATGTAAGCGGCGGCTTAACAGGCAAACAAGATAACTTGTGGTTGAATACCAAAGACAGTCCAAAATTTGCACTCACTGAATGAAGAAGAAAAGGGATATAGATTGTAAAAGAAAATAAAGTATGATTATAAAGTGCAAGCGATGGAGGACGACCATCGAGCATGGGACGACTGTCGGGGATATAGCAATGACGGGGACGACCGACATGCTGGGGAAGGTAAAGGGATCATGATGGGGACGACCATCGAGCAAAGAAATAAGACTCTCTGGGGATTTAAAGGTAATGATGGGGACGGCCATCAGGTTGAAGAAATAAATGATGAGGAATGGTCATCAAAGGTGAAGGGCGATTACCTAGCAGGGTACGGCTGCTTTGTTGGGGATAAGATGAGGGACGGTCATCTAAGGTGAAGGACGATCACCTGGCAGGGTATGGCTGCCGAAAGTATCACGACATAGGACGAATGCCGGATAGAAAGAGTCGGCGATGGGGACGGCCATCGGATAAGCATGATGAAGGACGATCATAAAGAGGTGAAGGACGATCACCTAGTAGGGTACGGCTGCTAAACTACCATGACATAGGACGAATGTCGGATAGAAGAGGGTTCTAATAGTGGACACTCCGCTGGAAGAATGATGAAGGACGATCATCAAAAGGTGAAGGACGATCACCTGGCAGGGTACGGCTGCCGGAAGTATCATGACATAAGACGAATTTCAGATAGAAAGGAAATGATTTATCGGGATCTGCTGGGGACTCTTCTGGGGAAGGGTAGCCACAGATGAGTGTCTAAATTCAGGAAAAAGGGATAAGTGTTTGACACTGTGTATGGACTAAAGATGCGGACGAACATCCTTAAAACTATGATACGGACGCGTATTAGTAGAAACAAACGTTTTGACGCATGTTCAGAGATGATGGTACGGACGAGTACCAACTAGTTAACAAAGAACACATATGAGTGTCGAACTCTGAGGGGTTTTAAGTGGTATATACGAGATACGGACGAGTATCTGAAATAAGTAAACATGAGTGAAACGCCGACGAGTGTTTAACTTGCTGGGGAGAGCACGACACGGACGAGTGTCAGAAGAAGTGTATTATAAACCAGTATTTGGTTCCCAAAGTGTTTAGGCAACTATGTTGGGGAATGGTGACACGGACGAGTGCCAAAAGGAGCATGTATTTGTATCTGGGAAATGCAAAGGAACTGCTTTGGCATTCTTCCGGGGAATTTGAGAGGTATTCGTATATTCGCAAATGGAGTGTTGGTATACACAGCTATTTGATTCAGAACACGGCTTATGACTATGCAATATGTTTGATTTTTGCCGTAATGCTCCGTATTAGACGGAATGCTGCGCTATGGGGGAAAATATGATGTGGATTCCATGATTATGCAAAGATACCGATCCGGGATTCGGATCCCGTTGCGGTGAAGATCTCCGGCTGATCTGCTTGAAGTGATACCCCAGCTGGGGATGAGATCATTGGTAGATTAGATATATATGACTCTGTATGGGGGAATAGGTCACTGATAGACCCATCCTTGGTGATGAGGTACCCAGCTGGGGTCCATAGAAGCTTTCGTTACTTTGTTGTGAGATCTTCAGGTATTGCTCTTTTTGGGAGAGGCTGGAGCTCTGCGGGGAGATGGTTCCCTGCCTGACACTTGGCTGAGGAGGAATGATGACTGGCAACTCAGTTGGGGATAAAGCATCTCTGGTGCTAAGACGTGCCGAGTAAATAATGATTTGGCAGCTTGCTGGGGAAAAGTTCTCATGTCCCAGGTCGCGCTTTGACTACCTGCAATCCTGTATGACAAAGAAATGTACAAGTATCCCGAGGTATCCCTTACTGGATTCCATCATAAGAATTTAGACACTCCCGGGAGTAATATATTTCCTGTAAGCTTGTAATTTAGAAAAGACGCATCCGTATTTATGCAATCAATATTATAAGGGCATCAGACACTTTTGCAAATGAAAACAGAATGCATGAGACGAAATGTGTCTGAAAATCTAATTTTATTAATTTGCGTGCCCTGAATTGGCAAATACAGTCAAGAAAACAGATCCCCTGAAATGAGGAGATTGCTACAAAATTGAGAAACAAAAAGGTGCTGGCAATGTTGATGACGCTTCAGTGCTTCCCTTTTGCTATGACTCGTATGACATTGACGTTCTTCTCATCCTACTTCCTGAAGAAGGCTGATTATGACCGATGCTCGAACCTTTCGAAGCTTTCCGTGTTGTAAGTGATACAGACGAATTCAGAACGCAGTTGTTCGCTTATTCCCTTATTTTGCGTGGATCGCCCTTTCAGGTTTTCAATCCACCGGGATACCCTTTTTTGCCTGAGTTGTACAATGCGGCTTTTCAACTCAGCGGGTGTACATTTTTTATTTATTTTCCCTTATTTTTTCCCGAGTCTTTTATTCTGTTTTTGACTCGCCGGGATGCCCTATTTTTGCCTGGACTTACATTTTGTTTTTATGTCCAGCGGGTCATTTTTATGCGAAGTATTTTTTAACTGCATCTGAATTCATAGGGGACAGGAAGTCTTCACCATCCATAGTACTGAGCATCAGTGCTCCACCAGAGAAAACTTTCTTTACTATGAACGGACCATCATAATTCGGAGTCCACTTGCCCCTGTGGTCTGTATGAGGAGGGATGAGTCTTTTCAGCACAAGATCTCCTACTTGGTATTCTCGAAGCCTGACTTTCTGATCGAAGGCTTTCTTCATTCTCTTCTGATACAGCTGCCCATGACAGATTGCAGCTAATCTCTTCTCTTCAATCAGATTCAGTTGTTCGTATCGGGATCGGACCCATTCTGCTTCATTCAATTTAACATCCATCAATACCCGTAAAGAGGGTAACTCAACTTCAACAGGTAGGACTGCCTCCATACCATACACAAGCTGATACGGCGTTGCCCCAGTGGATGTTCTGATTGACGTACGATATCCATGTAGAGCAAACGGTAGCATTTCATGCCAGTCTTTGTAGGTGACTACCATCTTCTGCACAATTTTCTTGATATTCTTGTTAGCTGCCTCACAACATCATTCATCTTTGGCCTGTAAGGAGAAGAGTTGTGGTGTTGGATCTTGAAGTCCCGACACAGCTCTGCCATCATTTTGTTGTTCAAGTTAGAACCATTATCAGTAATGATTTGCTCGGGCACTCCATACCGACAGATGATGTCCCTCTTTAGGAATCGGGCTACTACTTGCCTTGTAACATTTGCATATGAAGCTGCTTCAACCCATTTGGTAAAATAGTCAATGGCAACCAGGATGAATCTGTGGCCATTTGAAGCAGTCGGTTAAATCTTTCCAATCATATCAATGCCCCACATGGCAAAGGGCCAGGGTGAAGACATCACATTCAGAGGATTTGGAGGCACATGCACTTTATCTGCATAAATCTGGCATTTATGGCATTTTCTGGCATACGCACAATAGTCTGCATCCATTGTGATCCAGTAATACCCTGATCTTAGCAACTTTTTAGCCATAGCATGCCCTCCCGCATGGGTACCAAAAGATCCTTCGTGCACCTCGTGCATCAACAAGTCTGCTTCTGCCCTATCAACACATCTGAGAAGCACCATATCAAAGTTTCTCTTATACAGGGAACCATCAGCATTCAGGAAGAAACTACCAGCTAGCCTTCTTGATGTCTTCTTATCATTGGAAGATGCCCCAGGTGGGTATGTTTGATCCTCCAAGAAGCATTTGATGTCGTGAAACCAAGGCTTATCATCTTTAACAACATCTGCTGAGAATACATATGCTGGTCTGTCAAGTCTGGATACTGATATTCGAGGCACAAAGTTGGCCGCTTGAATTTTGATCATGGATGAAATGGTAGCCAAAGCGTCTGCAAACTGATTCTCGTCTCGAGGGATATACTCAAGCTTGACTGTTGTGAAGAAAGTCAACAATCTCCCTGTATAATCCCGGTAGGGTATCAGATGATCCTGGTGCGTGTACCATTTGCCGTTGGTCTGATTGATTACCAAAGTTGAATCTCCGAACACAGTCAAAGTCTTGATCCTGAGCTCAATGGCTTCCTCAAGGCCCATAATACAAGCTTCGTATTCAGCTTCGTTGTTAGTGCAGTTAAAGGTGAGTTTTGCCGAGAAAGGCATGTGAACTCCCTTAGGTGTAATGAGTACTGCACCCACACCACGACCATTCATATTAACAGCCCCATCAAACATCATAGTCCATTCTTCTTCCGAGTCAGGCCCTTTAGTGTGAATAGGCTCTTTGTGATCTTTTGCTTTTATGAACATGATGTCCTCATCGGGGAAGTCAAATCTCATAGGCTGGTAATCATCAATGGGTTGCTCAGCGAGATAGTCAGAAAATACACTGCCTTTGATGGCCTTCTGTGATGTGTAATGAATGTCATATTCAGTGAGAATCATTTGCCATCTTGCAACCCGTCCGGTAAGTGCTGGCTTCTCAAAAATGTACTTGACTGGATCCATCTTGGATATCAATAAAGTAGTGTGAGTCAGCATATACGGTCTCAGTCGGCGAGCAGCCCACGCTAAAGCACATCAAGTTTTCTCGAGCAATGAATAACGTTGTTCACAGTCGGTAAACTTTTTGCTTAGGTAGTATATTGCATACTCTTTTCACCCAGACTCGTCATGCTGGCCCAACACACACCCCATTGACTCTTCTAATACTGTCAGGTACATTATTAAAGGTCTTCCTTCAACTGGAGGCATAAGGATTGGAGGCTCTTGTAAGTATTCCTTGATTTTGTCAAAAGCCCTTTGGCAGTCTTCGTTCCACCTGACCGTTTGTTCTTTTCTTAACAGCTTGAACAAAGGCTCACAGGTTGCTGTAAGGTGAGATATGAACCGTGAAATGTAGTTCAATCTACCTAAAAACCCCCGAACATCTTTTTCAGTCTTCGGCGCAGGCATTTCTCGAATGGCTTTAACTTTATCAGGGTCAACTTCAATCCCTTTCTCACTCATAATAAATCCCAGCAGCTTACCGGATCGCACCCCGAATGTGCATTTGTTGGAGTTTAACTTCAACTGGTACTTCCTCAGACGCTTGAATAACTTCAACAGATTCAATAGGTGGTCTTCTTCTGTGAGGGACTTGGCAATCATGTCATCCACATAACATTCAATTTCTTTGTGGATCATGTCATGGAATAATGTTACCATAGCCCGCTGATAAGTGGCACCAACATTCTTCAGTCTGAATGGCATCACCTTATAACAGAATGTGCCCCAGGGTGTGATGAAAGTTGTCTTCTCCATGTCTTCAGGTGACATCTTGATCTGATTATATCCTGAAAATCCATCCATGAAGGAGAATACCGAGAACTGAGCCGTATTGTCGACCAATACATCAATGTGAGGTAAAGGGAAGTCATCTTTCGGGATGGCTCTGTTCAGGTCCCGGTAATCCACACACATTCTCACCTTGCCATCCTTCTTAGGCACAGGTACAATATTAGCAACCCACGGTGGATAGCTAGTCACAGCAAGGAAACCGGCGTCCCACTGCTTTTGTACCTCTTCTTTTATCTTCATTGCAATATCTGGGCGAGTATGGCGCAACTTCTGTTTTACTGGTGGGCAGTCTTCTTTCAGAGGTAGCTTGTGCATGACAATGTCGGTGTCCAACCCTGGCATATCCTGATAAGACCAAGCAAAAACATCCACATATTCCCGAAGCATGTCAATCAGTTGCTATTTCCCTGAATCTTGTAGGCAGGCCCCGATCTTAACTTCTTTCACGTCTTCTTCTGTACCAAGATTAACCGTCTCAACCTCCTCTTGATGAGGAGTGATAACCTTCCCCTCTTGTCTCAACAACCTAGCTAGCTCTTCAGGTAGCTCATAATCTTCTTCAACCCCTTCATCGGCCTGATTGATCGGATTGTCAAAGTCATACGAAGCCATAGCAGTGTTGTTGTCGGTGCACTCTGGAGGGCACTCTCTGCAAGGGTTTAGATTGGTTCATTTTAGTGATCAGTTTTATCTTATTTAGAAAAAAGTGAAAATGAAGTTATTTATTTTGAAAAGCATTGCCATTTTATTTTTGTACAAAAAGTGAAAAAATGAAAAACAGTGAGCGGAAAAGAAAAGACTCATTTGCAAAAGATGTCCTGATATTCATTAATTGATCTTTGCACAAAATACAAGATGGCCCGATTACAAAATGAGTCCCGACATCTTGGGCAAGATGCAGGACTTGATGCATGCTTTAAAAATACAGGAAATAATAATTACTCTGCAGGAGTAACTCTTATAATTTCCTGGGAAGACCAGTTTGAGACATGGCTCCCCGGGATCCTTAGACGTATCCCGCTTTCCAGGTTGCGTTCGTCTTCTGACTCATCTTCCAAGCTATTCACATCATCCGGGGTGAGCATCCCCCCGCTGACAAACTTGGGCTCCTTTGCAGCCTCTGGTTGATCTTGTCGAGTTGGTCTGTAACCCAACCCGAATCGGTCTTCTTTCTTCTCCACGGGCAGCAGCTTGCCCCAGCCTTGAGCGGTACCTTCCTCAACAACCTTTCGGGCTTACTGATATGATGTGATGGAGGTCCTAAGCACAACAGATGTTTCATTAATATTAAGGTCCTTAAACCCTTGGCTCATGGTTTCATGGATCTCCCCATCCATCTCAATGTATTTGAAAGTAGCCAGCTGGCTAACAAAAATATCCTCCTCCCCACAAATAGTAATGACTTGGCCTTCCCACTCGAATTTTAACTTCTGGTGAAGGGTTGACGTCACGGCACCGGCGGTGTGTATCCATGGTCTACCCAATAGACAGCTGTAGGCAGGCTGTATATCCATCACGAAGAAGGTCTTTTTGAACACCTGTGGGACAATCATTACTGGCAATTCTATTTCTCCCATAACTGATCTTTTAGAACCATCAAAGGCTCTCACTACCAAGTTACTTGGGTGTAGTGCCAATCCATCATACTCCAGCTTCACAAGGGCTTTCTTGGGCAGGACATTGAGGGATGACCCTGTATCCACCAGTACGTGAGAAAGAACTGCACCCTTACACTCCAAGGTAATGTGCAAAGCCTTGTTGTGATTGCGACCTTCCGTTGTCAAATCAGTGTTGGTAAATCCTAGCCCATTACTAGCGTTGACATTTCGAACCACAACCTCTAACTGATTGACGGTAATCTCCTCCAGCACGTAAGCTGCATGCAGGACTTTCAATAGTGCGTTCCGATGAGCCTCGGAGTACATTAGCAATGATAATATGGAGATCTTGGAAGGTGTTTGGTGAAGCTGGTCTACCACCTTGTAATCACTTTTCTTTATGATTCTCATGAATTCATCAACCTCGTGATCAAAAGGAGTCTTCAAAGCTTCTTTGACAACTTGTTCTTCTTGCACCATGCTCTTCCCTTTTGCCTTAGCAGCAGCTTCTGCTTCAGCAACGGGTCTTGGAATTTGCGAGGCAAAGAGACGTCCGCTTCTAGTGAAGCCTCCGCCTCCCCCCACATTGTCTATCTGAGGTGAAGAAGTTGATGATGTAAACACCCCAAATTTGCCCTCACCCATTCACACCATGGCTTGTGATTATTTCATATACATAAATCCAATCATAGCATCTCATACCACATTTTTGATTCACTGCATAGATTCAAAGTCATTTGCATCTAGGGTTTGTGATCTGAGCAATCCAAGAGCTTCTTGAGCCACTCCAAAGGTCATCAATCACTTCAAAGGGGTCCATGTATGTTCAAGCATCATATTATATCCTTTCAAAATCAAGAATGTCAAAGAATCACAAGAACTGAGAATGGTATGGAAGCAGGGCCAGGTTTGACTGCACAGATGAACTAGAATTAGGGTTTTGGTCTCAAAGGCCATAACTCCAAAATTTTTGGTAATTCTTGTTTCTATTGGTCTCTATATGGTATAGGGAGCATGCATATCAATTTTCATGAAGAAATTCCATGGGGAAGTCATCTGATCAAGGGTTGACTTTCTGAGCAAGTCAGTGTAAAATCAGGGCATCTGAGGCCCCCAATGACCCAACCAAAGGGTGTTCTTCATCATTTTGATTATGTATGATCTTTATTTGATCAAGGAAGATGTTAGAAGTTCACAAAATTGAAGAATTTCAAGTCATTTGCAAAGTTGACTTTTTGGGAAAGTTTGACTTTTAATGAAATTGCCATTTTGGGAAACTTTTTCAACCCTTGCTTTTTGATTCAAAAATGCTTCAAATGGAAAAACTTTGGTCATGAAAGTTGTAGAATGGATCATTCCCTTTTCAAAAAGTACAAGAACATGACCTAATTCATTTTGGATCAAAAGTTATGGCCTTGCAAAGTTGGGCAAAATCATTGAAATTCCACTTTTGCACAAAATGGAAAACTTGCAATTTCTCATGGCATGCCTTTATGTGACTTCAACATGACCTCTAATCATCATACCAATGCAATGCATGACCTAAAATCAGAATTGGCCCAAGGGATTTCTCATTCATTTGCCTTGATCTTCACATAGCCATAAGTCATTTTTCATGAAAATGCAAAGAGGGATTTTTGTCAAAATCATTCCCCAAGGAGTTGTATGATCACTAGCTGGTTTTAATGCATTGTCATGACCTAATGAGGCATCACACATCATAAATCCAGCAAGGGTTCTCACATTCACATAGCCAAAATCATGAAATGTCACAAGTGGGCAAGTTACAAAAACTCCTCTAGCTCATGATCCAGATGCAGCAGCCTTTCATGAGCCATCCAAGGGCCATCCTTGACTCAAGCTGAGGCAAGACAAGCCTCTAGACTGCTGCTGCCATAGCCCATGCTGCAAGTACAAATCAACTTGACTTTTTGGCCAATCCTCCCATACCAATCCCACAGTGTACACCTGCCCTCCTAGATTGCTGGGATTGTTTATGGATTGCCTAAGGGTCATAAAACAAGAGAGAAGCAAGCCTGGAACACACACATTGCAGCACACTCCAAAAACTGTCAAAACTTTCCTCTCTTCGAATCTCCCTCCATAGCCATCAAACACTCATTTTCTCTTCACCAATAAATCATACATCTTCCAAGGAACCAGAATCCACCATTAAAACAGCTTGAAACCCCATAAATCACAACTGTGAAACCTGCTATATCAGAACTCAAACCCTCAAATTAGCCACCAACAAAGGATTGTGAGCATTCCATTAACTTCAGGGGGTTCAGAGAAGACATTTTGCATCAAAGAAAGGTCTGGAAAGCTTGTATTCGCAGTTCACCACTTCAGGTAGCTTCAAACCTCAAACTTTTCAGAGCTTGTATTTTTTGTTACAAATTGAAAGTGTATGTCATGCTGATCATGGTGGTATCTTTAGAATAAAAAATGGTGAAGAAATGAGCTTTTGGTTGCTCTCTGAAATTTCACCCGTGAAATTTGCTTGCTTCGATTCTCTCTGTTCTTGGGTTATAAATGTTGTTTGAGGGTTGATTTGATTGGGGTTTGGGTAGAGGATCTTTTCCCTGGTTTCAATTTGATGAATGGTGGCCTGTAGCGTGTTTTAGGGTTTCTAACCCGCCGGAGAAGATGACCGGAGCTTCCCTCCGGTCACCTGAAAATCATTAAGTCCTAACCCTAATTAGTTTGCCAGATGCATTCGTGGCCATTGGATACGGATTAGCTTAAGTGTTGGATGGTCCAGATTAAGTCATTAAACCCTAACCTGTTTTATTTAATTTAATAAATCATAATTAAATTAATTAAGCCAGAACCAATCCTGACCATTAATTCGCGCGCGCAGTCAAACATCCTCTCCCAGATTTGAATGTCAGCCTTAGGATGAGATTACTTTTCCTTTTTATTAATTTTAATTCATTTGTTTTGTATTTCTTTTGTACATTTAATTTAAAATAGTAAAAATCATTCAAAAATTCTGAAAATTTTTATGCAACCTTTTATTAATTTTCAGAAATCAAAAACATTTTTATTTTTATTTTTTGCATTAAAAATTATTTTTAAATCATTTAAAAGTTTATTTTTAATTAATTAATGGGAATTAATTAATTAAAAATACTTTTAGGTATTTAAAAATCACAAAAAATTCATGAAACCTTTAAAATCATTTAGGAACATTGTCCAACCCTCAAACCAAATTTCTTTTCTGATCTTGATGTCTTTTGACAATTTTTCATGGAATTAATTTCATTTCAAGGCATTATTTTGATCCAATCTTTGAAAATTCATTCCTGCCTAGTCTTTAAGAGTTGGACTTTGATTCTTTTTGCATTGTGTCTTGCATATCATGTAGTTTATAGGATTAAATTGGCATGATTTGATCTTGCATTTTCAATTTGTTTAACATTTTTCTTGACAAGGTATCCTAAAACCCTAGAAATCTTAAGAAATTCATAACCCTCATTAGGTTAAGAGTTAGAACCCCTCCTTTGGGCAGTGAGTTTGTATAGGTTTGGGTTTCCTTTGAATGCATTTTCAAATTTTTATCATGATGTTTGCTTCTGGTTTTGATTTTTGTTTTGTGCATTGATCATAAACCCTAATTTGGGCTTCCTTTTGCATTCATCTTGCATTTGCTTGCATACCATGACTTGCCATGACATTTTGTGCATCCATTTGATTCATTAGGCATCTTAAGACATATTAGAAGCATGTTTGATCATTGCATCTTTCATTTGCCATGTTGTATGTCATTTGCATTCCATAACTTTTCATGTATGTCCATGGTTCTAAGCATGTTTCTCTTGCATCCATATGTTCATATGATCATTCCCATCTCTTGTCATGTATGTGCATAACATCATAGCATCATTATCATCATACTCATGCTTCTGGTTTTGGTTTGCATCATCACATTGCATTCCATTTGCATTGCATTCCATTCCTTTGCTAACTTTTCAGGTGGTAAGTTACTTTGAGAAGTGAATTTGCCTTCACTTCTCACATTTTCTTTTCATCTCTCTTATGCATCATTGCTGCATTTTGTCTTGTGTTTGAGATTGAGCTTGCTCATTCTTCTTCATCTTACTTTCTTTCTTCAAGTGACTTGTCTTCTTAAATGAAGCAAGTTACTCTGTTTCTCTTTGCTCCTCTCATCTGCTTCTTGGTGGTTTCTCTGAAGATGTCTCTTGTAAACCTCACAAACCTTAGGAACTTCCAAGCATGACAATAATTAGGGTTTTGATTAGTCCCCCATTTAGCTTTTACCTTTGTGTCTCATTGAGTTTTCTCTTCTCATCTCATAATCAAGGACTAAACCCTAAAGGTTCTAAGGCTTTGTGATTAAGCTTATGCCTGCATCCTTCTATTAGGATGGAGTGTATAACTTTAATCCTAAGTGTTAAACCCTTAATGTGTTTAAATCCTTTAATTAATTCACTTAATAATCATCAAGACATCAAGCTTGTAACTTGGGCCTTGCATTAGGGTTCTAATTCTTCCTTAATTGGTTAAGAAGGACTAACCCTAGTGTTAATGGACAAGTCCCCCTCAAGTTGTCTTACAAACCCTAAAAATCACTTCATCATCTTACCATTAACAAAAATCCACTTAATAAAGGCTTTGTTTTGTCATGGGTTTAATCCCTAATCATGGATTAAGTTGAGGAGCTTTCCTCTGCTTAAACATTCTCATCTATTATCCTTCTATTAGGATGGTGTAATGAGTCTGTTTAATCCCTGATTATGGTTTAATCTCATTACTTAACACTAAAAAAAAAAAAAACATCTAAATAAATGCAAGTAGGTTAATGATCTTAACCCTACATCATGGTGATTAAGTGTGAGAAGCTGACTTCACACTTAAGGCATTCTCATTACCCCTAATCAGAGGGAAGATGTGATGAGTTTACTAAATCCATTGGTTTAGGCTTAAGCTCATTAACTTATGACAAACTTCAAAAAGCAATAAAAGACTGAAAACACAAAAACAAACAATAATCGTCTCCTTCGGGATTCTTTTCTCATCACCTTCACTCATAAACGAGAACTCTCTTCTTCCGTCTAATGCAAGACAGTTTGCACCTGAGCCAGACAGGTCATACACTTGAGCATAGACAAGTAAGCAGTTCATCAGTCAATTCATCTTTCAGTCTCTTTGGGTCGAACTACGGTGTTCTGACTTCCTCATTGCACGAGAGGATACGTAGGCATAACTTAACAGTTATCGAACAAAAGTCTCTGTATATCCCCCCTCCTCCCAGCATCATTCTTTTAGCCTCATGATCTTGAGCATCTTATTCCTGTTCTTACACTGACACTGTACATTTACACACCTCACTTCTTTTACACTGACACTTGCATTCTTTCCAGCTTTGAAGCACAAAATGCACAGACACTACCCCTTTAAAACACAAATCTTTTAAGCGTGGATCCCGTCGAGTACGGCGGACAATCTGGGTGCTAATACCTTCCCAGGTTGTAACCAACCCCCTTTCTCAGTCTCTCTGGTTCGTAACCGTCTTATCCATGTCTTTTCTTAGGTTTATGAAGCATTACCTTTCCTTCGGGATAAAAATGCCTAGCTGGCGAATCTATTCATTTCCTGTGAGTTCACTCCTGTGTGTTCTCACATCCTCCTTTCGCCGACCGTTCGCGTCTGTACCTTTATCTGGGTTATTCTCATTTATTGGGAGTGACAGCTTGGCGACTCTGCTGGGGACCCTTATACTGTAACCAGGGCTTCTGGTTCTTTTTATGGGTTCCTCCTAGCGCTTGTTTGATTTGTGTTTACTGGGGTGTTATGTGCTAATTGTGTTTGTATATTTGTGTTTATTTTATTGCTTTATGTACAGTTGTTTTATTGCTTTCTTTACAACTTTATATACATCATACTGTCATATTATTCTGGCTGGATCTGGTTTTGTTGCTTTGGTGGGTGGGTGTTCTATTGAGAATTTAAGGTCCTATACCTGGGACCTGAGTGACACCTAGGCTAGAGTGGTTCATGTTCTTTCCCATTCCATTTCGGTCTGGTGCGGGAATATGAAACACGGTTCAGATATGGGTTTCTTCTTGAGAACTCTGTGCTACAGATTTCCTGTAGTGCTAGGGCTATCTGGGAAGCCTGCTAAGTCTGGATGACCTTTACTATGACCTTCAGAAATTGAGGTGAATTAGAGGAGGGTTTTTTATGGTTATTATAAACACTGTACCTCCGGGTTAGAAGTGTTTACACTTCTCATAACTGATCCAAGTCTGAGGATCTTTGTTTTAGAACATCACCTGTGAGGGGGTTGGGCTGTTTACAGGTTTGCAGGTACCCTCGACCTAAGCATACCTTGATACTTTGTTATGTTTGAGAATGCTTCACTTTGGACAGTTCTTGTGATTTAACCCTGGACATGTGACTCTTTATTTGAGTCCCCCACCTTGGTTACTGGACTTATGAGCCTCCATCTGGATTTCTTGAACATACATGGACTTATATCAAGGCAGTAACCAGATCCAGTTTGATCACAAACCCTTGCATATCATTTGCATACATCATCATTGCATCATTTAACATTTGCTTATTTGTTTTTCAGGGTATCCATATTATATTTTGGCTTGGTTTTGACCCCTTCATCTGCATAGACCTATCTTCACCAGTATCTGCTTCAGCTATCCTCATCATCTACCTGCTTCAGTCACCTGCATCACCAGTATCAGCCTGTTAGTGGCCCATCTTCAGTATTTTTCTCCATCATCAGCATCTGTTTCAGCTCTTCTTCAGCAACATGGCACCCAAGAAGAGCAACATCTCCTACCATTTCTTTGAGCTTGAGCTAGCTGGCATCAGGAAGGTCCATGCCCTGATTACTCCAGACCATATACCACTATTCAGAGAACATTATGGAGGCATCCTTGATGTGGTTATGGATTTTGACCCTTCCCAGAGGAGCTTGATTCATACTTGCCTGCAGTTCTATGATCCCCCTCTGAGGTGCTTCACCTTCCAGAATTTTCAGTTGGGGCCTTTGTTGGAAGAGTATTCATCACTGATTGGTGTACCTGTCAGGGGTGGAGTCCCCTTCAACCCTGAGATGGCTTTTCCTAGTAATGAAGAGGTGGCAAAGGCCCTGTATCTGGAACCAGTTCTGATTGAGCAGAACATGACAGCAAAGGCTAGAATCTCTGGTCTACACTTGGATTTCTTGACCTCTCAGGCTATCCTGAAGGCTTCCTTAGGAGAATGGAAGGCAGTCTGTGCATTATTAGCCCTTAGCATATATGGGGTCATATTATTTGCAGATAAGCCTAAGTTTATTAGCAAGAATGCAATCCATCTTTTCATTCTGAGGAACCCAATGCCCACCTTACTAGGAGACTTCTACTACTCTGTTCACCAAAGGAATGAAAAGCAGAGAGGAAAATTGGTGAGGTGCTGTGCTCCCTTGTTCCATACCTGGTTGCTCAAGCACTTGCCCAAGACGAATGCATTCCTGAATCCTCACCAACAAAAGAATTGGGCTAGGAGGCTTATTGCTTTGACCTCATATGACATCAGGTGGTGCACCCAGAGCATCAAGGGCAGGGACATCATTACTAGTTGTGGGAAGTTCCCCAATGTACCTCTGATAGGAGTGAAGGGTTGCATCAACTATAACCCTCTGCTATTCAAAAGACAACTGGGCTATGCATTGGTCCACCCTCCTAGAGAACAAGATCTACCTGAGACCCTTTATTGTGAGATCAAGCTTAATTTGGCTATTGTCAGGCAAGCATCCTGGGCTTGGGACAATGTCCAGACCAAAGGGATGGCCATACTCGGGAGATGCAACAATATGGCCTCAGCTCAGTATTATGAGTTGTCTCATGCTAGGGCTCAAATTTCTGGGATGCCCTTCACCATTGAAGATGTACCGGGACCATCCACAGCACCACCTCCAGCCACTGTCAGCCTGGAGGAGTTTGAAAAGCTAAAAGAGAGGAATGAGAATTTGTCTGAAGCCCTGAAGAGAACCCTCTGGGAGAGGAGTGATGGTCGTCTGGATATTGAAAGGTTAGAAAAACTTAAGGTGGAGCATCTAGCCAGGATTGAAAAGTCAGAGGACTACATCAAGAAGTCAAGGGCTGGAGAACAGATTTTGAAGAATGCCTGCAAAGAGGCCCAGTTCCAGAAAGCTAGGACTGATCTTTATCTGAAGGAGAGCCAAGCTAGGTGGGTCAGGATCACTCAAGCTCGCACTCAGGAGGATAAAAGAACTCAAGACAAGATTGAGCAGTTGGAGGCTAATGCAAAGGAGCAACAGGAAGCCCTATTGGCAACCCAGAGGGAAATCTCAGAATTGAAGCTCAAGGCTGGTGTGAAGAGGTCAAAGGACCAAAGCAGACACAAGAAGCTAACCACTGCTATCACCGCCAGGAATCTTCTCATCAGGAACCTCACAGAGCATCCAGCTAATCCTGTGACTGAAGCACTTTTGAAGGAAGTCCAGGAGGATGAGTTTGGTCTTGCTGTCTGACTTTTGCTTGTTGTTGCTTTCATTTCATGTACTTTTCTTTTATGTTGTATTTTTTGACCCCTCAGAGGGCATGTATTGTAAAAAAACAAACTATGTATGTTTTTCCATTTGTAATATATTAATTAGTTTGTTTCATCTGAGTTCTTTTTCTCTCAAGCAACATCAAAGCACCTTCCTCAGGGGTCTGGAAAGGTCAAAACCAAATGCCAAGACGGATACCTTGGAAACAAATAAGCATACTGCATTGCATACTAACTTTTCTTTTGTTTTGTAGGTTTTTATTTTGTTTGTTACTAACTCTGTTGTGATTCAGGAACTATTGCTCGACGTCGGGTGTTCCCACTCAACCGTCCACACAGATATCCTACCCGCAACAACCTTCCGGGTATACAAATGGACCAAGTACAACAGGACCTTATAGAGGTCAGGACTCAAATGGCCAATGAGAGACTGGAAATGAGAAATCAGATGACCCAGTTTATGGAGGTGATGAATGGATTGGCACAGAGCCAAGAGAGACTGAGGGCATTAGTAGAAAGGCAGATCCAGGAGGAACCCCATCTAGGGACTGGGGGAACAAGCAACAATGAGAGGGTTCAGCCTCATGTTAATCCTCCAGTGTATGGGCCTCACCTTCATCCAGAGATCAACATCCCTGCTAATGTGCAAGGGAATGCCACTGCAGGCAGAGTATTACAGGAAGACCTCCAGGAAGATTAATTTACTGTGATGGGAGCTGGGGATGAAGCCTATGACAGAAGGCTAGATGAAATTGCTGAAAAATTGAGATCCCTGGAGTCTCAGAATTCCTTGGGTTTGATGTTATGGACATGGGTCTAGTGGACGGGGTAAGGATTCCCCACAAGTTTAAACCTCCGTGCTTCGAGAAGTACAACGGAACCTCCTGTCCACGAACCCATTTACAATCCTTTCTGGGGAGGCTGAAGGCATATACCATGGATGAAAAGCTATGGATGTTTTATTTTGAAGATAACTTAACAGGAGCTTCAAGGGAATGGTACTCTCACTTGACTAGAGCAACCATCAGATGCTGGAAGGACCTAGCTGAGGCCTTTATCAGACAATACCAGTATAACTTGGATATGGCTCCTAACAGGACCCTCCTGATGGGAATGTCTCAATCATCCAGGGAGAGCTTCCGGGAATACGCCCAGAGGTGGAGACAGCTTGCTGCTGCTGTCCAGCCACCCATGTCGGAAAGGGAAATAGCCGACATGTTTATGAACACCCTCCAAGGGACATACATTGACAGGCTAGCTGCCTTTTCTTCCACTAGCTTTGCTGACGTAGTCATAGCTGGGGAAAGAATTGAGAGCCTATTAAAGATGGGCAAGATTTCTGACAATGGTGCGAGCTCGTCCAGCAACCCCAGAAAACCTTTTGTAGGTCCAAGAAGAACCGGTGAGACTAATGCTATTCAGGCCAGCAGGGGCAGACCACAATATGTTCATAGGTCAGTGGCAGCAGTCACCATTCCCACTCCAATTCATCCACAACCAGCATATCAACCACAGCAACAATCCCACTACCAGCAACAAGCTCAGTATCCACCTCAGAGAAATTCTAACAACAACAACACCAGCAACAACAATCAGCAAAGACCGTTTCAACAGAGACCATCTCAGGCAAATAGGGTGATTGATTCGATCCCTATGCCTTATGCCGCTTTGTTTCCACAACTCCTGAAACTCAACCTGGTTGAGCTAAGGACATTGGCACCTCCAGATCCTTCCAGTTTGCCAAGAAATTACGACGCCAATGCCAGATGTGCTTTTCACTCTAATGCACCTGGCCACAGTACAGAGAAGTGCAGAGCTTTGCAGATGAAGGTGCAAGACCTGGTAGATTCCAAAGCTCTAAACTTTGCACCCCCGCCAAATGTCAACAAGAACCCCATGCCCAACCATGGAGGGCCCAGAATCAATGCTATTGAAGAAGATAAGTCGTCTTACTTGAATGTCAACTCCTTGAATGTCAAATGTTCCCCGGGTGTGAGTTAGGATGTGCTTATTGCAACATTTTGGTAAATGGGTGTGATAACCTGAGAAGCGGCATAAATGGTCTCATCCAGAGTGGCCTACTTCAAATCACAACATTAATACCTTCAAATCCGGCAATCCCTCCGACAACAGTTCCAGAGTCTCCTACAACTGCAACAACAATTATTCCAAACAATTCTTCAGTTTCATCAACAATTGCTTCAAATATCACTTCAACAAGTCAGACATCAGCAAACATCTCTTCTACAACGTCAGCACCCCTCTATTCAGAATCTTCTCCTACAACACCAGCAAACATCTCCGCAGTCACTATTTATTATGATCCGTCAAGTATTCCTCCGAACAACAATTTTCAACAACAAACAGTGGCGTCTCCTGCCATATCACCGGTCACTATCTACTATGATCCACATACTATTGCAACACCCTCCACTACTGCAGTCAGCCTGGTTACCATCACGGTACCTGGGCCCGTTCCATATGAAAGCAATAATGCCATCCCTTGGCATTATGGCTCTGACCTTTACTGCAATGGGGAGAAAATCACTCTTGACTCTTCAACACCTTCTCCACAGATTGATAATGTCGGGGGAGGCGGAGGCTTCACCAGAAGCGGACGCCTTTTTGCCTCGCAATCACAAAGACCTAATGCCGAAGCAGAAGCTGCTGCCAAAGCAAAGGGAAAGAGTGTAATAGCTGAAGAGCCCATTCTCAAAGAAACACAGAAGACATCTTTTGAACAAGATGTAGACGAGTTTATGAGAATCATCAAGAGGAGTGATTACAAGGTGGTGGATCAGCTTCACCAAACTCCCTCAAAAATCTCCATTCTATCCCTGCTGATGTGTTCCGAAGCTCACCGGAATGCATTGCTAAAAGTCTTGCACGCGGCATATGTGCCAGAGGAGATCACCGTTAATCAGCTGGAGACCGTGGTAGCAAATGTCAATACAAGACATGGATTGGGTTTTACCAATGCTGATCTAACGACTGAGGGATGCAACCATAATAAGGCTTTACACATCACCCTGGAATGCAAGGTTGCTGTTCTATCACATGTACTGGTAGACATCGGGTCTTCACTTAATGTCTTACCAAAGAAAGCCCTGGTGAAGCTGGAGTATGATGGCTTGGCATTGCGTCCAAGTAATTTGGTAGTGAGAGCGTTTGACGGCTCTAAGAGATCAGTGCTAGGAGAGATTGATCTGCCAGTGATGATTGGCCCACAGACTTTTAAAATAACCTTCTATGTGATGGACATTCAGCCGACCTACAGCTGTTTGTTGGGTAGACCTTGGATTCATGCCGCTGGCGCAGTTACGTCTACCCTTCACCAGAAGTTAAAATTCGAGTGGGAGGGCCAGATCATCACTATTTGTGGAGAAGAAGATATTTTTGTTAGCCATCTGGCTACATACAAATACATTGAGATGGATGGGGAGATCCACGAAATTATGAGTCAAGGGTTTGAGGCCTTGAACATAAATGAAGCATCCGTTGTACCTGGAACCTCAATGACATCTTATCAGCAAGCCCGGAAGGTTGTTGAAGAAGGGACTGCCCAAGGCTGGGGCAAGTTGCTGCCTGTAGAGAAGAAAGAGGATAGATTTGGGTTGGGTTACAAACCAACTCAACAAGATCAAGCAGAGGCTGCCAAGAAGCCCAATTTTGTCAGTGGGGGGATGCTCGCCCCAGATGCAGTAAACAACTTGGAAGATGAGTCGGAAGATGAGCGCAACCTGGAGAGCTGGATACGTCCAAGGATCCCGGGGAGCTGTATCTCAAACTGGTCTTCCCAGGAAATTATAAGGGTTACTCCCGCAAAGTAATTATTATTTCTTGTATATTTTAAGCATGCATCAAGTCTTGCATCTTGCCCAAGATGACAAGACTCATTTTGTAATCGGGCCATCTGTAATTTTGTGCAAATAGATCAATCAATGATAATCAGACATCTTTTGCAAATGAGTCTTTTTTCTTTTCCGCTCACTGTTTTTCCATTTTTCTTTTTGTACAAAAATAAATGGCAATGTTTTCAAAATGATAACTTCATTTCACTCTTTTTAAACAAGATTAAAATCAGTCACTAAAATGAACAAACTGAACCCTTGCAGAGAGTGCCTTCCAGACCGCACCGACAACAGCACGGCTATGACTTCGTATGACTTTGACAATCCAATCAATCAATCTGATGAAGGGGTTGAAGAAGAGTATGAGCTTCCTGAAGAGTTATCCAGGTTGTTGAGACAAGAAGAAAAGGTTATCACCCCTCATCAGGAGGAGGTTGAAACAGTTAATCTTGGTACGGATGAAGACGTGAAAGAGGTTAAAATCGGGGCCTGCTTACAAGACTCAGTGAAAGAACAACTGATTGATCTGCTTCGGGAGTATGCGGATGTGTTTGCTTGGTCTTACCAGGATATGCCAGGGTTGGACACCGATATCGTCATGCACAAGCTGCCTTTAAAAGAAGACTGCCCGCCAGTAAAACAGAAGTTGCGCCGTACTCGCCCGGATATGGAAATGAAGATAAAAGAGGAGGTACAAAAGCAGTGGGACGCCGGATTCCTTGCTGTAACTAGCTATCCTCCGTGGGTTGCTAATATAGTACCTGTGCGTAAGAAAGACGACAAAGTGAGGATGTGTGTTGACTACCGGGATCTGAACAGAGCCAGCCCGAAAGATGATTTCCCATTACCTCACATTGACGTATTGGTTGATAATACGGCTCAGTTCTCGGTGTTCTCCTTCATGGACGGATTTTCAGGATATAATCAGATCAAGATGTCACCTGAAGACATGGAGAAGACAACCTTCATCACACCCTGGGGCACGTTCTATTACAAGGTGATGCCATTTAGATTGAAGAATTCTGGTGCAACATATCAACGGGCTATGGTAACATTATTCCACGATATGATCCATAAAGAAATCGAGTGTTATGTGGATGACATGATTGCCAAGTCCCTCACAGAAGAAGACCACCTGGTGAATCTGCTGAAACTATTCAAGCGTCTGAGGAAATACCAACTGAAATTGAACCCTAACAAGTGCACATTCGGGGTGCGATCCGGTAAGCTACTGGGATTTATTGTGAGTGAGAAAGGGATTGAAGTTGACCCTGATAAAGTCAAAGCCATTCAAGAAATGCCTGCACCGAAGTCGGAAAAAGAAGTTCGAGGGTTTCTAGGTAGATTGAACTACATTTCTAGGTTCATATCTCACCTTAGAGCAACTTGTGAACCCTTGTTCAAGCTGTTAAGAAAAGAACAGACGGTCAGGTGGAACGAAGACTGCCAGAGGGCTTTTGACAAGATCAAAGAATACCTGCAAGAACCACCAATCCTTATGCCTCCAGTTGAAGGAAGACCTCTGATAATGTACTTGACAGTATTAGAAGAGTCAATGGGGTGTGTGCTGGGCCAGCATGACGAGTCTGGTCGAAAAGAGTATGCAATTTACTACCTGAGCAAAAAGTTTACCGACTGTGAACAACGTTATTCACTGCTCGAGAAAACTTGTTGTGCTTTAGTGTGGGCTGCTCGCCGACTGAGACAATATATGTTGACTCACACCACTTTGTTGATATCAAAAATGGACCCAGTTAAGTACATTTTCGAGAAGCCAGCTCTTACCGGACGGGTTGCAAGATGGCAAATGATCCTCATAGAATATGACATCCAGTACACGTCTCAGAAAGCCATCAAGGGCAGTGTACTGTCTGATTATCTTGCTGAGCAACCTATTGATGATTACCAGCCTATGAGATTTGAATTCCCTGATGAAGACATCATGTTCATAAAAGCAAAAGATCATAAAGAGCCTGTTCACACTGAAGGGCCTGACCCGGAAGAAGAATGGACTATGATGTTTGATGGGGCTGTTAATATGAATGGTCGTGGTATTGGTGCAGTACTCATTACACCCAAGGGAGTTCACCTGCCTTTCTCGGCAAAACTCACCTTTAACTGCACTAACAACGAAGCTGAATACGAAGCTTGCATTACGGGTCTTGAGGAAGCTATTGACCTCAGGATCAAAACATTGACTGTATTCAGAGATTCAGCTCTGGTAGTTAATCAAACCAACGACAAATGGTACACCCACCAGGATCATCTGATACCTTACAGGGATTATACAAGAAGGTTATTGACTTTCTTCACAACGGTCAAGCTTGAGTATATCCCTCGAGATGAAAATCAGTTCGCAGATGCTCTGGCTACCATTTCATCCATGATCAAAGTCCAAGCTGCCAACTTTGTGCCTCGGATTTCAGTATCCAGACTCGACAGACCAGCATATGTATTTGCAGCAGACGTTGTTAGAGATGATAAGCCTTAGTTCCATGACATTAAGTGCTTCTTGGAGAATCAAACATACCCACCTGGGGCATCTTCCAATGATAAGAAGACTCTAAGAAGGCTTGCTGGTAGTTTCTTTCTGAACACTGACGATTCCCTGTACAAGAGAAACTTTGATATGGTACTCCTCAGATGCGTTGATAGAACAGAAGCAGACTTGCTAATGCATGAAGTGCACGAAGGATCCTTTGGTACCCATGCTGGAGGACATGCAATGGCAAAGAAATTGCTAAGATCAGGTTATTACTGGATCACAATGGATGCCGACTGTTGTGCCTATGCCAGAAAATGCCATAAGTGCCAGATTTATGCAGATAAGGTGCATGTGCCTCCCAATCCTTTGAATGTGATGTCTTCACCCTGGCCCTTTGCCATGTGGGGCATTGATATGATTGGCAAGATTGAACCGACTGCTTCAAATGGCCACAGATTCATCCTGGTTGCCATTGACTATTTCACCAAGTGGGTCGAAGCAGCTTCCTATGCCAATATTACAAGGCAAGTGGTAGCCAGATTTCTGAAGAGAGATATTATCTGTCGATACGGAGTTCCCGAGCGAATCATTACTGATAATAGTTCCAACTTGAACAATAAAATGATGGTAGAGCTGTGCCGGGACTTCAAAATCCAACACCACAATTATTCTCCTTACAGGCCAAAGATGAACGGCGCTGTTGAGGCAGCTAACAAGAATATCAAGAAGATTGTGCAGAAGATGGTAGTCACCTACAAAGACTGGCATGAGATGCTACCGTTCGCCTTGCATGGGTACCGCACGTCAATCAGAACATCCACTAGGGCAACACCATATCAACTTTTGTATGGTATGGAGGCAGTCCTACCTGTTGAAGTTGAGCTACCCTCCCTACGGGTACTAATGGATGTTAAGCTGAACGAAGCAGAATGGGTCCGATCCCGATACGAACAACTGAGTCTGATCGAAGAGAAGAGATTGGTTGCAATCTGTCATGGGCAGTTGTATCAGAAAAGAATGAAGAAAGCCTTCGATCAGAAAGTCAGGCTCCGAGAATACCAAGTAGGAGATCTCGTGCTGAAAAGAATCCTCCCTCCTCATACAGACCACAGGGGCAAGTGGACTCCGAACTATGAAGGACCATTCGTAGTGAAGAAAGTTTTCTCCGGTGGAGCACTCATGCTCAGCACCATGGATGGTGAAGACTTCCCGTCCCTTGTGAATTCAGACGCAGTTAAAAAATACTTCGCATAAAATGACCCGCTGGACATAAAAATAGAATGTAAGTCCAGGCAAAAATAGGGCATCCCGGCGAGTCAAAAACAGAATAAAAGACTCGGGCAAAAATAAGGGAAATAAATAAAAAATGTACACCCGCTGAGTTGAAAAGCCGCATTGGACAACTCAGGCAAAAATGGGTATCCCGATGGATTGAAAACCCGAAAGGGCGATCCATGCAAAATAAGGGAATAAGCGAACAGCTGCATCTTGAATTCGTCTGTATCACTTACAACTTGGTAAGCTTAGAAAGGATCAAGCCTCTTTCAGAATCAACCTTCTTCAGAAAGCAAGACGAGAAGAACGTCAAATGTCATACGAGTCATAGCAAGGGGAAGCTCCTTGAAGCGTCGTCAACATTGCCAACATTTTGTTTCTCAATTTATAAGCAATCTCCTCATTTCAGGGGATATGTTTCTTTGACTGTATCTTGCCAATTCAGGGCATACGAATTAATAAAATCAGATTTTCAGTCATGTCTCATCTCGTACATTTTATTTTCATTTGCAAAATGTCCGATGTCTTTAAGATACTGATTGCATAAACACAGATGTTCCTTTTCTAAAGAATGTGTGCTTGCAGGGAATATATTTACTCCCGGGAGTGTCTGAACTCCTATGAAGGAATCCGGTAAGGGATACCTCGGGATTACTTGTACGTTCCTATCTTTGCAAGATCGCAGGTATTCAAAGCACGACATAGGGCATGAAAACTTCACTCCCAGCAAGCTGGCAAATCAATACTCACTCAGCCTTAGCACCAGAAGTGTTTTCTCCCCAGCTGAGTTGCCACTTGCTATTTTCTCCCCAGCCGAGGTGCCAATAATTCTTCCTCAGCTAAGCACAAAAGCCAGGGAACCACTTCCCCACAGAGTTTCAGCCTCTATCTAGGAGAGCAACGCCTGAAGGAATCACAACAGAGTGACGAAAGCTTCTATAAACCCCAACTGGGTCCTTCATTTACTGGAAGAGGTCTATCATTGACCCATTTCCCCAAGCAGAATCATCTCATCAGATCTACCAATGATCTCATCCCCAGCTGGGATGCCCATTTCAAACAGATCAAACGGAAATCTTCACAGCGACGGGATCCGAATCCCGGATTGGTATCCTAGCATAAACATAGCATTCGCATCATATTTTTACCACAGAGCGTAGCATTCCGTCTAACACGGAGCATTACGGAAAAAATCAAACATATTGCATAATCATAAGCCATGTTCCGAATCAAACACTTGTGAATATCAACAATCCATCAATAATATACAAAATGCTCCCCAGATTCCCTAGCAAAGAGCTAAAGCGTTTGCCTTGCGTTCACAAACACCAGTATACACCTCCTTGGCACCCGTCTGTGTCATATCCCCAATAGAAAGCCAAGGCGTCCTCTTTGCACTCACAGATACATATATACAATTCCTTGACACTCGTCCGTGTCACCTTTCCCAGCACAGTAACCTAAACACTTTGTATATCAGATACTTGTTTATACTATACTTTCCTTTTTGACACTCGTTTGTGTCACTCTCCCCAGCAGGTTGAATACTCAAATATACACTACTCATACTTATTTTACTTATACAGATACTCGTCTGTATCTTGTATACACCATTTATATCCCCACAGATTCGACACTCGTCCGTGTTCTTTGTTAACCAGTTGGTACTCGTCCGTACCATCATCTCAGAGCATGCGTCAAGCGTTTGTTTCTACCTAATACTCGTCCGTATCATAGTCTTAAGGATGCTCGTACGCATCTTTAATCCATACACTGTGTCAAACACTTTCGTCTTCTTGAATTTAGACACTCGTCTGTGTCTACCTTTCCCCAGAAGAGTCTCCTCAGATTCAACACTCGTCCGTATTCCTTGTTAACCAGTTGATACTCGTCCGTATCATCATCTCTGAACACGCGTTAGTATTTGTTTCTACCCGATACTCGTCCGTATCATAGTCTTAGGGATGCTCGTCTGCATCTTTAATCTATACACAGCACCAAACATTTATACCTTTATTTCTTGGATGTAAACGCTCGTCCGTGTTTACTATTCCCCAGCAGATTGCCAGCAAAGCAAAATTTCTTTTCTATCTGACATTCGTCCTATGTCATGATAAACCTTTAGAGCAGCCATACCCTGCTAGGTGATCGTCCTTCACCTCTTGATGATCGTCCTTCATCATGCTCATCCGATGGCCGTCCCCATCGTTGACCTTTTATCCGACATTCGTCCTGTGTCGTGATATTTAGCAGCCGTCCCCTGCTAGGTGATCGTCCTTCACCTTTTGATGATCGTCCTTCATCATTTTATCCGATGGCCGTCCCCATCGTTGACCTTTTATCCGACATTCGTCATGTGTCGTGATATTTAGCAGCCGTCCCCTGCTAGGTGATCGTCCTTCACCTTTTGATGATCGTCCTTCATCATTTTATCCGATGGTCGTCCCCATCGTTGACCTTTTGTCTGACATTCGACCTATGTCATGATAAACCTTGAGAGCAGCCGTCCCCTGCTAGGTGATCATCCTTCACCTCTTGATGATCGTCCTTCATCATGCTCATCCGATGGCCGTCCCCATCGTTGACCTTTTATCCGGCATTCGTCCTATGTCGCGATATTTTCGGCAGCCATACCATGCCAGGTGATCGTCCTTCACCTTTGATGACCGTCCCTCATCATTATTTCATTTATTCTTTAACCCGATGGCCGTCCCCGTTGTGGTCCCTTTTCCCTTTTTGATGATCGTCCTTCATCAGTTTTAGCCCGATGGCCGTCCCCGTCGTTGGTTACCTTACTTTTTGAACTTGATGGCCGTCCCCATCATTTTTCGTTAATCCCCAGAGAATCTTATAGATTTACTTGATGGCCGTCCCCATCATAATCCCTTTTATCCCCAGCATGGCGGCCGTCCCCGTCATTATTTTATTTTCCGCACTTTTCCCAGCATGTCGGTCGTCCCCGTCATTGCTATTTCCCAGCTGTCGTCCTCTGCTCGACGGTCGTCCTCCGTCGCCCACACTTTATAATATACTTTATTTTCCTTTACAATCTATATCCCTTTTCTTCTCCATCCTATGAGTGCAAATTTTGGACTGTCTTTGGTATTCAACCACAAGTTATCTTGTTTTCCTGATAAGCCGTTGCTTACATCCTGCACAGCTAACTCATGTTTGAATAGGGGCAGCTGTAAACACCCCAAATTTTCCCTCACCCATTCACACCATGGCTTGTGATCATTTCATATACATAAATCCAATCATAGCATCTCATACCACATTTTTGATTCACTGCATAGATTCAAAGTCATTTGCATCTAGGATTTGTGATCTGAGCAATCCAAGAGCTTCTTGAGCCACTCCAAAGGTCATCAATCACTTCAAAGGGGTCCATGTATGTTCAAGCATCATATTATATCCTTTCAAAATCAATAATGTCAAAGAATCACAAGAACTGAGAATGGTATGGAAGCAGGGCCAGGTTTGACTGCACAGATGACCTAGAATTAGGGTTTTGGTCTCAAAGGCCATAACTCCAAAATTTTTGGTAATTCTTGTTTCTATTGGTCTCTATATGGTATAGGGAGCATGCATATCAATTTTCATGAAGAAATTCCATGGGGAAGTCATCTGATCAAGGGTTGACTTTCTGAGCAAGTCAGTGTAAAATCAGGGCATCTGAGGCCCCCAATGACCCAACCAAAGGGTGTTCTTCATCATTTTGATTATGTATGATCTTTATTTGATCATGGAAGATGTTAGAAGTTCACAAAATTGAAGAATTTCAAGTCATTTGCAAAGTTGACTTTTTGGGAAAGTTTGACTTTTAATGAAATTGCCATTTTGGGAAACTTTTTCAACCCTTGCTTTTTGATTCAAAAATGCTTCAAATGGAAAAACTTTGGTCATGAAAGTTGTAGAATGGATCATTCCCTTTTCAAAAAGTACAAGAACATGACCTAATTCATTTTGGATCAAAAGTTATGGCCTTGCAAAGTTGGGCAAAATCATTGAAATTCCACTTTTGCACAAAATGGAAAACTTGCAATTTCTCATGGCATGCCTTTATGTGACTTCAACATGACCTCTAATCATCATACCAATGCAATGCATGACCTAAAATCAGAATTGGCCCAAGGGATTTCTCATTCATTTGCCTTGATCTTCACATAGCCATAAGTCATTTTTCATGAAAATGCAAAGAGGGATTTTTGTCAAAATCATTCCCCAAGGAGTTATATGATCACTAGCTGGTTTTAATGCATTGTCATGACCTAATGAGGCATCACACATCAGAAATCCAGCAAGGGTTCTCACATTCACATAGCCAAAATCATGAAATGTCACAAGTGGGCAAGTTGCAAAAACTCCTCTAGCTCATGATCCAGATGCAGCAGCCTTTCATGAGCCATCCAAGGGCCATCCTTGACTCAAGCTGAGGCAAGACAAGCCTCTAGACTGCTGCTGCCATAGCCCATGCTGCAAGTACAAATCAACTTGACTTTTTGGCCAATCCTCCCATACCAATCCCACAGTGTACACCTGCCCTCCTAGATTGCTGGGATTGTTTATGGATTGCCTAAGGGTCATAAAACAAGAGAGAAGCAAGCCTGGAACACACACATTGCAGCACACTCCAAAAACTGTCAAAACTTTCCTCTCTTCGAATCTCCCTCCATAGCCATCAAACACTCATTTTCTCTTCACCAATAAATCATACATCTTCCAAGGAACCAGAATCCACCATTAAAACAGCTTGAAACCCCATAAATCACAACTGTGAAACCTGCTATATCAGAACTCAAACCCTCAAATTAGCCACCAACAAAGGATTGTGAGCATTCCATTAACTTCAGGGGGTTCAGAGAAGACATTTTGCATCAAAGAAAGGTCTGGAAAGCTTGTATTCGCAGTTCACCACTTCAGGTAGCTTCAAACCTCAAACTTTTCAGAGCTTGTATTTTTTTGTTACAAATTGAAAGTGTATGTCATGCTGATCATGGTGGTATCTTTAGAATCAAAAATGGTGAAGAAATGAGCTTTTGGTTGCTCTCTGAAATTTCACCCGTGAAATTTGCTTGCTTCGATTCTCTCTGTTCTTGGGTTATAAATGTTGTTTGAGGGTTGATTTGATTGGGGTTTGGGTAGAGGATCTTTTCCCTGGTTTCAATTTGATGAATGGTGGCCTGTAGCGTGTTTTAGGGTTTCTAACCCGCCGGAGAAGATGACCGGAGCTTCCCTCCGGTCACCTGAAAATCATTAAGTCCTAACCCTAATTAGTTTGCCAGATGCATTCGTGGCCATTGGATACGGATTAGCTTAAGTGTTGGATGGTCCATATTAAGTCATTAAACCCTAACCTGTTTTATTTAATTTAATAAATCATAATTAAATTAATTAAGCCAGAACCAATCCTGACCATTAATTCGCGCGCGCAGTCAAACATCCTCTCCCAGATTTGAATGTCAGCCTTAGGATGAGATTACTTTTCCTTTTTATTAATTTTAATTCATTTGTTTTGTATTTCTTTTGTACATTTAATTTAAAATAGTAAAAATCATTCAAAAATTCTGAAAATTTTTATGCAACCTTTTATTAATTTTCAGAAATCAAAAACATTTTTATTTTTATTTTTTGCATTAAAAATTATTTTTAAATCATTTAAAAGTTTATTTTTAATTAATTAATGGGAATTAATTAATTAAAAATACTTTTAGGTATTTAAAAATCACAAAAAATTCATGAAACCTTTAAAATCATTTAGGAACATTGTCCAACCCTCAAACCAAATTTCTTTTCTGATCTTGATGTCTTTTGACAATTTTTCATGGAATTAATTTCATTTCAAGGCATTATTTTGATCCAATCTTTGAAAATTCATTCCTGCCTAGTCTTTAAGAGTTGGACTTTGATTCTTTTTGCATTGTGTCTTGCATATCATGTAGTTTATAGGATTAAATTGGCATGATTTGATCTTGCATTTTCAATTTGTTTAACATTTTTCTTGACAAGGTATCCTAAAACCCTAGAAATCTTAAGAAATTCATAACCCTCATTAGGTTAAGAGTTAGAACCCCTCCTTTGGGCAGTGAGTTTGTATAGGTTTGGGTTTCCTTTGAATGCATTTTCAAATTTTTATCATGATGTTTGCTTTTGGTTTTGATTTTTGTTTTGTGCATTGATCATAAACCCTAATTTGGGCTTCCTTTTGCATTCATCTTGCATTTGCTTGCATATCATGACTTGCCATGACATTTTGTGCATCCATTTGATTCATTAGGCATCTTAAGACATATTAGAAGCATGTTTGATCATTGCATCTTTCATTTGCCATGTTGTATGTCATTTGCATTCCATAACTTTTCATGTATGTCCATGGTTCTAAGCATGTTTCTCTTGCATCCATATGTTCATATGATCATTCCCATCTATTGTCATGTATGTGCATCACATCATAGCATCATTATCATCATACTCATGCTTCTGGTTTTGGTTTGCATCATCACATTGCATTCCATTTGCATTGCATTCCATTCCTTTGCTAACTTTTCAGGTGGTAAGTTACTTTGAGAAGTGAATTTGCCTTCACTTCTCACATTTTCTTTTCATCTCTCTTATGCATCATTGCTGCATTTTGTCTTGTGTTTGAGATTGAGCTTGCTCATTCTTCTTCATCTTACTTTCTTTCTTCAAGTGACTTGTCTTCTTAAATGAAGCAAGTTACTTTGTTTCTCTTTGCTCCTCTCATCTGCTTCTTGGTGGTTTCTCTGAAGATGTCTCTTGTAAACCTCACAAACCTTAGGAACTTCCAAGCATGACAATAATTAGGGTTTTTATTAGTCCCCCATTTAGCTTTTACCTTTGTGTCTCATTGAGTTTTCTCTTCTCATCTCATAATCAAGGACTAAACCCTAAAGGTTCTAAGGCTTTGTGATTAAGCTTATGCCTGCATCCTTCTATTAGGATGGAGTGTATAACTTTAATCCTAAGTGTTAAACCCTTAATGTGTTTAAATCCTTTAATTAATTCACTTAATAATCATCAAGACATCAAGCTTGTAACTTGGGCCTTGCATTAGGGTTCTAATTCTTCCTTAATTGGTTAAGAAGGACTAACCCTAGTGTTAATGGACAAGTCCCCCTCAAGTTGTCTTACAAACCCTAAAAATCACTTCATCATCTTACCATTAACAAAAATCCACTTAATAAAGGCTTTGTTTTGTCATGGGTTTAATCCCTAATCATGGATTAAGTTGAGGAGCTTTCCTCTGCTTAAACATTCTCATCTATTATCCTTCTATTAGGATGGTGTAATGAGTCTGTTTAATCCCTGATTATGGTTTAATCTCATTACTTAACACTAAAAAAAAAAAAAAAACATCTAAATAAATGCAAGTAGGTTAATGATCTTAACCCTACATCATGGTGATTAAGTGTGAGAAGCTGACTTCACACTTAAGGCATTCTCATTACCCCTAATCAGAGGGAAGATGTGATGAGTTTACTAAATCCATTGGTTTAGGCTTAAGCTCATTAACTTATGACAAACTTCAAAAAGCAATAAAAGACTGAAAACACAAAAACAAACAATAATCGTCTCCTTCGGGATTCTTTTCTCATCACCTTCACTCATAAACGAGAACTCTCTTCTTCCGTCTAATGCAAGACAGTTTGCACCTGAGCCAGACAGGTCATACACTTGAGCATAGACAAGTAAGCAGTTCATCAGTCAATTCATCTTTCAGTCTCTTTGGGTCGAACTACGGTGTTCTGACTTCCTCATTGCACGAGAGGATACGTAGGCATAACTTAACAGTTATCGAACAAAAGTCTCTGTATATCCCCCCTCCTCCCAGCATCATTCTTTTAGCCTCATGATCTTGAGCATCTTATTCCTGTTCTTACACTGACACTGTACATTTACACACCTCACTTCTTTTACACTGACACTTGCATTCTTTCCAGCTTTGAAGCACAAAATGCACAGACACTACCCCTTTAAAACACAAATCTTTTAAGCGTGGATCCCGTCGAGTACGGCGGACAATCTGGGTGCTAATACCTTCCCAGGTTGTAACCAACCCCCTTTCTCAGTCTCTCTGGTTCGTAACCGTCTTATCCATGTCTTTTCTTAGGTTTATGCAGCATTACCTTTCCTTCGGGATAAAAATGCCTAGCTGGCGAATCTATTCATTTCCTGTGAGTTCACTCCTGTGTGTTCTCACATCCTCCTTTCGCCGACCGTTCGCGTTTGTACCTTTATCTGGGTTATTCTCATTTATCGGGAGCAGCTTGGCGACTCTGCTGGGGACCCTTATACTGTAACCAGGGCTTCTGGTTCTTTTTATGGGTTCCTCCTAGCGCTTGTTTGATTTGTGTTTACTGGGGTGTTATGTGCTAATTGTGTTTGTATATTTGTGTTTATTTTATTGCTTTATGTACAGTTGTTTTATTGCTTTCTTTACAACTTTATATACATCATACTGTCATATTATTCTGGCTGGATCTGGTTTTGTTGCTTTGGTGGGTGGGTGTTCTATTGAGAATTTAAGGTCCTATACCTGGGACCTGAGTGACACCTAGGCTATAGTGGTTCATGTTCTTTCCCATTCCATTTCGGTCTGGTGCGGGAATATGAAACACGGTTCAGATATGGGTTTCTTCTTGAGAACTCTGTGCTACAGATTTCCTGTAGTGCTAGGGCTATCTGGGAAGCCTGCTAAGTCTGGATGACCTTTACTATGACCTTCAGAAATTGAGGTGAATTAGAGAAGGGTTTTTTATGGTTATTATAAACATTGTACCTCCGGGTTAGAAGTGTTTGCACTTCTCATAACTGATCCAAGTCTGAGGATCTTTGTTTTAGAACATCACCTGTGAGGGGGTTGGGCTGTTTACAGGTTTGCAGGTACCCTCGACCTCAGCATACCTTGATACTTTGTTATGTTTGAGAATGCTTCACTTTGGACAGTTCTTGTGATTTAACCCTGGACATGTGACTCTTTATTTGAGTCCCCCACCTTGGTTACTGGACTTATGAGCCTCCATCTGGATTTCTTGAACATACATGGACTTATATCAAGGCAGTAACCAGATCCAGTTTGATCACAAACCCTTGCATATCATTTGCATACATCATCATTGCATCATTTAACATTTGCTTATTTGTTTTTCAGGGTATCCATACTATATTTTGGCTTGGTTTTGACCCCTTCATCTGCATAGACCTATCTTCACCAGTATCTGCTTCAGCTATCCTCATAATCTACCTGCTTCAGTCACCTGCATCACCAGTATCAGCCTGTTAGTGGCCCATCTTCAGTATTTTTCTCCATCATCAGCATCTGTTTCAGCTCTTCTTCAGCAACATGGCACCCAAGAAGAGCAACATCTCCTACCATTTCTTTGAGCTTGAGCTAGCTGGCATCAGGAAGGTCCAGGCCCTGATTACTCCAGACCATATACCACTATTCAGAGAACATTATGGAGGCATCCTTGATGTGGTTATGGATTTGGACCCTTCCCAGAGGAGCTTGATTCATACTTGCCTGCAGTTCTATGATCCCCCTCTGAGGTGCTTCACCTTCTAGAATTTTCAGTTGGGGCCTTTGTTGGAAGAGTATTCATCACTGATTGGTGTACCTGTCAGGGGTGGAGTCCCCTTCAACCCTGAGATGGCTTTTCCTAGTATTGAAGAGGTGGCAAAGGCCCTGTATCTGGAACCAGTTCTGATTGAGCAGAACATGACAGCAAAGGATGGAATCTCTGGTCTACACTTGGATTTCTTGACCTCTCAGGCTATCCTGAAGGCTTCCTTAGGAGAATGGAAGGCAGTCTGTGCATTATTAGCCCTTAGCATATATAGGGTCATATTATTTGCAGATGAGCCTAAGTTTATTAGCAAGAATGCAATCCATCTTTTCATTCTGAGGAACCCAATGCCCACCTTACTAGGAGACTTCTACTACTCTGTTCACCAAAGGAATGAAAAGCAGAGAGGAAGATTGGTGAGGTGCTGTGGTCCCTTGTTCCATACCTGGTTGCTCAAGCACTTGCCCAAGACGGATGCATTCCTGAATCCTCACCAACAAAAGAATTGGGCTAGAAGGCTTATTGCTTTGACCTCATATGACATCAGGTGGTGCACCCAGAGCATCAAGGGCAGGGACATCATTACTAGTTGTGGGCAGTTCCCCAATGTACCTCTGATAGGAGTGAAGGGTTGCATCAACTATAACCCTATGCTATTCAAAAGACAACTGGGCTATGCATTGGTCCACCCTCCTAGAGAACAAGATCTAGCTGAGACCCTTTATTGTGAGATCAAGCTTAATTTGGCTATTGTCAGGCAAGCATCCTGGGCTTGGGACAATGTCCAGACCAAAGGGATGGCCATACTCGGGAGATGCAACAATATGGCCTCAGCTCAGTATTATGAGTTGTCTCATGCTAGGGCTCAAATTTCTGGGATGCCCTTCACCATTGAAGATGTACCGGGACCATCCACAGCACCACCTCCAGCCACTGTCAGCCTGGAGGAGTTTGAAAAGCTAAAAGAGAGGAATGAGAATTTGTCTGAAGCCCTGAAGAGAACCCTCTGGGAGAGGAGTGATGGTCGTCTGGATATTGAAAGGTTAGAAAAACTTAAGGTGGAGCATCTAGCCAGGATTGAAAAATCAGAGGACTACATCAAGAAGTCAAGGGCTGGAGAACAGATTTTGAAGAATGCCTGCAAAGAGGCCCAGTTCCAGAAAGCTAGGACTGATCTTTATCTGAAGGAGAGCCAAGCTAGGTGGGTCAGGATCACTGAAGCTCGCACTCAGGAGGATAAAAGAATTCAGGACAAGATTGAGCAGTTGGAGGCTAATGCAAAGGAGCAACAGGAAGCCCTATTGGCAGCCCAGAGGGAAATCTCAGAATTGAAGCTCAAGGCTGGTGTGAAGAGGTCAAAGGACCAAAGCAGACACAAGAAGCTAATCACTGCTATCACCGCCAGGAATCTTCTCATCAGGAACCTCACAGAGCATCCAGCTAATCCTGTGACTGAAGCACTTTTGAAGGAAGTCCAGGAGGATGAGTTTGGTCTTGCTGTCTGACTTTTGCTTGTTGTTGCTTTCATTTCATGTACTTTTCTTTTATGTTGTATTTTTTGACCCCTCAGAGGGCATGTATTGTAAAAAAACAAACTATGTATGTTTTTCCATTTGTAATATATTAATTAGTTTGTTTCATCTGAGTTCTTTTTCTCTCAAGCAACATCAAAGCACCTTCCTCAGGGGTCTGGAAAGGTCAAAACCAAATGCCAAGACTAACTTTTCTTTTGTTTTGTAGGTTTTTATTTTGTTTGTTACTAACTCTGTTGTGATTCAGGAACTATTGCTCGACGTCGGGTGTTCCCACTCAACCGTCCACACAGATATCCTACCCGCAACAACCTTCCGGGTATACAAATGGACCAAGTACAACAGGACCTTATAGAGGTCAGGACTCAAATGGCCAATGAGAGACTGGAAATGAGAAATCAGATGACCCAGTTTATGGAGGTGATGAATGGATTGGCACAGAGCCAAGAGAGACTGAGGGCATTAGTAGAAAGGCAGACCCAGGAGGAACCCCATCTAGGGACTGGGGGAACAAGCAAAAATGAGAGGGTTCAGCCTCATGTTAATCCTCCAGTTTATGGGCCTCACCTTCATCCATAGATCAACATCCCTGCTAATGTGCAAGGGAATGCCACTGCAGGCAGAGTATTACAGGAAGCAGTTCATCATTCAATTCATCTTTCAGTCTCTTTGGGTCGAACTATGGTGTTCTGACTTCCTCATTGCACGAGAGGATACGTAGGCATAACTTAACAGTTATCGAACAAAAGTCTCTGTATATCCCCCTCCTCCCAGCATCATTCTTTTAGCCTCATGATCTTGAGCATCTTATTCCTGTTCTTACACTGACACTGTACATTTACACACCTCACTTCTTTTACACTGACACTTGCATTCTTTCCAGCTTTGAAGCACAAAATGCACTGACACTACCCCTTTAAAACACAAATCTTTTAAGCGTGGATACCGTCGAGTACGGCGGACAATCTGGGTGCTAATACCTTCCCAGGTTGTAACCAACCCCCTTTCTCAGTCTCTCTGGTTCGTAACCGTCTTATCCATGTATTTTCTTAGGTTTATGCAGCATTACCTTTCCTTCGGGATAAAAATGCCTAGCTGGCGACTCTATTCATTTCCTGTGAGTTCACTCCTGTGTGTTCTCACATCCTCCTTTCACCGACCGTTCGCGTCTGTACCTTTATCTGGGTTATTCTCATTTATCGGGAGCGACAGATGATTCTAAAGTGATTTTCTGTCCCTCGCAGTATAGATCTGAGCCATAATGCCAAGGGATGGCACTATTGCTTTCGTAAGGAACTGGCCCATGCACTGTGATAGTGACCAGACTGATAGGAGCTGCAGAAGGGACCACAATGGTGTGTGGATCATAGTATATGGTAACTGGTGCTCTGACAGGAGTGGCATTTTGTGAGTTGTTGGCAGGAACATTTGCAGGGTCATAGTATATGGTGACTGTTGAGACGCTTTCATCAATTGTTGCTGATGTTGTAGAAGACACTATCGACTGGATGGGTGTTGAAGTTGTAGCAAGAATGGTGATTGAACTTGTTTCCGTTGAAGTGATTGATTGAGCAGTTGTTGGAGTTGTAGTAGAATCCATTGGAACAATGGTTGCTGACGTTGTAGGAGTATCTGTGATTGCCGGTGAAGGAATTGTTGGATTTGTGGGCGCCGTTGTCGTAATATATAGGATACCTTCCTTAATAAGACCATCTATGTCGTTTCTCAGCCTTTCACACCCATTTACTGCAATATTGCAATACCCACATTCGAGCTCACACCCAGGGAACATTTGGCATTCTAAAAGCTGAGCTTTGATTTCAACCAAAGGTGTTCGAATTTGTGTAACACTGGTGATCAAGGTGGATGGTTTGCCTTCCTCAATAGCATTGATCCTAGGCCCATTGTGACTAGGCATTGGATTCCTTGTGAAATTCGGAGGAGGTGCAAAGTTGAGAGCTTTTGAGTCCACCAGGTCGTGGACTTTTATCTGTAAGGCCCTGCATTTTTTCAGTATTATGCCCCGGTGCGTTTGAATGGAATGCACACCTGGCATTGGCATCATAGTTCTTTGGGAGATTGAGGGGATCTGGAGGTGCCAATGTCCTTAACTCAACCAGGTTGAGCTTCAGGAGTTGTGGCAAGAATGCAGCATACGGCATTGGGATTGGGTCAATTACTCTGTTTTCCTGTGACGGTCTTTGTTGGAAAGGACGCAGTTGTTGGTTGTTGTTGTTGTTGTTGTAGGTTCTCTATTGCGGATATTGAACTTGTTGTTGATATTGTGGTTGTTGCTGTTGAGGATATGCTGATTGTTGAGGAATTGGGGCTGGTATGGTAACAGCTGCTACTGATCGGTGCACATATTGAGGTCTGCCTCTACTTGTATGAATGGAATTAGTCTCACCGGCTCTTCGGGGTCCCACAAAAGGCTTTCTGGGATTACTGGATGAACTTGAACCACTGTCGGAAATTTTGCCCATCTTTAAGAGGCTTTCAATCCTCTCACCAGCTATGACCACATCAGCAAAACTGGTAGAGGAAAAAGCAGCCAGTCTATCAATATATGTCCCTTGCAACGTATTCATGAACATGTCAGCCATTTCCCTTTCCGACATGGGTGGTTGGATAGCAGCAGCAAGCTGTCTCCACCTTTGGGCATATTCCCTGAAGCTTTCTCGGGAAGATTGAGACATTCCCATCAAAATGGTCCTGTTGGGAGCCATGTCCAAGTTGTATTGATATTGACGGATGAAAGCCTCAGCCAAATCCTTCCAGCATCTTATGGTGGCTCTAGACAAGTGTGAATACCACTCCCTTGAAGCCCCAGTCAGACTGTCTTCAAAGTAGAACATCCACAGTTTCTCATCCATAGTATAAGCTTTAAGTCTTCCCAGGAAAGACTGCAGGTGAGTGCGAGGACAGGAGGTACCATTGTATTTCTCAAAGCACGGGGGTTTGAATTTGTGGGGAATTCTCACCCCATCCATTAGCCCCATGTCCATCACATCGAAGCCCAAAGAATTCTGAGATTCTAAAGATCTTAACTTTTCAGCAATTTCATCCAATCTCCTGTCATATACTTCATCTCCAGCTCCCATAACAGTAAACTGCTCTTCTTGGGGATCCTCTTGCAAGATTCTCCCTCCAGCAGTATTACCTTGCACATTCCTCGGGATGTTAGCTTCTGGATCCAGATGAGGTCCAAATACTGGTGGATCAATACGAGGCTAGCCCCGTTCATTGTTACTAGTTCCCCCTGTTCCAAGATGAGGTTCCTCAGGAGTTTGTCTTTCCACCAGCTCCCTTAACCTTTCTTGACTCTGGGCCAAGCCAGTCATCACAGCCATGAATTGAGACATCTGATTTCTCATCTCCACTCTCTCATTAGCCATCTGATTTTTGACCTCAGTAAGATCCTGCTGTACTTGTTCCATTTGAATACCGGGAAGGTTGTTGCGAGTCGGGTACCGGCGCGCGCGGTTGACAGGGAACACTCGGCGACGAGCAATGTTTCCTGAGATCACAACAAAGTTAGAAACAATAATAATAAAACCTACAAAATAAAAAAAAAGTTAGTATGCAATGCAGTATGCTTATTTGCTTTCCAAGGTATCCGGTTTGGTTCTTGGTTTTGACCTTTCCAGACCTCGAGGAAGATGCTTGATGTTGTTGAGAGAAAACCCAAATGAAAACAAACTGAAATATATTACAAATAGTGAACAATACATAGTCTGTTTTACAACACGTTCCCATGGAGGGTCAAAATACAATAAAAGGAAAAGTACATCAAATAACAACGAACAAAGAATCAGACATCCAGTCCAAATTCATCTTCTTTGACCTCCTTCATGAGTGCCTCAGTCACTGGACCAGCTGGGTGCTCTGTAATGGTCCTAATGAGGAGGTTCCTAGTAGCAATGGCAGTGGTCAGCTTTTTATGCTTGTCCTGGTCCTTTGATCTTTTCAATCCTGCTCTGAGCTTCAACTCTGAAATCTCCTTATGGGCTGCCAACAAAGCTTCCTGCTGCTTCTTCTCATTGGCCTCTAAGTGTTCAATCTTGGCTTGAGTTTTCTGGTCTTCTTGTGTAAGGGCTTCAGTGATCCTGACCCATATAGCCTGACTTTCTTGCAGATAGAGCTCAGTCCTAGCCTTCTGAATCTTGGCTTCTTTACAGGCATTCTTCAATATTTGTTCTCCAGCCCTTGCTTTCCTTATTTAATCCTCTGTCTTCTCAATTTTGGAAAGATGCTCCACCCTGAGCTTTTCCAATCTCTCAATGTCCAGACGACCATCACTCCTTTCCCAAAGAGTCTTTTTTGAAGCTTGAGATAAGTTCTCATTTCTTTCTTTCAACTTCTCAAATTCTTATAGGCTGACAGTTGCTGTTGGCTGTACTGTAGAGGGTCCAGGTATATCCTCCAAGATGAAAGGCATTCCAGTAATCTGAGCTCTAGTACGGGACCAGTCATAGTACTGAGCTAAAGCAACATTATTACACCTCCCCAGAATAGCCATCCCTTTTGTCTGAATGTTGTCCCAAGCCCAGGATGCTTGTCTGACAGCAGCTGAATTAGGTTTTACTTCACAATACAGGGTCTCAGCTAAATCTTGCACTCTGGGAGGGTGAACCAAAGCATAGCCCAGTTGTCTCTTAAACAGTAAAGGATTGTAGTTGATGCAACCCTTTACTCCTATCAGAGGCACATTTGGGTATTGTCCACAGCTGGTGATAATGTCCTTGCCTTTGGTGCTTTGAGTGCACCATCTAATATCATCTGAAGTCAAAGCAATGAGCCTCTTGGCCCAATTCTTCTGTTGGTGAGGATTCAGGAAGGTGTCTGTCTTAGGTAGGTGTCTGAGCAGCCAGGTGTGAAACAAAGGAGCACAACATCTCACTAACTTCCCCCTCTGTTTCTCATTCCTCTGATGGATGGAATAATAAAAGTCTCCCAGCAGTGTGGGTACTGGGTTCCTCAGAAGAAACAGATGGATGGAATTCTTGCTGACAAATTTGGGCTCATTTGCAAACAGTATAGCCCCATATATGCTGAGGGCTAACAGTGCACAGACTGCCCTCCATTCTCCCAATGAGGCCTTCAGGATGGCCTGAGAAATCAAGAAGTCCAAGTGCAAACCAGGGATCCCAGCTTTTGTTGTCATACTTTGCTCAATCAAGGCATGCTCCAAGTATAGTGCCTTTGCTACTTCTTCATTTCTGGGAGCTGGCATTTCTGGGTTGAAAGGGATTCCACCCCTGATAGGTACTCCAATCAATGAAGGAAACTCTTCCAGCAAAGGCCCTAGCTGGAAGTCTGGAAAGGTGAAACATCTCAAGGGAGGATCATAAAACTGCAAGCATGTGTGGATCATGCTCCTATGAGAAGGGTCAAGGTCCATAACCATATCCAGGATACCTCCATAATGCTCTCTACACAATGGGATATGGTTAGGTGTGATGAGTGACTGGACCTGCCTGATACCAGTCAACACAGGCTCAAAGAAATAGTAGGATATGTTGCTCTTCCTGGGAGTAGTCATGAATGTTGCTGAAGAAACTAAGGATAAGTGCTGAGGAAAATCACAGACTGATGCTGGAAATGAGCCACTGACAGGCTGATGCTGGTGAAGATGGAGATAACTGAAGCAGGTAACTGATGAAGTAGAGGTCTATGCAGAAGAAGGGGTCAAAACCAAACCAGATATGATGTGGATACCCTAAAAAACAAATAAACAAATGTTAAATGATGCAATGATGATATATGCAAATGATATGCAAGGGTTTGTAATCAAGCTGGATCTGATTATCTGTCTTGATATAGGCCCATGTATGTTCAAAGAAGGTCTAGATGGAGGTTCAGAAATCCAATAACCAAGGTAGGAGACTCAAATAAAGAGTCACATGTCCCGGGTTAATCACAAGAACTGTCCAATTATGAGGTACTCTTAAACAAAACAAAAACAGGGTATGATGTGGCCAAGGGTACCTTCAAACCTGTAAACAGCACAACCCCCTCACAGGTAGTGTTCTAGAACAAGGATCCTCAGACTCGGATCAGTTATGAGAAGTGTAAACACTTCTAGCCCGGAGGTACAGTGTTTACAATAACCATAAAAGATCCTCCTCTAATTCACCTCAGCTTCTGAAGGTCATAATAAAGGCCATCTAGACTTAGCAGGCTTCCCAGATAGCCCTAGCACTACAGGAAATCTGTAGCACAGAGTTCTCAAGAAGAAACCCACATCTGAACCGTGTTTCATATTCCCGCACCAGACCGAAATGGAATGGGAAAGAACATGAACCACTCTAGCCTAGGTGTCACTCAGGTCCTAGGTATAGGACCTCAAACTCTCAATGGAACCCCACCCACCAAAACAGAAGCCAGATCCAGCAATGATAATGACAGTATGAAATATGTAAAACTGTAAAGAAAGCAGTAAATAAAACTATACATAAAGCAATAAATAAAGCAAATGAATAAACACAATTAGCACATAACACCCCAGTAAACACAGATCAAACAAGCGCTAGGAGGAACCCACAAAAAGAACCAGAAGCCCTGGTTACAGTATAAGGGTCCCCAGAAGAGTCGCCAAGCTATCGTTCCCACCAAATGAGGCTAAGTCAGATGGGGTATAGACGCGAACGGTCGGAGAAAGGAGAGAGAACACACAAGGGTGAACTGAAAAGGAAAGAGTCGCCAGCTAGGCATTTTTATCCCGAAGGAAAGGTAATGCTGCATAAACCTAGGAAGATATGGATAAGACGGTTGCGAACCATAGAAACTGAGAAAGGGGGTTGGTTACAACCTGGGAAGGTATTAGCACCCAGATTGTCCGCCGTACTCGACGGGATCCATGCTTAAAGGATTTGTGTTTTAAAGGGGTAGTGTCTGTGCTATTTTGTGTGCAATAATTTGGAAAAGAATGCAAGTGTCAGTGCAAAAAGAAATGTGAAGTGTATAAGAGAAGTGTTAGTGTAAGAACAATAGTGAAATGCTCAAGATATTGAGGCTTAAAGAATAATGTTGGAAGAGGGGGGGGGTATACAGAGACTTTTGTTCGATAACTGTTAAGTTATGCCTACGTATCCTCTCGTGCAATGAGGAAGTCAGAACACCGTAGTTCGACTCAAAGAGACTGAAAGATAAATTGACTTGTGAAGTGCTTGCTTGTCTATGCTCAAGTGTATGACCTGTCTGGTTCAGGTGCAAACTGTCTTGCATTAGACGGAAGAAGCGAGTTCTCGTTTGTGAGTGAATGAGGTGAGAAAAGAATCCCGAGGGAGACGATTATTGTTTGTTTTTTGTGTTTTTAGTCTTTTATTTCTTTTGGAAGTTTGTCACAGAAAAACGAGCTTAGGCCTAAACCAAAAGGTTAGTAAACTCATCACATCTTCCCTCTGATTAGGGGTAATGAGAATACCTTAAGTATGGAGTAAACACCCCACACTTAATCACCTTGATGTAGGATTAAGATCATTAACCTATTTGTATTTATTTATATGTTTTTGGAGTTTTTTGTTTAGTGTTAAGTAATGAGTTTAAGCCATAATCAAGGATTTAATGGACTCATTACACCATCCTAATAGAAGGATAATAGATGAGAACATTTAAGCTGAGGAAGGCTCCTCAACTTAATCCATGATTAGGGATTAACCTCATGACATAACAAAGCCTTTATTAAAGTGGATTTTAGTTAATAATAAGATTAAGAAGTGAATTTTATGTTTTGTAAGATAGCTTGAGGGGGACTTGTCCATTAACACTAGGGTTAGTCCTTCTTAACCAGTTAAGGAAGAATTAGAACCCTAATGCAAGGCCCAATTACAAGTTTGATGTCTTGATGATTATTAAATGTATTGATTAAAGGAATTAAACACATTAAGGGTTTAACACTTAGGATTAAAGTTATACATTCCATCCAAATAGAAGGATGCAGGCATAAGCTTAATCACAAAGCCTTAAAACCTTTAAGGTTTAGTCCTTGATTATGAGATGAGAAAAGAAGACACAAAGATGACACAAAGTTAACACTAATGGGGGACTAACCAAACCCTAATTATGATCATGCTTGGTTGTTCCTAGGGTTTATGAGGCTTGCAAAAGATCTTCAGGAGAAAAGCCACCAAGGAAGAAGCAGATGAAAGGAGAAGGAAGCAGAAGAAGCAAGTCAACTTACTTCACTTAAGAAGATAAGTTGCTTGAAGAAAGAAAGAGGGGAGGGAGCATGAATGAGCAAGCTCACTCTAATACACAAGTAAAATGCAGCAATGAATGCATAAGAGAAATGAGAATAGATTATGAGAAGTGAAGACAAATTCACTTCTCAATGACTTACCACTTGAAAAGTTAGTAACAAGAGGTGAAATGAAATGAAAATGAGATAAATGCAATGATGCAAACCAAAGTCAGAAGTATAAACATGATGTTAATGATGCTAAGAGATGATGCAAAGACATGTCAAAAGTTTTGGATGATCATACAAGGATGAAGGTGCAAATGAAGCATGTTTTGAACCATGAAAGTTCATGAAAGTTTATGAAATGTAATGGAGGTATAACATGACAAATGGATGAAGAAATGACTTATCATGATTCTAATGTATCCTAACATGTCTTAGAAGTCATGTGAATGCACAAAATGTCATGGCAAGTTCATGTATGCAAGCAAATGAGAGGTGAATGCAAATGAAAGCTAAAATTAGGGTTTATGCACAAGACACAAAGCAAAATTCAAAATCAGAAGCAAATGACAAGATAAAAAATTGAAAATGGGATCAAAGGAAACCTAACCCTACATAAGCTCACTGCCCAAAGGAGGGGACCTAACTCTTAACCTAATGGGAGTTATGATTTTCTTAAGTTTGCTAGGGTTTTAAGGCACTTCAAAAGGAAAAATGCACATCAAATTGAAAATGAAAGATAAATTCAAACCAAGTTTACCCTAGAAACTACATGATATGAAGAATGCAATGCAAAAAGAATCAAAATCAAACTCTTCATGGTTAGGCAAAATGAATTTTTCTAAGTTAGGACAAAAATATTGCCTTTTAAGAACTTTAATTCCAAAGAAAAATGTCAAAATAGGTCAAGAACCAAAAAGAAATTTGTTTGAAGAGTTTGATAATGTTTCTAAATGTATTAAAATGCAATGTGATTTTTTTTGGGATTTGTAAATACCTAAATGTATTTTTAATTAATTAATCATCATTAACTAATTAAAAATAATCATTTAAATGATTTAAAAATAATTTTTAATGCAAAAAAAAAATATATTTTTGGGTTCTGAAAATTATTAAAAGATTTGATAAAAATTTTCAGAATTTTTTGATGTATTTCACTATTTTTAAAAATTCGTAGAAATTAAATACAAAACAAATAAAATAAAAATGAATTTAATGAGAAAATGAGAAAGTCAAACAATCCAAGGGCCCAGGTTCAAACTCAGGATGGAGGGAATTGACTTCGGGCGTCATCCAAGGGCCAGAATTCAAACTACGCTAATTATGATTAAACCCTAATCTGATGCCCTAATTACTTTCAGGTGACCTGAACAGTGTTCCGGTCATCTTCTCCGGCCATCCATTTCTTCAATCTCACTCAATACACAACCCTAAGCTCTCTAACTCTCCAGAAATGATCCCCACCCCATTCTAAACAATAATCAATCATCAAACAGGATTTATTTCACATGATCAGAGAGATTCGAAGCAAAACGGAAAAAATCACAGAAATTTCAGAAGCTTCATACATGCTTAATATTCAATCATTTTCAAAACCAAAAGGTACAATGTGATTAGTGAAGCATGGAGAACAATCTAAGAACTTAAAATCAAGTTTCTGGAAAAAAATTTCTTGATGATACCTGAACTGAAGCTTTTGAAAATGGTGCTTTCTGGCCAGTTCCTTGCTTCAAACAAGTAACAATGATCCTCTTCAAGTGTTTGTGATGCTTAGCTGGAGTTTATATGGCCTCAAAATGAAAATGGCAGAAGTTCAGTTTGTGAAATGTGAAAATCGTATTTTTGATTGTGAAGGTTTTGGGCCAAATCAAAGGTGGGAAATGATCAGTGAGGTTTATGGAGTTGAATGGTGAAAGAAATTTGAAGGTTTGATGGTTGAATCAAGAGATTCGAAGGCTTTTGCAAATTTTGAGACTTTGGAGTGTGCTGAGTTCTTGGAGTTTCAGGTTGTGTTGTTGTGTGCTTTTGTTTGGTTTTGATCCACATAAAGAAATGTGATAGGTCAGAGAATGGGTGCTGGCCTATGTTGATTGATATGGGCAAGTTGCCAAAATGTCAAAAGTTGGTGTACTTGAGGTATGGGCACATGGCATGCCAAGGACAATGGGGTGTCCTGCGCAGCAAGGATCAAGGAGTGTCATGAAATCAGATTTTGTGAGTTGTGGCAAGTGGATGAAGGGATTTGGATCATTTTGCAATTTTGGGGAAGTTTGGCCCCTTTTGAAATTTGTGAAGTTCTAAGCATGAAGGCTTGTGATTCAAGGAACGAATCTGATCCAAATGAGTTGCACTAGGATGATATGATGTGTAGAGATGCATTAGAGGTCCCAAATTGGCTTGGCACAAGAATTTGCAAACTTCCCTCTTTGGTACAAAAGTGAAAATTAAGTGATTTTGTCCAACTTTGCAAGGCCATAACTTTAGTTCTAGAATGAATTAGATCAAGTTCTTGTACTTTTTGAAAATGGGAAGATCCAATCTACAACTTTCATGACCAAAGATTTTTCATTTGAAGCATTTTTGAATCAAAAAGAGGAGGTTGAAAAACTTTCCCAAAATGGCAAGTTTTCATTACAAGTCACTTTCCCAAAATGGCAACTTTGCAAATGGCTTGAAATTCTTCAATTTTGTGAACTTCTAACATCTTCTAAGATCAAATAAAGATCATATACATCCAAAATGATGAAGAAAACCTTTTGGTTGGATGGTTGGGGGCCTCAGATGCCCTGATTTTGCACTTACTTGCTCAAGAAGTCATCTATTGATCAGATGCCTTCCCCTTTGAATTTCTTCATGAAAATTTGTATGCATGATCCTTATACCATATAGAGACCAATAGAAACAAGAATGACCAAAAAATTTGGAGTTATGGCCTCTGAAACCAAAACCCTAATTTTAGGTCATCTGTGCAGTTAAGTTTGGCTCTGCTTCCATGCCTTTCCTCAGTTCTTGTGATTTTTGACTTTCTTGATCTTGGGAGGATAAAATATGATGCTTGAACATACATGGACCCTTTTGAGATGATTGGAGACCTTTGAAGTGGCTCAGATGGCTCAGGGATTGCTCAGATCACAAACCCTAGATGCAGATGACTTTGAAACCATGCAGTGAAGCAAAAATGCAATGTGAGATGCTATGATTGAACTTATGCTAATGAAAAGAATCACAAGCCATGGTTAAATGAGTGAGGGAAAATTTGGGGTGTTTACAGTATTCCCGAGGTCTTACTTTCTGATCGAAGGCTTTGTTCATTCGCTTCTAATATAGCTGCCCATGACAGATGGCTGCTAATCTCTTTTCTTCAATCAGATTCAATTGATTGTATTGAGACCGGACCCATTCTGCTTCATCCAGTTTCACATACATCATTACCTGTAAGGAGGGTAGTTCAACTTCAACAGGTAGGACAACTTCCATACCATACACAAGTTGATAAGGTGTTTCCCCAGTAGATGTTCTGATAGAGGTTCGGTACCCATGCAAGGAAAATAGTAGCATTTCATGTCAGTCTTTGTAGGTGACTACCATCGTCTGCACAATCTTCTTAATATTCTTGTTAGCTGCCTCAACAACGCCATTCATCTTTGGCCTGTAAGGAGAAGAGTTGTGATGTTGAATTTTGAAGTCCCGACAAAGTTCTGCCATCATTTTGTTGTTCAAATTGGAACCATTATCAGCAATGATTCGCTCGGGAACTCCATATTTCCAGATGATATCCCTTTTCGTAAATCGAGCTACCACTTTCCTGGTGACATTTGCATACGAAGCTGTTTCAACCCATTTAGTGAAGTAATCAATGGCTACAAGGATGAATCTGTGAACATTTGAAGCAGTCAGTTTAATCTTTCCAATCATATCAATGCCCCACATGGCGAATGGCCAAGGTGAAGACATTAAGTTCAAAGGATTCGGAGGCACATGCACTTTATCTGCGTAGATCTGGCATTTGTGGCATTTTCTGGCATAGGCACAACAGTTTGCATCCATTGTGATCCAGTAGTAACCTGATCTTAATAACTCCTTTGCAATTGCATGTCCTCTGGAACAGGTACAGAAATAACCTTCATATACTTCGTGCATCTGTAGGTCTGCTTCCTTCTTGTCAACACATCTGAGCAAGACCATGTTGAAGTTTCTCTTGTACAAAGAACCATCAGTATTGAGGAAGAAACTACCGGCTAGCCTTCTTAATGTCTTATTATCATTTGACGATGCCCCAGGTGGGTACGTCTGAGTTTCCAAGAAGCATTTGATGTCATGGTACCAAGGCTTGTTATCAGTGACAGTGTCCACAGAGAATACATATGTCGGTCGGTCCAGTCTGGATACCAAAATCCGAGGTACATAATTAACAACTTGTACTTTGATCATGGATGAAATGGTAGCTAAAGCGTCTGCAAACTGATTCTCATCTCGAGGGATGTATTCAAGCTTAACTGTTGTGAAGAAGGTCAACAATCTCCTCGTATAGTCACGGAAGGGAATCAAATGCTCCTAATGAGTGTACCACTTGCCGTTGGTCTGGTTGATTACCAAATATGAATCTCCAAATACATTCAAGGTTTTGATCCTGAGGTCAATGGCTTCCTCAAGACCCATGATACAAGCTTCGTATTCTTCTTCATTGTTAGTGCAGGAAAAGGTGAGTTTGCTGAGAAATGCATGTGAACTCCATTGGGTGTGATAAGTACTGCACCAACTCCACGAACGTTGCAATTAACTGCCCCATCAAACATCATAGTACATGTTTCTTCTGGATCAGGCCCTTCGGTGTGAACTAGATCTTCGTATTCTTTTGCTTTCAAGAACATGATGTCTTTATCAGGGAAGTCAAATCTCATAGGCTGGTAATCATCAATGGGTTGCTCACCTAGATAGTCAGACAATACACTGCCCTTGATGGCTTTCTGAGATGTGTACTGAATGTCATACTCTGTTAGAATTATTTTCCATCTTGCAACCCTTCCGGTAAGTGCTGGCTTCTCAAATATGTACTTGACTGGATCCATCTTTGAGATCAACAAGGTAGTATGAGTCAACATATACTGTCTTAGTCGGCGAGCAACCCACACTAAAGCACATCAAGTTTTCTCGAGCAGTGAATAACGTTGTTCACAGTCGGTAAACTTTTTGCTTAGGTAGTATATTGCATACTCTTTTCGACCAGAATCGTCGTGCTGGCCCAACACACACCCCATTGACTCTTCTAGTACTGTCAGGTTCATGATTAGAGGTCTTCCTTCGATTGGAGGCATGAGAATCGCAGGTTCTTGAAGATACTCTTTGATCTTGCCAAATGCTCTCTGACAATCATCGTTCCACCTGATTGTTTGCTTTTTTCTTAATAGCTTGAACAAGGGTTCGCAGGTTGCGGTGAGATGAGATATGAACCTTGATATGTAGTTCAATCTACCTAAGAACCCTCGAACTTCTTTCTCAGTCTTAGGTGCAGGCATCTCGTGAATGGCTTTGACTTTATCGGGATCAACCTCAATTCCTTTTTCACTTACAATAAAATCCAGCAGCTTACCAGAACGTACCCCGAATGTGCATTTTTTGGGGTTCAACTTTAACTGATACTTTCTCAGACGCTTAAACAGTTTCAGCATATTTACCAAATGCTCTTCTTCTGTAAGGGACTTGGAAATCATATCATCCACATAGCACTCGATTTCTTTGTGGATCATATCGTGGAATAATGTTACCATAGCCCGTTGATAAGTTGCACCGGCATTCTTCAGACCAAACGGCATTACTTTGTAGCAAAATGTGCCCCAAGGTGTGATGAAAGTCGTCTTATCCATGTCTTCAGGTGACATCTTAATCTGATTGTATCCAGAAAATCCATCCATGAAAGAGAATACCGAGAACTGAGTCGTGTTGTCTACCAATACATCAATGTGAGGTAATGGGAAATAAACCATTTTATAATTTAGTTATGTTAGAGTTATTTTTATTCACTTTTAAAACTTATTTTTTTGTTATAGATAACCCTAAAAAACTTTTCTAACTTTTTTTAATTATTTTTATTAAACCTTAATTTCATAAATCTAAATTTTTTATTTTCTTAGTAACCCTAAACATTTTCAAATCCTAAACCTTTTTCCTAAGTCTTTTGCTCTAAACCTTCTTATTTTCATTCATTCCTGTAATATTAATTGTCTGCCTTATTATTATTACTCTGAGTTTGTTTATCATTATTTATCTCTTTTCTGCCATTATAATTATATAATTTATTTTTCCCGCTCATATTATTATGTAACTGCCCCGAAGTCATGTAATAGTGTATGATTTATTTTCTCGCATTTTATTTATTTACTTTATTTACATGGTTAGTAATAATAGGGAGTGAAAAACTTAATTGAAAATAAATAGGACTTAGACAATTAAAAAAATAAGATAAATATTTGAATATAATCACTCACACACGTAAGTCGGTCGTCTTACGATCGCCATCTGCACCTCCTAGGGTTACCCCCTCTCAGTTGCCTTATACAAATGGTCAAGTCCCTCGAAAATGGGGGTGTCTTAAAAAGCAAAGTCCCTACAGAATAAAATCATCATAGTCCCTTCATATTAAAAGATCAAGTCCCTACGAGGTTTCCTACAGTATAGTGATCTTGTCCCTTCGGTAAATACGATGATAGTCCCTACGAATTGCTAAAGACACCCTTTAAGTTGCCTTCATTGACCATACGATGATCCTACGCCAATCCCTTGACAAAATCCAAGGTAATGACTACCTATTCCTTAATAATAGGGACAGTCTTACCCTTGAAAGAATATAAAAGAACATGAATGACTTAGTCTAGGGTAGGAACTCTCAATTACTGGCTCACATCCTTTAAAATACTTTTTACACCTCACAATTTTTCAAACATTTTCAAAATAAAGGGTTTGTATACATCTGTCGCTCCCGAAGATTTGCATCCCGGTGCAGACACGAAAGGTCGGTGAAAAAGAGAATATGAAGGTGAACTGAATAGAGTCGCCAGCTAGGCATTTTTATCCCGAAGGAAAGGTAATGCTGCATAAACCTGGGAAAAGATGGATAAGACGGTTGCGAACCAGAGAAACTGAGAAAGGGGGTTGGTTACAATCTGGGAAGGTATTAGCACCCAGATTGTTCGTCGTACTCGACGGGATCCACGCTTAAGAGATTGTGTTTAAAGGGGTAGGTGTATGTGTTATCTGTGTGCAAAAGATAAGAATGAATGTACAGGTGTCAGTGCAAAAAGGTGAATGCTTAGGAACTGAGGCTTTTAAAGAATGCTGAAAGAGGGGGATGACAAAGAGACTTTTGTTCGATAACTGTTAAGTTATGCCTACATATCCTCTCGTGCAATGAGGAAGTCAGAACACCGTAGTTCGACTCAAAGAGACTGAAAATGAATTTGACTGTGAACTGCTTACTTGTCTATGCTCAAGTGTATGACTCGTCTGGCTCGAGTTCTAACTGTCTTGCATTAGACGGAAGAAGCAAGTTCTCGTTTGTGAATGAGTGTGATGAGAAAAGAATCTCGGAGGAGACGATTATTGTTTGTTTTTGTGTTTTTCAGTTTTGTTATTTTTTTTGGTGTTTTGCATAGGATTATGAGCCTAAGCCTAAATCAAGGGCTTGTAAACTCATTATATCCTCCCTGATTAGGGATAATGAGCCTACTTAAGTATGAGATAAGCATCTCAACTTAATTTCCATGATGATGTAGGATTAAGATCATTAACCTACTTGTGATTATTTAGATGTTTTTGGGTTTTTGCTAAGTGTTAAGTAATGAGTTTACTCTCTAATCACAGATTAGTGAACTCATTACACCATCCTAATAGAAGGATAATAGATGAGCACACTTAAGCTAAGGAAGATACCTCAACTTAATCCATGATTAGGGATTAAATTCATTATATAACAAGCCTTTATTAAATGAGTTTTAATTAAAGGATGATATTAAGAAGTGGATTTTAAGTTTGTAAGACAACTTGAGGAGAACTTGTCCATTAAACTTTTGGGTTAGTCCCTCTTAACCATAAGGAAGAGATAGAACACTAATGTAAGGCCCAAGTTACAAGGTAAAGTCTTAGTGATTATTAAGTGATATGATTAAGAGGTTTAAAAAAATTAAAGGTTTAACACTTAGGATTAAAGTTATACACTCTATCCTAAGAGAAGGATGCAGGCATAACCCTAATTCCAAAGTCCTAAAACTTTAAGAGTTTAGTCTCTGTTTATTGAGATGTGAAGAGATACTCAAGGAGACTCAAAGGTAAAAAGCTAAGGGGAACTAAACACAACCCTAACTATTATCATTCTTGGATATCCTATGGCTTATGAGGCTTAGAAAAAGATCTTCAAGGAGGCCACTAATGGAAGAAACAAATGAAAGGAGGAGGAAGCAGAAGAATAAGTTACTTACTTCCTAAGAAGATAAGTAACTTAAAGGAAAAAAGTGAGAGAGATGGAACATAAGTGAATCAAATTCACTTCAAAGACAAGCAAGATGCATATGAATGAGATAAGAAGAAGTGAGAGGTGAAGGCAAATCCACCTCCCAAAATAACTTACCAAACCTGAAAGTGTTAGTATGAATGCATAAAGTATAAAGCATAAAGAAATGAAATGAAATGAGATGCAAAGATCAAAGTCAGAAGTTCTTATGCCATGTGTTGCACCCCAAAATTTGCCCTCACAAGACAAGACTTTGTGTACTCAGAGGTTCACAAGGTTCACAAGACCTCCCATGAGGTTCACAAGATTCACAAGACATATTATGAGGTTCACAAGGTTCACAAGACCTCTCATGAGGTTCCTGAGGTTCACAAGGTTCACAATTAGTCAGAAGATTTGACATTTCCCTCAGACAATGCATCCTCCTAAGCAATGCATCCTAAACTAGGGTTTTGACTTTAATCAGGCTAAATGGACTTCCAAGACTTCAAGTGAGCTCCATAAAATCTTATATGTGTTTAAGAATCCCCATGACAAGTTTCAAGACTTTTCCAAAAGGTTTGCCCAGTCAGATGATCAGATAAGTCAAAATCAGTCAAAGTAGTTAGAAAGTCAAACTGAGGTCAACTGTGGTCAAACCAAAGTCAAACTTCATGATTTTTTGCAAACATCAAGTATATGAAATAAAATTCATCATTTGATCAAGGGTTGATCATGATTCATCAAGGAGATTTCAGATCATCAAGAATCAGGAGTTTCTAAATTAGGGTTTCCTAAGGAAAAGTCAACTAAACTTTGACCAGCCATAACTTTCACATGCTTCATCAAATTTTTCCCATCCAAAGCTCATTTTGAAGGAAATTGAATTCTCTACAACTTTTTGTATCACAAGCCAAGCCCAAAAATGCTTCATTTGGAAGGTATGAGCTAAGACATTATAGGTCCTTTTAAAAGTCAACAAAAAGTAAACAACTTCAAAAGAGCATAACTTGAGAATGGTAAAATATATGGACATGAAACTAATGGGGTTGGTTAGAGGACTATTTAAGCTTTCCAAAATGTCCAAGAACACCCTCATAGCATTAAAATTGAAGGATTTGTGCCCTTGCAAAGTTGAGAAATTTTTGGGTGGTTTATGAAGTAAATAGGGTCTTAAAACCATAATTCTTCAAATGGGCTGAACTTTTTGTGACCCAAGGTGTTCCATGACATAATGCACGAAATTTATTTAATATTTTCATTATTTTATTTATTTTATTTTATTTATTATGATTTTTTACATTAAAAATCATTTTAAATTCAAATAAAATATAAAATATGAAGATTTAAAATATATTTTGATTCTAGAAGGTCATGAAAGTTAATTAGATTAAATTGATATGAGAATTATGGTGATTGTCTTAAAATAGCAAGGTTACATTCAAAAATATTTGAATTTTAAGACATGATCTTTTTCAATCTTCAATGATCAAAAAGTCCAAACAACCCAACAATTTTTTGACCTAGTTTCATCTACTATAAGTACATAATAATATCACAAACATTGGGGACGAATTTTAAAGCCTCAAACCATAGTTTCAAACTCCAAAAAATCCTTCAAAAGTCAATTTTCGGTTTCAACCCTAGAGGAGGTTTCAAGGTATTTTAAGAACATCACAAGTTTCCTTGGACATCCCTGAATCGAAACCAATACTCACATGCTTCTGAACCATGACATAATGCATAATCCGAAGCATACATGTTCTTAATATATTTTTTTCCGATTCACTGCATTTACTTGTTTATAATGAATTTTAGGTCTGTATTAATGTTTGTTGTTGTCTATAGATGGTTTCTGGACTGTTTGGTGAAGAACTATGGCCGAATCGTGAAAACACCATAGTTAGGGTTTTAAGCTCTAAATTGGGATTCTGTGATTCATTTAATTTAAATAGATTCTAAGGACATGGTTTTGTTGTATGAGTCATGAGGAATTCATTGACATAATCAATTTGATGAAACTGTACCGTTTGCTTGCTGGTTGAGATTCGCAGGTTGTAAACATTGGAAAATTCGCAGGTAAACGCGTATGAAAAAATGCAGGAAAATTCATAGGTACCAAGGTTGAAGATGAAGACCAGTGGCGCGAAAATTAATTCAAAAAAGTTGATTTAAAATATTATGTTTTTGCTTCTGATTATGTTTCAAAACGAGCACGTGGCTCAGTTGGTTTTGACGTTTGTATGTGATGATAGAGGGCCAGGGTTCGATTCCTTGGTCAGGTTCTTTTTGTTCAAAAGCTCATTTAATTATCAGGTTTACTATATTATTGCTGGAGGCTGTTTCATGGACACGCAGCATGCGTAACTCAGTTGGTTGGTGGTTGATGGAAGAGGCTGGGAGACCTGGGTTCGACCCCAGGCTCCAGCAGGTAAGTTTTTACTATTTTATTTTAATTGTTTTCTATTTTCTTTTATTTCATTAATTTTAATTAAAATAGTTTATAATAAAAATAATATAATAGGATTATATATCTTTGAAAATTAATTTGTATGCCTATATTATTAAATATATAATTTGTAAATAATTGAATTTGTTTTTTTTTTGTAAATTAATAAGCAAAACCCTAATTTTATTTTATAAAACTTAATTATATTATAACTTTTAATTTATTTATTTGTGAATTTTAATTATGTACATTATTTTATAATTTGTTTATAATTATTATTGAATATAGTAATTTCATGTAAATAATTTTAATTAAATAGTAAACCCTAGATTATGTTTAAAACAATTAAAAATCCTAATTTGATCTTATAAATATAATTTATTTTTATAATATGTTTATAATATTTTTATAATATGTATATAAATTTAAATCATTATAATTTAGTATATAATACTTGTTATTTATTTCTTTTATTAAATTCTCTTAAAAAATATTATTTATCTAATTTTGAACTTTAAATTTATTTATTTTCTTTATGCTAATTCTTCATCTTATTCTTATTTATTTTATTACTACTAACCCCATTTATTTATTTGTATATTATATGATTGTTATTATTATTATTGTTACTAACCCAATTATTTATTATTATTTATTTGCTTATTTATTTTAAGTATTTTTTAATTATTATAATGTAATTGTATCCCTTATGTAATAGTTGTAGTAATTTTTAATATTTAATTTTAAATGCTATGGTTAGTAAAATAGGGAGTGCAAGACATGTTTGTATGTAAAAATTGAAATTAGATCATTTAATCTTAAAGATAAATATTTGAATTGGCACACTCACACACGTAAGTCGATCTTGGATCGCCATCTCACTTCTTAAGGGTTACCTCTCATGTTGCCTAAAAAAAAGGTCAAGTAAGGTGTATAAAGCAAAGTCCCTCATCTCACATCATCTAGTCCCTTAAACAGATAAAAAGATCAAGTCCCTTCGAATGTTGCGTTCGTAATGATCTTGTCCCTTTCGAATAAAGATGATAAGTCCCTTCGAATTGCTTATACACCTCACAGTTGCCTAAATAACAGATTGTCCCTTCACATGTCCCTTACACATCCAAGGTAATGACTACCTATTCCTTAATAATAGGGATAGTCTTACCATTTAAAGGATATTTAAGAACAGAAAAGACTTAACTTAGGGTAGGTTCCTCTTATGTACTTGCTCACTTTTCAAAAACATTTCAAACATTTCACACTATTTTTTAAGCAATTTTCAAAACAAAGGCTTTATATATATCCGTACATGGATCATTATAAAGCACTTAAGGAAATTTCTAAACACACACTACACATTTCAAAAACAATTTAAAGTGAGCTAAGTAACTATGAGCCCATGGATAACCATGGATGTAAAGGGTGATAATTCCTTCCCTTTACATAACCTACCCCCCGAACCTAAAAATCTTTCAAAAGGTCTTTCTTGTTCTTTTATGCCTTTCCTTTGGATAAAATAAAAGTCGGTGGCGACTCTTGCTATCCGCAACATAACTAAAGTCAGTTCTCCCACTGTGTTACAGAACTGGCAACTCTGCTGGGGATAATATAAAAGAGGGGTACCCTTAGGAATTAGATCACTTTAAAATTGTTTGCCTTGTTTGCTTTATACTTATCTGTTGGGTGCTCTTATGTGTGAAAGATTCTAACCCGGATCTAGTGTACCTTAGGTAAATGGCAATAGACCAAGGAAAGTGTACAGCATATACCGATATGGTTGATCTGGTGGCCATAGTTAGTGTGACTTCTTGGTTGGTGCTTATGTTCCTTAAGTCAAGTTGAGGATAATATGAGGCTGCCATATGTTGTCAATGCACTAACTAACTTTTAGAACCCTAGTTATCCCATCTTGGCCTTTAGAAAGTAGTGAGATATCCGGCTTTGGTGAAGACTGAAGTTGGTTGATACTCGATGCTACACTCATTGAGATCTTAAGCTTGGAGGGTTTTGGTTGGCAAGTAAGTTGCCTACTGAACAACCACCCTTGTGAAGGATCAATGATATTGAGATCCCTTAGAACCTGGTTACTTTATAGGACAGGATGAACCAACTAACTTCAGGGGAAGGTACTTACCTTTAAACCTCATTCAAGCCTTTAAACCTAGGGCCATGGTGTGACTTGTTTGTGTGTGCCACATGTTTGTGATTGAGCATAACATCATAGCATCATCATGCATCATAAGCATAGCATTTTCACTAACCATTTCAAGGACCAAAGGATTTATCTTTGTTCTTTGTTGCAGGTCATGGCTTCTGCTCGTAGAAACACTATCAGGATCAACTTTGTAGGCATACCTCCTAAGCTTAAAGAGTTGGTTTCTCAAGTGTCTAAAAACTCCCAGTTCATCAAGAGACATGGTCACCTACTGGATCTAGTCACTTCAGGATTCAATGAAGACATGATGAGTGTTCTGTTTCAGTTCTTTGATCCTAAGCACCATTGCTTCACATTCCCCGACTACCAGCTGGTTCCTACAATGGAAGAGTTCTCTAAACTTCTGGGTATACCTGTACTTGATCAGAAACCATTCACAGGCTTAGAAAAAGAGCCTAAACCTGAGGTTATTGCTGCAGCTCTACATCTGAAGAAGTTTGACATTGTTCTAGAAATGAGAAATGGAGTTAAGGGTATTCTTGCTAAGGTGTTGATAGAGAAGGCTCAAGTATTCTTGAAAGCTATGAGCTATGATGCTTTTGAGGAGATCTTAGCCTTGTTGATTTATGGCTTAGTGTTGTTCCCCAATCCTGATCAGTTCATAGACGTTCATGCCATCAATATATTCCTGAGTCACAATCCAGTGCCTACATTACTTGGGGACATCCTGCACTCTCTTCATACCCGTACTACAAAGGCACGAGGAACCCTGATGTGCTGCATACCTTTGCTATCTAGGTGGTTTATTTCTCACCTTCCTCGATCAGTGATGAAGAATGAACAAGGGTTCAGGTGGTCCAAAAGGATTATGTCACTCTCTCATTCAGATATCCATTGGTGCTCCAGATCTATGGAGAATGTTACTATCATTGACCGTTGTGGGGAGTTTCCTAATGTGCCACTGCTAGGCATAAGAGGAGGCATTACTTACAACCCTTCCTTAGCTTTACGACAGTTTGGTTACGCTCAGAGTGATGGTCCACATGATATGTTGATTCAGGGTATTGTGTTTGACTACGACAACGATCTTCAAGGTTACCGTCAAATGTTCATACGAGCATGGGGAAAAGTAAACAAGGTTGACAGCAAGACTCTGGAGCCTAAGTACACTATTCCTATGGAAGCTTACCTTAGATGGGTGCGATCTCGTGCTCAGACTCTCATGATGCCATATCCTTCCATCCTGCCGGTTACTATGGAGCTTGTTGCTGAAGGAGATACTTCTTATACTATCCTTCACCCAGACATGCCCACTGACATGGAAGGCTTACAGAGGTCCTGGATCCAGTTGAAGGAGCAAAGGGATACTTTTGAGGCTCATTAAAAACCAAGTCAAGAAAGAATCCTGGAGCTAACAAAGCAACTTCACGAGGAGCGGAATCTCAACTTTTACCTCAACACAAAGAGGAAACGTCCATGGGAGACTTAAAACCCCATCTTTTGTACTTAATTCATTTCACTTTGTAAGCCCAAGGGGCAAACAAATTTATTACTAATAAAAGTTTACTTTCTTGATTGTTTACACAAATTTAAATCTTGCGGTCCTTGAAAACATTGCATACGCATTAATACATACCATATCATTGCATCATAGGTTTCTTGTGCACAGGTTTCTTATCTTCTCGCTGTTTATTTCAGCAATGGCTCTTGAAAAAACAGTTAAAGATCTCCAGGCACAAAATGCACAGTTCCAAGAGCTGATCCTGAACTTGTCCAAAGGGCAAGATGAATTGAAAACACTGCTGGCCAAGAAGACTAAGAAGACTAGAAGGTCAGGAGGCCTGATCAACATGGGAAGAAGGTTCAGAGGTCCTGTCAAGACCAAAGAACAGGTTGAAGATTATGAGTCTGAAGAGTCTGAGAAAGAGGGAGGCAGTCTCCACAACACTATGGGGGACTCTGATTCTGAAACTAACTACTATCATGAGCCTAATGAAGATAAGTTCAAAATGCTGGTGGATAGAATGGATGCTATGGAATTGCAAAAGTCTTCTGGGCTGGATTTTGAAGACCTAAGTTTGATATCTGGGGTGGTCATACCCATTGGTTTCAAGGTTCCCACTTTCGTAGTTTATGATGGTGTCTCTTGTCCCAAGCTGCATCTGAGGTCTTATGTCCGGAGAATCCAACCCCATACTACTGATAAAAAGTTGTGGATCCATTTCTTCCAAGAGAGCTTATCTGGAGCTCAATTAGAATGGTACTATCAGTTGGAGAGTGTCAACATCCGTGATTGGAATGATCTTGCTGAAGCCTTTTATAAACAATATCAATACAATGTTGATCTAGCCCCTACCCGCATGCAACTACAAAGCATGTCTATGGGTGCTAAAGAAAATTTCAAGGAGTATGCCCAGAAGTGGAGAGACTTGGCTGGAAGAGTGCAACCCCCTCTAACTGACAGGGAGTTAGTGGATATGTTCATGTGTACGCTGAATGGTCCTTTTTACAGTCATCTCATTGGAAGCTCATCATCTGGCTTCACTGAGTTGATAATGACAGGAGAGCGCGTAGAAAGTGGTATAAGGAGTGGCAAGATCCAAGTGGGTGCTTCTTCATCCAATACTGCAAAGAAGCCTCCCAGTGGGAAGAAAGAGTCAAATGCTGTTTATGGTCAACCTGATCGTAATAGGAGGCATCAGTCTATGAGTGCAGTTCATATCTCCAATCCAACTCCTGCAACACCAGAGACACCACAAGGAAATCAGCAGAGGCCTAGAAGGCAGTTTACTAAGATCAACATGTCACTGGCCCAGGCCTTGCAACACTTGTTGAAGGGTGAACTTATCACTTTGAGGGACCCTCCTCAGAATCCCAATGTTACCTCTCACAGGTATAATCCTAATGCACGATGTGCATATCATTCAAATTGTCAGGGACATGATACCAATAGTTGCTGGGTATTGAAGAATAAGATTCAGGATATGATTGATGCTGGAGAGATTGAGTTTGACCCTCCGGGTACTCCAAATGTGATTACTGCTCCCATGCCAAATCATGAGAAGACTGTCAATGCCATTGATGAAGTTTCACATATTTCCTCAGTTGCAGATTTGACTACACCATTGTCTGTTATTAAGAAGAAGTTAGTACAAGCTGGGTTCTTTCCAGGTTGTTGTGAAGATTGTTTATATTGTGCCTATAAGCCAGATAGCTGCTAGAGGTTGAAGGACGGAATTCAACGCCTCATGAATAATTACGCCATAGTGTTTGAGAGGACCCCACCTTCTGTGGAGAGTATGGTTGAACATATAACTAAAGGTGCGAAGGTTGAAGAGGTGGATATGGTCGATAAAGTGCCGGTGAGGATTACTTCCAAGGGTCCTGTCAAAATCACTCATAAGGGTCCAATTAAGATTAATGTTGAAGGCCCTGTGAAGATTGTTGCTGAAGCTAGAGTGGCTCCTATGATCATTACCACTCCTGGTCCTATTCCGTACACTTCTTATAAAGATGTGCCTTGGCATTATGGTTTCGATGTTTATATCCATGGTGTTAAGCAGGAACCCTTAGCTGATACACCTGTTGTTGATGGAAATCTTGATATTGATAATATTGTTGGATCTAGTAAGATCACACGAAGTGGAAGAGTTTTCTCTCCTCCAGTTACTTCCAAGAATACAGTTACTCCAGTCACTACCTCTAATGTTGATGCTCGGGGCAAAGGTCTTGTTATTGAACCTATACAAACTGATGTGCCAGCTGCTGATGATCTTGCTAAGCAGATGGAAGAAGTATTGAAAATCATTCGCAAGAGTGATTATGACATTGTGGATCAATTGGGGCATACTCCCTCCAAGATTTCTATGTTGTCTTTATTGTTGTGTTCTGAGGCTCATGCCAAAGCCTTGATTAAATTTTTGAAGACTGCTCACGTACCAAATGAGATTTTTGTAGACCAGTTTGAAAATTGTGTTGCACACTTGACCTATGATAATGGGTTAGGTTTCTCCGATGTTGATTTGACTCCGACCAAGAGGGATCATAACAGGGCTCTGCATATCTCTATTGAATGTAGGGGCACTACCCTGTCACATGTGTTAATAGACAATGGTTCTTCGCTGAATGTGTTGCCCAAAGAAGTTCTAAATAAGCTTAGTCCTGAAGATGCTGTGTTGAAGCCCAGTAATATAGTGGTGAAGGCTTTTGATGGCTCGAGAAGAGTGGTGCATGGAGAAATTGGTCTCCCAATAAAAGTAGGTTCTCAGGTCTTCAATGCTACTTTTTATGTGATGGATATTCGTCCTTCGTATTCTTGTTTTCTTGGGCGTCCCTGGATCCATGGGGTAGGTGCTGTGACCTCTACTTTACACCAGAAGCTGAGATATCCGGTAGAAGGAAAAGTTGTCACTGTTTACAGAGAGGAAGGATATATAGTTAGCCATGTGAACACCTTTAAATATCTTGAAGTGGAAGGTGAATATGTTGAAACTCCGTGCCAGACATTCGAAGTGGTTCCTTGGGTTGTTAACAATTATGAAGCTCCTCCTGTTGTCAAGAAAGTTCTTGTGGTCACCAGAGTACCTCCTACAATGGCTTCCCTCAAAGATGCTAGAGCTGTGGTGGATGAAGGTGGTTGTACTATTTGGGGTCAGCTTCCTAACATTCCTTACAAGTCTGACAAATTTGGTTTGGGTTTCACTGCAGAGTCCCAGAAGGCTGTTCGTCGTGCTCGTGCTGTTCGTATCACCAATCAGGGGATTATGAAGAATCAGATCAATGTTATGGGTGACTATGATGAAGACTACAACTTGGATGCTTGGATTTTTCCTACTGTGGGTGTTGGGCTTAATAACTGGAAGGCTGAAGATGTTATTCCTATCTCCTTTAGTCAGGAGTAAATACTATTACTGTGTTGTTACTTTTAAAGTTTGTAATTTTTGAACAATTTAAACTCTTAAGCCTTGTGCCTTACCCGGGGGACAATGGTGTGCTTGTTACGGGATGTCATTTCATTTGTATACTTCATTCAATAAAAATCAGTGGACGTTTCGTTTTCGTAAATATTGTGTTCCTTGTCTTTCTTTTTATTTTTACCTTTATCAGCTATGTGTTCTTACACACACCCACGTCACTAAAATGCAGATCCTTATCCACTCTGGATCCTGTTGATAACAGTTCTACTATTGCCAATTATAATTTCGAGAATCCGATCTATCAAGCTGAAGACGGAAATGAGGACGATTGTGAAGTACCTGTAGAGCTTGATAGGTTGTTACAACAAGAAGAGAAAGCTATACATCCACATGAAGAGCCAGTCGAAGTTGTGAATTTGGGAACTGAAGAAAACAGGAAAGAGGTTAAGATAGAGGCTGAATTAGAGGATAGTGTTAAGAGCAGATTAATTCAGATGTTACATGACTATGTGGAGATCTTTGCTTGGTCCTACGAAGATATGCCAGGGTTGGATACAGACATTGTGGTTCACCGTTTACCAGTAAAAGAAGATTGTCGTCCAAAGAAGCAGAAGGTTCGTCGCATGCATCCTGAAATGTCAGAGAAGATTAAAGCAGAGGTAATGAAACAGTTTGATGCAGGGTTCTTAGCTGTGACTTCTTATCCTCAGTGGGTTGCAAATGTGGTGCCGGTACCTAAGAAAGATGGTAAGGTACGTATGTGTGTAGACTACAGGGATTTGAACAAGGCTAGCCCCAAAGATGACTTTCCACTTCCTCATATTGATGTTCTGGTAGACAACACTGCTCAGCATAAGGTATTCTATTTTATGGATGGTTTCTCTGGTTACAATCAAATCAAGATGGCACCTGAAGATATGGAGAAGACAACATTTGTTACACAGTGGGGCACCTTTTGCTATAAAGTGATGCCATTTGGTTTGAAGAATGCAGGGGCAACATATCAGCGTGCTATGGTGGCTTTGTTTCACGATATGATTCATCATGAGATAGAAGTATATGTGGATGATATGATAGCCAGGTCCCAGAATGAAGAGCAACATCTTGATCATCTGCATAAGTTGTTTGAGAGGTTGAAGAAATACAAGTTGAGATTGAACCCAAACAAGTGTACTTTTAGAGTTAGGTCTGGTAAACTCCTGGGGTTTCATTGTCAGTGGAAAAGGTATTGAAGTAGATCCTGCAAAAGTGAAAGCTATACAAGAGATGCCAGCTCCCCGTACTGAGAAGGAAGTTAGAGGTTTCTTGGGACGATTGAATTACATTGCAAGATTTATTTCCCAATTAACAGCTACCTGTGAGCCAATCTTCAAGTTGTTGAAGAAAGATCAGGTAATGGAGTGGAATGATGAGTGTCAGACAGCCTTTGACGAAATCAAGAAATATCTCCTAGAACCTCTAATTTTGATGCCACCAGTCGATGGAAGACCCTTGATTATGTACTTAACAGTATTAGACAACTCAATGGGGTGTGTGTTGGGGCAACATGACGAGTCTGGTCGAAAAGAGCAGGCAATATACTACCTTAGCAAAAAGTTTACCGACTGTGAAACAAGATACTCACTGCTCAAGAAAACTTGCTGCGCTTTGGCATGGGCTGCTCGCCAACTAAGACAGTATATGTTGACTCATACCACCTTATTGATTTCAAAGATGGACCCAATCAAGTACATATTTGAGAAACCTGCTCTCTCCGGAAGAATAGCGAGATGGCAAATGATCTTAACAGAATATGATATACAGTATACTACTCAGAAGGCCATTAAAGGAAGTGTTGTAGCTGATCATTTGGCTCATCAAGCAGTGGATGATTATCAGTCAATGAGCTTTGAGTTCCCCGATGAAGACATTATGATTATTACCAAAGAACCTGGACAATTTGACGGACCTGAACAAGGATCCCGATGGACTATGGTTTTCGATGGAGCTTCCAATGCACTTGGTAATGGTGTTGGTGTTGTGATCAGTTCCCCTGAAGGTTGTCATACCCCGATTACTGCCAGACTTTGTTTCTATTGTACCAATAACATGGCTGAGTATGAGGCATGTATCCTGGGTATCAAAGCTGCCATTGATATGAAGATTCAGTCCCTTGACGTGTATGGAGATTCAACCCTGGTAGTAAGTGAGATTAAAGGAGATTGGGATACCAAGCATGATAAACTCATTCCTTACAGAGAGCATGTGTTGTCTTTGATCCCACATTTCAAAGAGATTACCTTTGGACATATTCCACGAAGAGAAAATCAGTTGGCAGATGCATTAGCCACCATGGCATCCATGTTTGAGATCAGTTGGGATGATGAAGCTCCCAAGATTACTATTGATAGATTCGAGAAGCCTGCATACTGCAATGAGATTGACACTGAAGAAACAGAGGAGAAGCCTTGGTTCTATGAAGTGAAAAGATATCTTGAAGCCCAGGAATCCCCTGAAGGGGCATCTGTCAAAGATAGGAAGTTTCTGAGGAGGTTTTCTGCTAAGTTCTTTTTGAGTAATGGGATTTTGTACAAGCGCAATAATGATTCAACTATGCTTCGTTGTGTGGATAAGAAGGAAGCAACTGAAATTATGGAAGATATGCATGATGGGATCTTTGGCACTCATTCTAGTGGCCATACTATGGCAAAGAAGATATTGAGAGCAGGTAACTATTGGTCTACCATGGAAGCTGACTGCTATCAACATTCCAGGACATGTCATAAGTGTCAAATCTATGCTGATAAAGTACATATACCTCCATCACCATTGAATGTGTTGACTGCTCCTTGGCCTTTTGCCATGTGGGGCATTGATATGATCGGTGAGATCAAGCCTACTGCTTCTAATGGACATCGTTTCATCCTGGTTGCTATTGATTACTTTACGAAGTGGGTGGAGGCAGCTTCATTTGCATATGTTACCAAGAATGTTGTGGCTCGATTCATTAAGAATAATCTCATATGTAGGTATGGCATCCCTGAAAGGATTATTACTGACAATGGCTCTAATCTGAACAACACTATGATTACTGATCTCTGCATGCAGTTCAAGATTAAACATCACAACTCTTCTCCGTATCGTCCGAAGATGAATGGGGCAGTTGAAGCTGCTAATAAGAATATTAAGAAGATTCTACAGAAGATGACTATCACTTATAAGGATTGGCATGAGATGTTACCATTTGCTCTTCATGGTTATCGTACTACAATACGTACTTCAAGAGGGGCAACCCCATTCTCCTTGGTATATGGTATGGAAGCAGTTCTGCCCATTGAAGTTCAGATTCCCTCCTTAAGAATTATGAAAGATGCAGGCTTGGATGAAGATGAGTGGATTCAGACTCGACTTGACCAGATAAATTTGATTGATGAGAAGAGGTTAGCAGCTGTGTGTCATGGTCAGATGTACCAGAAACGAATGATCAAGGCTTTCAACAAGAAGGTTAAGCCTAAGGTATATCAGGTTGGTGATTTGGTAATCAAGCGTATCATACTACCACAGGGTGATCCTAGGGGCAAGTGGACTCCTACATATGAAGGACCATTTGTAGTCAAGACAGTATTCTCAGGAGGTGCCATGATACTTACTACTATGGATGGTGAAGACTTCCCACAGCCTGTAAACGCAAACATAGTTAAAAAATACTACGCATAAAAAGAGACCCGCTAGGTTGACTGGCCTAGGCAAAAATAAGGGTATCCCGGAGAACCAAAAGGGTTCGGGCAAAAATTAGGGATATATATAAAAAAAAATGTACACCCGGCAAGTCGAAAAACTGAAAAGGCGGCTTGGGCAAAAAAGGGTATCCCGGTGGATTGAAAACCTGAAAAGGCAATCCAGGAAAAAGTTAGGGATTAAAGCGTATGACTATGTCTCGTTTGGATCACCCATGTAACTACAACCAGTTGTTCTACTTAGTTCAGACTCTAACAGATAAAGCTCAATCCAATCGTTTCCGTCTCGACAGCAGAAGATGAGATACTTGAAGATAATGGCAATAGTAGAATTGAAACTCAATAGGATTATTTCCCACGTAGCTGATTTTCTCTGTTTTATAAAAAAAAAATTCACGACGAATTCCTCTTACTAGGATTTCTGTCTTCTTGTACAAACTTACCTATATATAGGTCATTTTGTGATATAAATAAAATTTCATCTTTGAATCCAGATTTACTTTTACCCTATTTACATAAGAGAAACGTCCATTGGTTGTGTTTGAATGTATGAATGCTTTTGAATATGATTGATGTTTACCAGAAATGCATAAAATGCTTAATATGATTGATGTTTACCAGAAATGCATAAAAATGCAGTAATAGTATTTACTAAGGACGAACGAGGGAAGGAATTCAACGAAGCTTCGCCGGTTCATCCCCACCAGACAGCTACAAGTTCCCCAGTAGGACAAATCCATCTTCATAAATACTTCGAGTCACATCTCCCCTGGAATTTATATCCATCTCTTTTATCCTCATATGGATAGTCAGGAATTTATTCTTCCAATAGGAGTACGACGAACGAAGACGGGAGGTTATGGATACCTTACTATTGAACAAAGACGGGAGGTGATGGATACCTTACTATCGAACGAAGACGGGAAGTTATGAATACTATATTATCAAACGAGACGGGAACGAGTTCCTCATATTCTTCAGCAACAAATCGGGATTTATGTTCCCTGGCCAGCAGTTGTTATACAAAGATACCCGGATGCTTCAGGCTGCATGATTCATACATACATCATTTACATCATACCATAACATACATATCCATAAATACATAATACATTACTTCAGCGCATCATACTATACATGCATACATAATGCATAAACTAATATTATCTTGCAGAATGTTATATACATCAAGCTAATCTTGTTTTGCAGATTAATTCTCCAGCAGAAAAACTTCATCAACCACTTGTTACCTTGGGCCGTTGTTTACCTTCCCAAAGGTTATCTCATTATCCTGGGACGTCGTTTATCTTCCCGAAGGCTATCTTGAGACGTCGTTTATCTTCTCAAAAAGCCATTTTGTGACTTTGGGCCGTTGTTTATCTTCCCAAAAGTTACACTTATACCTCAGGACGTTGTTTATCCTCCTGAAAGCTATCATGACTTTGGACCGTTGTTTATCTTCCCAAAAATTATACTTATACCTCAGGACATTGTTTATCCTCCTGAAAGCTATCATTCCATTACCTTGGGCTGTTGTTTATCTTCCCAAGCACCCTATTATACCTCGGGACGTTGTTTATCCTCCTGAAAGCTATCATGACTTTGGGCCGTTGTTTATCTTCCCAAAAGTTATACTTATACCTCAAGACATTGTTTATCCTCCTGAAAGCTATCATGGCTTGGGGCCGTTGTTTATCTTCCCACAAGTCATACCCTTACCTTGGGTCGTTGTTTATCCTCCCAAAGGTAATGTTGGGACGTTGTTTATCTTCCCAAAAAGCTATATCTTCATACTTTGACTACCTTATTCTCCAAGAAGTACATTTGAAGAACTTTTCTCCAGATGGCATCTCTAAGCCCATCTCCTATTTCTCCAAGTGATATCTTTAAGCCCACTCAAGCATATACAACATATCATCAATATTACTCTATGCACTGGTGAGTGCAAATTTTTGGGCTTTTGTGTTCAATCCCCTTCAACCTTCTAAGTTACGACTGGAACATATACCAATCTAACCCCTCAGGTTTCAGAAAATTGAATAGGGGCAGCTGTTGCACCCCAAAATTTGCCCTCACAAGACAAGACTTTGTGTACTCAGAGGTTCACAAGGTTCACAAGACCTCCCATGAGGTTCACAAGATTCACAAGACATCTTATGAGGTTCACAAGATTCACAAGACATCTTATGAGGTTCACAAGGTTCACAAGACCTCTCATGAGGTTCCTGAGGTTCACAAGGTTCACAATTAGTCAGAAGATTTGACATTTCCCTCAGACAATGCATCCTCCTAAGTAATGCATCCTAAACTAGGGTTTTGACTTTAATCAGGCTAAATGGACTTCCAAGACTTCAAGTGAGCTCCATAACATCTTATATGTGTTTAAGAATCCCCATGACAAGTTTCAAGACTTTTCCCAAAGGTTTGCCCAATCAGATGATCAGATAAGTCAAAATCAGTCAAAGCAGTTAGAAAGTCAAACTGAGGTCAACTGTGGTCAAACCAAAGTCAAACTTCATGATTTTTTGCCAACATCAAGTATATGAAGTAAAATTCATCATTTGATCAAGGGTTGATCATGATTCATCAAGGATATTTCAGATCATCAAGAATCAGGAGTTTCTAAATTAGGGTTTCCTTAGGAAAAGTCAACTGAACTTTGACCAGCCATAACTTTCACATGCTTCATCAAATTTTTCCCATCCAAAGCTCATTTTGAAGGAAATTAAATTCTCTACAACTTTGTATCTCACAAGCCAAGCCCAAAAATGCTTCATTTGGAAGGTATGAGCTAAGACATTATAGGTCCTTTTAAAAGTCAACAAAAAGTCAATAACTTCAAAAGAGCATAACTTGAGAATGGTAAAAGATATGGACATGAAACCAATCGGGTTGGTTAGAGGACTCTTTAAGCTTTCCAAAATGTCCAAGAACCCCCTCATAGCATTAAAATTGAAGGATTTGTGCCCTTGCAAATTTGAGAAATATTTGGGTGGTTTATGAAGTAAATAGGGTCTTAAAACCATAATTCTTCAAATGGGCTGAACTTTTTGTGACCCAAGGTGTTCCATGACATCATGCACGAAATTTATTAAATATATTCATAATTTTATTTATTTTATTTTATTTATTATGATTTTTTACATTAAAAATCATTTTAAATTCAAATAAAATATAAAATATGAAGATTTAAAATATATTTTGATTCTAGAAGGTCATGAAAGTTAATTAGATTAAATTGATATGAGAATTATGGTGATTGTCTTAAAATAGCAAGGTTACATTCAAAAATATTTGAATTTTAAGACATGATCTTTTTCAATCTTCAATGATCAAAAAGTCCAAACAACCCAACAATTTTTTGACCTAGTTTCATCTACTATAAGTACATAAACATATCACAAACATTGGGGACGAATTTTAAAGCCTCAAACCATAGTTTCAAACTCCAAAAAATCCTTCAAAAGTCAATTTTCGGTTTCAACCCTAGAGGAGGTTTCAAGGTATTTTAAGAACATCACAAGCTTCCTTGGACATCCCTGAATCGAAACCAATACTCACATGCTTCTGAACCATGACATAATGCATAATCCGAAGCATACATGTTCTTAATATTTTTTTCCCGATTCACTGCATTTACTTGTTTATAATGAATTTTAGATCTGTATTAATGTTTGTTGTTGTCTATAGATGGTTTCTGGACTGTTTGGTGAAGAACTATGGCCGAATCGTGAAAACACCATAGTTAGGGTTTTAAGCTGTAAATTGGGATTCTGTGATTCATTTAATTTAAATAGATTCTAAGGACATGGTTTTGTTGTATGAGTCATGAGGAATTCATTGACATAATCAATTTGATGAAACTGTACCGTTTGCTTGCTAGTTGAGATTCGCAGGTAAACGCGTATGAAAAAACGCAGGAAAATTCATAGGTACCAAGGTTGAAGATGAAGACCAGTGGCGCGAAAATTAATTCAAAAAAGTTGATTTAAAATATTATGTTTTTGCTTCTGATTATGTTTCAAAACGAGCGCGTGGCTCAGTTGGTTTTGACGTTTGTATGTGATGATAGAGGGCCAGGGTTCGATTCCTTGGTCAGGTTCTTTTTGTTCAAAAGCTCATTTAATTATCAGGTTTACTATATTATTGCTGGAGGCTGTTTCATGGACACGCAACATGCGTAGCTCAGTTGGTTGGTGGTTGATGGAAGAGGCTGGGAGACCTGGGTTCGACCCCAGGCTCCAGCAGGTAAGTTTTTACTATTTTATTTTAATTGTTTTCTATTTTCTTTTATTTCATTAATTTTAATTAAAATAGTTTATAATAAAAATAATATAATAGGATTATATATCTTTGAAAATTAATTTGTATGCCTATATTATTAAATATATAATTTGTAAATAATTGAATTTGTTTTTTTTTGTAAATTAATAAGCAAAACCCTAATTTTCTTTTATAAAACTTAATTATATTATAACTTTTAATTTATTTATTTGTGAATTTTAATTATGTACATTATTTTATAATTTGTTTATAATTATTATTGAATATAGTAATTTCATGTAAATAATTTTAATTAAATAGTAAACCCTAGATTATGTTTAAAACAATTAAAAATCCTAATTTGATCTTATAAATATAATTTATTTTTATAATATGTTTATAATATTTTTATAATATGTATATAAATTTAAATCATTATAATTTAGTATATAATACTTGTTATTTATTTCTTTTATTAAATTCTCTTAAAAAATATTATTTATCTAATTTTGAAATTTAAATTTATTTATTTTCTTTATGCTAATTCTTTCATCTTATTCTTATTTATTTTATTACTACTAACCCCATTTATTTATTTGTATATTATATGTTTGTTACTAACCCAATTATTTATTATTATTTATTTGCTTATTTATTTTAAGTATTTTTTAATTATTATAATGTAATTGTATCCCTTATGTAATAGTTGTAGTAATTTTTAATATTTAATTTTAAATGCTATGGTTAGTAAAATAGGGAGTGCAAGACATGTTTGTATGTAAAAATTGAAATTAGATCATTTAATCTTAAAGATAATATTTGAATTGGCACACTCACACACGTAAGTCGATCTTGGATCGCCATCTCACTTCTTAAGGGTTACCTCTCATGTTGCCTAAAAAAAAGGTCAAGTAAGGTGTATAAAGCAAAGTCCCTCATCTCACATCATCTAGTCCCTTAAACAGATAAAAAGATCAAGTCCCTTCGAATGTTGCGTTCGTAATGATCTTGTCCCTTTCGAATAAAGATGATAAGTCCCTTCGAATTGCTTATACACCTCACAGTTGTCTAAATAACAGATTGTCCCTTCACATGTCCCTTACACATCCAAGGTAATGACTACCTATTCCTTAATAATAGGGATAGTCTTACCATTTAAAGGATATTTAAGAACAGAAAAGACTTAACTTAGGGTAGGTTCCTCTTATGTACTTGCTCACTTTTCAAAAACATTTCAAACACTTCACACTATTTTTTAAGCAATTTTCAAAACAAAGGCTTTATATATATCCGTACATGGATCATTATAAAGCACTTAAGGAAATTTCTAAACACACACTACACATTTCAAAAACAATTTAAAGTGAGCTAAGTAACTAAGAGCCCATGGATAACCATGGATGTAAAGGGTGCTAATACCTTCCCTTTACATAACCTACCCTCCGAACCCGAAAATCTTTCAAAAGGTCTTTTCTGTTCTTTTATGCCTTTCCTTTGGATAAAATAAAAGTCGGTGGCGACTCTTGCTATCCGCAACATAACTAAAGTCAGTTCTCCCACCGTGTTACACCATGTAAATGTCATTTGAGATGATGAAAAGTCATACAATATGCATATGTGTGATCATACAAAGATGAGATGCAAAGGAAGCATGCTTTGAAGTTTGAAAACACATGAAAGTTTATGAAATGAAATGGATGCTAAACATGGAAAATCAATGAAGAAATGATCAAGCAAGGATATAACATGTCTTAAGATATCTAAGATGAAATATGAATGCATGAAATGTTATGGCAAGTTCATGTGGTGATGAATATGCAAGGAGAATCCAAATGAACATGAGAAATTAGGGTTTTATGAACATGTGAAATGAAAATGATTAAAACAGAAGCAATCATCATGATAAAAATGTGAAATCAAACTCAAATAAACCCTAATCTCATACTAGGTCACACCCCAAAGGAGAAGGTCAGAAGCCTAACCATTCAAAAGTTATGATTTTCCTATGTTTTCTAGGGTTTTTGGGTGATTCAAAAGGAAAAATGCAAATCAAATTGAAAATGCAAGATAAATTCATGAGGAAAATGACCTATAAACTACGTGCAATATGTAACACAATGCAAAAAGAATCAAGTTCAAAATCTTCTTGGTTAGGAAGATATGATTTTTCAAAGCTAGGGGTTAAAAAATGTGATTTTAATGACCCTTAATTCAAAGAAATTTGGCAAACTATGATCTAACCGAAAAATAAATTTGTGTGAAGAGTTTGAAAATGTTTCTAAATGCATTGGAATGATTCTTGATTTTTTTGGTGATTTTTAGAAACATAAATTTATTTTTAATTAATTAAAATACTTTAATTAATTAAAAATAACATTTAAATATTTTAAAAATACTTTTTTAATGCAAAAAATAAAATAAAAATTGTTTTTGGATTGAGAAACATATTTAAAGTCCGAATGCAAAAGAAAATTTTTTTTAAGTCTTTTAGCTATTTTAAATAAATTGTGCAAAAGAAATGAAAATAAATGAAATAAAAGAAAAGTATGAGGATCTGATGGCTGAGATTCAAACTGGAAAATGGAGGGTTGACTGTGCGCGTCATCCAAGGGCTGACATTTAAATTGGCTAATTAAACTGATTAAATTAATTAATTAAAATTAGGGTTTAAGTGAAATGATCTTGTCCACTGAAACACGCACTAAACTAAATCCAAGGGATGAGATTCAAACTGTGGAGATTAGCCCTAATCCTAACCCTAATTACTTTCAGGTGACCGGAGCAAGCTCCGGTCATCTTCTCCGGTGAACCATTCATGCTATCTTCTTCCCTAGGCTACCCCAAACCCCTAAACTCTCCAGAATCAAACCCCTAATCATTCTAAACAAGAATCAGGCCACAAACAACATTTATTTTGCATCAAACGCACGAATTGAAGAAAAACATTTTCAGATTAAAAAGTTTCATAACATCAATACATCCTGGTTTCTCAACCACTTTCAAAAATAAACATATCAGGATGATCAGCTAAACATGTAGAATCATTTAGAAACTTAAAACAAGAATTCTGGAAAAAAAAGTTCATCATGGCTGCCTGAGTTGAAGCTTTGCAAACTGGAGCTTTCTGACCTCTTCCTTTGTGCAAAATGCCTTCTATGACCCCTCTGATGCATCTGGAAAGCTTGAATGGAGTTTAAATTGCCTCCTTTTTTAGTTTCAATTCTAAGGAGTGAGAAATCGTGTTTGAGTTTGAGAGTGTTTCAGGCTATGGTGATGGGCGGGAAATGATCCTAAGGTGATGCTGAGTTGAATGTTGAAGAAAGTTTGAAGTTTGAGTGGTTGTGATGTGAAATTCGAAGAGGTGAAGGTATGAGGTGATTTTTGGCAATCTGAGTGTTGAGAGGTTTTCAGGCTTGTGTGTTATATGTTTTGTGATCTATGATCTTTGTATAAACCAATGTGATTGGTTCAGAGAGTTGTTGTGGCTCATCTTGATTGGTATGGTGTGTTTTGCAAAAACGTCAACATTGTGTACTTGGAGGTATGGGCCATGGCAGGAGTTGTGCAATGGGGTGTCTGGCCTCAACAAGATTCATGGAGAGCCATAGAATCAAGATTATGCAGCTGGAACAAGTGGATCAAGCCTTTCCAAGCATCTTGCAACTTTTCCCTCTTTGGTGTTTCTTGGATCACAAGCCATGAAATTCTTACAATCTTGGACCAATTTTGATCCTTTGAGAATGCTTTGACATATTATGATGCATTTGTGCACATTAGAGGTCATTAGAATGCTTGGCAAGTGAAATTACAAAATTCCCTCTTTGACATAAACTTGAAAATTATAGGATTTTTTCCAACTTTGAAAGGCCATATCTTGAGTTCTAGGATGAATCAAGACATGTTCTTGTACTTTTTGAAAAGGGAAAGACCTAATCTAAAACTTTCATGCCCAAGAATTTTTCATTTGAAGCATTTTTCTTCATGAAAGAGGAGTTTGAAAATCTTTCCCAAAATGGAAAGTTTGCATTTCAAGTAATTTCCAAAAATGGCAAGTTTGCAATTGGCTCAAAATTCTTCACTCTTCTGAACTTCCAACCATTTCTAAGATCAAATAAAGATGATTGAACTTCAATTTGATGAAAATACCCCTTTGGTTCCATTGTTGGGGGCCTCAGATGCCCTGATTTTGACTTAACTTGCTCAGGAAGTTACCCAGTGAACATATGACTTCCACAATGAGTTTCTTCATCAAACTTGGTACACATGATCCTTATAACATATTAAGAACATTAGAAACAAGAATGACCCAAAAATTTGGAGTTAAGGCCTATGAAACCAAAACCCTAATTTTGGTCATTTGTGTAGTGAAAACCCTAGCTCTGCTTCTATGCCTTTGCCAATTCTTGCGACCCTTTGACTTTCATGAACTTCTGGGAGCATAATATGATCATAGAACACACATGGACCCTCTTGGAAAGCTTTAAGACCTTTGGGATGGATCATTTGGATTCTTGGATTGCTCAGATCACAAACCATAGATGCAGATGAGCTTGAACTATGAAGTGAAACAAAAATGCAATATGAGATAGTATGCTTATGTTAAAACAAAAATGAAAGATCACAAGCCATGGTGTGATAAAGAGTGAGGGAAAATTTGGGGTGTTTACAACTACCCCTATTCAAGCATGAGTTAGTTGTGCAGGGTGTAAGCGCCTGGCTTAACAGACAAACAAGATAACTTGTGGTTGAATACCAAAGACAGTCCGAAATTTGCACTCGCTGGGGATAAGAAGAAAAGGGATATAAATTGTAAGAGATGGAATAGTATGATTATCAAATGAAGTCGACGGAGGACGACCATCGAGTAGAGGACGACTGCTGGGGATAAAGTTGTAAGTAAAGCCATGACGGGGACGGCCGACAAGCTGGGGAAATAAAGAGATCATGATGGGGACGGTCATCGGGTGAGGAAATAAGATTCTCTGGGGATTAAAGTAATGAGAAAAGCAATGATGGGTACGGCCACCAGGCTTGGAAAGTAAAGTAAACAACGATGGGGACGACCATTGGTTAAAATAATAAATGAAATAATGAAGAGGGACGGTCCTCAAAGGTGAAGGACGATCACCTAGCAGGGGACAACTGCTCTTTATCACGACATAGGACGAATGTTGGATAGAAAAGGTCGACGATGGGGACGACCATCGGATAAGCATGATGAAGGACGATCATCAAAAGGTGAAGGACGATCACCTAGTAGGGTACAGCTGCTCTCGGGGTTTATCACGACATAGGACGAATGTCGGATAACAAGATCAACGATGGGGACGGCCATCGGGTAAAATGATGAGGGACGGTCATAAAAAGGTGAAGGACGATCACCTAGCAGGGGACGGCTGCTAAAAATATCAAGACATAGGACGAATGCCAGATAGAAGGTTCCAATAATGGAGATTCTACTAGGGAAAAGGATGAGGGACGACCATCTGAAGGTGAAGGACGATCACCTGGCAGGGGAGGGCTGCCGAAAGTATCACGACATAGGACGAATGTCGGACAGAAAGTTATTTTGTTGGTGACTTACTGGGGAATAGTAAACACGGATGAGTGCTTACGCTTCCAAAGAATATAAGTGTTTGACGTTGTGTATTGATTAAAGATGCGGACAAGCATCCTTAGGACCATGATACGAACGGGTATCGGTGGAAACAAACGCTGACGCGTGTTCAAAGATGATGATACAGACGAGTACCAACTGGTTAACAAAGAACACGGACGAGTGTCAGATCTGTTGAGGAGTGATATAAACAATATACGGACGAGTATCAAAGACTTCTGTACAAGTGTGTACAATTATGATTTGTTGGTGAGGTATATGCGAGATATGAACGAGTGTTCGTCTTGTTGGGGAAGAATGACACGGAAAAGTGTCGAATATGTATAAATATAAACAGGCATCTATTTTGAGAGTGCAAAGGATATGCCTTGGCTTTCTGTGGGGAGATTTATGGACAAGTATTTGCTTGCAGAAGGTGTTTGGGTGACCCGTGGGGATAGGATGACACGGACGGGTGTCGAAAAGAGTGTGTTATGAACAAATATTTGTACTTGAGAGTGCAAAGGGGACTCTTTGGCTTTTATGTGCAGGGGATGTATTTTGTATATTGCTGATGAAATATTGATGGTAATTCCAGGTGATTGGCTCGAACCTGGCTTGTGATCATGCAAATGTTTGATTTTTGCTGTGATGCTCCATATTAGACGGAATTCCACGCTTATTTGGTGAATATGATGCAAATGCTATGATTATGCAAAAGAGAAACTGATCCGAGAATCGGATCCTGCGGGGTGAAAGATCTCTGGGCGATCTGCTTGGAGGAACAACCCGACTGGGGGGAGAGATCATTGGTAGATCTGTCGGGAGAGAGAACTCTGCTTGGGGGAGTAGATCATTGGAGAACTCAGTTGGGGAGAAGGAGACTTCATCCACTTTGTTGGGGATTGGTTTCAGGCATCGCTCTTCTGGGGAAAGAATGGAAACTCTGTGGGGAGGCAGTTCCATTAACTTTGTTGAGGAATAGGAAAATCTTTGCCCATCTTGCTATAAAACAATTGTCAGGCACTGCTTGGGGAGGAGATAACTTCTGGGGAGTACCATGCTGGGGATTCAATGCTTGACATGCCCCATGATGTGTATTGAATACCTGCAACCTGTCAAAAGTAAACACACAAGTATCTTGAGGTATCCCTTAACCGGATTCTGTCATAGGAGTTAGACTTCCCTGAAATTAATATATTTCCTGCAAGCATTTATTAAAAATGGCTTATTTGTTTTATGCAAGTGTTGTATCATGAATATTGGACATTTTGCAAACGAAACAAAAATGTACAAAACGAGGTGTGACTGAAAACTCTGATTTTATTAATTTGGGTGCCCTGAATTGGCGAATACAGTCAAAGAAACAAATCCCCTAAAATGAAGAGATTGTTGTAAATTGAGCAAATAAAAGTGTTGGCAATGTTTACGATGACGTTCTAGTGAACTTACTTTGCTATGACCTGTATGACCTTGACGTTCTTCTTATCTTACTTTCTGAAGAAGGCTAATTCTGACTGATGCTTTGTCCTTTCGGAGCATGCCATGTTGTGAGTGATATAGATGAATTCAGAATGCAGTTTTTCGCTTATTCCCTGTTTTTACATGGACTTCCCTTTCGGGTTTTCAATTCACCGAGATACACATTTTTGCCTGAGCTGTCCAATGCGGCTTTTCAACTCAGCGAGTGTACATTTTTTTTATTTTTCCCTTATTTTTGCCCGAGTCTTTTATTCTGTTTTTGACTCGCCGGGATGCCCTATTTTTTCCTGGACGTACATTCTGTTTTTATGTCCAGCGGGTCATTTTATGCGAATTATTTTTTAACTGCATTTGAATTCATAGGGGATAAGAAATCCTCGCCATCCATAGTAGTGAGGATCAGTGCTCCACCAGAGAAAACTTTTTTACTATGAATGGACCATCGTAGTTTGGCGTCCATTTGCTCCTGTGGTCTGTATGAGGAGGAAGAAGTCTTTTCAAAACAAGGTCTCCCACTTGGTATTCCCGAAGTTTGACTTTCTGATCGAAGGCTTTCTTCATCCGCTTTTGATATAACTGCCCATGACAAATGGTAGCTAGCCTTTTCTCCTCGATCAAATTCAGCTAATTGTACCGAGACCGGACCCACTCTGCTTCGTCCAGCTTTACATCCATCATTACCCGTAAGGAGGGTAACTCAACTTCAACAGGTAAGACAACTTCCATACCGTACACAAGTTGATAAGGCATTTCCCCAGTATATGTTCTGATTGAGGTTTGGTACCCATGTAAAGCAAATGGTAGCATTTCATGCCAGTCTTTATAAGTATCCACCATCTTCTGCATAATCTTCTTGATGTTTTTGTTAGCTGCCTCAACAGCGCCATTCATCTTTGGCCTGTAAGAAGAAGATTTGTGATGTTGAATTTTGAAGTCCCGGCACAGTTCTGCCATCATTTTGTTGTTCAAATTGGAACCATTATCAGTAATGATTCGCTCGAGAACTCCATATCGACAGATGATGTCTCTTTTCAGAAAATTGGCTACCACTTGTCTGGTGACGTTTGCATACGAAGCTGCTTCAACCCATTTGGTGAAGTAATCAATGGCTACTAGGATGAATCTGTGGCCATTTGAAGCAGTCGGTTTGATCTTTCCAATCATGTCAATGCCCCACATGGCAAAGGGCCAAGGTGAAGACATCACGTTCAAAGGATTCAGAAGCACATGCACTTTATCTGCGTAGATCTGGCATTTGTGACATTTTCTGGCATAGGTACAACATTCTGCATCCATTGTGATCCATTAGTAACCCGATCTTAACAACTTCTTTGCCATTGCATGTCCTCCGGCATGGGTACCAAAAGAACCTTCATGCACCTCGTGCATCAGCAAGTCTGCTTCTTTCTTGTCAACACATATGAGCAGAACCATGTCAAAGTTTCGCTTGTATAATGAACCATCAGCATTAAGGAAGAAACTACCGGTCAACCTTCTTAATGTCTTCTTATCATTGGATGATGGCCCTGGTAGGTATGTCTGGTCCTCTAAGAAGCTTTTAAAGTCATAGAACCAAGGCTTATCATCACTAGCAATGTCCACGGAGAATACATATGTCGGTCTGTCTAGTCTGGATACCAAAATCCAAGGTACATAATTGGCAGTTTGAACCTTGATCATGGAGGAAATGGTAGCTAAAGCATCTGTGAACTGATTTTTGTCTCGAGGGATGTATTCAAGTTTGACCGTTGTGAAGAGGGTCAATAATCTCCTCGTATAATCACGGTATGGAATCAGATGCTCCTGATGAGTGTACCATTTACCATTGCTCTGATTGATTACCAAAGTTGAATCTCCGAATACATTCAATGTCTTGATCCTGAGGTCAATGGCTTCCTCAATACCCATGATACAGGCTTCGTATTCTGCTTCGTTGTTAGTGCATGCAAAGGTGAGTTTTGCCGAGAAAGGCATATGAACTCCTTTAGTTGTAATGAGCATTGCACCAACACCACGACCATTTATATTGACAGCCCCGTCAAACATCATAGTCCATTCTTCTTCTGGACCAGGCCCTTTAGTGTGAACTGGCTCTTCACAATCTTTTGCTTTTAAGTACATGATGTCTTCATCAGGGAAGTCAAATTTCATGGGCTGGTAATCATCAATGGGTTGCTCAGCCAGATAGTCAGACAATACACTGCCCTTGATGGCTTTTTGAGATGTGTACTGAATGCCATACTCTATCAGAATCATTTGTCATCTTGCAACCCTTCCGGTAAGTGCTGGCTTCTCAAATATGTACTTGACGGGGTCCATTTTTTAGATCAAAGAGGTAGTGTGAGTCAGCATATACTGTCTTAGTCGGCAAGCAACCCACGCTAAAGCACAACAAGTTTTCACGAGCAGTGAATAACGTTGTTCACAGTCGGTAAAGTTTTTGCTTAGGTAGTATATTGCATACTCTTTTCGACCAGACTTGTCATGCTGGCCCAACACACACCCCATTGATCCTTCTAATACTGTCAAGTACATTATCAGAGGTCTTCCTTCAATTGGAGGCATGAGAATTGGAGGTTCTTACAGGTACTCCTTGATCTTGTCAAAAGCTTTCTGACAATCGTCGTTCCACCTGACTGTTTGTTCCTTCCTCAATAGTTTGAACAAGGGTTCACAGGCTGCAGTCAGGTGAGTATGAACCTTGATATGTAGTTCAATCTACCTAAAAACCCCCGAACTTCTTTTTCAGTCCTAGGTGCAGGCATTTCCTGAATGGCTTTGACTTTGTCAGGATCAACCTCAATTCCCTTTTCACTTACGATAAATCCCAGCAACTTACCGGAACGTACCCCGAATGTGCATTTCTTGGGGTTTAACTTCAACTGATATTTCCTCAGACGCTTGAACAACTTCAGCAGATTCACCAGATGATCTTCTTTAGTATGGGACTTGGCAATCATGTCATCCACATAGCATTCAATTTCCTTGTGGATCATATCGTGGAATAACATTACCATAGCCCGTTGATAGGTCGCACCGACATTCTTCAGTCCAAAAGGCATTACTTTGTAACAGAATGTGCCCCAAGGTGTGATGAAGGTTGTTTTCTCCATGTCTTCGGGTGACATCTTGATCTGATTATACCCAGAAAATCCGTCCATGAAAGAAAATACCGAGAACTGAGCTGTGTTGTCGACGAATACATCAATGTGAGGTAATGGGAAATCATCCTTCAGGCTAGCTCTGTTCAGGTCCCGGTAATCCATGCACATACGCACCTTGCAATCCTTCTTAGGCACGGGTACAATGTTAGCAACCCACGGTGGGTAACTAGTTACAACAAGGAAACCGGCATCCCACTGCTTTTTTACTTCTTCCTTAATCTTCATGGCCATATCTGGGTGAGTACGGTGCAACTTTTGCTTCACTGGAGGGCAATCTTCTTTCAAGGGTATCTTGTGCATGACAATATCCGTATCTAGACCTGTCATGTCTTGATAGGACCAAGAAAAGACGTCAACATATTCTCGAAGCATGTTGATAAGTTGTTCTTTTACTGAAGCTTGCAGACTGGCCCCAATCTTCACTTCTTTTAAATCCTCTTCGGTACCAAGATTAATAGTTTCAACCTCCTCCTGGTGAGGAGTAATCACTTTCTCTTCTTGCCTCAACAACCTGGCTAACTCTTCAGGCAACTCACAGTCTTCGTCAACCCCTTCGTCTACTTGATTGATTGGATTGTCGAAGTCATACAAGGTCATAATAGTGTTGTTGTCAGTGCAATCTGGAGGATTATTTCTGCAAGGGTTGAGATTTGTTCGTTTTTGTGATCAATTTTTATCTTGTTCAGAAAATGAAGTTATTTATTTTGAAAACATTGCCATTTTATTATTTTGTGCGAAAAATAACAAAAATAAAAAGACAGTGAGCGAAAGAGAAAATTGTTTGCAAAAGATGTCCGATATTCATTGATATTCCATTTGCACAAAATTACAAATATGGCCCTATTACAAAATGAGTCTTAACACCTTGGGCAAGATGCAGGACTTGATGCATGCTGAAAAAAGCAGGAAATAATAATTACTCTGCAGGAGTAACCCTTATAATTTCCTGGGAAGACTAGTTAAGGACTTGGTGACCTGGGATCCTTGGACGAATCCAGCTATCTAGGTTGAGGTCGTTTTCCGCCTTGTCTTCCACGTTATTCACAGCATCTGGGGTGAGCATCCCCTCACTTATGAACTTGGGCTCCTTAGAAACCTCTGATTGATCTTGTTGGAATGGTTTGTAACCCAAACCGAATCTGTCCTCCTTCTTCTCCACCGGTAGCAACTTGCCCCAACCTTGGGCATTTCCATCTTCAACAACCTTCCGAGCTTGTTGATAGGAGACAATTGAAGGACCCATCCTATTTTCCTGGGATGCAATAAATACTTCAGTTGTCGCCTCATTAACATTCAGTGCTTCGAACCCTTGGCTCATGGTTTCATGGATTTCACCATCCATCTCAATGTATTTGTAGGTAGCCAGATGGCTAACAAAGATATTCTCTTCACCATAGATTGTGATAATCTGCCCTTCCCACTCATATTTCAATTTCTGGTGAAGGGTTGACGTAACTGCGCCAGCGGCGTGAATCCATGGTCGACCCAACAAACAGCTGTAGGCCGGCTGAATGTCCATCACGTAGAAAGTAGTTTGAAAGACCTGCGGGCCAATTATCACAGGGAGCTCCACCTCTCCAAGAACAGACCTCTTGGAACCGTCAAAAGCTCTGACCACCAGATTGCTTGGTCAGAGAGCTATTCCATCATATTCAAGCTTGACAAGGGCTTTCTTTGGCAAGACATTGAGTGAAGACCCAGTGTCAACTAAAACATGTGAAAGCACAACACCTTTACACTCCAGAGTGATGTGTAAAGCCTTGTTATGATGACGGCCTTCCGTGGTCAAATCAGCATTGGTGAAGCCTAGCCCATGACTAGTGTTAACATTAGACACCACTGTCTCAAGCTGATTTACTGTTATCTCCTCCGGCACGTAGGCTGCACGCAAGACTTTAAGTAGTGCATCCCGATGAGCTTTGGAACACAACAGCAAGGATAAGATAGAGACCTTGGAAGGAGTTTGGTGGAGCTGATCCACAACCTTGTAGTCGCTTCTTTTGATTATCCTCATAAATTCATCCACATCTTGATCAAAGGATGTTTTATGGGCTTCTTTCAAAGTTGGCTCTTCCTGCACCACATTTTTACCTTTGGCTTTGGCAGCAGCCTCTGTCTCAGTATTAATTCTTGGAACTTGTGATGCGAAGAGGCGTCCGCTTCGGGTGAAACCTCCGCCTCCCCCGACATTATCCACTTGTGATGTATGAACTGAAGAATCAAGAAGGACTCTCTCCCCATTGCAGTAAAGGTCTGAACCGTAGTGCCATGGTACATCATTATCTTTTTCGTATGGAATGGGCCTCGGCACCGTGATGGTGACTGGACTGACTACAATAGAGGTGGGAACCATTATTGTTTGTGGATCATAAAATATGGTAACAGGACTTCTGACTGATAGTGGTGGTGATTTACTGAAGTTGGGTTATTGCTGAAACTGTTGTTGAGATTGTTGTTGAAAATTGTTGGAAACAAGGACCGTTGCAGGGTCGTAATATATGGTGATTGTGGAGACATCATTGTTAATGGTTGTTGTAGTTGTAGAAGAGGATGCGATTGAACTAGTGTTTGTTGAAGTGATGGAAGAGGTGGTTGCTGATTTTGTAGGTAGGAACAATTGTCTTTGCAGTTGTAGGAGAAACACTTGTTGTTGCTGAAAAAGGAGTTGCTGATGTTGTGGAAGTTGTTGTTGTTATTTGCAGGATACCTTCTTTAATCAGGCCATTGATGCCACTTTTCAAGCTTTCACACCCATTGACGGAAACTTTTCAAGATTCACAGCAGGCCTCACAACCTGGAAACACCTGGCATTTTAAAAGCTAAGCTTTAACCTCTGCCAGAGGTGTTTGAATGCTTGCAGTATCTTCAATTAAATTCATGGGTTGGCCCTCCTCAATTGCGTTTATCCTGGGTCCACCATGGTTGGGCATAGGATTCTTCGTGACATTAGGAGGTGGTGCAAAATTTAGGGCCTTTGAATCAACCAGATCCTGGACCTTCATGTGCAAAGCTCTGCACTTTTCTGTGGTGTGACCGGGTGCATTAGAATGAAAGGCACGTATGGCTTTGACGTCGTAATTTCTCGGAAGGTTCTGAGGATCTGGTGGAGCCAAAGTCCTTAACTCGACAAGATTAAGCTTCAGGAGTTGTGGCAACAAGGTTGCATATGGCATTGGTATAGGATCAATTACCCTGTTAACTTGAGATGGCCTTTGTTGGAAAGGACATTGTTGTTGGTTGTTGTTGTTATTATTGGACCTTTGTTAAGGAAACTGTTGTTGTTGAGGAAAATGTTGTGGTTGTTGAGTGTATTGAGGAGGTGGTGTAGGAATGGTGAAAGCGGCAATTGATCTTGGCAGATATTGGGGTCTTCCTCTGCCCATGTGTAGAGAATTTGTTTCACTGGATCTGCAAGGCCCTACAAATAGTTTCCTTGCACTGCTTGAACTGGCGTCGTTATCAGAAGTCTTTTCCATTTTCAATAAGCTCTCAATTCTTTCCCCAGCTATGACTACGTCTGCAAAGCTAGTGGAAGAGAATGCAGCCAACCTATCAATGTAAGTCCCCTGGAGGGTGTTCATAAACATATCTGCCATTTCCCTTTCTGACATTGGGGGTTGAACGGCAGCAGCTAATTGCCTCCATCTTTGAGCATACTCTCTAAAACTTTCCCTGGAAGACTGTGACATTCCCATTAGAAGAGTTCTGTTAGGAGCCATGTCCAGATTGTATTGATATTGGCAATGAAAGCCTCGGCCAAATCCTTCCAATTTCTTACTGTGGCCTTGGTCAAATGAGAGTACTACTCACGGGATGCCCCTGTCAAGCTATCCACAAAATAGAACATCCATAGCTTTTCATCCATGGTGTAGGCTTTTAATCTTCCCAGGAAAGATTGGAGATGGGTGCGAGGGCAGGATGTACCATTGTATCTTTCAAAACAGGGAGGTTTGAATTTGTGAGGAATTCTAACCCCCCTCCACTAGTCCCATATCCAAGACATCAAAACCCAGAGAGTTTTGAGATTCCAGAGACCTCGGCTTTTCTTCTATCTCGTCCAGCCGACGATCATAAACTTCATCTCCTGCCCCAACCACACTAAATTGTTCTTCCTGAGGGTCCTCCTGCAAGACACGTCTTCCAGTGTTACCCTGGGTGTTCCTTATAGCATTAATGTCTAGGTTCAGATGAGGTCCAACTCTGGGGGATCAGTACGAGGTTGTACATGATCATTGTTGCTGGTACCTCATGTACCCGGGTGGTTTTCTTCGGGAGTTTGTTGGTCGACCAACTCTCTCAGTCTTTCTTGGCATTGGGACAACCCAGTCATCCCTCATCTTAGTCCTTTCATTGGCCATTTGGGTTCTCACGTCAGTCAGATCCTGCTGAACCTGGTCCATTTGTAAGCCCGGAAGGTTGTTTCTTGTCGGATACCGGTGAACTCTATTGATGGGGAAGAATCTTCTACGAGCAATGTTTCCTGAAACCACAACAAAGTGAGAAACAACAAAAACAAATACCTACAATACAAAGAAATGAGGTTAGTATGTAATGCAGGATGCCTATTTGTCTTCCAAGGGTATCCGGTTTGGTTCTTTGGTTTTGACCTTCCAGACCTCGAGAAATGATGATGTTGAAGAGAGATAAAGCCCACAAAATAACACAAACCATATATTACAAAGTGTAAAGATACATAGTTTGATTATAACAAAGTTCCCATGGTGGGTCAAAATACCACAAAACAATACAATCAAAATGAAGTACAAGTACAAAGAAATCAAACATCCAATCCATAATCATCCTCTTTGACTTCTTTCAGGAAAGCATCAGCCACTGGGCCAATTGGATGCTATGTGATGGTCCTGATAAGAAGGTTCCTGGTGGCAATGGCACTTGTCAACTTCTTATGCTTGTCCTGGTCCTTTGATCTCTTCAACCCCACCCGTAGTTTCAACTCAGAGATTTCTTTCTGTGCTACTAACAAGGCTTCCTGGTTCTTCTTCTCACTAGCTTCCAGTTGCTCTATCCTAGCCTGGGTCCTCTGATCTTCCTGTGAGCGAGCCTCAGTGATCCTGATCCATCTAGCCTGACTCTCTTCCAAGTAGTGCTCAGCTCTGGCCTTCTGAATCTTGGCTTCCTTGCAAGCATTCATCAATACCAACTCCCCTGCTCTAGCCCTTCTAATGTAATCATCTAACTTCTCAATCTTGGTCATATGCTCATTCCTGAGCTTCTCTAACCTCTCATTTTCCAGACGACTATCATTCCTCTCCCAGAGGGTCTTCTTCAGGGCTTCAGAAAGCTGAGTATTCATTTCCTTCAACTTCTGAAACTCCTCTAAGCTGATTGTGGCTGCAGGCTCTACTACTGATGGCCCAGGCACATCCTCTAGGGTGAATGGCATGTGGGTGATTTGTCCCCTGATACGAGACCAATAAAGATACTGAGCTGAAGCTATGTTGTTACACTTGCCAAGAATGGCAGTCCCTTTTGTCTGGATGTTATCCCAAGCCCAGGCTGCTTGTCTGGCAATGGCAAGGTTATGCTGAATGTCACATTAAAGGGTTTATGACAAGTCTTTCTCTCTTGGTGGATGTACCAAGGAATACCCTAATTGCCTTTTGAACAACAAAGGATTGTAGTTGATGTAACCCTTCACTCCAATCAAGGGTACATTGGGATACTGCCCACAGCTGGTGATGATATCTCTGCCCTTGGTGCTCTGAGTGCACCATCTGATGTCTTCTGAAGTAAGGGAAATCATTCTCTTAGCCCAGTTCCTTGACTGATGAGGGTTCAGGAAAGCTTCTGACTTTGGTAAGTGCCTCAATAACCAACAATAGAAGAGAGGTGTACAACATCTGACTAATCTTCCCCTCTGCTTCTCATTCCTTTGATGCACTGAGTAGTAAAAGTCTCCAAGCAAGGTAGGGACTAGGTTCTTCAACAAGAAAAGGTAGATAACACTCTTGCTTACAAACTTAGGCTCGTCTGCAAACAAGATGATACCATATATGCTAAGGGCCAGAAGAGCACAAACAGTGTCCCATTTCCCTGCTGCAGCATGAATGATGGCCTGAGTAACCAAGAAGTCCAAATGAAGGCCTGGGATTCCAGCCTTGGTGGTCATATTCTGGTCATTGAGGGTGGACTCCAAGTGCAAAGCCTTAGCTACATCTTCATTCCTGGAAGCAGTCATCTCAGGGTTGAAGGGAATCCCCCTCCTGATAGGGACACCCAACAATATGGAGAACTCCTCTAGCAAAGGGCCCAACTGGAAATCTGGGAAAGTGAAACATCTGAGAGGAGGGTCATAGAACTGAAGACAAGTGTGGATCATGCTCCTCTGTGATGCATCCAAGTCCATGATCATGTCCATCATGTTCCCTGAATAGAGGAACATGATCAGGAGTGATGAGTGTTTGAATTTGTCTGATGCCTGTCAGAGTGGGCTCAAAGAAATGATAGGTGATGTTGCTCTTCCTGGATGGGTCCATGCTGACAATGGATGCTGATGAAGAAGACTGAGGAGAAGCACTGATGAAGGCAAATGGAGAAAACTGTTGAAGATAACTGGAGAAGTGACTGAAGAGGATATCTGATGAAGATAATTGATGAAGAAAGCTAATGCAGATAGCTGAAGGAATCTGAGCAGTAGAACAGGTCAAAACCAAACCAAAGATAAGATGTGGATACCCTGTAAAACAAATAGACAAATGTTAAGGTCCATGTGTGTTCATAAGTTCGGATGAAGGCTTAGAAAACTAGTAACCAGGTGGGGGACTCAAATAAAGAGTTACAAGTCCAGGGTTTCACAAGAACAGTCCAAAATGATGTGACCTTAACAATATCAGTAACAAAGGTATGATGAGGCTAAGGGTTCCTGCAAACCTGTAAACATCCTAACCCCCTCACATGTATTGTTCTAGAACAAGGATCCTCAGACTTGGATCAGTTATGAGTTGTGTAAACACTTCTAACCTGGAGGTACAGTGTTTAAAATAATCATAAAGGTTCCTCCTCTAATACACCTCAGATGCTGAAGGTCATAAAAGGTCATCCAGACTTAGCAGGCTTCCCAGATAGCCCTAGTACTACAGGAAATCCGTAGCACAGAGTTCTCAAGAAGAAACCCATGTCTGAACCGTGTTTCATATTCCCGCACCAGACCGAAATGGAATGGGAAAGAATATGAAGCCACTCTATCCTATGTGTCATTCAGGCTCCCGGTATGGAACCTTACTCACTCAATAACCCTCCCACCAAGGAAAACAACAGATCCAACACAGGTGATATGATGATAATATGAAATGCATAAAAACAGTAAATAAAGTTGTTCAGAAAGCAATAAATAAAGCAATAAACAACAAGCACAAGTAGCACATAACACCCCCATAAACACAAATAAAACAAGCGCTAGGAGAAACCCACAAAAAGAACCAGAAGCCCTGGTTGCAAGATAAGATCCCCAGCAGAGTCGCCAAGCTGTCGCTCCCGAAGATTTGCATCCCGATGCAGACGCGAACGGTCGGCGAAAAAGAGAAAATGAAGGTGAATTGAATATAGTCGCCAGCTAGGCATTTTTATCCCAAAGGAAAGGTAATGCTGCATAAACCTGGGAAAAGATGGATAAGACGATTGCAAACCAGAGAAACTGAGAAAGGGGGTTGGTTACAATCTGGGAAGGTATTAGCACCCAGATTGTCCGTCGTACTCGACGGGATCCACGCTTAAGAGATTGTGTTTAAAGGGGTAGGTGTATGTGTTATCTGTGTGCAAAAGCTAAGAATGAATGTACATGTGTCAGTGCAAAAAGGTGAATGCTCAGGAACTAAGGCTTTTAAAGAATGCTGAAAGAGGGGGATGACAAAGAGACTTTTGTTCGATAACTGTTAAGTTATGCCTACGTATCCTCTCGTGCAATGAGGAAGTCAGAACACCGTAGTTCGACTCAAAGAGACTTAAAATGAATTTGACTGTGAATTGCTTACTTGTCTATGCTCAAGTGTATGACTCGTCTGGCTCGAGTGCTAACTGGCTTGCATTAGACGGAAGAAGCAAGTTCTCGTTTGTGAATGAGTGTGATGAGAAAAGAATCCTGGAGGAGATGATTATTGTTTGTTTTTGTGTTTTTAGTTTTGTTATTGTTTTTGGTGTTTTGCATAGGATTATGAGCCTAAGCCTAAATCAAGGGCTTGTAAACTCATTATATCCTCCCTGATTAGGGATAATGAGCCTACTTAAGTATGAGATAAGCATCTCAACTTAATTTCCATGATGATGTAGGATTAAGATCATTAACCTACTTGTGATTATTTAGATGTTTTTGGGTTTTTGTTTAGTGTTAAGTAATGAGTTTAATCTCTAATCACAGATTAGTGAACTCATTACACCATCCTAATAGAAGGATAATAGATGAGCACACTTAAGTTAAGGAAGATACCTCAACTTAATCCATGGGTAGGGATTAAATTCATTATATAACAAGCCTTTATTAAATGAGTTTTATTAAAGGATGAGATTAAGAAGTGGATTTTATGTTTTTAAGACAACTTGAGGAGGACTTGTCCATTAAACTCTAGGGTTAGTCCCTCTTAACCATAAGGAAGAGATAGAACCCTAATGTAAGGCCCAAGTTACAAGATAAAGTCTTATTGATTATTAAGTGATTTTATTAAGAGGTTTAAACAAATTAAAGGTTTAACACTTAGGATTAAAGTTATACACTCCATCCTAAGAGAAGGATGCAGGCATAACCCTAATTCCAAATTCCTAAAACTTTAAGAGTTTAGTCTCTGTTTATTGAGATGAGAAGAGAGACTCAAGGAGACTCAAAGGTAAAAATCTAAGGGGAACTAAACACAACCCTAATTATTATCATTCTTGGATATCCTATGGCTTATGAGGCTTAGAAAAAGATCTTCAAGGAGGCCACCAATGGAAGAAACAGATGAAAGGAGGAGGAAGTAGAAGAATAAGTTACTTACTTCCTAAGAAGATAAATAACTTAAAGGAAATAGTTGAGAGAGATGGAACATAAGTGAATCAAATTCACTTCAAAGACAAGCAAGATTCATATGAATGAGAAAAGAAGAAGTGAGAGGTGAAGGCAAATCCACCTCCAAAAATAACTTACCAAACCTGAAAGTGTTAGTATGAATGCATAAAGTATAAAGCATAAAGAAATGAAATGAAATGAGATGCAAAGATCAAAGTCAGAAGTGCTTATTCCATGTAAATGTCACGTGAGATGATGAAAAGTCATACAATATGCATATGTGTTATCATACAAAGATGAGATGCAAAGGAAGCATGCTTTGAAGTTTGAAAACACATGAAAGTTTATGAAATGAAATGGATGCTAAACATGGAAAATGAATGAAGAAATGATCAAGCAAGGTTCTAACATGTCTTAAGATGTCTAAGATGACATATGAATGCATGAAATGTTATGGCAAGTTCAAACTGGGAAATAGAGGGTTGACTGCGCGCGTCATCCAAGGGCTGACATTTAAACTGGCTAATTAAACTGATTAAATTACTTAATTAAAATTAGTGTTTAAGTGAAATGATCATGTCCACTGAAACACGCGCTAAACTAACTCCAAGGGTTGAGATTCAAACTGGGGAGATTAGCCCTAATCCTAACCCTAATTACTTTCAGGTGACCGGAGCAAGCTCCGGTCATCTTCTCCGGTGAGCCATTCATGCTATCTTCTTCCCTAGGCTACCCTAAACCCCCAAACTCTCCAGAATCAAACCCCTAATCATTCTAAACAAGAATCAGGCCAGAAACAACATTTATTTTGCATCAAACGCACGAATCGAAGAAAAACATTTTCAGATCAAAAAGTTTCAGAACATCAATACATCTTGGTTTCTCAACCATTTTCAAAAATAAACATATCAGGATGATCAACTAAACATGTAGAATCATTTAGAAACTTAAAACAAGAATTCTGGAAAAAAAAGTTCATCATGGCTGCCTGAGTTGAAGCTTTGCAAACTGGAGCTTTCTGACCTCTTCCTTTGTACAAAATGCCTTCAATGACCCCTCTGATGATTTTGGAAATCTTGAATGGAGTTTAAATGGCCACCTTTTTGAGTTTCAGTTCTAAGGAGTGAGAAATCGTGTTTGAGTTTGAGAGTGTTTCAGGCTATGGTGATGGGCGGGAAATGATCCAGAGGTGATGCTGAGTTGAATGTTGAAGAAAGTTTGAAGTTTGAGTGGTTGTGATGTGAAATTCGAAGAGGTGAAGGTATGAGGTGATTTTTGGAAATCTGAGTGTTGAGAGGTTTTCAGGCTTGTGTGTTATATGTTTTGTGATCTATGATCTTTGTATAAACCAATGTGATTGGTTCAGAGAGTTGTTGTGGCTCAGCTTGATTGGTATGGTGTGTTTTGCAAAAAAGTCAACATTGTGTGCTTGGAGGTATGGGCCATGGCAGGAGCTGTGTAATGGGGTGTCTGGCCTCAGCAAGATTCATGGAGAGCCATAGAATCAAGATTATGCAGCTGGCACAAGTGGATCAAGCCTTTCCAAGCATCTTGCAACTTTTCCCTCTTTGGTGTTTCTTGGATCACAAGCCATGAAATGCTTCCAATCTTGGGCCAATTATGATCCTTTGAGAATGCTTTGACATATTATGATGAATTTGTGCACATTATAGGTCATTATAATGCTTGGTAAATAAAATTGCAAAATTCCCTCTTTGACATGAACTTGAAAATTATAGGATTTTTGCCAACTTTGAAAGGCCATATCTTGAGTTCCAGGATGAATCAAGACATGTTCTTGTAATTTTTGAAAAGGGAAAGACCTAATATACAACTTTCATGCCCAAGAAGTTTTCATTTGAAGCATTTTTGGTCATGAAAGAGGAGGTTGAAAATCTTTCCCAAAATGGAAAGTTTGCATTTCAAGTCATTTCCAAATATGGCAAGTTTGCAATTGGCTCAAAATTCTTCACTCTTGTAAACTTCCAACCACTTCTAAGATCAAATAAAGATCATTGAACTTAAATTTGATGAAAATACCCCTTTGGTTCCATTGTTGGGGGCCTCAGATGCCCTGATTTTGACTTAACTTGCTCAGGAAGTTACCCAGTGAACAGATGACTTCCACAATGAGTTTCTTCATCAAACTTGGTACACATGATCCTTATAACATATTAAGAACATTAGAAACAAGAATGACCCAGAAATTTGGAGTTAAGGCCTCTGAAACCAAAACCCTAATTTTTGTCATCTGTGTAGTGAAAACCCTAGCTCTGCTTCTATGCCTTTGCCAATTCTTGTGACCCTTTGACTTTCATGAACTTTGGGGAGCATAATATGATCATAAAACACACATGGACCCTCTTGGAAAGCTTTAAGACCTTTAGGATGGCTCAGATGGATTCTTGGATTGCTCAGATCACAAACCCTAGATGCAGATGAGCTTGAACTATGCAGTGAAACAAAAATGCAATATGAGATAGTATGCTTATGTTAAAAAAATGAAAGATCACAAGCCATGGTGTGATAAAGAGTGAGGAAAAATTTGAGGTGTTTACAACATCCATACGAGGATCATTACAAAGTACTTAGAAAATTTTCTAATCACACACTTCACACTTTTAAAACAATTAAGTGAGCTAAATAACTAAGAGCCAATGGATAACCATGGATATAAAGGGTGCTAAAACCTTCCCTTTATATAACCTACCCCCCGAACTCAAGTCTTTTAAAAATAGGTATTTCCTGTTCTTTTATGTCCTTTCCACTTGGATAAAATAAAAGTCGGTGGCGACTCTTGATATCCGCAACATTTATAGAAAGTCAGTTCTCCCACCGTGTTACAGAACTGGCGACTCTGTTGGGGAATTACTAAGTAAAAGATGGGTAGCCTTAGGAATTAGATCACTTAATTGTTTGTTTAGTTTGCTTTATATTATCTGTTGGGCTTTTGTGTGAAAGATCCTAACCCGGATCTAGTGTACCCTAGGTAAGTAGCAATAGACCAAGGAAATTGTACGGCATATACCGATATGGTTGATCTGTTGGCTATGTTAGTGTGACTTCTTGGTCGGTTCTTATGTTCCTTAAGTAATTTGAGGATAACCTGAGGCTGACATATGTTGTCATTACACTAACTGACTTTGTAGAATCCTGGTTAACCCATCTTGGCCTTTAGAAAGTAGTGAGATAGTCGGCTTTAGAGAAGTCTAAAGTTGGTTGATACTCGATGCTGCACTCATTGAGATCCTAAACTTGAGGGGTTTTAGTTGGCAAGTAAGTTGCCTATTGAACAACAACCATTGGGAAGGATCAGTGATATTGAGATCCCTTAGAACCTGGTTACTTTTGTAGGACAGGATGAACCAACTAAACTTCAGAGGGAGGGTACTTACCTTTAAACCTCATGCAAGCCTTTAAACCTAGGGCCATTGTGTGACTTGTTTGTGTGTGCCATGTGTTTTTGATTGAGCATAACATCATGACATCATAAGCATAGCATTTTCACTAACCATTTCAAGGACCAAAGGATTTATCTTTTTTCTTTGTTGTAGGTCATGGCTTCTGCTCGTAGAACATTATCCGGATCAACTTTGTAGGGATACCTTCTAAGCTTAAGGAATTGGTCTCTAAAGTTTATGAAAGCTCCTAATTCATCAAGAAGTATGGTTACCTGCTGGATTTAGTTACTTTAGGGTTCAATGAAGATATGATGAGTGTCATATTTCAGTTCTTTGATACTAATCATCACTGCTTCACGTTCCCCGACTATCAACTGGTTCCTACAATGGAGGAGTTCTCCAAGCTACTTGGGGTACCTATCCTTGATCATAGACCCTTCACAGGCTTAGAAAGAGAGCCTAAACCTGAAGTCATTGTTGCATCCCTACATTTGAAGAAATCAGACATTGTCCTAGAAACGAGAAGCAGAGTTAAGGGTATTCTTGCTAAGGTATTGATGGAGAAAGCTCAGGTATTCTTGGATGCTATGAGCTATGATGCTTTTGATGATATCTTAGCCTTATTAATCTATTGCTTAGTGTTGTTCCCTAATCCAGAACAGTTTATAGACGTACACGTCATCAACATATTTTTGACTCATAATCCAGTGCCTACATTACTTGGAGATATTGTACACTCTCTTCACACTCGTACTACGAAGGCACGATGAACTCTGATATGTTGCATACCTCTATTGTCAAGGTGGTTTATTTCTCACCTTCCTCGATCAGTGATGAAGAATGAACAAGGGTTAAGGTGGTATAAGAGGATCATGTCCCTCTCTCATTCAGATATTCACTGGTGTTCTTGATCTATGGAAAATGTTACTATCATCGGCTGTTGTGGAGAGTTCCCTAATGTGCCACTCCTTGGTATTATAGGGGGCATTACCTATAACCCTTCATTAGCTCTACGTCGGTTTGGTTATGCTCGGAGTAATGGTCCTCATGACATGCTTATTCAAGGGATTGTGTTTGATTACGACAACAATCTTCAAGGTTACCGTTAAAGGTTTATACGAGCTTGGAGTAAAGTGAACAAGGTTGATAGCAAGAATCTGGAACCAAAGTACTCCATTCCTATGGAAACTTACCTCAGATGGGTGCGATCTCGTGCTCATACTCTTATGATGCCATATCTGTTGTCCTATCAGTTACTATGAAGCCTATTGTTGAAGGAGATGTTCCTTACACAATTCTCCATCCTGATATGCCTACTGATCTAGAGGAGCTGCAGAAGTCCTGGATCCAACTGAAGGAGCAAAGAGATACCTTTGAATCCCAATTCAGGATTAGCCAAGAAAGAGTATTAGATCTGACAAAGCAACTTCACGAGGAGCGAAACCTCAACACATACCTCCACACAAAGAGGAAGCGTCCATGGGAGACTTAAAACCCCATATATTTATTTTTGTACTTTATTCTTATTTCCTTTCATTATAAGCCCAAGGGGCAAATTATTTTAACGCTTACTAATAAAAGCTTTGTTTTGTTTTTCTTTAAAGAAATTTAAATCCTACAGTCCTTGAAAATATTGCATATGCATCTACATACCATATCATTGCATGACAGGATTTCACAGCAGGTTTCTCATCTTCTCGCAGTTTATTTCAGCAGAAATGACTCTCGAACAATCTGTCAAAGATCTCCAAGCCCAGATTGCTCAATTTCAAGAAGTGATCCTAAATTTGTCCAATGGGCAAGAAGAGTTGAAAGCATTCCTCACTAAGGACATGAAAAAGAAGAATCCTGAAGACAACGAAGGTGATCAGTTGGAATAACTACAAACTAAGATAGCAGAGATGAGAATCCAGATGAATGGCCATGTGGCTCTTATCCAGAGCTTAGCCCAGGGGCAAGAAGAGTTGAGAATATTTGTCCATAAACTTCAAGGTAACAGAGTCGGGAATCTAATCATCAATAAACCTCTGGTGAAACAAGCTGACTTGGTTGAAAGGAAGACGGGGATAAGAGAGGGAAAGAGAACGGCTACTACTGATAATTCTTCATTTGAAGAAGTTCTTGTAGGGCTAATCCACCACAACACAAGGAATGTAGAAGACAATTCATCCAATTCAGCACGCCAATGTCACAAATTTTGCAATGCTTGTTGAAGATGGAGCTAATTTCCTTGGAAAATTCTCCTCGAAAGCCTAATACTTCCTCCCCTCGCTATAATCCCAATGCAAGGTGTGTGTATCATTCCAACTGTCCTGGACATGACACTGATAATTGTAGGGCATTGAGGAATAATATTCAAGACTTGATTGACGAAGGAATCCTCGAGGTTACGCTAGAAGATCAAATTGAATTCTCCTATCCTCCATCAAACATCGAAGCTGCAAGAAAAATCACCCGAGGGAGCCAGAAAGAAAGCTCACCAACCCCTGCTGAAGTTTGGGACACCTTGGGACAACCCAGTGGCAAATTTGATTTCATGGTGAAATATACTGCTCCCGAAAGTTCACAGATTGCAATTGAAGATATTCAGCCAACTGGATGGGACATCATTTGATTTATTCAATTGTAATTTCTTTTGTTTGTCCAAGCATTTACTATTATGTTAAACTTTGCTTTCACATTAATGCATTGCGTATATTTGTCTTGAATTAATCCATTTGTTCACTAAATTTAAAATATGCTTCTTACTTCTATTTTGTGATATTTAACTCTTGTTAAAGTTGTAAGCCTTTAGAGGGAGGGTGATGAAGACGATACCATAATCTTATGCAGTATGCTTTTGAACAAACTATGTTGACGATGTACAAGCATTGTTTCAATTCTTAAACAGTGGAGATATAAGGAAGTTAATCCCTAGTCAACCCTTTGGAGCCTATGAAGTAGGAGTTTTTTTATTCTCACGCAAATTAAAACCCTTAATCATAACCTGGTGCAGGGTAGTTCCTCGGTTAACTCCATTATGCCAGTTGTCCTTCTTGTACACAACTAATGATGGTTCCCTGTAATCACTAAGTTCGACAGTCAATATCTAGCAAAAGAAAAACTCACTAAGTCAAAACTTATGAAGGAGACTTAGTAAAAAATTGAGACGTCTCGTTGATTGTAATTTTAAAAACAAACAGTTCAGGCAAAAAGAAAGGATAACAAAGTCAAAAGAAAATGAGGTCACTACAAATCCTCAACAAAGAAAAGAGATGAATTTTCAAATAAATTTATGGTTTCTGAATCATCGCAAATGTCAGTTTTACAATTCCAAACTCCTTTGGAGCTTCAATGCATAAGTTAACCGAACATAGGACTGAAGAACATCACGAAGAATGGGTTGGGTACAAATAAATTTGAGCCTTATATCCTTTGTTTTTTAAACCTTGAACCAGACCACGTAACAACCCTTTAAAAGTCCTAACTGAAGCATGATTAGTTTGAAAGTGTAGTGCTACAAAAAGGTATCCTGAGTCCTTTAGGGCTTATTATAAATCTTGAGTTAATATCACAGTTTTCATAAACATTGTTTTACTAAAATAACTCTTTTTCAAAACTTCAAGACAGACATAAGTTGCATTTTTTAATATCATTGTTTGCATATAACTAAGTGTTTGACAACAAAGAAGCTTACATGATGAATATTCAATAAACCAAAGTCCTCCTGATGGACAAAGTTGCTTCCTGGATCAAAGTCAATGTATACAAGGGGCATAGTCATTATCTCCCAATCAAGGGGGCATACCATGTTACTTTCCAATTCATTTGGTGCAATCAGGTCAAGATTCAACTATGCTTAAGTAGCCAGGGGCAGGTTTCCTCATTTATTTGAATTACCAAAGGTAACATTACATAGTTCATGATGCCAGGGGCATATTATTATGGGGCATTCTACTTATCTCTCTTGAGGTATCTCCTTTCCAATACTTCCATCCTGGGATAAATAATCCTCAACTAAGGGGCAACGCTCTCTTTCCAAATCTAATACCTGGAGCATATATGGTCCACCACAGTCTGAAAGCATGTTCCTCTCATTATATTGCCTTGATATTAGATTCTCAGCAGAAGTCATTGTGGAAATTAACCATCTGCGCCATTAGTATCAGATGGTGTCAGTATCATGTCTTCGGATTCAATCATGATAATTCTTAGAGAATTACTCTGGGAAGTCGAGAATATCAGAAGTCATAAATCCACTGGTTACTTTGAATGAGTATACACTTTAAAAATTGATACTACTCTATCTCCGAAGTCAGGTTTACTTTTCCCTTTTATTTAAGCGAAAACATCCATTGATTATGTTTGAATGCATATATGCTTTTAAATATGATTGATGTTTACCAAAAATGCATAAAATACAATAATAGTATTTACCAAGGATGATCGGAGATAGCAATCCAACGAATCTTCGCCGGTTCATCCCCACAGAGTAAGCTTTACGGATATTCTTCCGGAATACTTCAAGTAGTATCTTGTACTTCCAACTCTACGAAGTCTTCAAATAGTTTCTTTTCAAATACAATATATCCTCCGAAGAATTGATACTTGATCGGATAAGTCTCCCGGAGCAATGTCCATCTCTTTTATCCTCAGTCAGGATATTCAAGAACTTAATCCTTCAATAAGAAGTACGACGAACGGGATACGGAAGATTCTAAAGTACAAAATTCAGAAACAAGACGAGAATGATATCTTCATATTCCTCCACAACGAATTGGGATTTATTTTCCCCAGCCAGCATTTGTTATACGAAGCTACTAATAAGCTTCCCTACATGACTCATACATGCATCATTCACTTCATATCATATGCATATGACATTCTCTTAAGAACATCATCTTGCAAAAATATTATTGCACAAAACTAACATTGTTTTTCAGGTCAATTCCTCAGCAGACGAACGTTATCAACAACTTATTCTCGGGGTTACTATATCTCCCCAAGGGTTACTTCAAACAACATCTTGGATTGTGTTATCCTCCAGGAATACATATACCAATATCTTGAGCTTCTACATCCTTCAAGATTACATCCAGTCAAACCTTGGGCCGTTGTTTATCTTCCCAAAAGCTATCTCATTGCCTTGGGACGTTGTTTATCTTCTCAAAAGCTATATCATTACATTGGGTCGTTGTATATCTTCCCAAAAGCTATATCATTACCTTGGTCCATTGTTTATCTTCCCAAAAGCTATATCATCACACCTTGGGCCATTGTTTATCTTCCCAAAAGCCATATCATTACCTTGGGTCGTTGTTTATCTTCCCAAAAGCTATATCATCACACCTTGGGTCGTTGTTTATCTTCCCAAAAGCCATAATATTACCTTGGGCCGTTGTTTATCTTCCCAAAAGCTATATCATCTTACCTTGGGTTGTTTCGTATTCCCAAAACCTATATTATTTCACCTTGGGTTGTTTCATCTTCCCAAAAGTTATATCACAATACCTTGGGCTGTTTTATCTTCCCAAAAGCTATATCACAATATCTTGGGCTTCTATAAACCCCCAAGGTTACATCAATCTACATTTTGGACTGCTTTATCCTCCAAGAAGTATATATGAAGATCATTTTATTCTGAATGACATCTTTAAGCCCATTCAAGCAATACAACCAACCAACAGTGTTACTCTACGCACCGGCGAGTGCAAATTTTTGGGTTTTTCTGTTCAATCCCCTTCAACCCTTAAGTCATGAATGGTGTGCATGCCAATCTCACTCCTTAGGTTTCAGAAAATTGAACAGGGGCAGCGGTTGTACCCCAAAATTTGCCCTCTATTTTTAACTCTAACCGACTTTTTGTTTCGCATTCATTTGCATCATCTTCATAGCATAATATTTTTTTCTTAATATTAGCCGAAATAATTTCTCGGAATTTACAGATAGACTGGTCAAATTAATTTTTTAAATGTGTATAAAATCAGTGAACGAAAAAATGTCAAGTTTAAGTTTGTAAATGTCGGTAATATTAATCTGCGGTTCACGTGGTTTAATTTTACATGCTAAAACTATTTTTACAACTATTTTTGGTCATATGTTGATCAGTCTGAGTAGCTTAAACGATCATAATTTTTATTTCAAAATCCGACCAAACGCTGTATTTTTTCGAGTCATTTATTTCGTGCTGATTATTTTGATGTGTTCATTTTATTTTTTCGAGCACTTTGGCACCCGATTTTTATTTTTTGAGTCTGTTTATTTTTATATTGGGTCTAGAATAAATAAATAGAATTGTTAATTTTTATTTTTATTTTAACTATTTTAATTATTAAACTTTATTTAATTTTTTAAATCAATATTTTATTGGGTTCCAAAATAAGCATTAAGGCCCATTATAATTAACCCAAATTGGTCCCTATATATACTAACTAGTGGAAGACGAAAAAAGGGAACAGAAAGAAAAATATTTTGTAGCGTAGCGACAAATCTGATATTGGGATACATAAACATTTTCGATTGACTTCCGTACACTGATATCATACTTTATACTGATGCTCATTGGTTATTATGGTATATAAACTTTTCATGTTTTGTTAACACTTAAATTTATCATGGTATACATATGTTCTCACATCTCATGTTTGATTAGGTATGGTAGATAGAAAAAACTATTTTTATTTATTCTGTTTTATATAAACTTTTTATGTTCTCACATACATATGTTCTGTTTGTTAATTAATTAATATATTTATGATATGTATATAATATATATGTAAACACCCCAAATTTTCCCTCACTCTTTATCACACCATGGCTTGTGATCTTTCATGTTTGCTTTAACATAAGCATTACACCTCATATTGCATATTTGCTTCACTGCATTAGTTCAAATTCATCTGCATATAGGGTTTGTGATCTGAACAATCCAAGAATCCATCTGAGCCATCCCAAAGGCCTCAAAGCTTTCCAAGAGGGTCCATGTGTGTTCTACCATCATATTATGCTCCTCAAAGTTCATGAAAGTCAAGAGATCACAAGAACTGGCAAAGGCATGGAAGTAGAGCTAGGGTTTCATTGCACAGATGACCAAAATTAGGGTTTTGGTTTCAGAGGCCTTAACTCCAAATTTTTGGGTCATTCTTGTTTCTAATGTTCTTAAATTTTAATAAGGATCATGTGCACCAAGTTTGATGAAGAAACTCATTGTGCAAGTCATTTGTTCACTGGTTAACTTCCTGAGCAAGTTAAGTCAAAATCAGGGCATCTGAGGCCCCCAACAATGGAACCAAAGGGGTATTTTCATCAAATTGAAGTTATATGATCTTTATTTGATCTTAGAAGTGGTTGGAAGTTCACAAGATTGAAGAATTTGGAGCCAATTGCAAACTTTCCATTTTTGGAAATGACTTGAAATGCAAACTTTCCATTTTGGGACAGTTTTTCAACCTCCTCTTTCATGACCAAAAATGCTTCAAATGAAAAATTCTTGGTCATGAAAGTTGTAGATTACGTCTTTCCCTTTTCAAAGAGTACAAGAACATGTCTTGATTCATCTGAGAACTCAAGATATGGCCTTTCAAAGTTGGCAAAAATCACATAATTTTCAAGTTCATGCCAAAGGGGGGATTTTGCAATTTCACTTGCCAAGCATTCTAATGACCTCTAATGTGCACAAACACTTCATAAAATGTCAAATGAACTTCAAAATATCATAATTATGCATTGGACCTAGGGTTTTCATGACTTATGATCCAAGAAACTTCAAAGAGGGAAATTTGCAAAACATGTGATAACTCTTCATCCAAGCCTTCCAGCATATCAAAACCAATCCCATGGCCATCCTTGAACCAAGCTGAGGCCAGACACCCCATTAAACCATCTCTGACCCGTGCCATGCTTCAAGTACACCTCACCTTGACTTTTTGCAACTTGGCCCATACCAATCAAGTTGTGCCACCAAAAACCTCAAAACCTCAAAAAACCTTCAAACTTCAAACTTCTTCCACCAATCATCAAAACTTCAAACTTCTTCCACCAATCAACTCAGCATCACCCCAGGATCATTTCCCATCCATCACCATAGCCTGAAACACTCCCAAACACAAATACAATTTCTCACTCCTCAGAACTGAAACTCACAAAAGAGGCATTTTAAACTTCATTCAAGCTTTTCAGAAGCATCAGAGGGAACATTTGAGGCGTTTTGCACAAAGGAAGAGGCCAGAAAGCTCCATTTCAAAGAACTTCATCTCAGGTAACCTCCAAGAACTTTTTTCCAGAAACGTGTTTTCATGTTATAGAATGATTCTACATGCTTCACTGATCATCTTGATGTGTTTAAAATTGAAAATGGTTAAGAAATAAGCATTTCATGATGTTCTGAAACTTTGCCCGTGAAATGATTTATGCTTCGATTCATCATGTATGTGTGTTTTAAATGATTTTTGATGCTTGATTCTTGCTTGTTGATGTTTAATGGTTGATTCTGGAGAATTTGGGAGGTTCTCATAGCTTAGGGAGAGAGATAGCATTTTGTGCTCGCCGGAGAAGATGACCGGAGCTTGCTCCGGTCAACTGAATGTGTTTAAGGTTGAGATTAGGGTTAATCCAGTCAGTTTGAATATCAGTCGTAGGATCCTGTTTAGTGCGTGTTTGTAGGGTCCAGATTGTCGCTCCCGACAAATGAAAATTGATCATATGAAGGTACAGACGCGAACGGTCGGCGAGAGGGACAATGGGAACACACAGCCGTGAACTCACTGGATATGAATAGAGTCGCCAACTAGGCATTTTTATCCCGGAGGAAAGGCAATGCTGCATAGGCCTAGAAAGAGATGGATAAGACGGTTGCGAACCAGAGAGACTGAGAAAGGGGGTTGGTTACAACCTGGGAAGGTATTAGCACCCAGATTGTCCGTCGTACTCGACGGGATCCACGCTTGAAAGATTGGTGTTTTAAAGGGGTAGTGTCAGTGCAATTTGTGTGTCAAAGAGCTGGAAAAGGATGTGTACAGGTGTCAGTGTAAAAGAAATGAAGTGTATAAGTGATGTGAAGTATGAAAGTGTCAGTGTAAGAAAGGAATGAAATGCTCAAGATCATGAGGCTAAAGAATGAAGCTGGAAGGAGGGGGAATATACAGAGACTTTTGTTCGATAACTGTTAAGTTATGCCTACGTATCCTCTCGTGCAATGAGGAAGTCAGAACACCGTAGTTCGACCCAAAGAGACTGAAAGATGATTTGACTTGTGAACTGCTTGCTTGTCTATGCTCAAGTGTATGACCTGTCTGGCTCAGGTGCTGACTGTCTTGCATTAGACGGAAGAAGCAAGTTCTCGGTTGTGAGTGAATGTGATGAGAAAAGGATCCCGGAGGAGACGATTATTGTTTGTTTTTAAGTTTTCAGTCTTTTATTGCTTTTGAAAGTTTGTCATAAGTTAATGAGCTTAAGCCTAAACCAATGGATTTAGCAGACTCATCACATCTTCCCTCTGTTTAGGGGTAATGAGAATACCTTAAGTGTGAAGTCAGATTCTCACACTTAATCACCTTTGATGTAGGGTTAAGATCATTAACCTACTTGTGATTATTTAGATGTTTTTGTTGTTTTTGTTTAGTGTTGAGTAATGAGGTTAAGCCATAATCAGGGATTAAACAGACTCATTACACCATCCTAAAAGAAGGATAATAGATGAGAGTGTTTAAGCTGAGGAAAGCTCCTCAACTTAATCCATGATTAGGGATTAAACTCATGACAGAACAAGCCTTTGATTAAGTGGATTTTATTTAATGATATGATGATGAAGTGAGTTTTATGATTTGTAAGACAACTTGAGGGGGACTTGTCCATTAACACTAGGGTTAGTCCTTCTTAACCAATTAAGGAAGAATTAGAACCCTAATGCAAGGCCCAAGTTACAAGTGAGATGTCTTGATGATTATTAAGTGAATTGATTAAGAGATTTAAACACATTAAGGGTTTAACACTTAGGATTAAAGTTATACACTCCATCCTAAGAGAAGGATGCAGGCATAAGCTTAATCACAAAGCCTTAAAGCCTTTAGGGTTTAGTCCCTGATTATGAGGTGAGAAGAGAGGACTCAAAGAGAGACACAAAGGTAAAACTATGAGGGGAGACTAATCAAAACCCTAATTCATTGTCATGCTTGGTTGTCCCTAAAGTTTGTGAGGTTTAAACAAGAACAATCTTCAAAGGAGCCACCAGGAAGCAGATGAACAGGATCAAGAGAAGCAAAGCAACTTGCTTCGTTCAAGAAGTCAAGTCACTTGAAGAAAGAAAGTGGGAGAAGCAAGAATGAGCAAGCTCAATCTCAAGCACAAACAAAAATGCAGCAATGGATGCAAGAGAGATGAAAAGAAAAGTTATGAGAAGTGAAGGCAAATTCACTTCTCAAGATTACTTACCACCTGAAATGTTAGAAAAGAAATGCAATGCAAAGCCAAATGAGATAAGATGACATGATGATAAACAAAACCAGAAGCATGTTGATGATGATAATGATGCTATGAGATGCTGCAAACATGAAGCAAGGCATGGAGATGTTCATACAAGATCATGGATGCAAATGGTGCAAGTTAAGGAGCATGAACAAGCATGGAAAGTTAGGAAGCATACAAAGCATACAACATGGCAAATATGTGATGCAATGATCAAACATGCTTCCTATATGTCTTAAGATGTCAAATGAATCGCAAGAATGCTTGAAATGCTAAGACAAGTCATGTTATGCAAGAGAATGCAAGAGGGATGCAAATGAAAGCCCAAATTAGGGTTTATGAATCAAACAACAAACAAAAACCCAAAACAGAAGCAAACCCTAAGATAAAAAATGGAAAATGCCACCCAAAGAAACCCTAACCCTACACTAAACCAAGGTCCAAAGGGGAGGTCTCAACTCTTAACCAATCTCAAGTTATGAATTTTCTAAGTTGTTAGGGTTTTTAGGGCTCTTAAACAAAAGAAATGTCAATCAAATTGAAAATGCAAGATCAAATCATGGCCATTTTACCCTAGAAACTACATGCCAAACACAAAACAAAGCAAAAAGAATCAAAGTCCAACTCTTCTCAAATAGGCAGAAATGATTTTTTGAACTTATGATCAAAATAATGCACAAAATATGATTTAATTCAATGAAAAATTCTTAAAATGCATCAAGATCAAAAAAGAAATTTGGTTTGAAGGTTGGACAATGTTTCTAAATGTCTTAGAACATTTCATGAATTTTTTGGTGATTTTTAAATACCTAAAAGTATTTTTAATAAATTAATTTTCATTAATCAATTAAAAATAATCTTTTAAATATTTAAAAATACTTTTTCAATGATAAAAAATAAAATGAAAATATTTTGGTGTCATAAAAATTATTAAAACCCTTAGGAAAAAGTTTCATAATTTTTAGGAATTTTTTACTATTTTTAAATAATTGTACAAATAAAATGAAAAGAAAATGAATAAAAATTAAATAAAAGGGAAAGTAAACCAAATGGAAGGCTGAGATGAGCCCAGGGTTTGAATCTGTTGACCAGCGCGCAAATGAAGGGCCCAGATGGCTCCTGAATTAATTAACTTAATTAAAAATTAAATAAAACTAATGAGAGAGATTAGGGCTAAGCAGACTGATCCTGGCCTTTCATTCGCGCGGGGAGTCAAACATGTCAACGCATCCAGTGGTCCACATTCAAATGGTCATTAATCACGCAATTAGGGCTTAATCACTCTCAGGCGGCCGGAGAAGACTTCCGGTCGTCTTCTCCGGCCAGCATCTTCCCTGAGAAATCCCCAAACCCCTCAAATCGTAACAAAAATGAAACCTAAGAACTGGGAAATGTTCTCCAACCCCTCACGAATCAAAACCCTCTCTCAAAACAAATTTATACTTCCTAAATGAGCCGAATCGAAGAAAATGAAAACTAGGGCACGCATGTTTCAGAAGCAAATTAAATACTCAAATCAAAGCCATTTTAAAAACCAAAAGCACCAGGATGCTCAGTGAAACATAAGGAACAAGTTTGAAACAAAAGAAACGATTTCTGGAAAAATAAATTTCAAGCTACCTGAGATTTGGAGCTTTCAACCTGATGACTTTCTGGCCACTTCCTTCAGTGCAAACCACTCCACTTGATCCCCAGAAGGTGTTTGAATGCTCAAGAAGGGTTTATGTTGGCTGGATAATGAGTTTCGAAAGCTCCTGCTTCAACTCAGTCAGAAATGGCAATGGTGATTCTGGTAGTTTCTGGCCATTGTGAGGGGTTGTTTGTGAACCTGAGGGTGAATGGAGAAGGTCTGTGGTGTTTGTTGGTATGTTTGTGAGCTATGGTGAGAGTTTCGAAGGAAACTGCAAAATGAGGTGAAGAATGGCAGTGGGATGTTCTTGCTTGTTTCAGGCCAGGCTCTTGGTGGTTTGAGGTCTATGAAGTGTGATGAGTTGAATGGTGAAAATGGTTTGAGTGTTTGAATGCTGTGGAGGCAGATTCGAAGCAACTTGCAAGATGAGGTGTTTTTGTGAATGTTGTGTATGAAGTGTTTCAGCCTTGCCTTGTACATGAAATGGCTTGCAATTTGTCCACAAAAACCTCTCTCATTGGTCAGTTGACAAGACATGTCCTTTATTGATTGGTAAGTCACCTTTTGCAAAAAAGTCAAATTCTTGTAGGAGAGGGCATGGGCTAAGCTCTAGCTAAGTACAATGGGCATGGGCTGCGCAGCATGATGTGTGTGTGAGGCTAGCTTGGTTCAGCAGCCAATGCATCAAGTTGGTGAGATGTGATCATGAGTTTTGCAACTTGGTGCTTTATGGTTCACCTGAAAGAAAGCTTAGTTACACAAACCATAACCATGTGGAACCTTGGGCCAATTCTGATCTTTAAGGCTCATAGAATGTTTGTGTAATAGTTTGAAATGAATTAGAGGTCACAAAAGGCATTGGTTCATGATCTTGCAAAATTTCCATTTGAAGCATGCCTTGAAAATCAATGATTTTAGCCAACTTTGTCATGCCATAACTTTTGATCCAAGAAGAGTTTGATCATGTTCTTGTACTTTTTGAAAAGGGAAAGATGAGATCTACAACTTTCATGACCAAAGTTTTTCCATTTGAAGCCTTTTTGGATCAAGAATCAAGGCTTGAAAAATGACCTAAAATGATGCATTCTTGAAAAGTCAACTATGCCCAAAAAGTCAACATTTGCAAAAACCCTAAATTCTTGATTTTTATGAACTTCAACCTTCTTCCATGATCAAATAAAGATCATATACACTCAAAATGATGAAGATCACCCATTGGTTGGGTCATTGGGGGCCTCAGATGCCCTGATTTTGCACTGACTTGTCTGAAAAGTCAACTCTTGATCAGATGACTTCCCCATGGAATTTCTTCATGAAAATTGATATGCATACTCCCTATACCATATAGAGACCAATGGAAACAAGAATGACCAAAAAATTTGGAGTTATGGCCTCTGAAACCAAAACCCTAATTTTAGGTCAACGGTGCAGTCTAGCCTGGCTCTGCATCCACTCAAACCCTAGTTCTTGTGATTCCTCTGAATTCTTGACTTTGAAAGGGTGTAATATGATACTTGAACACATATGGATCCCTTTGAAGTGATTGGTTGCCTGTGGGGTGGCTCAAGATGCCCTGAGATTGCTCAGATCACAAACCCTAGGTGCAGATGACTCAGAATCTATGCAGTGAATCAAAAATGGGATGTGAGATGATATGATTGTGTTTATGCATATGAGAGTGATCACAAGCCATGGTGAAATGGGTGAGGGCAAATTTGGGGTGTTTACAGCTGCCCCTATTCAAGCATGAGTTAGCTGTGCAGGATGTAAGCGACGGCTTAACAGGCAAACAAGATAACTTGTGGTTGAATACCAAAGACAGTCCAAAATTTGCACTCACAGAATGAAGAAGAAAAGGGATATAGATTGTAAAAGAAAATAAAGTATATTGTAAAGTGTGGGCAACGGAGGACGACCGTCGAGCAGAGGACGACTGCTGGGTAAAGAGCAATGACGGGGACGACCGGCATGCTGGGGATAAAAGGTAAAGCCAAGACAGGGACGGCCGACTAGCTGGGGGAAATAAAATCATGATGGGGACGGCCATCAAGATAAAGCTGTAAAATTATCTGGAAATTAATGAAACATGACGGGGACGGCCATCAAGTTCATAAAGGTAAAGCAACCAACGATGGGGACGGCCATCGGGCTAAAAGGAAAAGGGACCACGACGGGGACGGCCATCGGGTTAAAGAATAAATGAAATAAACAGATGATGGGGTACGGCCATCAAAGATGAAGGACGATCATCTAGCAGGGGACGGCTGCTCTGTTGGGGAAAAAGGAAATATGATGGGGACGGCCATCAAAGGTGGAGGACGACCACCTGGCAGGGTACGGCTGCCGAAAATATCAACGATGGGGACGGCCATCGGATAGAAAAGGTCAACGATGGGGACGGCCATCGGACGAGCATGATGGAGGACGACCATCATGAAGTGGAGGACGACCACTCAGCAGGGTACGGCTGCTCTCAAGGTTTATCATAACGCAGGACGAATGTCAGATAACCAAAATCAACAAATGGGGACGGCCATTGGATAGGGTGATGAAGGACGATCATCAAAAGGTGGAGGACGACCACCTAGCAGGGGACGGCTGCTAAAAAAGATCAACGATGGGGACGGCCATCGGATGAGCATGATGGAGGACGACCATCAAGAAGTGGAGGACGACCACTCAGCAGGGGACGGCTGCTCTCGGGGTATCATAACACAGGACGAGTGTTAGATAAAGGAAAAAAGCTTTGTTGGTGATCTACTGGGGGTATAGTGAACACGGACGAGCGTTCACAACCAAGAAAGGAAAGTATAAGTGTTTGGTATTGTGTATAGATTAAAGATGCGGACGAGCATCCTTAAGACTATGATACGGACGAGTATCATGTAGAAACAAACTGACACATGTTCAGAGATGATGATACGGACGAGTATCAACGGGTTAACAAAGAACACGGACGAGTGTTGAATCTGAAGGGACTCTTCTGGGGAATAGTAGACACGGACGAGTGTCTAAATTCAAGAAGACACAAGTGTTTGACACGGTGTATGGATTAAAGATGCGGATGAGCAACCTTAAGACTATGATACGGACAAGTATCATGTAGAAACAAACATTAGACGCACTGTTCTGAGATGATGGTACGGACGAGTACCAACTGGTTAACAAAGAACAAAGACTACTGTCGAATCTGTGGGGAGATAAGTGTTGTGTACAAGATACGGACGAGTATCTGCATAAGTATGAGTGTTTTAACTGCTGGGGAGAATGGCACGGACGGGTGCCAAGAGAGAAAAGTGTAATATGAACAAGTATCTGCCATACAAAGTCTAGGCGACTGCGCTTGGGGATATGACACGGACGGGTGTCAGGAAAGTGTATATATAGGTATGTGTGGGTGCCAAGGGGACGTCTTTGGCTTTCTGCCGGTAATATGACACGGACGGGTGTCAGGAAGTATCTGTAATACGGGTGATTTTGTTATAAAGAGTGTTCCAGCGATTTTACTGGGGAGTGATGATACGGACGGGTATCAAAGGGTGTATATGGTAGTGTTTGTGATTTGAGAGGCAACTGCTTTTGCTGGGACTCTGGTGAGGATTTTTGTACAATGATGATGAACGGTTATTATTCACAAGTGTTAATTCATAACATGGCTTATGATTATGCTATGCGTTTGATTTTTGCCGTAATGCTCCGTATTAGACGGAATGCTACGCTCTGAGGGGGTATTATGATGCAAATGCCATGATTATGCAAAGATACCACATTGGGATTCGGATCCCGTCACCGCGAAGATCTCTGGTCGATTTGTTGGAAATGGACTTCCCAGCTGGGGATGAGATCATTGGTAGATCCAATAAGATGATATTTGCTTGGGGATATAGGTCACTGATAGGCCTATTCTTGTAAAGAGGACCCAGCTGGGGTTTGTAGAGGCCTTCTTCACTCTGTTGTGATCTTCTATGCGCTGCTCTTCTGGATAGAGGCTGAGGATTCTGTGGGGAGATGATTCCCTGACTCCTGTACTCAGCTGAGGATGAAATGGCAACTCGGCTGGGGAATTGTGAGAGGCAACTCAGCTGGGGATAGCAACAAGAGGCAACTCAGCTGGGGATAGCGCATTTCAGATGCTGAGATTGAGTGTATGTTGATTTGGCAACTTTGCTGGGGAAGTGGGCACCTTCCAGTGCCACGTGGAAGATAGACCGAGTTGATAATGATTCGCCAGCTTGCTGAGACGTAACTTGCATGCCCCAGGTTGCGTTCTGGATACCTGCAATCCTGCAAAGATAAGGAGACGCACAAAAGGTCCCGAGGTATCCTTTACTGGATCCCGTCATAGGAGTTAAGTACCTTCGAGAGTAAGTATATTCCCTGTAAGCACGTGTTTTATTATTATTATTTTTGGGAGAAAAACATCTGTACTTATGCAATTGATTTTTTAGAGACATCAGACATCCTTTGCAAATAAAAATATACAAAACGAAACATGACTGAAAATCCGATTTTATTAATTCATGTGCCCTGAATTGGCAAGATACAGTCAAAGAAACAGATCTCCTGAAATGAGGAGACTGTTACAAATTGAGAAACAAGGTGCTGGCAGTGTTGGCGATGCTTTCAAAGGAGTTTCCTCTTCCGCTATGACTCGTATGACTTTTGACCTTCTTCTCGTCTTGCTTTCTGGAGAAAGTTGATTCTGATTGAAGCTTGATTCTGTCGAAGCTTTCCAAGTTGTAAGTGATACAGACGGATTCAGAGTGCAGTTGTTCGCTTATTCCCTTATTTTGCATGGATCGCCCTTTCGGGTTTTCAATCCATCGGGATACCCATTTTTGCCTGAGTTGTCCGATGCGGCTCTTCAACTCAGCGGGTGCACATTTTTCCATCTATTTCCCTTATTTTTGCCCGAGTCTTTTATTCTGTTTTTGACTCGCCGGGATGCCCTATTTTTGCCTGGACTTACATTCTGTTTTTGTGTCCAGCGGGTCATTTTATGCGAAGTATTTTTTAACTGCATCTGAATTCACAGGGGACGGGAAATCTTCACCATCCATGGTGCTGAGCATCAGTGCTCCACCAGAGAAAACTTTCTTCACCACAAACGGTCCTTCGTAGTTTGGAGTCCATTTGCCCCTGTGGTCTGTATGAGGAGGGAGGATTCTTTTCAGCACAAGATCTCCCACTTGGTACTCTCGGCGCCTGACTTTCTGATCGAAGGCTTTCTTCATTCTCTTCTGATACAATTGTCCATGACAGATTGCAGCCAATCTTTTCTCTTCAATCAGACTCAGTTGTTCGTATCGGGCCCGAACCCATTCTGCTTCACTCAGTTTGACATCCATCAAGACTCGCAAGGAGGGTAATTCAACTTCAACCGGTAGGACTGCTTCCATACCATACACAAGTTGATACGGTGTTGCCCCAGTGGACGTCCTGATTGACGTGCGGTACCCATGCAAGGCGAATGGTAGCATTTCATGCCAGTCTTTGTAGGTGACTACCATCTTCTGCACAATCTTCTTGATATTCTTATTTGCTGCCTCAACAGCGCCATTCATCTTTGGCCTGTAAGGAGAAGAATTGTGATGTTGAATCTTGAAGTCCCGGCATAGCTCTGCCATCATTTTGTTGTTTAGATTGGAACCATTATCAGTAATGATTCGCTCGGGAACTCCATATCGACAGATGATATCTCTTTTCAGAAATCGGGCTACCACTTGCCTTGTGACATTTGCATATGAGGCTGCTTCAACCCACTTGGTAAAATAGTCGATGGCGACCAGGATGAATCTGTGGCCGTTTGAAGCAGTTTGCTCAATCTTGCCAATCATATCAATGCCCCACATGGCAAAGGGCCATGGTGAAGACATGATGTTCAAAGGGTTGGGAGGCACATGCACCTTATCTGCGTAGATCTGGCATTTGTGGCATTTTCTGGCGTAAGCACAACAGTCTGCATCCATTGTGATCCAGTAATAACCTGATCTTAACAACTTTTTAGCCATTGCATGCCCTCCAGCATGGGTACCAAAAGAGCCTTCATGCACTTCATGCATCAACAAATCTGCTTCCGTCTTGTCAACACATCGGAGGAGTACCATATCAAAGTTCCTCTTGTATAAAGACCCATCAGCATTCAGGAAGAAACTACCAGCTAGCCTTCTCAATGTCTTCTTATCATTGGAAGTTGCCCCAGGTGGGTATGTTTGATCCTCCAAGAAGCATTTAATGTCATGGAACCAAGGCTTATCATCTTTAACAACATCTGCTGCGAACACATATGCTGGTCTATCAAGTCTCGATACTGAAATCTGAGGTACAAAGTTAGCAGCTTGAACTTTGATCATGGATGAAATGGTGGCAAGAGCATCTGCAAACTGATTCTCGTCCCGAGGGATATACTCAAGCTTGACTGTTGTGAAGAAAGTCAATAACCTTCTTGTATAATCCCTGTAAGGTATCAGATGATCCTGGTGGGTGTACCATTTTCCGTTGGTTTGATTAACTACCAGAGCTGAATCTCCGAATACAGTCAATGTCTTGATCCTGAGGTCAATGGCTTCCTCAAGACCCATAATGCAAGCTTCGTATTCAGCTTCGTTGTTAGTGCAGTTAAAAGTGAGTTTTGCCGAGAAAGGCATGTGAACTCCTTTAGGTGTAATGAGTACTGCACCAACACCACGACCATTCATGTTAACCGCCCCATCAAACATCATAGTCCATTCTTCCTCCGGGTCGGGCCCTTCAGTGTGAATAGGCTCTTCATGATCTTTTGCTTTAATGAACATGATGTCTTCATCAGGGAAGTCAAACCTCATAGGCTGGTAATCATCAATGGGTTGCTCAGCAAGATATTCAGATAGTACACTGCCCTTGATGGCTTTCTGAGATGTGTACTGTATGTCGTATTCTGTGAGAATCATTTGCCATCTTGCAACCCGTCCGGTAAGAGCTGGCTTCTCAAATATGTACTTAACTGGGTCCATTTTTGAGATCAATAAAGTAGTGTGGGTCAACATATACTGTCTCAGTCGGCGAGCAGCCCACGCTAAAGCACAACAAGTTTTCTCGAGCAGTGAATAACGTTGTTCACAGTCGGTAAACTTTTTGCTTAGGTAGTATATTGCATACTCTTTTCGACCAGACTCGTCATGCTGGCCCAGCACACACCCCATTGACTCTTCTAATACTGTCAAGTACATGATCAGAGGTCTTCCTTCAACTGGAGGCATAAGGATTGGAGGTTCTTGCAGATATTCTTTGATCTTGTCAAAAGCCTTTTGGCAATCTTCATTCCACCTGACCGTTTGTTCTTTTCTTAACAGCTTGAACAAGGGTCACAGGTTGCTGTAAGGTGAGATATGAACCTTGAAATGTAATTCAACCGACCTAAGAACCCTCGAACTTCTTTCTCAGTCCTCGGTGCAGGCATCTCTTGATTAGCTTTGACTTTATCAGGGTCAACTTCAATCCCTTTCTCGCTTACAATAAAGCCCAGCAGCTTACCGGATCGCACCCCGAATGTGCATTTGTTAGGGTTTAACTTCAGTTGGTATTTCCTCAGACGTTTGAACAATTTGAGCAGATTTACCAGATGATCTTCCTCTGTAAGGGACTTGGCGATCATATCATCCACATAACATTCTATTTCTTTATGGATCATATCGTGGAATAGTGTCACCATAGCCCGTTGATATGTTGCACCAGCATTCTTCAGTCCGAATGGCATCACTTTGTAGCAGAACGTGCCCCAGGGTGTGATGAATGTTGTCTTCTCCATGTCTTCAGGTGACATCTTAATCTGATTGTACCCTGAAAATCCGTCCATGAAGGAGAATACCGAGAACTGAGCCGTATTATCCACCAATACATCAATGTGAGGTAATGGGAAATCATCTTTCGGGCTGGCTCTGTTCAGGTCCCGGTAATCAACACACATTCTAACTTTGCCGTCCTTCTTAGGCACAGGTACTATGTTAGCAACCCACGGCGGGTAGCTAGTCACAGCAAGGAACCCGGCGTCCCATTGCTTCTGTACCTCTTCTTTGATTTTCATAGCCATGTCTGGGCGAGTACGGCGCAGCTTCTGTTTGACTGGAGAGCATTCTTCTCTCAAAGGCAGCTTGTGCACAACAATGTCGGTATCCAACCCTGGCATGTCTTGATACGACCAAGCAAACACATCCACATACTCTTGAAGTAGATCAACCAGTTGCTTCTTCACTGAGTCTTGCAGGCAGGCCCCGATTTTAACCTCTTTCACGTCTTTCTCTGTACCAAGATTGATCACTTCAACCTCCTCCTGGTGAGGAGTAATAACCTTTTCCTCTTGTCTTAACAACCTGGCTAGCTCTTCAGGAAGCTCATATTCTTCTTCAACCCCTTCATCAGCTTGATTGATCGGATTGTCAAAGTCATACGATGTCATAGCCGTGCTGTTGTCAGTGCTGTCTGGGAGGCACTCTCTGCAAGGGTTAAGTTGTTCATTTTAGCGATTGATTTTAGTCTTGTTTAGAAAAGTGAAATAAAGTTGTCATTTTGAAAACACCGCCATTTATTTTTTGTACAAAAAATAAAAATGGAAAAACAGTGAACGAAAAGAAAAAGACGCGTTTGCAAAAAGATGTCTGATATTTCATTAATTGATCTTGTTTGCACAAAAAGTACAGATGGCCCGATTACAAAATGAGTCTTGTCATCTTGGGCAAGATGCAAGACTTTGATGCATGCTTATAAAAATACAGGAAATAATAATTACTCTGCTCGAGTAACTCTTATAATTTCCTGGGAAGACCAGTTCGAGACACTGCTCCCCGGGATCTTTGGACGAATCCAGCTTTCCAGGTTGCGTTCCTCTTCCAGCTCGTCTTCCAGACAGATGATAGCATCAGGGGTAAGCATCCCCCCACTGACAAAACCAGGCTCTCCAGCAGCCCTTGCTTGATGTTGAGTTGGTTTGTAACCCAACCCAAATTTGTCTTTCTTCTCTTCCACAGCTAAAACCTTGCCCCAGCCTAGGGCGGTTCCTTCCTCAACAACCTTCCGGGCTTGTTGGTATGATGACATGGAGGTTCTAGATACAGCAGATGCTTCATTCACGTTCAAAGCTTCAAACCCCTGGCTCATTGTTTCATGGATCTCCCCATCCATTTCAATGTACTTATAGGTTGCCAGGTGGCTGACAAAAATGTCCTCCTCTCCACAGATTGTGACAACTTGGCCTTCCCACTCATATTTTAACTTTTGGTGAAGGGTAGACGTTATTGCGCCGGCGGCATGAATCCAGAGTCTACCCAACAAACAGCTGTAGGCGGGCTGAATGTCCATCACGTAAAAGATAGTTTTAAAGGTCTGTGGGCCAATTGTCACAGGCAGCTCAATCTCTCCCAGAACCGATCTCTTAGAACCATCAAAGGCTCTTACTACCAGGTTGCTGGGTCTCAATGCCAATCCATCATATTCTAATTTCACCAGAGCCTTCTTTGGTAAGACATTAAGGGATGAACCTGTGTCTACCAGTACATGAGAAAGGACAGCTCCTTTGCATTCCATGGTTATGTGCAAGGCTTTGTTGTGGTTGCGGCCATCCGCTGTCAAGTCAGTATTGGTGAACCCTAGCCCATTGCTAGCAGTAACATTTCCAACCACGGTTTCCAACTGGTTGACAGTAATCTCTTCAGGCACGTAAGCTGCGTGCAAGACTTTGAGTAGTGCATTCCGATGGGCTTCGGAGCACATAAGCAGTGAGAGGATAGAGATTTTGGATGGCGTTTGGTGAAGTTGATCCACAATTTTGTAATCACTCTTTTTAATGATCCTCATAAACTCATCAACTTCTTGATCGAACGGCGTCTTCAAGGCTTCTTTAACAGCTTGGTCTTCCTGCACAGGGCTCTTTCCTTTTGCCTTAGCAGCAGCTTCTGCTTCGGCTGTAGGTCTTTGCATTTGTGGGGCGAAGAGACGTCCGCTTCGAGTGAAGCCTCCGCCTCCCCCCACATTATCTACTTGTGGTGCAGGTGTTGATGTTTCAAGAGTGATTCTTTTTCCTTCGCAGTACACGTCAGAGCCATAGTGCCAAGGGATGGCCCTATTGCTTTCATATGGTACTGGTCCAGGCACCGTGACAGTGACTGGACTGATTGCCGCTGCTGAAGGGACTGTAATTGTTTGTGGATCATAAAAGATTGTAATTGGTGCTCTGATGGGAACAACACCTTCTGAATGGTAGGCAGAGTTGTTTTCAGGATCATAGAATATGGTGACAGTAGAGACATTTTCATGATTGATGGCTGGAGTTGTAGGAGACATTGTTGGAAGTACGGATGTTGTTGTTGTAGGAGATTCAAGATGGAATGAAGCTGAAGTTGTAGCAGGAAGATTTGTTGTAAACTGATCAGTTGAGATGATGGATGACGTACTTGTTGATGAAACCGAAGAATTGTCAGGAACAATAGTTGCTGCAGTTGTAGGAGGTTCTGAAACCGTTGCTGACGATATTGCTGGATTTGTTGGAAATGATGTGGTGATCTGAAGTTGGCCACTCTGAATAAGGCCATCTATGCCATTCCGCAAATTATCGCACCCATTTACCGAGATATTGCAGTAAGCACAGCCTAACTCACACCCCGGGAACATTTGACATTCCAAGAGCTGAGCTTTGATTTCTACCAATGGTGTCCTGATCTGTCTCACGCTGGTTATTAAATAAGACGGCTTGTCTTCTTCAATAGCGTTAATCCGGGGACCACCATGGTTTGGCATCGGGTTTTTATTGACATTGGGTGGTGGTGCGAAATTCAGAGCCTTTGAGTCTACCAGGTCTTGTACCTTCATATGCAGAGCCCTGCATTTTTCTGTACTGTGGCCAGGTGCGTTTGAATGAAAAGCACACCTAGCATTGGAGTCATAATTCCTTGGTAGACTGTTGGGATCCGGAGGTGCCAACGTTCTTAGCTCAACCAGGTTGAGTTTCAGAAGCTGTGGCAGCAATGTAGCATATGGCATTGGGATCGGATCGATCACTCTGTTAGCTTGAGATGGCCTTTGCTGAAATGGCCTCTGTTGACTGTTGTTGTTGGTGTTGCTGTTGTTGTAATTCCTTGGAGGATACTGATTTTGCTGGTGGTACTGAGGTTGCGGCTGATAGTTTTGCTGAGGAGGTTGATAGACTGGCTGAGGATGAGCCGGAGCAGGAATGGTGACTGCTGCTATTGACCTTTGAACATACTAGGGCCTGCCCCTGTTTGAATGGATGGCATTGGTCTCGCCAGTTCTTCTCGGGCCTGCAAAAGGCTTTCTTGTACTACTGGACGAGCTTGCACCGTTGTCTGAGATCTTTCCCATCTTTAACAAGCTTTCGATTCTTTCCCCGGCTATGACAACATCTGCAAAGCTAGTGGAAGAGAAAGCTGCCAACCTATCAATATAGGTTCCCTGAAGGGTGTTCATGAACATATCTGCCATTTCCCGTTCAGACATAGGTGGTTGAACAGCAGCAGCCAGTTGCCTCCATCTCTGGGCATATTCTCGGAAACTCTCCCTTGAAGACTGTGACATTCCCATCAGGAGGGTCCTGTTGGGTGCCATGTCTAGATTATACTGATACTGTCTGATGAAGGCCTCTGCCAGGTCCTTCCAGCATCTAATAGTTGCCCTTGTCAAGTGAGAGTACCATTCCCTTGATGCTCCAGTCAAGCTGTCTTCGAAGTAGAACATCCAGAGCTTCTCATCCATTGTATAGGCCTTTAATCTCCCGAGAAAAGATTGTAGATGGGTCCGAGGACAAGAAGTCCCATTATACTTTTCAAAACATGGAGGCTTGAACTTGTGGGGAATCCTAACCCCGTCTACCAAACCCATGTCCATGACGTCGAAGCCCAAAGAGTTTTGAGATTCTAAGGACCTCAACTTCTCAGCTATCTCATCCAACCGTCTATCGTATGCTTCTTCCCCAGCACCCATTACTGTGAACTGGTCTTCTTGAGGGTCTTCCTGTAATACCCTCCCTGCTGTGGCAGTCCCTTGTATATTGACAGGGATGTTGGCCTCTGGATGGAGATGGGGTCCAAAAACTGGGGGATTGACATGAGGTTGGACCCTCTCGTTGTTACTTGTGCCAGCAGTTCCCACATGGGGCTCTTCTTGATTCTGCCTTTCCACCATGGCTCTCAATCTTTCCTGGCTCTGAGCCATGTTGTTCATAACTTCCATAAACTGAGTCATTTGGTTCCTCATTTCTAGCCTTTCATTTGCCATTTGATTTCTGACCTCAGTGAGGTCCTGCTGCATCTGATCCATCTGAATTCCCGGAAGGTTGTTTCGGGTTGGATAACGGTGCGGACGGTTGAGGGGAAATACCCGGCGACGAGCAATAGTTCCTGAGATTCACAACAGAGGTTAGCAACAATAAAACAAAACCTACAAAACAAACAAAGGGTTAGCATGCAATGCAGTTATGCTTATTTGTTCTCAAGGTATCCGGTTTGGCCTTCAGTTTTGACCCTTCCAGACCCTTGAAGATGCTGTTGATGTTGCTTCCGAAGTAAACTTGGATGGAACAAACTAACACAAATATATTACAGAAGGTGAAATAATACAGCTTGTTCATTTTACAACACAAGTCCCCTAAGGGATCAAAATACATCACAAAAAAAGTAAAAGTACATGGAATAGAAACAACAACAAGCAAATGATCAAACACCAAGGCCAAACTCATCCTCACGAACTTCCTTGAGAAGTGCTTCGGTCACAGGATCAGCCGGCCGCTCCGTGAGATTCCGGATAAGGAGGTTCCGGGTTGCAATAGCTGCTGCTAGCTTCTTGTGCTGAGTTTGGTCCTTGGACCTCTTCACCCCTGCTTTGATCTTCAATTCTGATATCTCCCTCTGGGCTGCTGCCAGGGCTTCTTGCTGTTCTTTTGCACTAGCCTCCAGTTGATCCACCTTGTCTTGAACTCTCTTTTCTTCCAGGGTACGAGCCTCGGTGATCCTGACCCACCGGGCTTGACTCTCCTTCAAATACAAGTCTGTTCTTGCTCTCTGGAACTGGGCTTCTTTGCAAGCATTCTTCAGAATTTGTTCACCAGCCTTTGACTTTTTGATATAATCCCCGGACTTTTCAATCTTAGTCAAATGCTCCACTCTCAACTTCTCCAATCTCTCAATCTCCCTCATACCTTCACTCCTCTCCCGGAGGGTCTTCTGCAAAGCCTGGGTTAGCTTCTCATTTCTTTCCTTCAAGCTCTCAAACTCCTCCAAACTGATGGTGGCAGGGGGTGGTGCTGAAGATGACTCAGGCATGTCTTCTATGGTAAAGGGCATTCCAGAGAATTGGGCCCTGGCACGGGACCACTCATAATATTGTGCTGATGCCACATTATTACACTTCCCCAGAATGGTGACTCCCTTGGTTTGAACATTATCCCAGGCCCAGGCAGCCTGCCTAACAACAGCCAAACTAATCTTGTTCTCACAATAAAGGGTCTCCACCAAGTCCTGTGCCCTAGGAGTGTGGACCAGTGCATAGCCCAGTTGCCTTCTGAACAGCAGAGGATTGTAATTGATGCTACCCTTAACTCCTATCAAAGGCACATTAGGAAAATGCCCACAGCTGGTGATGATATCCCTGCCCTTGGTGCTCTGAGTGCACCATCTGATATCTGCTGAAGTTAGAGTAGTGAGTCTCTTAGCCCAGTTACTCTGCTGATGAGGGTTTAAAAATGCATCTGTCCTGGGTAGATGCCTGAGAAGCCAAGTGTGGAACAATGGAGCACAAAACCTCACTAACCTCCCCCTCTGCTTTTCATTCCTCTGATGCACTGAATAATAAAGATCCCCCAATAAAGTTGGCACTGGGTTCTTCAAGATGAACAGATGGATTGAATTCTTGCTAATGAATCGAGGCTCATCTGCAAACAATACAATCCCATATATACTCAAGGCCAGTAAAGCACAAACAGCTTTCCACTCTCCTAGAGAAGCTTTCAGGATAGCTTGAGAGATTAAGAAGTCCAGATGAAAGCCAGGGATCCCAGCTTTAGAGGTCATATGCTGCTCAATCAGGATAGGTTCCAGGTGCAAAGCCTTTTCTACTTCTCCGTTAGCAGGAAAGACCATCTCAGGGTTGAAAGGAATTTCTCTCCTGATAGGCATACCAACTAATGAGGAGTACTCTTCCAATAAGGGGCCTAACTGAAAGTCTTGAAAAGTAAAACATCTCAGTGGAGGATCATAAAACTGAATGCAGGTGTGGATCAGGCTTCTTTGTGATGGGTCCAGATCCATAACCATGTCAAGTATATCCCCATAACTCTCCTTGAACAAAGGTATGTGATCTGGAGTGATCAGGGTTTGAATCCTCCTGATGTCTGATAGCTCTGGCTGGAAGAAGTGATAGGTGACATTGCTCTTTTTAGGGGCCATGATGTTGAAGACTGAGTAGAGACAGGTGCTGCTGAAGAAGTGGGCCACTGACTGGCTGGTGCAGGTGGTAACTGAAGCAGATAGCTGATGAAGACAAGTCAAAACTGAAGATGGGGTCAAAACCAAAACCAACTGAAGATGGATACCCTGAGACAAATAAGCAAATGTCAATATGATGCAATGATTATGTATGCAAATGAAATGCAAGGGTCTGTGACTGAGCTGGATCTGATCAAACTGCTCTGATATAGGTCCAAGTGTATTCAAGAATTCCAGATGGAGGTCTATAAATCCAGTAACCAGGGTGGGGGGCTCAAATAAAGAGCCACATGTCCAGGGTTTAGAATCACAAGAACTGTCCAACATGGAGTACTCTTAACAAATCAAAGTAACAGGGCATTCTGAGGTCAAGGTACCTGCAAACCTGTAAACAGCCCAACCCCCTCACAGGTGGTGTTCTAAAACAAGGATCCTCAGACTTGGATCAGTTATGAGAAGTGTAAACACTTCTAACCCGGAGGTACAGTGTTTACAATAACCATAACAGTTCCTCCTCTAATTCACCCCAGTTTCTGAAGGTCAATACTAAAGGTCATCCAGACTTAGCAGGCTTCCCAGATAGCCCTAGCATTGCAGGAAATCTGCAACACAGAGTTCTCAAGCAGAAACCCATATCTGAACCGTGTTTCATATTCCCGCACCAGACCGAAATGGAATGGGAAAGAATATGATTCACTCTAGCCTAGGTGTCACTCAGGTCCCAGGTATAGGACCTTAACTCTCAATAGAACCCCACCCACCAAAGGAAAACCAGATCCAGCCAGCAGTATGACAGTATGATATATACAAATGCACTAAAGAAAAGCAGTAAAGCAAACTGTACATAAATCAATAAACAAAAAATAAATACAAGCACAAATAAGCACATAACACCCCAGTAAACACAAATCAAACAAGCGCTAGGAGGAACCCACAAAAAGAACCAGAAGCCCTGGTTACAGTATAAGGGTCCCCAGCAGAGTCGCCAAGCTGTCGCTCCCGACAAATGAAAATTGATCATATGAAGGTACAGACGCAAACGGTCGGCGAGAGGGACAATGGGAACACACAGCCGTGAACTCACTGGATATGAATAGAGTCGCCAGCTAGGCATTTTTATCCCGGAGGAAAGGCAATGCTGCATAGGCCAAGAAAGAGATGGATAAGACGGTTGCGAACCAGAGAGACTGAGAAAGGGGGTTGGTTACAACCTGGGAAGGTATTAGCACCCAGATTGTCCGTCGTACTCGACGGGATCCACGCTTGAAAGATTGGTGTTTTAAAGGGGTAGTGTCAGTGCAATTTGTGTGTCAAAGAGCTGGAAAAGGATGTGTACAGGTGTCAGTGTAAAAGAAATGAAGTGTATAAGTGATGTGAAGTATGAAAGTGTCAGTGTAAGAAAGGAATGAAATGCTCAAGATCATGAGGCTAAAGAATGAAGCTGGAAGGAGGGGGAATATACAGAGACTTTTGTTCGATAACTGTTAAGTTATGCCTACGTATCCTCTCGTGCAATGAGGAAGTCAGAACACCGTAGTTCGACCCAAAGAGACTGAAAGATGATTTGACTTGTGAACTGCTTGCTTGTCTATGCTCAAGTGTATGACCTGTCTGGCTCAGGTGCTGACTGTCTTGCATTAGACGGAAGAAGCAAGTTCTCGGTTGTGAGTGAATGTGATGAGAAAAGGATCCCGGAGGAGACGATTATTGTTTGTTTTTGAGTTTTCAGTCTTTTATTGCTTTTGAAAGTTTGTCATAAGTTAATGAGCTTAAGCCTAAACCAATGGATTTAGCAGACTCATCACATCTTCCCTCTGTTTAGGGGTAATGAGAATACCTTAAGTGTGAAGTCAGATTCTCACACTTAATCACCTTTGATGTAGGGTTAAGATCATTAACCTACTTGTGATTATTTAGATGTTTTTGTTGTTTTTGTTTAGTGTTGAGTAATGAGGTTAAGCCATAATCAGGGATTAAACAGACTCATTACACCATCCTAAAAGAAGGATAATAGATGAGAGTGTTTAAGCTGAGGAAAGCTCCTCAACTTAATCCATGATTAGGGATTAAACTCATGACAGAACAAGCCTTTGATTAAGTGGATTTTATTTAATGATATGATGATGAAGTGAGTTTTATGATTTGTAAGACAACTTGAGGGGGACTTGTCCATTAACACTAGGGTTAGTCCTTCTTAACCAATTAAGGAAGAATTAGAACCCTAATGCAAGGCCCAAGTTACAAGTGAGATGTCTTGATGATTATTAAGTGAATTGATTAAGAGATTTAAACACATTAAGGGTTTAACACTTAGGATTAAAGTTATACACTCCATCCTAAGAGAAGGATGCAGGCATAAGCTTAATCACAAAGCCTTAAAGCCTTTAGGGTTTAGTCCCTGATTATGAGGTGAGAAGAGAGGACTCAAAGAGAGACACAAAGGTAAAACTATGAGGGGAGACTAATCAAAACCCTAATTCATTGTCATGCTTGGTTGTCCCTAAAGTTTGTGAGGTTTAAACAAGAACAATCTTCAAAGGAGCCACCAGGAAGCAGATGAACAGGATCAAGAGAAGCAAAGCAACTTGCTTCGTTCAAGAAGTCAAGTCACTTGAAGAAAGAAAGTGGGAGAAGCAAGAATGAGCAAGCTCAATCTCAAGCACAAACAAAAATGCAGCAATGGATGCAAGAGAGATGAAAAGAAAAGTTATGAGAAGTGAAGGCAAATTCACTTCTCAAGATTACTTACCACCTGAAATGTTAGAAAAGAAATGCAATGCAAAGCCAAATGAGATAAGATGACATGATGATAAACAAAACCAGAAGCATGTTGATGATGATAATGATGCTATGAGATGCTGCAAACATGAAGCAAGGCATGGAGATGTTCATACAAGATCATGGATGCAAATGGTGCAAGTTAAGGAGCATGAACAAGCATGGAAAGTTAGGAAGCATACAAAGCATACAACATGGCAAATATGTGATGCAATGATCAAACATGCTTCCTATATGTCTTAAGATGTCAAATGAATCGCAAGAATGCTTGAAATGCTAAGACAAGTCATGTTATGCAAGAGAATGCAAGAGGGATGCAAATGAAAGCCCAAATTAGGGTTTATGAATCAAACAACAAACAAAAACCCAAAACAGAAGCAAACCCTAAGATAAAAAATGGAAAATGCCACCCAAATAAACCCTAACCCTACACTAAACCAAGGTCCAAAGGGGAGGTCTCAACTCTTAACCAATCTCAAGTTATGAATTTTCTAAGTTGTTAGGGTTTTTAGGGCTCTTAAACAAAAGAAATGTCAATCAAATTGAAAATGCAAGATCAAATCATGGCCATTTTACCCTAGAAACTACATGCCAAACACAAAACAAAGCAAAAAGAATCAAAGTCCAACTCTTCTCAAATAGGCAGAAATGATTTTTTGAACTTATGATCAAAATAATGCACAAAATATGATTTAATTCAATGAAAAATTCTTAAAATGCATCAAGATCAAAAAAGAAATTTGGTTTGAAGGTTGGACAATGTTTCTAAATGTCTTAGAACATTTCATGAATTTTTTGGTGATTTTTAAATACCTAAAAGTATTTTTAATAAATTAATTTCCATTAATCAATTAAAAATAATCTTTTAAATATTTAAAAATACTTTTTCAATGATAAAAAATAAAATGAAAATATTTTGGTGTCATAAAAATTATTAAAACCCTTAGGAAAAAGTTTCATAATTTTTAGGAATTTTTTACTATTTTTAAATAATTGTACAAATAAAATGAAAAGAAAATGAATAAAAATTAAATAAAAGGGAAAGTAAACCAAATGGAAGGCTGAGATGAGCCCAGGGTTTGAATCTGTTGACCAGCGCGCAAATGAAGGGCCCAGATGGCTCCTGAATTAATTAACTTAATTAAAAATTAAATAAAACTAATGAGAGAGATTAGGGCTAAGCAGACTGATCCTGGCCTTTCATTCGCGCGGGGAGTCAAACATGTCAACGCATCCAGTGGTCCACATTCAAATGGTCATTAATCACGCAATTAGGGCTTAATCACTCTCAGGCGGCCGGAGAAGACTTCCGGTCGTCTTCTCCGGCCAACATCTTCCCTGAGAAATCCCCAAACCCCTCAAATCGTAACAAAAATGAAACCTAAGAACTGGGAAATGTTCTCCAACCCCTCACGAATCAAAACCCTCTCTCAAAACAAATTTATACTTCCTAAATGAGCCGAATCGAAGAAAATGAAAACTAGGGCACGCATGTTTCAGAAGCAAATTAAATACTCAAATCAAAGCCATTTTAAAAACCAAAAGCACCAGGATGCTCAGTGAAACATAAGGAACAAGTTTGAAACAAAAGAAACGATTTCTGGAAAAATAAATTTCAAGCTACCTGAGATTTGGAGCTTTCAACCTGATGACTTTCTGGCCACTTCCTTCAGTGCAAACCACTCCACTTGATCCCCAGAAGGTGATTGAATGCTCAAGAAGGGTTTATGTTGGCTGGATAATGAGTTTCGAAAGCTCCTGCTTCAACTCAGTCAGAAATGGCAATGGTGATTCTGGTAGTTTCTGGCCATTGTGAGGGGTTGTTTGTGAACCTGAGGGTGAATGGAGAAGGTCTGTGGTGTTTGTTGGTATGTTTGTGAGCTATGGTGAGAGTTTCGAAGGAAACTGCAAAATGAGGTGAAGAATGGCAGTGGGATGTTCTTGCTTGTTTCAGGCCAGGCTCTTGGTGGTTTGAGGTCTATGAAGTGTGATGAGTTGAATGGTGAAAATGGTTTGAGTGTTTGAATGCTGTGGAGGCAGATTCGAAGCAACTTGCAAGATGAGGTGTTTTTGTGAATGTTGTGTATGAAGTGTTTCAGCCTTGCCTTGTACATGAAATGGCTTGCAATTTGTCCACAAAAACCTCTCTCATTGGTCAGTTGACAAGACATGTCCTTTATTGATTGGTAAGTCACCTTTTGCAAAAAAGTCAAATTCTTGTAGGAGAGGGCATGGGCTAAGCTCTAGCTAAGTACAATGGGCATGGGCTGCGCAGCATGATGTGTGTGTGAGGCTAGCTTGGTTCAGCAGCCAATGCATCAAGTTGGTGAGATGTGATCATGAGTTTTGCAACTTGGTGCTTTATGGTTCACATGAAAGAAAGCTTAGTTACACAAACCATAACCATGTGGAACCTTGGTCCAATTCTGATCTTTAAGGCTCATAGAATGTTTGTGTAATAGTTTTAAATGAATTAGAGGTCACAAAAGGCATTGGTTCATGATCTTGCAAAATTTCCATTTGAAGCATGCCTTGAAAATCAATGATTTTAGCCAACTTTGTCATGCCATAACTTTTGATCCAAGAAGAGTTTGATCATGTTCTTGTACTTTTTGAAAAGGTAAAGATGATATCTACAACTTTCATGACCAAAGTTTTTCCATTTGAAGCCTTTTTGGATCAAGAATCAAGGCTTGAAAAATGACCTAAAATGATGCATTCTTGAAAAGTCAACTATGCCCAAAAAGTCAACATTTGCAAAAACCCTAAATTCTTGATTTTTATGAACTTCAACCTTCTTCCATGATCAAATAAAGATCATATACACTCAAAATGATGAAGATCACCCATTGGTTGGGTCATTGGGGGCCTCAGATGCCCTGATTTTGCACTGACTTGTCTGAAAAGTCAACTCTTGATCAGATGACTTCCCCATGGAATTTCTTCATGAAAATTGATATGCATACTCCCTATACCATATAGAGACCAATGGAAACAAGAATGACCAAAAAATTTGGAGTTATGGCCTCTGAAACCAAAACCCTAATTTTAGGTCAACGGTGCAGTCTAGCCTGGCTCTGCATCCACTCAAACCCTAGTTCTTGTGATTCCTCTGAATTCTTGACTTTGAAAGGGTGTAATATGATACTTGAACACATATGGATCCCTTTGAAGTGATTGGTTGCCTGTGGGGTGGCTCAAGATGCCCTGAGATTGCTCAGATCACAAACCCTAGGTGCAGATGACTCAGAATCTATGCAGTGAATCAAAAATGGGATGTGAGATGATATGATTGTGTTTATGCATATGAGAGTGATCACAAGCCATGGTGAAATAGGTGAGGGCAAATTTGGGGTGTTTACACAGATTGATCCACTTAAGCCCTAATCCAGTTTAATTAAATTAATTAGTTAATTAACCCAGTTTGAATGAGAGTCGTCCAGATGCGCGCGTGGTCAATTCCTAACTTCCTCAGTTTGAATCTCAGCCTTCAGATGCGTTGACTTGCATTTTAATTCATTTTAATTCATTTTATTTTCATTTCTTTTGCATAATTATTTTAAAATATCAAAAATCATCACAAAAATATTTCCTTTTGCATTCTGACTTTAAATATTTTTCTTCATCCAAAAACAATTTTTATTTTATTTTTTGCATTAAAAAAGTATTTTTAAAATATTTAAATGTTATTTTTAAATAATTAAAGTATTTTAATTAATTAAAAATACATTTAGGTTTCTAAAAATCACCCAAAAAAATCATGAATCATTCAAATGCATTTAGAAACATTTTCAAACTCTTCATAAAAATTTCTTTTTAGGTTTGATCATAGTTTACCAATTTTCTTTGAATTAAGGGTTATAAAAATCACATTTTTAAGCCCTAACTTTGAAAAAATCATTTATGCCTAACCAAGAAGAGTTTGAGTTTGATTCTTTTTGCATTCTGTTACATATTGCATGTAGTTTATAGGTCATTTTCCTCATGAATTTATCTTGCATTTTCAAATTGATTTGCATTTTTCCCTTAGAATCAACCAAAAACCCTAGAAAACTTAGGAAAATCATAAATTTTGATAGGTTAGGCTTCTGACCTTCTCCTTTGGGGTGTGATCTAGTATGAGATTAGGGTTTGTTTGAGTTTAATTTCAAATTTTTATCATATCATATGCTTCTGTTTTATCCATTTGCATCTTACATGTCCATAAAACCCTAATTTATCATGTTCATTTGCATTCACCTTGGATGTGCATCATTACATGAACTTGCCATGACATTCCATGCATTCATATGTCATCTTAGACATCTTAGGACATGATTAGAACCTTCCTCAATAATTTCTTCTTTCATCTGCCATGTTTAGCATTCATTTCATAAACTTTCATTTGTTTTAAAACTTCAAAGCATGCTCCATTTGCATCTCATCTTTGTATGATCACACACGTGCATATTGTATGACATTGCATCACCTCACATGACATTTACATGGCATGAGCACTTCTGACATTGATCATTGCATCTCATTTCACTTCACTTCAATTCATTTCTTCATGCTTTATACTTTATGCATTCAAGCTAACATTTTCAGGTTTGGTAAGTTATTTTGGGAGGTGAATTTGCCTTCACCTCTCACTTATTCTTATCTCTTTCATTTGGATTCTAACTTGTATTTTAAGTGAATGTTATTCTCTTATGATCCATCTCACTTTCCTTCTTTAAGTTACTTATCTTCTTCAGTGAAGTAAGTAACTTATTCTTCTGCTTCCTCCTTCTTTCATCTGCTTCTTCCATTGGTGGCTTCCTTAAAGATCTTTCTTAAGCCTCAAAAAACCATAGGATATACAAGCATGATAGTGATTAGGGTTGTAATTAGTCCCCCTTAGATTTTTACCTATGAGTCTCCTTGAGTCTCTCTTCTCATCTCAATAATCAGAAACTAAACTCTTAAAGTTTTAGGACTTTGGAATTAGGGTTATGCCTGCATCCTTCGCTTAGGATGGAGTGTATAACTTTAATCCTAAGTGTTAAACCTTTAATTTGTTTAAACCTCTTAATGAAATCACCTAATAACCATCAAATACTTTATCTTGTAACTTGGGCCTTACATTAGGGTTCTAATTCTTCCTTATGGTTAAAAAGGACTAACCCTAGTGTTTAATGGAAAAGTCCCCCTCAAGTTGTCTTACAAACCATAAAATTCACTTCTTAATCTCATCCTTTAATTAAAATCCACTTAATAAAGGCTTTGTTATATAATGAATTTAATCCCTAACCATGGATTAAGTTGAGGTATCTTCCTCAGCTTAAGTGTTCTCATCTATTATCCTTATATTAGGATGGTGTAATGAGTCCACTAATCTGTGATTAGAGATTAAACTCATTACTTAACACTAAACAAAAACCCAAAAACATCTAATTAATCACAAGTAGGTTAATGATCTTAATCCTACATCATCATGGCAATTAAGTTGAGATTCTTATCTCATACTTAAGTAGGCTCATTATCCGTAATCAAGGGAGGATATAATGAGTTTACAAGCCCTTGATTTAGGCTTAAGCTTATTAACTTATGAAAAACACCAAAAACAATAACAAAATTGAAAACACAAAAACAAACAATAATCGTCTCCTTCGGGATTCTTTTCTCATCACACTCATTCACAAACGAGAACTTGCTTCTTCCGTCTAATGCAAGACAGTTAGCACTCGAGCCCGACGAGTCATACACTTGAGCATAGACAAGCAAGCAGTTCATAGTCAATTTATTTTTTCAGTCTAATTGAGTCGAACTACGGTGTTCTGACTTCCTCATTGAACGCGAGGATACGTAGGCATAACTTAACAGTTATCAAACCAAAGTCTCTATATCTTCCCCTTCTTTCAGCATCCTTTTTCTAAGCCTCAGTTCCTGAGCATTCACCCTGTTGCACTGACACTTGTACATTCTTTTCCAGCTTTTGCACACAGATAGCACATACACTACCCCTTTAAACACAATCATTTAAGCATGGATCCCGTCGAGTATGACGGACAGTCTGGGTGCTAATACCTTCCCAGGTTGTAACCAACCCTTTTTCTCAGTTTCTCTGGTTCGCAACCGTCTTATCCATCTTTTCTAGGTTTATGTAACATTACCTTTCCTTCGGGATAAAAATGCCTAGCTAGCGACTCTATTCAATTCACCCTTCATTCTATTTTGTCGCCGACCGTTCGCGTTTGTACCTTGGGGACCCGGTGTCTTTTCGAGGGAGCGACAATTTGACGACTCTGTTGGGGACTATCTTTCAACCAGGGCTTCTGGTTCTTTTGTGGGTTTCTCCTAGCGCATGTTTGATTTGTGTTTATGGGGGTGTTATATGCTACTTGTGCTTATTGTTTATTGCTTTATTTATTGCTTTCTGTACAGCTTTATTTATTGCTTTCATTTACGATTTATATGCATTTCATACTGTTATCATATCATTTGTGATGGATCTTCCGTCTGTTTTGGTGGGAGGGCTATTGAGTGAGTAAGGTTCCATACCGGGGACCTGAGTGACACATATGATATAATGGCTTCATATTATTTCCCATTCCATTTCGGTCTGGTGCGGGAATATGAAACACGGTTCAGACATGGGTTTCTTCTTGAGAACTTTGTGCTACGGATTTCCTGTAGTACTAGGGCTATCTGGGAAGCCTGCTAAGTCTGGATGACCTTTTTATGACCTTCAGCATCTGAGGTTAATTAGAGGAAAATCCTTTATGATTATTGTAAACATTGTACCTCCGGGTTATAAGTGTTTACACTTCTCATAACTGATCCAAGTCTGAGGATCCTTGTTCTAGAACAATACATGTGAGAGGGTTGTGATGTTTACAGGTTTGCAGGAACCCTCGGCCTCATCATACCCTTGTTACTGATATTGTTAAGGTCACATCATTTTGGACTGTTCTTGTGAAACCCTGGACTTGTGACTCTTTATTTGAGTCCCCCACCTGGTTACTGGTTTTCTAAGCCTTCATCCGGACTTATGAACACACATGGACCCTATCAAGGCAGATAACAGATCCAGCACTTGATCACAAACCCTTTGCATATCATTCTGCATACATCATTTTGCATCATTTAACATTTGTCTATTTGTTTTACAGGGTATCCGCATCTTATCTTTGGTTTGGTTTTGACCTGTTCTGCTGCTCGGATTCCTTCAGCTATCTGCACCAACATCTTCATTAGTTATCTTCATCAGAGATTCTTCTTCAGTACCTTCTCCAGTTATCTTCATTAGTTTTCATCAGTTGCCTTCATCAATGCTTCTCCTCATTCTTCTTCATCAACATCCATTGTCAGCATGGACCCATCTAGGAAGAGCAACATCACCTATCATTTCTTTGAGCCTACTCTGGCTCAGACAGATTCAGGCACTCATCACTCCTGATCATGTCCCTTTATTCAGGCAACATTATGGTGGCATTATGGACATGATCATGGACTTGGATGCCTCCCAGAGGAGTATGATCCACACCTGTCTTCAGTTCTATGACCCTCCTCTCAGATGTTTCACTTTCCTAGATTTTCAGTTGGGACCTTTGATGGAAGAGTTCTCCATGTTGTTGGGTGTCCCCATCAGGAGAGGGATTCCTTTCAACCCTGAGATGACTGCCCCCAGGAATGAAGATGTAGCTAAGGCTTTGCACTTAGAGTCCACCCTCACTGACCAGAATATGACCACCAAGGTTGTAATCCCAGGCCTTCATTTGGATTTTTTGGTTACTAAAGCCACCATTCATGTTGCAGCAGGGAAGTGGGACACTATTTGTGCTCTTCTGGCCCTTAGCATATATGGAGTCATCTTGTTTGCAGATGAGCCTAAGTTTGTAAGCAAGAGTGCTATCCACCTTTTCCTGTTGAAGAATCCAGTCCCTACCTTGCTTGGAGACTTTTATTACTTAGTGCATCAGAGGAATGAGAAGCAGAGGGGGAGATTAGTCAGATGTTGTGCACCTCTCTTCTACTGTTGGTTATTGAGGCACTTGCCGAAGTCAGACACTTTCTTGAATCCTCATCAGCCAAGGAACTGGGCTAAAAGAATGATTGTCCTTACATCAGAAGACATCAGATGGTGCACTCAGAGCAACAAGGGCAAAGATATTATCACCAGTTGTGGGCAGTATCCCAATGTACCCCTGATTGGAGTGAAGGGTTGCATCAACTAAAATCCTTTTTTGTTCAAAAGGCAATTAGGGTATGCCTTGGTACATCCACCAAGAGAGCAAGACTTGTCAGAAACCTTTTATTGTGACATTGAGCACAACCTTGCCATTGCTAGACAGGAAGTCTGGGCTTGGGACAATATTCAGACTAAGGGGACAGCTATTCTTGGCAAGTGAAACAACATAGCTTCAGCTCAATATCTTGATTGGTCTTGTATCAAGGGACAGATCACCCGCATTCCATTCACCATAGAGGATGTACCTGGACCATCAGCAGTAGAGCCTACAGCTACTGTCAGTTTAGAGGAGGAAAGGAATACTCAGCTCTCTGAAGCTTTAAAGAAGACCCTCTGGGAGAGGAATGATAGTCGTCTGGACAATGAAAGGTTAGAGAAGCTCCGGATTGAGCACATGACCAAGATTGAAAAGACAGATGATTACATCAGAAGGGGTAGAGCAAGGGAGTTGGTATTGAAGAATGCTTGCAAGGAAGCCATGATTCAAAAGTCCAAAGCTGAACACTACTTAGAGGAGAGTCAAGCTAGGTGGATCAGGATCACTGGGGCCCATGCACAGGAAGATCAGAGGACCCAGGCTAGGATAGAGCAGCTGGAAGCTAATGAGAAGAAGAATCGGGAAGCCTTGTTAGCAGCACATAAGGAGATCTCTGAGTTGAAGCTCCGGGCGGGGTTGAAGAGATCAAAGGACCAGGACAAGCATAAGAAGTTGACCAATTTCATTGCCACCAGGAACCTTCTTATCAGGACCATCACAGAGCATCCAGTTGGCCCAGTGACTGAGGCTCTCCTAAAAGAAGTCAGAGAGTATGATTATGGATTGGATGTTTGATTTCTTTGTTTCTACTTCATTTTGATTGTATTTTTGTTGTTGTATTTTGACCCACTATGGGAACTATGTTGTAATCAAACTATGTATCTTTACATTTTGTAATATATGGTTTGTATTATTTCATGGGCTTTATCTCTCTTCAACATCATCATTCCTCAAGGTCTGGAAGGTCAAAACCAAAGAATCAAATCGGATACCCTTGGAAGACAAATAGACATCCTGCATTGCATACTAACCTCATTTCTTTGTTTTGTAGGTTTTTGTTTGTTGTTTCTCACTTTGTTGTGGTTTCAAGAAACATTGCTCGTAGAAGAGTCTTCCCCATCAATAGAGTGCACCGGTATCCGACAAGAAACAACCTTTCGGGCTTACAAATGGACTAGGTTCAACAAGATCTGACTGACGTGAGAACCCAAATGGCCAATGAAAGGACTGAGATGAGGGCCCAAATGAACCAGTTTATGGTAGTGATTACTGAGTTGGCCCAGAGCCAAGAAAGACTGAGGGAGTTGGTCGAGCGGCAAACTCCAGAAGAAAACCACCCAGGTACAGGAGTACCAGCAACAACGATCATGTACAGCCTCGTACTGATCCCCCAGAGTTTGGACCTCATATGAACCCAGACATCAATGCTATAAGGAACACCCAGGGTAACACTGGAGGGAGGGCCTTGCAGGAGGACCCTCAAGAAGAACAATTTACTGTGGTCGGGGCAGGAGACGAAGTCTATGATCGTCGGCTGGACGAGATAGCAGAAAAGTTGAGGTCTCTGGAATCTCAAAACTCTCTGGGTTTTGATGTCATTGACATGGGACTAGTGGAGGGGGTTAGAATTCCTCACAAGTTCAAACCTCCCTGTTTTGAAAGATACAATGGTACATCCTGCTCTCTTACCCATCTCCAATCCTTCCTGGGAAGATTGAAAGCCTACACCATGGATGAAAAACTGTGGATGTTTTATTTTGAGGAAAGCTTGACAGGGGCATCCCGTGAGTGGTACTCCCATTTGACCAGGGCCATAGTAAGAAATTGGAACGATTTGGCCGAGGCTTTCATTCACCAATATCAATATAATCTGGACATGGCTCAAAACAGAACCTTTTTAATTGGAATGTCACAGTTCTTCCGAGAAAGCTTTAGAGAGTACGCTAAAAGATGGAGGCAATTAGCTGCTTCCGTTCAACCCCCGATGTCAGAAAGGAAAATGGCAGATATGTTCATGAACACCCTCCAGGGGACTTATATTGATAGGTTGGCTGCATTCTCTTCCACTAGCTTTGCAGACGTGGTTATAGATGGGGAAAGAATTGAGAGCTTATTGAAAATGGGAAAGATTTCTGATAATGGCGCCAGTTCAAGCAGTACAAGGAAACCATTTGCAGGGCCTCACAGATCCGATGAAACAAATTTTGTACATATGGGTAGAGGAACACCCCGGTATCTGCCAAGATCAATTGCCGCTGTCACTATTCCTACTCCACCTCCTCAATACACCCAACAACCACAACACTTTCCTCAATAGCCACAGTTTCCTCAACAAAGATCCTACAGCAACAACAACAACCAACAACAACTCCCTTTCCAGCAAAGGTCGTCTCAAGTTAACAGGGTGATTGACCCTATACCAATGCCATATGCCACCTTATTGCCACAACTCCTGAAGCTTAATCTTGTCGAGCTAAGGACTTTGGCTCCACCAGATCCTCAGAATCTTCCGAGAAATTACGACGTCAACGCCAAATGTGCTTTTCATTCTAATGCACCTGGTCACACCACAGAAAAGTGCAGGGCTTTGCATATGAAGGTCCAGGATCTGGTTGATTCAAAGGCCCTGAATTTTGCACCACCTCGTAATGTCACGAAGAATCCTATGCCTAGCCATGGTGGGCCCAGGATAAATTCAATAGAGGAGGGCCAACCCATGAATTTGATTGAAGATATTGCAAGCATTCAAACACCTCTGGCAGAGGTTAAAGCTCAGCTTTTAAAAGGCCAGGTGTTTCCAGGTTGTGAGGCTTGATGTGAATCTTGCAAGGATTCCGTCAATGGATGTGCAAGCTTGAAAAGTGGCATCAATGGCCTGATCAGAGAAGGTATCCTGCAAATAACAACAACAGCTTTTACAACACAAACATTTCCCTTTTCAACAACAACAAGTATTTCTCCTACAACTGCAAAGACAATTGTTCCTGCAGACTCGTCTACAAAATCAAAAACCACTTCTTCCATCACTTCAACAAAAACCAGTTCAATCACATCCACTTCTACAACTACAGCAACCACTAACAACGACGTCTCCACAGTCACCATCTATTACGCCCCTGCAACGGTCCCTGATTCAAACAATTATCAACAACAATCTCAACAACAATTTCAGCAACAACCAAGCTTCAGTCAACCACCACCACCATCAATCAGAAGTCCTGTTACCATATTTTATGATCCACAAACAATAACAGTTCCTACCTCTGCTGCAGTCAGTCCTGTCACCATCACGGCGTCGGGGCCCATTCCATATGATAAAGACAATGTTGTACCATGGCACTATGGTTCAGACCTTTACTGCAACGGAGAAAGAGTCCTTCTTGATTCTTCAGTTCATACACCACAAGTGGATAATGTCGGGGGAGGCGGAGGCTTCACTTGAAGCGAACGCCTCTTTGTGTCACAAGTTCCAAGAGCTAATACTGAGGCAGAGACTGCTGCCAAAGCCAAAGGTAAAAGTGTGGCACCTGAAGAACCTATACCAAAAGAGGCCCATAAATCATCCTTAGATCAAGACGTGGATGAATTTATGAGGATAATCAAAAGAAGTGACTACAAGGTTGTGGATTAACTCCACCAGACTCCTTCAAAGATCTCCATCTTATCCATGCTGTTGTGTTCCGAAGCTCATCAGGATGCACTACTTAAAGTCTTGCACGCAGCATACGTGTCGGAGGAGATGACAGTGAATCAGCTTGAGACAGTGGTGTCCAATGTTAATACTCACCATGGGTTAGGTTTCACCAATTCTGATTTGACAACGGAAGGTCGTCACCACAACAAAGCTTTACACATCACCCTGGAGTGGAACGGGGCGGTGCTTTCACATGTTCTTGTTGACACTAGGTCTTCACTCAATGTCTTGCCAAAGAAAGCTCTTGTCAAGCTCGAATATGATGGAATACCAAGCAATCTGGTGGTTAGAGCTTTTGATGGTTCCAAGAGGTATGTTCTTGGAGAGGTGGAGCTTCCTGTGATAATCGATCCGCAGGTCTTTCAGACTACTTTCTATGTGATGGACATTCAGCTGGCCTACAGCTGTTTGTTGGGTCGATCATGGATTCACGCCGCTGGCGCAGTTACGTCGACCCTTCACCAGAAATTGAAATATGAGTGGGAAGGACAGATTATCACCATCTGTGGTGAGGAGGATATATTTGTTAGCCATCTGGCTACATACAAATACATTGAGATGGATGGTAAAATCCATGAAACCATGAGCCAAGGTTTCGAAGCAGTGAACGTCAATGAGGCGACAACTCAAGTATTTGCTGCATCCCAAGAGGATAGTATGGGTACTTCAATTGTCTCCTATCAATAAACCCGAAAGGTTGTTGAAGATGGAAATGCCCAAGGCTGGGGAAAGCTGTTACCAGTGGAGAAGAAGGAGGACAGATTCGGTTTGGGTTACAAACCATCCCGACAAGATCAAGCAGAGGCTGCTAAGTGTAAACACTCCAAATTTGCCCTCACTAAATTCACACCATGGCTTGTGATCTTTCATCCTTGCATTAGTTTAATCATATCATATCATGTTGTATTTTTGCTTCACTGCATTAGGTCAAGTTCATTTGCATCTAGGGTTTGTGATCTGAGTCATCCAAGATCCTTCTGAGCCACTCCAAAGGTCTTCAATCATCTCAAGAAGGTCCATGTATGTTCAATTATCATATTTCATCATCTAAAGATCAAGGAAGTCAAAAAATCACAAGAACTGAGAAAGCATGGAAGCAGAGCTAGGGTTTAACTGCACAGATGACCTAAAATTAGGGTTTTGGTTTCAGAGGCCATAACTCCAAATTTTTTGGTCATTCTTGTTTATATTGGTCTTAATATGTTATAAGGATCATACATACCAAGTTTGATGAAGAAATTCATTATGGAAGTCATTTGATCACTAGGTAACTTCCTGAGCAAGTCAGAGCAAAATCAGGGCATCTGAGGCCCCCCAACATGGAACCAAAGTGGAGTTTTCATCAAATTGAAGTTATATGGTATTTATTTGATCAATAAAGTGCTTAGAAGTTCACAAATTTGAAGAAAAATGAGCAAAACCAAAAGTTGCCAAAAATGGAAATGACTTGTAATGTAAACTTTCCATTTTGGGAATGTTTTTCAACCTCCTCTTTCTCAACCAAAAATGCTTCAAATGAAAAATTGTTGGTCATGAAAGTTGTAGATTGGATCATTCCCTTTTCAAAAAGTAAAAGAACAAGATCTAATTCATTATGGAACTCAAGTTATGGCTTTTCAAAGTTGGCAAAAATCACATAATTTCAAGTTTCATGCCAAAGAGGGATTTTTTGCAAATTCAAGTTCTAAACACTTTCAAGACCTCTAAATGACTTCTTTGCATCATTACAACATATTGAAACTTGTCAAATTAGAATTGCACAAAATTCACAAAGGTTCATGCCTTGGATCACAAGCTTCCATAAACCATTTTCCATAAAATTAAAAAAAAAAAGGGAATTCTTGCAAGAATGATTTCCAAGGGTTGGTATGACTTCTAATTGGTCTCAAAGCATCATAATAACATCATGTAACACTTCATGACCTGAATTAAGCTTGGAATGAGACATGTCCATGACCAAAAATTTCAAAATGCAACAAGTTGTGAAAATGCAAAACATGTGACATCTCACCATCCATCCACTTCTGATCACTCTAAATCATCCCATGGCCATCCTTGAAGACAGCTGAACTCAGAGCAGCCCTAAGATAGCTTCTGTCATGGCCCATGCTTGAAGTACACCAACTATTGACTTTTTGGCCAATTACTCCATACCATTCCCACAATGCATGTCAAGTCTTCTGACCCATTCCAATAGTTTAGGGATTGTATATGGATCATAAAACAAGCCTCACACAAGCTCAGAACATATAGACAATCAGATTTCACAAAACATGCAAAAACCTTCCCTTCTTCGATTCTCTCAAACCATCCATCAAACTTCAGAAATTCTTTCACTATCCACTCAGAAATCACCCACAGAACAAAAACCAACCATTGGAATGGCCTGAAACATCACAAACACAAACCTCAAATTCTGCTACACCAGAACTGAAACTTTCAAACTAGCCAATCTCAAAGCTTTTTAAGCTTCACATCATCCTCAGGAGGTTCACTGAAGCTAACTTGCACGAAGAAGGAGGCCAGAAAGCCCAGGATTTGAAAGCTCAACCTCAGGTAACATGATGAACTTTTTTCCAGAAACTTGTTTTTAAGTTCCTAAATGAATCCTTATGATGTGCTGATGATCCTGATGTATTTATTTTTCAAAATGGTGGAATATTGAGCATGTATGAAGTCTCTGAAAGTTTTAACCCTAGAATTGTTTTGCTTCGATTTGGCTTTTTGATGCATGATAAATGAATTTTGTTTGGGGATTTAGGATCAGTGACGTATGGGGATCATTTATGGGCAAGAAATTAGGAGTTTAGAGGCTTGTAGAATATTTTAGGTTTTTGACTCACCGGAGAAGATGACCGGAGCACTATTCCGGTCATCTGAAACTCATTAGCCCTAATCAGTGTAATTAGTGTGTTTTAAATATAGGCCCTTAGATGTGAGCTTCGCGCGCGTTATGGACGGCCCAGAAGCAATCCAAGCCATTAAAAAACGCGCCAGTCAACCCTCAATCCCCAGCTTTGAATCCTGGCCTTAGGATCTGTTTACTTTTCCTTTTTTATCATTTTATTTTATTTTTCTTTCTATTTCTTTTCACATAATTATTAAAAATAGTAAAAATCATCAAAAAATTCTGAAATTTTTTATCAAACCTTTTATTAATTTTCAGAACCCAAAAATATTTTTATTTTTATTTTTTGCATTAAAAAAGTATTTTTAAATCATTTAAATGTTTTATTTAATTAGTTAATTGATTTTAATTAATTAAAAATACATTTAAGTATTTAAAAATCACCAAAAAAATCAGAGAACATTCTTAGACATTTATAAGCATTTACAAACTCACCATACAAATTTCTTTTTGGTTTTGATCATACTTTGACATTTTTCAATGAATTAGGGTTCTTAAATTTGTTCATTTTTAACCCTAACTTCAAAAATTCATAACTTTTAAACCAAGTTGAGTTTGTGAATGATTATTTTTGCATTGTTCTATGCATGACTTCTAGTTTTTAAAAACATTTTTGTTTCATTTTTATCTTGCATTTTCAAATTATTTGGCATTTTACATTGAGGATCACCCAAAAAACCCTAGAAATTTAGGAAATTCATAAATCCTTCTAGGTTTAGCTTCTGACCTCCCCCTTTGGATGGTAACCTAATATAGTTTTAGGGATCCTTTGATTGCATTTTCAATTTTTTATCTTGTCATTTGCTTCTGTTTTTGAGTTTTGCATCCCATCCTTTCATAAAACCCTAATTTTGTATCTTCCTTTGCATACATCTTGCACATGTTTGCATTCATGAACTTGCCATGACATTTTATGAATTCACATGACATATAAGACATATTAGGACACATTAGAATCATTTTTTATCATTTCATTATCCATTTGCCATGTTATGCTTTCATTTCATTTCATGTGCATTCATGAACTTTCATGCTTCATTTGCATCCTCATTGTTTGTATGACGATTCACATATCTTGACATACATTTTCACCATCTCTTAGCATCATTTGCATCATGAATGTGCTTCTGGTTTTGGCTTTCATCCTTGCATTCATTTCATTTTCATTTTATTTCATTTCCTTTCACTAACTTTTCAGGTGGTAAGTTACTTTGAGAAGTGAATTTGCCTTCACTTCTCATAATCTCTTCTCATATCTCTTATGCATTCATTGCTGAATTTTGTGTTTTTATTAGAGTGAGCTTGCTCATTCATGTTCCTTCTTCACCTTCTTTCTTCAAGCAACTTATCTTCTTAAGTGAAGTAAGTTGACTTGTTTCTTTTGCTTCTCCTCCTTCCATCTTTCTTCTTCCTTGGTGGCTTTTTCTTGAAGATCTCTTGCAAGCCTCATAAACCTTAGGAATACCAAGCATGATAACAATTAGAGTTTTATTAGTCCCCCCATTAGTTTTACCTTTGTGTCATCTCTTGTGTCTTCTCTTCTCACCTCATAATCAGAGACTAAACCTTTAAGGTTTTAAGACTTTGTGATTAAGGTTATGCCTGCATCCTTCTCTTAGGATGGAGTGTATAACTTTAATCCTAAGTGTTAAACCCTTAATGTATTTAAATCTCTTAATCAATTCACCTAATAATCACTAAGACATCAAGCTTGTAACTTGGACCTTGCATTAGGGTTCTAATTCTTCCTTAATCGGTTAAGAAGGACTAACCCTAGTGTTAATGGACAAGTCCCCCTCAAGTTGTCTTACAAACCATAAAATTCACTTCTTAATCCTACCATTAGCTAAAATCCACTATAATAAAGGTTTTGTTTTGTCATGAGGTTAATCCCTAATCATGGATTAAGTTGAGGAGCCTTTCTCAGCTTAAATGTTCTCATCTATTATCCTTCTATTAGGATGGTGTAATGGGTCCATTAAATCCTTAATTATGGCTTAAACTCATTACTTAACACTAAACAGAAACTCCAAAAAATGTCTAAATAATGGCAAGTAGGTTAATGATCTTAATCCTACATCATGGTGATTAAGGGTGAAGTGCTTAATTCACACTTAAGGTATTCTCATTACCCCTAATCAGAGGGAGGATGTGATGAGTTTACTAACCCTTGGTTTAGGCTTAAGCTCATTTTCTTATGACAAACACAAAGAGCAATAAAATATTGAAAACACCAAAAACAAACAATAATCGTCTCCTCCGGGATTCTTTTCTCATCTCATTCACTCACAAATGAGAACTTTCTTCTTCCGTCTAATGCAAGACAGTTAGCACCTGAGCCAGACAGGTCATACACTTGAGCATAGATAAGTAAGCAGTTCACAAGTCATTTTATCTTTCAGTCTCTTTGAGTCGAACTACGGTGTTCTGACTTCCTCATTGCACGAGAGGATACGTAGGCATAACTTAACCGTTATCGAACAAAAGTCTCTGTATATTCCCCCCTCTTCCAGCTTTATTTTTTAAGCCTCATTGTCTTGAGCATTGCATTCTTTTCTTACACTGACATTCTTTTATTTCACTTTAAATTTCTTTTGCACTGACACTTGTATTCTTTTCCAGCTTTTGCACACAAAATAGCACTGACACTACCCCTTTAAACACAAACTTTCAAGCGTGGATCCCGTCGAGTACGACGGACAATCTGGGTGCTAATACCTTCCCAGGTTGTAACCAACCCCCTTTCTCAGTTTCTCTGGTTCGCGACCGTCTTATCCTCCTCTATCCTAGGTTTATGCAGCATTACCTTTCCTTCGGGATAAAAATGCCTAGCTGGCGACTCTATTCAGTTCATTTCAGTTTCTCCTTTCACCGACCGTCCGCGCTTGTACCGGGATGCAAATCTTTGGGAGCGACACTAAGGAGCCCAAGTTCATCAGTAGGGGGATGCTCACCCCAGATGCTGTCAATAACGTGGAAGACGAGGCGGAAAGTGACCTCAACCTGGAGAGCTGGATTCGTCCAAGGATCTCGGGTCACCAAGTCCTTAACCGGTCTTCCCAGGAAATTATAAGGGTTACTCCTGCAGAGTAATTATTATTTCCTGCTTTTTTTCAGCATGCATCAAGTCCTGCATCTTGCCCAAGGTGTCAGGACTCATTTTTTAATAGGTTCATATTTGTAATTTTGTGCAAATGGAATATCAATGAATATCGGACATCTTTTGCAAACAATTTTTCTCTTTCGCTCATTGTCTTTTCATTTTTCAATTTTGTACAAAACAATAAAATGGCAATGTTTTCAAAATAATAACTTCATTTTACACTTTTTCTAAAACAAGATTAAAAATAAAATGGCAATTGTCTTTTCACTTTTTCTAAAATGAACAAATCTCAACCCTTGCAGAGATTATCCTCCAGATTGCACCGACAACAACACTATTATGACCTTGTATGACTTCGACAATCCAATTAATCAAGTTGATGAAAGAAGACTGTGAGTTGCCTGAAGAGTTAGCCAGGTTGTTGAGGCAAGAAGAGAAAGTGATTACTCCTCATCAGGAGGAGGTTGAAACTTTTAATCTTGGTACCGAAGAGGATTTGAAAGAAGCGAAGATTGGGGCCAATCTGCAAGCTTCAGTAAAAGAACAGCTTATCAACATGCTTCAAGAATATGTCGACATCTTTGCTTGGTCCTATCAAGACATGCTAGGTATAGATACGGATATTGTCATGCACAAGCTGCCATTGAAAGAAGATTGCACTCCAGTGAAGCAAAAGCTACGCCGTACTCGCCCAAATATGGGCATGAAGATTAAGGAAGAAGTACAAAAACAGTGGGATGCAGGTTTCCTTGATGTAACTAGTTACCCACCGTGGGTTGCTAACATTGTGCATGTGCCTAAAAAGGACGGCAAGGTGCGTATGTGTGTGGATTACCGGGACCTGAACAAAGCTAGCCCGAAGGATGATTTCCCATTACCTCACATTGATGTATTGGTCGACAACACAACTCAGTTCTTGGTATTTTCTTTCATGGATGGATTTTCTGGGTATAATCAGTTCAAGATGTTACCCGAAGACATGGAGAAAACAGCCTTCATCACACCTTGGGGCACATTCGGTTACAAGGTAATGCCTTTTGGACTGAAGAACGCCGGTGCCACTTATCAACGGGCTATGGTAACATTATTCCACGATATGATCCACAAAGAAATTGAATGCTACGTGGATGATTTGATTGCCAAGTCCCTTACTGAAGAAGACCATCTGGTAAATCTACTGAAGTTGTTCAAGCGCCTGAGGAAATATCAGATGAAGTTGAACCCCAACAAATGCACATTCGGGGTACGTTCGAGTAAGTTGCTGGGGTTTATCGTAAGTGAAAAGGGAATTGAAGTTTATCCTGACAAAGTCAAAGCCATTCAGGAGATGCCTGCACCTAGGACTGAAAAAGAAGTTCGGGGTTTCTTAGGTAGATTGAACTACATATCAAGGTTCATATCTCATCTTATTGCAACTTGTGAACTCCTGTTCAAGCTGTTAAGAAAGGAACAGACAGTCAGGTGGAACGACGATTGTCAGAAAGCTTTTGACAAGATCAAGGAGTACCTACAAGAACCTCTAAATCTCATGCCTCCAGTTGAAGGAAGACCTCTGATAATGTACCTGACAGTATTAGAAGGATCAATAGGGTGTGTGTTGGGCCAGCATGACGAGTCTGGTCGAAAAGAGTATGCAATATACTACCTAAGAAAAAAGTTTACCGACTGTGAACAACGATATTCACTGCTCGAGAAAACTTGATGTGATTTAGCGTGGGCTGCTCGCCGACTAAGACAGTATATGCTGACTCACACTACCTTATTGATCTCAAAATGGACCCTCATCAAGTACATATTTGAGAAGCCAGCACTTACCGGAAGGGTTGCGAGATGGAAAATGATTCTGACAGAGCATGACATTCAGTACACATCTCAAAAGGCCATCAAGGGCAGTGTACTGTCTGACTATCTAGCTGAGCAACCCATTGATGATTATCAGCCCATGAGATTTGACTTCCCTGATGAAGACGTCATGTACTTAAAAGCAAAAGATTACGAAGAGCATGTTCACACTGAAGGGCCTGACCCAGAAGAAGAATGGACTATGATGTTTGATGGGGCTGTCAATATGAATGTTCGTGGAGTTGGTGCAGTACTCATTACACCTAAAGGAGTTCATATGCCTTTCTCGGCAAAACTCACCTTTGCCTGCACTAACAACGAAGCGGAATACGTAGCATGTATCATGGGTCTTGAGGAAGCCATTGACCTCAGGATCAAGACATTGAATGTATTCATAGATTCAGCTTTGGTAATCAATCAGACCAACGGCAAATGGTACACTCACCAAGAGCATCTGATTCCGTACCGTGACTATACGAGGAGATTATTGACTTTCTTCACAACAGTCAAACTTGAGTACATCCCTTGAAACGAAAATCAGTTCGCAGATGCTTTAGCTACCATTTCCCCCATGATCAAGGTTAAAACTGCAAATTATGTACCTCGGAGTTTGGTATCCAGAATAGACAGACCGGCATATGTATTCTCAGTGGACATTGCTAGTGACGACAAGCCTTGGTTCCATGACATCAAAAGCTTCTTAAAGGATCAAACATACCCAGCTGGGGCATCATCCAATGATAAGAAGACATTAAGAAGGCTGACCGGTAGCTTCTTCCTTAATGTTGATGGTTCATTATACAAGCGGAACTTTAACATGGTACTGCTCAGATGTGTTGACAAGAAAGAAGCAGACTTGCTAATGCACGAGGTGCATGAAGGATCTTTCGGTACCCATACCGGAGGACATGCAATGGCAAAGAAGTTGTTAAGATCGGGTTACTACTGGATCACAGTGGATGCAGACTGTTGTGCCTATGCCAGAAAATGCCACAAATGCCAGATCTATGCGGATAAAGTGCATGTGCCTCCAAATCCTTTGAACGTAATGTCTTCACCTTGGCCTTTCGCTATGTGGGGAATTGACATGATTGGAAAGATTGAACCAACTGCTTCAAATGGTCACCGATTCATCTTGGTAGCCATTGATTACTTCACCAAATGGGTTGAAGCAGCTTCGTATGCAAACGTCACCAGACAAGTGGTAGCCAGATTTCTAAAGAGAGACATCATCTGTCGATATGGAGTTCCTGAGCGAATCATTACTAATAATGGTTCCAATTTGAACAAAAAAATGATGGAAGAACTGTGTCGGGACTTCAAAATCCAACATCACAACTCTTCTCCTTACAGGCCAAAGATGAATGGCGCTGTTGAGGCGGCTAACAAAAACATCAAGAAGATTGTGCAGAAGATGGTGGTTACTTACAAAGACAGGCATGAAATGCTACTATTTGCTTTGCATGGGTATCGAACCTCAATCAGAACGTCCACTGGGGCAACACCTTATCAGCTTGTGTATGGTATGGAGGCAGTCCTACCTATGGAAGTTGAACTACCCTCATTATGGGTAATGATGGATGTGAAGCTAGATGAAGCAGAATGGATCCGTTCACGGTACAATCAGCTGAATCTGATCGAAGGGAAAAGGCTAGCTGCCATCTGTCATGGGCAGTTATATCAGAAAAGGATGAAGAAAGCCTTCGATAAGAAATTCAGACTTCGGGAATACCAAGTAGGAGATCTTATGCTAAAAAGACTCCTTCCTCCTCACGCAGACCACAGGGGAAAATGGACTCCAAACTATGATGGTTCGTTCGTAGTAAAGAAGGTTTTCTCTAGTGGAGCACTGATGCTCACTACTATGGAAGGCGAGGATTTCTTATCCCCTGTGAATTCAGATGCAGTTAAAAAATACTTCACATAAAATGACCCGTTGGACATATAAACAGAATGTATGTCCAGGCAAAAATAGGGCATCCCGGCGAGTCAAAAACAGAATAAAAAGACTCGGGAAAAAATAAGGGAAAATTGAAAAAATGTACACCCGCTGAGTTGAAAAGTCGCATTGGACAGCTCAGGCAAAAATGGGTATCCCGGTGGATTGAAAACCCGAAAGGGCGATCCACACAAAATCAGGGAATAAGCGAACAACTGCATTCTGAATTCGTCTGTATCACTCATAACATGGCAAACTTCGAAGGAACAAAGCATCGGTCGGAATCAACCTTCTTCGGAAAGCAAGATAAGAAGAACGTCAAGGTCATACAGGTCATAGCAAAGGAAGCTTACTGGAGCGTCGTCGTCAACATTGCCAACACTTTTATTTTCTCAATTTATAGCAATCTCCTCATTTCAGGGGATTTGTTTCTTTAACTGTATTTGCCAATTCAGGGCACCCAAAATTAATAAAATCAGAATTTTCAGTCACGCCTCGTTTTGTACATTTCTGTTCGTTTGTAAAATGTCCAATATTCATAATACAACATTTGCATAAAACAAATGAGCCGTTTTTAAATTCTTGCAAGAAATATATTACTTTCAGGAAAGTCTAACTCTTATAAGAGAATCCGACTAGGGATACCTCGGGATACTTGTGCGCTTCTTTTGTCTTAACAGGTTGCAGGTATTCAATACCCAGCATGGGGCATACCAAAACATTGAATCCCCAGCATGTTACTACCCAGAAGTTATCTCCTCCCCAAGCAGAACCTCCCCGAGCAGTGCCTAACAACTATTTCACAGCAAGGAGAGCAAGGAATCTCTTATTCCCCACCAGGATGCCAGATCTCTCTCATCCTCAGCAAAGTTAATGGGAATTGTCTCCCCACAGAGTTTCCATTCTCTCCCTAAGAAGAGCAATGCATGAAATACTTTCCCAGCGTAGTTGCTGAAGTTTCCTTCTCCCCAACGGAGTTTCTACTTACGGATAGATCTACCAATGCTCTATTCCCCCAAGCAAGAGATCTCCTCTTCCCCAGTCGGGACATCCCTCCAAGCAGATCAGCCAGAGATCTTTATCCCAGCAGGATCCGAGTCTCGGATCAGTTTCTCCCCTTTGCATAATCATGGCATTCGCATCATTTTTCCCCACACAGAGCGTAGCATTCCGTCTAATACGGAGCATAGCGGCCAAAAATAAAACATTTGCATGATCACAAGCCAGGTTCGAGCCAGCCACCTGCAATTACCATCAATATCTCAGTACACCCTTTTGCACATAAAAGCCAAAGTGTCCCCTTTGCACTCTCAAAAACAGATACTTGTTCATAACATGTTCTTTTCGACACCCGTCTGTGTCATCGTATCCCCACAGAAAGCCAAAGGGTCTCCTTTGCATTCTCAAAACAGATGCATGTTTGTATATAGTACATATCTGACACCTGTCCGTGCCATACTTCCCTAGCAGATCAAACACTCGTCCGTGTCTTGCTCTTACTTCACCAACAAACCAATACTCACTCATACTTATACAGAAGTCTTTGATACTCGTCTGTATCTTGTTTACATCACTTCTCAACAGATCTGACACTCGTCCGTGTTCTTTGTTAACCAGTTGGTACTCGTCTGTATCATCATCTCTGAACACGGGTTAACGTTTGTTTCTACCGATACTCGTCCGTATCATGGTCCTAAGGTTGCTCGTCCGCATCTTTAATCTATACACATTGTCAAACACTTATACCTTTTATTCTTAAGCGTAAGCACTCGTCTGTGTTTACCATTCCCCAATAAGTCACCAACAAAACAACTTTCTTCTATCTGACATCCGTCATATGTCGTGATATTTCGGCAGCCGTCCCCTGCAAGGTGATCGTCCTTCACCTTTGGATGATCGTCCCTCATCCTTTCCCCAGTGGAATCTCCATTATTGGAACCTTCTATCCGGCATTCATCCTATGTCGTGATATGTTTAAGCAGCCGTCCCCTGCTAGGTGATCGTCCTTCACCTTTTGATGACCGTCCCTCATCATTTCATCTGATGGTCGTCCCCATCGTTGAACTTGGTATCTGACAGTCGTCCTATGTCGCGATAAACCCCGAGAGCAGTCGTACCCTGCTAGGTGATCGTCCTTCACCTCTTGATGATCGTCCTTCATCATGCTTATCTGATGGCCGTCCCCGTCGTTGACCTTTTCTATCCGACATTCGTCCTATGTCGTGATAAAGAGCAACTGTCCCCTGCTAGGTGATCGTCCTTTAGCTTTGATGATCGTCCCTCATCATTATTTCATTTATTCTATAACCCGATGGTCGTCCCCATCGTTGTTTACTTTACTTTCCGAAGCCTGGTGGCCGTCCCCATCATTGCTTTTCTCATTACTCTAATCCCCAGAGAATCTTATTTCTTTACCTGATGGTCGTCCTCGTCGTGGTCTCTTTATTTCCCCAGCTTGTCGGCCGTCCCTGTCATTGCTTTACTTACCAATTTATCCTCAACAGTCGTCCTCTGCTCGATGGTCGTCCTCCATCGCCTTCATTTGATAATCATACTATACTACCTTTTACAATTTATATCCCTTTTCTTCTTCTATCCAGCGAGTGCAAATTTCGGACTGTCTTTGGTATTCAACCACAAGTTATCTTGTTTGTTTGTTAAGCTATGCGCTTACACCCTGCACAGCTAACTCATGTTTGAATAGGGGCAGCTGTAAACACCCCAAATTTTCCCTCACTCTTTATCACACCATGGCTTGTGATCTTTCATGTTTGCATTAACATAAGCATTACACCTCATATTGCATATTTGCTTCACTGCATAAGTTCAAATTCATCTGCATCTAGGGTTTGTGATCTGAACAATCCAAGAATCCATCTGAGCCATCCCAAAATCCTCAAAGCTTTCCAAGAGGGTCCATGTGTGTTCTACCATCATATTATGCTCCTCAAAGTTCATGAAAGTCAAGAGATCACAAGAACTGGCAAAGGCATGGAAGCAGAGCTAGGGTTTCACTGCACAGATGACCAAAATTAGGGTTTTGGTTTCAGAGGCCTTAACTCCAAGTTTTTGGGTCATTCTTGTTTCTAATGTTCTTAAAATGTTATAAGGATCATGTGTACCATGTTTGATGAAGAAACGCATCTTGGAAGTCATTTGATCACTAGTTAACTTCCTGAGCAAGTTAAGTCAAAATCAGGGCATCTGAGGCCCCCAACAATGGAACCAAAGGGGTATTTTCATCAAATTGAAGTTATATGATCTTTATTTGATCTTAGAAGTGGTTGGAAGTTCACAATATTAAAGAATTTGGAGCCAATTGCAAACTTTCCATTTTTGGAAATGACTTGAAATGCAAACTTTCCATTTTGGGAAAGTTTTTCAACCTCCTCTTTCATGACCAAAAAAGCTTCAAATGAACAATTATTGGTCATGAAAGTTGTAGATTAGGTTTTTCCCTTTTCAAAAAGTACAATAACATGTCATGATTCATCTTAGAACTCAAGATATGGCCTTTCAAAGTTGGCAAAAATCACATAATTTTCTAGTTCATGCCAAAGGGGGAATTTTGCAATTTCACTTGACAAGCATTCTAATGACCTCTAATGTGCACAAACACTTCACAACATGTAAAATGAACTTCAAAAGATCATAATTATGCATTGGACCTAGGGTTTTCATGACTTATGATCCAAGAAACTTCAAAGAGGGAAATTTGCAAAACATATGATAACTCTTCATCCAAGCCTTCCAGCACATCAAAACCAATCCCATGGCCATCCTTGAACCAAGTTGAGGCCAGACACCCCATGAAACCATCTCTGACTCGTGCCATGCTTCAAGTACACCTCACCTTGACTTTTTGCAACTTGGCCCATACCAATCAAGTTGTGCCACCACCCACTTTCTGAGCAATCCCATTGGTTTATGCAAACATCATGGATCACAAACAACATAACACACAAGCCTGAAAGCTCTCATACACTCAGAAAAACCTCAAAAAACCTTCCCCTCTTTGAAATTCATAGCACAACCATCAAAACTTCAAACTTCTTCCACCAATCAACTCAGCATCACCCCAGGATCATTTCTCACCCATCACCATAGCCTGAAACACTCCCAAACACAAATACAATTTCTCACTCCTCAGAACTGAAACTCACAAAAGAGGAATTTTAAACTTCATTCAAGCTTTTCAAAAGCATCAGAGGGACCATTGGAGGCGTTTTGCACAAAGGAAGAGGCCAGAAAGCTCAATTTAAAAGAACTTCATCTCAGGTAACCTCCAAGAACGTTTTTTCCAGAAACGTGTTTTCATGTTGTAGAATGATTCTACATACTTCACTGATCATCCTGATGTGTTTAAAATTGAAAATGGTTGAGAAATAAGCATTTCATGATGTTCTGAAATTTTGCCCGTGAAATTTCTATACTTCGATTCATCATGTATGCGTGTTTTAAATGCTTTTTGATGCTTGATTCTTGCTTGTTGATGTTTAATGGTTATTCTGGAGAGTTTGGGAGGTTCTCATAGCTTACGGAGAGAGATAGCATTTTGTGCTTGCCGGAGAAGATGACCGGAGCTTGCTCCGGTCAACTGAATGTGTTTAGGGTTGAGATTAGGGTTAATCCAGTCAGTTTGATTATCAGCCGTAGGATCTTGTTTAGCGCGTGTTTGTAGGGTCCAGATTGATCCACTTAAGCCCTAATCCAGTTTAATTAAACTAATTAGTTAATTAACCCAGTTTGAATGAAAGCCGTCCAGATGCGCGCGTGGTCATTTCCCACCTTCCCCAGTTTGAATCTCAGCCTTCAGATGCGCTGACTTGCATTTTAATTCATTTTAATTCATTTTATTTTCATTTCTTTTGCATAATTATTTTAAAATATCAAAAATCATCACAAAAATATTTCCTTTTGTATTCTGACTTTAAATATTTCTCTTCATCCAAAAACAATTTTTATTTTATTTTTTGCATTAAAAAAGTATTTTTAAAATATTTAAATGTTATTTTTAATTAATTAAAAATACATTTAGGTTTCTAAAAATCACGAAAAAAATCATGAATCATTCCAATGCATTTAGAAACATTTTCAAACTCTTCATACAAATTTCTTTTTAGGTTTGATCATAGTTTACCAATTTTCTTTGAATTAAGGGTTATAAAAATCACATTTTTAAGCCCTAACTTTGAAAAATCATTTCTTCCTAACCAAGAAGAGTTTGAGTTTGATTCTTTTTGCATTGTGTTACATATGCTTCTGTTTTATCCATTTGCATCTTACATGTCCATAAACCCTAATTTATCATGTTCATTTGCATTCACCTTGCATATGCATCATTACATGAACTTGCCATGACATTTCATGCATTGATATGTCATATTATACATCTTAGGACATGATTAGAACCTTTCTCAATCATTTCTTCATTCAATTCCATGTTTAGCATTCATTTCATTTCATAAACTTTCATTTGTTTTCAAACATTCAAAGCATGCTCCCTTTGCATCTCATCTTTGTGTGATCACACACATGCATATTGTATGACATTGCATCACCTCAAATGACATTTACATGGCATGAGCACTTCTGACGTTGATCATTGCATCTCATTTCACTTCACTTCAATTCATTTCTTCATGCTTTATACTTTATGCATTCAAGCTAACATTTTCAGGTTTGGTAAGTTATTTTGGGAGGTGAATTTGCCTTCACCTCTCACTTCTTCTTATCTCTTTCATTTGCATTCTAACTTGTCTTTGAAGTGAATTTGATTCACTTATGCTCCATCTCACTTTCCTTCTTTAAGTTACTTATCTTCTTCAGTGAAGTAAGTAACTTATTCTTCTGTTTCCTCCTCCTTTCATCTGCTTCTTCCATTGGTGGCTTCCTTGAAGATCTTTCTTAAGCCTCACAAACCATAGGATATCCAAGAATGATAATGATTAGGGTTGTAATTAGTCCCACTTAGCTTTTTAACCTTGAGTCTCCTTGAGTCTCTCTTCTCATCTCAATAATCAGAGACTAAACTCTTAAAGTTTTAGGACTTTGGAATTGGGGTTATGCCTGCATCCTTCTCTTAGGATGGAGTGTATAACTTTAATCCTAAGTGTTAAACCTTTAATTTGTTTAAACCTCTTAATCAAATCACCTAATAACCATCAAAGACTTTATCTTGTAACTTGGGCCTTACATTAGGGTTCTAATTCTTCCTTATGGTTAAGAAGGACTAACCCTAGTATTTAATGGATAAGTCCCCCTCAAGTTGTCTTACAAACCATAAAACTCACTTCTTAATCTCATCCTTTAATTAAAATCCACTTAATAAAGGCTTTGTTATATAATGAATTTAATCCCTAACCATGGATTAAGTTGAGGTATCTTCCTCAGCTTAAGTGTTCTCATCTATTATCCTTCTATTAGGATGGTGTAATGAGTCCACTAATCTGTGATTAGAGATTAAACTCATTACTTAACACTAAACAAAAACCCAAAAACATCTAATTAATCACAAGTAGGTTAATGATCTTAATCCTACATCATCATGGCAATTAAGTTGAGATGTTTATCTCATACTTAAGTAGGCTCATTATCCCTAATCAAGGGAGGATATAATAAGTTTACAAGCCCTTGATTTAGGCTTAAGCTCATTAACTTATGAAAAACACCAAAAACAATAACAAAACTGAAAACACAAAAACAAACAATAATCGTCTCCTTCGGGATTCTTTTCTCATCACACTCATTCACAAACGAGAACTTGCTTCTTCCGTCTAATGCAAGACAGTTAGCACTCGAGCCAGACGAGTCATACACTTGAGCATAGACAAGCAAGCAGTTCATAGTCAATTTATTTTTTCAGTCCCTTTGAGTCAAACTACGGTGTTCTGACTTCCTCATTGCACGCGAGGATACGTAGGCATAACTTAACAGTTATCGAACAAAAGTCTCGGTGTCTTCCCCCTCTTTCAGCATCCTTTTTCTAAGCCTCAGTTCCTGAGCATTCACCCTGTTGCACTGACACTTGTACATTCTTTTCCAGCTTTTGCACACATATAGCACATACACTACCCCTTTAAACACAATCTTTTAATCGTGGATCCCGTCGAGTACGACAGACCGTCTTATCCATCTTTTCTAGGTTTATGCATCATTACCTTTCCTTCGGGATAAAAATGCCTAGCTGGCGACTCTATTCAATTCACCCTTCATTCTCTCTTTTCGCCGACCGTTCGCGTCTGTACCTTGGGGACCCGGTGTCTTTTCGGGGGAGCGACAATATAGTATATATATATATATATATATATATATATATATATATATATATATAACTTTAATATATAATATAGAATAATGTTTATAATATGTATAATATAAAAAATAAAAAAATATATAAATATTTTGTTAAATAAATATTTTATTTTACTTTACTATGTTTTAGATTATTCGGATCGGATCGTGTCGATACGCCGTTTGTACATTTGTGTATATAAGGCGTGACACTTGTGTTGATTCGATCCAGTTGCGATGATCGCAATTTTGCATTAGCAACGTCATTGTTCTTTTTTTTAATTCATATTATTTTTATGTTATTCATATACATATATTTAGATCTGCACATTTCTTTCATAACTAACTACCCTGATTTTTCCTAAACCTTGACGATTTTGCCTCAACTATTTTTTTATACGTTTTGTTTTATTATATAATAACTATTTTCCAGGTACATTCACATGTGCACGCCTTCTTAGTATCAGGAACTCTCAGTTACTGGCTCACATCCTTTATAATACTTTTTACACCTCCCAATTTTTCAAACATTTCCAAAACAAAGGCTTTGTATACATCCATACGAGGATCATTACAAAGTACTTAGAAAATTTTCTAATCACACACTTCACACTTTCAAAACAATTAAGTGAGCTAAGTAACTAAGAGCCCATGGATAACCATGGATATAAAGGGTTTTAACACCTTCCCTTTATATAACCTACCCCCCGAACTCAAGTCTTTTAAAAATAGATCTTTCTTGTTCTTTTATGTCCTTTCCACTTGGATAAAATAAAAGTCAGTGCCGACTCTTGCTATCCGCAATATTTATAGAAAGTCAGTTCTCCCACCGTGTTACACATTGCATTTTAGGATGTTCAATGTTGACTATGCTGAACCCCAAGAACGCCTAGGCAAATATTTCGGTTTTCCTTTCGGTGAGGAATATGCAACATAGGTACCCTCAGAAAGTGAGTGGGAGACCAGAGCCTTCGAGTTCTAGTGCCAACTCACTAACACCACCACTACCACATGGTAAGGCCTAAAAGTCACCTACATCCATAACCCCGCCATCCTTTACCTTCACCACACCTTCTTTTGATGATTTTGCAGGTCTGCGCGCTTCATTGGACGAGATCCTATCAGAGATCAGGCAACAGAAAGAGAGGGAGGACAAGCGTGACGTGGAAATTCAAGGGATGCAGAGGAGACAGTACGAGTTCATGGATAGGACCCAACTTTACTTGAGGTACGTTGTCTCTGAGATGGAGGGATTGCATTGTGAGGTACACCGTATTGCAGAGTGTGTTCAGCATGTTCCGCAAGATAACCCGGCTATCATGCAAGACCGTCACCCTCGAGGAAGTCATGCCCAACACCGTTGATTCTCCATCATGTCCCATCGCTCCTTCTTTCACCTTAGGCCAAGACATTGAGGACAATGTCTAGTTTAAGTGTGGAGGAGGAGGAGTTTATTGCCTTCATTTATTTTATTGTTATTTCTTGCTTTCTAGTTTTTAGTTTGTTTTTATCGAGTCATATACGCGTTCGAGTCATCTATTACCTTACATTTTCTCAGTGCCTGTTAGCTCCCTTATTTTGACCCCAATTTTATACAATTTATCATTTTGACACAAATGGCATGACATATCAAGTGTAGGTTGTTTTACCTTTGTTTAGGCTTTGTATACAAACTTGGGAAAGTTGTGCTAATATCGATACCATTTTTTACACCTTAGAGCTCCTAATTATGCGATATCGGTTTAGATACACATTATGTCGAGACCTTATTCCTGGTTCATTAGAAGTAGCCTTTTGAATAATTTATAATATCAGTCAGCACCATCCTTACACGAACTAAGTGACGAGCCGATGCAAATAAGTGTTGATCTCAAAAATTGTGTTTATGGTTTTTATAGAAAAACGTGATTTAAAGACCCTTTCTCACCAAGTTAGGTGGTTCTCACCCAACAATTTAGCCCAAAAGATCGGAATCTTGAAATTTGCAAGAAAAAGAAAAAGAAAAAAGAAAAAAGAAGAAAAAGAAAATCAAAATTTGTGAACGAGATCAAAACACTAACAGGTTCGATTACCATGTAAGCAAAAAGGATAACATGCTTAATGTGATTGCGCTAGAATGAAAGAGAGGTGAATGAGAATGAAATTTGTTAGGTCTAGTTATAATGTCATGATTTGAATGGGTATTGCATATGAGGGAACTTTTTGTCCGCTTTTACGAAAACGTGTCGTTACAGTATCCTTGTTTTCACTATTTAGTACCTATATGTGTAGAATTATCCTAGCAACCTTGTGCTTTTATCATTTTTGTCGTGCCAAACAGTCAAACATTGTGCTTATTGTTTTTATTCATTGGGAGTATTCTTAAGGCAAGCAAAGGTCTTAGTATGGGGGAGTTTGATGACTCGATTATGTATTGTTTATTTCGATTCAATTCATACATTTCTAATTTTATTTTCATCGCGTCTTAATCATTTTCATTGCTATTTGCTTATGTTTCTTTTCCTTTTGTCTTGACAGGTGCATTATCAACCATTTGGAATAATAGAGCAAAGGCTGAGCTAAAGAGAGAATAAAACATCAAATTCTGGTCATTTTTCCCTAGCCAACTAAATGGAGTTCTCCATCTGGCTCTCTTATGGGAATTGCGATCTTCATTTCCTAAAAAACGAGGGAATTCTGGATTTCAAAAGAATTGCGATCACCATATACCTAATGGAGATTGCCATTATGCACATGAGCAGTTTTACATCAGTTTTGAACAGTTTTCACTTGTCTGAGTTTGAATTTCGAATTGTAACTACCCAGAACTAATATATTCTATAAATAGAGGCCTCTAGAGATCATTTTCAGTGTCCAAATACCCCGCAGAAGCGTTGCCGAATTCATTTCAGTCTTGTAACCATATATTCACTTTCGCAAAGTAACAATTACTTACACTGAGTGATTTTTACACCATTGTATATGTTTCTTTTCGTTTTCACTTATGTACTTGGATCATCAATAAATTAATAGAAGTTTATTTTCTGTTTAAATTCCTCGCATTTATCAGGTTTATTTATATTTCTACATTTATCGCATTCTGTTTAACTTCCTCGCATTTATCAGGTTTATTTATATTTCTACATTTATCGCATTCACTTGGATCAACAATTACTTACACTGAATGATTTAAGGGTTTATTTATTTATAAACCCTTAAATCAGTATTTTATTAAAAATCAATGGTAATGTATGTTTAGTTCTCTAACATTGATAAAATGTTAGCTTTAGAAATCAATATAACAGGCTAAAATTGCATGAGCCCGTAGATTGAGGATTGCCGTCTTGATGGGACTCTGTAGGAACCATCCGTGTTAATCTTGTATGTTCATTATTCTGGTTTTAGTGTCTAAGGTTAATTTAGGCTGGTTAGTCGTGAGAGCGAGAGGCTTCTTAACAGCGTTTAGTCACGAGAGTGAGAAATGAATTAAAGTGTGTCCGATAGAGCGATAGTTTGAGATAATCATCAGATAGTAGACACTGAGCACTGGACCTAAACACAACAAGAGCGCTTTAGGCTTCATTTTGGTTTTATTGGTTTTCAAATAGCATCTTTTAATTATCGAGCGAGCGAGAAAAAAATCTTGGGGTTATTAGGTGTGGCTATGTTGATGGCGCGAAAGTGTGAGATCGAGTCTTTAGATCAATATTGCATACAGAATAATTTTGAGATCCTTGTTAACACCCGAAACTTACGGAGTCCCTTAAGAGCACGAAAATATTTCTTCGGTCTTGTTTTATTATTATTCCAAATCCCGTTAGAATTAAGATCTTTTTTTGCCCAATTCAAGCCTTAGCTTTACAAATAATATTGATCACTCTAGGTTGATTATTAGTCTTTGTGGGTTTGACAATCTCTTAAAACTACACAATAGACTGTATACTTGCAGTACCAATCTGACCAATACACAGAGTCGCGATCATACCCCACAAATAAGCATTTATCAGATTTGGGCTCAAGCTTAGTTGAAATTTGTCGTTTCACATAAACTTTACAACACATATCTTACCACTCCATATCTCACATAGTGTATTTTCTACCTATTTGGATGGAACGCGGTTAAGTGTGTAAGCTGTTTTCAGTAGTGCATATCCCCAAAAAGAGTTTGGAAGATCGGTGTGACTCGTCATGGATCGGACCATGTCTAACAAGGTTCAATTTCTTCTCTCAAATAACCATTCCATTATGGTGTTCCAAGAGGAGCGAGTTGGGATAGAATCCCACACTCATTTAGATATTCAATAAAATCTAGGCTTAAATATTCTCGACCTCTCTCTGATTGAAGAGTTTTAATATTCTTACCTATTTGGTTTTACTTCATTCTTGAACTCCTTGAAATTTTCAAAGGATTCATATTTGTGTTTCATTAAATACATATAACCATATCTACTGAAATCATCAATAAATATGATGAAGTATTGAAAACCTCCTCTGGCCAGTATGCTCAGTGGTCCACATACATCATTATGTATGAGGGCCAAAAGATCATTAACCCTTTCACCTTTTCCTGTGAATGGCGAATTTTTCATCTTTCTAATTAAACAAGATTTTCATTATTATATGATTCGTAATCAAAAGAGTCCAAGAGTCTATCTTTATGGAGTTTGGAGATGTGCCTCTCATTTAGATGGCCTAAGCGACAATGCCAAAGGTAACTTGGATTTAATTTGTTAGGTTTCATCCTTTTAGTATTAATGTTATAAATCGGCATTTCAAGATCAAGGACATACAATCCATTGTTCATTTGTGCAATAACATATAATATATCATTCAAATAAATAGAGCAACAGTTGTTCTTTATTATGAATGAAAAAACCAAACTTGTCCAAACAATAAACGAAAATAATATTCATGCTAATAATAGGTACATAATAACAGTTCTTTAACTGAATTATTAAACCACTAGGTAAAGTCAATACATAGGTTCCTACCGCTAAAGCAGTAACCTTTGTTCCATTGCCAACTCATAGATCAACTTCACTTTTTTCCAAATCTATATTCCTTTTTAACCCCTGCACATTTAATACAAATGTGAGAATCACATCCAGTATCCAATATCCATGAGGCATAAGTAGATAAATTTATTTCTATAACAAAAATACTCAAAGTTGATGTCTCCACTCCATTCTTCTTATCTTCCAGGTACTTTGAGCAGTTTCTCTTTCAGTGTCTAGTCTTACCGCAATGGAAGCAAGTGTCCGCCTTTGTTATACCTCTGCTAGGTTTCAAAGCATGAGTAGTAGGTTTGGGTATGACAACTTCCTTGCCTTTTCCATTACCATCCTGCTTCGTGGGTCTTATATTATGTTTGAGGGCAGTCCTCAAGTTTCGACGCCAATCTAGAAAATTTGTCCCAAACAATTTTTCTTTATCAGGGTTTGATCGCAAAATGTTATTAGAGGTGTTTGTTGTCATGGTAATCTATATAAAAGATTGTGAAGATATTAGTATCATTAAAACATATTCAATTATGCCTTTAATTAAATATGCACTCACTATTTTACTCAAACCAAATGACCCTCATCATTTGATTCGAAAAATCCGTTTGGAAGATTTTCTAGTGGATCGAGATCCATATTTCACTTTGTTTTAAGTCAACATTAGGCTGATTACACAAAACTCGGTTATTTAGGTAGAAACTCCTTTCAATTGTATCTAATACAATTCTCAAATATTTTAGTTGGATAAATAACTCCTTATTATAATCCATCATATGGATGATTCCCAACTCTTTCTTCTAAACATATAAAATCTTATTATTATTTTTAATTAAGATTGACTCATTGTTTTAGAAATTGGATATTACATTCATCCCATCGCACCTAATATAGAACATGCATGTCACGTTAGGAAAAACCTACATTATTTAATACTAGTCTTGATGAGTTATAAAACTTGGAAAGTATAAACTTAATATTCAATTTTGAGGGAATTTTTAATTAGTTTGATCTGACTGGCTTATTTATCATATAAATCTTCTCTCACATGCATCAACATACATTCACGTGCATCAACATACATACAAAATGAAATAGTTATGGCCCTTAGCGCAATTATTCTCCCAAGCCAATGAAAAAACATAAGTTAAACCTAATAACGATCTACACTTCTCCAAGCAAGATCTCTAAGGTTGTCCTCCTTTGATCTTGTGTTCTTCTTTTCTTCGTTACATTACATTATATCAAGGAATGCTCGTTTTACATACAAGGGAGTAAGATGAGAAAATAAGTTACATGAAGAAAGTAAAGAGAAAGGCACAACACACAGGTCGTATTTAAAACTCCCAAAACAAAATAAATAAAATAAAAGACTAAGGCCATAACCGTTTACCACAAGATAACAATAATAAACACATTTTATTATTATTATTAATTTAAATTCTATTAATTAAATAAATTAAATTAAACTTTGGCGATTGATCATGAGTTAATTGGGATTTCTATTGCACGGTTATTAACATATACCAAATTATTTCAAAATAAATAATAACAATAATTTACTATTATTTAATTAAATAATAACATGATATTTTATCATGTTCTTTTGAAAAAAAAATCATTCTACATAGATACAGTAACCATGAGGTAACCGTGAATAAGCATTTCGGTATATAAAACCGGCATTTTGCATACACGGCAATACATAATACATATTACATACAAATATTGTTATATTAACTTTTATTATAATTATTGTATGATATAGGAAAAATCTCGTTACTGTTATCCTAACACGTGTATGTATTTTATAATAACAATAACAACACCAGTTATTAAATTATAAAATAAAATTAAAATACTTATGATAATAATAACAATTATTATTATAATATAAAATTTTGCAAACCTTAAAATAACTCTTGTCAACACAACTCTTGTGTTGTCAAAAACTTTAATGAAACTCATTCATACTATCAAAATCGTAACAATCAATTATTCAAATTGATTGATTAAAATCTCATTACTTAACCAAACAAACATCAGATTCTGAAGCAAAAGAACATTGACCAATCACGTGAATTACAATCATCACACAAGTCAAATCGATGAAATAAAAAACATATCATATATACCACCACTGTATTCGAATTATTCATATATTATATGAAATTGATCAATCACTTTTGTGTAACTTATGAATGATCGATGTATCGTTGCTTCGCCATACAAAAGTCAGATTCTGAAGCATAATCAACATTGAATCATCCAAATCATACACAACATGATGTCAAAAGTTAATCTCTTATTATTATTATTATTATTTAATTCCTTATGTGTTTTAATCGAATTAATACATAAATTATGGAAATTTAACAAATATCTAATCATGGTTTCGTAAGTGGCATTGATACCACTGAAGGGAAATCATGATCCAAAAGCAGCGGAAATTAAAATTTTCTCTTTAGTGATCCTTACGAATGAGCATGATCAGTGATAGAAATTGTTGCCTCTTGTGGTGATAAAAAAATTTGATGCAGATCCGAATGAATGATCACGAGCGTTGAATGAAGAACAACGCCTATACTCAGTCTACACAAACAAAATGCCTTCAATCTCAGTGCTAGCTGCTACGAATGAAAACTTTGAGTAAAAGAGAGAAATATGGCCAAGTTTCGCCAACTGAATTTCATAAAGTTCAGAAAATTTCTACACAAGGGTTGTATTTATAGAACAACTTGTGTGGGCTGCAAGCTAAAAAATTCAACTTAATGACACCATATAATATTAATAATAATAATAATATGATAATTACCATTATTATATTAAATATATTTTTATTATTATATTTAATTATTATTATTATTATTATTATAATGATAATAATAAGAATACCTATTATTATTATATTATATGAGGTTCCATATTTCACTTAAGTACATCGTACCTTACAATGTTCCTTATTTATTCTATCTCGCATCAATATGTCCTTATGTGTCTGCCCCTGCAGGTTCTCGTGACATTGACAATTATAATAAATCATATATTTAATATAATAAACAATGAGTGGTATCTTGCAACACATCAATGCTACCCAAGTCATGAAAATTTTATGTAATTTGACAAAACTATTTTGTGATAATATTATTGTGTGTAATTACCCTTTTGCCCTTATGTATATATTGAACACAAGGAACATATTATGTCATCCTTGTCCAGTTCAATATTAGGCCCTTAGACATTTATCTTGTTAAACAGGATGGACAAATTCAATCAGCAATAAAATACTTGTCTCTACATCTAGGATCCATAGTCGTTTCAGGTCGAAGGGTGGTATACACTGTAACACCCAAAATACTCCCCACGAATTTCCAATTAAAATCAGAGTAATTAAATATAAAAATCATTATAAGTGTTACATACTACCTCAAAATGCGGCTCAATTTGATACGTTTTACAAAATATTTTCATTTGCAGCGGAAAACTCTAAAGAAGCATAAAATAAGATTCAATTACAAAGATGTTTTCCAAAATAAGTAAACAAAGATATAATTGTTGTCCCAACACCTCAAATCATGTATCAGATCCGACTCATCTAACTGTGAAGTACACCGACTTCACCGACCACCAACTCTACTAATCTTGATCACATGCATGTTACCAACATAAGGGTAACATTCAAACAGAATGGGTGTGATACTTAAACCAACAAAAGGGAAAAATAATAAGAACAAAAGTAAGTATCATCAAATAGTTCACCAATTCTCATCAATAACAATTAAACAAATGCATCAAAACACATAACAACAATATGCACACCAACAACAACTTATGTAATGAGACATTATCAACTTCTTGCATGTGGTACCATATATTGGTCTCTGTTTTAAGATCCAGTTCACGTCGGAACTCTCGACCCCTATTTCCTGGTCCAGTATGATCCCTATTTCATGATCACACCCTCGACCCCTGTTTCATGGTCACGTATGATCCTTATTTCATGATCGCACAAACAACAAAATGATTCCCTTTGGGATTCGGATGGATATACCCAACCTTGGTACACCATCCCCAAATATGCATATGGCATGCACCATCAATGATAATATGCAATTTCTACAACATATACCTCATGCAACAGCATCATCAACAACATACAATGACAACTACCTCATACAAAAACATCATCAACAACATACAACAATAACTACCTCAAAAAATAACATCACCAACAACATACAACAACAACTACTTCATACAACAACATCACCAACAACATACAACAACTACTTCATACAACAATATCACCAACAACATACAACAACAACTACTTTATACAATAACATCATCAACCACATACAACAACAATTACCTCATGTAATCACATAACCAACAACATATATCAACAACTACAACAACACCTAATAACTACTACATCATATAACTACAACAACAACAACAATGACACGTACAACATCGACAACATATATCAACAACTACAACAACATATAACAACATCAATAATACCTATCAACAACTACGATAACTTATAACAACATCGATAACACCTTCCAACATTCACAACATGCATCATCAACTACAACAACATGTAACAACATCTACAAGAACACATAACGACAACACAACATACATCAACAGTTACATCAACATATATCAACACCAATGTCATGTAACAAGAACAATAACCACACATAACAGCAACAACAAGTGTACATATCAATTTATTTTCATTTCAGGTTATGCTTATTATTCTTCTAATTAAGTTCATAACTTGTCTCTACTTACCTCTAACAACACTATATCAACCCCCATCCCTTATTATATTAATTAAAGAATTTTCAAGAATTTTTCAGAATAAAAAACATTTTATTTTTCACTCCAGGTCTCGCTAAGAGAAGTGCTAGCTCGCTAAGCGAGCAACTCTCTGTAAAGAACGCTCCAAAATTCACACTTGCTCACTAAGCAAGGACTACGATTTTTGAGATTTTCCTTCTGCGACACAGCCAAACCCTGCTACGATTTATTATTCAAAAAACCAATTTTTCAGCCAGAAAATACTGAATTATCACAATTCAACACCTACTTCATACAAATATTATACAATTAACAATTTTCTAACAATTTAACACAATTTTAATCCAAAATCACTCAACAACCCTTTGCCTAAAATTCCTATTATCAAACCCTTAAGAGATGAAGAAATCCCACCCTTACCTTAGTTTTATGAGCGATTTCTTCTCCTAGCCCGAATTCATCTTCAAGCTCTTGCCATTTCTCCTTCCTTCTTCTCTGTTTACGCTTCCTCTTCAAAATCACAAACACGCCTGATTCTTCTTTCCCAAATTCCAATTATAACCCTTAGACCCCAACTAAGGATTGCCCAACTTGCCCTTACTAATCTATCACCAAATTACCATTCTACCCTTTTCTCTTCATATTTCCAATATATATTTAATATTATATAAATTATTTAAATTCATAAAATATTAAAATATACTTCTTCCCTCAATACACTACAAACTTCACGCAACACACAATACACCAAAATTCCAATTATTTAAATTAAATAATTAAATAAATAATTGGGGCATTACAACTTCCCCCACTTAGACTAATTTTGTCCTCGAAAATTCACTGGATACGAACTACCCCTGATATGTTCTCGCATCCAATAGTCAACTACTACGCCATGGAAAATGATACTACGAATAGCGCAAACAACAGTACAATTCTCATGCAAGGTACTCTATAACCAACTCAAGACACAGAACAATCAAGCTACGAACACACAAGTTCACTCTTGAACCGGTCACAACACAATAATTACCATCATCTTAGGTAGCACCTCCCTAAATCCCCATCGTAGGAATTAGCTACACACACCTCAACCATCACTATAGACAACAAGAAATAACAAAGATAAGAACACCAAAATTCATAACACGACATCACCATAACTAAACTACCAACTTTGTTATCACACAACTTCAAAACAACCATTCTTCGATCATCAGTCGAACACGTAGCTCACACACCCATCTACCTATTAGTACAAGATTATCAATTAACATTTTGCCATCTTATTTCCATCTTGGAACATCCAATGGTCTCATTATTCCTATGAATTCTATCGTCAACCTTCAAATTCTTACAAGTCATACCAATATGAACAAACTACGCTACCTCGCGCTCCCACTGCACACTCTGACTACCTGCAACTATCAAATACAATAAGTTCACATCCAACTTCTGACGCTTTCTAGCAATCACCAGACATCCTTATTTACGTTTAGCATACACACCCTTTCTCCCCCATTGGGTTTTCTCTCAAACTAGACACAAAGTTCTTAACTGCTAACTCAATTTCAACTCTTTCTAACCACCAGATCATACATATGAAAAGACTTTTGACTTAACTTGACAGGAATTTCAATCCTCATTATCGTCTCATACTCTATTTCCTTATACCAAACAATCATCATATACTTTTGTGATTATTAAACACTCTTAATTCTAGATCCATAAAACCATTTCTAATCATTCAACACGCTCACTTCCACAACCCAACCCAAATCTTGAGCAGGATTGATCCTTCCTGAATCCTCTGTCGTCGTAAAGCATAAACTATAACTTCACCATCTTGTATTCATTCTTGGCCAAACTCGTAACCCACCAATCTCAACACTCCACAAATAGTGTATTAGGATTAGACCGAACAAAATGGAACTATAGTCGACTTCTACTCTAGTTCTCTAAACTCCCTTACGACAAACATCCAAAACATACAACTTATTTTTCACAAATTAACTAAGATACATAATCGCTAACCTGGGAAATACCTTCCAAAACCCGTAACCAAAACATCTTAATCTTTTTACCTACTTCGGAGCTTCCTCATTATAGGAATGCATCCTCTCTTATGGATTTACAACAATACCTTCATTTGACTTGATATGATCACGTAAATTCACCTCTACCAACCAAAAATCACTCTTAACAACTTATCATAAAACTTTACTTCCTTCAATTGATACCTATAATCCAAATTCCACACATTATACATCTTTTGTTTACTCCCTCGTTGTGTCACCTCTCTAATGCTTCAAATATTATGTCCCTCATATTCTCGATTCATGAATTACATAAAAGACAATGGTTGCATAATTTACATTCTATATTCTTCTTATCAATCCAAGGCATATAACCATACTTCTATATTACCATTATAGTTCCACATAGTTTAACGGTTTATAATTCCAATTACTACACTTCATACTCATTCTTCACTTCATATCCACACTAATACCATCAGGGAACTTCAACCCATTTGTGCTTCATCACGCTTCAACTCTCAAGTTATCCCAAACACAACTGGGAATTTCCATACTACTCACCGACTAACACACAACCTAAGGCCATCATCCTTTTCTTCACTCTTCATACTGAAACTCTCCAAGGTGACACTCCTGATTTCACTAATTTTCATTTTATTAAATCCTCTGACTACTCTTCTATAATGCTGACATCTCGTACGATACCATAGAATCCAGTACCATGAACAGGATTACAATAGAACTCCACTTCCCTCCCTTAATAGAACATTTGATACCTCCTTCTGAAACAACTCTGAAAGTCACGCACAACTGATAATTCATTGTTGTGACCTTATTTCCAATTTCCATAACATTATCTTTGCATCCATGGAAAACCTCGTATCCTTGAATCCTTCTCACCTCCAGATATAGGAATTTACATCGACTAATCCAAACAATCTGCAAGCACCTGGCTTAACTTCATACCATTCATTGTACATGCTATCATATCTTAGCAAGTCATGTCTATCTCATCTAACATAATCTTGTCTGTTATCAACAAGAGATTAAGGGTGGTCAGTTCCTCAATTTGTTGATATACATCTGACAAATATGATGGGGCATAAACTATCTTCACCAAGTCATAATAGCGTTCAACGACACAATACACCATCCTCTCAACATTTGTCAAACACACAGTTTAACTCCATCCATCCGTCCCAAGAATAACACCTCATTTTTCCAACTTTAAGATAATTGTGTACCTCATAAGGAAACACGTCAGGATACTCCACATATCACCAGCCCACAACTAGCCTAAAATATCGCATTCCCTCTTTACAAGGAAGATAACAACAAGGACACATGATTGCCTCTCTTTGAGGGTAACACCATCCTCTAGGTAGTTGAACAGTCTATGCAGCACTCCCTCTTATAGTGACACAATATCCCATGTCTCAACACCGGGAATATCCAAGAGAAGCAGACGCTTCTCCCCCACGTTTTACATTCCCAACTGTTGCTCCCACCAAAATGACACCCGGGTCAGAAGGGGTACAGACGCGAACGGTCGGCGAAAAGAGAAAGAGCACACAAGGGTGAACTCAAGAGAAAAGAGTCGCCAGCTAGGCATTTTTATCCCGGAGGAAAGGTAATGCTGCATAGACCTAGAAAGATATGGATAAGACGGTTGCGAACCAGAGAGACTGAGAAAGGGGGTTGGTTACAACCGAGGAAGGTATTAGCACCCAGATTGTCCGTCGTATTCGACGGGATCCATGCTTAAAAGATTTGTGTTTAAAGGGGTAGTGTCAGTGCAATTTGTGTATACAAGAGCTGGAAAAGGATGTACAGGTGTCAGTGTAAAAAGAAAAGTGAAGTGTATAAATGTACAGTGTCAGTGTAAGAACATGAATAAGATGCTCAAGATCATGAGGCTAAAAGAGTGATGCTGGAAAGAGGGGGAATATACAGAGACTTTTGTTCGATAACTGTTAAGTTATGCCTACGTATCCTCTCGTGCAATGAGGAAGTCAGAACACCGTAGTTCGACCCAAAGAGACTGAAAGATGAATTGACTTGTGAACTGCTTACTTATCTATGCTCAAGTGTATGACATGTCTGGCTCAGGTGCAAACTGTCTTGCATTAGACGGAAGAAGCAAGTTCTCGTTTATGAATGAATGTGGTGAGAAAAGAATCCCGAAGGAGACGATTATTGTTTGTTTTTGAGTTTTCAATCTTTTATTGCTTTTGAAAGTTTGTCATAAGTTAATGAGCTTAAGCCTAAACCAATGGATTTAGTAAACTCATCACATCTTCCCTCTGATTAGGGGTAATGAGAGTACCTTAAGTGTGAAGTCAGCTTCTCACACTTAATCACCATGATGTAGGATTAAGATCATTAACCTACTTGTGATTATTTAGATGCTTTTGGTGTCTTTGTTTAGTGTTAAGTAATGAGATTAAGCCATAATCAGGGATTAAACAGACTCATTACATCATCCTAATAGAAGGATAATAGATGAGGATGTTTAAGCTGAGGAAAGCTCCTCAACTTAATCCATGATTAGGGATTAAACTCATGACAAAACAAAGCCTTTATTAAGTGGATTCTAGTTAATGATAAGATGATGAAGTGAGTTTTAGGGTTTGTAAGACAACTTGAGGGGGACTTGTCCATTAACACTAGGGTTAGTCCTTCTTAGCCAATTAAGGAAGAATTAGAACCCTAATGCAAGGCCCAAGTTACAAGTTTGATGTCTTAGTGATTATTAGATGGATTGATTAAAGGATTTTAAACACATTAAGGGTTTAACACTTAGGATTAAAGTTATACAGTCCATCCTAATAGAAGGATGCAGGCATTAGCTTAATCACAAAGTCTTAAAGCCTTTAGGGTTTAGTCCCTGATTATAAGATGAGAAGAGAAGACTCACTGATGACACAAAGGTAAAATCTAAATGGGGGACTAATCAAAACCCTAATTATTGTCATGTTTGGTTGTTCCTAAGGTTTGTGAGGTTTACAAGGAAGATCTTCAGAGAAACCACCAGGAAGCAGATGAAAGGAGCAAAGAGAAGCAAAGTAACTTGCTTCATTTAAGAAGACAACTCACTTGAAGAAAGAAAGTAAGATGAAGAAGAAAGAGCAAGCTCAATCTCAAACACAAGATAAAATGCAGCAATGATGCATAAGAGGAATGAAAAGAGATTGTGAGAAGTGAAGGCAAATTCACTTCTCAAAGTAACTTACCACCTGAAAAGTTAGTGAAAGGAATGAAATGCAATGCAAATGAGATGCAATGACATGATACAAACCAAAACCAGAAGCATGAATGTGATGATAAGGATGCTAAGAGATGATGCAAACATGAGGCAAGGCATGAGAATGATCATACAAACATATGGATGCAAGAGAAGCATGTAGTGAACCATGAAAGTTCATGAAAAGTTATGAAATGTAAATGACATACAACATGGAAAATGAAGGATGCAATGATTAAACATGGTTCTAATATGTCCTAAGATGTCTTATGAATCAAATGGATGCACAAAATGTCATGGCAAGTCATGGTATGCAAGCAAATGAGAGATGGATGCCAAAGAAGGCCCAAATTAGGGTTTATGATCAATGCACAAAACAAAAATCAAAACCAGAAGCAAACATCATGATAAAAATTTGAAAATGCATTCAAAGGAACCCTAAACCTATACAAACTCTCTGCCCAAAGGAGGGGATCTAAATCTTAGCCTAATGAGAGTTATGAATTTCCTAAGATTGCTAGGGTTTTAAGGTACCTTGTCAAGAGAAATGTCAAACAAATAGGAAATGTAAGATCAATTCATGCCAATTTAATCCTATAAACTACATGTTATACAAGATGCAATGCAAGAAGAATCAAGGTCCAACTCTTAAAGGCTAGGCAGAAATGAATTTTTGAAGATTGGATCAAAATAATGCCTTGAAATGAAATTAATTCCATGAAAAATTGTCAAAAGACATCAAGATCAAAAACGAAATTTGGTTTGAGAGTTGGACAATGTTTCAAAATGATTTTAAATGCTTCATGAATTTTTTTATGATTTTTAAATACATAAAAGCATTTTTAATTAATTAATTCTCATTAATTAATTAAAAATAAACTTTTAAATGATTTAAAAATATTTTTAATGCAAAAAATAAAAATAAAAATGTTTTTGGTTTCTGAAAAATTAATTGAACCTTTGACAAAAAATTTCAGAATTTTTAAAGATGTTTTACTATTTTTAATAAAATGTAGAAAACAAATGAAATAAAATGAAAATAAAATTGAATAAAAATTAAAGTATGCGCATCCAAGGGACAGGATTGGTTCTGGGGATATTTTGTTTGACTTCGCGCGCAATCTGATGGTCACAATTCAAACTGAGCTAATTTTCATTTTAAATTAATTAAACTGAATTAAATTAAGTTAATGAAGATTAGGGTTTCTAATGGTGCATCCTAGCCACTCAAACACGCGCGAGTCAGCCCTGGTCAACCCATCCAACGCTCCACATTCAAACTTGCATTAATGACTCTGATTAGCCCTAAACAAATTCAGGTGGCCGGAGAAGACTTCCGGTCGTCTTCTCCGGCCAGACCCTCACCTGAAAGTTGCTAACTTTCTCCCCAGGTCTCTAAAACATCATCTCTCTGCCCAGAATCCACCCCCAATCATCATAGAGCAAAAATCAACAATCAAAATACATTTATTTTTCATATTAAGGCTGAATCGAAACAAAATGCATTTAGGTCAGAAAATTTCAGAACACGAATACATGCTTATTTCTCAACCATTTCAAAAAGTAAAAACATCAGAGTGATCAGCAAAGCATGAGGAACAATCTAGGAACTTGAAAACTCATTTCTGGAAAAAAAAAGTTCTTGAGGTACCTGAGCTTGAGCTTTCTCAGTTTGCAACTTTCTGGCCTCCTCTATTTGTGCAATCCACTCCTCTTGAGCTCCTGATGAAGTCTTGATGCTTGGAAGGAATTTATGTTGGTTGGTTTGGGAGATTGCAGAAGTTCTGTTCAAGGGGGGGTGGAAATCGTATTTTGATTTCAGTGAGTTTCAGGTTATGGTGATGGGTGGTTTGTGATCAGTGAGGCATGTTGAGATTGTTTGTGAAGTTTGTTTGTGTGTTTGCAGCTTGTGTGATGAGTTTCGAAGAGTTTTGCAAATGGAGCATAAACTTGGAACTAGGGCTTGGGGTGTGTTTCAGCATGAAGTGTTATGTGCTTTGGCTTGCCTTTGGTCCACTTATCACTCAGGGATAGGCCTGTGGAGTTGGTGTGCCCTATTGTGATTGGTATGGGTCTTTGGCCAAAATGTCAAACTTTGTGTAAGAGAGGTATGGGCTCATAGCTAGCCAAGGACAAATGGGGTGTCCTGCGCAGCAAGAAGTGTGGAGAGCCTTAGGATTGATTATGAAGTCAGCAAGCAAGTGGATTAGGGTTTTGATGAGGTTTTGCAACTTGGTTCATTTTTGCCCCTTTTGAAATTTCTTGCTCCATAAGTCATAACAATGAGTGATCCTTTGATGCAATCTGACTTTTAGGTCTTGGTTCATGCTTGTATGAGGATTAGAAGTCCATTAGATAGCACAATTTGCCTTGGCAAGTGATTTTGCAACTTTGCCTCTTTGGTAGAAAACTTGAAATTATGTGATTTTAGCCAACTTTGACAAGCCATAACTTTTGATCCAAAATGAATTAGGTCAAGTTCTTGTATTTTTTGAAAAGGGAATGATCCATTCTACAACTTTCATGACCAAAGTTTTTTCATTTGAAGCATTTTTGAATCAAAAAGCAAGGGTTGAAAAAGTTTCCCAAAATGGCAATTTTCATTACAAGTCAACTTTCCCAAAAAGTCAACTTTGCAAATGACTTGAAATTCTCCAATTTTGTGAACTTCCAACATCTTATATGATCAAATAAATATCATACACATTCAAAATGATGAAGAACACCCTTTGGTTGGGTCATTGGGGGTCTCAGATGCCCTGATTTTGCACTGACTTGCTCAAGAAGTCAACTCTTGATCAGATGACTTCCCCATGGAATTTCTTCATGAAAATTGATATGCATTCTCCCTATACCATATAGAGACCAATAGAAACAAGAATGACCAAAAATTTTGGAGTTATGGCCTCTGAAACCAAAACCCTAATTCTAGGTCATCTGTGCAGTCAAACTTGGCTCTGCTTCCATGCCATTCTCAGTTCTTGTGATTCTTTGACATTCTAGACTTTGAGAGGATATAATATGATGCTTGAACATACATGGACCCCTTTGAAGTGATTGATGGCCTTTGGAGTGGCTCAAGAAGCTCTTGGATTGCTCAGATCACAAACCCTAGATGCAGATGACTTTGAACCAATGCAATGAATCAAAAAAATGTAATATGAGATGCTATGATTGAGTTTATGCATATGAAATGATCACAAGCCATGGTGTGAATGGGTGAGGGCAAATTTGGGGTGTTTACACCAAACTGCAATGAAAAACAAAACAAGTACCGACAGTGTTCTAACACACATGTCGCATACTAGAGATAACACAACTACGCAACCTGGTCGGATAAACCGACATGCTCTGGTACCACTTTGTAACACCCAAAATACTCCCTACGAATTTCCAATTAAAATCAGAGTAACTAAATATAAAAAATGTAATATGAGATGCTATGATTGAGTTTATGCATATGAAATGATCACAAGCCATGGTGTGAATGGGTGACGGCAAATTTGGGGTGTTTACAGCTGCCCCTATTCAAACATGAGTTAGCTGTGTAGGATGTAAGCAACGACTTAACAAGCAAACAAGGTAACTTGTGGTTGAATACCAAGGACAGTCCAAAATTTGCACTCACAGAATGAAGAAGAAAAGGGATATAGATTGTAAAGGAAAATAAAGTATAGTTATAAAGTGCGAGCAACGGAGGACGACCGCCGAGTAGAGGACGACTGCTAGGGAAAGAGCAATGACGGGGACGGCCGACATGCTGGGGAGAGTGCAGGAAATAAAGCGATGACGGGGACGGCCGACATGTTGGGGATATAAGAGATTACGATGGGGACGACCATCAAGTAAAGCTATAAGATTCTCCGGGGAATATGTAAAAAGTAAATGATGAGGTACGGTCATCAGGTTCAAAAAGTAATGCAAACAACGATGGGGACGGCCATCGGGCTAAACTGATGAAGGATGATCATCAGGAAAAGGAAAAGGGACCACGATGGGGACGGCCATCGGTTTAAAGAATAAATGAAATAATGATGAGGGACGGTCATCAAAGGTGAAGGACGATCACCTAGCAGGGGACGACTGCTCTGTTGGGGATAAGATGAGGGACGGTCATCTAAGGTGAAGGACGATCACCTGGCAGGGTACGGCTGCCAAAAGTATCGCGACATAGGACGAATGCCGGATAAAAGGTCGACGATGGGGACGACCATCGGACGAGCATGATGAAGGACGATCATCAAGAGGTGAAGGACGATCACCTAGCAGGGGACGGTTTCTCTCAGGGTTTATCACGACATAAGACGAATGTCAGATAACAATATCAACGATGGGGACGGCCATCGGATAAAATGATGAAGGACGATCATCAAGAGGTGAAGGACGATCACCTAGCAGGGGACGGCTGCTAAATATCACGGCATAGGACGAATTCCGGATAGAAAAGATCGACGATGGGGACGGCCATCAGATGAGCATTATGAAGGACGATCATCAAGAGGTGAAGGACGATCACCTAGCAGGGTACGGCTGCTCTCAGGGTTTATCATAACATAGGACGAATGTCAGATAGAAAAGAAATTTTGCTTTGCTGGCGAACTACTGGGGAAATAGTAAACACGGACGGGTGTTTATATCCAAGAAATGAAAGGTATAAGTGTTTTGATGTTGTGTATAGATTAAAGATGCGGACGAGCATCCCTAAGACTACGATACGGACGAGTATCGGGTAGAAACAAATACTGACACGTGTTCAGAGATGATGATACGGACGAGTATCAACTGGTTAACAAGGAACACGGACGAGTGTTGATTCTGAGGGGACTCTTCTGGGGAAAAGTAGACACAGACGAGTGTCTAAATACAAGAAGACATGAGTGTTTGACACAGTGTATGGATTAAAGATGCGGGCGAGCATCCCTAAGATTACGATACGGACAAGTATCAGGTAGAAACAAACGCTTGACGTATGTTCTGAGATGATGGTACGGACGAGTACCAACTGGTTAACAAAGAACACGGACGAGTGTCGAATCTGAGAGGATATAAGCGGTGTATGCAAGATACGGACGGGTATCTGTATAAGTGAAATGAGAGTAATAAGTATGAGTGGTGTAAGGACAAGTGTTTAACTTGCTGGAGAGAGTGACACGGACGAGTGTCAAGTATATATTATAAACAAGTATATTCTTTTCAAAGTGTTTAGGTAATTATGCTGGGGAAAGTGACACGGACGGATGTCAAGAAAATTATATATGTGTATATGTATTTGTGAGTGCAAAGGGGACGCTTTGGCTTTTTGCTGGAGATATGACACGGACGGGTGTCAGGAAAGATATGTATTTGTAAGAGAAATGTTTGTTTGTAAAGAATGCCCGGGCGACTTTACTGGGGAGTGATGACACGGACGGGTGCCACAAGGAGTATGTACTGGTGTTTGTGAGTGTAGGGTAAACGCTTTAGCTTTAGCTCTCTGCTGGGGAATCTGGGGAGCATTCTGTATATTGTTGATGGGTTGTCAATATTCTCAAGTGTTTGATTCAGATCATGGCTTATGATTATGCATATGTTTGATTTTTGCCGTAATGCTCCGTATTAGACGGAATGCTACGCTTTGTGGGGTGGATATGATGCGAATGCTATGTTTATGCAAAAGATAATGATTCGGGATTCGGATCCCGTTGCCACGAAGATCTCTGGTCGATCTGTTTGAAGTGGACATCCCAGCTGGGGATGAGATCATTGGTAGATCTGATGAGATGTATCTTCTTGGGGGAATAGGTCACTGATAGACCCATCCTTGGTAATGAGGGACCCAGCTGGGGTTTGTAGAAGCCTTCGTCACTCTGTTGTGATTCCTTCACGCGTTGCTCTTCCGGGTAGAGGTTGACACTCTGTGGGGAGATGGTTATCTTGCTTTTGCACTTGGCTGTGGAGGAACAGTAAAATGGAAACTTGGCTGGGGAGAGAAGAAAGACCAAGGGAAGGTCTTCCTGGAGATTCCTGTAGGTTGATGCCGGAGGACTCAGCTGGGGAGAAATCATCTTTGGTGCTGAGAAAATAATGATTTGCCAGCTCGCTGGGGTGAAGCTTACATGCCACATGTTGCGTTTTGAACACCTGCAATCCCGCAAAGACAGAGAAACGCACAAGAAATCCCGAGGTATCCCTTACCGGATTTCGTCGTAAGAGTTCAGACACTCCCGGGAGTAAATATATTTCCTGCAAGCACATATTCTTTAGAAAAGAAGCATCTGTATTTATGCAATCAGTATCTTAAAGACATCGGACATTTTGCAAATGAAAATAAAATGTACGAGACGAGACATGACTGGAAATCTGATTTTATTAATTCGTATGCCCTGAATTGGCAAGATACAGTCAAAGAAACATATCCCCTAAAATGAGGAGATTGTTACAAATTGAGAAATAAAAGGTATTGGTAAATGTTGACGACGCTTCGAGGAGCTTCCCTTTTGCTATGACTCGTATGACATTTGACATTCTTCTTATCTTGCTTTCTGAAGAAGGCTGATTCTGAAAGAAGCTTGATCCTTTCGAAGCTTACCAAGTTGTAAGTGATGCAGACGAATTCAGAATGCAGTTGTTCGCTTATTCCCTTATTTTGCATGGATCGCCCTTTCGGGTTTTCAATCCATCGGGATACCCATTCTTGCCTGAGTTGTCCAATGCGGCTTTTCAACTCAGCGGGTGTACGTTTTTTAATTTTCCCTTATTTTTGCTCGAGTCTTTTATTTTGTTTTTGACTCGCCGGGATGCCCTATTTTTGCCTGGACTTACATTCTGTTTTTATGTCCAGCGGGTCATTTTTTATGCGAAGTATTTTTTAACTGCATCTGAATTCACAGGGGACAGGAAATCTTCACCATCCATAGTGTTGAGCATGAGTGCTCCACCGGAGAAAACTTTCTTTACTACGAATGGTCCCTCATAGTTCGGAGTCCATTTGCCCCTGTGGTCTGTATGAGCAGGGAGGAGTCTTTTCAGCACAAGATCTCCTACTTGGTACTCTCGGAGCCTGATTTTCTGATCGAAGGCTTTCTTCATTCTTTTCTGATACAGCTGCCCATGACAGATTGCAGCCAATCTTTTCTCTTCAATCAGACTTAGTTGTTCGTATCGGGATCGGACCCATTCTACTTCGTTCAGCTTAACATCCATCAGTACCCGTAGGGAGGGTAGTTCAACTTCAACTGGTAGGACTGCCTCCATACCATACACAAGCTGATACGGCGTTGCCCCAGTGGATGTTCTGATTGACGTGCGGTACCCATGCAAGGCAAACGGTAGCATTTCATGCCAGTCTTTGTAGGTGACTACCATCTTCTGCACAATCTTCTTGATATTCTTATTAGTTGCCTCGACAACGCCGTTCATCTTTGGCCTGTAAGGAGAAGAATTGTGGTGTTGGATCTTGAAGTCCCGGCACAGCTCTACCATCATTTTGTTGTTTAAGTTGGAACCATTATCAGTAATGATTCGCTCGGGAACTCCATACCGACAGATGATGTCTCTCTTCAGAAATCGGGCTACCACCTGCCTTGTAACATTTGCATAGGAAGCTACTTCAACCCACTTGGTAAAATAGTCAATGGCTACCAAGATGAATCTGTGGCCGTTTGAAGCAGTCGGTTCAATCTTGCCAATCATATCAATGCCCCACATGGAGAAAGGCCAGGGAGAAGACATCACATTCAAAGGATTGGGAGGCACATGCACCTTATCCGCATAGATCTGGCATTTATGGCACTTTCTGGCATAGGCACAACAGTCAGCATCCATTGTGATCCAGTAATAGCCTGATCTTAGCAACGTTTTGGCCATGGCATGCCCTCCTGCATGGGTACCAAAGGATCCTTCGTGCACCTCGTGCATCAACAAGCCTGCTTCTGTTCTATCAACGCATCTGAGGAGTACCATATCAAAGTTTCTCTTGTACAGGGAAACGTCAATATTTAGGAAGAAACTACCAGCTAGCCTTCTTAATGTCTTCTTATCATTGGAAGATGCCCCAGGTGGGTATGTTTGATCCTCCAAGAAGCACTTAATGTCATGGAACCAAGGCTTATCATCTTTGACAATGTCTGCTGCAAATACATATGCTGGTCTGTCAAGTCTAGATACCGAAATCCGAGGCACAAAGTTGGCAGCTTGAACTTTGATCATGGATGAAATAGTAGCCAGAGCATCTGCAAAATGATTTTCGTCCCGAGGGATATACTCAAGCTTGACTGTTGTAAAGAAAGTCAATAACCTCCTTGTATAATCCCTATAAGGTATCAGATGATCCTGGTGTGTGTACCATTTGCCGTTGGTTTGATTAACTACCAAAGCTGAATCTCCGAATACCGTCAAAGTCTTGATCCTGAGGTCAATGGCTTCCTCAAGACCCATAATGCAAGCTTCGTATTCAGCTTCGTTGTTAGTGCAGTTAAAGGTGAGCTTTGCCGAGAAAGGCATGTGAACTCCCTCAGGTGTAATGAGTACTGCACCAACACCACGACCATTCATATTAACATCTCCATCAAACATCATAGTCCATTCTTCTTCCGGGTCAGGCCCTTCAGTGTGAATAGGCTCTTCATGATCTTTTGCTTTTATGAACATGATGTCTTCATCAGGGAAGTCAAATCTCATAGGCTGGTAATCATCAATAGGTTGCTCAGCAAGATAATCAGACAATACACTGCCCTTGATGGCTTTCTAAGATGTGTACTGGATGTCATATTCTGTGAGGATCATTTTCCATCTTGCAACCCTTCCAGTGAGTGTTGGCTTCTCAAAAATGTACTTATCTGGGTCCATTTTTGATATCAATAAAGTAGTGTGGGTCAACATATACTGTCTCAGTCGGCGAGCAGCCCACGCTAAAGCACAGCAAGTTTTCTCGAGCAGTGAATAACGTTGTTCACAGTCGGTAAACGTTTTGCTCAGGTAGTAAATTGCATACTCTTTTCGACCAGACTCGTCATGCTGGCCCAGCACACACCCCATTGACTCTTCTAATACTGTTAAGTACATTATCAGAGGCCTTCCTTCAACTGGAGGCATAAGGATTGGAGGTTCTTGCAAGTACTTCTTGATCTTGTCAAAAGCCCTCTGGCAGTCTTCGTTCCACCTGGCCGTTTGTTCCTTTCTCAACAGCTTTAACAAGGGCTCACAGGTTGCAGTAAGGTGAGATATGAACCTTGAAATGTAGTTCAATCTACCCAGAAACCCACGAAATTCTTTTTCAGACTTCGGTGCAGGCATTTCTTGAATGGCTTTGACTTTATCAGGGTCAACTTCAATCCCTTTCTCGCTTACAATAAAGCCCAGCAGCTTACCAAATCGCACCCCGAATGTGCACTTGTTGGGGTTCAATTTCAGTTGGTATTTCCTCAGACGCTTGAATAATTTCAGCAGATTTACCAGGTGGTCTTCTTTTGTGAGGGACTTGGCAATCATGTCATCCACATAACATTCAATTTCTTTATGGATCATGTCATGAAATAATGTTACCATAGCCCGTTGATACGTTGCACCAGCATTCTTTAGTCCGAATGGCATCACCTTATAACAGAACGTGCCCCAGGGTGTGATGAAAGTTGTCTTCTCCATGTCTTCAGGTGACATCTTGATCTGATTGTATCCTGAAAATACGTCCATGAAGGAGAACACCGAGAACTGAGCCGTATTATCCACCAATACATCAATGTGAGGTAATGGGAAATCATCTTTCGGGCTGGCTCTGTTCAGGTCCCGGTAGTCAACACACATCCTCACTTTGCCGTCTTTCTTAGGCACAGGTACAATATTAGCGACCCACGGCGGATAGCTAGTTACAGCAAGGAACCCGGCGTCCCACTGCTTCTGTACCTCTTCCTTTATCTTCATTGCCATATCTGGGCGAGTACGGCGCAGCTTCTGTTTTACTGGCGGACAGTCTTCTTTTAACGGCAGCTTGTGCATGAAGATATCGGTGTCCAACCCCGGCATATCTTGATAAGAACAAGCAAAGACATCCACATACTCACGAAGCATATCAATCAGTTGCTCTTTCACTGAGTCTTGTAGGCAGGCCCCGATCTTAACCTCTTTCACGTCTTCTTCCGTACCAAGATTAATCGTTTCAACCTCCTCCTAGTGAGGAGTGATAACCTTCTCCTCTTGCCTTAACAACCTGGCTAGCTCTTCAGGAAGCTCATAATCTTCTTCAACCCCTTCATCAGCTTGATTGATTGGATTGTCAAAGTCATACGAAGCCATAGCTGTGCTGTTGTCGGTGCAGTCTGAAAGGCACTCTCTGCAAGGGTTTAGATTGTTCATTTTAGTGATTGATTTTAATCCTGTTTTAGAAAGAGAAGTGAAATGAAATTTATCATTTTGGAAAACATTGCCATTTTATTTTTGTACAAAAAGAAGAAATGAAAAACAGTGAACAGAAAAGGAAAAGACTCATTTGCAAAAGACGTCCGATATTCATTGATTGATCTGTTTGCACAAAATTACAAGATGGCCCGATTACAAAATGAGTTTTGTCATCTTGGGATAGATGCAAGACTTGATGCATGCTTAAAAATACAGGAAATAATAATTACTCTGCAGGAGTAACCCTTATAATTTCCTGGGAAGACCAGTTTGAGATACGGCTCCCCGGGATCCTTGGTCGTATCCAGCTCTCCAAGTTGCGCTCATCTTCCGACTCATCTTCCAAGTTGTTTACTGCATCTGGGGTGAGCATCCCCCCACTGACAAAACTGGGCTTCTTAGAAGCCTCTGATTGATCTTGTTGAGTTGGTTTGTAACCCAACCCAAATCTGTCCTCTTTCTTCTCCACAGGCAACAGCTTGCCCCAGCCTTGGGCATTCCCCTCTTCAACAACCTTCCTGGCTTGTTGATAAGATGTCATGGAAATCCCAAGTACAGCAGATGCTTCATTAATGTTCAGGGCTTCAAATCCCTGGCTCATGGTTTCATGGATCTCTCCATCCATCTCAATATATTTGTACGTAGCCAGGTGGCTAACAAAAATATCTTCTTCACCACAGATGGTGATGATCTGGCCCTCCCACTCGAATTTCAGCTTCTGGTGAAGGGTAGACGTAACTGCGCCAGCGGTATGGATCCAAGGTCTACCGAACAAACAGCTGTAGGTCGGCTGAATGTCCATCACATAGAAGGTAATTTTAAAAGTCTGTGGGCCAATCATCACAGGAAGATCAATCTCTCCTAGCACTGATCTCTTAGAGCCATCAAATGCTCTCACTACCAAATTACTTGGACGCAATGCCAAGCCATCATACTCCAGCTTCACCAAGGCTTTCTTTGGTAAAACATTGAGTGAAGACCCAGTGTCTACCAGTACATGTGATAGGACAGCACCCTTGCATTCAAGAGTGATGTGTAAAGCCTTGTTGTGATTACATCCCTCAGTTGTTAGATCAGAAGCTTGAAGAAATCATTCAAAGATTGGAAAGTGAAGAAGACCAGAAAGCTGCCTCTAATGAACACAATGCCTCTGATGAAGACAGTGAATCTGATGAAGCAAGTGAAGCTGAAACAGAAGATGAGGAAGCAACTGAGAGTGATGAATCTGAGTGATCTTTGTAGGTGAGGAAATTGTAATGACAACACTGCTTTGTAATTCTGGATAATAGTGTCTTTGGCCCCAAATTTTGTGACTAACAAGGGGGAGAACAACAACAACAAATTGTACTGCTGTTTAATTATAAATGAAAAATCTGTTTGTTTCTGCCTGAACTGAATAAGTGTGTATTGATGAATATTTCTGTTGAAACAAGACTGGATACATATATGTTTGAGGGGGAGTAATCTCAAATAAGAATCAACAGAAAAGTAATGATATACTCTGATAAAAAGAACTTCTGCTGCACTCTGAAAACCAGAAAAGATGTTAGCCAAAAATTAGCCAAAGGGGGAGTTTGTAGATGTTTAAGAATTGGCAGAATTTTTGACCAAACAAGAAATGTTAAATTCAGTTCAGAATGTCCTATCAGATGTTGGGACATTATCAAACAGAGTATGTGAACTCTTTTCAGGATGTCTCATCAGATGTTGGGACATTGTGTAAATGACTAAGTTCAGTTTTTCAGGATGTCCCAACAGATGTTGAGACATCTCAGACCTGCTACCAGAATTAATTATTGATTAACAGATCAGAGATATTTAAGGAGAATTATCTGGAATTAATTAATGATGGATAAAAACAGAACAAGGCGCATCTGTAGGGAGTTTTATATTGAAGATTCAGATTAAAACAGAAGACCTAAATCACCTAGAATCTAGGAGGTAACAAACCCTAAATTCAAGGTGGAAGCTGCTGCGCATTAGGGCTGGATCCTCTACAGAAAGCCCAAAATTCAGATACCTATTTAAGCAACAGAAACTCATAGAATTGAGTACGAATTCCAGAAGACAAAATAGGGTGTCTAGTGTTTTTAATAGCAGGTTGTTTTATGTACCACTTTATGAGCTTTTAAGCAAAAGTGCATTTGTGACTTGATTGAAACTGTGAAGTAAGATCAAGCTGTATTGTTTGAAGGATGTCTTCAATTTCTGTAAACTTGTAAACTTGATCACTGTGTGATTGAGGGGGAGTGAGTAGTGTACTCATATCTAAGGTGTGTCTTAGGTAGAAATTGCATTGGGTAGTTATTAAGTGATAGATTAAACAGGGTGGTTTAAGTCTAGAATTAATATTACTAATAGTGGATTTCCTCCTGGCTTGGTAGCCTCCAGATGTAGGTGTGGTTATACACTGAACTGGGTTAACAAACTTCTGTGTTGTTTACTTTTCTTGCTATTTAAGTTTTGGTTAAATTTGTCAAGTGTCCTATCAAGTGTTGGGACATCTCTTAGGACATCTCATACCTGATCACAGAATTTCAATTGGCATCAGAGCAGGCACCCTGCCTGTTTATACTGGGTGAGATCTAGGGAATACAAATTCTGTAACATGGACAGAGATTTAGGGTCAGTAAATAGACCACCTATAATGGATGGATCTAATTATGACTACTGGAAGCCAAGAATGATTGCATTCTTAAGGTCACTTGACAACAGGGCATGGAGAGCAGTCAATGTTGGATGGGATCATCCTGTTCAAGACACCAAAGATGGATCAAAAGTGCTGAAACCTGAAGAAGAATGGAGTAAGGAGGAAGAAGACTCAGCACTAGGCAACTCAAAAGCCTTAAATGCTTTATTCAATGGCATTGATAGGAACATTTTCAGACTTGTGCATCATTGTGAGCTGGCCAAAGATGTTTGGGATACTCTCAAAACAACTCATGAAGGAACATCAAAAGTAAAAATGTCAAGACTTCAACTTCTCACCACCAAGTTTGAAAACTTGAGAATGAAGGAAGATGAATCAATTCATGAGTTCTATATGAACATCTTGGATATAGCCAATACTTCTGGAGCTTTGGGAGAAAAGATGACTGATGAAAAGCTAGTAAGAAAGATTCTCAGATCTTTGCCAAAAAGATTTGACATGAAAGTCACTGCAATAGAAGAAGCTCAAGACATATGCTCCATGAAAGTTGAAGAACTCATTGGTTCCCTTCAAACTTTTGAGATGGGAATGAATGACACAAATGTCAAAAAGAACAAAAGCATAGCCTTGGTGTCAAATACAGATGAAGAAGAGGATGATGAATCAGCAAATGATAAAAGCTTATCAGAAAACCTTGCCTTGCTTGGAAGACAATTCAAACAGATTCTCAGAGGAATGGAAGGCAAATCCAAACCTAGTGGAAGAAACACAAACTCTGAGAACAGAAGACCTTATGATGCTAACAAAAGATTAAAGTATGCTGAAAAGACCAGTCAAGATAAAGGGGTCAAATGCCATGAATGTGAAGGATATGGACACATCAAGATTGAATGTCCTACCTACTTGAAGAGGCAAAAGAAAGGACTCTCTGTGACCTGGTCTGATGAAGACTCAGGAGATTCAGAAGAAGAATCAGCTAAGCATATTACTGCTCTAGCTGGACTGTGTGAATATGATAGTGATTCCAGTTGTGGAGAACTTACTTATGAAGAACTTGAGCAAGCATTCAAAGATCTATACAAAAGAAGCTCTGAAATATGCAGTGAAGTTATAAAGCTAAAGAAGCAGAATGAGGCATTAGAAGATGACAAAGCAAATGATCAGGAGATCATTGACACCTTAAAAAGTGAAGTAAGCCCTCTCAACTCTAAGTTGGAACATATGTCCAAATTTGTTAGAATGTTGAACAGCAGCTCAAACACACTGGATGTTATTCTCAGCAATAATAAACATTCAGGGGACACAAGTGGACTGGGATATAACAAAGATGAAGCCAGCTCTAGCAAAACTACTTCAAAAACTACAAAGTCAAACAAGATGTCCCAACAGATGTCTCAACATTCTGGAAAGAACAAAATGAAGAAGAAGTATCAAAGATGGAGATGCCATCACTGTGGAAGATTTGGGCATATCAAACCTCACTGTTATAAGCTACATGGATATCCAAATCAGATGTATCAGCAACCTTCCAAGCAGAAAGTAGAAGGTACCAAGAAAGTGCTGCATAGACATCAAAGAAATCAGCAACCTCCTAAGCAGAAGACAAAGGTCATCAAGAAGGTTTGGAGACCAAAAGCTGACATTCAGACTAATCAAAGCCACATACCCAAGAACCAAATCAACAATCAAGCTTGGAAATCAGCTGAACAACACACAGGGCAGATGCATCAAAAGAAATCTCAACTTATCTGGTCAAAGAGAAGTACTGCATACATAGCACATACATCTCTGAGAGTATCAGCTAAAGAAGACTGGTACTTTGACAGTGGATGCTCAAGACACATGACTGGATTGAAGAATTTGCTAGTAAACTTAAAATCACATTCATCCAGGTATGTTACCTTTGGAGATGGAGCTAAAGGAGAAATCAAGGGAGTTGGAACCTTGGATTGTCAAGATGTTCCAAGACTAGATGATGTGCTGCTAGTTAAAGGTTTAACTGCTAACCTGATCAGCATAAGTCAACTATGTGATCAAGGATACAGTGTAAACTTTACCAAATCTGAATGTATAGTGACTAACAAAGAACAAGAGGTTGTCATGAAAGGAGCCAGATCTAAAGACAACTGTTACATGTGGGAATCCCAAAATCTCAGTCTCACTTCAACCTGCTCTCTAGCTAAAGAAGAAGAAGTGAAACTGTGGCATCAAAGACTAGGTCATCTTCATTTCAGAGGCATAAAGAAGATCATATCTATGGATGCTGTAAGAGGTATTCCCAAACTGAAGATTGATGATGGCAAAATATGTGGTGAATGTCAAATAGGCAAGCAAACCAAGATGTCCCATCCAAAGCTCCAACATCTGACAACTTCCAAAGTTTTGGAACTTCTACATATGGATCTTATGGGACCTATGCAGGTTGAAAGTCTTGGTGGTAAGAGGTATGCCTATGTTGTGGTTGATGATTTTTCAAGATATACATGGATAAACTTCATCAAAGAAAAGTCAGATGTATTTGATGTATTCAAAGAATTATGTCAAAGATTGCAAAGGGAAAAATCCAACTGTGTGATCAGAATAAGAAGTGATCATGGAAAAGAATTTGAGAATCAAAAGTTCTTAGATTTCTGCTCTTCAGAAGGAATCAATCATGAGTATTCTTCACCTATCACTCCTCAATAGAATGGGATTGTTGAAAGGAAGAATAGAACCATTCAAGAATCAGCAAGAGCTATGATCCATGCTAAAAAGTTACCTCTATACTTTTGGGCTGAAGCTATGAACACTGCCTGTTACATCCATAACAGAGTTACTTTAAGGAAAGGAACTTTGTCCACAATATATGAAGTCTGGAAGGGCAGAAAACCCACAGTTAAGTACTTCCATGTTTTTGGAAGTATCTGTTATATTCTGGCAGATAGGGAGCAAAGAAGAAAAATGGATCCTAAAAGTGATGAAGGGATTTTCCTTGGATACTCCATAAACAGCAGAGCATATAGAGTATTTAATTCTAGAACCAAGGTTATCATGGAATCCATAAATGTGATAATTGATGATGCTCCTACAGATGTCCCAGAAGATGTTGGAACATCTGCTGATATCAAGATTGAAGCTGAAGAAAAGAATGATCAATATAACTTCACTCAAACTGATACAAGGACAGAAGAATCAAGCAAACCTCCTTCCATCAGAATACAAAAGGATCATCCCAAAGATTTAATAATTGGTGATCCCAACAGAGGTGTAAGCACTAGATCAAGAGAAGTGATTTCAGGTTCTTGTTTTGTTTCCAAAATAGAACCTAAAAATGTCAAGGAAGCTCTCACTAATGAATACTGGATTTGTGCTATGCAAGAGGAATTAGGTCAATTCACAAGGAATGAAGTGTGGAATCTTGTACCTAGACCTGATGACATAAATGTGATTGGTACAAAATGGGTGTATAAGAATAAGTCAAATGAACAAGGAGTTGTTACAAAGAACAAAGCTAGACTTGTGGCTCAAGGATACACTCAAATTGAAGGGGTAGACTTTGATGAAACCTTTGCACCAGTAGCAAGGCTTGAATCAATAAGACTACTGTTGGGAATTGCTTGTATCTTGAAGTTCAAGCTATTTCAAATGGATGTGAAAAGTGCCTTTTTAAATGGCTACCTTAATGAAGAAGTGTATGTAGAACAGCCTAAAGGATTTGTTGATCCAAACTGTCCAAATCATGTATACAAACTAAAGAAGGCACTTTATGGTTTGAAGCAAGCTCCAAGGGCATGGTATGAAAGACTGACCACATTTCTTATCAAGCAAGGATACAGAAAAGGTGGAATTGATAAAACCCTGTTTGTTAAAGATGAAGAAGGAAATGTCATGATTGCACAAATATATGTTGATGACATTGTCTTTGGTGGGATGTCTGACAGGATGGTCAAACATTTTGTCAAGCAGATGGAATCTGAATTTGAAATGAGCCTAGTAGGAGAATTAACCTACTTTCTTGGTCTGCAAATAAAGCAAATGGAAGACTCAATGTTCATCTCACAAAGCAAGTATTCCAAGAACATAGTCAAGAAATTTGGAATGGAAAATGCTGCTCACAAGAGAACTCCTGCCCCCACACATTTAAAGCTGACTAAAGATGAAAAGGGTGAGAATGTAGATCAAAGCTTATACAGAAGCATGATTGGAAGCTTGCTATACTTGACTGCTAGCAGACCAGACATTGCTTTTGCAGTAGGAGTTTGTGCAAGATATCAAGCTGATCCAAAAGTCAGTCATCTCAATCAAGTCAAGAGAATCCTTAAATATGTTAATGGTACTTGTGACTATGGCATAATGTACTTTCATGGTTGCAAACCAATTCTCACTGGCTTCTGTGATGCTGATTGGGCAGGAAGTGCTGATGACAGAAAAAGCACTTCAGGAGGATGCTTCTTTCTAGGAAACAATCTGATTTCTTGGTTCAGTAAGAAACAGAATTGTGTATCCTTATCTACAGCTGAAGCTGAGTATATAGCAGCAGGTAGTAGTTGTTCTCAGTTGGTTTGGATGAAGCAGATGCTCACTGAGTACAATGTCCCACAGGATGTCATGACATTGTACTGTGACAACTTAAGTGCAATCAACATATCAAAGAATCCTATCCAACATAGCAGGACAAAGCATATTGATATCAGACATCATTTCATCAGAGATCTTGTAGAAGAAAAGGTGATTTCATTGGAGCATGTAGCTACAAATCTGCAGTTAGCTGATATCTTTACCAAAGCATTGGATGCTACACAATTTGAGAACTTAAGGGGCAAACTTGGAATCTGTTTATGTGATATCTAGCAGTTAATGAGATGTGCCAACATGTCATATGACATTGTTTGGCATAAGGTCCAGATGGCAAAACTAATCTGGACAAGATCCTTGGGAATTCCAGCTCTAATCATTTGCACTGTAACGGCTACTTATTTAGTAACTGCTTATAATCAGCTATCAAGATTCCCATCATACTATCACAAGCGATTCACATTAACCAGCTATTCTCCAGAAATTAAAAACCCTAAAGCTTTCTATCCATCTTCCTCAACAATGTCTCAAAACCCTAACTCAACTGAAGAAGTTCTCAATCAGGAAGACGTAGTTCATGCCACTCCCATCTCTGTGGTACCAATGCAATCAACACCATTGGACGAACTCAGGGGAAGCGCTTCTCACACTAAAAAGGCAAGAACTCCAAAGAGAGGTAAAGATCAAGTCAGAAGCAAAGCTAAAGGCATTCCCTCTCCTGCTAACATGCCCCCAAAATCTTCAAAATATGTTGATGATTCCATCAAGGAGATTGTCAACCAAATCCTCTTTGAACAAAGAGTGGTGAGTGGGATCTCTGTTCCTTTGAACACCATGCCTGCACCTCAAGAAGAACCAGCTCAAACTACAAAGGACACTCCTACAGAACAAGATGTCCCAAGAGATGTTGGAACATCTGCAGAAGAGAAAGAAAATTCATCTGATGCTGAACAGACTGAGGACCAGAAAAAGGCCTCAAGTGAAAGTGATAAAGAAACCTCTGAGGATCAGATCAAAGCATCAAATGAAGATCAAATCCCTGCTGATCAAAGAACTGAAGAAGAGACTGCTCAATCTCCTCCAGTGGTTAATCTGGAGCAGGACTCTGATGCAGAAATCATAGCATCTGTTAAACCAAGCATAGCCAAGAGGCTAAGGTCCAGGAAAGGCAAGATGCAAGCTGAAGCAGCAATTTCTGAGAAGAAGAAAGCCTCTCCAAAGAAAGGCAAAGCTAAAGCCACCTTTGGACCATCAAAACAATGGAGTAAAGTCCAAACTCAGAAAAGGAAAGCTGCCACACCATCAGATTCAGATGTTGAATCAGATGTCCCAACATCTCCTCCCAAGAAGAGACCAGCACCTTCCAGAGCTTCAACTGCTGTTCCAGAAGCTCCCTTGGACAACATATCATTCCATCATGTCTCCAGTGTCAACAGGTGGAAATATGTGTACCAAAGAAGGGTTGCCCTGGAAAGAGAACTGAGCAGCAATGCACTTGAGTGCACAGAACTGATTGACCTCATCTCTGCTGCAGGACTGTTCAAGACAGTCTCAGACCTCTCTCCCTGCTATGAACTTCTTGTCAAAGAGTTCATTGTTAATCTCCAGGAGGATTGTTCAAATGGTAAGTCCTCTGAGTTTCAAAAAGTTTTTGTTAGAGGTAAATGTGTAGAGTTTTCCCCCCAAATCATAAATGAGTACCTAGGAAGAGAAACAGATGGACCCAATGAGCTAGGTAAAACAGATAATCAAGTCTGTAAAGTGATCACAGCAAACCAGGTCAAGGCATGGCCTGTGAAGGGAAAGCTCTCGGTGAGCATGCTTACCAGAAAGTATGCCATGTTGAACAGGATTGGTACAGCTAACTGGGTGCCTACCAACCACACTTCTTCAATCTCAACTGGTCTGGCCAGATTCATCTATGCTGTGGGAACTCAAACCAAGATGGATTATGGAGCTTATATCTTTGATCAGACTATGAAGCATGCCATCTCTTCTGCAACAAAGCTGCCAATAGCTTTTCCATCATTGCTGTGTGGTATTGTGCTCAATCAATACCCTGGAATTCTCACTGACAAGGATACAGCCTGCAAAAGAGAAAGCCCCTTGGCTTTTCACTACAAGTTATTCCTCAGTCATCATGCAGCAGATGTTGAAGCACCTTCTGGGACATCTGCTGGTCCCTCAACTGCTAAGAATCCAATCTCCAAGAAGGCCTTAATTACTGAACTCAAAAGCACCTGCAAAGAGCTTGAAGCTAGAAAGCAGAAGCTTGAAGAAATCATTCAAAGATTGGAAAGTGAAGAAGACCAGAAAGCTGCCTCTAATGAACACAATGCCTCTGATGAAGACAGTGAATCTGATGAAGCAAGTGAAGCTGAAACAGAAGATGAGGAAGCAACTGAGAGTGATGAATCTGAGTGATCTTTGTAGGTGAGGAAATTGTAATGACAACACTGCTTTGTAATTCTGGATAATAGTGTCTTTGGCCCCAAATTTTGTGACTAACAAGGGGGAGAACAACAACAACAAATTGTACTGCTGTTTAATTATAAATGAAAAATCTGTTTGTTTCTGCCTGAACTGAATAAGTGTGTATTGATGAATATTTCTGTTGAAACAAGACTGGATACATATATGTTTGAGGGGGAGTAATCTCAAATAAGAATCAACAGAAAAGTAATGATATACTCTGATAAAAAGAACTTCTGCTGCACTCTGAAAACCAGAAAAGATGTTAGCCAAAAATTAGCCAAAGGGGGAGTTTGTAGATGTTTAAGAATTGGCAGAATTTTTGACCAAACAAGAAATGTTAAATTCAGTTCAGAATGTCCTATCAGATGTTGGGACATTATCAAACAGAGTATGTGAACTCTTTTCAGGATGTCTCATCAGATGTTGGGACATTGTGTAAATGACTAAGTTCAGTTTTTCAGGATGTCCCAACAGATGTTGAGACATCTCAGACCTGCTACCAGAATTAATTATTGATTAACAGATCAGAGATATTTAAGGAGAATTATCTGGAATTAATTAATGATGGATAAAAACAGAACAAGGCGCATCTGTAGGGAGTTTTATATTGAAGATTCAGATTAAAACAGAAGACCTAAATCACCTAGAATCTAGGAGGTAACAAACCCTAAATTCAAGGTGGAAGCTGCTGCGCATTAGGGCTGGATCCTCTACAGAAAGCCCAAAATTCAGATACCTATTTAAGCAACAGAAACTCATAGAATTGAGTACGAATTCCAGAAGACAAAATAGGGTGTCTAGTGTTTTTAATAGCAGGTTGTTTTATGTACCACTTTATGAGCTTTTAAGCAAAAGTGCATTTGTGACTTGATTGAAACTGTGAAGTAAGATCAAGCTGTATTGTTTGAAGGATGTCTTCAATTTCTGTAAACTTGTAAACTTGATCACTGTGTGATTGAGGGGGAGTGAGTAGGGTACTCATATCTAAGGTGTGTCTTAGGTAGAAATTGCATTGGGTAGTTATTAAGTGATAGATTAAACAGGGTGGTTTAAGTCTAGAATTAATATTACTAATAGTGGATTTCCTCCTGGCTTGGTAGCCTCCAGATGTAGGTGTGGTTATACACTGAACTGGGTTAACAAACTTCTGTGTTGTTTACTTTTCTTGCTATTTAAGTTTTGGTTAAATTTGTCAAGTGTCCTATCAAGTGTTGGGACATCTCTTAGGACATCTCATACCTGATCACAGAATTTCAGATGTTGTAGAAGATTCTGAATAAAGGGGTGCTGATGTTGTAGAAGGAATGTTTGTTGACGCATGATTTGTTGATATGATGGACGGAGCCATTGTTGATAGTGCTGATGAATTGCTTGGAATGACTGTTGTTGCAGTTGTAGAAGACTCGGGGATTGTTGTCAAGGAGATTGCTGGATTTGAAGGTGTTGATGTTGTGATTTGAAGTAGGCCACTCCGGATAAGACTATCTATGCCGCTTCTCAGGTTATCACACCCGTTTACCGAAATGTTGCAATAACCACAACCAAGCTCACACCCGGGGAACATCTGGCATTCTAAGAGCTGAGCTTTAATTTCTACCAGAGGTGTCCGAATCTGCCCAACACTGGTTATTAGGAAAGACGGCTTATCTTCCTCAATAGCATTAATTCTTGGTCCTCCGTGGTTGGGCATGGGATTCTTGTTGACATTTGGCGGGGGTGCAAAGTTTAGAGCTTTAGAATCTACCAAGTCTTGTACCTTCATTTGTAAAGCCCTGCATTTCTCTGTATTGTGGCCAGGTGCATTGGAATGGAAAGCACATCTGGCGTTGGCGTCATAATTTCTTGGCAGACTGGAAGGATCTGGTGGTGCCAACGTCCTTAACTCAACCAAGTTGAGCTTCATGAGCTTTGGCAATAAAGCGGCATAAGGCATAGGGATTGGATCAATCACCCTATTGGCCTGAGATGGTCTCTGCTGAAAAGGTCTTTGTTGATTGTTGTTGTTGTTGTTGTTGTAGTTTCTCTGAGGCGGATACTGAGTTTGTTGCTGGTAGTGGGGTTGTTGTTGTGGTTGATATGCTGGTTGCTGAGGAATTGAAGCAGGAATAGTGACAGTTGCCACTGACCTATGAACATATTGAGGTCTGCCCCTGTTGGCCTGAATAGCATTAGTCTCACCGGTTCTTCTTGGACCTGCAAAAGGTTTTCTGGGGTTGCTGGACAAGCTCGCACCATTGTCAGAAATCTTGCCCATCTTTAGTAGGCTTTCAATCCTTTCCCCAGCTATGACTACGTCAGCGAAGCTGGTGGAAGAAAAGGCAGCTAGCCTGTGAATGTATGTCCCTTGGAGGGTGTTCATAAACATGTCGGCCATTTCCCTTTCCGACATGGGTGGCTGGACAGCAGCAACAAGCTGTCTCCACCTCTGGGCGTATTCCCGGAAGCTTTCCCTGGATGATTGAGACATTCCCATCAGGAGGGTCCTGTTAGGAGCCATATCCAAGTTGTACTGGTACTGTCTGATGAAGGCCTCAGCTAGGTCCTTCCAGCATCTGATGGTTGCTCTGGTCAAGTGAGAGTACCATTCCCTTGAAGCTCCAGTTAAACTGTCTTCGAAATAAAACATCCACAGTTTTTCATCCATGGTGTATGCCTTCAGCCTCCCCAGAAAGGATTGCAAGTGGGTTCGTGGACAGGAAGTTCCGTTGTACTTCTCGAAGCACGGGGGTTTAAACTTGTGAGGAATCCTTACCCCGTCCACTAAACCCATGTCCATGACATCAAAGCCCAGGGAGTTTTGAGACTCCAGAGATCTCAATTTCTCAGCAATTTCATCTAGCCTTCTGTCATAGGCTTCATCCCCAGCTCCCATCACAGTGAATTGATCCTCTTGGGGGTCTTCTTGTAATACTCTTCCCGCAGTAGCATTCCCTTGCACATTAGCAGGGATGTTGATTTCTGGATGAAGGTGGGCCCATACACAGGTGGATTAACATGAGGTTGAACCCTCTCATTGTTGCTTGTTCCTCCAGTCCCTAGATGGGGTTCCTCCTGGGTCTGCCTTTCTACCAATGCCCTTAATCTTTCTTGGCTTTGAGCCAAGCCATTCATCACCTCCATGAACTGGGTCATCTGGTTTCTCATTTCTAGCCTCTCATTGGCCATTTGAGTCCTGACTTCTGTAAGGTCCTGCTGTACTTGGTCCATTTGTATACCCGGAAGGTTGTTGCGAGTGGGATATCTGTGCGGACGGTTGAGAGGGAACACCCGTCGTCGAGCAATAGTTCCTGAATCACAACAGAGTTAGTAACAAACAAAACAAAAACCTACAAAACAAAACAAAAAGTTAGTATGCAATGCAGTATGCTTATTTATTTCCAAGGTATCCGGCTTGGCATTTGGTTTTGACCTTTCCAGACCCCTGAGGAAGGTGCTTTGATGTTGCTTGAGAGAAAAAGAACTCAGATGAAACAAACTAATGAATATATTACAAATGGTGAATCATACATAGTTTGTTTTTTACAATACATGCCCTCTGAGGGATCAAAAAATACAACATAAAAAGAAAAGTACATGAAATGAAAGCAACAACAAGCAAAAGTCAGACACCAAGACCAAACTCATCCTCCTTAACTTCCTTCAGAAGTGCTTCAGTTACAGGGTCAGCTGGATGCTCTGTGAGGTTCCTAATAAGAAGATTCCTGGTGGTAATAGCAGTGGTTAGCTTCTTGTGTCTGCCCTGGTCCTTTGACCTCTTCACACCAGCCCTAAGTTTCAATTCTGAGATTTCCTCCTGGGCTGCTAGCAGAGCCTCCTGTTGCTCCTTTGCACTGGCCTCCAACTGCTCAATCCTGTCCTGAGTTCTCTTATCTTCCTGAGTGCGAGCTTCAGTGATCCTGACCCACCTAGCTTGGCTTTCTTTCAGATAGAGATCAGTCCTAGCCTTCTGAAATTGGGCCTCTTTACAGGCATTCTTCAAAATCTGCTCTCCAGCTCTTGACTTCTTGATGTAGTCCTCTGCTTTTTCAATCTTGGCTAGATGCTCCACCTTAAGCTTTCCCAACCTTTCAATGTCCAGACGACCATCACTCCTCTCCCAGAGGGTTTTCTTCAGGGCTTGAGACAGATTCTCATTCCTTTCTTTCAGTTTCTCAAACTCTTCCAGGCTGACAGTGGCAGGAGGTGGTGCCGTGGATGGTCCAGGTGCATCCTCAATGGTGAAGGGCATTCCAGAAATTTGAGCCCTGGCATGAGACCACTCATAATACTGAGCTGAGGCCACATTGTTGCATCTCCCAAGAATGGCCATCCCTTTGGTCTGGACATTGTCCCAAGCCCAGGATGCTTGCCTGACAATAGCCAAATTAGGCTTAATCTCATAATAAAGGGTCTCAGCTAGATCTTGCACTCTAGGAGGGTGGACCAGTGCATATCCCAATTGTCTTTTGAATAGCAGATGGTTGTAGTTGATGCAACCCTTCACTCCTATCAGAGGTACATTGGGGAACTGCCCACAACTAGTAATGATGTCCCTGCCCTTGGTGCTCTGGGTGCACCACCTGATGTCATCTGAGGTCAAAGCAACAAGTCTCCTAGCCCAATTCTTCTGTTGGTGAGGATTCAAGAAGGCATCAGTCTTGGGCAAGTGTTTGAGCAGCCAGGTATGGAACAGGGGAGCACAGCATCTTACCAACCTTCCTCTTTGCTTTTCATTCCTTTGGTGAACAGAGTAGTAGAAATCTCCCAGTAAGGTGGGCACTGGGTTCCTCAGAATGAAAAGATGAATGGCATTCTTGCTAATAAACTTAGGCTCATCTGCAAATAATATAACCCCATATATGTTGAGGGCTAACAATGCACAGACTGCCTTCCATTCTCCCAAGGAGGCCTTCAGGATAGCCTGAGAAGTCAAGAAATTCAAGTGTAGACCAGAGATTCCAGCCTTTGCTGTCATGTTCTGCTCAATCAGTATAGGTTCCAGATACAGTGCTTTTGCCACTTCTTCATTACTGGGAAAAGCCATCTCAGGGTTGAAGGGGACACCACCCCTGACAGGTACACCAATCAGTGATGAATACTCTTCCAACAAGGGTCCCAACTGAAAATTCTGGAAGGTGAAGCATCTCAAAGGAGGATCGTAGAACTGTAGGCAAGTGTGGATCAAGCTTCTCTGGGAAGGATCCAAATCCATAACCACATCAAGGATGCCTCCATAATGTTCTCTGAATAGTGGTATATGGTCTGGAGTAATAAGGGCCTGGACCTTCCTGATGCCAGTCAGCTCAGGCTCAAAGAAATGATATGAGATGTTGCTCTTCTTGGGTGCCATGTCTGCTGATGAAGAGCTGAGACAGATGCTGATGATGGAGACTAACACTGAAGATGAACCACTGATAGGCTGATACTGGTGATGCAGGTGACTGAAGCAGGTAGCTGATGAAGACAGCTGAAGCAGATACTGATGAACAGGGATTTATGCAGATGAAGGGGTCAAAACCAAGCCAAATGTGATGTGGATACCCTGAAAACCAAATAAGAAAATGTTAAATGATGCAATAATGATGTATGCAAATGATATGCAAGGGTTTGTGATCAAGCTGGATCTGACTACTGCCTTGATATAAGTCCATGTATGTCTAAGAAGTCCAGATGGAGGTTCAGAAGTCCAGTAACCAAGGTGGGGGACTCAAATAAAGAGTCACATGTCCAGGGTTAAATCACAAGAACTGTCCAAGGTGGAGTACTCTTAATCAAAACAAAGTATCAGGGTATGCTGTGGTCAAGGGTACCTGCAAACCTGTAAACAGCCCAACCCCCTCACAGGTGGTGTTCTAAAACAAGGATCCTCAGACTTGGATCAGTTATGAGAAGTGTAAACACTTCTAACCCGGAGGTACAGTGTTCACAATAACCATAAAAGATCCTCCTCTAATTCACCTCAGTTTCTGAAGGTCATGGTAAAGGTCATCCAGACTTAGCAGGCTTCCCAAATAGCTCTAGCACTACAGGAGATCTGTAGCACAGAGTTCTCAAGAAGAAACCCATATCTGAACCGTGTTTCATATTCCCGCACCAGACCGAAATGGAATGGGAAAGAACATGAACCACTCTAGCCTAGGTGTCACTCAGGTCCCAGGTTTAGGACCTTAAACTCTCAATAGAACCCCACCCACCAAGACAGAAAACAGATCCAGCCAAATAACAGTATGACAGTATGATGTATATAAAGCTGTAAAGAAAGCAATAAATAACTGTACATAAAGCAGTAAATAAAGCAAATATACAAACACAAATAGCACATATCACCCTAGTAAACACAAATCAAACAAGCGCTAGGAGGAACCCACAAAAAGAACCAAAAGCCTTGGTTACAGTATAAGGGTCCCCAGCAGAGTCGCCAAGCTGTCGCTCCCACCAAAATGACACCCGGGTCAGAAGGGGTACAGACGCGAACGGTCGGCGAAAAGAGAAAGAGCACACAAGGGTGAACTCAAGAGAAAGAAAGAGTCGCCAGCTAGGCATTTTTATCCCGGAGGAAAGGTAATGCTGCATAGACCTAGAAAGATATGGATAAGACGGTTGCGAACCAGAGAGACTGAGAAAGGGGGTTGGTTACAACCTGGGAAGGTATTAGCACCCAGATTGTCCGTCGTATTCGACGGGATCCACGCTTAAAAGATTTGTGTTTAAAGGGGTAGTGTCAGTGCAATTTGTGTATACAAGAGCTGGAAAAGGATGTACAGGTGTCAGTGTAAAAAGAAAAGTGAAGTGTATAAATGTACAGTGTCAGTGTAAGAACAGGAATAAGATGCTCAAGATCATGAGGCTAAAAGAGTGATGCTGGAAAAAGGGGGAATATACAGAGACTTTTGTTCGATAACTGTTAAGTTATGCCTACGTATCCTCTCGTGCAATGAGGAAGTCAGAACACCGTAGTTCGACCCAAAGAGACTGAAAGATGAATTGACTTGTGAACTGCTTACTTATCTATGCTCAAGTGTATGACCTGTCTGGCTCAGGTGCAAACTGTCTTGCATTAGACGGAAGAAGCAAGTTCTCGTTTATGAATGAATGTGGTGAGAAAAGAATCCCGAAGGAGACGATTATTGTTTGTTTTTGAGTTTTCAATCTTTTATTGCTTTTGAAAGTTTGTCATAAGTTAATGAGCTTAAGCCTAAACCAATGGATTTAGTAAACTCATCACATCTTCCCTCTGATTAGGGGTAATGAGAGTACCTTAAGTGTGAAGTCAGCTTCTCACACTTAATCACCATGATGTAGGATTAAGATCATTAACCTACTTGTGATTATTTAGATGCTTTTGGTGTCTTTGTTTAGTGTTAAGTAATGATATTAAGCCATAATCAGGGATTAAACAGACTCATTACACCATCCTAATAGAAGGATAATAGATGAGAATGTTTAAGCTGAGGAAAGCTCCTCAACTTAATCCATGATTAGGGATTAAACTCATGACAAAACAAAGCCTTTATTAAGTGGATTCTAGTTAATGATAAGATGATGAAGTGAGTTTTAGGGTTTGTAAGACAACTTGAGGGGGACTTATCCATTAACACTAGGGTTAGTCCTTCTTAGCCAATTAAGGAAGAATTAGAACCCTAATGCAAGGCCCAAGTTACAAGCTTGATGTATTAGTGATTATTAGATGGATTGATTAAAGGATTTTAAACACATTAAGGGTTTAACACTTAGGATTAAAGTTATACACTCCATCCTAATAGAAGGATGCAGGCATTAGCTTAATCACAAAGTCTTAAAGCCTTTAGGGTTTAGTCCATGATTATGAGATGAGAAGAGAAGACTCAATGATGACACAAAGGTAAAATCTAAATGGGGGACTAATAAAAACCCTAATTATTGTCATGTTTGGTTGTTCCTAAGGTTTGTGAGGTTTACAAGGAAGATCTTCAGAGAAACCACCAGGAAGCAGATGAAAGGAGCAAAGAGAAGCAAAGTAACTTGCTTCATTTAAGAAGACAACTCACTTGAAGAAAGAAAGTAAGATGAAGAAGAAAGAGAAAGCTCAATCTCAAACACAAGATAAAATGCAGTAATGATGCATAAGAGGAATGAAAAGAGATTATGAGAAGTGAAGGCAAATTCACTTCTCAAAGTAACTTACCACCTGAAAAGTTAGTGAAAGGAATGAAATGCAATGCAAATGAGATGCAATGACATGATACAAACCAAAACCAGAAGCATGAATGTGATGATAAGGATGCTAAGAGATGATGCAAACATGAGGCAAGGCATGAGAATGATCATACAAACATATGGATGCAAGAGAAGCATGTAGTGAACCATGAAAGTTCATGAAAAGTTATGAAATGTAAATGACATACAACATGTCAAATGAAGGATGCAATGATTAAACATGGTTCTAATATGTCCTAAGATGTCTTATGAATCAAATGGATGCACAAAATGTCATGGCAAGTCATGGTATGCAAGCAAATGAGAGATGGGTGCCAAAGAAGGCCCAAATTAGGGTTTATGATCAATGCACAAAACAAAAATCAAAACCAGAAGCAAACATCATGATAAAAATTTGAAAATGCATTCAAAGGAACCCTAAACCTATACAAACTCTCTGCCCAAAGGAGGGGATCTAACTCTTAACCTAATGAGAGTTATGAATTTCCTAAGATTGCTAGGGTTTTAAGGTACCTTGTCAAGAGAAATGTCAAACAAAAAGGAAATTCAAGATCAATTCATGCCAATTTAATCCTATAAACTACATGTTATAAAAGATGCAATGCAAGAAGAATCAAGGTCCAACTCATAAAGGCTAGGCAGAAATGAATTTTTGAAGATTGGATCAAAATAATGCCTTAAAATGAAATTAATTCCATGAAAAATTGTCAAAAGACATCAAGATCAAAAAAGAAATTTGGTTTGAGAGTTGGACAATGCTTCAAAATGATTTTAAATGCTTCATGAATTTTTTTATGATTTTTAAATACCTAAAATCATTTTTAATTAATTAATTCTCATTAATTAATTAAAAATAAACTTTTAAATGATTTAAAAATATTTTTAATGAAAAAAATAAAAATAAAAATGTTTTTGGTTTCTGAAAATTAATTGAACCTTTGACAAAAAATTTCAGAATTTTTAAAGATGTTTTACTATTTTTAATAAAATATAGAAAACAAATGAAATAAAATGAAAATAAAATTGAATAAAAATGAAAGTATGCGCATCCAAGGGACAGGATTGGTTCTGGGGATATTTTGTTTGACTTCGCGCGCAATCTGATGGTCACAATTCAAACTGAGCTAATTTTCATTTTAAATTAATTAAACTGAATTAAATTAAGTTAATGAAGATTAGGGTTTCTAATGGTGCATCCTAGCAACTCAAACACGCGCGAGTCAGCCCTGGTCAACCCATCCAACGCTCCACATTCAAACTTGCATTAATGACTCTGATTAGCCCTAAACAAATTCAGGTGGCCGGAGAAGACTTCTGGTCGTCTTCTCCGGCCAGACCCTCACCTGAAAGTTGCTAACTTTCTCCCCAAGTCTCTAAAACATCATCTCTCTGCCCAGAATCCACCCCCAATCATCATAGAGCAAGAATCAACAATCAAAATACATTTATTTTTCATATTAAGGCTGAATCGAAACAAAATGCATTTAGGTCAGAAAATTTCAGAACACGAAGACATGCTTATTTCTCAACCATTTCAAAAAGTAAAAACATCAGAGTGATCAGCAAAGCATGAGGAACAATCTAGGAACTTGAAAACTCATTTCTGGAAAAAAAATTCTTGAGGTACCTGAGCTTGAGCTTTCTCAGTTTGCAACTTTCTGGCCTCCTCTCTTTGTGCAATCCACTCCTCTTGAGCTCCTGATGAAGTCTTGATGCTTGGAAGGAATTTATGTTGGTTGGTTTGGGAGATTGCAGAAGTTCTATTCAAGGGGGGGTGGAAATCGTATTTTGATTTCAGTGAGTTTCAGGTTATGGTGATGGGTGGTTTGTGATCAGTGAGGCATGTTGAGATTGTTTGTGAAGTTTGTTTGTGTGTTTGCAGCTTGTGTGATGAGTTTCGAAGAGTTTTGCAAATGGAGCATAAACTTGGAACTAGGGCTTGGGGTGTGTTTCAGCATGAAGTGTTATGTGCTTTGGCTTGCCTTTGGTCCACTTATCACTCAGGGATAGGCCTGTGGAGTTGGTGTGCCCTATTGTGATTGGTATGGGTCTTTGGCCAAAATGTCAAACTTTGTGTAAGAGAGGTATGGGCTCATAGCTAGCCAAGGACAAATGGGGTGTCCTGCGCAGCAAGAAGTGTGGAGATCCTTAGGATTGATTATGAAGTCAGCAAGCAAGTGGATTAGGGTTTTGATGAGGTTTTGCAACTTGGTTCATTTTTGCCCCTTTTGAAATTTCTTGCTCCATAAGTCATAACAATGAGTGATCCTTTGATGCAATCTGACTTTTAGGTCTTGGTTCATGCTTGTATGAGGATTAGAAGTCCATTAGATCGCACAATTTGCCTTGGCAAGTGATTTTGCAACTTTGCCTCTTTGGTAGAAAACTTGAAATTATGTGATTTTAGCCAACTTTGACAAGCCATAACTTTTGATCCAAAATGAATTAGGTCAAGTTCTTGTACTTTTTGAAAAGGGAATGATCCATTATACAACTTTCATGACCAAAGTTTTTTCATTTGAAGCATTTTTGAATCAAAAAGCAAGGGTTGAAAAAGTTTCCCAAAATGGCAATTTTCATTACAAGTCAACTTTCCCAAAAAGTCAACTTTGCAAATGACTTGAAATTCTCCAATTTTGTGAACTTCCAACATCTTCTATGATCAAATAAAGATCATACACAATCAAAATGATGAAGAAAACCCTTTGGTTGGGTCATTGGGGGGCTCAGATGCCCTGATTTTGCACTGACTTGCTCAAGAAGTCAACTCTTGATCAGATGACTTCCCCATGGAATTTCTTCATGAAAATTGATATGCATGCTCCCTATACCATATAGAGACCAATAGAAACAAGAATGACCAAAAATTTTGGAGTTATGGCCTCTGAAACCAAAACCCTAATTCTAGGTCATCTGTGCAGTCAAACCTGGCTCTGCTTCCATGCCATTCTCAGTTCTTGTGATTCTTTGACATTCTAGACTTTGAGAGGATATAATATGATGCTTGAACATACATGGACCCCTTTGAAGTGATTGATGGCCTTTGGAGTGGCTCAAGAAGCTCTTGGATTGCTCAGATCACAAACCCTAGATGCAGATGACTTTGAACCAATGCAATGAATCAAAAAAATGTAATATGAGATGCTATGATTGAGTTTATGCATATGAAATGATCACAAGCCATGGTGTGAATGGGTGAGGGCAAATTTGGGGTGTTTACACCAACCTGCAATGAAAAACAAAACAAGTACCGACAGTGTTCTAACACACATGTCGCATACTAGAGATAACACAACTACGCAACCTGGTCGGATAAACCGACATGCTCTGGTACCACTTTGTAACACCCAAAATACTCCCTACGAATTTCCAATTAAAATCAGAGTAACTAAATATAAAATTTATTCTGAGTGTTACATACTACCTCAAAATACGACTTAATTTGATACGTTTTTCAAAATATTTTCATTTGCAGCGGAAAACTCTAAAGAAGCACAAAATAAGATTCAATTACAAATATGTTTTTCAAAAATAAGTAAACAAAGAAATAGTTGTCTTCCCGACATTCCAAAGCACGTATCAGAGCCGGCTCATCTAACTGTGAAGTACACTGAATTCACCGACAGGCAACTCTACTAATCATGATCACCTGCACGTTACCAACATAAGGGTAACATTCAAACAGAATGGGTGAGATACTTACACCAACAAAAGGGAAAAATAATAAGAGCAAAAGTAAGTATCATCAAATAGTTCACCACTTCTAATCAACAACAATTAAATAAATGGACCAAAACACATAACAACATTATGCACACCAACAACAACTTATGCCATGAGACTCTATCAACTCCATGCATGCGGTACCATATATTGATCTCTGTTTCAAGATCCAATTCCCGTCGGAACTCTCAACCCCTATTTCATGTTCCAGTATGATTCTTATTTCATGATCACACCCTCGACCCCTGTTTCATGGTCACGTATGATCCATATTTCATGATTGCACCAACAACAAAATGATCCCCTTTGGGATTCAGATGGATATACCCTACCTTGGTACACCATCCCCAACTATGCTCATGCCATGCACCGTCAATGACAATATGCAATGTCTGCAATATCTACCTCATGCAACAACATCATCAACAAACATACAACGACTACTACCTCATACAACAACATCACCAACAGCATACAACAACAACTACCTCATACAACAACATCACCAACAACATACAACAACAACTACTTCATTCAACAACATACAACAATAACTACTTCATACAACAACATACAACAACAACTACTTCACACAACAACATCATCAACCACATACAACAACAACTACCTCATGTAATCACATAACTAACAACATGTATCAACAACTACAACAACACCTAAGAACTACTACATCATATAACTACAACAACAACAATGAAACGTACAACATCGACAACATATATCAATAACTACAACAACATATAACAACATTAATAACACATATCGGCAACTAGGACAACTTATAAAAACATCGATAACACCTTCCCATATTCGTAACATGCATAATCAACTACAACAACCTGTAACAACATCTACAAGAACACATAACAACAACACAACATACATCAACAGTTACATCAACATATATCAACACCAATGTCATGTAACAATAACAACAACCATACATAACAACAACAACACGTGTACATATCAATTCATTTTCATTTCAAGTTATGCTTATTATTTTTCTAATTAAGTTCATAAATCATCTCTACTTACCTCTAACAGCACTACATCAACCCTCATCCCTTAATATATTAATTAAAGAATTTTCAAGAATTTTTCAAAATAAAAATATTTTAATTATCACTCCAGGTCTCGCTAAGCGAAGGGCTTGCTCGCTAAGCGAGCAACTCTCTATAAGTGAGGACTGCAATTTTTGGGATTTTCCTTCTGCGGCACAGCCAAACCCTGCTACGATTTATTCATCTAAAAACCAGTTTTTCAGCCAGAAAATACAGAATTCTCACAATTCAACACCTATTTCATACAAATATCATACAATTAACAATTTTCTAACAATTAAACACACTTTTCATCCAAAACCACTCAACCCCAATTCTCTACTCAACAACACTTTGCCTAAAATCCCTATTATCAAACCCTTAAGAGATGGAGAAATCTCACCCTTACCTTAGTTTGATGAGTGATTCCTTCTCCTAGTCTGAATTCCTCTTCAAGCTCTTGCCATTTCTCCTTCCTTCTTCTCTATTTACGCTTCCTCTTCACAATCACAAACACGACTGATTCTTCTTTCCTAAATTCCAAACATAACCCTTAGACCCCATCTAAGGATTGCCCAACTTGCCCTCACTAATCCATCACTAAATTATCATTCTACCCTTTTCTCTTCATATTTCCAATATTTACTTAATATTATATAAATTATTTAAATTCATAAAATATTAAAATATACTTCTTCCCTCAACACACTACCAACTTCATGTTACACACAATACGCCAAAATTTCAATTATTTAAATTAAATAATTAAATAAATAGTTGGGGCGTTACATACACCACTATCACCATGAGAGTAACTTATGACACTTTGCATAACATTCTATGTAGTACTCTCATAGCGGGTCAATCTAGTATAAATATTATCCCTAATATTCATACATATGTTAATACTTGATAACACCTTATCCATGATCCATGAGATATGATCATTAATCTATCTACATAATAATCTTAATGCTTTAATGTTATCCCACTTCACAATAATGTTCGATTATTGATAATTTAAGAATAATGCTCTTATGTTTAATGGAATCTCATGATTAAGTCACATTAATATTTCATTAAACGAACTATCTATTATAGGAACTTTATTATTTTGGAAAAACAAACATAATAAAGAAATGCCTTTATTATTAATAAATAATTTGATAGAAGTACTAAAATTATTGGCCTTTAGGGCTTAAGCCAAGACCAACAGCAACAACAACTCAATCTTACGTTAACAGAACATTAACCTCAAGATTCAATGGGTAAGAACAAGTTCTTGATTTGGATGTTTGTCAGACATTTGATAATAATGTTGACTATTTTAAACGAGGGTTGAGTTTTTCCAATATCTTGATAAAGTTCAATACCGAAATAAGTATCTCACAGAAAAGGATACAATATGAATTTCACCTATGTGAATTTTGAGATGGTGTCGTCTCAAAGTGAGAGTTGGAGTTTATTTCACAAAATGTTAATGAAACAGGAAATCACATGGCCATAAATAACAGTTAGGCGAGATATGTAGGGGAAGAACCCTTAAAGAATGAGTGTAAAGCAATGTCGATCTAATCATGTGGTTTAATGGTTTAAAAGCATTGCTACATATTATTCTGATTAGACTTTGCATTGTCCTTACTAAGGTTAAATTTTCACTCAAAAGATATATAACTATATTAACAATCTTTATACCTCATTTTCTGAAATTAGACTTGTAATTATTAGAACAAGTGGGGGATTGTTGGAAATTATGGACAATCAATGCCCATGGGAGTGTTCCAATATGACAAGAAGGGTGAAATTGAGTTAATGACAATAAATGCATTACTAATAGTCCCACGTAGAAAGTGGTACTTTGTTTAAAAGCATCTATAAAGGCTTAAAAACATTGAACTCAACAAAGGAGTTAAAGAGGATAAAGTGTCACATGGACATATGTGGTGGTCCCAAATATTATGCCACATGTCTCCTCCAAACAACCCATCGCAAGTGTCGCCACCGGCTCCAACTCAGGGACCAGGTCCAAGGGCATGGGCGTAGAGGCTCTAGTCACGGTTTGTAAGGGGCGCCTTATCACTTAAGCACGACATATCAGAGCAATCGAGTTACTCGCGGCGTTATACGGCGGTACTGGTGGCACTTCGGCGGCCGCCATGTACCAACCTAATTTAATTATTGCTCCTGATTTTGATCGTTCCTTAAAATTTGAATTTCAAATTCGAAATATACAACATTTCATGAAGTGGGGCATAATGTAACCATAGACAAACCATAGACAAACCATTGCAAACTTATGCTGAAAAGTTGTTGTTTCATCAAGATTTACAACCTTGTGAAACAACACAAAAATTGTGCATCCTCTTCACATAATTCTAGACACTCTTCCCTGCATTCGAATCTTCACCATTCACATGTGTATTCGATTAAAATGTTGAGTTATCATGGGTATTCTTGTGTTCAAAACTCTAAGACTATAAAGAGAGTGTTTGAAATACTTTTAAAGAAAATGACACTATTCACAATTCAGACATGAATCCATTAAACTTTAATGTTTTCTCTAACAATTATTGGAAGTCCTTAATAATTCAAATGCTTGATAGAGCAAGTAAAAAGCAGAGAAATACGAAAAGGCAGTTTTTGAATAAAACTTCCACCCGTGGAAGTATAGTAGAAAAAGTGTCCGAAAATAGTTTAACTGCAGAATTTAGTTTCTTACAATTCTTGGGCCTGTTTGTGGTTCCAATTTGTACCCTATAAATAGACATTGTATGTCATAGTTGAATAGTTAATGCCATATGATTTAATTCTCTCAATCTTTCTCTATTTCTCTATCTCTCTCTATTCACATAATCATCTTCATCTTTCCCAAACACACTGTTTTTCACAACTCCATTTCTGGTTTTTTCCAACATTTGGCATCAAGAGCTCCGGTTATTGATCCTAATCCACTGCAATAATGGCTACTGTTTCTAATGATCGAATTCCCACCAATCTCCCAATTCTTGATTCGAAAAACTACGACAAATGGGCGAAGAAAATGAAGGTTTTGTTCGGCTATCAAGACGTTCTTGCGGTGATCAAAGATGGTGTTACGTTGCTCGTCGAAGGAGCTACGGATGCTCAAAAGGCTACGTTCAAAGAAGAGAAGAAGAAGGATAACAAAGCGCTGTTCTTGATCCATTCTTGTGTCGATGGTGACAATTTTGAAAAAGTAGGTGATTGCGATTCCGCAAAGCAAGCGTGGGAGATTCTTGAGAAGGCTTATGCAGGGGCTGCCAAAGCCAAAGTGGTGAGGTTACAAACTCACAAGCGACAGTTCGAGTTAATGCAAATGGAGGACAAGGAGTCGATAAACAATTATGTGACGCGTATTACGCGTGTGGTGAATCAAATCAACTCGTGCGGGGAAACTACGGTAGAACAGAATGTTGTGTCAAAGATCTTGCGTTCTTTAACGCCAAGATTCGACAACATTGTCGTTGCGCTTGAAGAATCGAAGGATTTATCGTTGTTGTCGAAGGAGGAGCTTCAAAGCTCACTAGAAGCTCATGAACAACGAATGGATGAGAGGGGAAACGATAAAGCGAAGTCGGAAATAGCGTTGCAAGCGCGACTTCATGAGAAGAGTAAACGATTGGAGAGGAAAGGGCATCCGAGAGGGAAGTCCAATTTCCAGAATTTTGGTGGTAGAGACTCACAAAATTCAAAGGGGCAAAAAGGTGAGGGAAGCTCCAAGGAGGGTGATCAAGGAACCCACAAGCCATTCGACAAAAGTAACGTGAAGTGTTACAATTGTCAAAAGCTTGGGCATTTCGCAAAGTATTGTCGCGCAAAACGAAGAGAAAATCGCGCGGATGAGGCGAAGGTTGCTAGGGAAGAAGCGAATGATGATAATACGCTTCTTGTGATGATCACGGAAGAGAATTATGGCATGAGAGAAGGGCTGGACAGCAGTGGCAGCAGTGCAGACAATTCTGCAGAAACGCGTTCGGAGAAAAACGCAATGGTAACGGTTCGAGATGGAATTCAAAGTAGCGATGAGTGGTACTTGGATTCTGGTTGTTCGACTCATATGACGGGAAGAAAGGATTGGTTTGTCAAGATCAATCAAGCCACGAAGAATAAAGTGAGATTTGTCGATGATACGACGTTATCCGCCGATGGCGTTGGAGATGTCTTGATCGTGAAGAAAGATGGTGGTCGTTCATTAATCAAGGATGTGTTGTACATTCCAGGAATCAAATGTAATCTCTTGAGCATTGGCCAACTACTCGAGAAAGATTACATTATTCGCATGGAAAACAAGGTATTGCGCGTTTTGGACCGAAAGGGAGTTTTGGTACTTAAAGCACTGATGGCTGCAAATCAAACTTTCAAGATAGCAATGAAAGTAATGGAGCATCGATGTTTAGCTACAGCGGCAAGTCGTGAGGAGTGGTTATGGCATTACCGTCTTGGTCATCTCAATTTTCGAGACCTCGACGCGTTGCATAGACATGGTATGGTGACCGGGCTGCCAAGAATCGTGGTTCCAGCTGAGTTGTGTGTTGAATGTGTTCAAGGGAAGCAACACAAGAGTGTTTTCAGCAAGGATACAGGTCATAGGACCAAGCATCTCCTTGAGGTGGTGTATTCGGACGTGTGTGGGCCGATGCAAGTCAATTCGTATGGAGGTAACCGATACTTTGTCACGTTTATTGATGACTTCAGTAGGAAGCTGTGGATTTATCTAATCAAGAGGAAGGATGAGGTGTTTGATATGTTCAAACGATTTAAATCCATGGTTGAGCGAAAAAGTAGTCACAAACTCAAAATTCTCAAAACCGATGGAGGAGGAGAATTTACTTCGAGGGAATTTGGGAGTTATTGTGACGATGAGGGTATTGTGCGTGAGGTTGTACCACCCTATACGCCTCAGCAAAATGGTGTTGCCGAGAGAAAAAATCGGACGATTATGAACATGGTACGTAGCATGTTGAAAGCGAAAAATCTTCCGAAAGAGTTGTGGGGAGAAGCTGTTTCTACAGCTGCCTATTTTATAAACAGGTGTCCTACAAAGAAGCTGGACAAGGTTACTCCAGAAGAGGTATGGTGTGGACACAAGCCAAGTTTGAGTCACTTGCGTGTTTTCGGTTCAGTAGCGTTTCGACATATTCCGGGTCAGATTCGAAAGAAATTAGATGACAAGGGTGAAATGATGTTGCTGGTTGGTTATCATCCTACCGGAGGCTATAAGCTGTTTGATATGAGTAACAAGAAGATTGTGATAAGTCGAGATGTGATCGTGGACGAGTTTCGGCAGTTTGACAGCAGAAAATCTGCCATATCAGTTCAGGAAATCGATTTGCCGCAAGATGAAATCGATTTCCTGCAGGAAGATCAGCATTCTGGAGCTGCTGGAATTGGTTCTGGTGAAGTTGAAATCGATTTCATGCAGGAAAATTTGAATTCTCAGCCTGCTGAAGGTGCTGTACAACAACCTTTTGTAACCGAAACAGGTGAATCAAGTAGACGACCAACAAGGCAAAGAGGATTGCCTCAAAGACTCCGGGATTGTGAATTATTCCGAGATAGCGAGATCAATAATGAGGGTGATCTTATTCACTTCGCTCTAATGGCCGAATCCGAACCGGTGAATACGGAGGAGGCATTAAGCGATCCAAAGTGGATGTGTGCGATGAAAGAAGAACTGAATTCGATTGAGAAGAATAGTACTTGGATGTTGGTTGATTTACCGAAAGGTAAAAAGGCGATAGGTGTGAAGTGGGTCTACAAAGTGAAAGCGAATCCGAAAGGGGAGATAATCAAGCATAAAGCTCGATTAGTAGCAAAGGGATTTTTGCAAAAGGAAGGAATAGACTTCGATGAAGTGTTTGCTCCAGTTGCAAGGCATGAAACCATTCGGTTAGTTGTTGCGATGGCAAATAACAACAACTGGCCGTTGTATCAAATGGACGTCAAATCTGCGTTTTTGAATGGTCCACTTGATGGGGAGGTATATGTGAGACAGCCACCTGGTTTTGTGATCAAAAATCAAGAGGCAAAGGTCTATAAGTTGAGGAAGGCACTCTATGGTTTGAAACAAGCTCCAAGAGCTTGGAACAAACGCATAGATGGATTTCTTAGCGATGTTGGTTTCAAGAAATGTGTATCCGAACATGGAGTTTATGTGAAACCGGATGCAAGTGAGGGAGTAATCATTCTTTGTCTTTATGTGGACGATTTGTTGATTACCGGCAACTGTGAAAAGAACATTTCAAAGTTCAAAGGAGAGCTTATGAAGGAATTTGAAATGAGTGATCTTGGTATCATGAAATATTTCTTAGGCATAGAGTTCCAAAGGACAAAATTGGGACTGCTCATGCACCAGAGAAGGTATGCCATGGAAATTCTGAAGAGGTGTGATATGGAGCATTGCAATGCTGCCACAACACCAGCCGAGACACGATTACAGTTGTCCAAGAGTGAAGAAGAACAAGATGTGGATCCTACTCAATACCGGAGATTGATAGGATCATTGCGTTACTTGTGCAATACGCGGCCAGATTTGGCGTTTAGTATCGGTATTGAGAGTAGATTCATGGAGAGGCCGAAGGTATCACACTTGGCAGCAGTTAAGAGGATCCTTAGATATGTGAAAGGTACTCTTGGCTGTGGAATTTTGTTTCCGGCAAGCGACATGGGCAGAAGTTGTGAGTTACTCGGATACACCGATTCCAATTGGTGCGGAGATAAGGATGATCGAAAGTCTACGGCGGGGTATCTCTTTATGTTCGGTAAGGCACCAATCTCTTGGTGTTCGAAAAAAGGAACCGGTTGTAGCCCTCTCTTCTTACGAGGCTGAGTATATAGCAGCGTCGATGTGTGCATGCCAAGCTGTGTGGCTGGTGAATCTATGTAAGGAGCTGGACAACAGTAGAAATGGGGCTGTTTTGCTACTTGTGGACAACATTTCAACGATAAACCTTGCTAAGAATCCCATAGCTCATGGGAGGAGCAAGCATATTGAAATGCGATTCCACTATTTGAGAGAATTGGTGAGCTCCGGACAGTTGCATTTAGGGTACTGCAGAAGCGAAGAACAAGTCGCGGACTTGTTAACGAAAGGCGTGACAAGTGATGTGTTCAAGAGACTTGTGAAGAAGTTGAGCATGATGAGTGTGGAGCATTTGAATTAAGGTGGTGTATTGGAAGTCCTTAATAATTCAAATGCTTGATAGAGCAAGTAAAAAGCAGAGAAATACGAAAAGGCAGTTTTTGAATAAAACTTCCACCCGTGGAAGTATAGTAGAAAAAGTGTCCGAAAATAGTTTAACTGCAGAATTTAGTTTCTTACAATTCTTGGGCCTGTTTGTGGTTCCAATTTGTACCCTATAAATAGACATTGTATGTCATAGTTGAATAGTTAATGCCATATGATTTAATTCTCTCAATCTTTCTCTATTTCTCTATCTCTCTCTATTCACATAATCATCTTCATCTTTCCCAAACACACTGTTTTTCACAACTCCATTTCTGGTTTTTTCCAACAACAATTACAAAACTATTGCTGCATATAAATTTCACAATTCTAATGTTATTTATGAACGAGTGACATTGCAATACCCTTCCGCCATATAATCTCAGCATATAGTATGCATCCTTTAAACATACCATATACATCAACCTAGAATCATGCATTCGTCAAAGGTAATTGGTTCCATCACATAACATTAAGCATTACGTTATTACATGCCTCACATTTTGAGGGCTATAAACCTTTATATTTCTTAATCTTGAATTTTTGTCTTCACAATTTTTCCTCACAATTTTTCCTTACAAACCTCATGTTAAGAAGTTATTGATTATATTATAGATTTTATCTCAATTTATTAAGCATTTCTTCCCTACAAACATAATGTTTGAGAAGCTTAGGACTATAATATTCCGTCCATACAACCATCATGAATTAATCATAACGAGGGATTTTGGATCAATTCATTCGTTTGCATTGCTATGAAACAAGTAATTCATATTCCAACCAAGAAAAGAAAGAGATGTTAGTGAAAGAGGTAATATAATAAAATGTTATATATTATGTCATTTTCAATAAATTTATATGCTCTTATTTATTTTTCATTATGTATATATATATATATATATATATATATATATATATATATATATATATATATATATATATATATATATATATATATATATATATCACTTGGTATCATAATTTATAGCTTAGACAAGTATTCTCATTATAATTTATATTTGATATCCTTGGTTTCTTTATTACAGGTTAGATATGGCTACTAACGAGGATCACCCACATGATGATGATTATATGCATGATGGAGGTAAAAAGGTATCTACGGAAGAGGACATTAAAAGAGGCATAACAGTGATGAAGAAAGTGATCCATGCTAGAGATCGAGGCATCATTTTAGATGTGCATTGGAGCTCACAAGGCCAGCTTATTGAGCCTAACGGTTATACCTTGACAAGTTTCATTGGTGAACTTGTAAGGAATGAAATTCCAATAACTTTTGATGTTTGGAGAAATAAATAGTTGAGCGAAGCCAAAGAAAAAATTTGGACTGAGATAAAAGTAGCATAATCGTTAGCGTAGGATATTAGGTATGCTTAAAACCATTATGAACCTTTGTTAACCTTAATGTGTAGATTCAAAGTTTTTATGCGTATTTTACGTACATTTTTTACATGGTAATGTTAATTAGACTCCAACAAGATCCAAAGCAAAAGATAAGGGGATTCCGCAGAATACCGAGTCCGTTGTTTCAAAAAAAGAGGTATATCACAATTATATGATATTTATGCATGGAAATATTAAATTCGTGATCTTATACTTCATCTAACTAATTATATGATATATAGCTTCATGGTAAGGAGATTAGCAACGTCTCCACACAAAAAAACGTTTGTTGCTAAGAAGATCGCAGCAAAAAAAAATACCTCCAAGTATAGGTTGCGCCTTCAGACATTTCTAGAATTGACAGATATTCTGAACGGAGGTATTCGTCTTATACCTATGGAGGAAGGTATTTATGGCTTTGAATATGAACAATCAATTGGTAATGATGAATTTGAGAAAGTTTTTCATCATGAAGAATTAGGCATCAGTGTTGTCAATATATACGTGAGGTATATCTAATCTACTTTGTTATATTAATTGAACAACTTATTTACTTTATGTTTCAAATGAATAGTCTAATGTTAATGATGTTTTTATTTAAGGTTTTTGTATGACAAAGTGATGCGTTCACGTGGATTTGAGCAAAGATTTGCATTCTTAAGCCTCGCGTCTGTCAACTTATCTTTAATCATAAACTAGTAAAATACCCGTGCTCCTGCACGGGTAAAATTATTTGATGTGATATAAAATAAATTTAAATGTATATTTAATTTTGATACGATATAAAATGCATATCTATATATATTTAAATTGAAAATAGTTATTAATTTTAAAATGAACAATGATTATATAAAATCAATTAAATTAAAATATAAAGGGAAAAAGAACCGTGAGATGAAAACAAATTAATATTTAGAAATAAGGATTTTATCTTTTAAATTAAGACAATTATTGATTAAAATAAAATATGTATTGTGTTTATAGTAATTCGGAAAATAAAAAATTTATTTATTTCAAAATAAAACTTATTTATATATAGATATAAAATTTAAATTAGTTATTTAATTATAAAATAAAAATAATTATACAATTTCAATTGCATTAAATAATGTTGCAAAAAGAAGAAAAAAATGATTTTGTTAGATAAAGATAGACAAAAAAAATTGATGTGATAAAATGATAATGACCCGTGAAATAAAAATATTATTTGATGTGCACAAATATAAAATTTAAAATGATTTACTTAATTGTAAAATGAACAATAATCATACAATTTTAATTATATTAAATAATTATTAAAAAATAATGAGATGAAAAAAGAAAAAAAATTGATATTTAAAAATAAGAATTGTGTCTTTTAATGAATTGATAGGATAGAAAAATAAAAGATAAATTTTTACATTTGATAATAAGAAAAATGACTCATAGTGATAGTGACATATATTATATATTTGATAATAAGAAAAATGACTCATAGTGATAGTGACATATATTATATTGATATTGACCCGTATAATGAAGAATTTTATTATCATATTTAAATTTATGTGCATCTTAACCATTATATTGTTTATTTATAACATCTTAACATTTATGACATATATAATTATACAATAAATTATTATTAAGAAAATTATATGTTCATTGATAAATATTTATTTTTTAACTAAATAGTTGATAAAGATAATTTTTAAAATAATTTATAAATAAAGTAAAAACTTATGTTTAATTTATTTTTAAAATCTTGAGAAACACTTTTTAATGAGAATTAAGGCATCATCAAATCATTTTAAAATATCGAAATATTGTGAAGATCATGTGAAGAAAAAGTTTTGGAATCTATCATATGTTCAGAGGCATCATAATTCATCATGACAATCCATACATAATAAGTTCCACACTCATTATAGGAGTATGAAAAAAAACACTATCATACTTCAATAGGATACAAATTTGATTCCTATTTGTTAATATAATAAATAAATAAAAAGCAAATTGTTAATACTTCATAAAACCATTAACTCAGTTTTTTTCTTGTATAATTATTTCAACTAATTAACACCCTTTTCCTTGCACATTTCCTACTGTTTCTATTAGATTTCACTTTTTATAGTGCTACCTATCTCAACAAAACAGTTACCTACCCGTATACTTATATATTAGATGATAAATCAACAAAGAAATTTCATAATCTTTATGCATTAATGCCTCAAGCTTCACTTCATGCACTGGATTAACAAAGCCATACATGATTACAGGTCCTTCCACATCAAAATGCAAACAAAAACCATAAATGTAGAAAGCACCAAAAACCAAAAATCAAACTCAGCAATTAAATTGGATTTTGGAAAAGGGTAATAAAGGATCAATTAGTATACAGATTAAAATGAAATTCAAATAACATCAAGATAAATGTAGAAAGAAATAAGTTATGAGATCAAATTAGAAAAACAGATGTAATTCAGAAAGAAGTGTTACGAAATTACAATATACAGGTCGAAAATAGTATTAGATTTCAATAAATCACATTAATGATTCTCCACAATCCAACTATCATGCTGCTATCCAAAATACTGGCATTTCTCATATAAATTTTTGTCTCTTCATCAATAAACATATATAGAAAGGAATGTTTCTCCTTGCTTCTATACTGATGTTTCTGGGCTGATGTATTACATCATAGTTTCCTGATATATATGCTATGAGAAACAAAAAAATAGAGGACAAAATATCAAATGTAGAACATAATCAGTCATAAATCATACAAAATATGGTAGTCACAACAATTATATCAGTCATAAATCATACTCCTTGTGCTTAGTTAAAAGCTTAATCAATTAGATAAACCAACTCATATTTGGTGCTAAAGCATGTAACAGTAAATATAAAAGAGCTCTATTAAATATTAATTACACAAAAGTATACTTTAATCTATGGACTGAAACATGAGTATTGAATCAGATACACGGGTAGAATCACGAAAGAAAACAACATTGACCTTTACTTTCTCACCAAAAACCAACCATGGGTAAGGAATAGTCGGGTACCGTGCATTATACAGATAGAAACGATATTCATACAAACACAAATGTTGCAAATTCCACATCTCACATTTAGCTACTACATACAAACGCATAAACATGAAGGTATATAATACTTGCCTGATTGTTGCACAATAGTTCAATTGAAGGTTTAAGCTTTTGCCAAGGTTTGAATCCAGATCCAGAAAGATCCATACCTGACTGCTTGAAGTTGTGACTGTGACTCAGAGGCATATAGTCTTCTTCATCGGTGGAATCATCAGAGGCATCCATCGCAAAAGTATAGAAATCCTTGATTGCAATTGAAGCAGAGAAAAGGAAAATCAAAACGAAAGATATTGAGTGATGACAACAGGAAAAAAAATAACATCTTGAGTGAAATATCAACAGGGAAGAAAATACATTACTTTAAAGAAGAATTTACCTTGAATGACATACTTGAAAAGAGACACTCCATGATATCCTGGCATTCCAACATCACTTATTTTCACTAACTTCGACCTATTACTCACATGGTTAGCTAATATATCACAGGGACAATTTCACTACAATTGTAAAACTCACAACAAAAAGACATTTCATTTTTAATGAATATGATTGGTTGATGGTTAAGATAAGAAATATAATTAGTAATGAAGTGTTTAAAACCTTAGCATCTTGAATGATCAACTATAAGTGTAACTGGCCATGTGAATTATATGCAAGACATAAGTGCTTACCAAGAGAATGACAATAACCATCAGGTTGGAAAATTGCCTTAGTTCTTTTTCCCAATACAATTGTTGAGCCACTACAAAACTCAGAATACACCAGTCATTTAGAACATAAGCCAAACAATAAGTAAATAAATGGTCAATTAATGGATTGCATTAAAAATAAATAAATAAAAAACTCATTTAAAGAGTGGTGTTGCATCGTTGGATAGAAATCTCCATTTACTCAATGATAGCTCCAATAACACCAGCTCCAATTGTCTTCTCTCCTTCTCTAATAGCAAACCTCATTCCTTGTTCAATAGCAACTGGAAAAAATAACAACTTTGAGTTTCATGAGCATGAAAATAAGAAAAATAGTCAATAATCAAATAACATCAAAACAACCAAGAACATGAAAATAAACATGAACATGAAAACAACTCAGAACATTAACATGAATATGAAAAAGATGTTGATGAAGACGATGAAATCAAACATGTGTCGATACCGAATAATCTAGAATGCGTATGGCCAGACTTGTCTGATGGCCATGATATCCCTTCCACAAAGGTAAGTATTGAAGGGCTAGGCTATATTGCGCGGAATTGGGCGTTCTGTGACATTTCGGGCTCCTTCTCAGAATCCTTTTTCTTCTCTTCTTTACTTCCTAAACCCTACACGTGTTAAACAAACAAATTCTGAGTGAAATACAGAAATGACAGATTAGTCACAGTGTGTTAATCAAATAAGGCTATATCTCTCCTTTCGATTATTCAGGAATTTTAGAGAGTTTTCTTGTATGCTTATTCATCATTACCCAAACACTGCAAAACATCCAAAACAGTGGTTAGTCATAATGCATACACATTCAGAAAAACAGATTAAACATGTCTATTGTAATCACAGAAGAAAGGACTGAGATAGTTTTTTTAATTGACTTCAACCTGGATGCTCTTGTCATGATTTCAAACCTGAAGAAAAACAACAGTGAAGTTTTGAGTAAGAGGGATAAAACCATTAAATCGAAAATATGTGGTGGATCTATAGAAGCAAAAGAAAACATGAAAAACAAAGTGAAAAAAACCTTAAAAACAAAGAGCAGTAAATCAATAGAAAGTCATGGAGCAACAATCAATAACCTAATCTTCAACTTCAACTTCAATCAATCAAATCAAAACAGATCCATGGAAATCACCCACAGAAACACGCAATTGATGAGAAAACATCACCGGCAAAACTGAAAGAAATTAAAAAACGCAATGCACGTAAATGAAAAAAGATGAAAGAGTGAAAACTTGTTGGTATAAGCTGTAGAGAAGAAGCGTAGTAGGGGAGAAAGTTGCGACGGAGGTGGTGGCTTTAGGGTTTCTGAAAAAGAGAGAGAAGAGAAGACGAGTGAATGGGAAAGAAAGAGAAGAGAGAGAGAGAGAAGAGAGTATGGGATTGGAAGTTATTTCAATTGTACATATGGGAAGAAGAATCTGAGAAAGGGTGGAGAAATGGGCGGCGGCGGATTTAGGGTTTAGGGCAAAACGGGAGAGAGAAAAAGGGAATGAGAGAGAAGAGGATCTGATCCTGTGAATTGGTTTTGGTTGGTAAAGGAGAAAATTTTGAGGACTCCAATGGTTGATGGACATTTGGCATTAAGATAGAGGTTTGGGTCAATACTATTTGAATGATATGTTAATTACGGAACAGTCCTTTTCATGGTGTAAAGATTTGTTTGTGAAAGGGTAACTTAGGTAGTTTGGGCAACTTTTTTGTAATGGCTTGATAGTAGATAAACCAGATGAGGTCATGGTATATGTACGCAACCTCTTTATGGCCAATAAAGATACGGAAAAGTTGTTATGTTTACTGTTTAATACTGAGTTAGATTTTCATTCTAAATTCATCTATTATAATTTTTTGTATTTTGACATCGCGTAGAAAGTTTTCATCTAACATTTGTTTAATCTTACAGTGGACATTAATTGTTGGTCGCAATTAATCCTATCAGAGAATTTGTGTATTATCTGGATTCGTTAGGAAATGATTGGACAGCATACCCGGATATGAAGAATATGATTGACACGTAAGTGAGATTGTTCTAAATATTCATGTGTATACTTATTCATTTATTTATGTGAATTGTTCTAAATATTCATTTATATTTTATTAGCATCATACAAGCTTTTCTAACACAACGAGATATCCAAGTACCAAAGAGGAGAGCCAACAACATTACATGGATAAGAGTTGAGGTATATTAATTATCACATTTTTTATTATATTAGTGATGATACTTGATAAAACTTATGATTTATCCATATTTTCTTTTCATGTGTAGTGTCCTCGACAACGTAATGGTATAGATTGCAGATATTTTATGCTGAGGTTTATGAGAGAAACTCTTTTTTTGGATCGAATAGAGATTCCATCCGATGTATGTATTTCTAACTTATGAGTTATTTTAATATTTAACACATATTTCTCATATAATTAAATAGTTGAAACTAAATCAAATTATGTTATATTATTATGTAGTACTTTGATGAATTCAAGTGTGCGTATTACTCAAGTAATCATTTGGATGAAATTAAAGAGGATTGGTGTCAATTCATTATGGAGCTCGGAGTTTTATAAGGTATATTTTACTTTTATTTTAATTGATGAGAATTTTGAGTATGTGTAACTTTGTAACTATAGACATTGTTTATGTCTTGTTTTAATTGAATTACAATCTTTTGCGTTGTTTCAGGTTATATGAAGCAAAAATTTTGTTGGATGCAAAGTATAAGTAATATGTAGATTTGAAGTAGAAGATAGATTGTTTTGTATATATAAATTGGTGCAAAGTAAAATATAGATTGTTTTGTATATATAAATTAGTGTGTATATATTGGTTTGAATTGCCAATTATTTTGTATATATAAATTGGTGCGTAAATTGATACATTTAAATAGGCAAAATTGGATTTGGTTTGAAGCTCCAATTTATGATATTTTTCTACAAAATATGGTTCAAAAACAGGAGCAAATTGTGGTTGAAAACCTGATGAAATTGTGGTTTAAAACAGGTGTATATAAACTGTATAAAACAGACAGCGTTTTTTAAGTAATTTATTTTTAAAAAAATTGTATACCTTAGACATCGTTTTACACTAAAAATGCTGTCTAAGGTGGGGTTTAGAAAGCATTTTCACCAAAAGCGTTGTCTAAGGTGGGGATTAGAAAGCACTTTCACAAAAAGTGTTGTCTAAGGTATACCAAATAAATGTCAAAAGTGTTGTCTAAGGTACCATTTAAAAAAAAGAAAAAAAGCGTTGTCTAATGATACTTTAGACAATGGTTTTTCAATAAATGTACCCCTCTTTAGATATCGCTTTTGTCATTACCAAAAGCACTGTCTAAACTTTTAGCATCACCACTTTATACAGCGCTTTTAAGCGCTGTCTAATGGCAAAAAACGTTATCTAATATCTTTTATGGCATAATGATTATTGTTCAGGATTTCAAGGACAGTGTTGAGGATATCTTTGCCCACCACTTTCCAGTACTTTTGGTAGAAAAGAGCTGGCAATCCATCAGGGTCTGGGGCTTTCAAAGGATGCATTTGGTTGAGAGCTTCCTCAACCTCATTCTTCGAGTACTCCCCTTCACACAATTTTCTTGATTCTCAGTCAATTTCTGTTGAACCACCTGACACACTTCTTCTATATCTTCGGGCTTTGAGGTAAAGAAAAGATCTTTAAAATAGGACACCAGAATTCTTTTGCAATTCTCTAAAGACTTAAAAACATTGAACTCAACAGAGTTAAAGAGGATAAAGTGTCACATGGACAAATGTGGTGGTCCCAAACATTATGCAACATGTCTCATCCAAACAACCCATCGCAAGTGTCACCACCGGCTCCAACTCATGGACCAGGTCCGAGGGCATGGTCGTAGAGACGCTAGTGGCGGCTTGTAAGGGGCACTTTATCACTTAGGCACGACATATCAGAGTAATCGGACTACTCATGGCGTTATACAACGGTGCTAGTGGTACTTTGGCGGTCGTCATGTACCAACCTAATTTTAATTATTGCTCCTGGATTTGATCGTTCCTTAAAATTTGAATTTCAAATTCAAAATATACAACACTTCTTGAAGTGGTGCATAATTTAACCATAGACAATCCATTGCAAACATATGCTAAAAAGTAGTTGTTTCATCAAGATTTACAACCTTGTGAAACAACACAAAAATCGGGCATCCTCTTCACATAATTCTAGACACTCTTCCCTGCATTCGAATCTTCACCATTCATGTGCATATTCGATTAAAATGTTGAATTATCATAGGTATTTGTTGTATTCCAACTCTAAGACTATAAAAAAAAAGTGTTTGAAATACTTTTAAAGAAAATGACACTATTGACGATTCAGACATGAATCCATTAAACTTTAATGTTTTCTCTAACGATTACAAAACTGTTGCTGCTGCATGTAAATTTCACAATTCTAATGTTATTTATGAACGAGTGACATTGCATTACCCTTCCGCCATATAATCTCAGCAAATAGTATGCATCCTTTAAACATACCATATAACATTAAGCATTGCACTTTTACATGCCTCACATTTTGAGGGCTATAAACCGTTATATTTCTTAATCTTGAATTTTTGTCTTCAAAATTTTTCCTTACAAACCTCATGTTCAGGGGTTATTGATTATATATAGATTTTATCTCAATTTATTAAGCATTTCGTCCTTACAAACATTGTTTGAGAAGCTTAGGACTATAATATTTTTACCATTAACTCAGTGCATGACATTCAAGACACATAAGTCCAATTTCCAAAATGAGTAACCATGAGAGAGTTATATTATATCCAAGAAATTTTGATTTAGGTCTATGGAAAAATTAACTTGTCTGTTAATTTCTTCTGTAACACCTAATGAAAACTTCAAATAGAAAGTGAAAGAGAACGTAAGATCCATAGAATTTTAACAAGATACAAGAAAGAAACCCATAACAAAATGGGTAGCTAGCTAGGTAGATATAGCTTTATTCAAAACAAACACAGAAGTAGAAAAAGGTGATGGATCCATAATCTTAGTTTCATCAACAATGTGTAGTGCAAAAGCATCTATGACGGGCTCCATGGCAGCGTCCGCCAGGGAAACGTTCTGTTTTGCACACAGAAGCACAGTTGGTATCACTGAAACATAATCCTTTGAATCTGTGACTTTGAGATTGACAATCCCTTGCCTCTGCCACCATACTTGGCCCTATAATATCATATCATAAAATCAATTCAAAACACTTGTATAAAATTATACTATAGTTAAGATATATCAATATTTATGTGATGTAAGTGTAAAGAAGAATTTACCAGTGGCCACAAGAAGGAGAAGGAAGACAAACATGGTGGAAACCAAAGAAACTGAACGAGCCATGAAGATTTCTTAGAGAGAAAAGTGAACTAGTTTAGAATTTGAAGTGATATGCAAATGGAACTAACAAGCTTGTCTTAAATAGGACAATAGAGGTTAGTAGTGTCTTTCTAATGAATAATATAAAATGATAATCTATTGGACGTTAAAATTCTGATGTCAAATAGTTAATGTATTGGAGAAATAATTGATTTTTTACCTAACATTATTAAGACCTTCTAGTACTAAGAATTTATCTATTATATACTATTATAGAAAGAGAAAAAGTTGAATGATTTAAAATTTAAATGAGTGATGTTAAAAAATATCATACATGCCCCACTAGTATTTTTAGAGAGAAAATCCACGTGATATTTTTATTTTTGATTTTGAATATGTTATCTTAATGGATACTGAGAACAATGAATGATACAGAAAAGGTGACAATACAATACAGTAAATGACAAGTGGTGGCAGAAACATTATTGCTTTTATGTTATCTTTTTACTTTTGTCTTCGTGTTTTTTTCTTTCTCACCGGCTTCTTAGTAGGAAGAGAGAAAAAGTAAATAAAGAATTTCATAAGAGAGAAATAGATGGGATTTGATATATTGTTTGGTAAAAAAAAAAAGAGAAAAATTAAGAAGGAAGTGTTATTTTTTTATAAGCAATTTGTATTAAAAATGAGAAAAAAGGGAATCTCTGGTCCGATACAAAAAAACTATTCAAAACAAAAGAAACGGAGCAATCTAAAGATTACAAGAAATTTATAGGATGAGTCGACCATTCATAGAAACTACATCTAGACCGACCTAAATCTAACCACTGTCACTAAAGAATGACGATAGAAGTGTTGATAAGCTTGAATGTATAAGTATACCTTTAAAATTAAAAGACTTAATATCTTTTTAGTCACATATCATAACTTTAAAAATATTCATATTGATCATTTGACTCTTTAAAACGTTTTATATTAGTTCTATTTGTCTTATTAGCGATTAATTTAACGATTAATTTTTGAAATTTCTTCATTAATAAAACGAAAAGAACTAATATAAAACGTTTTGAAGAGTCAAATGATCAATATGAACATTTTTAAAGTTGAGGAACTAAAATGAACCTTGAGGTTAATATATGAAACTAAAACGGTGTAGATGTTTTAGATTGACAATATTTTATGGTAAATCATGTTTCTGATTCTGAATTTCATATGGGATGTTATGACATGTGATTTAAGCATTCTGCAGATGTGAAGGTTTAATGTATGCAGCTGTTGTATCAGGATGTCAAGACTAATGTCATGACATCTCTGACTGGGCCTGAAGACCTAGTTGAATCCTTATTTCATGTGCGCGTTTCGCTGTTATTAAATGTGTGATATGTTGAGCATTAACAAGTGCCATTTATTAGAAGGAAATGATTCAACATGGAGTAATAGCAGAACATTTTATATGTTGCTATTTTAGTTCCTTTATTTTAGAAATTATCGTATTTGATTGTGCAAGTTCAGCAGGCTCATGCCCATGATTCAGACTCTACTAAAGGCTGCATTACCCTAGTTTGAAGCGACACAGAAATACATAAAATAAGGATTGCAGTATTCAGCGTTTTTGTGTGTGTTTTAGTTTTCTTGTGAGTCAAACAATTGTCATGTTGATGGTTTTTTTGGACTAGATTTATTGTGTTGTATGTTGTTCAATCTAAGCTTTTAAGCAAGAGTGTTTGTACTTGACTGAAACTTTGAAGCAAGGCCAATGATTGTTTTTGAAGTGTATCTTCTCTTTAATTGATTTCGTGTTTGTTATCACTGCTGTGAATGAGGGGGAGTGAGAGGTGTCTCATATTTAGGAGTTCCTAGATAGAACTAGCATTGGGTAGTGATTAAAGTGAAGAGGGTACACTGGGTGGTTTAGCTCTGAATTGATACTACTGATAGTGGAGTTCCTTCCTGGCTTGGTAGCCCCCAGGGTAGGTGTGTTTGCACCGAACTGGGTTAACAATTCCGAGTGTTCTTTACTTTTGCGTTTGTTTATTTACCTTATTATTTTTAACCTTTTCAGATATTAGTGTCGTGACATCTTATTCGACATCGTATATTTTATTTTGAATATGTTATCTTAATGGATACTGATAACCATGAATGATACAAAATTTAAATGAGTGATGTTAAAAAAAATCATACATGCCCCACTAGTATTTTTAAAGAGAAAATCCACGTGATATTTTTATTTTTTATTTTGAATATGTTATCTTAATGGATACTGAGAACAATGAATGATACAGAAAAGATGACAATACAATACAATAAATGACAAGTGGTGGCAAAAACATTATTAATTTTTTGATAGAAAAGCAAACTTCATTAAGCAAAAAGAGAGGAAGTTACACTTTGTTGATCAGACACAGTGGGACAGATCCTCATCCATGTCTTGTTGCCTACTAGGTGTCCAACCTGAACAAGGTTATGAGCCATAATATTTAAGTTCCTAGACAGAAAAGAAACAGAAATGACATGAAATTGATTACACAAATTTCTACAATCTTCAACAATGTGCATTAAGTCAGCAATGACCAAACACGCATTAATACAGTCAACCGCCGTCTTTGAGTCGGAATGAACAACAGTTTTATCCACATTTATGCTTTTTTCCAAAAGAAGACTCCAACGGATAGCCGGAATCTCTGCCATGGATGAGGTAGTCTTCATCGTATTAGACTTACACACTGACATGACAACCTCATTCTCTGAATTCATAATCACACACCCAAATGAGACAATATCGTCGTTAAAAATCCCAGCATCAACTTGAATAGTGTGGACACATGCATCTAAAACAGCTTCCTCTACAACGATCCTATTTTTGACAGCCAACATAGGATTCCAACAATTAAATTTCGTAACATGAGCGACGGCTTGCCTTGCAATGTTGATCGGACATTGAATTTTAGCTTGAAAAACCAGCAAGTTTCTAGCATGCCATATGTTGTAGAGTAAGGAAAAGAATACTTGACTTGCCCATTTATCTTTTCCGGCCAGCAGGTTTTCAACCAAGAAAACAGGTCGAAATCAATGTCCAGACATAGACCCAGAGAGGAGGAGAAGAAATCTTGTCTTGCAAAAATACAACGCAACAGCAGGTGATCGGAAGATTCAACACATTCATTATAAAAAGGACAAGAAGATTCAACATTCATACCTTTTTTAACGAGATTTCCCCGAGTCGGAAGAATATCGTTATTAGCCTTCCAAATGAAATGCTTTATCTTATTGCTAAGAAGAACTTTCCATATGAACTTCCACACTTTCTGGAAAGAAACTGATAAAGGACCGGGTTGAAAGTTTGCCTTCTCACTCATACAAAGGTGGTACGCGGATCTGATAGAGTAATTCCCATCTTTCTCGAAATGCCAAAAAATTGCATCGTCGATATTACGAAGAGAGAGATGTATGCTCAAGATAGAAATTGCCTCCTCGTGCCCAAAATTCTCAGTAATCACATGTTGTTTCCATCGGCCCAAATCATGATCAATGAGATCATACACAATAATATCAACCTCTAAATTCCCCTTATGATCAATGACCTTGAATCCAGAATTGTTTGGTATCCATTTGTCCCGGAGGGCCACCACTCTCGAACCATTCCCAATCCTCCATCTTGACCTTTTATCAATCAATTGTCTTGTACTAATAATTCTCCTCCAAGAAAAACTTGGAGAGAAACCAGTTTGCGATTTGTCAATGCCAATAGAGGGAAATAATGCCCTTTCAAAACTCTCTCCACAAGTGTTCCTTCCTTGGTCAATAGTCTCCAGTACTGCTTCCCAAGAAGGCTTACATTAAATTCACTGATTTTGCGGAATCCTAATTCACCACCATCTTTTTATTTGGCAAGCTTTTCCCATATCAACCAGTAGAGTTTTCACTCCCCACTATTAGAGCCCCACCAAAACTTCGCAATTAAACCTTCAATCTCTTTAGAAACCCCTTCCAGCAACTTATAACAGCTCATCACATAGATTGGGATAGCTTAAGCTACAACCTTGATCAGGACCTCTTTTTTGGCTTGCGAAAGAAAACGTTCCTTCCAACCCTTTAACTTCTTCCAAACCCGCTCCACCACCAATGCAAAGATCTCCTTATTTGACCTCCCAAACACCACTGGTAAACCCAAATATTTCATATGACAATCTATGGTCTTTACTCCCAACCTTGAACGGATCAATGTTTTATCTTCTTCATGCACATTTCGACTAAAGGACGCCTCAAATTTATCCAGATTCACCAGTTGTCCGGAAGCTTTTTGATACTTCTCAATAATGTCCAGTATACAGTCAGCTTCGGCAGATTTTGCCCTAATGAAGAGGAGGGAATCGTCTGCGAAGAACAAATGAGAAATGTAGGGGGCCTGTTGGGAAATATTCAATCCATGAATATGTTTCCTAGCCACTGCTTGCTTAATGAGTCTTGAAAACACATATGCACATAAAACAAACAAAATAAGATGAAAGGGGGTCTCCTTGACGGATACCCCTTTTCCGGAAGGAATCTCCTTCCCGGTTGGCCATTGAGTAACACATTCTAAGAGACAGAGCTGATACATCTCTCAATGAGGTTGACAAATAGCATAGGGAACCCCATATAAGACAACACATAAGTAACAAATTTCCACTCCAACTTGTTGTACGTCTTCGACATGTCCAATTGAATAGCCATGTGACCTCGTTTACCATTCTTCTTCTTCAACCAGTGGAAACATTCCATGGCTACCAATGCATTATCCTTAATCAATCTCCCTTGTTTAAAATCACTCTGCTCTTCACTAACAATATCCGGAAGAATTCTCTTCAGTCTGTTCGCAGTCGTCTTAGTGACTAACTTCATAACCACATTACACAAACTAATCGGCCTGAAGTCATTAGGGGATGAAGGATTTTTCCCATGGGAATAAGCACAATATTGGTTGAATTAATAGCACTACGGTCTTTTCCATCATTCAATATGTCGAGAACGAGCCTACTTACCTCCGGTCTAACAATATTCCAATACTTCTGATAAAAGAGAGTCGGCAAACCATCCGGACCAGGAGCTTTAAGAAGATGCATTTGGAAAAGGGACTCTTTGATTTCCTGACTTGTAAAAGGTTCTTCGCACAAACTCATGTGATTCGCATTTAGCCTACCCCTCACTACCTGATAATCCTCTTCAATAAATTCAGTTCTCGAAGACGTGAAAAGGGACTCAAAATAATCTGACAAAAGTCTCTCACAATTCAAACTGCCCCTCCACCATTTCCCAACTTTCTTATGAAAAAATTTATTGTTCTTGTCACCATTTTGCAACCATATAGCCCCGCTTCTTTGCCGCCACGATATCTCTTCCACCCGCAAATGTTTGTTACGTTGTTATTCCAAGGCTTTGAATCGATTGATGGAAGACTCATCACCCTCCCAATTAATATCCTCTGCTAGTAGACTCTCAATCTGCTTCAATTCTTTCTTTATCTCCCCCACACGATATTCCTTTAGTTAATTACTCAGCCCCTGCATATCCCTAATATTTCCAACAATATTTGCAAGGCTGCCACACTAAAGATTCCTCACCATACCTTCACACTTCGGATCATTACTCCAGCTCTCCTCAAACTTAAACTGGTATGTCCTCTTCCTATCCAACTCACCTAAATACACCTCAAAATCAATCCGGATTACCGTGTGATCAGACCTATATCTGGGTAGATGAACAACTCTAGTGGGAGAAAAACGGGATAAGAAGTCATTTGAAACCAGGACACAATCTAGACGACACTGGATATTCTTCCCTCCCCTCCTACCATTTGTCCAAGTAAAAGGGTAACCTTCGAAACCAGCATCCATAATATTGTTGGAATCAAGCGCAATTCTTCCCAAGGACATTTGACTTGAAGACCGACTGTTACCACCTTTTTTCTCTTCCGCTGACAAAATATCGTTGAAGTCTCCAAAACTGATGGACTTACTTCCGCCTTCACTAATCAGCCTCTGAAACAAATCCCAAGTCTTCCTTTTGAGATGTTCCTCCGAAAATCTGTAAATGTCGTTGAAAAACCAATTGTCACAGTCAATATCGTCAGAGATAACACCATTGATATGATTCATGGAGTACGATGTGATGGAAATCCCTAAATCCTGCCTCCATAAAAGAACAAGACCCCCTACCCTATCTCTTCCAGTACCAGAACAATCCACACTTAGGCACCCTTCATAATTCAGCCTCATTTTAACCCTTTGGACCTCCTGAGCTTTCAGTCGTGTTTCCATTAGAAACACCAAATCGGGATTTTCATTGCGGATGAGCCTTGACAAGGCCCAAACTGCACGGGGACTCCCTAACCCCCGACAGTTCCAACTAATCAGCTTCATTGATGCAGGCGATGTTGGTCTTCCAACACCACCTCTGGTCTAAAGTTTGTCTTGGCACCAACCTCATCTTCCCCTCTTAACTTTTTCTCGCCTTTACCACAAGAATCGACTTTTCCTTCAAGAATCATAACATCCACCAGGTTTTTCTTCCCACACTCAATCTCATTCTCAAGCTCTTTGCCCTGATTGGTTTTCCTCGTACTCTGTCCCCTCGTCCATTTTTTCCTTTTTCCTTTGTTGTCCATTCCTGCTACTTTTTTCCCTTTACCTACGTTTGAAATGTCGACCGCACCAAAGGATTCCGCCATTGCTTCAATTTCCAGAGTCGATTTCCCAGTGTTGTGAACTTGGGGAGATATAATGAGATCCCCCAAAGCCCTTTTTGGTCCACCAACAATATTGATGGCTAGTACTTTGTCGCACCCAGCGGAGTGAGCCTTGGCATATTGTCGCTCCCACCAAATGACACCTGGTCAGAATGGGTACAGACGCGAACGGTCGGCGAAAGGAGGAGGAAATGAATAGAGTCGCCATCTAGGCATTTTTATCCCGAAGGAAAGGTAATGCTGCATAAACCTAGGAAAAGATGGATAAGACGGTTGCGAACCAGAGAGACTGAGAAAGGGGGTTGGTTACAACCTGAGAAGGTATTAGCACCCAGATTGTCCGTCGTACTCGACGGGATCCACGCTTAAAAGATTTGTGTTAAAAAGGGGTAGTGTCAGTGCAATCTGTGTATCAAAGCTGGAAAAGAATGCAAGTGTCAGTGTAGAATAACTGTGAAGTGTATAAGAGAAGTGTCAGTGCAAGGACAAGAGTGAAATGCTCAAGACTAATGAGACTTAAATAATGATGCTGGAAGGAGGGGGAATATACAGAGACTTTTGTTCGATAACTGTTAAGTTATGCCTACGTATCCTCTCGTGCAATGAGGAAGTCAGAACACCGTAGTTCGACCCAAAGAGACTGAAGAATAAAATGACTTGTGAACTGCTTACTTGTCTATGCTCAAGTGTATTACCTGTCTAGCTCAGGTGCAAACTGTCTTGCATTAGACGGAAGAAGCGAGTTCTCGTTTGTGAGTGAAGATGATGAGAAAAGAATCCCGAAGGAGACGATTATTGTTTGTTTTTGGTGTTTTCAATCTTTTATTGCTTTTTGGGATTTGTCATAAGTTAATGAGCTTAAGCCTAAACCAATGGGGTAGTAAACTCATCACATCCTCCCTCTGATTAGGGGTAATGAGAATACCTTAACCATGAAATAAGCACCTCACACTTGATCACCATGATGTAGGATTAAGATCATTAACCTACTTGTGATTATTTAGATGTTTTTGTTGTTTTTGTTTAGTGTTAAGTAATGAGTTTAAGCCATAATCAAGGATTTAATGGAATCATTACACCATCCTAATAGAAGGATAATAGATGAGAACATTTAAGCTGAGAAAGACTCCTCAACTTAATCCATGATTAGGGATTAACCTCATGACAAAACAAAGCCTTTATTAAAGTGGATTTTAGTTAATGGTGAGATGAAGAAGTGACTTATATGATTTGTAAGACAGCTTGAGGGGGACTTGTCCATTAACACTAGGGTTAGTCCTTCTTAACCAATTAAGGAAGAATTAGAACCCTAATGCAAGGCCCAAGTTACAAGCTTGATGTCTTGATGATTATTAAGTGGATTGATTAAAGGATTTAAACACATTAAGGGTTTAACACTTAGGATTAAAGTTATACACTCCATCCTAATAGAAGGATGCAGGCATAAGCTTAATCACAAAGCCTTAAAGCCTTTCGGGTTTAGTCCCTGATTATGAGGTGAGAAGAGAGGACTCAAAGATGACACAAAGGTGAAACTAAATGGGGGACTAATCAAGCCCTAATTGTTATCATGCTTAGAGATCCTAGGGTTAATGAGGCTTAAGAGAGAAATATCTTCAGAGAAACCACCAGGAAGGAAGCAGATGAAAGGAGCAAGAAGCAAAGAGAAGCAAAACAACTTGCTTCACTTAAGAAGACAAGTTGCTTGAAGAAATAAAGTAGGAGATGAACATGAATGAGCAATGCTCACTCAAATACACAAGGTAAAATGCAGCAAAGGTGCAAGAGAGATGAGAAGAGATTGTGAGAAGTGAAGGCAAATTCACTTCTCAAAACAACTTACCACCTGAAAAGTTAGCCAAAAGGAATGAAATGCAATGCAAATGTGATGAAATGTCATGATGCAAACCAAAGTCAGAAGCAATTACATGATGTTAATGATGCTAAGAGATGATACAAACAATGAGGTAAGACATGAGAATGATCACACAAGGCAATGGATACAGATGGAGCATGCTTTGAACCATGAATGTACATGAAAAGTTATGAAATGCAATGGACATATAACATGGAAAATGAAAGATGAAATGATCAAACATGGTCCTAATGTGTCCTAAGATGTATCATGAATCATGTGGATGCACAAAATGTCATGGCAAGTCATTGGATGCAAGCAAATGAGAAATGGATGCAAAGGAAGGCATAAATTAGGGTTACATGCATCATGCAAAGCAAAAATCCAAAACCATAAGCAAATGATATGATAAAAATTTGAAAATGCAATCAAAGATACCCTAAACCTATACAAGCTCATTGCCCAAAGGAGAGGATCCAACCCTTAACCTAATGAAAGTTATGAATTTCCTAAGATTGCTAGGGTTTTGGGGTACCTCATCAAGAAAAATGCTAAACAAAATGAAAATGCAAGATCAAATCAAACCAAATTTATCCTATAAACTACATGCTATGAAGATTGCAATGCAAGAAGAATCATCATCCAACTCTCAATGGTTAGGCAGAATGAAATTTTTAAAGTTTGAAACAAAATATTGCCTTAAAATGAATTTAATTCCAATGAAAATGATCAAAAGGCATCAAGAACAAAAAAGAAATTTGGTTTGAGAGTTGGATAATGTTTCTAAATGTTTCTAAATGCAATGTGAAATTTTTTGTGATTTTTAAATACCTAAATGCATTTTTAATTAATTAATTTCCATTAACCAATTAAAAAATAAACATTTAAATGATTTAAAAAATATTTTTAATGCAAAAAATAAAAATAAAAATATTTTTGGGTTTTAAAAATTAATGAAACCTTTGACAAAAAATTTCATAATTTTTAAATGATTTTAGCTATTTTTAATAATTCGTGCAAATAAAATGAAAAGAAAATGAATTTAAAATGAAAATAATGAAAAGTAATCCAGAAGAAGGGCCAGGATTTGATCTGGGTTTGGACTGGTTGACTGCGCGCCAGATCCAAAGGCCCAGATTCAAACCTGGCTAATTTTGTTTTAATATTAATTAAACCTAGGTTAGTTTAATAAATGACTGATTAGGGTTTAAATGACAAATCTGAGCCATCCACACGCGCGCGGGAAAAAGGATCCTAGGGACAGAATTCAAAGTTGCTAATTAATCTCACTTAACCCTAATTAAACTCAGGCGACCGGAGATAAGCTCCGGTCGTCTTCTCCGGCCAACTTCCTCCCCTGAATCACCCAAAACGCATCCCTAAGACTCCCAAATCTCCAGAATCAATCCCTCAACAATGGGTAACAAGAATCCATGGCCAAAAACAATTTACATTGACTGCACAGTGAGAATCGAAGAAAACAAATTCTAGGGCAAAAGTTTCAGATCAACATCAAATGCTCATTTCTGGCTCATTTTCAAAAATAAATAGATCCCCATGATCAGGGCAACACATGGAACAATATTCTAACAAGAAATCAGAGTTCTGGAAAATTTGTTCATCATGTTACCTGAGGTTGAGCTTTCAATCCAGGAGCTTTCTGCCTGCCTCTTTGCTTCAAAATGGCTCCAATGATCCTCTTGATGAAGCTTTGAAGCTTGGTTGGTGTTTAGAGTGACTGGTTTGTGAGTTTGAAGAGGTTCTGTTCAGTGAGGGGTGAGAATCGTATTTCTGTTTATGGTGGTTTTGGGTTGCTTTGAGGGGTCAGGGATGATCAGTGGAGTGTTTTGAGATGGATGGTGGAAGAAATTTGAGGAATGGATGGCTGAGTTAAGTGATTCGATAGAAGATGCAAGATGGAGGATTTTTGTGAACTATGGCTTATGTGCTGCTTCAGGCTTGTGTGTTTGTTGTGTTGAGTCCCTTTTGGTCCACTTATCACATTTGGATGGGTCAGAGAAGTTAGTGTGGCACTGTGGGATTGGTATGGGTGTTTTTGCATAAAGTCCAAGTTAGGTGTACTTGAGGTATGGGCAAGTGTGAGGTTGTGATAGGGGCATGGTTTGGATCAGCTGAGATCATGGGGTTCTTGTGGACCAGATTTTGTGAGCTGTAACAAGTAGAGGCATGGCTTCATGAGTTTTTGCAAGTTGGTACATCTTTGGCCCCTTTGGAAATTCATGAAGTTCAAGGCACCAAAATGCATAATTCTTGGGCCAATTCTGATTTTTAGAAGTCACATGAGCATGTTGTGATGAGTTTGTGCACATTTGAAGTCTTTAGAATACTTGATCATACCATTTTGCAAAATGCCTCTTTGGTACAAAACTTGAAATTATGTGATTTTTCCCAACTTTGACAAGCCATAACTTTTGATCCAAAATGAATTAGGACAAGTTCTTGTACTTTTTGAAGAGGGAATGATCCATTCTACAACTTTCATGACCAAAGTTTTCTCATTTGAAGCATTTTTGAATCAAAAAGAAAGGGTTGAAAAACTTTCCCAAAATGGCAAGTTTCCATTACAAGTCATTTTCCCAAAAAGGCAACTTTGCAAATGGCTTGAAATTCTTCAATTTTGTGAACTTCTAACATCTTCCATGATCAAATAAAGATCATACACATTCAAAATGATGAAGAACACCCTTTGGTTGGGTCATTGGGGGCCTCGGATGCCCTGATTTTACACTGACTTACTCAAGAAGTCAACTCTTGATTAGATGCCTTCCTCATGGAATTTCTTCATGAAAATTGATATGCATGATCCCTATACCATATTGAGACCAATAGAAACAAGAATGACCAAAAAATTTGGAGTTATGGCCTTTGAAACCAAAACCCTAATTCTAGGTCATCTGTGCAGTTAAACCTGGCTCTGCTTCCATGCCTTTCTTAGTTCTTGTGATTCTTTGGCTTCCTTGACTTTGAGGGGATATAATATGATGCTTGAACATACATGGACCCCTCTGAAGTGATTGATGACCTTTGGAGTGGCTCAACTAGCCCTTGGATTGCTCAGATCACAAACCCTAGATGCAGATGACTTAGAAGCAGTGCAGTAAATCAAAAATGTGGTGTGAGATGCTATGGTTGAATTCATGCATATGAAAAGATCACAAGCCATGGTGCGAATGGGTGAGGGCAAATTTGGGGTGTTTACACATATTGTTCAACTTCCACCTCTTATGCCTCCTTACCATCGCCTTTAGCCTCACATCTACTACGACTTAAAGAAAAATTGAATACTCTTTCTGCAAGAACTCGAAGTTGATTCCTTTTTCCTTAGGTCCTCTTGAACCCTAGGCAGAGGTGATGCCCTTAGCCAAGTCCCAAACAAGAGGTCTTGTTCTTCAAGATCTTTGAATCCTTCCTCACTCAAGTACCTCACTGATTCACAATCTTTAAGTTGATGCCCAAGCTTGCCACAAACGAAACAAAACGTAGGTAGCCTTTCGTATTTGAAATGCACTCTCAAAGACTTCTCCTTGAATCAAACAACTATACCTCTCTTTAACGGATTCTTCAGATCTATCGTCGCTTTAACCCTAAAAAATCTTTAGTTACGATGAGCTTCTTTGGAATTTCATTCCTCAAACTGTCCCAGAATGCCACCAATCTTCTTCGCCATAGCTTTTGATCTCAATATCAGTGGTAACTCATAGACACGAATCCAAAAGGTACCGTAGTGCATCCTCAGATCCGATGGGATTTGATATATTGTTTGGTAAAAGAAGAAGAGAAAAATTAAGAAGAAAGAAGTGTTTATAAGTTTAAAAGTATAAGTATACCATTAAATTTAAAAGGCTTAATATCTTTTTAGTCACATATCATCTCTTAACTTTAAAAATATTTATATCGATTATTTGACTCTTTAAAATGTTCTATATTAGTTCTTTTTGTCTTATTAGTGATTAATTTAACGATTAATTTTTGAAGTTTTCTTCGTTAATAAAATGTAATAGATTTGATTTTTCACCTAAATGTAAGTGTTTATTTTATAATTTTTTTTACTATTAAACTTTTCCATTATTGATTTTCGTTTATTTATTTTCTCTATTTTTTTTTATCAAGAATAAAGAAGTTCATCAAGACTGAAGCTTTATTGATCGCTTAAAACTTCTTCAAATTTGCTTGTTCCTCGCTAAAAGGTATGTGTTAATTTTGATTTTCATATGTAAATGTATATGAGTTGTGGATTGGTAACAAATATTTGCTTGTATATTTTTATATATTTATTAATTTGTTTGTATAAATTATTCTTAAAAATTTGCTTTTATATTTTTAAATATATTACTTATTTTTATTTTTTATTTGTTTGTATATTTTTCAATATTTTTTTTAATATATATATATATATATATATATATATATATATATATATATATATATATATATATATATATATATATATATATATATATATATATATATATATATATATATATATATATATATATATATATATATATATATATATATATATATATAATTCAATATATATTCTTTAACTATATAAAGGGGATAGGGATTTTTGGATTGACCCTTTTTTCACCCAAAAATATTTTTTATTTTCTTTTTCTAATAAAAAACAAATACAAGTTAAACATTAGATGGTTAATAATTTCAATAGATTATCAATTTTCCACTTAACTTCCTCTCACTTTAAATGTTTAACATAATAACAATAACTGTACTCTAACTATTCAATAATATATATATATATATATATATATATATATATATATATATATATATATATATATATATATATATATATATATATATATATATATATATATATATATATATATATATATATATATATATTTATGTAAGTATATTATTTTTAAGTATGTAACAAAATTATAGTATGTATGAAATGATAGTTTGTATGAGATGTAGTATGTATTAAATTAGTATAAAATGTAATTTGTAAGAAATGTATAGTATTTACAAATATAGTATGAATTAAATTAGAATGAAATGTAGGTTTTTATGGAATGTATAGTTTGTATAAAATGTAGTTTGAATTAAATTTATTATAAAACAATCAATTTGTATAAAATAAAGTTTGTAAAATAAGGTTTTCAGGAACATTTGACATTAAACCAAATTTTGAGGAAGAGTTAAAGGGTTTATCATGAGGAAATTTGCTCAAGAATGTTGTCGAAGCAAAGGAATAGTAAGATGCATTTGTCTTAAATGTGAATGTAGACCTATAATTAGTGACCTAGAGGAAGTTGAACATCACTTGAAGAGAATGGATTTCATTAACCTCTGGTCATGACCACCTTCCTCCAATCGCTCTTGTCCGGACGCGAAAAAGGAAGATGGCGCCCGCCATCTTGATGTGGCGTCTGCCAAGTGAAGAGAGTGGGGGTGACTCGGCCTTGTGACCATTGAGACGTGGGTGAGAGCTTACACATCATGGATACCCCTATGTCCAACGCCATGTGGAATGTCATATGTGTATTTTCCACTAAAAATCTCTGATTTCTCTCTTTTTGCTTCATTTCTCCGTGAAAGGTTTTATTCAGGCAATGTATCTGAAAACAAGACAAAACACAAAGATAATGCAAGAAAACGACAATAAAACTATAATAAACATGTACAATCCGAGCCAAATACGTAGTGTGTTTTAGTGTTATCAATGAAAGTCGAAGGAACCTATCTACAAGTTTCATACTTAGTGAAATTCTAAGTTTGGAATATTTTTTAAGTGTTGGAGGAATTCAACCAAGCGTATGTTTGACAAAGATGACAGTTACCAAGATCCTTGCACGTTCAATCTTGGAGGGAAAATGTGGAGTTTCAATTCAAAGACAGGGACATGTGGCGCAAGATGAAGCTTCTTCAACATATAATGGGACTAGTGTCACCATCTTAGAATATTTGTAGGAGAAACCGTCAAGAGAGGTTACATTGTAATGTATATAAATAACTTAGTTTAGTGTTAGAATAAGTGTATGGAAATCATATGTACTAGTAACTCCGTATACTCAAATATCTGCGTGTAGAGAAACGAGTGCAGTGAGAATGTACGTGATTGAAACACCACCAATTTTTCTTCAATGTCAAATTTATCTTCAAGTCATTTACTTTTGAAGTCATTTATCATTTACAAGCCTTTATTTTAAAAGCAATTTACATTTCAAAGTCATTTATCTTTTCAGCAATTTAATGTGTTTCTTTTACATTTCCATCAATTTAACATGCCTCGCCTTGCCTTTAAATTTTATTTAATTTCAAGCCTTGCCTTTACTTTCCTTTAAAATTCCAAGCCTTGTCTATACTTTGATTTATTTTGAAAGCCTTTTCCTTTTCCTTTTGTTTACTTTTAAAACAAAATCTGATCTTGTTGAAAGATTCAAGACCCTTCTTTTTTCCCAAAAACGTGCTATATCAAAATCACAATCCTTCTTCTTAGCACGTGTCCCAGGATCAATCTAGTGGATCCTGCGAGTAACTGAGGGTATTTTTGGTATCTTCAGAGGACCAGCGGCTGTTTACCAATTTTGGGGGTAAACAAATTGGCACACCCAAGGGACAGTGCATAGTTGAAACGTTTTTTAAGAAGTGTTTATAACTTTTTCCTTTTTCGTAATGTTTTTTTAACTTTCGTGTTTTGTAACTTCCTTTACATGGAAGATCTGGTAGAAGGAACAATTACCTTTGTAGTATGCACTTGAGAAGTGGAAAGGTAGCCAGTACATACCATTATATCCCTAAAAGAAGAAACACAAGAAGTATGACGTTTAGCCAAGGAAATCCAAGTGATTCAATACCCGCAACAAGTGGTTCGAATCCTCAAGTGGGAAGTTCGAATGTTCGTAGTACGAACACATAAGATGGACCAAGGAATGAGGTCATCCCAACCTCCAATCTTTCAACAGGAGATTCGACCACACCAAATGTGACGTCAGAACAAGCCCCTTCAACAGGACTAGGAGACAGAGTTAATAGATACTATACTCAGCCAATATTGGAGTATATTGGGCCAAATACTCAAACTCCACCACCAAGTACGGATGCATTTAGACCATATATGCCCACGTCACTTTCTCAGGCTTTACCTAGACTCTTTGGTACGTCAACTACCATGGCAGGACTGAGAAATACTCCCCCAGTTTATTCAGACAATGTTGTTTCTTCGCCTTTGTAGGAATCTGGTTCTACAATAAATATGATAAGGAATAATTAGACTGGTGGCTTAGGGAATTCTACTCAGAGTCATGCTTTGACAAATGAGTTTTTGGCCTATCTATGGCAACAGATGAATAAAAGCAACATGCAAATGGTTCATACTCTGTCCCAAACTATGGGAGAGATTTTTCAGCCGTTGATTCAGAATACGACTCAAACGAATCAACAAATGGTATCTCAAATGGTGCGCATATCACAATTTATGGGAGTTCCAACACCAGTTCAACAACCCCATCACTTACCAGAAGTAAGAGAAGTTATGCAGACATTGAACCAAGAAAATCCATTTGTGGTCGAACCGGTAGACTTCGAACTAGTAGACGTCGAACCCATTAAATGTCAGAGACATATACCAATAGATGAGGATCCAAGAGGGAGGTTGGTAAATAGACATCAAGATGCAAACCATGTAGTCGAACAAGTTCGATAGAATAATCTTGCAGCAGCAAATAACTTGGTAACTCTTGTCGAACGAATAATGGTGCAAAGTGGAATAAACACTAGTTTTGCTAGGCCAAACTTTACTTCGCCAATAGTGGACTATATGCTCCAATTAGAATTTGCCCCTATGACGAAGGTTTCCAAATTTACCAAGTTCTCAGGGGATACAACCAAATTTACCAAGAATGCTTTTACTTGGTTTGCTACTCTGCCACTTGGTTCGATATGTAATTGGACTCAATTAGAGCGTTTGTTTCATGAGTAATTCTACATGGGTCAGACTAAAATTAGTTTGAAAGAATTAGCCAACGTGAAACAAAAATTCAATGAGTCCATTGACGAGTACTTGAATAGATTTAGACTGCTTAAGGAAAAATGTTTTACCCAAGTACCTGAACGTGAATTGGTCGAAATGGCTGCTGGTGGCCTTGACTATTCAATCAGGAAGAAGTTAGATACTCAATACTTGAGGGACATGGCCGAATTAGCAGACTGAGTTCGACAGCTTGAACGTCTGAAGGATGAGAAAGCTAGGGCGAACAAACATAAAAAGATAGCCTATGTTGAATATCAAGATGAGGTCGAAAACATCTATGATGAAATTCTACCTCTAGATGATAATGAGATAGGCTTAGCTGAACTTAAATAGGATCCTCCTTATTCCTGCAAACTATTTGTTCCCTGAAATGGAAAGAATCCTGTCGAAGTCGAAAAGAACGATAGATTTCCAAAGAAAACATACACTTTCGATGTCACCAAGTATGACGAGATTTTTGATTTATTAGTTAAGGATGGACAAATACTTGTTCCACCTGGTGCCAAAACACTACCTTTAGATGAAAGAAAGAAAAGAGGTTTTTGTAGATACCATAATTATTTGGGTCATAAAACTTCTCAATGTTTTCTTTTCATGGATTTGATGCAAAATGCAATCTAGGAAGGAAGGCTCAAGTTCGGCGACAAGCCAAAAGCGCAGATCAAGATTGATACTGATCCTCTTCAGATAGCTGAGGCGAATTACTCTGAACCTTCTGTAGTAAATTGGGTGTACCTCGTCGAGCAAGTTGCTGATGACAGTGGAAGTCCTAATTCAATCGAGGTTGTAGTTGACCCTATGGTGGTTGAGGTTACTGAGAACCCCAACAATGAAGCCATGGTGTTTAAGGCCAATGAGGAACTGACCAGTGAGAAATGGGAACAACTGATATGCAAGGCTGCCAAAGAATTCCTTAAGACATCATCAGATGTTGAAAGGTTTAGCGAGGGGGTTACCATTGTCCCCCATGAGGAGGTTGAAGAGTCAAGTCTCCCACTCGTTACCAAAGAAACTGCTGAAAGTTTTGTAAAGATGGATGAGGCAGCTGATGGCCTAGAACAGAACTTCTCCAAGATGGAACTCAAAGACGAAGTTAATGTTAACATGGTCGAGGTAACAGACGACCAGGTGCTGAATGTGGATCATTCTACAAGCCAGAAAGACCACTATACAAAGGCTTATCCTAGGGAGGATGAGGCAATTGTTGATTTCTTGCAGATATGCCAAAATAAGAAGTCAGAAGTGATGTTCTATTCAAGGTGTAGTTCCATCTTCGACAAGAAGGCCGCTCGAAGTCTTCAACAGTCGAATAGGATGCATGGGGGGAAAAGGCGAAAAATTCCTAAAAACATGCCCATTTTGACCCAAGACGTGTTAACCCCTATCAATAAAGGGGAATGCCTCAACATCTCAAGTCCAAACAACCCTCATTTAAGCCAGGTGGGGAAGTCCCCAGTGACAAGTAGTTTAAGCCTGATGAGTCAGGCAAGAGGAGAGGACATAAGTGGAGAAAATTTGAGGTCGAAAGAGGACCCTCAATGGGATACACAAAGGAGGTTAGGACCTCTAACAAAGTTTCATATGTATCTGAGGATTACAAGGGTAATAATCTTATGTCCAGGTCGCAATGGCGTATGGAGAAGCGCAGGAGGAAGGCTCAAAGGGGAGCCTCTAGAGGTGATTGTGCTGAATCCAGCACAAGTGTCCTTGGCGAAGCTATGGACAATCTTAAAGTGAATAATAAGGTGCCTGTGGGGCACAAAGGACCTTCGTTCAGAAACAAAGGAGCTGACATTAAGGCAGAAATAAAATATGAGTTGAAGGATGTCGAAGATGAAGAAATGACAAATAACTTTGACTGAGTCTAGGATTCTTTGGAAGTACTGGTCAACTTAGTTTTAATAATTCCTAGAGAGTACGACTACATCACTGAGGTCGAAAATCTGGATGCTAACACTGAAGCAGAAATGGCAGCACACCAATCAGTGTGCTACTATGTAATGAACAATGGATGCATCGAAGAGCAGAACGCTTTCTTTGAAAGACCCACTGAGGCCATGAGGGGGCACCTGAAACCCCTTTATATTACTAGAAAAGTAGAAAATGTGGCCATCAACAAGATTTTGGTTGATTGTGGCGCTACAGTAAACATAATGCCACATTTCTTACTACCCAGGATTGACAAATTCGACACTAACCTAAAGCCCCACAACTTGGTCTTGTCGAACTATGAAGGCAAGATTGGGCCTACTATGGGGGTCCTACAAGTTAAATTGACTATGGGGACAGTCATAAGGCCCACTCTCTTTATGGTGGTAGAGAGTTAGGCCAATTGTAACCTCCTGTTAGGGAGAGAATGGATACATGGCATAGGAGCAGTGCCATCTTCCATGCACCAAAGGGTCACCATATGGAGGCCAGATGGTATTGTCGAGAACATCAAAGCTTATTAGAGGTACTTTAAGGTACTAGTGAATCACGTAAAAGGTGTAGAGTTCGATAAGAATCTAGCACAAATTGGTCCATGTGCACCTGCAGGATTCAAGTTCACACCAGATGATCATGCATACTGCACATTGAACCTCCATCCCATTGAAGGATTTCGCTGGGACAGAGAGGACATATGAGAAGTAGGAAATCTCCCACCATATTTCCCTGATCCTGAAATCCGGCCCATATGCTGGGGAAGCGAATGCAGTAATAATGACTACTTCGACGCACTAAAAAGAATTTCGGCCTATGTAGCTGAAACAAGGATACTGGTGGCCTTGGAGGCTGCAGGAAATGATATGGCTATAGAGGCCATCACTGAATTTGTTGAAGAGATTCCAGCGAGGGATTTCGACCAAGAGCCCTCTGAGAAGGCTCAAGAAGATTCAGACCAGAGGCTTGATGCCATTTATGATAATGAGCTTTTGGGATTTGAAAAGGAACCTTTGTCAGAAACTACCAAAATGTTGGCTCAGGATCGTTTAGAAGAAATAGACCTAGGGGAAGGGGAGTTGAAAAGGCCTACATACATCAGTGCCAAACTTGACCTAGAACTTAAGGTCGAAGTGGTCCACTTGCTGAAAGAATTCAAAGATTGTTTTACATGGGACTACAATGAAATGCCTGGTTTGGAAAGAGAGCTTATTGAACACAAGCTACCAATCAAACCTAGGAAGAAGCCTATCAAACAAAATCCAAGACGGTTCGCCCCAGCAATCCTCACGAAAATTAAAGAGGAGATTGAAAGGCTGCTTCGTTGCAAGTTCATTCGTACAACTAGATATGTTGAATGGTTAGCAAATATTGTGCTAGTAATTAAAAAGAATGGTTCTTTAAGGGTGTGCATAGATTTTAGAGATATAAATTCAGCAACCCCTAAAGATGAATATTCAATGCCTGTGGCAGAAATGTTAATTGACTCTGCTGCGGGACACGAGTATCTAAGTATGCTAGATGGCTACTCAGGATACAATCAGATATTCATTGGTGAGGAAAATGTCCCTAAAACGGCTTTTCGATGCCCAGAAGCCTTAGGCACCTATGAATGGGTAGTTATGCCTTTTGGTTTGAAAAATGCAGGGACAACTTATCAAAGAGTAATGAATTCAATTTTTCATGATTTCATAGATACGTTTATGCAAATTTATATTGATGACATGGTTGTAAAGTCTATTTCAGCACTCAACCATGTCGATCACATTAGATGTTCCTTTGAAAGAATGAGAAAATATGGTCTTAAAATGAATCCTCTCAAATGTGCTTTTTGTGTGCAGGCAGGGGACTTTCTAGGATTTGTGGTCCACAAAAAGGGGGTCAAAATCAATCAGAATAAGACTAAAGCTATCATGGAGGCTAAAGCGCCTTCGACAAAGAAGGAGCTCCAATCACTCTTAGGCAAGATCAACTTCTTAAGGAGGTTCATATCAAACCTGAGTGGGAAGACTCAAGCTTTCTCACTTTTGATGTGTATGGGCAAAGAAGGATTTTAGTGGGGGCAAGCTCAACAAGAAGCCTTCGACAAGATCAAGAAGTACTTGAGTCATCCTCCAATTCTTTCTCCACCTTGTAGAAAGAAAAGTATGAGATTGTACATAGCTGCTTCAGATAGAACTTTAGGGAGTATGTTAGCCCAAGAGGATGATGATGGCGTTGAAAGAGCCATTTATTACCTTAGTAGAGTTCTAAATTATGCAGAAACTAGGTATAATACGATAGAAAAATTATGCCTATATTTGTATTATTCTTGTACTAAATTGAAACAATATATAAAACTAGTTGATGTTTATGTATCTTCCCGTTTTGAGGTTATTTAACATATGTTGTCCAAAACTATTTTGCATAGTCGAATTGGAAAATGGGCACTGACATTAACTGAATACTCTTTAACTTATAAACCTTTAAAAGAGGTTAAAGGGCAAGTGGTCGCAGACATTCTATAAATAAGAGTCCCATGAACTATCTTGAGATTGAGCCATGGAAGTTATACTTCGACGGGTCTAGTCATAAAGATGAGACTGAAATTGGGGTGCTTGTTATTTCTCCTAATAAAATTCCAACAACACTCAAGTACAAAATTGAAGTTCATTGTTCTAACAATGGAGCTAAATATGAAGCTTTGATAGCTGGACTTGAGGTATTTTTGGTATCTACAGAGGATCAGCGGTTGTTTACCAATTTTGGGGGTAAATAGGTACGTAAGGTATATCCCTCGTCCATGTATGCTTCACGCCTACAAAATTAGGAAGGTCTGATATCTATGGACACTTCTCATCCATTTATGAATTACTCTCCTCCTTCCATAACTATTATATGATCTTGTCTGGGAATACAACTTTTATCAGTCCATTTGGGCATATTCCATCATCATACTAGCAACAACCTATGTGATCTAGTTTTTCACATCTCACACAGGTACCCCCCTTCATCCAACAATTTTCCTTCATGCAACAACATGAGGGATCTAGTTTTCCATAGGTAACGTCATCCTTCATGTAGCAACCTAAGGGAACTCGTTTTTCACATCCCAGTGAGGTACCATCATTCTTAATGTCGCAACCTGGGAGAACTAGTTCCTGCAACCCACATCCCACAACGTCGTGTCAGAACTTTTTACTTGCGGTGTGCTAAACACCACGCAACTCTGACGTAGACAAAACTTTTCAGAACGGTCACCTGCAGTTCATTAATTGTGCCTTCAATTTTCCACCAAATTATCTTAAAAAATGTTATCGCGTGCATTTTAACCCGCAACGTATATTTCAAAAAATTAAAATTTTCCTCCTTCATTTTCGAGATCTAAAATAACGTATTTTCTAAATCTAAAATAACGTAAAATTATTGTTTTTAATTTTCTATAGTTCACCACCCTTCCTCCGCACTCCATCCATATATAGTTGGAACCAACTAAAAAGAATATTTCATGAGCAATTATATATGGATCCGTCGAAAATTAGTCTAAAAGAATTATTCAGTGTGAAGAAATTTTTTTTCTCATTTATGTAAGCTATAAAGAACAAGTACAAAAACTTAATCATTTACTTCCACACACAAGATACAAAGAAAAAAAGAAAAAGACAGAGAAAGAAACCCATAACAAAATGGGTAGCTAGGTAGTTATAGCTTTATTCAAAACATACACACGTAGAAAAAGGTGATGGATCCATCATCTTTATTTCATCAACAATGTGTAGTGCAAAAGCATCTATGACGGAATCCACGACAGTGTCCGCCAGTGAAACGTTCTGTTTTGCACACAGAAGCACAGTTGGTATCACTGAAACATGTGCCTTTGAATCTGTGACTTTTAGATTCACAAGTCCTTGCCTCTGCCACCATACTTGGCCCTATAGTATCATATCACAAAATCAACAAAAAACACTTGTATAAAACCATACTATAGTTAAGATATATCAATATTATGAGATGTAAGTGTAAAGAAGAATTTACCAGTGGCCAAGAGAAGGAAAAGGAAGACAAACATGGTGGAAACCATAGAAATTGAACGAGCCATGATCACCTTAAAGACAGAAAAGTGAACTAGTTTAGAAAGTGGAGTGAAATGCAAATGGAACTAGCATGTCTTAAATAGGGCAATAAAGGTAGTAGTGTCTGTCCAAGGAATATTTTACCGACAGATATATTATAGCTTTTTAATGTAATGAGATAAAGTAAACATATTGTATAATTTATATATTATGGTATATATATTTTTGTAAATAAAGAATTATTTCAATAAAATTTTAAAATTGTAACATTTTGTATAAGAATAGTCTCAATATTAATATGTTTAATAGTCGTGTCTGTGTAAAAGAATATTATACATATATTTAATCAAAATATTTTAAAATGTTATATCATATAAATAATTTAAAACTTATTGATTAATTTGATAGAATATATAATTATTATTGATTCACGGTATAAAAATAATTTATATTACCATCCATTTTGTCATTGTAAAGTGAAAACAAAAAATAGATTTTTAATTCTTCAAATTATTACTTCGGAATTTGGCTCAATAAAGGTAAAGTATAGTTACAATTTTTTTTTTTTTTTTTTTTACGGATATCTAGTTACAAATTGTTAGATGCTACATTCTAGCTAATTCAAATTATTTCAAATATTATTTTATTAAATGAAATTAAGTATTCATGGTTTAGTTCATTTAAATGATTTAGTTCAATTGATGGTTTAATGTATTATTTAGTCCTTTAATTTTATGAATTGTTTTGTTTTGGTTCATTACGAAGAAAGAAAAAAAAAGTTATATGGTGGTTCTTTAAATTCATTTCCGTAAAAATATTTGGTCATTTCCGTTAGTTGGTATTGGAAAAACGTAAAAAAAAATGTCAGGATGGACTACTTACATCTGATGTGGAATTTAAATATTCTTGAAAAAGGGTTTAAAAAATGACATGATGTAAATCATTGTAGTTAAATAAGAAAGACAAGAAGTTGAAAGGTTAGGGCAAACAAAGACATATATCTGAATAGGAAAAACTCCATTGAAGACGATAACATTATCTTGTTTCACACACCAATTCAATTAAAGACGATAGTTGTAAGAGCAAAAGAGTTGTCTCTGCATTCTATCTCTATGTTTTGATGATAACAATGGAGTATTTATAAAAGAACCATTTTATATTTTGATGTTTGTTAAAGTGCAGATAATGAATATTATATATATTAAGATCAACCAAACATTATGAATGTACGCAAATGCTAATATGCGAAGTTACTATGTGTAACATTAGTCGCAAGCGTGCGTGCTGAAGAATCAAGTGTGTTTCTGAATCTAAACACAATCAAGAAGATCCAAGGATGCAGATGTTGCATTGACAATGCTCTTATGGATGATGTTTTGAACGTGGTTCTGATCAAATAGTGAAGCAAAGCTTATGAAATTAATCTTCTGAAGAACTAAGTTCTGAATACTTTGATGACTTGAAATTCTGAAGACCAAGTGCCTGAAAGATTCTGAAGACTTACGAGTTCTGAAGATTAAGGTTCTGAAGAACCAAGTGCTAAAGATTCTGAAGGCAATGTTCTATGTGAACAAAGTTCTGAAGACTCTAAGACTTGAAGTTCTGAAGATCATGGGTTTCAAGCCAAGTGTTGATGTCCTGAAGAACGTAGTTCTATGTGAATAAGTTCTGAAGACTAAAGACTTAAGTTCTCTGAAAACCCAATACGATAATGATTTATCCCATTACCTTTCCACTACCTTGAATTATGGAAAAGGACAATATGTGGTTGTACTATTTAATTCCTTGTGTAATGGATTTCTCAGTAGCCGAATTGGGCTGTAACGACTCTTTTATGTTTGTCTATAAAAGGAAAACACCACATGCTTTGTGATGTTGTTGGTTCCTAACGGAATCACAACTACATGTGTTGGTGTTGTTGATTCCTGTTGATTCCTAGTTGGACCTCGACAAAAAACACAACCCCTGGGGTTGTGTATTTTGAATAGGAATACAACCTGGTTGTGGATTATCACTTATGTTGAAAATCCGATATCCAACCAAGAATTGTTAGTGTTGTGTTGTTGAAATAAAAACAACTTTCACGGTTGATTTACAACACACTAACAAGTTGTCAAATGGTCTTTGAACCATGTTGTTGATGTTGTCATGCAATCATATAAGGTTGATTATAAACAAAGATAACATTGGAACAAGCCACAAAGATTTTACTTGAATATGTAGCTCTTCTAGCTCATTACTCTTTGACAATAATCTGCTGAAAGCAAAGAGATCTTGAATTCACAATGTGTTTAACTTCATATGCTGCAGAAGACTTGCAAAGTCGCAGAAGACAATGAAGATGATCACGGAAGCTTCAACTATAAATCAACTACTGAAGTGATAATTGGATTGAAGAAGAACATTGGTTATTGTCCATAAATGTTCTTAAGTGAATCAAGACGGAGAAGTCCTTCTTGTGCTCAAACGAAGATCAGCAAGCTTGCAAAGATTTTAAAGAAGAAAAAGACTTCAAGCTTTAAGTGCTCAATGAAGAAGCAACTTGAAGAAACAAAAGACCATACAATGGAGCAAGAATAAAATGTAATATTCTTAGGGTGTATTTAGGTTCTTCTGATGTACTTAAGTAAGTTTACAGTCTGCTTATTAAGAAGCACAACTTTTGTAAACAACTCTTTCCTTAAAGGACCGAGTGAAGGTCAGAAATTTAGGAAGGCATGTAAATTAGTTGCTAGTGCATTCATAGAACTATGCGTTTTGATGATATGTTCTGTGGCTAAATTTACGACACGAGGTGTTGTGCAGTTAGTCATGACAAGTTGTCGTGCAGGAAGTCATGATAGGTTGTTGTGCAGTTAGTCACGGTTGTAGGTCGTGCAGGAAGTCACGACATATGGTGTTGTGCAGTTAGTCATGGAAGGTTGCCGCGCAGGAAGTCACTACAGGTTGTTGTGCAGTTAGTTACGATTGTAAGCCGCATAGGAAATCCTGGCAAATGGTCTATTTGGTCAGTGAATGTTATATCCGGTAGGATCGCTGGACGATTCATTGAGTGAGTCATAGTGTTGTTGTGCAATTGTAATCATAATGATTTGGTTATAGTGGATTAATTCTTTTTTTAAGGTGAAAGCACCTTGGTGGGTGGTCTGGATTAGCTTGACAAGTTCTTAAGTGAACCTGGATATATCGTGTGTTCTTTACTCTTGCTTTATGATTTACATTCTTTTATGCTTCCGCAACGCATTCATAGCATAGGTTGACGCAACTCATCAAAGTGTGAAAAGTAGCCAAGAGTGAAAACATCAATTCAATCCCCCCTTTCTTGTCTTTTTCTCACACCTTCAATAGCAACAATAGTTCCATAAACCAATACAATTGAAGACGATATCAATGTTTCTATCATTATGACTAAGGTATGGTTTCTCACATGCAACCTACTAAAAACGTTAACTTTTTGTTGCCATCTTCCTTAGTACTTTTGTTATCTTATAAAGGTTGAATAAGTGATGGAGAAGAAGTTTAAATGTGTTATTCATCATTCAGGTGAGTTTCTATGGAGTTTGATAACTTCACAAAGTCAGTGTATTAAGGGTTATAGACTATTTTGGATGTTGATTCAGATTATTGGAGTTACTTTGAAATTTTAGGTATGTTAAAAGATTTAGGTTATCCAACTGTAGATAAACTTTGATATTACGGTGAAATGAATGCTTGTGATATTGTGTTGTTAGAGGATGACAAGGGAACTAAGAGGATGCATACACTTGATATATTGACTGGAGGAATATCATTTATTTGTTACTCATCATGTTTCACAGCCTGACATTATTGATGAAACAATTCTTTCATTAGGATTAGATGATGAAGTAGTTGTGGATGTGGGAGCTGAATTTGGAGTTAATGAAACTGATGCGGGGAACACTGTGGTGCAAGATAGTACAAATGTGGAAGCTGAGTTTGAAGTTAATGAAACTAATGTGGGGACCACTATGGTGCAAGATTGTACAAATGTGGGAGCTGAGTTTGAAGTTAATGAAACTGATGTGGAGATCATTTTGGTGCAAGAGAGTGCAAATATGGGGACACATGTGGAGGATGATGGGAAAAATGGTGACATTGAGGAGAATGTGGGTGGTGAGGAGACAAATTCTAACATTGCTGAGAATGTAGGTGATGAAGAGACAAAATATGACATTGAGGGACTCAACTGTAACCAGTCAGAAGTTGAGGGAGTTATTGTTAGCCAGATAGAAGTGAAGGTGGAGGTAGATGGTAGTGACACAGAGGGACTCAACTATAACTATTCAGAAGTTGAGGGAGTTAATGTTAACCAGACAAAAGTTGAGGGAGTTGATGTTAGCTATACATAAGTAGAGATGGAGGTAGAGCGTGGCGAAGACATTACTTTGGATGTGAATTTTGAAGACTCATAAAATGATATAGGAATTGATGGAGAGATAATAGTTGATGATTGTAAACACCCCAAATTTTCCCTCACCCATTCACACCATGGTTTGTGATCATTTCAAATGCATAAACACAATCATACCATCTCATATCCCATTTTTGATTCACTGCATAGATTCTAAGTCATCTGCATCTAGGGTTTGTGATCTGAGCAATCCAAGAGCTTCTTGAGCCACTCCAAAGGTCATCAATCACTTCAAAGGGATCCATGTGTATTCAAGTATCATACTATATCCTCTCAAAGTCAAGAATGTTAAAGGATCACAAGAACTGGGATTGGTTTGGAAGCAGAGCCAGGTTTGACTGCACAGTTGACCTAAAATTAGGGTTTTGGTTTCAGAGGCCATAACTCCAAATTTTTTGGTCATTCTTGTTTCTATTGGTCTCTATATGGTATAGGGAGTATGCATATCAATTTTTATGAAGAAATTCCCTGGGGAAGTCATCTGATCAAGAGTTGACTTTCTGGACAAGTCAGTGCAAAATCAGGGCATCTGAGGCCCCCAATGACCCAACCAAGGGGTGATCTTCATCATTTTGAGTGTATATGACCTTTATTTGATCATATAAGAAGTTTGAAGTTCACAAAATTCAAGAATTACAAGTTTTTGCAAAGTTGACTTTTTTGGGCATGGTTGACTTTTAAGGAAATGTCATTTTATGCAACTTTTTCAACCCTTACTTTTTGATCCAAAAATGCTTCAAATGGAAAAACTTTGGTCATGAAAGTTGTAGATTAGATCTTTCCCTTTTCAAAAAGTACAAGAACATGATCTAATTCATTTTGGATCAAAAGTTATGGTGTGTCAAAGTTGGCAAAAATCATTAAAATTCAAGTTATGCACCAAAAGGAAAACTTGCAATTTCATGTACCAAGCATTCTAGTGCCTTCAAAATGACTTCAAAACTTCATCATATGATCATACATGACCCCAAAAACAGAATTGGCCCAAGGAATTTTGCATTGCTTGCCTTGATTTTCAAAGTTCCATAAGGCATTTTTCATAAGGGTGCAAAGAGGGATTCTTGACAAAATCATTCTCCAAGGAGTTATGTGATCACTAATCACTTTCTATACATTGCCATGACTAAAAGAAGTGCCATGCTACAAAATTCAGCAAGCAATGTCTCATGTATATGGCACAAAATCATGAGAAAACACAAGTTGTCAAGTTGCAAGATCACTCTTAATTCATGATCCACAAGTTGCAGTCATTCATAAGCAATCCAATGGTCATCCTTGACTCAAGCTGAAGCAAGACATGCCCTAACACAGCTGCTGCCATAGCCCATACTGCAAGTACCAATCACATTGACTTTTTGGCAAAAACTCCCATACTCTTGGCACAGTGAGCAACCACCCTACTGACCTGCCCCACAGACTATCCACACAACTTGGAGATGTTATAGCAAAGCATTGAGCATTGAAGCAAGCCAGAACACAGCATACCACAAAACCTGCAAAAACTCTTCTCTCTTCGAATCTCATTTTCCAGCCATCAAACACCCCATTTCTCTTCACCAACAAGTCAAACACACTCAAAGGAGCAAGAATCCACCATTGGAATAGCTTGAAACTTCACAAATCCTGACTGTGGAATCTGCTGCACCAGAACACTTCTCCTCAAACCAGCCATCCACAAGAACTTTGAAGCATCTCATTGAGTTCAAGGGGGTCAGGGAAGTTCATTTGCACACAAAGGAGACTCTGGAAGCTCACTATTGAAGCTTTCCAGCTCAGGTATGACCATGAACCTTTTCTCACAGAGCTTGCATTTCATGTTGTAAATTGATGATGTATGTCTTGCTGGTCATGGGGATGTCTTTAGATTTCAAAATAGTGAGGAAATGACCATTTTATGCTTCTCTGAAATTTTGCCCGTGTTTGAGTTTTGGCTTGTTCTTCTTTGTTCATGATGGATAAATGGATTTCAAGTGGGGGTTTAGGTTTAGAATGTTTAGGGGGTCATTTTGGTGAAAGAAATTGTAGAAATGGTGGCCTGTAGAAGAAGCTAGGTTTTGAGTCGTCGGAGAAGACGACCGGAACACTGTTCCGGTCGCCTGAGAGTTATTATGCCCTAATCTCATTAATTAACCAACTTTGAATTCTGGCCGTAGATTTGCTTCTCCCGCGCGTGTTTGGACGGACCAGATGAGTCATTATGCCCTAATCTTGTTTAATTAAATAAATCTTAATTAATTAAGTTAACATCAAACCTCAGCCATCAGATCACGCGCGTTTTAAGACTTTGAATCTGGGCCTTGGATTGTGCTTACCCCCAGTCTTGTTGACTTGCACGCAGGGCCTTTGGATCTCTCAACTTTCAATCTCAGCCACTCATACTGCATACTTTGTATTTTTATTTCATTTTCTTTATATTTTATTTCTCATATTTATTTAAAATAGCAAAATTGCTTTAAAAATTATGAAACTTTTTGTCAAGAGTTTCATTAATTTTTAAAACACAAAAGTATTTTTATTTTCATTTTTAGCATTAAAAAAGTATTTTTAAATATTTAAAAGTTTATTTTTAATTGATTAATGAAAATTAATTTATTAAAAATACTTTTAGGTATTTAAAAATCACCAAAAAATTCATGAAATGTTTTAAGACATTTAGAAACATTGTCCAACCTTCAAACCAAATTTCTTTTTTGATCTTGATGCATTTTGAGAATTTCTCATTGAATTAAAATCATTTTTATGCATTATTTTGATCCAAACTTCAAAAAATCATTTCTGCCTAACCCTAAAGAGTTGGACCTTGATTCTTTTTGCATTGCATTGTGTTTAGCATGTAGTTTGTGAGATTAAATGGCCATGATTTGATCTCTCATTTTCAATTTGTTTGGTAATTTTCTTGTTAAGGAACCCTAAAACCCTAGAAATCTTAAGAAAATCATAACTTGAAATTGGTTAGGAGTTGAGACCTCTCCTTTGGGCATTGGTTTGGTATAGGATTAAGGGTCCTTTGAGTGCATTTTCAATTTTTTGTAATGTGGTTTGCTTCTGATTTTGGTTTTTGTTTGATGCTTTGATCATAAACCCTAATTTGGGCTTCCATATGCATCCATCTTGCATTCCCTTGCATAACATGACTTGCCATGACATTCCATGCCTCCATTTGATTCATTTAACATCATGAGACATATTGAAAGCATGTATGATCATTGCATCTTGTATTTGCCATGTTGTATGCCATATGCATCTCATAACTTTTCATGTATGTTCATGATTCCTAACCTGCTTCATTTGTATTCATGAGCTGGTATGATCATCCCCATGTGCTTCCTCATGTTTGTGACATCTCATAGCATCATTAATATCATGTGTGTACTTCTGGTTTTGTTTCTCATCATGTCATCTCATCTCATCTTGCATTGCATTGCATTTCTTTTCTAACCTTTCAGGTGGTAAGTGACTTTGAGAAGTGAATTTGCCTTCACTTCTCATAACTTCTCTTCATCTCTTTTTATACATCCTTGCTGCATTTATGTTTGTGTTTGAGATTGAGCTTGCTCATTCTTCTTTCTCTCACTTTTCTTTCCTCAAGTGACTTGACTTCTTGAATGAAGCAAGTTGCTTTGCTTCTCCTGATCCTTTCATCTGCTTCCTGGTGGTTCCATTGAAGATTGTTCTTGTAAACCTCACAAACCTTAGGAACAACCAAGCATGACAATGATTAGGGTTTTGACTAGTCTTCCCCCTTAGTTTTACCTTTGTGTCTCTCTTTGAGTCTTCTCTTCTCATCCCATAATCAGAGACTAAACCCTAAAGGCTTTAAGGCTTTGTGATTAAGCTTATGCCTGCATCCTTCTATTAGGATGGAGTGTATAACTTTAATCCCAAGTGTTAAACCCTTAATGTGTTTAAATCTCTTAATCAATTCACTTAATAACCATCAAGACATCACACTTGTAACTTGGGCCTTGCATTAGGGTTCTAATTCTTCCTTAATTGGTTAAGAAAGACTAACCCTAGTGTTAATGGACAAGTCCCCCTCAAGTTGTCTTACAAACCCTAAAAATCACTTCATCATCATATCATCAAATAAAATCCATCTTAATCAAAGGCTTGTTTCGTCATGAGTTTAATCCCTAATCATGGATTAAGTTGAGGAGCTTTTCTCAGCTTAAACATTCTCATCTATTATCCTTCTATTAGGATGGTGTAATGAGTCTGTTTAATCCCTGATTATGGCTTAACCTCATTACTCAACACTAAACAAAAAAACACCAAAAACATCTAAATAATCACAAGTAGGTTAATGATCTTAATCCTACACCAAAGGTGATTAAGTGTGAGAATCTGACTTCACACTTAAGGTACTCTCATTACCCCTAATCAGAGGGAAGATGTGATGAGTTTACTAAATCCATTGGTTTAGACTTAAGCTCATTAACTTATGGCAAATTCTCAAAAGCAATAAAAGACTGAAAGCACAAAAACAAGCAATAATCGTCTCCTTCGGGATTCTTTTCTCATCTCATTCACTCATAAACGAGAACTCGCTTCTTCCGTCTAATGCAAGACAGTTTGCACCTGAGCCAGACAGGTCATACACTTGAGCATAGACAAGTAAGCAGTTCATCAGTCAATTCATCTTTCAGTCTCTTTGGGTCGAACTACGGTGTTCTGACTTCCTCATTGCACGAGAGGATACGTAGGCATAACTTAACAGTTATCGAACAAAAGTCTCTGTATATTCCCCCTCCTTCCAGCATTATTCTTTAAGCCTCATGATCTTGAGCATCTCACTTTCATTCTTACACTGACACTTTCATATCACACTTCACTTCTCATACACTGACACCTGTACATTCTTTTCCAGCTTTGATACACAGATTGCACTGACACTACCCCTTTAAAACACAAATCTTTTAAGCGTGGATCCCGTCGAGTATGGCGGACAGTCTGGGTGCTAATACCTTCCCAGGTTGTAACCAACCCCCTTCCTCAGTCTCTCTGGTTCGCAACCGTCTTATCCATATCTTTTCCTAGGTCTATGCAGCATTGCCTTTCCTCCGGGATAAAAATGCCTAGCTGGCGACTCTTTTCATCTCCAGTGAGTTCACGGCTGTGTGTTCTCATTGTCCCTCTCGCCGACCGTTCGCGTCTGTACCTTTATTTGGGCCATTCCCCATTTATCGGGAGCGACAGCTTGGCGACTCTGCTGGGGAACCTTATACTGTAACCAGGGCTTCTGGTTCTTTTTGTGGGTTCCTCCTAGCGTTTGATTGATTTGTGTTTACTGGGGTGTTATGTGCTATTTGTGCTTGTATATTTATTTTGTTTATTATGTACAGTTTGTTTACTGCTTTCTTTACAGTTTTTCATATATCATACTGTCATACTGTCTGGCTGGATCTGGTTTTGTTTTCTTGGTGGGTGGGTGTTCTATTGAGAGTTGAGGTCCTATACCTGGGACCTGAGTGACACCTAGGCTAGAGTGGTTCATGTTCTTTCCCATTCCATTTCGGTCTGGTGCGGGAATATGAAACACGATTCAGATATGGGTTTCTTCTTGAGAACTCTGTGCTGCAGATTTCCTGTAGTGCTAGGGCTATCTGGGAAGCCTGCTAAGTCTGGATGACCTTTAGTATTGACCTTCAGAAACTGAGGTGAATTAGAGGAGGATCTTTTATGGTTATTGTAAACACTGTACCTCCGGGTTAGAAGTGTTTACACTTCTCATAACTGATCCAAGTTTGAGGATCCTTGTTTTAGAACATCACCTGTGAGGGGGTTGGGCTGTTTACAGGTTTGCGGGTACCCTTGACCTCAACATACCCTATTACTTTGATTTGATTAAGAATACTCCATGTTGGAACAATTCTTGTGATTCTAAACCCTGGACATGTGGCTCTTTATTTGAGCCCCCCACCTTGGTTACTGGATTTATAGACCTCCATCTGGAATTCTTGCACATACTTGGACCTATATCAGAGCTCTTGATCAGCTCCAGCTCAGTCACAAACCCTTGCATATCATTTGCATACATAATCATTGCATCATATTGACATTTGTTTATTTGTGTTTCAGGGTATCCATTTTCATTTGGTTTGGTCTTGACCCCATCATCAGTATTGACCTATCTTCATCAGCATCTGCTTCAGCTATCAGCTATCTACTTCAGTTACCTGCACCAGCCAATCAGTGGCCCATTCTTTCAGCATTATCATCAGCACTTGTCTCTACTCATCCTCAACATCATGGCACCTAAAAAAGGTAACATCACCTACCACTTCTTCCAGCCAGAGCTAGCTGACATCAGGAGGATTCAGACCCTGGTCACTCCAGACCATATACCACTGTTCAGGGAACACTATGGAGATATACTTAACGTGGTTATGGATTTGGACCCTTCACAAAGAAGCCTGATTCACACTTGCCTTCAATTTTATGATCCCCCATTGAGGTGTTTCACTTTTCAGGACTTTCAGCTGGGCCCTTTATTGGAAGAATACTCATCATTGGTTGGTATACCTATCAGGGGTGGAGTCCCTTTCAACCCTGAGATGGTCTTTCCTGGTAATGAAGAGGTAGCAAAGGCCTTGCATCTGGAATCAGTTCTGATTGGGCAGCATATGACTTCTAAGGCTGGAATCCCTGGCCTGCATCTGGATTTCTTGATCTCTCAAGCTACCCTGAAAGCTTCTTTAGGAGATTGGAAAGCAGTTTGTGCTTTATTGGCCCTGAGCATATATGGGATCATATTATTTGCAGATGAGCCTAGATTCATTAGCAATAATGCAATCCATCTTTTCATCCTGAGGAACCCAGTGCCCACTTTATTGGGGGATCTCTACTACTTAGTGCACCAGAGGAATGAAAAGCAGAGGGGAAGATTAGTGAGGTGCTGTGCTCCTTTGTTCCATACTTGGCTTCTCAGGCATTTGCCCAAGACAGATACATTTTTGAACCCTCATCAGCAGAGAAACTGGGCTAGAAGACTCACTGTTCTGACTTCAGCTGATATCAGGTGGTGCACTCAAAGCACAAAGGGCAGGGATATCATCACCAGCTGTGGGCATTTTCCCAATGTGCCCCTGATAGGAGTTAAGGGTAGTATCAATTACAACCCTCTGCTGTTCAAAAGGCAACTGGGCTATGCACTGGTCCACACTCCTAAGGCACAAGACTTGGCTGAGACTCTTTATTGTGAGAACAAGCCTAATCTGGCTATTGTTAGGCAGGCAGCCTGGGCCTGGGACAATGTGCAGACTAAGGGGGTAACCATCCTGGGGAAGTGCAACAATATGGCATCAGCACAGTACTATGATTGGTCCCATGCCAGGGCTCAATTTTCTGGGATGCCCTTTACCATAGAAGATATGCCTGGGCCATCCTCAGCACCACCTCCTGTCACTGTCAGCTTAGAGGAGTTTGAGAAATTGAAAGAAAGAAATGAGAAGCTGACTCAGGCCCTACAGAAGACCCTCTGGGAGAGGAGTGATGGTAGGTTGGATATTGAAAGGTTGGAGAAGTTGAAGGTGGAGCATTTGGCTAAAATTGAGAAGTCTGAGGATTACATTAAGAAGTCTAGGGCTGGAGAACAGATCTTGAAGAATGCCTGCAAGGAAGCTCAGTTCCAAAAGGCCAGGACTGATTTGTATCTAAAGGAGAGTCAAGCTAGGTGGGTCAGGATCACCGAAGCTCGCACTCAGGAGGATAAAAGGACTCAGGATAAGATTGAGCAGCTGGAAGCTAGTGTAAAAGAGCAGCAGGAAGCCCTGGCAGCAGCCCAGAGGGAGATATCAGAGCTGAAGATCAGAGCTGGAGTGAAGAGGTCAAAGGACCGAAGTCAACACAAGAAGCTAACTGCAGCTGTTACTACCCGGGACCTCCTTATCAGGAATCTCACGGAGCGTCCGGCTGATCCTGTGACCGAAGCACTTCTCAAGGAAGTTCGGGAGGATGAGTTTGGTCTTGGTGTTTGACCATTTGCTTGTTGTTGCTTTCATTCCATGTACTTTTATTTGCTTGTAATGTATTTTGACCCCTCAGAGGGCTTTGTATTTGTAAACAAACTATGTACCATTTGCCTTTTGTAATATATGTATTAGTTTGTTCCATCCGAGTCTACTTCAAAAGCAGCACCAACAGCATCTTCAAGGGTCTGGAAGGGTCAAAACTGAATGCCAAGCCGGATACCTTGAAAACAAATAAGCATACTGCATTGCATGCTAACCCTTTGTTTGTTTTGTAGGTTTTTTGTCTTATTGCTACTAACTCTGTTGTGATGTTCAGGAACTATTGCTCGACGCCGGGTATTTCCCCTCAACCGTCCACACCGATATCCAACCCGTAACAACCTTCCGGGCATACAAATGGATCAGGTACAACAGGACCTTGCAGAGGTTAGAAATCAAATGGCAAACGAAAGATTGGAAATGAGAACACAGATGACGCAGTTTATGGAAGTGATGAACAACATGGCTCAGAGCCAAGAAAGATTGAGAGCCATGGTGGAAAGGCAAAACCAAGAGGATCCACATATAGGGACTGCTGGCACAAGCAACAATGAGAGGGTCCAACCTCATGTTAATCCCCCTGTGTTTGGTCCCCACCTTCATCCAGAGGTTAATATTCCTGCAAATGTTCAAGGGACTGCCACTGCAGGCAGGGTACTGCAAGAAGACCCCCAGGAGGATCAGTTCACAGTAATGGGAGCTGGGGAGGAAGCTTATGACAGAAGGCTGGATGAGATAGCTGAGAAGTTAAGATCCTTAGAGTCTCAAAACTCTTTGGGTTTCGATGTCATGGACATGGGCTTGGTAGACGGGGTCAGGATTCCCCATAAGTTTAAGCCTCCTTGTTTTGAGAAATACAACGGGACTTCATGCCCCCGGACCCATTTACAATCATTTCTGGGGAGGTTGAAGGCCTACACCATGGACGAGAAGCTCTGGATGTTCTATTTTGAGGATAGCTTGACAGGAGCTTCAAGAGAATGGTACTCTCATCTGACAAGAGCAACTATCAGGTGTTGGAAGGACCTGGCAGAGGCCTTTATCAGACAGTATCAGTACAACTTAGATATGGCACCCAACAGGACCCTCCTAATGGGAATGTCACAGTCGTCAAGGGAAAGTTTCCGAGAGTATGCCCAGAGATGGAGGCAATTGGTTGCTGCTGTTCAGCCACCTATGTCAGAGAGGGAGATGGCAGATATGTTTATGAACACCCTCCAAGGAACATACATTGACAGGCTAGCTGCCTTCTCTTCAACCAGCTTTGCAGATGTTGTCATAGCTGGGGAAAGAATTGAGAGCCTGTTAAAAATGGGCAAGATTTCTGACAATGGTGCCAGCTCGTCCAGCAATACAAGGAAGCCTTTTGCAGGCCCAAGAAGAACTGGCGAGACCAATGCCATCCACACCAACAGTGGCAGACCCCAGTATGTTCACAGGTCTGTGGCAGCAGTCACCATTCCCGCTCCAGCTCATCCACAACCAGCTTATCAACCTCCGCAACAAAATTATCAGCAGCAACCTCAGTACCATCAACAAGCTCAGTATCCTCCGAGAAACTACAACAACACCAACAACAACAATCAGCAAAGGCCATTCCAACAGAGGCCCTCTCAGGCCAACAGGGTGATCGATCCGATCCCTATGCCCTATGCAACGTTACTGCCACAACTCCTGAAACTCAATCTGGTTGAGCTAAGGACATTGGCGCCTCCAGATCCCAACAGTCTACCCAGAAATTATGACCCCAACGCCAGATGTGCCTTCCATTCAAATGCACCTGGCCATAGTACAGAAAAGTGCAGAGCTTTGCACATGAAGGTACAAGACCTGGTAGACTCTAAGGCCCTGAATTTCGCACCACCACCCAATGTCAACAAAAATCCTATGCCACACCACGGAGGTCCCAGAATCAACGCTATTGAAGAAGACAAGCCGTCTTATTTGATAACCAGTGTGGGTCAGATTCGGACACTGTTGGTAGAGATTAAGGCTCAGCTCCTCGAATGTCAAATGTTCCCGGGGTGTGAGTTAGGATGCGCTTACTGCAATATTTCAGTAAATGGGTGCGATAACTTGAGGAATGGCATAGATGGTCTCATTCAGAGTGGCCAACTTCAAATCACCACATCATTTCCAACAAATCCAGCAATCTCATCAGCAACAATTCCGGTATCTCCTACAACTGCAACAACCATTGTTCCCGACAATTCTTCGGCTTCATCAACGAGTGCTTCATCTGTCATTTCAACTGATCAGATATCAACAAATGTTCCTTCTACAACTCCAGCACCACTCCATTTCGAAACTTCTACAACAACAACACCCATCCTTCCAACAATGTTTCCTACAACATCAGCAACAAATAATGAAGACGTCTCAACCGTTACAATCTATTACGATCCAGAGAATAATTCAGCCTACAACTCACAAAGTGCTACTCCCGTCAGAGCACCAGTCACGATATATTACGATCCACAAACTATCACAGTCCCTTCTGCAGCTGCCATCAGTCCAGTCACTGTCACAGTGCCTGGGCCAGTACCTTATGAAAGCAGTAAGGCCATCCCTTGGCATTACGGCTCTGACGTATACTGCGAAGGAAAGAAAATCACTCTTGAACCATCAACACCTGCACCACAAATAGACAATGTGGGAGGAGGCGGAGGCTTCACTCGAAGCGGACGTCTCTTTGCTCCACAAATTCAAAGACCCACTGCCGAAGCAGAAGCTGCTGCCAAGGCAAAAGGAAAGAGCCCGGTGCAGGAAGATCAAGCTATTAAGGAAACTTTGAAAACACCCTTTGATCAAGTAGTTGATGAGTTCATGAGAATCATCAAGAAGAGTGATTACAAAATAGTGGATCAGCTTCACCAGACGCCTTCCAAGATCTCCATTCTATCATTGCTTATGTGCTCCGAAGCCCATCGGAATGCACTACTCAAAGTCTTGCACGCGGCTTACGTGCCTGAAGAGATCACCGTCAATCAGTTGGAAATTGTGGTTGGAAATGTTACTGCTAGCAATGGGCTAGGGTTCACCAATACTGATTTGACTACGGAAGGCCGCAACCATAACAAGGCCTTGCACATCACTATGGAATGTAAAGGTGCAGTCCTTTCCCATGTGCTGGTAGACACAGGGTCATCCCTTAATGTCTTACCGAAAAAGGCCCTGGTGAAGCTAGAGTATGAAGGATTGGCATTGCGTCCCAGTAACCTGGTAGTAAGAGCCTTTGATGGCTCTAAGAGATCGGTTCTGGGAGAAATTGAGCTGCCTGTAACGATTGGCCCACAAACTTTTAAAAAGATCTTCTACGTGATGGACATTCAGCCTGCCTACAGCTGTTTGTTGGGTAGACCATGGATTCATGCCGCTGGCGCAGTAACGTCTACCCTTCACCAGAAGTTAAAATTTGAGTGGGAAGGCCAAGTCGTTACTATCTGTGGAGAGGAGGATATTTTTGTTAGCCATCTGGCTACTTACAAATATATTGAGATGGATGGGGAGATCCACGAAACGATGAGTCAGGGGTTTGAGGCCCTGAATGTTAATGAAACATCTGCTGTACCTGGAATCTCCATGGCATCTTATCAACAAGCCCGGAAGGTTGTTGAAGAAGGAACTGCCCAAGGCTGGGGCAAGGTTTTATCTGTGGAGGAGAAGAAAGACAAATTTGGGTTGGGTTACAGACCAACTCAACAAAATCAAGCAGAGGCTGCTGAGAGGCCCGGTTTTGTCAGCGGGGGAATGCTCACCCCTGATGCTGTCAACAATTTGGAAGACGAGCTGGAAGAAGAACGCAACCTGGAAAGCTGGATTCGTCCAAAGATCCCGGGGAGCAGTATCTCAAACTGGTCTTCCCAGGAAATTATAAGAGTTACTCATGCAGAGTAATTATTATTTCCAGTATTTTTATAGCATGCATCAAAGTCTTGCATCTTGCCCAAGATGACAAGACTCATTTTGTAATCGGGCCATCTGTACTTTTTGTGCAACAAGATTAATCAACGAAATATCAGACATCTTTTTGCAAACAAGTCTTTTTCTTTTCCGCTCACTGTTTTTCCATTTTTCTTTTTGTACAAAAAAAAATAAATGGCGATGTTTTCAAAATGGCAACTTTATTTCACTTTTCTAAACAAGATTAAAATCAAATCACTAAAATGAACAAACTGAACCCTTGCAGAGAGTGCCTTCCAGACAGCACCGACAACAACACGGCTATGACTTCGTATGACTTTGACAATCCGGTCAATCAAGCTGATGAAGAGGTTGAAGAAGATTTTGAGCTTCCTAAAGAGCTAGCCAGATTGTTGAGACAAGAGGAGAAGGTTATCACTCCTCATCAGGAGGAAGTGGAAACAATTAAATCTTGGTACAGATGAAGACGTGAAAGAGGTTAAAATCGGGGCCTGCCTGCAAGACTCAGTGAAGAGACAACTGATTGACCTGCTTCAAGAGTATGTGGACGTGTTCGCTTGGTCTTATCAAGATATGCCAGGGTTGGACACCGATATGGTTGTGCACAAGCTGCCTTTGAGAGAAGAATGCCCGCCGGTTAAACAGAAGTTGCGCCGTACTCGCCCAGACATGGCAACGAAAATCAAAGAAGAGGTACAAAAGCAGTGGGATGCCGGGTTCCTTGCTGTAACTAGCTATCCACCGTGGGTTGCTAACATAGTACCTGTGCCTAAGAAAGACGGCAAAGTGAGGATGTGTGTTGACTACCGGGATCTGAACAGAGCCAGCCCGAAAGATGACTTCCCATTACCTCACATTGATGTATTGGTGGATAATACGGCTCAGTTCTCAGTATTCTCCTTCATGGACGGATTTTCGGGATATAATCAGATTAAAATGTCACTTGAAGACATGGAGAAGACAACCTTCATCACACCCTGGGGCACGTTCTGTTACAAGGTGATGCCATTCGGATTGAAGAATGCTGGTGCAACATATCAACGGGCTATGGTGACATTATTCCACGATATGATCCATAAAGAAATTGAATGTTATGTGGATGACATGATTGCCAAGTCCCTTACTGAAGAAGACCACCTGGTGAATCTGCTGAAGCTGTTCAAGCGCCTGAGGAAGTACCAACTGAAGTTGAACCCCAACAAATGCACATTCGGGGTACGATCTGGTAAGCTGCTGGGTTTTATTGTGAGCGAGAAAGGGATTGAAGTTGACCCTGATAAAGTCAAAGCTATTCAAGAGATGCCTGCACCGAAAACTGAGAAAGAAGTTCGAGGGTTCCTAGGTAGATTGAACTACATCTCAAGGTTCATATCTCACCTCACAGCAACCTGCGAACCCTTGTTCAAGTTGTTGAGAAAAGAACAAACGGTCAGGTGGAACGAAGACTGCCAGAAGGCTTTTGACAAGATCAAAGAGTACTTGCAAGAACCTCCAATCCTTATGCCTCCAGTTGAAGAAAGACCTCTGATAATGTACTTGACAGTATTAGAAGAGTCAATGGGGTGTGTGCTGGGCCAGCATGACGAGTCTGGTCGAAAAGAGTATGCAATATACTACCTGAGCAAAAAGTTTACTGACTGTGAACAACGTTATTCACTGCTCGAGAAAACATGCTGTGCTTTAGCGTGGGCTGCTCGCCGACTGAGACAATATATGTTGACCCACACTACTTTATTGATCTCAAAAATGGACCCAGTTAAGTACATTTTCGAGAAGCCAGCACTTACCGGACGGGTTGCAAGATGGCAAATGATTCTCACGGAATATGACATCCAGTACACCTCTCAGAAAGCCATCAAGGGCAGTGTACTATCTGAATATCTTGCTGAGCAACCTATTGATGATTACCAGCCTATGAGATTTGACTTCCCTGATAAAGACATCATGTTCATTAAAGCAAAAGATCATGAAGAGCCTATTCACACTGAAGGGCCTGACCCGGAAGAAGAATGAACTATGATGTTTGATGGGGCTGTTAACATGAACGGTCGTGGTGTTGGTGCAGTGCTCATTACACCTAAAGGAGTTCACATGCCTTTCTCGGCAAAACTCACTTTCAACTGCACTAACAACGAAGCTGAATACGAAGCTTGCATTATGGGTCTTGAGGAAGCCATTGACCTCAGGATCAAGACATTGACCGTGTTCGGAGATTCAGCTCTGGTAATCAATCAAACCAATGGAAAAATGGTACACCCACCAGGATCATCTGATACCTTACAGGGATTATACAAGGAGGTTATTGACTTTCTTTGCAATAGTCAAGCTTGAGTATATCCCTCGGGACGAGAATCAGTTTGCAGATGCTCTGGCTACCATTTCGTCCATGATCAAAGTTCAGGCTGCCAACTTTGTACCTCAGATCTCAGTGTCCAGACTTGACAGACCAGCATATGTATTTGCAGCAGATGTTGTCAAAGATGATAAGCCTTGGTTCCATGACATTAAGTGCTTCTTGGAGGATCAAACATACCCACCTGGGGCATCTTCCAATGATAAGAAGACTTTGAGAAGGCTTGCTGGTAGTTTCTTCTTGAACACTGATGGGTCTTTATATAAAAGAAACGTTGATATGGTACTCCTCAGATGCGTCGACAAGACCGAAGCAGATTTGTTAATGCATGAAGTGCACGAAGGATCTTTTGGTACCCATGCGGGAGGGCATGCCATGGCCAAGAAGTTGTTGAGGTCAGGGTATTATTGGATCACAATGGATGCAGACTGTTGTGTCTACGCCAGAAAATGCCATAAATGCCAGGTCTATGCAGATAAGGTGCATGTGCCTCCCAATCCTTTGAATGTGATGTCTTCACCCTGGCCCTTCGCCATGTGGGGCATTGACATGATTGGAAAGATTGAGCCAACTGCTTCGAACGGCCACAGATTCATCCTAGTCGCCATTGACTATTTCACCAAGTGGGTCGAAGCAGCCTCCTATGCAAATGTTACAAGGCAGGTGGTAGCCCGATTTCTGAAGAGAGATATCATCTGTCGATATGGAGTTCCCGAGCGAATCATTACTGATAATGGTTCCAACTCGAACAACAAAATGATGGCTGAGCTATGTCGGGACTTCAAGATCCAGCACCACAATTCTTCTCCTTACAGGCCAAAGATGAACGGCGCTGTTGAGGCGGCTAATAAGAATATCAAGAAGATTGTGCAAAAGATGGTAGTCACCTACAAAGACTGGCATGAGATGCTACCATTTTCCTTGCATGGGTACCGCATGTCAATCAGGACATCCACTGGGGCAACACCGTATCAACTTGTGTATGGTATGGAAGCAGTCCTACCGGTTGAAGTTGAACTACCCTCCTTACGAGTATTGATGGATGTTAAGCTGAACGAAGCAGAATGGGCCCGGTCCCGATATGAACAACTGAGTCTGATTGAAGAGAAAAGATTGGCTGCAATCTGTCATGGGCAGTTGTATCAGAAAAGAATGAAGAAAGCCTTCGATCAGAAAGTCAGGCACCGAGAATACCAAGTAGGAGATCTTGTGCTGAAAAGAATCCTCCCTCCCCATACAGACCACAGGGGCAAATGGACTCCAAATTACGAAGGACCATTCGTGGTAAAGAAAGTTTTCTCCGGTGGAGCACTGATGCTCAGCACCATGGATGGTGAAGATTTCCCGTCCCCTGTGAATTCAGATGCAGTTAAAAAATACTTCGCATAAAAGACCCGCTGGACACAAAAACAGAATGTAAGTCCAAGCAAAAATAGGGCATCCCGGCGAGTCAAAAACAGAATAAAAGACTCGGGCAAAATAAGGAAAATAAATAAAAATGTACACCCGCTGAGTTGAAAAGCCACATTGGACAACTCAGGCAAAAATGGGTATCCCGATGGATTGAAAACCCGAAAGGGCGATCCATGCAAAATAGGGGAATAAGCGAACAACTGCAGTCTGAATTCGTCTGTATCGTTTACAACTTGGTAAGCTTCGAAAGGATCAAACCTCAGTCAGAATCAGCCTTCTTCAGAAAGCAAGACGAGAAGAACGTCAAAAGTCATACGAGTCATAGCAAGAGGGGAAGCTCCTTGGAAAGCGTCGTCAACCTCGCCAGCATTTTGTTTCTCAATTTGTAACAATCTCCTCATTTCAGGAGATAGGTTTCCTTGACTGTATCTTGCCAATTCAGGGCACATGAATTAATAAAACCAGATTTTTCAGTCATGTTTCGTCTTGTACATTTTTATTTGCAAAAATGTCTGATGTCCTAAAAATCGGTTGCATGAATACAGATGCTTATCTCCAAAAATAATAAAACACATGCTTGCAGGAAATATGCTTACTCTCGAGAGTGTCTAACTCCTATAACAGAATCCAGTAAGGGATGCCTCGGGATTACTTGTGCGTTTCTCTGACTTTTCAGGATTGCAGGTATTCAAAAGCGCAGCATGGGGCATGGAAGCTTCATCCCGGCAAGCTGGCACATCAACACTCACTCAGTCTTAACACTCAAAGTGCGTTCCCCCCAGCTGAGTTACCACTTGTCACTTATCCCCACCAGAATTGCCAGGCATCACCTCTCCAACAGGGCAGTATTAGAAGATGCCCATATCCCCAGCTGAGTTGTCAAGTATCATCCTCAGCAGAATTTTCTAGGAAGTTCTTTCAGTGATCTTTTCCCCAGCCAAGTTGCCATTGGCCAAGATCCAGGGAACCCTCTCCCCACAGAGCTCCAGCCTCTATTCAGAAGAGCAACACACGAAGGAGTCACAACAGAGTGAAGAAAACTTCTACAAACCCCAGCTGGGTCCCCTTGTTATGAGGATATGTCAATCAGTGACCTATATCCCCAAGCAGATACATCTCGTCAGATCTTTCAATGATCTCACCCCCAGTTGGGATGTTCACTCCAACCAGATCAACCAGGGATCTTCACAGCAACAGGATCCGAATCCCGGTTTAGTGGTCTTTGCGTAATCATAGCATCTGCATCATATTCACCCACAAAGCGTAGCATTCCGTCTAAAACGGAGCATTACGGCAAAAATCAAGCATAATCATAAGCCATGTTTTGAATTAAACACTTGTGAATATTATCAACCCCTGCACAATATACAAGATACTCCCCAGAGTCCCCAGCAAAAGCAGTCGGCTCATATTCACAAACACCAGTATATATTCCTTTTTGACACCCGTCCGTGACATCATTCCCCAGTAAAGTCGCCTGAACATTCTTTGCAGACAAGACCGCCCATATTACAGATACTTCCTGACACCCGTCCGTGTCATACCCCCAGCAGAAAGCCAAAGACATCATCTTTGCACTCAGCTATACTTGTATATCTATATTTTCTTGACACCCATCCGTGTCATATCCCCAGCGCAGTCGCCTACACTTTTACAACCCATATACTTGTTGATACTATACTTTTCTCCTTTTTGACACTCGTCTGTGTCACTCTCCCCAGCAGTTAAAATACTCATCTATACAATATTCACTACTCATGTTATACATATACAGATGCTCGTCCGTATCTTGTATACACCATTTATATCCTCACAGATTCGGCATTAGTCCATGTTCTTTGTTAACCAGTTGGTACTCGTCCGTACCATCATCTCAGAATATGCGTCAAGTGTTTGTTTCTACATGATACTCGTCCGTATCATAGTCTTGAGGATGCTCGTCCGCATCTTTAATCCATACACTTTGTCAAACACTTGTGTCTTCTTGAATATAGATACTCGTCTGTGTCTACTATTCCCCAGAGGAGTCCCCTCAGATCCAACACTCGGCCGTGTTCTCTGTTAACCCGTTGATACCCGTCCGTATCATCATCTCTGAACACGTGTCAGTTTGTTTCTACCATGATACTCGTCCGTATCGTCGTCTTAAGGATGCTCGTCCGCATCTTTAATCTATACACAAACCCCTAAACACTTATACCTTTTGTTTCTTGGATATAAACACTCGTCCGTGTTTACTATTCCCCAGCAAAGCAAATTTTCTTTTTATCTGACACTCGTCCTGTGTCATGATAAACCTTGAGAGAAGCCGTACCCTGCTAGGTGGTCGTCCTCCACCTCTTGATGGTCGTCCTCCATCATGCTCGTCCGATGGCCGTCCCCATCGTTGATATTTAGCAGCCGTCCCCTGCTAGGTGGTCGTCCTCCACCTTTTGATGATCGTCCTTCATCATTTTATCCAATGGCCGTCCCCATTGTTGATTTTGGTTATCTGACATTCGTCCTATGTCATGATAAACCTTGAGAGCAGCCGTCCCCTGCTAGGTGGTCGTCCTCCACCTCTTGATGGTCGTCCTCCATCATGCTCGTCCGATGGCCGTCCCCATCGTTGACCTTTTCTATCCGGCATTCGTCCTATGTCGCGATATTTTCGGCAGCCGTACCCTGCCAGGTGATCGTCCTTCACCTAAGATGACCGTCCCTTATCTTATCCCCAACAGAGCAGCCGTCCCCTGCTAGGTGATCGTCCTTCACCTTTGATGACCGTACCTCATCATCTGTTTATTTCATTTATTCTTTAACCCGATGGCCGTCCCCGTCGTGGTCCCTTTTCTTTTTAGCCCGATGGTCGTCCCCATCGTCGGTTACTTTGCTTTATGAACTTGATGGCCGTCCCCATCATAATATCTTATTTTTCCCAGCTAGTCGGCCGTCCCCGTCTTTGCTTTACCTTTTATCCCCAGCATGTCGGCCGTCCCCGTCAGTGCTTTATTTCCCGCACCTTGCCTAGCATGTCGGCCGTCCCCGTCATTGCTCTTTACCCAGCGGTCGTCCTCTGCTCGACGGTCGTCCTCCGTCGCCCACACCTTACAATATACTTTATTTTCCTTTACAATCTATATCCCTTTTTCTTCTTCATTCTGTGAGTGCAAATTTTGGACTGTCTTTGGTATTCAACCACAAGTTATCTTGTTTGCCTGATAAGCCGCTGCTTACATCCTGCACGGCTAACTCATGTTTGAATAGGGGCAGCTGTAAACACCCTAAATTTGCCCTCACCCATTCACACCATGGTTTGTGATCATTTCAAATGCATAAACACAATCATACCATCTCATATCCCATTTTTGATTCACTGCATAGATTCTAAGTCATCTGCATCTAGGGTTTGTGATCTGAGCAATCCAAGAGCTTCTTGAGCCACTCCAAAGGTCATCAATCACTTCAAAGGGATCCATGTGTATTCAAGTATCATACTATATCCTCTCAAAGTCAAGAATGTTAAAGGATCACAAGAACTGGGATTGGTTTGGAAGCAGAGTCAGGTTTGACTGCACAGTTGACCTAAAATTAGGGTTTTGGTTTCAGAGGCCATAACTCCAAATTTTTTGGTCATTCTTGTTTCTATTGGTCTCTATATGGTATAGGGAGTATGAATATCAATTTTTATGAAGAAATTCCCTGGGGAAGTCATCTGATCAAGAGTTGACTTTCTGGACAAGTCAGTGCAAAATCAGGGCATCTGAGGCCCCCAATGACCCAACCAAGGGGTGATCTTCATCATTTTGAGTGTATATGACCTTTATTTGATCATATAAGAAGTTTTAAGTTCACAAAATTCAATAATTACAAGTTTTTGCAAAGTTGACTTTTTTGGGCATGGTTGACTTTTAAGGAAATGTCATTTTATGCAACTTTTTCAACCCTTACTTTTTGATCCAAAAATGCTTCAAATGGAAAAACTTTGGTCATGAAAGTTGTAGATTAGATCTTTCCCTTTTCAAAAAGTACAAGAACATGACCTAATTCATTTTGGATCAAAAGTTATGGTGTGTCAAAGTTGGCAAAAATCATTAAAATTCAAGTTATGCACCAAAAGGAAAACTTGCAATTTCATGTACCAAGCATTCTAGTGCCTTCAAAATGACTTCAAAACTTCATCATATGATCATACATGACCCCAAAAACAGAATTGGCCCAAGGAATTTTGCATTGCTTGCCTTGATTTTCAAAGTTCCATAAGGCATTTTTCATAAGGGTGCAAAGAGGGATTCTTGACAAAATCATTCTCCAAGGAGTTATGTGATCACTAATCACTTTCTATACATTGCCATGACTAAAAGAAGTGCCATGCTACAAAATTCAGCAAGCAATGTCTCATGTATATGGCACAAAATCATGAGAAAACACAAGTTGTCAAGTTGCAAGATCACTCTCAATTCATGATCCACATGTTGCAGTCATTCATAAGCAATCCAATGGTCATCCTTGACTCAAGCTGAAGCAAGACATGCCCTAACACAGCTGCTGCCATAGCCCATACTGCAAGTACCAATCACATTGACTTTTTGGCAAAAACTCCCATACTCTTGGCACAGTGAGCAGCCACCCTACTGACCTGCCCCACAGGCTATCCACACAACTTGGAGATGTTATAGCAAAGCATTGAGCATTGAAGCAAGCCAGAACACAACATACCACAAAACCTGCAAAAACTCTTCTCTCTTCGAATCTCATTTTCCAGCCATCAAACACCCCATTTCTCTTCACCAACAAGTCAAACACACTCAAAGGAGCAAGAATCCACCATTGGAATAGCTTGAAACTTCACAAATCCTGACTGTGGAATCTGCTGCACCAGAACACTTCTCCTCAAACCAGCCATCCACAAGAACTTTGAAGCATCTCATTGAGTTCAAGGGGGTCAGGGAAGTTCATTTGCACACAAAGGAGACTCTGGAAGCTCACTATTGAAGCTTTCCAGCTCAGGTATGACCATGAACCTTTTCTCACAGAGCTTGCATTTCATGTTGTAAATTGATGATGTATGTCTTACTGGTCATGGGGATGTCTTTAGATTTCAAAATAGTGAGAAAATGACCATTTTATGCTTCTCTGAAATTTTGCCCGTGTTTGAGTTTTGGCTTGTTCTTCTTTGTTCATGATGGATAAATGGATTTCAAGTGGGGGTTTAGGTTTAGAATGTTTAGGGGGTCATTTTGGTGAAAGAAATTTGAGAAATGGTGGCCTGTAGAAGAAGCTAGGTTTTGAGTCGTCGGAGAAGACGACCGGAACACTGTTCCGGTCGCCTGAGAGTTATTATGCCCTAATCTCATTAATTAACCAACTTTGAATTCTGGCCGTAGATTTGCTTCTCCCGCGCGTGTTTGGACGGACCAGATGAGTCATTATGCCCTAATCTTGTTTAATTAAATAAATCTTAATTAATTAAGTTAACATCAAACCTCAGCCATCAGATCACGCGCGTTTTAAGACTTTGAATCTGGGCCTTGGATTGTGCTTACCCCCAGTCTTGTTGACTTGCACGCAGGGCCTTTGGATCTCTCAACTTTCAATCTCAGCCACTCATACTGCATACTTTGTATTTTTATTTCATTTTCTTTATATTTTATTTCTCATATTTATTTAAAATAGCAAAATTGCTTTAAAAATTATGAAACTTTTTGTCAAGAGTTTCATTAATTTTTAAAACACAAAAATATTTTTATTTTCATTTTTAGCATTAAAAAAGTATTTTTAAATATTTAAAAGTTTATTTTTAATTGATTAATGAAAATTAATTTATTAAAAATACTTTTAGGTATTTAAAATTCACCAAAAAATTCATGAAATGTTTTAAGAAATTTAGAAACATTGTCCAACCTTCAAACCAAATTTCTTTTTTGATCTTGATGCATTTTGAGAATTTCTCATTGAATTAAAATCATTTTTATGCATTATTTTGATCCAAACTTCAAAAAATCATTTCTGCCTAACCCTAAAGAGTTGGACCTTGATTCTTTTTGCATTGCATTGTGTTTAGCATGTAGTTTGTGAGATTAAATGGCCATGATTTGATCTCTCATTTTCAATTTGTTTGGTAATTTTCTTGTTAAGGAACCCTAAAACCCTAGAAATCTTAAGAAAATCATAACTTGAAATTGGTTAGGAGTTGAGACCTCTCCTTTGGGCATTGGTTTGGTATAGGATTAAGGGTCCTTTGAGTGCATTTTCAATTTTTTGTAATGTGGTTTGCTTCTGATTTTGGTTTTTGTTTGATGCTTTGATCATAAACCCTAATTTGGGCTTCCATATGCATCCATCTTGCATTCCCTTGCATAACATGACTTGCCATGACATTCCATGCCTCCATTTGATTCATTTAACATCATGAGACATATTGAAAGCATGTTTGATCATTGCATCTTATATTTGCCATGTTGTATGCCATATGCATCTCATAACTTTTCATGTATGTTCATGATTCCTAACCTGCTTCATTTGCATTCATGAGCTGGTATGATCATCCCCATGTGATGCCTCATGTTTGTGACATCTCATAGCATCATTAATATCATGTGTGTACTTCTGGTTTTGTTTCTCATCATGTCATCTCATCTCATCTTGCATTGCATTGCATTTCTTTTCTAACCTTTCAGGTGGTAAGTGACTTTGAGAAGTGAATTTGCCTTCACTTCTCATAACTTCTCTTCATCTCTTTTTATACATCCTTGCTGCATTTATGTTTGTGTTTGAGATTGAGCTTGCTCATTCTTCTTTCTCTCACTTTTCTTTCCTCAAGTGACTTGACTTCTTGAATGAAGCAAGTTGCTTTGCTTCTCCTGATCCTTTCATCTGCTTCCTGGTGGTTCCATTGAAGATTGTTCTTGTAAACCTCACAAACCTTAGGAACAACCAAGCATGACAATGATTAGGGTTTTGACTAGTCTTCCCCCTTAGTTTTACCTTTGTGTCTCTCTTTGAGTCTTCTCTTCTCATCCCATAATCAGAGACTAAAGCCTAAAGGCTTTAAGGCTTTGTGATTAAGCTTATGCCTGCATCCTTCTATTAGGATGGAGTGTATAACTTTAATCCCAAGTGTTAAACCCTTAATATGTTTAAATCTCTTAATCAATTCACTTAATAACCATCAAGACATCACACTTGTAACTTGGGCCTTGCATTAGGGTTCTAATTCTTCCTTAATTGGTTAAGAAGGACTAACCCTAGTGTTAATGGACAAGTCCCCCTCAAGTTGTCTTACAAACCCTAAAAATCACTTCATCATCATATCATCAAATAAAATCCATCTTAATCAAAGGCTTGTTTCGTCATGAGTTTAATCCCTAATCATGGATTAAGTTGAGGAGCTTTTCTCAGCTTAAACATTCTCATCTATTATCCTTCTATTAGGATGGTGTAATGAGTCTGTTTAATCCCTGATTATGGCTTAACCTCATTACTCAACACTAAACAAAAAAACACCAAAAACATCTAAATAATCACAAGTAGGTTAATGATCTTAATCCTACACCAAAGGTGATTAAGTGTGAGAATCTGACTTCACACTTAAGGTACTCTCATTACCCCTAATCAGAGGGAAGATGTGATGAGTTTACTAAATCCATTGGTTTAGACTTAAGCTCATTAACTTATGGCAAATTCTCAAAAGCAATAAAAGACTGAAAGCACAAAAACAAGCAATAATCGTCTCCTTCGGGATTCTTTTCTCATCTCATTCACTCATAAACGAGAACTCGCTTCTTCCGTCTAATGCAAGACAGTTTGCACCTGAGCCAGACAGGTCATACACTTGAGCATAGACAAGTAAGCAGTTCATCAGTCAATTCATCTTTCAGTCTCTTTGGGTCGAACTACGGTGTTCTGACTTCCTCATTGCACGAGAGGATACGTAGGCATAACTTAACAGTTATCGAACAAAAGTCTCTGTATATTCCCCCTCCTTCCAGCATTATTCTTTAAGCCTCATGATCTTGAGCATCTCACTTTCATTCTTACACTGACACTTTCATATCACACTTCACTTCTCATACACTGACACCTGTACATTCTTTTCCAGCTTTGATACACAGATTATACTGACACTACCCCTTTAAAACACAAATCTTTTAAGCGTGGATCCCGTCGAGTACGGCGGACAGTCTGGGTGCTAATACCTTCCCAGGTTGTAACCAACCCCCTTCCTCAGTCTCTCTGGTTCGCAACCGTCTTATCCATATCTTTTCCTAGGTCTATGCAGCATTGCCTTTCCTCCGGGATAAAAATGCCTAGCTGGCGACTCTTTTCATCTCCAGTGAGTTCACGGCTGTGTGTTCTCATTGTCCCTCTCGCCGACCGTTCGCGTCTGTACCTTTATTTGGGCCATTCCCCATTTATCGGGAGCGACAATGATGGGGAAGTGAGTAGAAAGGGCAAGGAAAAGGGAAAGGCAAAGGGAAAAGAAAAGGTCAACTCAGCCACCACAACAAATAGTTTCAAGTCAGCCTCCACCCAAAAGAAAAAAAAAACTTCCAAAGGGTGGGAAGCCTGTTTCAAGTCAACCTTGATGTTTGTTGTGATGTTTATTATGCCTTATAATGACTTTTTGTAATTGTATTTTAGTGCCTTAGAATTTCTTATTGAGAATGACTTGTAATGCATTTTTTGTATTGTTATGTTTGTGCCTTATAATGGCTTATTGACAATGACTTGTAATGCCTTTTGTAATGTTATGTTAGTGCCTTATAATAGCATAATGACAATGTTTTATGCCTTTTGTATCACTTTTTGGAGTGTTATATATATATATATATATATATATATATATATATATATATATATATATATATATATATATATATATATATATATATATATATATATATATATATATATATATATATATATATATATATATATATGCATTATAATATGTTATATTTTGTTTGAACTTTTATACCAGTTATGTAACAATGTTAAAATAGAGATTAATGTACAAACATACTATTAAAATAGATACTAACATTCTTCATCAAATAAACAAAATATTATGTTCATATATTGTGAAAACAAAACACTGATGTGATTCAAATAGAAGAGAAGGAGACAATCAACTATTTCCCGATGATAATCACTCGGCCGGTAAACCAAGTGAAGGAATATGGAGAAACCATTATAGAGGAGTATGTTGTCGCTAAAATCTTGCAATCATTAACACCAAGATTCAACAACATAGTTGTGGCAATTGAGAAGTCGGAGGATCTTACGACGATGAGAAAAGAGGAGTTATAAATCTCTCTTGAGGCTCATGAGAAAAGGATGAAAGAGAGGAACAATGATAAGGAAAAAGAGGATATCTCTTTGTAAGCTCATTTCAATGAGAAAGAAACATTACGCCAAAAATGAATTTTAATAGCGCACCTTAGACAACGCTTTATTACAAAAGCACTGCTATAAGTAAAAAAAATAAAACACATAAATTGTTCACAAAAAATAGCAAAAGCGCTGCTAAAAGTCCTACCTTAGACAACGCTTTTGGAAAAATGTTGTCTAAGGTAAACATTAGACAGCGCTTTCTGAAAGCGCTTTTAAAAGCATATCTTAGACAGCTTTTTCCTCAAAAGCGCTGTCTAAGGTTGACCTTATTAGAAATTGTTATTTGGTTAACATATATTTGGAGTCTTTGGTCTGAGCATGATGTTATATGGTTACATATATTTGGAGTCAAAATTGATGTTATTTTGTTAAAATATATTTGGAGTCTTCCATGAGAAATATTTAAGAATAAAACACTCTAGGATTAATTTTTAAGACCTCATAACTTGTTTGATATTTGCCACTAGTTATCCTTATTGGTTGTCACTTAGATTATAAATAGAGCAATTAAGTAGAGAATGAAAAAAAAGTATTTTAAAAATGATCATTGATTTAAAATTTTGAGTGTCTATTGTTTTAGAAAACGAAGAGAGTTGTAAAGATTAGTTGTATTGGTGAAAAATATGTTTTCAGAGAAACCTAAACCTTTACATTGAAATTCAAATTGATTATACCTTAATTTTAGAAATTGACTAATGTCCATACTTAAACTCTTAAATTGAATGTTGTCTTACATAAAATGAATAATTCCTTATGATTTGAGTTTAAAGAGAATAAACAATTTAGTCCCCTAAATATACATACTTCAATTAAACTTCAATTAAATAAGTAATTACTTAAAGTATTTATTTTGTTTACCTTAATAAGTAGGAAAACCATGGATAAAAAATGGGTGTCTGTCGATCGATTGACCAAAGGCATGAGAATGGGGTTGCGGAATTCGTTAAGTTTGTTGTTCAACACGTTGAAGACCCTAGTCGAATGAAATGTCCTTGCTTGGGTTATTGTTATATTGGTATGGTTGACATAGATGGATTGAAATCGCATTTACTGAGGCATGGAATTGATCGAAGTTATAAGTGTTGGATATTTCATGGTGAGAAAATTAACGAGAATGTTGAACCGAGGGGGAAAAGTAATACGACCTATGCTTCAGATGACAAAGACACGGAAACATACGATTGTGATCGAGTCGAAGAGATTGCAGAAGCACTTGAAGAAGATCTTCATGATTGTACCGAAATGTGTGAGAGGTTGGTAAGCGATGCAGAGAAACCGTTGTATAAAGGTTGCACTAAATTCACAAGATTGTCTGCGGTATTAAAGTTGTACAACTTAAAGGCGGACAATGGATGGTCGGATAAAAGTTTCACAGAGTTGTTGACCCTTATGAGAGAAATGCTACCGGAGGATAATGTTCTTCCTAATCGAACCTATGAGGCAAAAAATGTTGTGGTCTATTGGTATGAGCTATGATAAGATACATGCTCGTCCAAACGATTGCATTTTGTTTCGAATAGAATATGCATCGTTAACTGAGTGCCCTAAATGCGGTTTGTCTCGATATAAGAAATAATTGTCTCCAACAAAAGTCTTATGGTATTTTCCTATAATTCCAAGATTTAGGCGCATGTTTCATAGTGAAACCGATGCAAGACACCTGACTTGGCATGAAGATGAAAGAATTATTGATGGAAAGTATTGACATCCGGCTGATTCACCACAGTGGTCGAAAATTGATAATGATTATCCTGACTTTGGAGAAGAAGCAAGAAACCTTTGCTTGGTATTATCTACTGATGGAATGAACCTGCATGTTATTCAAAGTATCTCACATACCACATGGCCTGTGATTCTTATGATTTATAACTTACCTTCATGGCTATGTATGAAGCATAAGTACATGATGTTATTTATGTTAATCTCTAGGCCTAAACAACTAGGGAATGACATAGATGTATACTTGACACCTTTGATCAAAGACTTAAAGATTTTGTAGGAGAACGACGTGGAGGTTTATGATGGATATATGAAAGAAAGTTATAATTTGAGGGCAATGTTGTTTGGCATAATTAATGATTTTTCAGCACACGGGAATCTATCTGGGTATAGTATTAAAGGTCAACGTGCGTGTCCTGTTTGTGAAGATGGAACCGATACGATGTGATTGGAACTTTGTCAGAAGAATGTGTTTCTCGGTCATCGTAGATTCTTAAATTTTAAACATCACTACCGTGGGTGGAGAAAAGTATTTAATGGAGACACTGAACAACGTAAAGCTTCACCCGCATTGTCAGGTGACCAAGTTTTTGAAAAGGTGAAAGATGTGTGTCCTGAGTTTGGAAAGCTTTTTTCACATAAGGTTGTCAAAGGTGGGTGGAAAAAGAGGTCGATATGTTTTGAATTGCCATGTTGTTGCGGAGCTTCCATCTAAATATGAAAGTTTGATTTCACAAGAAGAATGGGACACGTTTAAATCCAAACGAAAAACCCCAAAATTTAAAAGAATAAGTGAAACAAATCAGGAAAGAGCATCAAGTCCCGCATATTCATACAGAAAAGGACGTGTCGGATATGGACGCTTAGAATAATCTATCATAAGTATCTATAAATTGCAATAATATATTTGTTCATCATGAGTCATAATTTCTAGACTCATGATTAATATGACCAATCTATCGTAAGTATCTATAATGTGTAAGTAGAAAATAATTTCTTTAATTAAATCAAAACTTTATTAACAAATATTTGATATTCATCTGATTTTCAGGATGCGATATCTCAGTCTTTATCTCCAAATGATACTAGGAGCATACTTAGTCGGGTATTAGATGTCCGTGAGTATTCGGGTCAGATGAGGGGTAAGGGATTTGGGATCACTCCGACCTCCTTGAGTATTAAAAATGGAAAGGCTCCTAGTAACAAAGAACTTCAGCTAAAATTGGAAGCACTGGAAGCTGAAGTTCGTGAATTAAGAAAAGAAAAAGAAAGTAGCGCTTCAACATGTTTTAAAGATGGTTCGGACAAAGACAATATCACATGTAACTTTCAACTGAATATTCCAGAGGTAATTATATTTATTTTTATGAAATTAAATTATTAGCTAAATTATTTTATTGACATATATACACATTAACAATGTCATATTTATTATTGGTTTTAGGGCATTTCCGTTTGTCAGCTATACTTATCGTCACCGACATATCAAATGGTTGGCAAGGGAAAAATGTATAACATTGAGGATCAATCACTTCACACTAATCCCCTCCCTCATGGATGTTTAAAAGTATCGGTTGAAATTGTTGTAGAGCCGAATGTATTATTACCATATCCCGACGATGTTTCGAATGCAACAACGATGGAACAAGAAATAGGTTTGTTTGTTGCATGGTCGGCAAGCCTCATTAGCGTCAGATATGAGGTATGCTTAAAACTATTATGAACCTTTGTTAACCTTAATGTGTAGATTCAAAGTTTGTACGCGCATTTTACTAATATTTTTTACATGGTAATGTTAATTAGACTCCAACAAGATCCAAATTGAAAAGATAAGGGGGTTCCACGGCATACCGAGCCCGTTGTTTAAAAAAAAAGAGGTACATCACATTTTTACGCGCATTTTACTAACATTATGAACTTTGTTAACCATAATGTGTAGATTCAAAGTTTTACGCGCATTTTACTAACATTATGAACCTTTGTTAACCATAATGTGTAGATTCAATGTTAAATTCATGATCTTTTACTTCATCGAACTAATTATATGATATGTAGCTTCATGGTAAGGATATTAGCAACGTCTCCACAAAAAAAAAAAATTGGTGTTAAGAAGACCGCGACTAGATATTCCATTCGATGTATGTATTTCTAACTTATGAGTTATTTTAATATTTAACACATATTTCTCATATCATTAGTTAAAACTAAATCAAACTATGTTATGTTATTATGTAGTACTTTGATGAATTCAAATATGCATATTATTCAAGAGATCATTTGGAAGAAATTAAAGAGGATTGGAGTCAATTTATTATGGAGCTCGGAGTGTTATAAGGTATATTGTACTCTTACTTTAATTGATGAGAATTTTGAGTATGTGTAACGTTGTAACTATAGATATATTGTTTATGTCTTGTTTTAATTGAATTATAATCTTTTTGTGTTGTTTCAGGTTATATGTGCAAAAAAATATAGTTGGATGAAAATGTATAGCTCTGAGTGTTATCACATTTTTGTTTATGTAGATTTCATTTGACGCAAAAAGTATAGTTGGATGAAATGATTTGCAAAAACTGTTTTGTATATATAAATTGGTGTGTAGTTTTGGTACGTTTGTATAAATTATTTCGTTTATATTGGTTTGAAAATCCGATTGTTTTATATGTATTAATCGGTGCCTAAATTTGGTACGTTTAAATAGCCAAATTTGGTGAAACTTTTCTTCAAAATGTGGTTGAAAAAGAGGTACAAATTCTGGTTGAAAACCTGGTGAAAAATGTGGTTTAAAATAGGTGCCTATAATTGGTAAAATCCAGATTGCGCTTTTTAAAGAAAATTATTTTAAAAATTTCGTATACCTTAGACAACGCTTTACATCAAAAGCGCTGTCTAAGGTGTTAGAAAGTGCTTTCACTAAAAGCGTTGTCTAAGGTGGGGTTTAGGCAGTGCTTTTAGTAAAAGCGTTGTCTAAGGTATACCATAAAAATGCCAAAAGCGTTGTCTAAGGTATATTAAAAAAAGGAAAAAAATGTTGTCTGAGGTGGGGTTTAGAAAGCGCTTTTAACAATAAAAGCGATGTATAAAGCACCTTTAGACAATGCTTTTGATATTAGCCAAAGCACTGTCTAAATCTTTAGCATTGCAGGTTTATACATCGCTTTAAAACGTTGTCTAAAGTAAAAAAAAAAGCATTGTCTAAGGTCTTGTATGGCATAGTGAAAAGAGATTGAAAGGAAAATGACCCACGAAGAACAAAGGGAATTTTCAAAAATTTGGTGGAAGGGAGTCCCAAAATTCAAAGAATTCGAAAATTCAAAGGGCTGAGAGCAACTACAACAAACATGGTGGTCAAGGAAACTATAGAGGTGAAAGAAAGAGTTTCGACCAGAGTAAGGAGAAATTCTACGAGGGTCAACGGTTTGGTCATGTTTCTAAAGAATGCAATGTGAACAAGAAGGAATCTCAAGGGGATGAAGCTAATGTTGTAAGACAAGAGTTTGATGAAGACAATACACTTTTTTTTTTGTGATTGTGGAAGTGAATAGCAACTATAAACAGGTGCAGGACAACAGCTGCAGCAGCTCAAAAAATGTAGAAAAATTGGGTTGCATCTGGTTGAATGATACAGTTGATCAGTTGTGCCTCGAGGAAGACGACATAATGAATGTGAAAGGAGTTCAATGAAGTACGGAGTTTTATTTGGACTCGAGTTGTTCAACTCATATGACGGGAAGAAAGGATTAGTTTTTCAAAATCAATTGTGCCATGAAGAATAAAGTAAAGTTCGCAGATAACACCACTCAAATGGCCGACAAGATCAATGATGTGTTGATCATAAGGACGGATAATGGACATTCCTTGATCAAATATGTCTTGTATATTTCGGGAATTAAATTTAATATTCTAATATTGGCCAATTACTTGAGAAGGATTAAAGATTCATATGGAAAACAAGGAGTTGCACGTTATGGATGCAAAAGGAGGTGTGACACTATCGTCTTGGGTATCTCAATTTTAGAGATTTCAAGGATTTAAAAAATAACAGTATGGTAAAGAGGTTGCCAACAATCAATATTCCAACTGAAATTTGTAAACAATGTGTGCAAGCAAATTAACATAGAAGAAAATTCAGCAATGATGCAGACTAGAGAACAAGTAATCACCTTGAGGTAGTATATTCAGATGTGTGGCGGCTATTGCAAGTAAATTCCATTGGTTGCAATAAGTATTTTTTCACTTTTATTAATCATCATAGTAGGAAGCTATGGACATACCTTATTAAGAGAAAGGATGAGGTATTTGATGTGTTCAAGAAGCTTAAGTTCATGGTGGATAGGCAAAATGGTCACAAGCTTAAAGTAATCAAAACGGATGGTGGAGGTGAAAATGTCTCAAATAACTTTGGGAGGTTTTGTGATCAAGAAGGGATAGTACATGAGGTAGTATCAACTTATACACCGCAACAAAATGGTGTATCTGAACGAGGAAATCGATCGATAATTAACATGGTGAGAAGCATGTTGAAGGGGAAGAACGTATTAAAGGAGTTATGGGGAGAAGTGGTATCTAGAACTACCTATTTATTGAAGAGGTTCCCTACAAACAAGATGGAAAATGTAACAGTAGAGGAAACACGGTTGGGGTTCAATCCAAATCTGAACCATTTGAGAGTATTTGGTTTCGTTGCATATCAAAATGTTTCAGGTCAACTTAGAAAGAAGTTGGATGGTAAGGGTGAGGTGATGATTCTTGTTGGATATAACTTTATTGGTGGTTGCAAATTTTTTGATACTCTTAATATGAAGATCATGATCAGTTGAGACGTGGTTATCGATGAAATAAAGCAGGTGCACTAGAGCATAACTGATTACCAGGATCCTGTAACTGATTACATGTAGGTTATAACTGGTTACCAGATTCATTTAACTGGTTACTAGTACAAAATTTCAGATTATGAGGTAGTAGGAAGGCCAGAAAAACAAATCGTTGAAGCCCTAAATGAAAGAAATGTGAAGAGGAAAACAAGGCAAATGGGTTTGCCTTAGAGACTCCAAGATCGTAGTTGTTTCGTGACAATAAGGTCAATGACGATGGTAATTTCGTGCATTTTACACTTATGACCGAATCCGAACCTATCAATATAAAAGAGGCTTTAAGTGATCCAAAGTGGATTTGTGCTATGAAAGAGGATCTGGAATCTATTGAGAAAAAACAGTACTTGGGAGCTAGTTAATCTACCAAAAGGGAAAAAGCCAATTGGTGTGAAGTGGGTGTTCAAAGTGAAGGAAAATCCCAAGAGTGAGATAATCAAGCATAAGGCTAGTTTGGTGGCTAAGGGATTTTATCAAAGAGAATGAATATAGACTTCGAGGAAGTATTTGCATTGATTGCTCGAATTAAAACCATTAGGCTTGTTGTTGTTATTGCAAATAACCACAATTGTCCCATCTACCAAATAGATGTCAAGTCAACTTTTTGAATGAACCACTTGAAGAGGATGTGTATGTAGGACAGTCCCTTGGTTTTGTTGTTAAAGATCAAGAGCTGAAATTCTACAAGTTGAGGAAAGTGCTATATGGGTTGAAAAAGGCTCCAAGAGCTTAAAATAGAATGATTAATTGTTTCCTAAAAGACATTAGCTTCAAGAAATGTGTAACGGAGCATGGAAAGACAGATGCAATTGAAGGAGTAATCATGCTTTGTCTATCTGTAAATGATTTATTGATCACATGCAGTAATGAGAAATTAATTTCAAAGTTCAAGAGTGAACGACGAACCTTATTATCATGACATTCTTCCTAGGCATATAGTTCCAAAAGTAAAAATTAGGACTTCTCATGCACCAAATAAGATATGCTCTTGAGATATTGAATTTTTTTGAAATGGAGCATTGCAATGCTGCCATTTCTCTAGCAGAACCAAGGTTGCAACTGTCCAAGAATGAAGAGGGGGAGATGTTGATTCAACTCAATATAGGAGGTTGATTGGATCATAGAGGTAATTATATAATATGTAACCGAACCTAGCGTTTATTGTCAGTATTATGAGTAGATTCATGGTGAGACTGAAGTGTCTGACTTAAAAGCAGTCAAGAGGTTCTTACACTATGTCAAACTGTTGGATGAGGAATTCTCTTTCCAGTAGTGGATGCGGGCAAGAAATATGATTTGCTCGGTTTCACCAATACCATTTGGTGAGGATATAAGGATGATCAAAAGTTTACAGTTGGATACATCTTTATCTTCGGTGTGACACCAATCTCATGGTGTTCAAAGAAGAAACCGATGGTTGTACTCTCATCTTGTGAGGCCGAGTACATTGCCATTTCGTTTTGTGTGTGCCAAGTCGTATGACTTATGAATCTAATGGAAGAGCTGGGCAATAGTGAGGGTGAGACAATTATACTCTTAGTTGACAATGTTTACGCGATTAATCTCACTAAAAACCCAATAACACATGGTATGAGCAAGCACATAGAGATGAGGTTCCACTGTTTGATTGAACTAGTTGATATGTTACATTTGGGATACTACATAAGTGAGGATCAAGTTACAGATTTGTTGACGAAAAAGTTCACAAATGATGTTTTCAAGAGGTTGAAGATGAGCATGGGGATGATAGACTTGCAACACTTGAATTAAGGGGATGTGTTGAGGTTTGGTGTTTAATTGCAAGTGCAAGTGTTGTCATGCTGTTTAGTAGTAGAAAACTGCAATTTTCGAAGGGTTAACCAGTTACCACATTTCTGTGTAATCGGTTACCAATGCAAGTGAATTGATTCTGAAATTAATTAGCTACAGGTGTAACCGGTTACCCACTTTTGCATAACCGGTTAAAAGTCCGTGTAAGATTTCTATTATTGTATTTGATCATTTTGTATCACACTTGTGTTGTAACCTCTGTATAAGTGTGTTGGGTGTACTCTCACCATAGCTAATGATAAGTGTGTTGGGTGCACTTTCACCAACCTTATGGTTGCTTGTACCAACATACAACACTTTGTGAAATATTTGTGAGAAAAACACAATGTGAAATTATAACATTTTATGTTTTTTTTAAGTTGTTAACTTATAATATTAATAATTTTTTAATTAATATTTAAATATAAAAAGAAATATTATGACTAAGAATCAAACTCTAGATCAAGAGGGTTATTAAAAAATATTACTTATTATTTGATACAACTTATTCGCAAAATATAAGATCAATTTATTACAATTTTTTTATATATATATATATATATATATATATATATATATATATATATATATATATATATATATATATATATATATATATATATAATTTAACGATGTTTTGTTACAAATAAAAATTATTTAAAAAACATGCTTTAAATAATTAGAATCATATTAAATTTAAAATTATTTTTATAAAATTATATTTTTGTTATAAAACTAAATAAAATAATATAGAGATCAAAGAGAGGAAGAGAAAAAAGAAAGTAATATTATATTATTTTCTTCAAAAGTACACTTTATATTGCAATGTTGATCTTATTTATAGTACATGACTAATGGATAACGATTAACTTAAGGAATATACAAATGTTAGGAAATTAACTCATAGGAGTTAAGGAATATAGAAAGTTGGGTAAATGAACATCCACATCTATTTATTATTATTCATAACACTTCCTTTTGGATTTTCATTGAAGATATGACTCGTTGAAACCTTACTAGAAAAAATCCAGTTGGAAAAAGTCTAGTGAAGGAAAAAGAGTACAATATCCTTTTAAACTAAATTCATTTCTCCCCCTCAGCTGAACGATCATTTCTTCGATGATGAAGACCAATATCTTGTACTAGTTGATTAAAAGTTCTACTTAGGAGTGACTTTGTGAAAAGGTCTGCAAGATTATCACATTAATAGATTTGTTGGATGTTTATATCACCACTCTTTTGAAGATCACGAGTGAAAAAGAATTTTGGAGAAATGTGTTTTGTTTGGCTTCCTTTAATGTAACCATCTTTTAATTGAGTGGTGCATGCAATATCATCTTCATATATGGCCTTTGTATTTTAATTATTCGGAAGATAAACTACAAGTATTTTGTATGTGTTGAATTAAGGATCTCAACCAAATGCATTCTCGACTTGCCTCTTGTAATATTAAAATTTATGCAATGATTATATGGTGTTGTTGCTATGGTTTGTTTCACTGATCTCCATGAAATATTTGTACCTTCACATGTAAACAAATAACTTGTTTGTGATTTACCATTATGAGGATCTAACAAGTAACCTACATCTTCATAACCTGTTAATTCAAATCTAAATACTTTGGTATAAAACAAACTCATGTCTCTTGTACCTCTAAGGTAATTAAGTATATGTTTGATTTTGTTCAAATGTCTTCGTGTAGGTGAAGAATTGTATCTTGCTAACAGATTGACAATAAATGATATATCAGGACGTGTATAATTAACAAGGTACATTAGTGCTCCAATTGCACTGAGATATGGTACTTAAGGACCAAACAATTCTTCATCATTTTATTTAGGTATAAAAGAATCTTTCTCCACATCAAATGATCTAACAACCATTGAAATATATAACAAGTGACATTTGTCCATATAGAAGAGTTTTAACACCTTTTATATATAACCTTCTTGATGTACAATATTTCTTTGTCGAAATGTTCAATTTGCAAACCCAAACATAATTTTGTCTTTCCTAGGTAATTCATATCAAACTCTTTTTTTAAAAAAATTCATAGCTTTTGGAAGCTCTTCAAGAGTTCCAATAATATTTATGTCATCCACATTGACAACTATTATTACAAATTCCTTTCATGATCTTTTTATAAAAATACAAAGACAAATGGAATTATTTGTATATCCCTCTTTTAATCAAATATTCTGAGACGATTATACCACATTCGTCCATATTTTTTCAGCCAATTGAGACTTGTTCAATCTTATGGTGAAGCTTTCTCAAGATTCAGAATTGTGTGCATATGGTATATTGAACCCTTCAGGGAGTTCCATGTAAATTTCACTATCAAGTGAACCACACAGATAAGCTGGTACAACATCAATCATATGCAAATTAAGCCCTTCATGAGCTACAAACCTAATTAAATATAAAAAATTGTATTGCATCCACTGCAGGTGGATATGTTTCATAAAAAATAAATCTTAGGTCTTTGTGAAGATTATTGAGCAACCCAAGCTTTGTATCTCACAATTTCATCATTTTTATTTTGCTTTTTCACAAAAAAAGTCATTTATATACAATTGGTTTTCACCTTGAGGTGTTCAAAATACTGGTCCAAAATTGAGTCACTTGTAAAGTGAGTTTAATTTTTCTTTTATTGAATATGTTCATATTGGCCGATTATCACTTTGTCTACCGTCTTTGATAAACTTTGACTCATGATCCTCAATATTATTTATCATCTTTAGCGTTATATTGTATGCAAAAGACACTGTCAACATTGACTTTGTTTTGGTTCCATCATATTCTATTTGTGACATAATTTATCGAGATCTCTTCTTTTTCATAAATTTCAAGTACTTGGTTAGTTCTTCTGGAACTCAAAATTAAATTATGTCAAAGTTCTCTTAGAGTTTCCATATCCTCATTTGGCTCTTTTTTTAACTTTAGTTTCTTTTCTTGGTAGAGGAATTTTAACATCGGAATCAACTTTTCTACCACGCTTGAGGCGCGACTATAACTCATTTGCAATATTATATTGTCTAATATGAGAATCCACTTTGAGTAGAATATTAGCAGCTAATATTTTGTTTCATAAACTTTGCAAATGAATTGTGTTTTGAACTTCGAGGATCAAAATAATAATAATTTATTTCAAATTGTTCATTTGAACTTCTGGTTCACATTTTGTGTTCTTTGTTCTCTCCCCTTAATATTGAGAAAATTAATTTATAAATTCATAATCAGTCTACTAGACTTCAAACAAGTATATGATTGTTGGACCAAGATAAAACCTCAAATACGAGATTCATATAAAATGCATTTTCTCAACATTCTTTCAAAACTCATCTTAGCTATATTGGAACAATTGAATAATCACAACTCATCCAAAAGTTTACTTAGATGAAAAGTATTAGATTATGAACCTAAAGTAATTTGTAAGTTAAGGGGAGAATTATCACATACTAACTTGTTGGCTTAATGCAAATAAATATCTTAATAACATACTTTGTGTGTTTCAAATATGTAATTTATAATTGATGATCTCCCAAGTATCAACTATATAACTAACTTTAGACATCTAAAGAATGGATCTTCAAGTCCATTTTTGTATGAGCATGTCCTTTAAGATGTTCCATATTAATTTTAGTAAAAATATATGTGATACTTATCAAGAAATTTCGGAAAAAATCCAGAAAACAAGTTCTTAGTCTAATTAGTTGAGAAAATAATTTCACAAACTTCTGGCTGTGAATAGACATATCACGATCTATTAGTCAATTCAACAATTAATGTCATAAAAACTCAATTTATCAAATTTTCCTTTAGGAACACATTAATTTTATTGGATTGAAAAAACTTTTAGTTCTTCAAAACTAGTTCTCACATCATAATACATCTGATATGACCCAACTGATTTTGCCAACAACACACTTAAGTGTGATTTTGTAAACATCTGGTTTACCATAATACATATGATTATATTCTTCTAATTTGTTCCAATCTCTAGTAAACATACAATAGTTTATATAAAATATATATTTTTCAATCTTAATAAATTCACAATTATTAATATTATTCATGCAATCCTTCAGTGATTGTCAATTTTTCTAAGGTCCATGAAAATCGTCATTGATACTTTTTTGAATGGAGACAAAATAATCATTTTCTTATCAATCATCAAGTGATAATCATTCTTTGATGAATGAATAAAAATAATTCATTCTTTGAATAATGCTCTAGTAATCCTTAATAATATATATAATTTTTTTTCGAGAGGTAGATCATAGATCTTAAAAAAATGATATAGATAAACAGTTTTCGTGCAATTCTCCGGGAATGCATTACAAATTCTTCAAAAACTATATAAATTATTATTTTTCTATCATTCAAGGATCTTGATTAATTTTTAAGAAACTATATAATAAATTATTATTTTACTATCCTTCATGGACGCTTGAAAATTTCTTCAAGAACTATATAATAAATTATTATGTTGCTCTCATTCAAGGATATTTAATAAGTTCTTTAGGAACTATATAATAAATTATTATTTTTCTATAATTCAAGAATATTTATTAAGTTCTTCAGGAACTATATAACAAACACATTATTTTATAATCTTTCAGAGATATTTTAACATTATCCATCCAATCATTCTCGGATGCATGAAAATCATCGTTGATTTTTTTCTTCTAATCAATATATCAATACATAATAGGCAGAATCATAAATATATATTATGAAAAAAAAAATAATGTTACCTTCTAAATCTTGGAGCTTCATATAGTTAGATCTTCACTATCCAATTATTTTTATCACTTCTTAGACAATTACTTAACATTCATATGGTAGAATTTCGTACTGGTAACTGATAACTGATAACGTGTTATAAAACTAAGTAAAGCCATAGACATCTCCATTTGGAAATCCTATTTAGATTAGTCACTATTTAACCATGACAAAATAAATTGAGGATCTATTTAATTACAATCTAACATAACAAATATTTTATGAGACCCTATTTAACTATATTTTAACACGGATAAATTTGAAGCCATATGCGGCAGTCCGCTTTAGACTTCCTCAAAGATGACTCTGAATAAAACAATATAGAGATCAAAGAAAGAAAGAGAAGAGAGAAAATAATATTATACTATCTTTTTCAAAAATATAAATTATATTGCAATGTGAATCTTATTTATAGTACATTACCAATAAATAACCATTAACTTAAAGAATACACAAATGTTGAAAAATTAACTCACAGAAATTAAAGAATATAGAAAATTAGATAAATGAATATCTACATCTATTTATTATTATTTATAACAATTTTAAGTTAATATTTTAAAATCTTTAACAAACATGCTTTAAATAATTGTATTAAATTTTTGTAAGTTTTCTTTCAAACTAATCATAATTTAACCATATTAAAACTAGTAAAACACTATTTAATAATGGTTTTAGTATTGTTAATATGTGGAGATTCAACGTAACTGTTACAAATTTTGTTTCATTTGCAATAGTCCTCCTTTTAAGTCGGCAATGTAAATAATGCTGTATTTTACTTTACAGTTCTTATGTCAAAAAATCATTTCTTAAATAATATTACTTTACTTAATTTATTTGCTTAGTCAATAATGTAGCCGAAGAAACTAGGGTAGGTGGTATTTGAATTTAATGAAATAAATAAATTCCTTTTTACGTAATTTTATTTATTATAATATATTATACTATAGTACTGCTTATTTATTTCTTATCAAGATATAAAATATAGGAAAAAGTATTTTAAAAATTTATCTCCATGAAGTATTGTCATATTAAAAGTTTACTCTAATTATGATGCTAGTCAGAAATTAATGAGATTACAATTTGAAGAATTAAAATAGAATAATTTTGCCCACAAGTATTTTCAGAAAGAAAATCGACGTGACATTGATATTTTTGATTTTGAAAATAATGCAAATTTGGATGGATGATAATGACAACGATGAATGATTTAGAAAAGATGACAATACAATTCAAAAAATGACAAGTGGTGGCAGAAACTTTATTGCTTTTGAGATTTCTTTTTACTTTTGTGCTGTGTTTTCTTTTCTTTCTCACTGGCTTCTCCACGTTGTTTTCGACAGTTATTGACCCACCCACCATTGGAGTTTTCTTTTTTCTTCTTTGTCCTCACATGGATAATTCTTAAGGTGGGTCCTTCTTCTATACGCGCAGAATAGTGAATACCATCAAATTAGGTGGTATCCAATGAGTCACATTACTAAAATGGAAAATTACACGTGCAGGATTCATGGGGCATACCATCAAATTAGGAGGTATCCAATGAGTCATATTACTCAAATGTATAATTACAAATTGATAGGCTACAACCTATTGTACTTGAGTATAAGAATCAACACCATTGGTGATTAAGACAAGGACCTTGTTTGTTTCCAGTGATATTTGAGAATTTTTTTTAATATAATATAGTTTATTAATTAAATTTCCAAAATAACATAGTTTTGAAAAAAATTACCAAACTAACATAGTTTGGTAATGCATTCGCCAATTCATGTGAAGAAGAAATGCAATTTGTTTTGAATTCGCCAAATGGATTGGCTAGATTCAATAATATTTGCCTAATTCGCCATTCCATTTGGCGAATGAGTTGTAATTGCATGCATGCATTCGCCAAATGGAATGTTGCATGTTTAGGGTTAGCAATTTTTTTTACTATATATATGCCTCACTCATAAACATGTATGCCTCACTCATAAACATCAGATTTATCTCACTCCTTCCCTACAAACCCTAAAAATTCATTCCTTTCAATCTCCCTCTCTCACAACATGGCTTCTCCCCGTCCATCTAGTTATGCATCGACACCGTCTTCCTCAACATCAGAAGAACCGCTTCCAAAATTTGATATTTTGAAGAAAAATGCTTTAGTGTTTTTCTCGGCAACAAAGCCTCCTCTGAAGATGCTGTTATGGAACCCCCAAACTTTGGAACACTTGCACAGAGAATTAACCCGCTGGTTAGAAGGAGAGATCGGCCACAAGGAAAAGATAATTAAAATTGAGAAGTGGGTTGTGGAGTCTGGTGTGACGAAATGGAGAAAAATTGTCAATGATGCAGGTGTTCTTTCGATGATGCTAGGCGGAGGTGAAGTTGTCCTGATGGTTCTGATAGGCTAGATTTGTTGAATGTTGCAGTTGTTCTATTTATGTATGGTCATGTTTGAATTTATGTATTTTTCCGTTTTATTTATGTACGGTCATTTTCTGAATCATGTATTTCCTTGTTTTATTTATGTATGTTCGTGTTTGTGGTTGTATGATTTTACTGATATGAATGAAACGAACTAGGCTTCCATTTAAAATAAATACGGTTACAATGATTTAATTTACGATGTTGAGCTTGGTCCAACGTTGGGACATTTTTTACGATTGTGACTGGGCTGACGACATGAACTACATAGTCTCACCATCTTATTCGCCGTATCCATTTCGGTGCGAATACGCGTGCTGTTAGGACGCCCTTTTTTCTTTCTTCGCATGTTCTCATTGTGCCAGACTATTTCCCCGTTGTAGGAGGGCCAGTAGTCCTCATTTGCAACAACCGAAAAGCTTTTGTTGTAGACGTTGCAAAGATTGTGCACTTGGTAAACAGGGGATAGTAAGCCTGAAGGGTCCAGCCGAACCTTCGAACATGCCGCTATGACATGGGAGCAAGGCATGCGAAAGGCTTGAAATTTTCCACAGTCGCACCAATTGTTATCAAGTTCTACCCGATAGGATCCCCTCGGTCTTCCTTCGTTGTGATCCATGATCTCATCAACATTGAAATGTCCCTTATTTCGGTTAAACACGGTGACCACATGTGTGTTAGACTTGGATGCTTCGTCTTTGATGAATGTCATAGAACTATCGCTGAACACTTGACCAGACTGTAGGATTGAACTCCACTTTGAACGCTTGGTGTCAAAAAGTGCTCCGAGCCTAAAGTAGGTTGACCTCACCAAAGCGGTTATCGGTAGGTTGCGGATTCCTTTGAAAACAGAGTTCATTGATTCCACGAGGTTTGTTGTCATGTGACCCCAGCGTTGTCCTTTGTCGTAGGCCCTGGTCCACTTATCTAAAGGAATCTGGTTTATCCATCTGAACGCATCTTCATTTGCCAGTCTGATTTCGTCACGATAATGTTTGAATGACGGTTCGGTTAATGAGTACCCTGCGTTCACGACCTTCTTCCGCAATGTCTTGTCTTTGATCTCTCATGAAGTTTTGCGCGATGTGTCTAATACAATAGACATGTGTTGAAGGCGGTTCCTGCCAGCCGTTATCAACATTCTTCCATGCACTCTCAATTGATGCATGTCTGTCCGAAATCAAACATAAGTTAGACTGGGGAGCCACATGCAAGCGAAGATTTTTAAGGAAAAAACTCCATCCCTCGGCAGTCTCTCCCTCGACGATAGCGAATGCAATTGGGAAGATATTGCTGTTGTCGTCCTGTGCCACTGCCATCAATAGAGTTCCTTTGTATTTGTCGTAGAGCCATGTTCCATCAATTTGGATTATAGGCTTGCAGAAGGAAAAACCCTTTATACATGGGTCAAAAGCCCAAAAGAGTCGGTGGAATATGCCATTTCCACTAACACAATGACTTTCCAAAGTATACGCCGGCAAGGTCTCAAGGATGACAACGGTCCCAGGTGCATAGTGCTTCAGTGCCAGCAAAAACTTTGGGAGTTCTTTGTACGAGTCCTCCCAATTTCCGAATACAACGGCAACAACCTTAGTTCTAGCAATCCATGTTTTCCTGTATGATGGAGTATAATTGTGCTTCTGTACTATGTGCTTAATTATCGTGCTGACCTTGACCGAAGGATCGTCGGCAACGATTGATAGGATATCGTTGCATATTAGCTGAGAGCTCAGTTGCCGATGATCCTGCAATGAGTTGGTTATTACACATGTATGCTCCGGTCCCATTGAAGCAACCTTCCAATCTTCATTTCTCTTTCTGTATGATGTTGTCAATCGAAACGGACACGCCACGTTACGACAACGTATCATATATAGTGTAGGATTCGTTCGGTCGACCTTATAATCAGCTGATAAATCCATGTGGTAAAATTTTATAGCTCGAACGCATTCTTCTTTTGTTCGAAAATGGTCGCCCTCCTTTAATGCACCTTGTCTTTGTGGATACGGATCATAAAATATGTCTGAAGATGGGCCTTCACTTCCCAAGTTCAAGTTTGTCATGTGTGGAGGAGGACGATATACATGACTGGCCGGGACCTTGTCTTCATTGACCATTTCATCAACTACTGCCTCCTCTTGTTCCTCGTCCTCATCAACAACATCGACTTCAGCCAAATCATTGTCAGATTCGAAAAAGACTTGCGAATGATCAATGAGCTGAGACATTTGTTGTTGGTGAAGCGTAACATAGAGCTTGATATCATTGAAACCAGAATACTCATGGCTTAGAAACATAGTAGGAACACTTTCGTCATCAGATATAGTTAATTGGAAATACATGACCTGGTTATCCTCATAGAATACTGGATTTTTGTAAATAATGACGTCCACTGGACCACACTGCATTTTGTTTTCCAATCTCTTTTTTAGATGAGCGAAATTGGATTGTCGGACGATTGAGAACCGAGTAACCTCGGTGTTTCGAAAGTTGAAACCAGAATGGTTACATTCAAATATTTCGCCATTTATATGGGCGTTGATCATATACTGGGGCAACTGAGACATAGTTCGTTTACAAAGACTCTTTTAGATACGAAAATGTTTTGCAGTTTATGGTACAATGAAGATATGAAAATAATCTATAAATAGTAAAGTCAAAAATATATTTTATGGTTATATTTACTGTTCTGAAGTAATATGTACTAGTTGTCTCATAGGCTTATCTCCTGCACCTATAGGGTTATCTTCTCCACATATGTCTTATCTTCTGCACATATAGGTCTATCTTCTGCACATATAGACTACATTATTTTTCAACATATGTCTTATCATC